>CM060913.1:530536896-533036896 GCA_030737875.1 Allium sativum | reverse complement strand
TAAGTAGGTTAATACGGGCTACCTTTACATCCTTCCGGGTTTCTGTTAGTGGAGTTCTTGCCTCTTTCTCTCTTAGCTTCTGACTCAGGTGGCCTTTCGCTATTAAACCCCTTGCCAGGCATGACCTGCCGGGTAGACTGCATTAGCATTTCGTAGACTTTGAACTCCCTTCCCCTAAGAAGGTGTCGGTTTATATGGCTCTCGGATCATTCCTTCATGCTTGTGTTCACTGGATACCCCATCACCGTTAGCTGGTTTTGGGGTTAATTTTGGTAGTAACAGTAGCCTAGACCAATTTCTCCTATTTATTTATTTTTGCGATGAGCCTAGGTGTAACGGCTGGAAATTTCCGACTCCTCGAGAGTCGGAAATTCCGCGACGTTAGTGAAAGAATTTAGAAGGTGAGAAAGAAAAGATAGAACTAATAGAATAGAAGAAGAAGAACATCAGAATCATCAGGGTAACACGAATCTCACAGCGGAACGAATAACATATAATATATAACATACCTTTGAAGTAAACAGTTATATATATACAATAGCACTTATCATAGTACAACACTTACAACACAGCGGAAATAACTATAGCTATAAAATCTTGCAGCCTCCTGCTCCAAGGTCTCCAAGTATATCTGTAAATCCCGACTACTTGACTGCCCGTACAAATTTAGGCACCCAAGAGTTTAGGGAAAACAACAAAGTAAACTCCGGGTCAGTCATGGGACTGGTATGAGTAAAACAATTTAAAACAATTGAACAGGTATATGATATCTCATAAGACCACGCCGTGAATACGGAACGGGTTTTTCCCTTATGAGTATCTGAACAACTTTGACAAGCAATATCATTGTGATATTATAATAATGTCTAAGTATAAATAGGTATCAATCTAGCAGAAATGCCTGCATCTCACGTTCTACATACATAGTATAAAATCATAAACCGTAGGGCGCTTATCGGAGAATGGATTCCAACAGACAAGGTATGGGAGCACCTTCTGAATAGTGTACTCTAGAGGTGATACACTCAGGGTTCAACAAGAACGTCTTGCAACCCGGCCACACATGACCGCTCACTCATTTAGCTTGAGTGTCGCGAATATATTGCCACCACGGTTGTAGGCCATCAAACCGTCGTCCGAAGATACAGAAACAAAAAGAAGTATAAATATGAATATTCACTAGATCGGTGACAATACACCCTGCTTGGGGATGACCCAACTAGCCATGCTGCCTAGCCCAACTTTTGTTACTTCCCGGTGTGAGGCTAGAAGCTACGTCTATCTTCAGAACATCTGATCACCATTCACTTTGAATGCCACATCGTCATACCCGCCAAATCACAAATTGACTTATCCAAAAATAACACGGGTATATAGCTAAGAGAAACGAATTCCTCCGCCACCAAACGTGAATACGTTTGAACAGATCAACTTATGCGATCCATTGGATATACTCTGTCAGACCTTCTTCCATATACGTTGTCCTGGGACTGGACAAACCGAAGGCACTATTCAGTATATCCATCTTAGTCACTGTTATCTAAGACTTATACAACAGCCCTTGCACTTTACTCCGTCTTCATTTTATCTTTGGCAGATATTGCTCGCAACGCTTATGCCAATACAGAGTGGTTCTTTGGGTAATAATCCAACCGGTCTCTCCATATTAACAACGTTAAAATGGTAAAAACTTTGATAGTCTGTGATTCAACTATCAAATGAAAACATGTCGGTGTACAAACAACGATCTTATTTCCAAATGGAAATTCGATCGATCAATCATCACATGTTCATATTTCCTTATTTCATATATTTAGAAAATATATGTTATTAATCATTTGAAAACATTTCCATAGCTTATTTTCACATCACTATTATTTCGCAACTATCAGTCCCTAACTGTAACTAGTATGAGGACAATTCTCTAAGTATCAATTCGGAAGGTCGAAACCAACATCAGATCGTTACTTAGAAAACCGTTCAACTTACCCTTCCAGTCAGTTTCTAAATTTGCTTAACTCTATTTCTTAAATTCTTATCATGAAAACATTTCATTTCTATGTTTAGAAAACATATCTGACTATATTTGGAAAACGTTTCCAAAACTCATTTACGGATTTCCAATGAACGTTGTATAAAACATCGTTACGCTTAATCCATTAATCGCTTATTACTTAACTATATTTCAAATCAACCTTTTCTATCGAACCACAACTATTACTTTGTCAATTCTGAAGTCAATCAAGTTGGGGTATAATTACCTCTCAGACCTTAATTGAACAACGTCCTTTACTGTGAAATAGATGAAGCTCGTCACTCACTTTTTACAATCATCTGTTTTACGCAAATTCTCGGATTCAGGTTACGAATCCACTTCTTATATGACAACGTTTGATTATAACTATAACGTTATAATTCCTACTTCTGCAATGTCTAACCTAAATTATAACTTTATCTCCTAACTCGAATAATTTAACAGACACCTAATTTATAAATCAATAACTAACTCTTGATTTAAACCCTGGAAAGTAAATAGTACTTTCCCGAATTCGCTATAATCGAATTCGACGTATAACTCTCTTTCGAGTAATCTCTATTTGATTAACTCTTCTTCGAATAACCTATATTCGATTATCTCTCTTCGAATAACTCATATTCGAAATCTCTCTCTTTCGAATAAACAATATTCGATCTCTTTCTTTCGAATATGCTATATTCGAAAATCTCCTTTCGATTTACTAATCGATAACTCCTTTCGATCAAAATAAAATCGATAACTCCTTTAACTCTATTCGAATAACTAATATTCGACTAACTCCTTTGGATCAACTCATTTGATTAACTCCTTCGAATAACTAATTCGAATAACTTACCTTCGAATAACCAATATTCGATTTACTCTAACTCGATTAACTTAATTCTAATCGATTTACTCCATTTCGATTCAACTTAATTCAAATCGATTAACTTAACTCAAATTGATTAACTCCTTTCGAATAACTAAATTCGATTTAACTCTAATTGAATAACTAATATTCAATTAACTCTTACGTGTTTACTCTACTTGAATAAGTAATTCGAATCACTCTAATTTGTTTAACTCTATTCAAATATCTAATTCGAATAACTCATTTCGAATAACTAAATTCGATTAACTCTTTTAACTTTACTCGAATAACCGTATTCGATTAACACCTTCTTTCGAATAACTATATTCGATTAACTCTTCGACTAACTCCTTTGGATTAATTAACTTCGAATAACTCCTTTGGATTAGCTAACTTCGAATAACCAATATTCGATAACTACTCTTCGAATAAATACTATTCGGTAACTCTTCTCAAATGAATAACATTTGATTTCTCCACTCGAATAAACTATATTCGATTACTCTTCCCTCGAATACACTATATTCGATAGCCCTACTTCGAATAAGTGATATTCGGCAACTCTACTCGATTAACTCCACCTGGATAACTCTAACTGGTCAACTCTAACTGGTCAACTTTAACTGAGTAACTCTAACTGATCAACTCTAACTGGTCAACTTTAACTGGTCAACTTTAACTGGTCAACTCTAACTGGTCAACTCTAACTGTTTATCTTTAACTGGTAAACTTTAACTGGTTAACTCAAATGGTTTAATCTAACTGGTTAACTCAAATGGTTTAACCTAACTTGATTTACTTGTCTCGATTAACTGAACTAATCCACTTAGTTTAACTTAGTTAATTCACTTTGATTAACTCTAACCGATTTACTTAGTTTAACTCAGCTAATTCACTTTGATTAACCAATTAGTTTAACTTAACTAATTCACTTCGATTAACCGCTTAGTTTATCTTAACTAATTTACCTTGGTTAACTTAACCAATTACTTTGGTTAACTCGACTAACTTACTTTGGTTAACCTAACAAATTACTTTGTTTAACTCTTTTTATCACACTCTGGTTATAATTCCTACTTCTACAATATCTCCTTAAAATCCATATCGTGTTATACTTGTGTGCGAAGCACGTGTTTAAATCTACCCTTGTATAATTCTATTTATTTTCCGAACAAGTGTTCCTTTATTTATTCCCTAAATAAATATTCCTTTATTCCATTTATTTATAATCTAAATAAATGTTTCCTTTATTTATTTCCTAAAATAAATATTCCTTTATATTCTAATTCATTTATTTTCTAAATAAATGTTTCTATTTTATTTCATTTATTTTCTAAATAAATGTTTCCTTTTTCATTTATTTATTTTCAAATTAAATAAATGTTTTCCTTTTATAAAATCCTATCGATTTTATAAATATGATTCATTTTCAATATAAACATTGAAAATCCCCTTATCAACATTTCGGTATGTTATGGTATTCAATCATATCAAATCACGATGTTCAATATCGTCCAAGCACATATAATCGCCCACAGATTTTATATCACATCATATAACAATATATGAAAACAATAAAATAACTGTTGAGGAATCCAGTTGGATTCCTCCAACCTGTTTCCCTGCATCCACAGATGTTAAACAACACCAGTATAATATTCTGATAAACAGAATCAACATATACTATTTGACGGTTTATATATATATAGATATACATACGTAAATATATATATAAAATCTCTACTAACTGACTAGCAGTTCAAGCAAACAATCAACACACAGTTAAACAGACAATTTTAACAGTTCTAACAATACAACATGAAATTATAAACTGTTCAGAGTTAGTGAGTTTTACTCACATTGGCGCGTTAATCGTTAAATAACAGTTTGCGTTATTTGATTTCGACGGACAATTTATTTCGCCATAAATTGTAACGAGCTCGGATGGACTTCCAGTCAGTTCCATCATGTAGTGTTGGTCCATACGGTCCAAACGGATCTTGTTTCGCTGAATTTCGTCTTCGTATGTCAAAGTTATGATTATTAGAAGTTAACGTACATTTAATAATTAAATAAACTTGGATTTAAATTATAATGGGCTTTTCCGATTCAAAAGACACCGGCCCATAACCGTATAAACCCACTGCCCATTCTTCCTTCTCCCCCTACTTATTTCCGCTCCAGTAAAACTCATACGCACAAATGGACATCTGCCGTATCCTTAGATCACCATCTCTCCTGATACACCAAGATTTTCTCTCTGCTTAAACACATAAACACGTAGTATACCCATCCCGTAACCAAGCCAGACCCCCCCACCTTCACAGCAATAACCGATCCTCTTCACCGCCTCCTTGAAACTCCGTAAAAACCAAAACTGCAATTCACCATGAAATCACAATCCCACTACACCCTAACGTCACAACTATGCCTACCACCAGCATGCTCACCACCTCGTTCCTCACTGCCACACCACGCCTGTTTGAAAGAAACCCAGAGCCCAGTATCATACGTGAACAAATGACCTGCTTCTCCTTCCATACAACTACATGCACGCAAATGTCCTTCACCGTTAGATCCTGCTCCCTCACTGTGTTGCAGTAGTCCTCACATCCATCCCTTTTCCTACATGGAACGCAAGTCCCCCAATATGCTGTCAATGCCTAGACCAAACAGCTAATTAGCCACTTCATTATATTACTTCTTTCAGTCATGACAGCGTGAAACCCAAACTGACACTGCTACTTTGCGGTTTCATTCTTCACCAATTTGCACTACCACGCCTTTTGCCGTGACCGCATATGTTTCCAGCAATATTCCCTCCCTTTCCTGCTTCATTGAAACACACCGCTCCTTCTCTCCATATTCAACTCGTTTTCTCTCTCCTTTATATTTCCTCACATACCAGCTCTTCCAGTATACCACCCTACAACCGCATGTTCTCCTCTCCAACTCGTGCTATCCTTTGTGAAAATTCCTCTAACTCCATCAAACAACACGGCTCCATGCACTGTAGTACTCCATTCAGTAGCGAATCGTTCTTCCTTGGTTCTTTTTATATATATTCGTGGAGTATAATCACAATGATTTCAAAAGCCATGGTTTATCTCGGGTTCCATTTTCATATGGTTTGGATGAAGGGCGTAATGAAGTGGGTGCTCGTGTTGGTACGCGACAATATATAGTGGAAGAAAACGAGTGGACGTGCTTGGGTTTTGATGTCTTGAACCAGAGGAAGATCCTGCGTGCGACGTTGTATTGATATACACCTTGTAATTCTTACCAGTGCGTTAGGTAAGTCATGTGTTAATGAACACTCCACGTACCAAATGAGAAATGTATGGCCAAAATAAATATATTTTTATTTACATTACTATTTACTTATCAAGGGTACTTCATTTTCGTGAAATTTCGTTTGTTTACGAACTGCTATAGACAGAGATAAACATACCTTCGTGACCAGTAAGGTACCACGATTTCAAAAATATAGAAATACCGGTAGATTAACTCATATTTTGAAATCCCAAAATGTTGATTACAGGGTGTCAAATACTCCAAATATAAAGTTGCTTATTTAATTAATTAAAAATTACAGTAAAATTCTAAAAATTAAATTATCACTATTTCCCAAAAGAACCTTGTCTAAATTCACGCCTCATATCTAGTTATATTGAAAAACCCTTTTTTAACGTAAATAAAGCGTCGCAAATTATAAAGGAATTCTACAGCGACTTTTCTGAAATTTGATTTGGACATAACTCAAAATCTACACGACGAAATCTCGATTTTTCTCTTCCATATGAAAAATATACTCCACCAGCTCCACACGTTTCTTGTTTCACAGAAATCCGATTTAAAACGAATCTTGTATATTCAGTTGAAGTTCAAATCGCCAAATTGCGAACTGCCGCGACGTTTCAGGTTCGTTTTAATTATAATTATAAATTATAAGTTCGAACGTTTTACTTTAAGTTATCGATATCACCAAGTCGATATATAAATAATTAAATAAATTAATTATTCGACAACTATCAAAACGCGCCATTACACTAGGCCAATGAAAGCCTAGTGCTTTATCGTTTAAATTGCGTAAGAATTGGACTAATACTGAAAGAATGACAAAAAGGGGATTTTGGGCATGTTGAGAATTGGTGAATATAACATTCAAATTTTCTACTGTAAATTAGGATAAATTATAATGGAAGAATATTCAAATTTATGAATTCGAATAAGTTATGCTTAATTAAACATAAAGTGACATAAAACATGTGAATTGAATAAACTGCACTTAATTGGACACTAAGTAACATGTAAGTGAAAAGCAAGTAAACTGGATTAGATTGGACTTAATGGGACATTAAGTGACATGTGGAAGGGTTGTATAAAAAATTAGATTTAAGTAGAAATGTTATTTACAACCTAGGAACATAACACGTGGTTATATTGGGCTTATTAATAAACTTAAATGTGTTAAGTTAAAATTGCGTGATTAATAAGTTAATGTGGTCCATTCCAGTGGGATATAAAGGGCTCGTAAAAAATCTAGCTATAAATTGGGGACCAAGTCTAAGGGTGACTTGTGTCGAGTGCATTTTTGTGTGGGAGCCTGTATCATCCAGTATCCCATTGTTATCACGGAGTCTCGCAGTAGGTAAAGGCTAGGGCACACTTTACTAAAATGGATAGTAAGTGGTTCAAAACAAGGTGGGTATGGGCACGTTCGGGCGGAACCATTAGCGTGCATTATTCTGAATGGGGAAGATATGACGCTGTAATGACTATGACTAATGCTGTGTCTTTTTAGTTAATGGGTTTAGGGTTGATAACCCTGAATTCCATAGTTCGCACATGTTATTTACATTTGGGTAAAGAAGCCGACAGATGAGTAGAAATTAGGTAAAGATAAATTACGATATTTTGGTAGTTTGTGCAGCAATTTTCGAATAGAATGAGAAACCTGTCTTATTTCGTGTTTTCTATTTTACCATACCTTCATGTCCATTACCTTTCATCTGTCTAAATACTTCCTTATCTTATGCTCATGATAAAAATTACAAAACTCACTAGATTTATGTCTGGCCTAGTTCGTTTTCTCCTTCTTTGTAACAACCCGAATTTAACCAGACCATTTTTTTTTCAACAATCCCATTCTATCGAAGCTCGAGTAGGCTTGTTTGGTATCCCGCAGAAAAGACAGAGATAATAAATATATCAGAGCTTGATAAAACATCTAATAACCGAATGGATAAAATATAGTAATAAAATATAGCCTTACATGAAAAAATACTATCTATCAAGTATCTAAAGACTACCAAATCTCTGTCATAAACCTAACCTACGAGTATGTTATGAGGACGGGGTTAGAACACAAAGTTCTGGTGAATGGATAAATTATATGTTCTGAAATAACCCTACATATACCATTCAGTTTTTTTTCTTAATTATTAGGTAATTAGGGTTAACAACACTCAAGGATCTATGCTCAAGTTGTACCCATCTACTCCTTAGTAGATTAAACCTAATGTAGTATATATAGCTATACCCAATATCTTAAGGTTCTCTTCATAGTACCGTCCTCATACGGTCTCCACGGTTACGTAATAGGAGCGTATAAAACCTCCATCATGTGCCAAATTTCATAAGGAAATTACACTATGTAATCGCACAGAACTTCCGTCGCTATGCCTCGTAAGCGTATGAATTCTCGTATCCAAACTCCTCGGTCAAATCACGTCTCAACACGAAGTAATGCCCTACTATCTACAATACACCACCCAGTGCGTGTATTAGACCCTCACATGAACATACTGTCTACTATATACCAAGTCCCGTATTAGGGGATGCATCCAATGTATGAGACTCGATCGGGAGCTTTCAATATCTGTAAAGGACTGCCTCATTAGGTCTACAATACATATATTCACATATGGTCTGTATTTTCATGGTGGCAATGGCCTTACCCTGGCCCCTCCCTCAACAAATGGAAGACTTCATCAAGAGCTAAGTGACATGCCCCTATCAACCAATCTAACATCCATTTTGGCGTGTGCCGCAACCAACGTATTGATATTAAAAGATTGAAGGTCTGTAGGTTTAGCTCTGGTCTTTCTGCATCACACTATCGGCTGATAACAGGTATCCAATGATTACAATCCTTTATTTGGCTCTGACCAAGCTCTCCTAAGGCAAACCGCCGAATCACTCAATGCCATCTGCCACAGCCTTCTAACTGCCATACCACAGTTGCAATCAAGGTGTACTCATTGGGTGGTACCGTACAAACCAAACCCCTGCGAGTACAGCTTGAGCATGTACCGTATAGAGGACCACCACTGAGTACCCTACCACATCCCGTAGAAGCCACGTGCTTCCTTCTGGTCCCATAGAATAATCATTAGACATGCTCCACTTGTGTCTCTAGACACCACAATGATCTACCCCGTTGGGTTCTTCACCTTTATATGTACGAACTGGTCCAAGCGCATCACACCAACGTGTTATTAGATCCTATGTCTTATCTTTTAATCTGGCGCTAGCTTTATCTCATCACGTAGCTAATTAACTTGATTTTCCACATATTCACATTTTATTCAAATTATCTGGTACATTATCTCACAATTGGCTGCTTACGTTCCTTAATCAGCCCTATGCCATCAGAGCAGACTTCCACTTATTATTTATTACAATTATCAGACTTAATACTTTCAATTATAAGCCTACCAATAATAAGCCTACTTTGTTCTTTCTTATTTAATCATATCCATGTCTTACACTATTATCACAACTTGTTGTTGTTGTTTACTTATCAACTTAGTTGTCTTAACTAAGGTTTATTAATAAATTCTCCTTTCTAAACTTTAACTTATGTTATAATCTCTCTTGTCCCTAAGATAAGCCTACATAGTATATTTAATTCTCATTCATATAATTAATTATAATAGGTTATATTCCTTGTTCATTACAATTCTTCTTTGGTTCCTTTATATGAACCAACTTTTACTATTGTAATCTTTCTTTAATTATCGTTATGTACATTCTTATTACTTTAGGAAAATACTTCGCATAGTTACATTGCTTAATGGAGAGATATAAAGATATATTTCCATAATGTGTATCAAAACTAGGTTTGTAGTTGCAGGTTATTTCTTTTATTTTCTTTTTGGACATATGATTTGAATTAGTGTGCAATACGGTACAAGAACCCCTATTTAACACTAATCCCCTTTTCCTTTCTTTTTTTGCAACTACGTTCTTTGTAATTTTGTCTTTATGGAAATATGTACAACCTTCCCAAATCCAAATAACTCATTCCACTACTAATTTTCTTCTTTTATTTTTCGAGTTAGATGTTAATTCCTATTTTCCATTTACCGTTTCCAACTACTGTTAATTTTCCCAACAAAATTAGGCATATCAATTCTATTTTCATTATTACCAATTTCATTGTAATCTATTTACAATGTTGTCATTAAATAACAATCTTAGGAATATATTCATGTTTATTATAAATTCTACAATTCCAGTATTACAATAATTCTTAATCCAAAAAAAAGATTAATGGAATAGATTTGTATAACAACATTCTTAACGTACTTAAAAATAGATTACATCGCAATTACCATAAATTTCAATTATTTATCAAGTTAAGAATTTTAGGAAATGTAAACGATAAATATACTGTTACCAAAAGGTATAATTTAAATTCACTCACCTGACTGCTTTCCAATCCTTGAATATGATTCAGATTTGTTATTGTGTGGTCTTTCTAACTGAATCTAATATTAACATAACCACGAATTTACAAATGTGATGCTAAAAGAAGAAGGAAAGAAAGAACTAAACCTAAGTAACTCAGATTCACAAGATTTACCTCACGTTGACAAGAAATATGAACACTTATGTTGTAGACTTACATTCTTTGTCTTCAAATATTGAATCAAAACTAATAAATGCTAATATTCTCAATTTTAAAAGATCGGAAGAAGAAAGAAAATTGTAGAGATTTGGCATCGTCTCAGAAAATACGCGTTGGAGGCTAGGCTCTGGTAGTTTATTTATAGGTGTACAGGAAATTTTGGTTTGTCAGATTTAAAAAATCCAAACCGTACAAGCCAAAAAACACAAGTCAAAAAAATTCAAATCTATCCCCTTGTGGGTCGACCCATGTGTCGATCCACCTTCATGGTGTGTCGACCCCATGGTCGACCCACAACCTGGCCATTGACGTTGATTCTGCTGATTTTAATTCTTGTTTAAAGTTGCTATTAACATTCATTTTATTTCTAAATATCCCTTATGTGAATTATTTTCTTCCATTTATAAAATATATTTAATTTCAGATTTCAAACTTATGCGTGTATATACATGTACAACCTTTTTAATCTTTATTCGTTATTAACTTCCCCGTATGGACTCTGTTTGGGGCAAGTAATATAAGAAAACGAATTATAAAATTGCCACGAACACAATGGTATAAGTTTCTGGGCCAAATTCTAAAATCATAAATTATCGATATTTTTCGTTTAATATTTATATAAAATTCGGAGTGTTACATACTCCCCTCTTTAGGAAATTTCATCCTAGAAATTTGATAAGGGTGGAGTGATGTTATCCCACGTATAATTTGCAACCATTATATGTACATCCAATTTTGCAATCATTTGCGCACTTGTGCGAAGTGTAATACAACATAGCAATATATGAATGTAAGGAATTCCTAAGCGGTACCTCTTATATGAGTGTGAATTTTCTTGAAAACCTTCTTGAAAATATTATGCACACACCCTAGTATACTGGCAATTTCTATATGCACACACCCTAAATTTGGTTGGTAAGGAAAATTAATTTTACTTAAAAATCAAAATACCTTTTTCATCCAATTTTTCCTACACTCTTACAGGGTAAGAGTGTAGTTCATTCAATTTTTGGATCCTAACCTTATCAACCAACTTTATAATTTCGAATTTTAGAAAATTTAATTTTCTGAATTTTGTTCCTCACAATTTTCCAAGGAAATTTTTTGTTTTTTTACTTTCATGTAATTTTTGTTTTCTGTTCTCTTTTGTTATCCAATTATATCTATATTAATTTCACAAGAACTTCGTTAACTAGAGAAAAGTTTCTCACACAAAGATAAAATACTACCATAACTGAAAAGTAATTTCTAAGTACAAGAGTTCACTATAGTAGTCAAGCTAACAAAAGATAGTCAAGTTTTAAAAAGTAAGAGTCCTACATGAAGCAACATAGATATCAATCCACTATAAGAAAGGAGGTATGTGTACCTATCCAAAGATATCCCTGAGAAAAGAATCCAAACCACTGAGGCATCCCTCTTAGCACCTAGTCATGTCTCGGACCTCCGTATGCATCTCATCAAATCGCTGTTGGGCCGCATAAATCTTCTGTAGGGACAACTGCTGGGTCTGGGAAAATTCAAGTTGTGCGTAGGCCATATCTTGTTGTCCAAGCAAGATCTCATGGTGCTCTCTAGCTAATTGGTCTTGTCTCTCAGATATGGACCTAACCTCTCTCCTCAAATCCCATGGCTCCTCTCCTGGCTATGGTCCTCACTATGATGATTGGAAAGATCCGGCGCCTCCCCATTATGGCTGTGCACCCTGATAGTCATGTCCCGTTAGAGGGTCAAAATATTAGTATGTCTCTTCTATGTCTTGTTCCTCCTTATGTGAAAACTGATCTCCAAACTCTGCCTTCGATCGACTACAATTGGGTAAAATTGTTGATCCCGTACTTCCGCTGACCCTCATCATCGCCATCATCCCCCTCATGCTCTATGGGTTGGGATGTCTGTAATTGGGCCAACGCAATATGCATCCTAGTCAGAGTGGATGCATCTATCAAAGGGTGGATGTCCACAGTAGAAATCTCATTCCCTAGGGGAACCTAAAACTGTTTAAATACAACTATCCAAAAATTTTGAAGGGGATCGTATACTATCCAGTGTCAATGGCGATCGCAAAATGGTCCATAATTTCCCTTGCCCAATTAACCTCGAGTCTAGTAAAAATAGCATCAGTGGCATGCTTAATAGTGCCAGTAAGCCTATCGAAATTACCAGTTCGAGCATCCCAGTTATACTGCAAGATGTGTATACCTACTCTAGCTAATGAGCACAAATTCCCACATCCCAAGCTCTCAGCCCAACATCAATAAAAATCCAGCCCAACACGACCTCATTAGTCATCTCAACATGCTCTAATGTCAAACCCTCACCTCAAATACCAAGCATAACCCTAAAATCTCTCTACGTAAAAACAATCGATATCCCTTTCACCACAGTATCAAACACTATCTCATTATTCTCTTCCCAGTGATTTAGATTAGCCTAAAAAGCAAACTAACCTAGTGTAACCAGTCCTCTCTACCGTATCATTGTCAAGTATCAGATGCAACCCCGTGCCAAGAAAAAGCTACCCCAAGGGGGTGCCTAAAAAGTCAGCAAATCTAACTAGTCTTCCAAGTAAAATCTGGTATCCCATAGAATCCATATAGTCCTATACTACGCGCCTGAGGTTCTAGCACCAAGCAATCTCATCGGGGTTTAATTGGGGAAAAGAGGCAGCTAAAGAGGGTCGCGGAGGCATGATGAAATTTCTTCAAATCCATGAAAAAGGGGTATTGATCTGGATAGAAGAGGTCATGAGCTGATTTTATACCAATTTAGTGAAAAACGATGGAGTTTTGGAGCGCGGTGGGTGTTGGAAGTGAGGAAGGGGATGGTTTCGGTTGCTTTCAGATTGGAAAGAAAATGAAAATGAAAAAGCTTCGGCTTTATCATTTTTATACAGCCGAAAACAACAAGGGTGTTTCGACCCACCTTTAGGGTGTGTCGACCCCTGTGTTGACCTGCCTTCAGGGTAAGTCGACACAGTGGTCGACCCGACCCATTATTATTATTATTATTTTGGATGACCCTTTTCGAGTTTCTTACTGACTATTCGCTACTCCTAAATCTGTAAATATTCCTTTAGGTCGGTCGACAGACTGTTCCACTTCTCGTATGTCCTTCCATAGTTGTAATGTCATTTCCATTAATCTCTTGAACCCAATTAGAATTCCAAAAAGTTTCTTGAACCGACTTACCATTTTCTCTTTATTTATATTCTCCAACCACTCTGTACACTTTTCTAACTCAACCACTTAATGGTTCATCTTTCTCTTATTTCCATGATCATTACTCTAGTGTACAAGTTTCGGTATCTCAACTTCTTCCACGTATACAGACATACATAATATCCTTTTATTTAAGACTATACAAACATGTTCACTCACTATCTATACAGACATCCTAAATCTAAGTTCTGATACTAGATGTAGCAACCTAAATTTTGACAGATCGATTTTATTTTTAAAAATCTCAATATATCGAAGCTCAAGTTAGATTGTCTGGTATCCTGCTAGGGGTGAATGTTCAGTCAGTTCAGTTGGTTTTGAGGTAGAGAAACTCAAAGCAAATTGGAACCGAATTTTTTTCAAACCAAACCAAATAAATTTTGGTTAATTCGATCAGTGACCGTTTTAACTGAATATGAAGGTTGTGTTGTTATTTAAATGATAAATTCACTTAAAGTAAAGAAAGAATTAATGTTTGAAGTAATTTTTTGTAGTAAAATTTAAGTTTATAACAAAATTTGGCCTATTTGCAACACATGTCATTGTATTTTATCACTAAACTAATTATTTTATAATGTTACAATACCCTAAAATTAGATAATAAATTAAAAGTTTGGTTAATTCAGTTAAAATGATAACCGAAAAATAATTATTTGACAAACCGATTTAGTTTTAAAAATGAACTGACTGGAATGAACCAGTTTGGTCGGTGAATTCAGTTTGAACTAAATATTACTCACCCCTATATCCTGCAGAAAAGATAGAGATAATAAATATACCAAAGCTTGAGAAAACATCTCATAATGGAATGGATAAAATATAATAATCAAGTGTAGCCTTAAGAAACAATAATACTATTTAACAAGTATCCAAAGGCAACCGAATCTCTGCCATAAACCTAACCTGCGAGTATGTTATAAGGAGGGGATCAGAACACAAATTTCTGGTGAATGAACAAATTATACATTTTGAAATAACTCTATATATACCATTTAGTTATGTTTTCTTAATTATAGGTTATATGGATTAATAACACTTAAGGCTCTACATTCACGTTGTACACATCTACTCCTTAGTACATTAAACCTAATGTCACATATATATATATACACACAATATTTCAAGGTAGTCTCCATAGTATCCTCCTCATACGGTCTTCGCCGTCACATCACGGGAGTGTATACTAGTTCATCCTATGCCAACTGCGAACGAAAATATATATTAATGTGCCATATTATTGCACAGAATGACAGCGTTATACCACATAAGCTTATAGATTCTCGTATCCAAACTCCTCGGTTGAACCACATCTCAACACGAAGTAACGCCCTGCTATTTACAATACACCACCCAGTGTGTGTATCTAGACCCTCACATGAACGTATTGTCTACTATAACCCAAGACCCATAATAGGGCTGCATCCAATGCACGAGACACGGTCGGGAGCTTTCAGTATCTAGAAAGGACTGCCTCATTAGGCCTACAGTATAGATATTCACATATGGTCTATCTTTTCACGGTGGCTATGGCCCCACCCTGGCACCTCCCTTAACTAATGAAAGACTACATCAAGAGCTAAGTGGTATGCCCCTATTAACCAATCTAAAATCCAATTTGGTGTGTCTCATAACCAACGTCTTGATAGTGAAAGATCGAAGGTTTGTAGCTTTATCTCTAGTTTTTCTGCATCACACTTAACGTCGATGATAGGTATCCGATGGTTACTATCCTTAAGTTGGTCCTGACCTCTCCTGAAGCAAACCACCGACTCACCCAACGACATCCTCCATAGCCTTCTGACTGCCATACCACAGCTATAGTCAAGGTATACTCATCGGGTGGTATCGTATAGTCCAAATCCCATCATGTGCATCCTGAGCATGTACCACATAGAGGACCTCCATGGAGTACCCTACCACGTCCCAAAGAAGCCACGTGCTTCCCTCCAGTCCCGTAAAATAATCAGTTGGATGTGCTTCTTCATGTCATCACACGCCAAGAAGATCTACCCTGTTGGGTTCTTCACATTCATATGTACGAACTGGTCCAAGCGCATCACACCGACATGATATTAGATCCCACATCTAATCTTTTAATCTAGCGCTTGCTTTTTCTCATTGCATTGCTAATTAACTTGATTATCCACATATTCACTTTATATTCAAGTTACTTAGTTCATTAGCTCACAATTGGCTGCTTACTTTCTTTATTCAACCCTATGCTGCCGGAGCGGACTTCCACTTATTATTTATTACAATATTAGACTTAATATTATCAATTATAAGTCCACCAATAATATTCCTATTGTATTCTTTCTTATTTAATCATATCCTTTTCTTACACTATTATCACAACTTCTTGTTGTTATTTACTTATAAACTTAGTTATCTTAACTAAGGTTTAGTAATAAGTTCTCTTTTCTAAATTATAACTATGTTATAATTTCTCTTATCCCTAAGACAAGCTTACCAATTATATTTCATTCTCATTCATATAATTAATTATAGTAGGTTATATTCCCGTTCATCATAATTCTTCGTAGGTTCCTTAATATGAACCAACTTTTACTGTTGTAATATTTCTTTAATTACCTTCATGTACATTCTTATTATTTAGGAAAATACTTCACACACTTCATTACATTGGTTAACAGAGAGATTTAAAATATAATTCCATAAGATGTAACAAAATTAGGTCCGTAGTTGTAAGTTATTTTCTTTGTGGACATATGATTTGAATTAATGTGCAATATGTTAAAAGAACCCCTGTTTCACACTAATCCCCTTTTCCTTTCATTTCTTGCAACTACGTTCTTAATAATTTTGTCATTATGGAAATATATCCATTCTTCCCAAATCCAACTAACTCGGCCTACTACGAATTTTCTTCTTCTTAATTTTTGAGTTAGATGTTAATTCATGTTTTCCATTTACTGCTTCCAACTACTGTAAATTTTCTCTGCAAAATTAGGCATATCAATTCTATTTTCATTATTCCCAATTTCACTGTAATTTTATTTACAACATATCCAATTTTTCATTAAATAACAATCTTGAGAACATATTCATATTTATTGTAATTTCCACAATTCCAGTATTACAATAATTCGTAATCCAAACAGAAGATTAATGGAAGAGATTTGTACAATAACAACATTCTTAAAGTACATAAAAATAGATTATATCACAATTATTACAAATTCCAATTATTTATCAAGTTAAGAATTTCAGGGAATGTAAATGATAAATATACCGTTAGCAAAAGGTATAATTTTAAATTCGCTCACCTAATTGCTTTCCAATCCTTAAACCTAATTCAAATCCGTTATTCCATGGCCTTTTAACTGAATCTAATATTAAAATAACAACAAATTTACAAATCCGATGCTAAAAGAAGAAGGAAAGAAATAAACCTAAATAATTCAAATTCACAGGATTTACCTCATGTTGACAAGAAATTTAAGCACCTATGTTGTAAATTTACATTCTTTGTCTTCAAATCTTGAATCAGAACTTCTAAATGCTAATATTCTAATTTCTGAAAGATTTGAAGAACAAAGAAAATGGCAGAGACTTAGCATCATCTCAAAAGATATGAGTCGGAGGCTAGGCTCTACTAGTTTATTTATTGGTGTATAGGAAATTTTGTTCTGTCAGATTTAATAATATAAAATACGAACCATATAAGCGAGGAAACACACATCAGAAAAATTTAGATCTAGCCCCAGGTGGGTCGACCCACGACCTGGGTCTTTGACGTTGGTTCCGTCGATTTTAATTCTTGTTTAATGTTGGTATTAACATTCATTTTATTTCTAAATATCTCTTATATGAATTATTTTCTTCCATTTATCACACATATATATCTCAAATTTCAAACTTATTCATGTATATGTACGCATACAACCTTTTAAATCTTTATTTTAAATCTATATTTAAATATTTATAACATGTATCTAACATAATGGTATATGTATCGGGGCTAAATTATGATATCATAAATTATCGATATTTTCCGTTTAATATTTATATAAAATACGAGGTGTTTCATTCTCTCTTCCTTTTCCGCCTCCCCAACGTTCTTACGGTGGAAGAACGCAATAGTAACTTTTGATCATTTAGCCCAGCTTGGACTTAGATTATTTCTAGCTTCATGTATTTCTTCGATACTTGTTTTCTGACTATTGTAATGACTTATGATGGAGATGGCTTTTGTGGTTTTACTATTATACTTCGATATTTTCCACGTTTTATGATGATGATTCTATGGTATTTTGAGTTGTAATCAATTCTTTGATTGGATTTGCTCAATTTAATAATAAATGTTTTTTTGTTGTTGTGTTTTACATTTCTGTCTTGTGAATTTTAGTTTCTATGTTGTTACTTTATACCTATGTGCTTCACATAACTTAACGCATCCTATTATGGGTTACGTTCAGGTATGTGGGGTGTCACATTTAGTACCAGACTCTAAGGTTATAAGATAAGAGTAAAGTTTTTTCAGAAGTGCTTTCAAAAGTAACGAATTTTCAAGTGATGCCTATTTTTGAAAATCATATTCCCTCAAGTCAATTACAATATTCCTTTGATCTCTTTTTGAATCCTTGTCTCTTCTCTTTTCAGCATGTCTGAGGCTTCTAATTTTCTGTAGGGCATTCCCATTCCGACATGGTTCCATTGATATGTAAAAGCTACGGAGCCTGCCAAAGCATAAGGAAATGCCCCAACCCCATCTGCAGTCGCGGTAGTTCTATTAATCAAGTAGTTAACTTCTCTAAGCTCTATAAAGATTTTTATGCGATGGGCGGCACGCCATTTCTTGGATCGAAGAGTTACGTAGAGGCTCGTACTTGTCTTAGGGAGGCAGATCATGTGTTTGGATTGTTGGAGCTAAACGACAATAGGAGGATTCAGTTGGTCGCTTGCAACTAAAAGGGGAAACATCGTATTGGTGGGAAATAGCTCAGGCATAGCGGATTGTTGAGACATAGGATGAGTTCCAAGATAGATTTGAGAAGTAGTTTTCGTCACAAGCTGAAGAAGGAATGCAACTGGAAAAGTTCTTGAGTATGAAGTAAGGAAGTATGTCGGTGAAGGAGTATGTGAATAACTTTAATGAATTAGCAAGGTTTGGCTTGGATCTAGTTAATAATGCACATAAGAAGCTTTGAGATTTGCAAGGGGCTGAACCAACCCCTCTAAGGGCTGGCGATGACTCATATCCCTATGGGAGCTACATTTGAGAGGCTAATGGATAGGGTTCTGATGCATAAAGATGGAAAAGTGAGTAAGCAAGAGGATAAGCCTGAGATGGCCAAGCCCAATAATAAAATGAAGTGGTAGCCCAAGAAGGGTGCAATATAGAAGGGAGAGAAACTTGAGATGGCGCAAATCAAGATAGAAGTTAAGTGCCGTGGTTGTGGAAGGATGGGACACTTTGTCAAAGACTGCAGAAAGACAAAGAAAGATGCTTCTTTTCAGTGCAAGCAGATAGGACATTACAAGACATTACAACAATCTATGCCCTTATAAGCAGGGACATGAGGCAGGATCATCCGGAGCACAGGTTCATGCGCATGAGGCAACCCAGATTGGTGGTGGCGGTCAGGACCGAGGTAGGAAGGTCACCGTAGAAGATTTGATTTCTCTTTTTGACTTTTCCATTAGGACCTTGTTTGATTTCAGTGCTTCTCATTTTTTGATATCCAATTCTATTGTTGATAGTCTGCACTTTGGTACTTCTATAGTTTTTGATCTAGTAGTTGTCTCAAACTTCATAGGAGGTACGACTCACCTATTTATGACCTGTAGGGGTTTGAGGATTTCTATTCTTGGCATTGCGTTTGAGTGTGACAAGTACTTTCTAGGTTTGATGGTCTATGAGCTTATTCTAGGGATGGATTGATTGACCATGTATGGTGTGATTATGAAAGGAGAGTTGTTAGGCTTTTGACATGCCACGATAGGACTCTAGAGATTTCTTGCAACCCGACTTAGTTTCTTAGATTCTCTAGATGCTTCTGTTGGCGATCTCAGTTTGGTACCCATAGTTACGGACTTTTCGGATGTATTCGAGGAGGTGAGAGGATTACCTCCCAGGCGCGAGATAATTTTTTGGATATACTTGGTGGAGAATGCTAAGCCTGTTGCTTTGCCAGTGCGCCACATGGCTCTGAGGAATCTTAGCAAGCATATGGATGAGTTGTTCGAGAAAGGATTTATTAGGTGGAGCATTTCTGAGTGGGGAGCACCAGTCGTGTTTGCAACCAAGGAAGACATCTCCCTCCATCTATGTGTGGACTATAGGGAGCTGGATAAGCTCACTAAGAAGAATAGGCACCCACTCCCATGGATATACGACTTGTTTGATCAGTTAGTGGGTGCTTAGGTTTTCTTGCAGTTGGATTTAGCCATAGGTTTTCATCAACTTAGGGTAGCGGATGACAACATAGACAAGAATGTTTTTAGGACTCCCGATGGATTGTTTGAGTAGCTGGTTATGTCATTTGGGCTGAACAATGCACCGACGTGCTTTGTGGATTTGAAAAGTTGGGTATCTAGGGAGTACCTGAACAAGTTTGTGGATGTATTTGTTGATGATATCTTGGTTTTTTCAAGGAGAGAGGAAGAGCACGCTATGCACTTGGGAGAGGTTCTCTGTACTCTCCAATCATATCAGCTAAAGGCAAAGTCTTCTAATGTCATTTCTAGTGGAAGGAAGTAAGGTTCTTAGGACATGTTGTCCCTAGAGATGGTATAGCGGTGGACCCTACTAAGGGTGCCGCAATTCAGGATCGGAAAGTCCCTAGGAATGCGACAGAGGTTTGGAATTTCTCAGGATTGGCGGGATATTACAGGAATTTCATTAAGGATTTTGCATGAATCTCAGCTCCGCTTTCCCGTCTAACAAAAAAGAACCTACTTTTTGCTTGGGATATAGATTGTGAGAATGCATTCTTGAGATTAAAGAAATTTCTTACATTAGCTCCAATTTTTACTCTTCTTGATGGTACCAATATGTTTACCATTTATACGAATGCATGTGGCACGAGTTTAGGTGCAGTGTTGATGCAAGAAGGTAGGGTGGTCTGCTATGGGAGTAGGCAGTTGAGGGTACACGAGACAAACTACCTTGCCCATGATTTGGAGCTGACGACAATAGCGTTTACGCTCAAGTCTTGGAGGCACTATATACTTGGTGAGAGTTTCTAGCTTTATACAGATCATAAGTCGCTTAAGTACTTGTTCTCGCAAAAAAGATCTTAATTTGCGTCAACATCATTGGATGGAGTTCCCTGCATCTTAAGATTTCGAGATAGCATATACCCCAGGGAAAGGGAATGTTGTAGCAGATGCATTGAGTAGGCAGAGAATGACTTTGAGTCCATTATTCGTAGAGTGAAAAAGTTTTTAGTTCATCTCATCATTTGATTTTAAACCATCTACAAATTTTACGCCCGGATTATTGGCATCATTGGAGGTACGACCTACTCTTTTAGAGCGTATTAGATCCAGTCAGTGCGAGGATCAATAGTTAGTGGACATTTTGGATCAACTTGCTAGGTATTCTATGGATGAGAGAGTATGGCTACGTTGAGATGGGAGACCGTGTGTCCCTAGAATAGATGATTTGTTAGCAGTTTTAGAGGTGGCTAATCACTCTATAGCTATCCATCCGGCGGTGATTAGATGTACAAAGACATGAGGAGGGTTTTTCATTGGATTGGAATGAAGAAAGACATGGCAGAGTATGTGGCTAGATGTATGACTTGCCAATGAGTGAAGGTTAAGTAGAGGAAACCTGGTGGACTGCTTTAGCCTCTAGACATACCGCAGTGGAAGTGGGATAGCGTCTCTATGGATTTTATAGATGGTTGTGCAAATCGAGGAGGGGAACATCGGTACTTGCGTTATAGTTGACATAATGACTAAGAGCGCTCACTTTATCCCAGTAAAGAGTAAGAGGATGACAGCTTGGTTAACATCGGTATATCTTAGAGAGATCGCTCAACTTCATGGAGTACCCTCTAGTATTGTTAGTGATCGAAACCCCATCTTTACGAGTGAATTTTGAAGGAGCCTGTAAGAGGCATTAGGGACGCAACTATGACTTAGTACCGCCTATCACCCTAAGATGGATGGAAATACAAAACGAGTTAATAGGATTATCGAGGATTTATTGAGGCTGTGTATCCTAGACATCGAAGGGACTTGGGAAGAACATCTTTTGTTGGTAGAGTTCGCATACAATAACATTTATCATACGAGTATCATTATGGCTCCTTTTGAGGCACTTTATAGATGACCCTGTAGATCACCTACAAGTTGGTGGCATTCTACGAACAAACTTCTACTTGGACCTGAGATGGTTAGAGAAACCTCAGAGAAGATAGATTTGATTCGGAGGTGGATGAAGGCAGCTCAGGATAGGCAAAAGTCGTATGTAGATCAGAGGAGGATAGACCTAGAGTTCGAGGTAGGAGATATGGTCTTTGTTAAGGTGTCACCATTGAGAGGTGTTGTTTGGTTCAGCTCGGTAAGGAAGTTGGCATCGAGGTTTGTAGGGCCATTCCCTATAGTAGAGAGATAGGTCAGATGGCCTACAGAGTTAAATTATCGGAGAGATTGGCAGGAGTACATGATGTGTTCCATGTTTCACACTTGAAGTGTCTACATGATTTCACAGTAGTAGTAGAGCCGAGTCCGTAGAGGATATTGAGTTATAGAAGGAAGCACCAGTAGGAGGGTTCCTACTAGGATCTGAAGTTAAGAAGCTACATAATAAGGGTCAAGCTAGTCAAGATACAATGGGGGAGAATATAGCGACGATGCGACTTGGAAACCTGGAGATAGGATTCACACTTCTTTTCCGTTTCTCTTTGAGAGTACGCTCTTAATTCATTTCTAAGCTTTGAATTTGAGTCTATTTTCCTATTGTTTGAATCATAATTCTTAGGTAGAAGCTAATGTATGGTAGGAAATGGTTTAAAACATGTTAACGGAACATGTTATGGTTGAATGGATTCACATGGATGCAAGTGTTTGCCAGTGGATGCATACACACACAATAGGCACTAGATTAGGGATCGAGTGAACTAGAACACTTATATATTGCATATTGATGTGTGCGCATTTTATCTTATTATAAATATGGATGGAAATGGTCGAATTATCACTTGGATGTTTCACTTTGGTGAATGGTTGTTACACACATATAGAACTTATATGTATCATTAGGATTCTTTTGCATACATATTGGATGCATGACATAGACGTGAATTGCATTAAGGAGGTTAACTGGATCAGTAGACCGCTTGATATTCGCATTAGCCTAGGGACATATACACAACACCTTTGCATATGTTCATACATAGCATTCGAAATTCTGTAACAACCCGGAATTTTGGAGCCAATAAAAAAATTATTTTAAGAAATTTTGTTAGAAAATGCATCAGAATTTTAAATTCCACAATTAAATTATTGAATTTAATAAAGAATAAAATTAAATAGAATTATGATGTTATTTATGAATGATTTCAAATTTATTTCTAATAAAAAATATATTATTTGTAAATAGTGATTTATTACAATTGAAATTAGTATCAAATTGAATGTATATTGGTAATAATTGACTTCGAACAATTGAAAATAAAAGAAAACAGTAGTTAAGTCATTTCTTTGTTAAAAACTTTAAGGACAAATTTTCAAAATAGCCTTGTTTTTAAAACTAATAGCGGATCTAGGCTAGTTTTAAAACTATTTGCAGAAATAGGCTTGTTTTGTCCACCTCAGCGCTGAGGTGTCCGGTTGTTTTAAAAAAATACACATGAGCGGACTTGTGAACTGCACCCCCTATAAAAATATAAGGGACAAATTTTCAAAATAAGCTTGTTTTTAAAACTACTAGCAGATTTAGGCTAGTTTTGAAACTATTTACAGAAATAGGCTTGTTTTTGAACAACTATTGCCAAAAACAAGCCTATTTCTACAAATAGTTTCAAAACTAGCCTAAACCTGCTATTAGTTTTAATAACAAGCTTATTTTGAAATTTTGTCCAAACTTTAATATAGGAGTTTTATGATAATTAATAATAAATCCACATTTAATTTCTTTTTTTATTCACATTTCATGCAAGTTTATTTAGCCTTCTTTTCTTTTTCCAATTTTATCAAATTCAGTACCTCTTTTCTCACCACTCTCCATTAATTACGCATTCATTTATTTTCTTTGTCTAGTAATTTATTACTCT
Organism: Allium sativum; assembly: GCA_030737875.1. Taxonomy (NCBI): domain Eukaryota; kingdom Viridiplantae; phylum Streptophyta; class Magnoliopsida; order Asparagales; family Amaryllidaceae; genus Allium; species Allium sativum. The sequence continues at coordinate 533,012,622 of CM060913.1, read as the reverse complement.
TCATTCTATTAATTCATTTCTCTTCACACATGTATTCTTATTTCTTAAACGTACATCCTTTTATTTTTCCTTGTTTTTCTTTCTTTAATTATCTCTCCTCAAAAACAAATCAACTTTATGTATGTATATTTGTATATTTTATTTATTCTTGTATAAGCATTGAATATGTTGATTCAAAATAATAGGTAGATTCTAAATAAATTATGACATGTCATTATGCTAGATAAATATGTAGTGTCATTATGTTATTTAATGTTATGTGTTAGGAAATTTAAAAAAAAATCACATAACTTCCTTGTAGTCATCATTAAACAAATGCATTCATTTCTTTCCATTTCTTATATTTTCTTTATAAATTTTGTTTTAAAACATATATGAGAAATAAATATGCCACCTCAGCCTTACTCAGTAATTCATTTTCTTTGTAAAAAGAGGAAATCATAGTAAGTATTAATTAGCAAATTTAGGAATGTCGGGGCTTTTCTGTAAATGAATGAAATTAAAAATATTTTATTATAAATATAAGATATAATGGATTTATTTGTAAAAATTAGAAATTTAATATTATAAAAATCCATTTTGTCTTCTTCCTAAACCCTAATCCCCTAAAAAGTATACAGCCGCCACCTTCTATTTCAATGGCCACCAATGCTCAAACCTTCTTCCTCTTTGTTCTTCTAATTTATTCAATAAATTCCAACACCTCAAAAGGGAAATTTAAAGAGAGGATTGAGCTCGATCAATTGAACGGTGGTGATCAACTTTCGGGATGGTGGTGATCGATCATTGGTCGTCGGCCTGTATGGATGGGCGACGACGAGGTTTCAAGTGGAGGAGTAGGTTCATGAGATACAGAGAATCGCGATGGAAGAAGAAGCAGAACCATGGCCCTTGTTTGATTAGCCAATGTAATTAATATTTATCATATAATTAATTAGTTAATTTATGTTAATAAGATTCAAACAATTGTAACTTTTTGTCACGAACTCAGAATTCAGTGAAACGAGTTGCGTTGCACTTGTATCGTCAAACACTTCGCAATGGAACAGACAAGGACAAAAACAGAGACTGTTGGAAATTTAGATAAATACCTGGTGAGATTTCTCGTTTTGAAATAAATTTATATATCTAAATTGATCTTGATTGTAATATTTTATATTTACGCTATGTATAAAACACATATCTATATCGTGTAAAATTGAGGTTGGTTGATTTGATTTGTGGTGGTGATGATTGGTTGGATTTTATTTGTGTAAGATAAAAACATAATTTTGAAATAAAAGTGCCATCTTCGTTAGATAATGTTTGGTGAAATAAAAATTTCATTTTTTTATTTTATGAATAAAATATGAAAAAGGAAAATACATTTATGTAAATTAAATTTTGTCTTTTATGGTAGAACATAAAATTATCATTTATGTTATACATGTTGTATTAGTGTAAAATTCATCAATTATGTTATAAATGTTATATTAGTATAAATTTGTCATGTATGTTTAATTAGGATTGATAAATCATAAATGTCATGTTTGATTAGAATTGACAAATCTTAGATGTTGTATGTGTTTAATTAGAAACGGCAAATTATAAAGGTCATTTATGTTAAATTAGAGTTGACAAAATTTATTTGTCATTAATATACATGGTAAATTGTTTACAAATAAATATTCATTTATTTGTCATTAATATACATGGTAAATGGTTTACAAATATTCATTTATTTGTCATAAATATACATGGTAAATTGTTTACAAATAAATATTCATTTATTTGTCATAAATATACGTGGTAAATTGTTTACAAATAAATATTCATTTATTTTTCATTAATATACATGGTAAATTGTTTACAAATAAATATTCATTTATTTGTCATAAATATACATGTTAAATTGTTCATAAATAAATATTCATTTGTCATTGAAATACATAGAAAATTTGTATACTAATAAATTATTCTTTATTTGTCATTTGTTATCATATTGTGATAATTAACATTTATGTTAATTATAATTATTATATTACGGTGATTAACATTTATGTTAATTATAAGATTAGATCTAAATCAAGTTTGTCAAATTTAAAAAAAATGGAATAAACATTCATTCTTGTCATTTAATTAGAATGAGATAAAAATGTTCACTTTTGTCATTTAAAAGAATAGAAATATTACATTTTATATAATGTAATAAAAGAGTAGAAAAATTTACATTTTTATAATTAAAGAATGAATACAAAGTGATTATATTTTATTGTCAAATTGTACAGTAAAAAGAGTGTAAATATAAGAATATCATTTTAATTAGAAAATGACATGTTATGATAAGAATATCTTCTTTTTTTGTTGACATGTTAGGATGATTAAACATAAAAATATTGAAGCCTTAGAAATCATATTTTAATGTGAGAAATTTTATCTCACTCAATTTTTTGAATAGTTATTTATTTTATAATTAAATTTAAATTAATTATCTGGGTTGGAATTGTTGTTTATTGGATAAATGTTGATTTGGATGTTGTATGGTGAAATGTTTGGAATTGGAATCATGTAGCATGTTATAATAATGTTATTACTTTTTAATTTTCCAAAAACATGTTTACACTGCCACAACAAGTTTTCTGACTTGTTTATGTTGATTGGACGATAAATTTTCACACATCGTCCAAAAGCACAATTAATAATATATTATTCAAATTTGTGTTGGTTGAAACCCCACACGGGTCTTGGGTTGATATTTGACTACACATCACCCTTGTGTTTAGTTGTAAATTGCACTTTGGTTGTTAATTGAATGTTTTGCCGTTATTATGGAATTAATGCAATGTTTAAAATCCATGTAATTAAATTATATGGAAATCGTTGGGTCTCATTCCAATCGAGGATTAAAAGAATATCTTAATCTAATATTAAATTAGGTAATTAAATGATGGTTTTGATATTGACAATTAAAAAGATTATATCTTTATTGTTAAAAAGTAACCATACAAAGGATTGAATTAAAAAATTACATTTTTAATTGTCATATGTTAAAATAAAAAGATGGATTGCAGAATTGTACATTTTGAAAAGATTTTTATTATAATAATAATATGGAAAGTTCAATTTTTACTAAAAATTGAAATGTAAGTTAGGATATTTGGAAGCAAGGTATTTTTTTACAATTAAATAAAAATATCATATTTCTATTATGTAGAATATTTTAGTAAGTTATATTTTAAAATATGAGATATTTTAAAATAAAGGATGTTTTAAAATAATATTTCCCAATGAAATAATTATAATTATAAATTACAATTGTACTTGGACAGGCGGTTAGGTTACATTTGTGGTGGAAGTCTGTCCGGAACCAACCGACATATCCAGCAGTCATAAAAGTTGGGCCTAATGTGAGGGGTCCAAGTGCGCAAATACGAAACGGGCCTTGACACGAGGTTAAGCCCAACTTGTGGGATAAGTCTGCCCAGAACAAACTGGCATATCCAGCATCTACAAATCGCAGGCTTAATGTGGGAGGTCTGGCCCAGTATAAAATATAAATGAAAAAGATAATGAATTGGGGTATTTAATCTGTTTTAAATAGCAACGCCATTTTAACCTGAACGTGTTTATCGATTTATTTTATCCATTTTATAATGAATATTAAAAGAGCTAATTTCAAAATTAATATTTTGGAAATAATATTATTTTAATATGGTAATAGATAGAATATTCAATTTGGATTTAAAATTGAAAGTTACATTTTAGATGTAAATAAAAACATAGAAATCAAAGTGACTCTTGTATTTACATTTTAGTTGTAAATAAACACATATATTTAAAAAGTACATTTTTATTTGCATTTCATAATGTAGATAAAAACATGAATTAGAAAAGTACATTTTTATTTACGAGTTAGATGTAGATAAAAATATAGATTTAAAAGGGTACATTTTTATTTACATGTTAGATATACATGTTAGATATTAGAACAAATAGAATTGAATGTTATATTTTATTTGACATTTAAGATGCAAATAAAAGTATAGAATTGAAAGTTACATTTTTATTTACAGTTAAGATGTAAATAAAAACATAGAAATAAAAGTTACATTTATATTTACAATTTAGGTGTAAATAAAAGATTAGATAAAAAGAATAGAAATTAATGTTATATTTTTATCGTCATTTTAGATGCGATAAAAATAGTAGAAATAAAGTTTATATTTTTATCGTCATTTTAGATGCGATAAAAAGAGTAGAAATAAAGATTATATTTTTATCGTCATTTTTGATGCGATAAAAAGAGTAGAAATAAAAGTTACACTTTCATTGACATTTCATATGCAATAAAAAGAATAGGAATAAAATACGTTTACATTAAAAAGATACACTTTTAATGCTAGGTAAAGAATTATAGAAATGTTCATGTTTTAGGATTTAAACATGGTTTTATTAAAAAGGATTCACCAAAAATAAACTAGAACTGTCAACAAAGGTGAAAGAATCATTTTTGTGTTATATACATACATTAGAATTTTTATGTGAAGTTAAATATTATTTTGTATGTAGAGTAAAACGCGTTAGCAGATTCGCCAAATGATTTATATTTATAATTATATAAATATAAATTAAATTTAAACGAAACACGCGCGGTAGTTCGCGTTTTGAAATCGTAACTTTAAACGGTTATACCGAAAGATCCGACCGTTAGATTTTCCCAAAACTGGAACCGTTAGGACCGCCTTAGGAAGATCTTTCCAACAATATGAATCTCGTCAAAATCCAACGGTTAGATTTCGAGATATGTGTAAATCAAACTTTGGGAAAACAGCGCCAGGGCCGTCGATCGACCCGAAGCGTCGTTAAATTAATTTAGCTACTTTTATATAAATAAAAATAGTGATAAATCGTTATAAATAGATTTGAGCGATATGAAATGATTAAAATGATAAGTATTCGAGGATTATTTGTAAAGACCAAGTTCAACTCATTTCAAATAATTACTACGACGATTTAAGTTGAAGATTTGAAGGCGGTGATTGAAAACCGCTGATCTTCACATCGAATGGATGAGTATTACTGACGCCCATGATTGGAGTAGCTACCTTGAAGGGGTTGCAGTGGTTGTTGTCCAGACGTATTTGTTGATTGTTCGGATATGCGAAGAATAAGGTTTCTCCGGTTTCATACAGACCCAGAACGGACTTGTAAATAGATGGTATGTCTGACGTTGTATTCCTTTATGCTGTATTCGTTGATCTCTGCTAAATATATATTTGTTTGGTGTTTAACACCCTTCTCTGAGAGGTACGAGCTTAGATGTTATATATTGGTAGAAATCAATGGTATGGTATGGATTGACAATGCGGCATGTTAAGATGCATGATCAAGGCTTTTGTTGAAAAGCAGGCCATGTGGTCGATGATCAAAGCATAGCCTGTTTAGGCGTAGCTTTGAGTATAGCGTGACTTTGCAAGCCTCACACCCCGGTATGAGTCAAAAAGGGATATGGACTGCAGGGAGTGTACATGTAGGCGTGGACCGGCCCTACCGCATCCATGGGCTCGCCAGCGTCCGAGTCCTAAGGCATTTGCTAGAGTGTCTCGAATTGGAGAGGACGATCCCTAGCCTCGACTCGTGATGGAAACCCAATTTCCAATATGACACCATGCGGTTTTGATTGTAGAACTAGTATGGCGACATGATATATGGTACCCTTGCCGTCTAGGATTGATACATTTACTTTGAAGTATTTTAATACTGATTAGACGCTAATAATAATATCAAATCCGTTTCTATTGTATCAAGCATTTTTGACCATTATAAGGCAAAACTCTATCCTCCGGTTTGCGTTGCATTGTGTAATGGGACTTGAGTCTTATAATGGTTTCATTTTTCTAAAAAGCATTGCGTTGTTTAACAATTTACTTCATTTTATGCATTGGCAATCCAATGGAGTAAACCCGTTCTGCGTTAGCGGCGTGGTCCTGTGATTTTCCATACTGTTAGATAATGTAGAAAAGATTTCTCATACCAGTCCCATGACTGACCTGTAGTTCGTTTCATTGGCAAACTCGGGTGCCCATATTTTCCACACGGGCAGTCGAGTAGCTTTCTGCAGATATTTATCTCTTGAGCAGGATTTTGGATCGAAGCCTAAAGCTGTGTCCAGAGCATAGAAAGTCTTCTGCTGTGTATTATATTAATTTATTGTAGTAACTCTTCCGTTGTATTTTATGTATCGATGTACTCTGATATTCTGTACTCTGATGTAACATTATTGTAATGTTTATAAAAGTATGCTGTTATTGTTCTAATGTATTGTATTCCCAAAGTTAACGTATGCGGGTTTTGAACGATTTTAATCGATCTAGTGATCGATTAAGGTCAGGCAAAATGCGTATCGTTACAAATTCTAAGGACAATGGATGCCATTGATTGATGGTTAAGTAGATGGGTGTAGATAATGGTTGATAACATTCATAACATTCTTCTAGCCATGGAGATTTTGGGGACGAGACCCTTTAAGGAGGGGAGAATTTAACACCCCGAATTATAATAAACGGTAATTAAACAAAAAAGAGTAATAAAACAAATATTAATTAAAATAATATTCATAATTGGGAAAAAATATTTCACCGTTGCGTTCATTTCGAAATTATGGTTCAGACGGACTTTTAGTTTGGTTAATCGGACAAAAAATGAATAAGGGTTAGAGCTTGAAATATAAATTATAAAATTCAATAAATAATCAAACTTAATCAACGGTGAAATGGGCGACCCAACCCATAACTGGGTCTACCCCGGTGTCGACCAAATATGAGCTAGGCACGATTTCGTGACTGGCTGATATCTAGCCTGCTGTATGTTCTGGAGTCTTCTTTGTTGATGTGTCTTTACAGGTTGAGATTAAAAACATAAAATCCTAAGGTCTGAATTATCCTTCCACACCTATAAATAGACCTCTACTCCTCACTTTCCCCCACACCTGTTCTTCTTCATTTTCTTAGCCTCCACTACTTTATGCTCTAAAATGAAAAAAAATGGAGAATAATTCAGAGTGCTGTCAAATTGTTGATCTGAAAGGATTCTTCTTCTTCTTCCAAGGCCTTTGCTAGATTTGCAATATTTCTCTGTGAGTTTTTGACATAATTTTTAGATCAGCAATTTATATAGGAAGGATTGAGACAGTAAAATAGTTTGGATCTGCAAGTTTTACATTTACATTATTTATAAGTTTATTTACTGAAAATTATTATTTAAAACTGCCTATGTTTATTCCTTTCAGTTGTTTATTTATTTGCAAGTAATTCTTGTTCTTTATCCCCTTCTCTACTATGTTCTTATTTACATTCTTGTAATGTCCAATTTATTTATTTTGTTCATTTCTAAGTTTAGGCCTTACAAGTAGCCTAGACCAATTTCTCCTTTTTATTTATTTTTGTGCTGATCCTAGTACAACGAGAGCCTAGGCCTTTATTGTAACACCCCACCTCCGCCAGTACCACTCTTGCAAGTGCACTGACTTTGGAGGGGCGTTTGAATCAGGTAAACATGCATAATGATATATCAAGGCAGAACAAGAACATATGTATATATGTAAACAGAGTAAATAACATAGATAAAACAGCGGAAGATTTAAACCATTTCAAAACAAGTCTGGTACAACATAATGTCAATTTTCCCAATAAACAAGTCTAGATAAAACAACATCATCTAAAAACAGAAATACATAAGTGCTATCCCCAAAATACGTGAGAACCATAGCTAGCTTCATGTAGAAAGCGTACATGAACTGAAATCCCACAAGCAAGTAATCCAAAATCCAAGCTAGGCTCCTGTATTCCCTCCCTGAGACCCTGGGGGGGGGGGGGGGAACGGAAGAAAAGAGGCGAAAGAAAACAGGTCAGTCAAAAAGACTGAGTAAGCCCTACTACAATCAATGTAAACTGATAAATTTAACTGGCATGAGCAGCAGGCATGAACATAAGGAACTAGCATGATGATTAACTAACAAGGTAGATAAAGGTGTCATCGCATAATCAGGATTAAGGTTTTGCACCACAGATGTACTAGCACTAACATGACTTGAATAAACAAGTATTGATCCCTTGGCCCACGTTTTGGCCCAATAACATGAAGTGACCCCCATACGAGGTCCAAAGTGTAAACTAGAACTGATCCCAGTGATCCCCAGGCCCAAGTTTTGGCCCACCATCAGGAATGACCCAAACCAAGGTCCAACTAGCACGGTCTAGTCGATCGGCTCCCTATAAGCCTATCTCGTCAAGTGTCTGTGTCATACGGCCCAACTACGAAGTGTAGCTAAACTGTGCTAGGTCCACCCTAGGGTGTATCAAGTCCTAGGGTGTCAACCACCGACACAAACCAAGCACGCACAGTTTAAACCTACTGGTGCCCGTGCCTGCTTTTTCAACTCCGGACCATGTGCACGATCATGGCCCGCCTGAACCCACACCGGCGCACCTACACAGCCGTCGTTTTGGTCGCTTACATGTCACCCCAGTAGTCGTGCCCCTCCCTAGCCTAGTCCCTAGGGTGTCATGATACAACTAAGAGGGTTACTGGTGCAAAGGACCACGCAACTAGGGTTTCCTTAATGGGTTAACGTGGTTAACCCAACTCATTCAAGTACCAAGTTGGTTAAGTGTACCCAAGGTTCATGACTTAACCCTACCAACCCATCGTGTTTTCATTGGTTAAGTATTCCAGTGGTCCATGACTTAACCCTAATCACAAGGCATTAATTAATTAATGCGCCTTAACCTCTCACATTAGACTTTGTTGTGGTTACTAGTTAAGCCGGCGGGTCCGGGTAGCTTTACACCACAACTTGGTCTAACCTCGGGTTCAAGGTACAACATGACCAACTTCTCACATTGGGTCCTATTGTTTGTAGCAACTAGTTAAGCCGGTCGGTTCCGGGTAGGTTTACGCTACAAACTCAACCCAACCTCGAGTTGGCCACACTTATCTTTTCTAAGTGTCATGTCCATCATGTTACAAATTTTCAAGCAATTGGGTAGACCTAACTTAATAGGTAAATTCCCAATGGGTAGACCTAACTTAATAGGTAAATTCCCAAGCTCATGTTTTTATGTCTTTTAAGTTCACCCAAACCCCAAACGCAATCCCATCGCTTACATATCGCAATAGCGCATAAAGGATAGAAAGAGGGAACTTGGCATAATCATGACATAAAAGTGTTAAAGCCACAAGTTCAACATGGTGGCATATGAAATGTTCATGTGTTCACACACTTGCATATTACATTTTTAGGCCCAAAAAGCATGCATAACATGATAACATGAACCATATGACCATCCCAAACTTGCATAAACAATCTTGCATAACATATGACAACTTGTATATCATACTTGCATAAATAAACTTGCATAACATATGTCAACTTGCATATCATACTTGCATAAACAAACTTGCATAACATATGTCAACTTGCATATCATACTTGCATAAACAAACTTGCATAACATATGTCAACTTGCATATCATACTTGCATAAACAAACTTGCATAACATATGACAACTTGTATATCATACTTGCATAAATAAACTTGCATAACATATGTCAACTTGCATATCATACTTGCATAAACAAACTTGCATAACATATGTCAACTTGCATATCATACTTGCATAAACAAACTTGCATAATAAAACTTGCATAACTTATGACAACTTGCATATCATACTTGCATAAACAAACTTGCATAACATATGTCAACTTGCATATCATACTTGCATAAACAAACTTGCATAATAAAACTTGCATAACTTATGACAACTTGCATATCATGCATTTAACTTCAAAGTTCAAGTATGAGAGGAATAGGGCTTACTATGCTTATGCGGACTCAAATGAGTATAGCAAATGTAAGAAACCCTTTATGCAACAAATTAAAACCCCAAAAATGCAAGCAAACTTGATCAAGACTCCTCCTTTATGATGCCAATAGAGAAACAAGACTTTAATGCAAGCTAAAGAGGATCATACAAGCCTAAATACACTTGTATGCATGGAAATCTCTTAGAAATTTGTTTAGGAATTGTATGAAGAGAGTGGAGGCCATGAGAGGTTTGATTTTGCCATAGTTTAGTTGCTAGAATGAATAATGAATGATTTAGGGTAGGTTAGGGTCTTATTTATAGATTAGGCTAGTGATTTAGACCATAGGATTAAACCCTAGTTCCAATCTCAGCCCTCTAAACCGAATCTGGCCCCCAAGCTCAACACATTCTCAAAATGGTGCACCAGGCAAGACTTGCCGTCTGAGCCAAGTCGACAGCCAAGTCGACAGGGCCGTCGACCTGGTCAGACCAAGTCGACTCCCAAGTCGACAGGGCTGTCGACTTGGGTAATGTGGCGGGAATTTTCCCGCCTGGCCCAACTGGCCCAATTTTTCCAATTTCAGGTTTGAATTTGAAATCTGTTTTTACCTTGGAATTTTCTGAAAACTTCGTTGGGCCTTAATCGGATCATACGGACTCCGATTTTCGAAAACTCGGACTCTATTTCGCGTATTTTTCCGAGACGAACGCAATGGCATAGCCCGTTTCCCTTGATTCAGATTTTAGAATTAAATTCTGCCTCGATTTACGTTATAACAGGTTATTGAAAATTCGGGTTGTTACATTCTCCCCTCCTTAAAGGATTTCGTCCCCGAAATCTTCAAGTTAGGAAGAACGTATCCTACCATCCAACATCCATCTACTCAAAACATCATCCACGAGCAATCATTGTCCTTACATGATTCTAAATGCTGGATGAACATATGCAAAGGTGTGTGTATATGTACTTATCTAATGCGAATATCATCAATGCAAATTATGTTAGTGAAATGAATCCATATGTATGCAATTCCTAACATAATGTATATCATCTATATGTGTGCACATAACATACACCCATATGCAACATCCATGTGATAACATAAAAAAATTTCATCCATGAATAAGCATAAACACTCATGCATATGCAATATGAGGAGTGTGTGAGTCGATCTAGTGCCTAATCGTGTATAATGCATCCACGAGTAACCACTTGCAAACACTTGCAACCACTTGCAACCATCAAGCATAACATGTTTCAAACACATGTTTCAACCAAAGGGTTTCTACCTAAGATTCTCATGACAAGATTAACACGATAAACTAGATAAACAAGACAAACATGGATAGCAAAAGATGTGCTAAAGAGATCGGGAGGATAAGCAAGATATACTCCTTTTGGATTACTAGAAATCCTTTCCCATATTCCATAAAAGCCCAAAAGGTTTAGTCAACCTAACGGACCCCTTCAAACCCTGACATGTATTACTAGCCAATAAGTCATACCTCCCGACAGAAATAGGACCGAAAATGGGACCGAGAGGATATACATAAAAAGATAATATGCGAGTAAGTTCCACAAGGAAACAAGGATCAAGGATATGCTCTTAAAAAGAGATATGATGCGCGTATCTAGCCTTCAGTCTTCTAAGTCACATTTCCTTGAGCTTAACTCCACTGTGCTTTGACCGTCTTTTTCTTACTCTTCTATCATTCTTGGATTAAACATAACCGTGACTTCATGGTTTCATGCAAGCTCTCCAAAATTCACCAGTGAATCCTGGATCTCATTTACTTACTATAAAGTATTCCATGCAGCAAAACTTTCTTGGAAATACCAATCCGCGTTGCCGATTGCTCTTACTAACGTGATTTTCTATAACTCATGCTTGAACGAAATGAGCCGTCCGCCTGCGAATGATAGGCCGTACTTAGATTCAGTTGCTTGCCCATGACTTCCCGTAGACTATCTCAAAACTTGACCGGTGAAGATTGAGTCGTGGTTACTAACTATACCTTACGGAACCTCGTGCAACCGCTTTATTTCTTGAAAGTAAATTGTCGCTAGCTATGATGCAATCCTTTCGCTCTTTACCGGAGTGAAACGAGCACTCTTCGTGAGTCTACCTACTATGACCCACATGCTCGTATTCCATTTCCTTGATCTAGGCAGTCCATCCACGAAATCCTTCGTGACGCTTTACTACTTCTATTGCGGGGACCTCCAATGGATGTAATAGCCCACCGGACTTTTTATGACTTGGCCTTTAACCTGTTGGCCCAACATGCACCTTGGGACAAACTCGGCCACTTCCCTGTGTGATGTGCATCTTCAAGAGCCTTCTTTCTCTCATTGCGTCCTAGCTATCCCTTGTCATCTATAGCGAGGTGTCTTAACATCTCGCCTCGAATCAACTTGTCCATGATCTCGACTAACTGCGGGCCTTCTTTCTGTGAAGTCCCTACTTGATCCAGAAGGGTAGGTCTAAGCTCAAGGGACGCTAACTAACTAATTAAACTGAGAGAACTTCTTACTTCAATTGTCCTCGTCGGAGCTTTCCGGTCTTGAACCGCGACCATTTTAGCGGGATCCACCACTAGGCCTTGCTTAGAAACTATGTGCCCAAGAAATCTAACTCCTTTTCTCCAAAATAACCTTTGGAGAACTTAGCCTTCAACTGATGTGCTCTAAGCGTATCCATCACCTCCACGAGATGCCTTGCGTGCTCTTCCTCATCCTTAGAGAAGATCAGAATATCATCTACGAAGACCACGACAAACTTGTTCAAGAACTCCCTGAACACCCTACTCATCAAGTCCACCAAATATGCGGGTGCATTAGTCAAACCGAATGGCATGACCAGCCATTCTAAGAATCTATCTGGAGTTCTGAACGCAGCTTTGTCTATACTATCCTCAGCTACTCTGAGCTGATGGAATCCAGTAGCAAGATCAAGAGAGAACAGATGTTCCTACAAGCTGATCAATCGGATCATCGATCCTTGGTAATGGTTGTCTATTCTTCTTGTTCAACTCACGATAATCAACACACGGGCGAAGCGAACTGTCCACATTAGTAGCAAATACTACTAGAGCACCTTCCTCGGAAATGCTTCATCGAATGGAGTTCTTCTCAAGCAACTCCTTCACTTGCTTACTTAGCTCCCGTCTCACGGGACCATGTGCCTTACCGGTCACATAACTGGCTTGGCATTATCAACCAGATAAATGCGGAAATCTATCTCTCGTTTAGGGGTAACCCCCTTCACTTCACCCAAGATATTAGGATATTCTCGGACCACCCTCACCGATTGCAAACTATCTATAGACGAGTCGAGGGATTTAAGATAACTCAACATGACGAGACTCATAGGGTTACTAGAAATTCCTAGGGTATTACCGAGGCGAGTCATGAGCCTCACAACCCTATGCTCAAAAATCAAGAATGGCTCCAAAACTGGACAACCAATCCATGGTCGAAATCAACTCATACCCCATGAAACCGAGAATACAAGCATCACACGAGAACTCTACACTAGAGATAGAGTTTTTCAAATCCATGTAGATAATAGACAAGTGGGCGAAAACCCCAATTGGATTTGAACCACACACGGGATCATACACTAGACTAGTACTCAGGTGCAAACTTTCAACTAGATCAGATGAAATAAGCTACGCGATGCACTTAAATCAAATAAGGTATGAACAGGAAAATCAGAAATGTATACAAGGCTTTCAACAGAAATACTACCTCGATCGGGAACTGGAGCAGCATTGAGAGCATGAACTTGCCCTCTCGAAGGTCCAGCACGCTGAGTCTGACCCTGGCCTTGCCCTTGCTTCTTCGGGCAATCCTTACTGAAATGTCCAGTCTCACCGCAGAAAAAGCATTCACCATTATTCCTTTTTCTCTTCCGACAATCCTTACTAAGATGCCCAACTGAACCGCAATAATGGCACTTCCTCTTGTTGTTCTTGTTCTTATTGCCTTGACTGCTTTGACCGCTTGGATTACCCTGATTTCCTTTCCACTGGGAATCAGTCTTCTTGGCTTGAGTATCATTCATCTTGATCTCCTCCTTGTCACTCCTACTCTCTTCATTAAGTAGGGCCATATTCACCAAACTCTCAAAAGTTGCCCCCAAGGGTATATGAGTCATGGCCAAACCATGTAATGGCTCGTTTAATCCTAGAGCAAAGTATAGGGCCTTCTTCTGAGCTGTGTTAACCAAGTCTAAACCGACCTGAGTCAGTTGATTAAACTGATCTATGTATTCCCTAATAGTCATGTCCCCTTGCTTCAGTGATAGGAACCTTAGTCCAAACTTTCCCCGAAAGTCTTCCCAAGTCTCAATTGGCCTAGTAACGGTGGTAACCACCCACCAATGTGCAACTTCTTCCTTTAGCAACCACACTGCCAATAAAACCTTCCTACGGTCATCTATATTAAAGAAGGTAAAAAGATCTTCGGTTTCTTTCAACCAATTTCTGGCCTCTACATATGTCTCGGTTCCCATGAAATTCTTGCAACCCAACGCCTTAAAGTTCTTACAAATCTCCGCGAAAGCCTCTTGTGGATGCTGAGGGGGAGGAGGAACATTAACTACTGGAGGAGGGGGAACATCAGTGGGGCCGGCTTCGGTCGCCCTAGCCTCAAAAAGTCTCCTATACCAAAAAGGTACGCGTACTCCCTCCGGAATGGCAAAGTTATTGGCCATACTGAAAACGAAGTAAAAGATAGATTCAAAATGGAGAGAAACGAAGGGATTTTGCTAATGGCTTTTTGGGGAATAGCCTTTAAAATAAACTAGACTTTTCTTTGGAAAATACTTTATACTTGGTTTTGAAAATAGTTTTCCAAAAGTTTTCTAAAAACCTTTTTGTTCCTTCTCGTAAACCATAGGCTCCGATACCAAATGTAACACCCCACCTCCGCCAGTACCACTCTTGCAAGTGCACTGACTTTGGAGGGGCGTTTGAATCAGGTAAACATGCATAATGATATATCAAGGCAGAACAAGAACATATGTATATATGTAAACAGAGTAAATAACATAGATAAAACAGCGGAAGATTTAAACCATTTCAAAACAAGTCTGGTACAACATAATGTCAATTTTCCCAATAAATAAGTCTAGATAAAACAACATCATCTAAAAACAGAAATACATAAGTGCTATCCCCAAAATACGTGAGAACCATAGCTAGCTTCATGTAGAAAGCGTACATGAACTGAAATCCCACAAGCAAGTAATCCAAAATCCAAGCTAGGCTCCTGTATTCCCTCCCTGAGAACCTGGGGGGGGGGGAATGGAAGAAAAGAGGCGAAAGAAAACAGGTCAGTCAAAAAGACTGAGTAAGCCCTACTACAATCAATGTAAACTGATAAAGTTAACTGGCATGAGCAGCAGGCATGAACATAAGGAACTGGCATGATGATTAACTAACAAGGTAGATAAAGGTGTCATCGCATAATCAGAATTAAGGTTTTGCACCACAGATGTACTAGCACTAACATGACTTGAATAAACAAGTATTGATCCCTTGGCCCACGTTTTGGCCCAATAACATGAAGTGACCCCCATACGAGGTCCAAAGTGTAAACTAGAAGTGATCCCAGTGATCCCCAGGCCCAAGTTTTGGCCCACCATCAGGAATGACCCAAACCAAGGTCCAACTAGCACGGTCTAGTCGATCGGCTCCCTATAAGCCTATCTCGTCAAGTGTCTGTGTCATACGGCCCAACTACGAAGTGTAGCTAAACTGTGCTAGGTCCACCCTAGGGTGTATCAAGTCCTAGGGTGTCAACCACCGACACAAACCAAGCACGCACAGTTTAAACCTACTGGTGCCCGTGCCTGCTTTTTCAACTTCGGACCATGTGCACGATCATGGCCCACGTGAACCCACACCGGCGCACCTACACAGCCGTCGTTTTGGTCGCTTACATGTCACCCCAGTAATCGTGCCCCTCCCTAGCCTAGTCCCTAGGGTGTCATGATACAACTAAGAGGGTTACTGGTGCAAAGGACCACGCAACTAGGGTTTCCTTAATGGGTTAACGTGGTTAACCCAACTCATTCAAGTACCAAGTTGGTTAAGTGTACCCAAGGTTCATGACTTAACCCTACCAACCCATCGTGTTTTCATTGGTTAAGTATTCCAGTGGTCCATGACTTAACCCTAATCACAAGGCATTAATTAATTAATGCACCTTAACCTCTCACATTAGACTTTGTTGTGGTTACTAGTTAAGCCGGCGGGTCCGGGTAGCTTTACACCACAACTTGGTCTAACCTCGGGTTCAAGGTACAACATGACCAACTTCTCACATTGGATCCTATTGTTTGTAGCAACTAGTTAAGCCGGTCGGTTCCGGGTAGGTTTACGCTACAAACTCAACCCAACCTCGAGTTGGCCACACTTATCTTTTCTAAGTGTCATGTCCATCATGTTACAAATTTTCAAGCAATTGGGTAGACCTAACTTAATAGGTAAATTCCCAATGGGTAGACCTAACTTAATAGGTAAATTCCCAAGCTCATGTTTTTATGTCTTTTAAGTTCACCCAAACCCCAAACGCAATCCCATCGCTTACATATCGCAATAGCGCATAAAGGATAGAAAGAGGGAACTTGGCATAATCATGACATAAAAGTGTTAAAGCCACAAGTTCAACATGGTGGCATATGAAATGTTCATGTGTTCACACACTTGCATATTACATTTTTAGGCCCAAAAAGCATGCATAACATGATAACATGAACCATATGACCATCCCAAACTTGCATAAACAATCTTGCATAACATATGACAACTTGTATATCATACTTGCATAAATAAACTTGCATAACATATGTCAACTTGCATATCATACTTGCATAAACAAACTTGCATAACATATGTCAACTTGCATATCATACTTGCATAAACAAACTTGCATAACATATGTCAACTTGCATATCATACTTGCATAAACAAACTTGCATAACATATGACAACTTGTATATCATACTTGCATAAATAAACTTGCATAACATATGTCAACTTGCATATCATACTTGCATAAACAAACTTGCATAACATATGTCAACTTGCATATCATACTTGCATAATAAAACTTGCATAATTTATGACAACTTGCATATCATACTTGCATAAACAAACTTGCATAACATATGTCAACTTGCATATCATACTTGCATAAACAAACTTGCATAATAAAACTTGCATAACTTATGACAACTTGCATATCATGCATTTAACTTCAAAGTTCAAGTATGAGAGGAATAGGGCTTACTATGCTTATGCGGACTCAAATGAGTATTGCAAATGTAAGAAACCCCTTATGCAACAAATTAAAACCCCAAAAATGCAAGCAAACTTGATCAAGACTCCTCCTTTATGATGCCAATAGAGAAACAAGACTTTAATGCAAGCTAAAGAGGATCATACAAGCCTAAATACACTTGTATGCATGGAAATCTCTTAGAAATTTGTTTAGGAATTGTATGAAGAGAGTGGAGGCCATGAGAGGTTTGATTTTGCCATAGTTTAGTTGCTAGAATGAATAATGAATGATTTAGGGTAGGTTAGGGTCTTATTTATAGATTAGGCTAGTGATTTAGACCATAGGATTAAACCCTAGTTCCAATCTCAGCCCTCTAAACCGAATCTGGCCCCCAAGCTCAACACATTCTCAAAATGGTGCACCAGGCAAGACTTGTCGTCTGAGCCAAGTCGACAGCCAAGTCGACAGGGCTGTCGACCTGGTCAGACCAAGTCGACTCCCAAGTCGACAGGGCTTTCGACTTGGGTACTGTGGCGGGAATTTTCCCGCCTGGCCCAACTGGCCCAATTTTTCCAATTTCAGGTTTGAATTTGAAATCTGTTTTTACCTTGGAATTTTCTGAAAACTTCGTTGGGCCTTAATCGGGTCATACGGACTCCGATTTTCGAAAACTCGGACTCTATTTCGCGTATTTTTCCGAGACGAACGCAATGGCATAGCTCGTTTCCCTTGATTCAGATTTTAGAATTAAATTCTGCCTCGATTTACGTTATAACAGGTTATTGAAAATACGGGTTGTTACATTTATCGTTTAAATTGCGTAAAAATTGGAATACTACCGAAGGAATGTCAAAAATGGGATTTTAGGCATGTTGAGAATTGGTGATTATTACATTCAAATTATGGACGGTAAATTGGGATAAATTCTAATGGAAGAATATTCAAACTTATGAATTGGAATAAGTTATGCTTAATTAAACATTAAGTGACATGAAACACGTGAATTGAATAAATTGCACTTAGTTGAACATTAAGCAACATGTAAGTGAAAAACATTCAAACTGGAATAGATTGGACTTAACGGGACATCAAGTGACATGGGGAAGGGTTGTATAAAAAGATTACATTTAAGTAGAAATGTTAATTACAACCTAGGAATATAACACCTGGTTATATTGGGCTTATTAATGAACTTAAATGAGTTATTTTAAAATTGTATGATTAATAAGCTAAAGGGGTCCATTTCACTGTAATATAAGGGACTCGTAGAAATCCTAGTTATAAATTGGGGACCAAGTCTAGGGGCGACTTGTGTCAAGTGCACATTTGTGTAGGAACCTGTATCAGTTAGTATCACTTTGTTATCATAGATTCTTACACTAGGTAGAGGCTAGGACACGCTTTACTGAACTGGATGGTAAGTGGTTCGAAACAAAGTGGGTATATGTGCCTTTCGGCAGAACCATGAGCGTGCATTGTTCCGGATAGGGAAGATAACACGCTGTAATGCCTGTGACTAATGTTGTGTCTTTTTAGTTGATAGGTTTGGGATTGATAACCCCGAATTCCATAGTTGGTACATGTTATTCACATTTGGGTAAAGAAGTCGATCGATGGGTAGAAATTAGGTAAAGCCTAATTATGATATTTTGGTAGTTGGTGCAGCAATTTTGAGATATGAATGAGAAGCCAATCTTATTTTGTGTTTTCTATTCTACCATACTTTCATGTCCATTACTATTCATCTGTCTAAATACTTCCTTATTTTATGCTCATGATAAAAATTTCTAGAACTTACCAGACTTATGTCTGACCTAGTTTGTTTTCTCCTACTCTCTTTCTTTTCCCCTAGGTCCTCATGGTGGAGGAACGCAGCTGACTTTTGATCTTTTAGCCCAGCTTGGATTCAAATTATTTCTAGCTTTATGCATTTTTTCAGTACTTTCTTTCTGACTTTCATAATGACTTATTAGGGAGATAGCTTTTGTGGTTTTACTATTATACTTTGATATTTTTCCATGAGACATTTTTTGTTTTATAACGATGATTCGATGATATTTTGGATTGCAATCAATGCTGTGATCGGATTTGCTTAATTTAGTAATAAATGTTTTTTCCGCTGTGTTTTACATTTATTCCTTGTGACTTTTAGTCACTATGTTGTTACTTTATACCTTTGCGCTTCACAAAACTTAACGCTCCTCTTATGGGTGACATTAATGGATGTCAGGTGTTACACTTCTCCACTATGGTTTTGCTTTAATCGACAAACATAGAATCAGTGGAGCACGACTTCGTATCGGGTTAGAAAATGTTGCAAGGCAAAGAAATCTAGGATAGGACGGAGCAAATCATGAAATAAAGCGAGGAGGTGAGACACCAAGGTGCGATAAGAGCTAGGGTATGGATCGGTCTTCCCGGATCAACGCTGATCCGAATCCAAATCGGTACCGATCCAGATTAGGATAGCTCGAGCCAATCCAAACCACTCATTCCTTCTTGAACTAATCTTCACCACTACCTCCACTACTCTGACTTTTCCGCCACTTCTAGATACTGAACCAGAGCGTTGAGCACCTATAAATAGACCTAGAGATAGCTATTTGTGGGGACCTTTTTTTCCTCTCTCCTATGCCTAGAAGCTGTTTCCTCAAAAACCAACACTCTTTCCCTTCATATTTCTTATATAATAACCAATTATAACTGTAATCTATAATATAAATAATTAACAAAGACAAGTGAACATAAGCATGATTGCCAAATCACTTTAAAATTACTATGTTTCTTTACCTTTCTTCTTCTGCATTTGGATTTGATTGAGAATTCCGTGGTTATCATCTTGATTTGGTGTTAGGCATGAGAGTACCAAATTTCAAGTCAACATTTTGGCATGCTAGGAAGGGGTCAGATAGAACACATAATTCTATTGACACGGATTGCTTAAGATGTCAACTATAGTGAAGGAAGAAGATTCATACCTCCACCCACCTTGGAGATACCGGACACGAGGGAGACCATGAGGCTTCCTTTAATGGAGAAACTTCCATCTACTTGACTAGAGAAGAGATGGAGGAATTGGTTTAAGGGTCACAGACTAGACTGGAGAACCAAGAGAAAGTAATATAGGAGATACTCTCGAGACTAGGAGCACCAGGAGTTCAGAACCGAAGCACGGAAGAGGGAGTAGTTGAAGCAGAGACATGCCTCTATGTGCTAGAGGCCATTTCGGATCGGGAAATCTGGATCAGTACTGAAACCATTTCACTCTGGTTGCTGCCTCCAAGTCCTACAGGCGCTGATGTTATGGTAGGCACATATCTACCTGAACCAGGAAATGCAAGAAGACTTGAGTCGAGAGCAAGCCAAACTTCGAAGGAAGGAAGCATTAAATTACAGAATAAGTAGTACATACCAGGACACCCTGACGAAAGCAATAGATTGGTTGAGTTGGAACAATGCATAACAAGAGGCAGTCTACCTAGCTAAGGATATGATGATATTACTATGAACCCTTTCACTCCTAATATACGAAATGCGAGGATCCACCAGATATCAAGCTACCAGTGCTAACGACATATAATGGTGATCAGATCCAATGACAAATATGATACTTTATATTAGGCATATGGATGTGTTGGGGCCATCTTCCGAGTTGGTGGCAAATTGTTTTTGCTATTTCTGACTAATTTGGCTGCATTTGTTTAGGCAGCTCAATAGTGTGTCAATTGGCTCTTAGAACAAACTTGTGTATAAGTTCATGGGGCAATTTAGAGTTCGTATTACTCGACAAAAAAAATGTGATAACATTAATAATGATAAGATAAAGACCATGGGAAATGTTAAGGAGTTTCCTAAAGCAATCCAATTTGGCGATGACTTCAGTGGATAAGCCAGAATCGTCTATAATGTTGATGGCGACCTTGTCTAAAGTAGCTGATAATGTTGAGTTTAAGGCAAGCTTGCAAAGGGATCCCAAGAGGGATCTCGATGAATTTTATTTTAGGATAAGCACTTGTGCTAATTGGATGCATAGGTACAAAGGAAAATTGAAGTTAGTGTCTCGAAGGACGAAGAAACGCTTAAAGCTGGATTCAAGAATTATAAAGAAAAGAGGAAGGTGGAAAGCGAGCGTGATGGCCTAAAAAGGAGTAGGAAGGGACAGAAATATCCGTCTTATACAAAGTTGAATGAGTCCTTGGAGAGGATCTACTTGGATACTGAAGGGTAGTTCCCGTACCGAAAGATGCCTCCAAGAGAGCCGACTGAAAACGAAAGGAGGACAAGAAAGTATTTCCTATTCCATAAATTGGGTGGGCATACCACATTGAAGTGTAGGCACCTATGAGACGAGATTGAGAAGAACATCATGAATGGACGGCTCCAAGATTACATTGAGATCAAAGGGGCAGTGTCCGAGCCATCTATAACCCAAAATCAAGGAGGGTTGTAGTTAAGAAATCAGGTCGTCATCTCATGATCGAGATGATGATTTGGTGACTAAATGCCTTATAAATATATGAGGCCATGGTTAGCCCTTGGCATTGCTTTAAGAAAGTGTTGGATTATGAGTCCCAAAGAGGCCTAACTTAGTTTTCCTTCCCTTGCATTTTCGATTTGATGTGTATTTGATTTGAATCGTCGTCGATGATGAATGAAATTTGATTAGGGTTTCGCTTCACTCAAATAGTTAAAGTGAAACCTCAAAATATGAATTCATGACACCAGATAGTGACTGAATGAGTTAGTATAAATTGACTACCAGTTCCCCTCGCCACATAGTGATTAGATGAACTTTGAGAAACCAATCATGAATCCCTTTCACTGAAAAGTAATTGAATGGAGCCACGCCAAATGATCGTGAATTCCTTTCATGAGAATGTGAATGGACGAATTTGTACGGATAATTCATAAGTTCATTTCTCCATATAGTTACCAAATGAACTTAATTTGAAACTGAATCTCTTTCGTCGGAGCGTGAAGGGATGGATTCATGTAGACAGACTATGAATTCCTCCACCAAACAGTGACTGGATGAATTCTTAACGATGAATTATGAGTTCCAAAACCGAAGAATGATTGGATGAATTCGTATCGATGAACTACATGTTCCTCCACCAAAGAGCGATTAGATGAATTTGTATCGATGAACTGTGAGTACCTTCATTAGAACATGGAAGGACGAACATGTAAGGAGGAAAAACTCGAATCCCTTCACCTAAGAGTGGTTGGATGAATTCATGAGAAATTAAATATAATCTCCCACCATCGGGATAGATTTATTAATACAAACCGCGAGTCTCTTTTGATCGAATGAGATAGGATGGGTTCACACAAACGAACAACTAAGCAGCCAATCGGAAAGTCAAGATCAGAAAATAGAAGGTGATGTCGCTTCACTGGAGAGCGAAATGATTGGCTTACCGATTGATGAACATCATCAACAGATAGTGATTTGCACACATCTGGAAAAGGATACTCTTAGATCTTAACCTATTGTAGATGATGGATTGGTTTAAAACACATCTTCTAGAGAAATACATGTTTTGAGGGCAAGATTTTAACCCACCTTTTCATAAAGCTATCGCACTTCGAATTTACAACATCTGGATCGCTCGAGTATCCAAGAGCGAATTTTGGAGTAGCTTGGATGGATTTGCGAAAGCTATAGGAACTTGAAGTAGCATGAAGTTGTACTCCTAGTCGACATAGTCTTGGATCGGCCATATAGCAGTTAAGCATGGATGTGCAACTCCTCGGATCGGTACTCCTTTACACTTTGGATCCGTGCAATGTGTGAGCTCCTAAATCTAAGTAAAGCAACTTGCTCAAGCGAAACAGAAGCTTGGAGATGGCACCATTCTTGATCGTTACCATCCTGGATCAAGTTCGGTATTGATCCGAGTGTTATCAGGTTGATTGATCTGGAATTTCACTAGTTGAACCATGTATTCTCCACTCTGGTTTGACCTTACTTCCCAAACATAGAATCGATAGAGCATGACTTCGTATTAAGATGGAGTGATGTTGGGAAAGTTGCGAAATCATGCGAGGAGGTGAGACACTAAGGCGTGACAAGCACCAAGGTCCGAATCGGGCTTCTTGGATAAGTACAGATCCATATTGATACTGGTCTGGATCAGGATAGTTCATGCCGATCTGAACCCCTCCTTCCTTCTTGACCTGGTCCTCGCCGCTACCTCCACAACTCTGACTTTCTCGCCACTACCTTATGCCGAACTGGAGTGTTGAGCACCTATAAATATGCCTAGAGTTGGCCAATTAGGGGGATATTTTTTTCCACTCTCCTACACCAATAAGCTGTTGTTACGGAAACCAACTCTTTTTTTTCCTTAGATTTCTTATATAAAACCAATATAATTGTAATCTACGTTATAAATGATTGACTGAAACAAGTGGACGTAGGCATGATTATTGTACCACTATAAAATTGTTGGCTCTTTACCTTTCTGCATTCTTTGTTTAGATTTGATTGAGTATTATGTGGTTACCATCTTGATTTGGGTGCTAGGCTTGAAAGTACCAAATTTCAAGTCAACATTGATACATAGGATTAGACATGGCTGAAATTTGGTCTGCTAAGAGAAAGAAAAAGACCTGGAGAATCTTTGAGAATAAATTGGAGGAGGAAGAGATATACGAGAATTTTATTTGTTCGTGGAGGAATGTCTGGTAATTAAAGGTCGTCACTTCAATTCCTGGAAACCCCTTCAAATCCAATACACACATTCAAATCTAATATGAGTATAAATACCAAAATTAATACATCTAAGATATGGATAAGATACGGGCAAGGTAACATAAGACAAACACTGTCCGTTTTGCATATTTTTTGAAGTTAAAAACACGAATTTTAGGCTAATAAAATCAAAATTTAATAAAGAAAAATTGATGGACAACTACAATTAAGTACAGATTCATTAACTACAACTTTGAATTTTTTTAAAAAATTGAATTTCAGCTCGAATCCGAATTTTGGTTTTTTTTTCTGAAAATTTTCTATTTCAATAAATTTAGAAAAAAATACTTAATATTACAAGATTATTATTTAAATTTAATTTTTTAAGAATGAATTCAAATTAAAAAATATATATTTAATTTATTCAACACATAAGACCTAGATTAGCAACCATTAAATTCTACTATCAAATTATATTTGAATCCAAAAATCATATTTATTGATCTCATATAATTAAAAATAATTAAATTTAGAATTATTATTTTTTGTCAAATAAATCATAAATAAAATGTGACACCCCCACAAGCCTTAGCATCACCCATATGAGGATGCGCTAGGGTTTATGAAGCGCTTAGGTATACAATAACAATACAGAGATTAAAATTCACAAGACAGAAATATAAAACACAGTGGAAATTTTAAATCATCATTTAATAAAGAAAGTCAAATCACAATACTTATTACATTTCCAAAATATCATATAGTCATAAACATAAAACCAAATACATTGTCTCGTGGAAAACCATAATATCATAGTACATAAGTAAAACCATCCCTCGCAATGTCGGTACAACAATCAGAAAATGAGTAATGAACCAATACATGAGTCTGAATCCAAGCTGAAATTAATATTCAAGAATCACTGCTGAGACCCACCACCTTACGAACCTGGAGGGAGGGGAAGGAAGAGAGAAGGAGAAAACAAACTAGGTCAGACATATGTCCGGTGAGTTCTAGTAATTTCTAGCATGAGCATAAGTTAGGGAAGCATTAGACAGATGAGCAGTTCTAAGGACATAAAACATAAAGGTATAAAAGCAGTAAACAAAGTTAAGCATGATAAAGATTGGCTTTTCATTCATATCCAAGATTGCGGCACTAACTTACCAAAGATATATAATTAGGCTTTACTTGATTTCAACCCTTTGATTGGCTCTTATAACCACAATGTGATAATATATGCCAGCTATGGAACTCAGGATTATATTTCTAGAACCCATCTACTAAAAAGACATAGCCGTTAATCATGGGCATTTCAGCAGCCTATTTTACCTAATTGGCACGATGCACGCTCATTGTCCCGCCAAACGTCCATACTCACCTCATTTGGGCCTCTTACTATCCAGTGCAATAAAGCATGCCCTCGCTTCTACCTAGTATGAGACCTCCATAGATGATAATTGGAATACTTCCTGATACGGATCCCCAACCAGATATGCAATTGACACAAGTCACCCCTAGACTTGGTCCCCATTTATTTTTCTATTAGACCGCTTAGTTTTCCCCAATCAACCCCGCGTTGTCGGAATGGTCCTAAACTACAATCCTATTATTTTGTTAGTCTCTTATTTCCCCCAATCAGTTCTAGACTGCCGGAAAGGATCTAACCTACGAGCCACTTATTTTCCCAAATCAGCTCCATGCCACCAGAACAGACTCCCACTACAATTTTATAATTTTATCAGGCCTCTTATTTTCCCTAATCAGCCCCATGCGGCTAGAACGGACCTATCCTACGATCCACCTATTTCCCCCAATCAGCCCTATGTTTCCGGAACGGACTCCACTCTCTTACCTTATTAGTTTTATTTTTAATTTAACTTAACACAATTTAAGTTTGTTAATAAACCCAATATAACCTCATTTTATATTCCTAGGTTATATTAAATATTCCTAATTAATGTTTATCTTTTTATATAACCCCACGTAACTTAGCATCCAACTAAGTTACCTATTCCAATTTGTATGTTTGCATGTTCTCCAATTACATATTAAGTCTTACCCGCAAATTCCAGTCCAATACTGATTATAATTTTTAATCAGTTCCAACATGCCCAATTATCCATTTTCATTCAGTTTAACATTATTCCAATTTTAACACAAAAGACCTAAGCTCTTTTTTGGCCTAGGCTCCGCGCTAAAAGAAAAAAAGGAAATGGTTTAGGCCACTCGCAAGGCCTATACTCAAAAATAAACAAAACAAATAAAATAGGGCATATCCCAAACTGTAAATAAAACCACAACAGAGAAGGGGATAGGAGAAGGAGAATTACTTATAAACAGTAAATAACTGGAAAGAAATAGGCGTAGACAGTAAATAATTATAGTTACTTTACAGAAAAACTAAGCGCACAAATACTATAAATAACTGTAAACATTAAACTTGCAAATTAAAACTATTTAACTGTCTAAACTTTCCTGCATGAATTACTAATCTAGAAATCATATAAAAACTCATAGTTCTGACGAAGAGAGCTTCTCCTATGGCCTTTATTATTTTAGCAGAACCTTCGCCTTATAAAAATAAATATTTAAAAGTATAGAACTTCTTTATCCTTGTAAAAATTTAATTTTTTGGCCCTTCCTAAATTTGAGGATCGGCTTAGGGAAGAAGAAGAAGAAGAGAGAAATAATGGATGTGAAGAAATGAGAGAGGTTCTGCTAGTTTATTTATAGGGTTTACTGGGTGTCCTCAACCGTCCAAATTTTTGATTAAATCTAACCCAACCACGTCACTGGACCAATCAGAAAGTGCCATGTCATCCTCAGGTTAGAAATTGAACCAATAAAACTAAGCCACATTAGAAAATTATGGTCTAAAAATAATAAACATTCGCTGCGAGACGTGCACCCAAAGGTACACGGATGGAGGCATATTGGGTCGACCCACCCGAACCTTGGGTCGACACAAGGTCGACCCAAGCACCTGTGGCTCGACACTAGGTCGACCCAAGTGGGAATGGGCCGTCCCACTTAACTCGTTTACTTAATATATTATTATATATATATATATATATATTTCTTCTGATTTTTGGCTTATCTTCTTTAATTCATAACTTATAAATTTTAACTTCTATTTTCATCTGAAAATTACAACATACCCAATTGTGCTAGTCCCATTGTCCAATTCTGAATATTATTCTGATTAATATAAATTTATTGCCCTTTTCTATTTAATTATTGTTTATTAAAATTTGAGGTATTAAATTCTTCCTTCCTTAAAGGATTTCATCCCCGAAATCTCTAGGGCTAGAAGCATGATACAAATATTATCAACCCTTGTCTACACCCATTTACTCAACCATCAACCATTGGCAACCATCGTCCTTAGATTTTCTAATGCTTTTCATGAACATATGTAAAACGTGTAGTGTATATGTCCCTTTGCTAATGCAAAAATATATGGCGGTCAACTGATTCAGTTGACCTCCTTAATGCAATTTCATGTCTGTGTCGTGCATTCAATTATTTATACCAAGGAACCCTAATAATACATATAATTCTATATGCGTGCAACAAGCATTCATCGAAATGCAACAACATGTGATGATTCAACCTTTTTCCATCCATATTTAAAACAAATTAAAAAATGCACACACATCCATATGCAATTGTGTAAGTGTCCTAGTTTGCCTATCTATAACTAGTGCCTAGTGTGTATATGCATCCACTAGCAAACACTTGCATCCACGTGAATCCATTCAACCATAACATGTTATGTCAACATATTTTAAACCATTTCCTACTATCCATAAGCTTCTACCTCAGACTTATAATTCAAATGATAGGAAAAATAGAATCAAATTGAAAGCTTAGAAAATGATTAAGAGTGTACTATCAAAGAGAAATGAAAAAGAAGTGTGAATCCTATCCTTTGGTTCCCATGTCGCGTCATCGTTGTCCTCCCCTACTGAATCTTAACAAGCTTGATTTCTTTATTCTGCAACTTATTCGCCTCAGATACTAGTATCCATGTAGGAACTTTCCTGACCGATGCCTTCCCCTCTACCTCAACCTCCTCTAGGGTACTCAGCTCCACCACTGCCGCAGAATCATGTAGGAACTTTTGCAAGCGCAAAACATGGAATACATCATGAACTCCTACCAATATCTCTGGTAGTCTAGCCCCATGGGCCATCTGACCTATCCTCTCTATTATAGGTAATGTCCCTACGAACCTCGACGTCAACTTCCCCATTGAGTCGAACTGAACAACACTCCTCAAGGGTGACACCCTAATGAAAACCATGTCCCCTACCTCAAACTCAAGGTCTATCCTTCGCTGATGTGAATAGGACTTTTTTCTGTCCTGAGCTGCCTTCATCTGCCTCTGAATCAAATCTATCTTATCTGAGGTCTCCCTAACCATTTTAGGACCATGTAGAAGTTTATCTGTGGACTCACACCAACAAGTAGGTAATCTGTAGGGTTGCCCATACATCGCCTCGAAGGGAGTCATACTATTCTCATCTGGTAGTTGTTATTATACGCAAACTCTACCATGGGAAGATGCTCCTCCAAAGTCCCTCTGGGTCCAAGAAACACAACCATAATAAATCCTCTAGAATCCTATTAATCCTCCCTATTTGTCCATCTGTTTGAGAGTGATAGGCAACGCTAAGTCATAGATGTTTCCCTAATGCCTCCTGCAGGCTCCTCCAAAACTCGCTGGTAAAAATGGTGTCTCTATCACTAACAATACTAGAGGGAACTCCATGAAGTCAGACGATCTCTCTAAGATACAATGATGCCAACCAAGCTGTCCTCCATTTACTCTTAACCGGGATGAAATGGGCACTCTTAGTCAACCTATCGACTATAACCAAAATACTGGTGTTTCCCTTCCTCGATCAGGGAAAACCATCTATGAAGTCCATCGAGACATTCTCCTACTTCCACTATGCACATCCAGAGGCTAAAGTAATCCACCAGGCTTCCTTGGCTTAGCCTTCACTCTCCGAGCAGTCATACATCTAGCCACGTACTCTGCCACGTCCTTCTTCATACCTATCTAGTGAAAGACCCTCCTTACATCTCTTAGCATGGTGTAGCCACCCTCTCTCATCCTCATAATACCTAGCAAGGTGACTAGAGGTCTCTTCTCTACTGAGTCAGTCCATGATATCCACTAACTTTTAATCCTCGTGCTGATTGGATCCAATGTGCTATAAGAGAGTAGTTTGCACCTCCAATGATGCCAATAATCTTGGTGCATAATCCGTAGATGGTCTAAAATCGAATGACGAGATAAACTCCAAACTCCACCACTCTACAAATAATGGATTCAAAGTCATCCTCTGCCAACTTAGTGCATCCGACATTACACTCCTATTCTTTGGGGTATAAGATATCTCAAAGTCATAGGATGCAAGAAACTCCATCCAGGGTTGATGTCGCAAATTAAGACCCTTTTTCGAGAACAAGTACTTGAGAGACTTATGGTCGGTGTATAGCTCAAACCTCTAACCTAATAAATAATGTCTCCAACACTTGAGTGCAAACACTATCGCCGCTAACTCCGAATCAAGGGTAGGGTAATTCCTCTCGTGTAACCTTAGTTGTCTACTCCCGTAGCAGACAACCCAACCCTCCTGCATGAGCACCGCACCTAAACCCGTGCCATAAGCATCTGTATACACAATGAACATCTTTGTACCATCTAGAAGAGTCAATACTGGAGATGACGTGAGAGTCTTCTTCAACCTCAAGAATACATCCTTACAATCCACATCACAAGAAAATATTAGTTTTTCTTTATAAGGAGGGTAAGCGGAGCTTAGATCCATGCAAAATCTTTAATGGACTTTCGATAGTATTCGGCTAAGCCTGGAAAGCTCCTTACCTTTATCGCATTATTGGGGGATTTCAAATCCAGTACTATGACAACCTTAGCAGGATTCATCGCTATACCATCTTTAGAGACAATTTGCCTCAAGAACCTCACCTACTTCTGCCAAAAGTGGCGCTTAGAGAGCTTCGCCTTCAACTGATGTGCACAGAGAGTACGAAGGACCTCTTTCAAATGCAAGGCATGGTCGTCCTCACTCCTTGAGAACACAAGATATCATCAACAAACACTACCATGAAATTATTTAGTAACTCTCTAAATACTTGGCTCGTCAAATTAATAAAATACGATAGGGCATTGGTTAGCCCAAAAGAAATAACCTGCCACTCAAAGAATCTAATTGGAGTCTTAAAGGCAGTCTTACCTATGTTATCACCAGCCATGCTAAGCTGATGAACACCTGTAACCAAATCCAACTACTAGAAAATTGAAGAGCCTACCAACTGATCAAACAAGTCATCTAAAGGGAGTGGGCGCCTATTCTTCTTCATAAGCTTGTTCAATTCAGTATAATCCACACATAGATGAAGAGAGTCGTCCCCCTTAGTCGCAAAGACTACTGGTGCTCCCCACACAGAAATACTTCATCTAATTAACCCTTTCTCAAATAACCCACCAACCTACGTACTGAGAACTCTCCTCTCCCTCGGAGCCATACGACACAATGGCAATGCAACAGGATTAGCATTCTCCACTAAGTATATCCGGAAATCAATCTCGCGCCTGGAGGTAGTCGTCTCACCTCTTCGAATACGTTCGTAAAGTCTTTAACTATGGGCATCAAACTGAGATCATCTGCAGAAGCATTTAGGGAATCCAAGAACTGAGCATGTTGACCCGTGCTGGTCACAAGAAATATTGAGAGTCCTACCATGGCATGTGAATATCCTCTCAACTCTCCTCTCGCAATCAAGGATGGCACCATACATGGCCAACCAATCTATCCCTAGAATAACTCATAACCCATGAGACCCAACACATATGCATTACAATCAAACTCGACGCCAAGAATAGAAATCCTTAAACCCTTACACATCATAAGTACATGAGTCGTACCCTACATGGGATTTGAGACAACTACTGGATCCAAAACTCTAGAAGTATCTAGGTGTTGCCTGTCAACAACAAAACTGGATATGAAAGAATGAGAAGCACTAGAATCGAACAAGGTCCTAATAGGGAAGTCAAAAGAAGAAAAAACCTTCTACAGTGGGCTTCCTACCTCTGTCCTGACTGCTAACACCTGTCTGAGCAGCCTCAAGTGCATGAACTTGTGCTCCGGATGAACATGTTCCTTGTCCCTATCTTTAAAGACACTACTATAACAACCCAAATTTTTAACAAACAATAATTAATTAATGAACTAGTAAATTGAGGAATAAACTAATAAAATAAATATTAATCAGAAAAATATTGAGAATTGAGAAAAATGGATTTCACCCTTGCAACCGTTACAAAATTCTGATTCAAATAGACTTTTAGTTTGTGTAAATCGGATTAAAAATGAAGAAGTTATAACTATTTTAAGACTAAAAAACATTCAGAAAATAAAACAAGATAAGACTAAAGCTGGGTCAACCCAAGATCCAAGTGGGTCGACTCCTGTGTCGACCCACATAAGGGTGTGGGTTGACCCAGTTCGAGCCAGGCATGAGCCTATGCCTAATCAGTGACGCCTATTTCTATATTATTCTTTTGCTGTTGTACATTGATGTGTCTTCTATGGTTTAGATTAAAAACCTGAAATCTAATGGACTAAAATAAAAACATAAGGCACAATGAATCTGGACATCAAATCCAACAAACCTGGACACCAAACTCTATTATAAATAGAGGCCAAAACCTAACCTAGTCTTCGCTACTCCATTTCTCTACCTCTATCATATAACCTTCTTCTCAAATATAATTTTAATGGAGTATTAGGAGCTTGGTTCTACATTTAATTCTAGGGGATATTCATAGAGAGGATCTACCAAAGCTTATTGGATTTTGCTCTAATTTTATGTGAATATTACTGTGAATATCAGATTTCTTCCAATCTAATGTTAAAACTGATACAATAGTTGTTACAATGATTTCAGATCTAAATAAAAAGAATTAAGATAGTAAAATAGATTGGATATGAAAGTTTGACATTTAAGTGTTTATAATTTTTTCTTTTACAAGTTATTGTTCATTTTATTTGCTACCTACTATTTAACCATGTTTAGTTGTTATTTACAAGAACATCTTCTTCTTTATCCCCTTCTCAATTGTTAATTTATTTATAGTCTTGTATTGCCTATTTATTCGTTTCTTTTTATCAATGAGCATAGATCTATTTCTCCTTTTTCCTTAGTTTTTGCACTGAGCCTAGGCCAATGAGAGCCTAAGCCTTTACTGTTAAATTTGCATAAAATTGTAACAATCTGAAACAATATTAATAAGGGGATTTTAGGCATATTAAGAATTGGTGAATATGGACAGTAAATTGGGGTAAATTCTAATGGAAGAATATGAAAACTTGTGAATTGGAAAACATGCTAATTTGACATTTATGTTCATTTAACATTAATTTCTAAAACCTATTTATTTGACATTAAAGAAAACATGTTCATTTGACAATAATTTGGAAAACATGTTCATTTGACATTAATTTGGAAATATTTTAATTTGACATTAATTTCGAAAACATGGAAAACATGTTCATTTGACATTAATTTGGAATACATGTTAATTTGACATTAGTCTGGAAAACATGTTCATTTGACATTAATTTGGAAAACATCTTCATTTGACATTAACTTGGAAAACATGTTTATTTGACTTTAGTTTGGAAAACATGCTCATTTGATGTTAATTTGGAAAACATGTTAATTTGACATTAATTTGGAAAACATGTTAATTTGACATTAATTTAGAAAACTTGTTAATTGTACTTAATTTTACATTAAGTAGCCTGTATTTTGAAAACATGTTAATTGGAATGAATGGCACTTAATTGTACGTAGAGTAACTTGTAACTGGAAAACATTTGAAAAGTGGTGCATTGGACTTTTTTGACTTGGGGAAAGGTTGTATAAAATGATTACATTTAAGTAGAAATGATAATTAAACCTAGGAATATAACACAAGGTTATGTTGGGCTTATTAATGAACTTAAAAGTGTTAAGTTAAACTTGTCAGATTAATAAGTTAATCTTGAAGGGAGTTCGCTCCAATGAGATATAAGGGGATCAAATAGTTGCTTGCTTGTGTGGGTTTATTAATGAACTTAAACATGCTAAATTAAACTTGTTCAATTAATAAGCCAATCTTGAAGGGGGTCCATTCTAATTGGATATAAGGGGCTCATAGAAATCCTAGTTGTTACTTGCTTGCTTGTGTGGAACCCGTATCAATTAGTATCCATGTTGTTATCATCTGGGGCCTTGCACAAGATAAAGGCTAGGGCTCACTTTACTGATCTAGATAGTAAGAGGTTCAAAACGAGGTGGGTACAGGCACATTTCGGCGGAATGGTAAGTGTGCATCTTTGCGAATATGGAAGATAAGAAATTGTAATGCATGTGGTTAAGAATGTGTCTTTTTAGTTGATGGGTTCGAGAATTGATAACCCCAAATTCCATAGCAGGCACAGGTTATTCACATTTGGAAAGCCGATCGATGGGTAGCATTAGGAAATTCCTTCCTAAATTACTTGTTTTCGTCCAAAGTTATAGAAGTGCAAAACAGTCAATCAGTTTTAGTATAATCATTATTATCATCATTGTCTCTTGGATAAGAATAGTCGATCCTTTATGTTAATTCATATCGGTTATTGTTCACCTTTAGATATGTATAGACACTTACCCTTTTATGACACTAAAACCACAATTTAACAATTTTCCTTAACTTAGTAGTAGGGTTAGTAGTCATAGCAGCTCACCATGCTTTATGTCTGATCCATTTCCTTTCTCTTTTCTTTCCCCAGGATTACAGGGAGAAAGTGTATAGTTTAGATTTTTTTTGTTGATTTTGTCATGATGGATTTCCGCAAATGTCAGATCAATTCATGTTATCTTTCCAAGGTTAGGTTGTATCTTTTTGACTATATGGGGGATAATATTATTTTACTCTGACATTACTTTTGATTGGGCTTTTGAGACATGACGCTTTGTAACTATTTATTTGATTCAAACAAAGATGTTTTTATATTTTAAAAATGAAAGCTCCTTCTTCCGTTGTAAATTTATTATTTATCGTCTTGTGATATCTACATCTTAGTCTCTATGATGTTTTATGACTTTATACCTACAATGCTCCATATTTTCTTAATGAAATCCTCGTACGGGTGACATTCAGGAATGTAGGGTGTACAATTGGTATCACAGCCTAAGGTTACCTGGATCACTAAAGTTTTGTTTTAAAGAAGAGTATTTTCAAAAGAAAACACATTTTTTAGAAACTAAAACTTACTTTTGAAAATAAAATATCTCGTATGGCCAGTTACAACCTTCATTTGTCTCTTTCAAATTCTGAATCTTTATCTTTTCTTAGTTGAGTTATTTGGCATTCTATCTAAGATTTTCTTTATAACTTGAAACTTTAATTAATGGACAAACCCGTTTAGTTCAATAGTTGGGAAACGTCGAGGTTAGAAAGGAACTCGCTACTTGACAAAGATTGAAAAGGGCTAATCATGGATGAAATAACCTTATTAGTTCAGTGATAAAAAAGGATAATTTGGAAGTTATGAATAACCTAGAACGATTGGTTAAGAAAAAGGGATGTATTTGATGGTTGGATTTTAAAATTAACATAGAAAATGTCATTGCAAGAATGAATGGATTGGTGCAAAATAGGGGTTTTATCATATTGCACACAATCCTCCAACTTAAAGATAATTAAAAAGAAATTTCTTGTACGAATTTCTATAAATTAGATTGTCTCATACTTTGGAAATAGATTTTTTTGTACATTTCCAGTAACCAAACAATTTGAAATAAGCAGAACTTCCTAAAAGGTAGATTTAAGGATGGCAAGCAAAAGATCAACATTAGTATATTAATGTCAAAAGGATTATGAGGAAAGTGTTAATAGCAAAACAGTCAAGGAAGTGGCAAGGGTTGGTGAAAGGAAGAATTTTAACTATCTTTAGTTCTTTCTAGTTTTCCTATTTAGTTTAGGAATATTTTATCCCTTTTCCTTTGATGTACTGGTTAGGGTGGCTGCGTAGGGCTATAGCCACGCTGAGTTGAGAGCATTATTATTGAAGGCTTATTGAAGCAATCCTTTACAGATATGGTAAATCCCCGAAGGAAGGATGATAACACTAGTGAATGTTTTGCACTTAGTCCTAGTAGTAGTTTCTGAACCCTATAGGGATCAGCTTAATTATCTGTTGTAACTCAGGGTAGAAACTAGAATCTTCATTTAGGAGATGTTTAGGGACATTTCCGGGATGGGTTGTTTTTGGGCCTAGATAGAACAACCATATAATTGGTTATCCCAGATCCTTGCACTATTAGTAGAGTTCGATTGAGGTGCTTATATTATAAGGTTTTGAATTAGGAAAATTTGGAGGTTAATTAGCCAATTGGGAGCTATGTAGACTGCAAGAAGAAAATAGTCGGGATATGCTATGCGATGGACTAATTTTTGAGAATTCTTGCGACCTGAAGGGTCAGTCATGCCGATATCCCTGTTTTCCTTAGTACATCTCTAGGCAGTATCGATTCAGTTCTCTTTGTGCTATGTATTCCGAATATAATTAGCGATTGAAAGATTATCTCTAGGAAAAAGATTGATTTTCAGATCTGTATTTGTGATGATGGTAAACTTGTAGCATTTTGGATAAAGCACATGGTTTTGGGGTTGTAAGTAAGAATGGAGTTTCATTTCTATGGCTGGAAAATTTTACTCCCTAATCCCTATCTTTTGAAAAGAGAAGTGTGGCGCTTATGTTCAGGCCTTTCGAATGTATTTTGAGGAATTCGTTGAACTTCAGTTGTAGTGGAAAGGTTTTCCAAAAAAGCCAAGTAAGAATTTTTGAAATAATTGTCGTACCTTTTTGGTTAACCTGCACCAATTGTGTTAAAGTACCATTGGTTAGAAAACCTATAAGGGTAGTGATCACAGATTAGCCACCATTAATTTATTATAAAGGACCATTACCTACCATGCGAGAAGTCTGAATTTTTAGTAACCATAAGTTATTGGCTAGTTGTTTCCTTACTAAGAATTGGGGCTTTGAGACAAGGAAAATACATTGAACATGTAGGTAACAATTTTTGGCTTTTTGGAAATTTAAAAGTTCATGTAACATTAATGGGAATATTTTGTAAACACGAGAAATTTAAACCGAGATTATATCTTAAGATTGGATATGAATTCACCAATTGTTAAGACATATTATTAAGATTTGATGCTTATCAGGATTTTGTCATTTGGACCAAAGCAGTGGATTTTAGGAATTCCGACTAAACCTTAATATGATAATAGAATTAAGGCACGCAACAAGCTCGGTTAATGAATAAGTGAATAAAGAAAATATAGAGATTTCAAACTAATAAATGTGTTCCAAGACAAGGGTGCAACAAGGAAGTATTTTATGGAAATTTTCGGAACCACTTTGAGTCGAAACCAGATATGTATAAAGTTTTAAAAAATGGGAATTTCGAAAGACTAATGTATTTTGATATGAAATTTGTATTTTTGGGAATTTCATAAAAGCAACTATGTATATATATTCTAAAAGAAATTTTTGTAACTGAAACCTTTCCACATTAAGATTTCTCAAATAAGGTTCTGGAAAAATTTACATATATAAAGTGGGGCGGTAGGTTAGTCTTTATAGGGTTGGACAATATAAGTGGAATGAGCCAAGGAACACAAAACAGGTAAAATAGAGACTAAAATTTGAGGATGGAAAGGAGGAAAAGGAGGAAAAGTGTGACTTTACTTGTAAGAGTAAGGTAAGATTTTGGATTATTTCTTGAGATTTTCTCCCCAAAGTAACTAAGATGAAGGAGATGAAAGAACTACACCGAGGGATTCAAGTTTCTTACCCACATTCTGCTGACAGGTATTTCCTCTTTGATATTCTATCAGAAACTTCTTCCTTTGATTAGGGACTTCCTTCTAGTATATCCTTGGGAAGTATAGATCTTAGGATTTGAGCTTATAGATGATAGGATATGGATAGAACATGTGTCTGGGAGATGTTATGTTTGATGATTGCAAGTGGATGCAAGTTTTTGCTAGTGGATGCATATACACACACTAGGAACAATATTAGAAATCAGTTGAATTAGGACACTTACATATTGCAAATGGATGTGTGTGCATTTTGATTTATTTTCAAAATGGATGAAAAAATGGTTGAATCATCACTTGGATGTTACATTTTGGTGAAGGGTTGTTGCATACATATAGAATTTTATATATATCATTAGGATTCTTTTGCATATATATTGCATACATGGCACAAACATAATTGCATTAAGAAGGTCAACTGAATCAATAGACCGCCTGATTTTTGCATTAGCTTAGGGACATATACACAACACCTTTGCATATGTTCATACAAAGCATTAGAAATTTTAAGTACAATGGATGCTAGTGGATAATGGTTGAGTAGATTAGTGTTAGCATTCATAACATTCTTCTAGCCTTGAAGATTTCGACAACAAAATCCTTCAATTAGGGGAGAATGTAACAACCTGAATTTTTCAACAAACAATAATTAATTAATGGATTAATTGATTAAGGGATAAATAGATAAAATGAATATTAATCAGAAAAATATTGAGAATTGAGAAAAATGGATTTCACCATTACGTTTGTTACAAAATTCTAATTCAGATAGATTTTTAGTTTGCGTAAATCGGATTAAAAATGAAGAAGTTCTAATTGTTTTAAGATCAAACAAAAGTTCAGAAAATAAGATAAGTCTCAAGCTGGGTCGACCACTGGGTCGACCCTTGTGTCGACCTACATAAAGGTGTGGGTCGACATAGTTCGAGCCAGGCATGAGCCTGTGCCTGGCCAGTGACGCTTGTTTCTAGATTATTCTTCTATTGATGTGTCTTCTATGGTTTAGAATAAAAACCTAAAATCTAATGTCCTAAAATATAAACATAAGATACAGTGAACATAGACATTAAATCCAACGAACCTCGACACCTAACTCTATTATAAATAACCTCCAAAATCTGACCTAGTCTTCTTACTCCATTTCTCTACCTATCTCAAATAACATTCTTCTCAAACACATTTTTAGTGGAGTATTGAAGGCTTGGTTATACACATATTTCAGGGTGGTATTCACAATAGAGGGGATCTACCAAATCTTATTGGATTTGCTCTAATTTTATGTGAGTATTACTATGATTATCATATTTCTTCAAAGTTTAACGTTAAAACTGATGTAATAGTTATTACGGTGATTTTAGATCTGAATAAAAAGAATTAAGATAGCAAAGTAGAATGGATCTAAAAGATAGAACATTAAAGGGTTTATAAGTTTTTCTTTTACAAGTTATTGTTCATTTTATTTGCTACCCATTATTTATCCATGTTTGGCTGTTATTTACAAAAAATCTTCTTATTTATCAACTTCTTATTCATTAATTTATTTACAGTCTGGTAATGCCTATTTATTCATTTCTCTTTATCTCTAAGCCTATATCCATTTCTCCTTTTTTTCTTTGTTTTTGCACCGAGCCTAAGCCAACGAGAGCCTGGGCCTTTACCGTTAAATTTGCGTAAAACTGGAATAATCTAAAATAATATTAATAAAGGGATTTTGGGCATATTAAGAATTGGTGAATTATGGACTATAAATTGAGGTAAATTCTAATGGAAGAATATGTGAACTTGTGAATTGAAAAAAAATGTCAATTTGACATTTATGTTCATTTCACATTAATTTGGAAAAAAATGTTTATTTGACATTAATTTGGAAAACATGTTCATTTGACATTGATTTGGAAAACATGTTCGTTTTACTTGATTTGACATTAAGTAAACATGTTAATTGAAATGAATGACACTTAATTGTACATTAAATAACTTTTAACTGGAAAACAACTAAGCAATGGTGCATTGGACTTGTCTTACTTGGGGAAAGGTTTATAAAAAGATTACATTTAATTAGAAATGATAATTAAAACCTAGGACACAGGGTTATATTAGGCTTATTAATGAACTTAAAAGTGTTAAGTTAAAACTTGCTAGAATAATAAGCTAATCTTGAGGGGAGTTTGTTCCAATGAGATATAAGAGGCTCAAATACTTGCTTGCTTGTGTAGGCTTATAAATGAACTTAAACGTGCTAAGTTAAACTTGTCTAATTATAAGCTAAACTTGAAAGGGGCTCGTTCTAATGGGATGCAATGGGCTCATAGAAATCCTAGTTATTACTTTCTTGCTTGTGTGGAGCCTGTATCAACCGGTATCTCTGTTGTTATCATCTTGGGCCTCACACTAGGTAGAGGCTAGAGCATGCTTTACTGATCTAGATAGTAAGACAAAATGAGGTAGGTACGAGCGCATTAAGGCGAAATGGTAAGTGTGCATCACTGCAAACAAGGAAGGTAAGACATTGTAATGCCTGTGATTAAGGCTGTCTTTTTAGTTGATTGGTTCGGGAATTGATAATTCTGAATTCCATAGCTGGCATAGGTTATTCACATCTGGAAAGTCGATCGATGGGTAGCATTAGGAAATTCCTTCCTAAATTACTTGTTTTCGTCCAAAGTTACAGAATTGAAAAAAATAGCCAATCATTTTTTGTATGATCATTATTTTCTTCCATATCACATGGATAAGAATAGTCAATCCTTTATGTTAATTCATATCTATTATTGTTCATCATTAGATATGTACAGGAACTTACCCTTTATGACACAAGAACCATTATTCATCTTTTTTCCTTAACTTAGTAGTCAGGCTAGTAATCATAGCAGCTCATCAGGCTTTATGTCTGACCCATTGGCTTTGTTCCTTTCTCTTTTCTTTCCCCTAGTCTTACAGGGAGAAAGTGTATCATTCCGATTTCTTTGTTGATATTGTCATGATGGATTTTTGCAAAAGTTGGATCACTTCTTATTCTCTTTCCAAGGTTAGGTTGTATACTTCTGACTATTTCGGGGATAATATTATTTCACACTGATATTATTTTTGATTAAGATTTTGAGATAAGACACTTTGTAACTATTTGGCTGATTGAAACAAAGATGGTTTTATAATTTAAAAAATTAAAGTTCCTTCTTCCACTATAAATTTATTATTTATTGTCTTGTGAAATCTTAATCTCTGTGATGTTTTATGTCTTTATACCTACAATACTCCTATTTTCTTAATGAAATCCTCATACGGGTGGTACTAAGAAATGTAATGTGTTACAACTATCTGTTATAATTTCCCATATGTCCACACTGAAAGCAAGCACACATATTAGTTATCTTCTTGCAGTCTTTGACGAAGTGCCCCATTATGCCACACCTATGGCGGTTCACTTCCTTCTTGATTTGAGCTGTCTTCGGCTTCTGTAACACCCCGTATTTTCTGTGAACGTCAAAGTAACAAATCAAAGTATACTTAATTTTTAAAGGAAGAATTAAGGGAAACAGGTTACGCCATTGCGTTTGTCTCGGAATTCTTCTTGAGAAAGAGTCCAAGTTTGCATAAATCGGACTCTGTATGAAGAAGTTATGGCACTTAGAAGTTTCAGGAATTTAAAATAAAAACCAGCCCGAATTCAAATTTAAAGTTTCGAAATTCAAATCACACACCCGGCTGGGCAGGAAATTTCCCGCTCAGGACCCAGGTCGACCAAGGGTTCGACCTGGGGGTCGACCTGGGTAGAATAGGTTATCACTTAGCTCAGTTTTTCTTCGGTTCCGCCTTGATTCACAGGGAGGAAATGTTATCACTTAGCTCAGTTTTTCTTCCAAGCTCGAAGATAGTCGATGTATTGTTTTGGACTCTCTCTTTCACTACTATGGTTGGTTCATGCTTCATTGGGGAATATCATTGTTATTTTTATGCTTCTTTTATACTTGGAAGTTTTTGAATCAAGACAGAAGTTCTATGTACTACTTTTAAGTATGATTGAGACAACTGTTGTAAAAGCTTGACTGAACCATATTGTTTATAAAATGACTTTATTTTCCGCTGCTTTATTTGTATGTCTTGTAATTTATCTGCATCTTTTACCTAAAATGCTCCACCAAAGTTAAGGCATTCCCTTTGTGAGTGGACATAATGGAGGTGGGGTGTTTCACTTGGTATCAGAGCTGAAGGTTACTGGATCAGATAAAAGATTTGAAAAAATATTTTCAAAACGGTTTTAAAAGAAGCATTTTCAAAAGAAAAGTTTTGTTTTAAAGGCATATTCCCCAAGGCCATATGCTTTATCTTTTTGATCCTCTGTTTGAATCCTTTTTTCCTTCTTTCCTGAGTCTCCGGGGCTCCTGGCTTTTCGGGAGGTAACCTCATCACGGCATGGGTCCGTAGGCTTGATGAGACTACGACACCTGTCAAAGGGCAAAGAAGTGCCCAACTTCCATCTATAGCCGCTGTAGTTTCACTTGCGGCTAATTTTCTTTCGAGCTTTGTAGGATTTTCCATGCGATGGAGGAAGCTTTCGTGAGACTTGTCAATGTGTTACACAAGGATAGTAAAGATGAGACTGAGGGAGTTTTGCTAAGGATCACAACCCAAGGATGAGGAACTCATGGATATGGACTTGGTTCACAAAGGAAGAGGTGTAAGTGGAAGAATCACAAGACAAGAGGAAGTATCCTTATTATGGTATAACGGGACAAGGGTAAGAACTAAGGACATGATTTTTCAGAGGGCAAGTGCATGCTCTCACCGCCAGCGTACCTGAGAGAGAGAGGGGTAGTAAGGTTTTTCCTTTTTGATTATCCTGTTAGTACTCTTTTTGATTTTAGCGCTTCACATTCGTTTATATCTTCTTCCATAGTTGAGTCTCTGCACCTTAGTACTTGTATAGTAGAAGATCCCATTATTGTCTCAAATCCAATTTGTGGTTCGGCTCATTTATCTTTGGTTTGTAAGGATTCGAGATACTTATGTTTTTGGTTTCATGGGCTATGGGTTGATTCTAGGCATGGATTGGTTAGCTAGTAATTGTGAAAGCAGGGTAGTTAGACTTTCGGCTTGCCTCGGGAATACCCTCGAAATTTCGTGTGATCCTAAGGGATCAGTTTGTCTTAGATACCTAGAATCACTTTATGAATTTATTGACGATTTTCGATCCGTTGGAGTAGTCCATGAGTACACAGATGTTTTTTATTAAGGTTTGGGGTTTGTCCCCTAAAACATGAGGTGGACTTCCACATATATCTAGTTGACAATGCAAAGCCAGTTATGCGATCAACGATAGTTTTGAAGCAAGATTGGCGAGGATAGCCAGAGTCGGTTAAGTGCTCAATTTTTTGGTTGTTTTGCTAGTATCATCTCACGTAGATCGTCCTAATTCGGAGGAGGTATTCCTTGGGTGCTTGTCTGATATTGGTTTAGGCCTTTGTGGCTTGTACTTGAGGGATTTCAAGTTCGACTAGGATGGTTTGCGTGAGAGATATCGACCCTCAGATTTGTGACATGATGGATAAGCTAAGTAGAGGAGAGACCTATAATCATCTTGGTATATACACTTGGTATCATGTTTAACACCTGTTTATCTGGGAAAGATAGTTCGACTACGTTGGATACCCTCTAGCATAGTAAGTGATCGAGGTCCTATCTTTACTAGTGGGTTTTGGAAAGGGGAGGTCAAGAAGCTTCGCAATCGAGAAGTTAAATTAGTTAAGGTACAGTGGAGTAAAGCTCAAGAAGATGCGACCTAGAAGACTGAAGACTAGATACGCGCATCATACCCTTTTTTAGGGTAT
The DNA here is from genome assembly GCA_030737875.1 of Allium sativum. NCBI lineage: Eukaryota > Viridiplantae > Streptophyta > Magnoliopsida > Asparagales > Amaryllidaceae > Allium > Allium sativum. The sequence goes on along the minus strand of CM060913.1, from coordinate 532,969,993 downwards.
ATCCTTGATTCTTCTTTTTCTGTTAAGTTTATTTGCATGCTAGTCTTTATCTTTTAAGCATATCCTCTCGGTCCTATCCTCGATCCTTAGGTAGAAGCCAATAGATGTAAACATGTGTTTGAGACATGTTATGTTTGGTGGATGCAAGTGTTTGCTAGTGGTTGCTCGTGGATGCATATACACACATTAGGCACTAGATCGGCTCAGTCACTTTCATATTGCATATGCATGAGTGAACTTTTATATATGAATTGAAACTTGATATGTTATCATATGGATGTTGCATTTCTATGAATGATTGTGCACTCATGTAGTAGTTATATAATATGATTAGGAATAATTTCATACATGATGGACTCATGGCACTGACATAATTCGCATTGAGGAGGTAAACTGAATCAGTAGATCGCCTGATTTTGCATTAGATAAGGACATGTACACACACTATGCATATGATCATGAAAGAATTAGAAATCTTTCTAAGGACAATGGATGTCTATTATTGAATGGTTGAATAGATGGATGTTGGATGTTAGGATATACATTCTTCTTGACTTGAAGATTTCGGGGACGAAATCCTTTAAGGAGGGGAGAATGTAACACCCCGTATTTTCTGTGAACGTCAAAGTAACAAATCAAAGTGAACTTAATTTTTAAAAGAAGAATTAAGGGAAACGGGTTACGCCATTGTGTTCGTCTCGGAATTCTGCTTGAGATAGAGTCCGAGTTTGCGTAAATCGGACTCTGTATGAAGAAGTTATGACACATAGAAGTTTCAGGAATTTAAAATAAAAACTAGCCCGAATTCAAATTTAAAGTTTCAAAATTCAAATCACATACCCGGGCTAGGCGGGAAATTTCCCGCATAGGACCCAGGTCGACCAGGGGGTCGACCTGGGTAGAACAGGTCGACCATGGGGTCGATCTTTCCCCCTTTTCCAGATCCGTGGACAAATTCGTTTTTCTGCATTTAGACGCCCGTTCTGACCAGATTCGTTGCTCCTAAGCTATTTAAACACCCCAAACCTCACTTTCTCTCCACACAACTTCATTACGCCTATACTTTACCCTAATTCATATCGAAATAAATCCAAGACGGGGTTATGCTGCTCAAGTCCTTCGTAGAAATCAAATTTAGAATTCTGGTAGAGATTCAAAGGCCAATTCAACGACTTCAACAACTATTTCTAAGAATCAAATCAAATCTAAATTAGAAGAACAAATAGTCTACTTCAAGGGAGAGCTATTCAGTTTCAGAATACATATCCCAGAATTCAAGACCGTTCTGTAATTTGTAAGTTCACGTTACTTTCAGAAATAAAAGTTAATTGTGATTCTGACATTGTAATAAGTCTGGATCTGAGATTATGGCTGTCTTTCTATATCCTTTGGATCTATCTCATTGATAATATTATGTCTGTTCTTTGTCTCTTCTTTCCTTCTTCCCTTTTTGTTTTATAGTTAGGCTACTACGAGCTTGAGCCAGATCTCATAAGAGATGAACGTACGTTGGAAATAAAATGGGGCATAAATTATGATTTGGACATGACCAGCGCTAAAATTTGGGAAAAGTATTAAATTGTGTATAATTGGGCATAATTGAGTTGTAACTGATTTGAGGACATAACACATGTTGTATTCAAAACATAAAGTGTATTGGATATATGACTTGGGATTTGATGCATAAAGTATTGGACATATGACTTGAGATTTGAGGCATAAAGTATATTGGACATATAACTTGGGATTTGGGGCGTAAATTGAATTGTAAACATGTAAGTTCAAGTTATTTTCAAATTTAAACACCTAATAGTGATTTTGAAATATAATGAAATGGATCTAAGTCCATGCTTGATGATAAGACAAATCTTTTAGATTAATTCCTATCTTTCTATTGAATCAATGATTTACATGCCGAGGAAGTTATTATTCAATCATGCCTGTCTTTGTTGGACATATGATAAATAATCCTTCTAGGTTCATGATGTTATTTATATCAGATCTATATATCTATGAGGTTATTTCTGTCAGTTTGTTTCAGATCTATCTTTGTTATACCCCAACTCTAACAGATCTGTAATCATCTTAGGTCCAAAATATTTAATAGATCTACCATTTTAATGCCTGTTTTATACCTACTCTCGTTTATGTTCCTCTTTCGTCCCCTCTATTTTATGAATCTAGATTAACCTCGAATCTAGATTAGAACTTATTATACGTGCGATTGAAATGCGGTGGTATTGGGGAATAGCCTATTTGGTAATGGTGGAACATAATTATGTAACTTGTGATTTGGGGCATAATTGTCTTTATTGCGAACTTGGGGTAATTGGGTATAACATGGAATTGACATTATTTGGCATAATTTGGAACATGTAGCATAGCATAACTGTTATGATGCAATTTGACACGAATTATGGAATATGTATTTTGATAGATTAAACCTAGAATTTGCATGAACAACAAAGTATGAAATTGGCATATAAATCAAGTTTTGGGGGAAATTGTTATTGTTGCGAATATGGGGTAACTTGAGCATTAAATCTAGATTGGGCGTAAAATGTAACATGACTAGTTTTGGTGAATTTGGTAATTAGCATGTAAAATCTAGATTTGGGTATATAGGGTAAATGTGTAAATCAAAGATGAACATGCCTAACCCGAGGTTAGATTGAGTTGTGGTGTAAAACTGCCCGGAACTGCCCGACACATCCAGTAACCACAACAACTATCGAAAAACCCGAGGTTAGATTGAGTTGCGGTGTAAAACTGCCCGGAACCGCCCGACACATCCAGTAACTGCAACAACACATATCTAATGTGAGAGGTTGGTGCATTAATAAATCAATTAATGCTAATGAACAAGATGAATGAGTAGGGTTAAGTTCATAGGAACACTTAACCAATATGACAAGATGGATGACTAGGGTTAAGTTAATAGGAAACACTTAACCAGTATAGCATGATGAATGGGTAGGGTTAAGTAATAAGAAACACTTAACCAGTATAACTTGATTTGTGGTAAGGTTAAGTTAAAACAAGAGGGCAACACTTAACCAATGTAACTTAATTTGTGGTAGGGTTAAGTTAACACAAGAAGGCAACACTTAACCAAAGTAAAACGACAAGTAGGAGGGTTAAGTTAACATGAATTGATTGAAGACACTTAACCAATACAACATGATGAACACGTGGGGTTAAGTTAACAAGAAAACACTTAACCAATATAATTTGATGAACGAACGGGGTTAAGTTAATAGGAAACACTTAACCAATCTAACATGATAAGTGAGAAGGGTTAATTTAATAAGAAACACTTAACCAACATGACACGATGAATGGGTGGGTTAAGTTAACATGAATGGACAACACTTAACCAATATGACATAATGTACGGGAGGGTTAAGTACATATCAGGTTGGTGGGTAATATTAGTACATATAGGTCCACAAAACTTAACCGTTAAATAAATACTCTTGAATCGATGGGAGGGTTAAGTACATCTCGTGTAGGTGGGTAATATTAGTACATATAGGCCCACACAACTTAACCGTTAAATAAACATGCTATAATCGGTGGGAGGGTTAAGTACATCTCGTGTAGGTGGGTAATATTTGTATATATAGGCCCACAAACTTAACCAATAGGAAACCCTAGTAACGGGGACCCATTTCAGCAGTAACCCACATAGATGTATCATGGTACCCTGAAACTAGGTAGGGTGGGGCACGATTACCGGGTTGATTATAAGCAGTCAAAAGCAGCGCCAGGGGGTACGTCAGTGTAGGTTCCGACAGTTTACGGGCGTGCACATACTCTAGAGTGGGAAGAAGCAGGCACTGGGTACCGGTAGTTATACACTGTGCATCTTGAATCGTGTCGGGTCGCTATCATAAGGATCGATACACCTTATGGTGGGACCATCACAGGGTATCTATACGCAAGAGAGGGCCGATTGACACAGACACATGGAACATGAATAAAAGTAATGGAGCCGATCGATAGGGTAGTAAGGGTACATCTAACATGTTCATGGCAATTAGGCCGATTGAGGTGGAATCCTCACGATAGATGTAAACCTGAAGGCTACCACCATTTGCGGGGATTGGGATCACGTTGTAATATTATCATTTTATACAGATTACTAGTTGGGACACTAGTCAGGTGGTGCAGAGATATATATAAAAATCAGAATAACAAAGTAGTAGCGAAGCAGAGAAAGAGTAGAAGCGCATTCAATTTTTCTTGCCTTATCATACCTTATGATTATCCTATGTTATCTTGTTATCCCAGTTATCACATTATTGTCTTATATTCAGTTTATTCATTTCATGATGCTTTTGCCTGTTTATATGCTGAAAGTCACTGGAATTACCAGACTCATGTCTGACTTAGTTTTGTTTTGCCTCTTTTCTTTCGTTTCCCCTCACCCCCAAGGTTCACAGGGAGGAAATGTTATCATTTAGCTCAGTTTTCCTTCCAAGCTCTAAGATAGTCGATGTATTATTTTGGACTCTCTCTTCCACTGCTATGGCCGGTTCATGCTTCATTGGGGAATATCATTGTTATTTTTATGCTTCTTTTATACTTGGAAGTTTTTAAATCAAGACTGAAGTTCTATGTATTACTTTTAAGTATGATTGAGACAACTGTTGTAAAAGCTTAACTGAACCATATTGTTTATAAAATGACTTTATTTTCCGCTGCTTTATTTATCTGTCTTGTAATTTATCTGCATCTTTTACCTAAAATGCTCCACCAAAGTTAAGGCATTCCCTTTGTGAGTGACCTTAACGGAAGTGGGGTGTTTCGGCTTCTCTCCCTTTTCATTCCACCTTTCTTAGGCCACCACTTTTTCTTTCCAAAACCCGTTTTGGCTATCTTGGTCTTAGCCTCTTACGTACTCTCCTTCTCATCTCCATGCATAAGAGCCATCCCTACTAGAGCCACAAAAGTCGCACCTATAGGAATGTGTGTCGGTGCTAGTCCTCGAAGGGGTTGGTTCATCCCCTTGCAAACCTCAAAGCCTTCTTTTCCGCAGTATTAACTATATATAATCCAATCTTGCCAACTCATTAAAGCTATTCACATACTCCTTAACCGACATATCACCCAGTCTTAGAATCAAGAATCTTTCTAATTGCACTCCTTCTTCAGCTTGTGATAGAATATTTTTTCCAAAAATATCCTTGAACATTCCACGTCGTTACGGCCTGCTCTGTCTCAGCCACTTCCCACCAGTATGACGCCTCTTCTTTCAGTTGCTAGGCGACCAACTGAATCTACCTTCTATCGTCAAGCTCTAATAATCCGGATACATGATTGGTCTCTATAAGCCAATTAAGAGTCCAATCCAAGAAATGACTTGACGCCCATAGAAGAAAAATCCTTACAGAGTTTAGAAAGAATTGCCTCTGGATTTAGTGGGACTACCGCGGCTACAACTAGAGGTTGGGCATTACCTTGCCCTTAGGCAGATGCCATAACTTCAACATACCTATGGCACCATGCCGGAATGGGATCAAGCTAAATAAAAGTTTACATTTATTTACATATATTTGCTTATGCTTTTATTTAAAATTAAGAAGGTACTACTTATAATTAAGTTGAGTGTAAAATTTCCATTTATTTATCGTTTATATATTTGTAGAAGCAATAAATACAAGTTTTATGTGCTATTCTAGAGTCATCTGCTATATCCCGCTATTTCCTCGCTTTATCCCCGTTGCAACTTTTTGCACCTCTACCGCATTAGATCTGCTGACCGCTTTAACTGCGCAGGTTATCCGTCTGTTAAAATCTATCCTTCATTAGTTTATAATTCGACGTAACATGTTTTTATAACTTATATTCATATTAAAATGCTTACTTGGCATTTTTCACCAGTTCAGTCGACTGACCACTAGTAGTCAGTCGACTGAATCTAGAAAAATATGCACCATGCATACGTGCATGAGCATGTGAACTTCTATGGACTGACATTGAAAATCCGATCAACTAAATATGATATAACTTCCATTTTTCTGAAGAGGCACCTCTATCCGTGAAGAGTTATAACCAACACAAAGAGATATGGATGCTTCTACTCGATTGAATCTCTTTATAAATGGTTCTAACTATTTAAATACTATATATATGTATTTATTTCACAATCCAAATAACTATATCAATTGTGAATTTCTATACTCTTTAAGAACTATCAGACATACAATTGCTTAAATCTGTAAATTAAAACTTCAATTCTTCAATGTTAAGAATTATTTTCCTTTCTTATCTTCACACACACAAAATATATTAACTCGACGAGAAGATTATAGGAAGGGTGCACTATCAATGGTATATTCGTGTTATTAAGAACACAAAGAGTCAATTATTGTTTATATTTGCAAAAGTCATGTTCTATTGCTCAGGCATGTTAAATTCCTCTACAATTGATGAGGTGTAAAATCCTATTTGGCTACTCAGGTGTTGTAACACCCCGCATTTTTAAATTAAATAATAAAATAACATTCAAACCTTTCAGAGTTTGGTCATAGAATTAGATTCATTGCGTCCGTGGTGATTTTCTGAGCAATTCAGACCTATGATTTGCAGAAAACACATAAAACGAAGAAGATGTGTCTTAAATAAAGGTTTAGAACAAACTTGAAAAGGAAGATATAAGAGAAACACAAATAAGACATATAGCTACCAATGTTTTAATCTTATGGAAAAAAAACTGAATTAGGTGGGTTGGTAGAGCATGCACTTCCTAAGGAGAAGGTCAGGATTTCGAATCTCACCGACATCATGTTTTAAATTTTAAGAAGACCAACTAAGGGAATGTATGTTCTAAGAGAAAAATATGTGTGTGTGTGTGTGTTCATATAAGGAAAAAATTCTATATAGGTAAATATATATATATGTATATGTATATTTTAATGTATATGTATATGTGTGTGTGTATATGTAAGTATATATATAGATAAGAAATTCAAAGGTGACACTAGTAATCAAATAAGTAAGAAATAAATATCGGCATAACACCATTTGAATTTTGATAATAAATGGAGTTGTGCGTAAATGTATATGCATAGATTCAATAATTGAAACTAAAGCGTAAATTAAGGGCCGAAGATAATGATGGAATGAATGCGCACATTTATTTATGCATATGAACACACGTTAAAAAGATTGCAAAAAATTATATATATTAAAAAGAAATTTGGCAAGAGAATAACATCAATAATAATATTTATTGTGCAACTATTAATGAATAAAGGTTTAGAAAGTTATAAGAAAATATATACGCACATGTTTGAATTTGAAATGTAAAACGTGCGTTATAAAGGGAAGAAATTAATATAGGGGAGAATAATAAGTAAGGAAAAGTAACATTGTGTGCAACGTTAAAAAAGAATTTAATATGAATGAAATCAACGTTCGTGACCTAGTGCTGGGCAAATCGATGTTAATTTAATGATTCCAATAACTCGAATTTTATTATATTCGATTCAACGAACTAAATTCTCTTGTGGATCTATTAATAGACTAGTAGAGCCTAGTTTTTACCTCACATATTATGGAACCATGCCAAGGCTCTGCCATTTTCTTTCTCCTCCAAATTCTTCAGAAATAAGAATATATTAGTTTTAGGGTTCTGATTCAAGATTTAGAGAAAAGAATACAAGTCTATGTCATATGTGCTTTGGTTTCTCGTTTGTGTGAGGTAAATTCTATGAATCTGGATTTTTAGGATACTTTTCATTCTATTAGCGTCAGATTTGTAAATCCGTTGTTATTTTGATAATGGATTCAATTAGAAAGACCACATGTGACAGATCTGAATCAGATTCAAGAATTGAAAAATGGTCAGGTAAGTGGATTTAAATTATATTTTCCATTATAGTATTTTATATCTTTTGATTCCCATTGAAATTTAAAATATGTTCATCTTCTTCTTCTTTCCCCTTCTACATCAGAATATACCGTTTATGTCAGATTTTAGTAATGCACGAATATTGAATAAACTTGAGGTTATGCGCAAATTGAATAATTGAATTGTGGATAGCACAAAATTATTGAATTGCAGTTATGTGCAAATAAATTGAAATTATGAATAAAAAGGGTAAAATTTAGCGATTCCAACTAAAAGAATATATTGTGTTAATATTGTAATAAATGAGAAAATTTTGAATTTACATATTAATTGTAAAAAATCTCTTTTCAGATTTTAATGAAAATATTACAGAAATTGTAGGGATTAAAAGGAAAGAGATGTAAATCGAATTATATCAAATTTTACTTTAATTGTGTGAAACAAAAAGAAAAAATTAAGTTAGAAACAGTAATTAATATACGTTAATCAAATCTGAAAGTTAGTAGTAGCCTAGATTGATTAGTTAGGAAAGAAGAAGGAGTGTATTTGCATAGTTTGGGTAAACAATGAAAAAAAGGAAACATGATTGCAAACTGAAAATATGAATAAATGAGGATTAGTGTGAAATAAAGAATTAACCGTATTGTGCACTAATTTGACAAACGCAAAAAATAAGCAAATGAATGTTTTGCAATCATGGTTTCCTATTATAATATTCACCTAAAACTACGAAAATGAATTTTATTACAATCTGGATAACCGATCAATTTGGAATAGGCCTAAGTTACTAAAAGAATAAATGGTAAAGATAGAAAAAGAAAAGTAACATAACTGAAAGAAGTTATATAAAGAAAAGCGCATATTGTCAACTTATAATTGGAATATAATAAGCACTGTTCAATGATAATAATATGTAAGAAAGGGTACATAAAGGTCATAATTTGGAAAGTGACAAATATGAAACAACACTTAATATAAATAAACATGAAATTGGAAATTAAGTTTAACGAGCCTAAAGATATTCTATGTGGTCTTGTACTTAGGAAATATTCTTTGGTAATCAGCAAAGTTGATTTATAAATAAATAATATTCAATCGGCTAGATTAATGAATATTGTAAATGAACGAAAAAGGAAAAGTAAGAAAAACGCATTAGAATTGGACATAGAGTCTAATAAAATAACAATATGTGTTTAGTCCAGTCCGTAAGGAAGAAGAACTTAACGGGGTAGGTCGTCGAAGGTGTTGGGAGACATGGTGGAGCACGCCCAACTTATTTGACGGGACTGGAGGGAAGTTCAGGACTTCTACGGGAGGTAACGATACTCCATGATGGCTCTCTATGGTAGGCCAAATGAAGCGGTACCCATAGAGGCATGGTATGTACGGTTCCATCCAGTGAGTGTGCCTTGGTTGCATCTTGGATGATGGAACGCCTAAAGACTGATAAGAGGATGATGTTAGGATGATTCAGTGGTTACCACAAGGAGGAAGGCTTAGTGAAACACCCCGCCTCCGTTAAGGTTACTCACAGAGGGAATGCCTTAACTCTGGTGGAGCATTATAGGTAAAAGATGCAGATAAATTACAAGACAGACAATTAAAGAAGCGGAAAATAAAGTCATTTTATAAACAACTTAATTCAGTCAAGCTTTTACAACAATTTCCTCAATCATACTTAAATGTAATACATAGAACTTCTGTCTTGATTTAAAAACTTCCAAGAATAAAAGAAGCATAAAAACAATGATATTCCCCAATAAAGCATGAACCAGCCATAGCAGTGGAAGAGAGAGAGTCCAAAGCAATACACCAACTATTCTTCAAGCTTGGGAAGAGAAGAGGTCCAAGCTAGGCTGAGCTATTCCCTCCCTGACTACCTGGCGGGGGGGGGGGGGGAACGGAAGAAAAGAGGCGAAAAACAGACTAGGTCAGACATAAGTCTGGTAAGTCCAGTGATCTTTCAGCATGCAAACAAGATAAAGTATCATGACATGAATAAACTGAAAATAGGAGAATACCATAAAAACAAGACAACTAAAGACAAGATAAGTGCAAGGAAAACTGAATGCGCTCCTACTCTTTCTCTGCTTCGCTACGACCTTGTTATTCTGATTTTTATATTTATCTCTGCAACGCCTAACTAGTGTCCCAACTAGTAATCTGTATAAAATGATAATATTACAACGTGATCCCAATCCCCGTAATTGTGGTAGCCTTCAGGTGTACATCTATCGTGAGGATTCCACCTCAACCAGCCTAATTGCCTTGAACATGTTAGATGTACCCTTACTACCCTATCATTCAGCTCCCTACTTTTATTCATGTTCCATGTGTCTATGTCAATCGGCTCTCTCTTGCATGTAGATACCCTGTGCTGGTCCCACCATAAGGTGTATCAATCCTTATGATAGCGACACGATTCAAGATGCACGGTGTATAACTACCGGTACCCAGTGCCTGCTTTCTCCCACTCCGGAGTACGTGCACGCCCGTAAACCATAGAAACCTACACTGACGTACCCCCTGCCGCTGCTTTGACCGCTTACAATCAGCCCAGTAATCGAGCCCCACCCTGCCTAGTTTCAGGGTACCATGATACATTTATGTGGGTTACAGCTGAAATGGGTCCCCGATACTAGGGTTTCTTATAGGTTAAGTTTGTGGGCCTATGTATACAAATATTACCCACTTATACGAGATGTACTTAACCCTCCCACCGATTCTAGCATGTTTACTTAATGGCTAAGTTTGTGGGCCTATATTTACTAATATTACCCACCAACCCGATATGTACTTAACCCTTCCACCGATTCAAGCTGTTTATTTAATGGTTAATTTTTGTGGGCCTATATGTACTAATATTACCCACCAACCCGATATGTACTTAACCCTCCCACACGTTACGTCATATTGGTTAAGTGTTGTCCGTTCATGTTAACTTAACCCACTCATTCATCATGTCATGTTGGTTAAGCGTTTCTTATTAACTTGACCCTCTTTACTTATCATGTTGGATTGGTTAATTGTTTCCTATTAACTTAACCCCGTTCGTTCATCAAGTTATATTGGTCAAGTGTTAACTTAACCCCACATATTCATCCTATTGTATTGGTTAAGTGTCATCAATCAATTCAAGTTAACTTAACCCAACTACGTGTCATGTTACTTTGGTTAAGTGTTGCCTTCTTGTGTTAACTTAACCCTACTACAAATCAAGTTATATTGGTTAAGTGTTGCCCACTTATTTTAACTTAACCTTTACATAAATCAAGTTATATTGGTTAAGTGTGTCTTATTACTTAACCCTACCCATTCATCATGCTATACTGGTTAAGTGTTTCCTATTAACTTAACCCTAGTCATTCATCTTGTTATATTGGTTAAGTGTCTCTAAATTTACTTAACCTCTCCCACTTGTCTAATTAACATGTTATAACGGTTAAGTGATCTAAATTTACTTAACCTCACCCACTTGTCTAATTAATATGTTATAACGGTTAAGTGTTCTAAATTTACTTAACTGCACCCACTTGTCTAATTAACATGTTATAACGGTTAAGTGCTCTAAATTTACGTAACCTCACCCACTTGTCTAATTAACATGTTATAACGGTTAAGTGTTCTAAATTTACTTAACCTCACCACTTGTCTAATTAATATGTTATAACGGTTAAGTGTTCTAAATTTACTTAACCTCACCTACTTGTCTAATTAACATGTTATAACGGTTAAGTGTTCTAAATTTACTTAACCTCACCCACTTGTCTAATTAACATGTTATAACGGTTAAGTGTTCTAAATTTACTTAACGTCACCCACTTGTCTAATTAACATGTTATAACGGTTAAGTGTTCTAAATTTACTTAACCTCACCCACTTGTCTAATTAACATGGTGTATTGGTTAAGTGTTACCTTAATTGACTTAACCTCACCCATCAGTTTAGTTAACATGGTGTATTGGTTAATTGTTTCCTTAATTAACCTAACCCTACCATTCCTGTCTTAGCTTTAATTCTGTTATTAAAGCACCAACCACTCACATTAGACAGCTATTGTTACAGTCACTGGATGTGCCGGTCGGTTCCGGGCAGTTTTACACCATAACTCAGTCTAACCTCGGGTTCTTTTGGGCTCAATGCGCTAACCTCTCACATTAGGTCTATATTGTTACGGTTGTTGGATTTACCGGGCGGTTCCGGGCAGTCTTATACCGTAACTCGATCTAACCTCGGGTTAGGCATATTCGTCTTTTACTATATTTACATATTTATCCTTTTATGTAAATTATCAACAATTTACTGTAATGGCCCACTTTTCCTCTAAATCAGGTTCATAAGTTTAGGTATATAGATTATACCATTTTTGTGCCACTTATGTTTTTGTGTAAAACATGCCAATTACATGTAATTTCATGTTTTCCCCAACGTTACCCCCGTTGTACGTTCGCAAAATTTTATAGAATGTTAGGCTCGATATTTTAGCCTAACTTATAAAACAAAAAGGGGAAAAAGAGGAACTTGCAACATTCTATCATCATACAAAAATATGGATCTAACTATACATGTGTCACATGAATTTGGCATAGAACAATATATTTTTAATTATGAACTTGCAAACTAGATCTACGCAACATGGATCATAAGCATATGGATTCATAAAACTACACAAATTAAACTTGGCATGTAGTTGTGAACTTGCATAGGGGTTGAATCAAGTTAACATAGATCTAACATAAACGCATATGGATCTAAATGTGTAAGGTTGTAGATCTAAACATATACGTTTACATAATCATGTTTTAGCCTATAAACTTGCATGTATTCATAACATGATTGCATCGCCAAACTCGCATATAACATGATAGTTTCTCATTCCCAAACTCCTATACAACATCAATAGATTCATTCACCGATTTCTACATAACATGATAGGTTCGATAAACCACAATAATTCATAGGCATACATGATACAATAGACATGAATAGACATGAATCAGCATCACATACAACTTGGTACAACTCTATTTTATAATTCATTACAAATCATGTCTTTAATTTATTCACATCTGAAAGATAACTACACTTACAAACAAAAAGGAAAATCTTGATTTTTGGGATCTATATTCTGAAACTGAATTGCTCGCCTTTGATGTAGACTAATCGTTGTTCTAAATTAAATTTGATTTAATTTGATTTGAAGCTTCTAATCTTTCTTTCTAGTTGAAGGAGAATGGCGGCTACTCTGGGTTGAGTATTGACAGCATGACGGCTCTAGGAATATTTTTGTGTAGCTTAGGGTTTAGATTTAGGTTGCTTATATAGAAGTTTGATTTAATAGGAACCATCAGATTAACCTAGAGCAAATCAAAGCAATTCAAACAAGATAGAATAGCCACATCATCCATAAATGACTCTGCAAAGAGTCAGAATCGTCAGACAAAGAAAAACGTCAGATTTCAGATCTGACTCGAGGGGGAGGTCGACCCCTAGGTCGACCTGTATATAGGGAGGTCGACCCCCTGGTTGACCCCCCGGTCGACCTGGCCTGGGGTAGGTCGACATGCCTTGGTATTTAATTTTCTAAATTGTTTTATATAAGTTTCTAAATGTTCCGAGGGCCATAACTTCTTCATACGAATTCTGATTTACGCAAACTCGGACTCTATCTCAAGCAAAATTCCGAGATGAACGCAATGGCATAACCCATTTCCCTTAATTCTTACATTTGAAATTAATTATTCTTTAATTTGTTATTTTAATATTCTCGGAAAATATGGGGTGTTACATTCTCCCCTCCTTAAAGGATTTCATCCCCGAAATCTTCAAGTTAAGAAGAATGTATATCCTACCATCCAATCATCCATCTACTCAACCATCAAACACAGGCATCCATTATCCTTAAAAAGATTTCAAATGCTTTCATGATCATATGCATAGTGTGTGTACATGTCCTTATCTAATGCAAAATCAGCCGGTCTACTGATTCAGTTAACCTCCTTAATGCGAATTATGCCAGTGCCATGAGTCCATCATGTATGCAATTATTCCTAATCGGACTTTATAACTTCTACATGAGTGCACAATCATTCATACAAATGCAACATCCATATGATAACACATCAAGTTTCAGTTCATATAAAAAAAATTCACTCATGCATATGCAATATGAAAGTGACTGAGTCAATCTAGTGCCTAATGTGTGTATATGCATCCACGAGCAACCACTAGCAAACACTTGCATCCACCAAACATAACATGTCTCAAACACATGTTTACATCCATTGGCTTCTATCTAAGGATCAAAGATATGACCTAGAGGATATACCTAAAAAGATAGAAACAAACATGCATAGAATTTCTAGAAAAAGAGATCAAGGATATACCTCAAGAAAAAGGGTATGATACGCGTGTCTTATCTTCAGTCTCCCACGTCGCGTCTTCTTGAGATTCACTCCATGTACCTTAACTAATTTAACTTCACAGTTGCGAAGCTTCTTGACCTCCATTTCCAAAACCCACTAGTAAAGATAGGACCTCGATCACTTACTATGCTAGAGGGTATCCAATGTAGTCGAACTATATTACCAAGATAAACAGATGTTAACAATGATACCAGGTGTATATACTAAGATGATTAGAGGTCTCTCCTCTACTTAGCTTTTCCATCATGTCACAAATCTGAGGGCCTAAAGCTAAAGGTTGCTATGTACTTTTTTCCTTTCGTAAGGTTAGACTTACTTAGGGCACCTGCCACAACCATTTATTTCTCACACAAACCATCCTAGTCGAACTCGACATCCCTTAAGTACAAGGCCTAAACTAATATCAGAGAAGCACCCAAGGAATACCTCCTCCGAATTTGGACGATTTATGTGAGATGATACTAGCAAAACAACCAAACAATTGAGCACTTAACCGACTCTGGCTATCCTCGCCAATCTAGTTCCAAAACTATCGTTGATTGCATAACTGGCTTTGCATTGTCAACTGGATACATGCAGAAGTCTATCTCGTGTTTTAGGGGGCAAAGCCCTAACCGAATCAAAACGTATGCGTGCTCATGGACTACTCTAATGGATCGCAAATCGTCGATAGATGCATCAAATAATTCTAGGTTGCCAAGACCAACTGATCCCTTAGGATCGCACGAAATCTCGAGGGTATTCCCGAGGCAAGTCAAAAGTCTAACTACCCTCCTTTCACAATTACTAGCTAACCAATACATGCCTAGAATCAACCCATAGCCCATGAAACCCAGAAACATAAGCATCTCAAATCCTTACAAACCAAAGATAAATGAGCCGAACCATAAATTGGATTTGAGACAATAATGGGATCCTCTATTATACAAGTACTAAGGTGCAGAGAACCTATGGAAGTAGATACATACGAATGTGAAGCGCTAAAATCAGAAGGAGTACTAACAGGATGAACAAAAGGAAAAACTCTTTCAATAGAAACCTTACTGCCTCTCTCTCAGGTATGCTGGCGGTGAGAGCATGCACCTGCCTTCGGAAAATCCTGTCCTTTGTTCTTGCCCTTGCCCTTAATTATCCGACCCGTTATACCAAAATAAAGATACTTCCTCTTGTTTTAGGTTTTACTATTCTTTCCTCCCCTCCTTTGTGAACCAAGTCCGTATCCATGAGTTCTTCATCCTTGGGTTGTGCTCCTTAGCCAAACTCCCTCATTCTCATCTTTACCATCCTTGTGTAACTTGTTGACAGGTCTCTTGAAAGCGGCCTCCATCGCGTGGAAAATCCTACAAATCTCGAACGAAAAATTAGCCGTAGGTGAAACTACTGCGGCTATAGATGGAAGTCGGGCGCTTATTTTTCCTTTGACAAGTGTCGTAATCTCATCAAGCCTACGGAACCATGCCGCGATGAGGTTACCTCCCAGAAAGCCAGGAGCCCCGGAGACTCAGGAAAGAAGGAAACAAGGATTCAAAAAGAGGATAAAAAAGAAAGTGCATATGGCTTTCGGGAATATGCCTTTAAAACGAAACTTTTCTTTTGAAAATGCTTCTCTTAAAATCGTTTTGAAAATAATTTTTCAAATCTTTCATCTGATCCGGTAACCTTCAGCTCTGATACCAAGTGAAACACCCCGCCTCCGTTAAGGTCACTCAAAGAGGGAATGCCTTAACTTTGGTGGAGCATTATAGGTAAAAGATGCAGATAAATTACAAGATAGACAATTAAAGAAGCGGAAAATAAAGTCATTTTATAAACAACTTAATTCAGTCAAGCTTTTACAACAATTTCCTCGGTCATACTTAAATGTAATACATAGAACTTCTGTCTTGATTTAAAAACTTCCAAGAATAAAAGAAGCATAAAAACAATGATATCCCCCAATAAAGCTTGAACCAGCCATAGCAGTGGAAGAGATAGAGTCCAAAGCAATACACCAACTATTCTTCAAGCTTGGGAAGAGAAGAGGTCCAAGCTAGGCTGAGTTATTCCCTCCCTATCTACCTTGGGGGGGGGGGAATCGAAAGAAAAGAGGAGAAAAACAAACTAGGTCAGACATAAGTCTGGTAAGTCCAGTGATCTTTCAGCATGCAAACAAGATAAAGTATCATGACATGAATAAACTGAAAATAGGAGAATACCATAAAAACAAGACAACTAAAGACAAGATAAGTGCAAGGTAAACTGAATGCGCTCCTACTCTTTCTCTGCTTCGCTCCGACCTTGTTATTCTGATTTTTATATTTATCTCTACAACGCCTAACTAGTGTCCCAACTAGTAATCTGTATAAAATGATAATATTACAACGTGATCCCAATCCCCGTAATTGTGGTAGCCTTCAGGTGTACATATATCGTGAGGATTCCACCTCAACCAGCCTAATTGCCTTGAACATGTTAGATGTACCCTTACTACCCTATCGATCAGCTCCCTACTTGTATTCATGTTCCATGTGTCTATGTCAATCGGCTCTCTCTTGCATGTAGATACCCTGTGCTGGTCCCACCATAAGGTGTATCAATCCTTATGATAGCGACCCGACACGATTCAAGATGCACAGTGTATAACTACCGGTACCCAGTGCTTGCTTTTTCCCACTCCGGAGTACGTGCACGCCCGTAAACCGTAGAAACCTACACTGACGTACCCCCTGCCGCTGCTTTGATCGCTTACAATCATCCCAGTAATCGAGCCCAACCCTGCCTAGTTTCAGGGTACCATGATACATTTATGTGGGTTACTGTTGAAATGGGTCCCCGATACTAGGGTTTTTATTGGTTAAGTTTGTGGGCCTATGTATACAAATATTACCCACTTATACGAGATGTACTTAACCCTCCCACCGATTCTAGCATGTTTACTTAATGGCTAAGTTTGTGGGCCTATATTTACTAATATTACCCACCAACCCGATATTAACTTAACCCTTCCACAGATTCAAGCATGTTTATTTAATGGTTAATTTTTGTGGGCCTATATGTACTAATATTACCCACCAACCCGATATGTACTTAACCCTCCCACACGTTACGTCATATTGGTTAAGTGTTGTCCGTTCATGTTAACTTAACCCACTCATTCATCATGTCATGTTGGTTAAGCGTTTCTTATTAACTTGACCCTCTTTACTTATCATGTTGGATTGGTTAAGTGTTTCCTATTAACTTAACCCCGTTCGTTCATCAAGTTATATTGGTCAAGTGTTAACTTAACCCCACGTATGCATCCTGTTGTATTGGTTAAGTGTCATCAATCAATTCAAGTTAACTTAACCCACCTACGTGTCATGTTACTTTGGTTAAGTGTTGCCTTCTTGTGTTAACTTAACCCTACTACAAATCAAGTTATATTGGTTAAGTGTTGCCCTCTTATTTTAACTTAACCTTTCCATAAATCAAGTTATATTGGTTAAGTGTGTCTTATTACTTAACCTTACCCGTTCATCATGCTATACTGGTTAAGTGTTTCCTATTAACTTAACCCTAATCATTCATCTTGTTATATTGGTTAAGTGTTTCTAAATTTACTTAACCTCTCCCAATTGTCTAATTAACATGTTATAACAGTTAAGTGTTCTAAATTTACTTAACCTCACCCACTTGTCTAATTAACATGTTATAATGCTTAAGTGTTCTATATTTACTTAACCTCACCCACTTGTCTAATTAACATGTTATAACGGTTAAGTGTTGTAAATTTACTTAACCTCACTCACTTGTCTAATTAACATGTTATAACGGTTAAGTGTTCTAAATTTACTTAACCTCACCCACTTGTCTAATTAACATGTTATATCGGTTAAGTGTTCTAAATTTACTTAACCTCACCCAATTGTATAATTAACATGTTATAACGGTTAAGTGTTCTAAATTTACTTAACCTCACCCACTTGTCTAATTAACATGTTATAACGGTTAAGTGTTCTAAATTTACTTAACCTCACCCACTTGTCTAATTAACATGGTGTATTGGTTTAGTGTTACCTTAGTTAACTTAACCTCACCCATCAGTTTAGTTAACATGGTGTATTGGTTAAATGTTTCCTTAATTAACCTAACCCTACCATTCCTGTCTTAGCTTTAATTCTTTTATTAAAGCACCAACCACTCACATTAGACAGGTATTGTTATGATCACTGGATGTGCCGGTCGGTTCCGGGAAGTTTTACATCGTAACTCAGTCTAACCTCGGGTTTTTTTGGGCTCAATGCGCTAACCTCTCACATTAGATCTATACTGTTACGGTTGCTGGATTTGCCGGGCGGTTTCGGGCAGTCTTATACCGTAACTCAATCTAACCTCGGGTTAGGCATATTCGTCTTTTACTATATTTACATATTTATCGTTTTATGAAAATTATCAACAATTTATTGTCATGGCCCATTTTCTCTCTAAATCAAGTTCATAATTTTAGGTATATAGATTTTACCATTTTCATGCCACTTATCTTGTTTACGTGCAAAACATGTCAATTACATGTAATTTCATGTTTTCCCCAACGTTACCCCCGTTGTAGGTTCGCAAAATTTCATAGAATGTTAGGCTCGATATTTTAGCCTAACTTATAAAACAAAAAGGGGAAAAAGAGGAACTTGCAACATTCCATCATCATACAAAAATATGGATCTAACTATACATGTGTCACATGAATTTGGCATAGAACAATTTAATTATGAACTTGCAAACTAAATCTACGCAACATGGATCATAAGCATATGGATTCATAAAACTACACAAATTAAACTTGGCATGTAGTTGTGAACTTGCATAGGGGTTGAATCAAGTTAACATAGATCTAACATAAAGGCATATGGATCTAAACGTATAAGGTTGTAGATCTAAACATATAGGTTTACATAATCATGTTTTAGCCTATAAACTTGCATGTATTCATAACATGATAGCATCGCCAAACTTGCATATATCGTGATAGTTTCTCATTCCCAAATTCCTATACAACATCGATAGATTCATTCACCAATTTCTACATAACATGATAGGTTCGATAAACCACAATAGTTCATAGGCATACATGATAGAATAGACATGAATCAGCATCACAAACAACTTGGTACAATTCTATTTTATAATTCATTACAAATCATGTCTTTAATTTATTCACATCTGAAAGATAACTACACTTACAAACAAAAAGGAAAATCTTGATTTCTAGGATCTGTATTCTGAAACTGAATTGCTCGCCTTTGATATAGACTAATTGTTGTTCTAAATTAGATTTGATTTAATATCATTAGAAGCTTCTAAACTTGCTTTCTAGTTGAAGGAGAATGGCGGCTACTCTAGGTTGAGTATTGACAGCATGACGGCTCTAGGAATATTTTTGTGTGGCTTAGGGTTTCGATTTAGGTTGCTTATATAAAAGTTTGATTTAATAGGAACTGTCAGATTAACCTAGATCAAATAAAAGCCATTCAAACAAGATAGAATAGCCACATCAGCCCTAAATGACTCAGCAAAGAGTCAGAATCGTCAGACAAAGAAAAACGTCAGATTTCAGATCTGACCCGAGGGGGAGGTCGACCGCCATGTCGACCTGTATATAGGGGGGTCGACCCCCTGGTCGACCTGGCCTAGGGTAAGTCGACCCCCAGGTCGACCTGCCTTGGTATTTAATTTTCTAAATTGTTTAATATAAGTTTCTGAAAGTTCCGAGGGCCATAACTTCTTCATACGGATCCCAATTTATGCAAACTCGGACTCTATCTTAAGCAAAATTCCGAGACGAACGCAATGACGTAACCTATTTCCCTTAATTCTTACATTTGAAATTAATTATTCTTTAATTTTTTATTTTAATATTCTCAGAAAATACGGGGCGTTACACTTTGTTGTCAGGACCCAACTAAGTACAGTAGGTCATCAGATACCTGTCATCGTCGGTAGGAGCATGTGCGGGAAAGACTGGAGCTAAGCCAATATGCCAATGATATTTTACTGTCGGGTCATTGGATGAGGGACCACGTGTTTGTTTGGATTGGGTGGTAGAGAGATCATTTAGATCTTTTGAATAGTCTTGTATTAGATTGGGGGTAAGCTGGAGTGGGGCTTTGGAGAACCACCGAAGAGACAAACCTAAATTTGGTTATCTATATTGTAGGCCTAACAAGACTGTCCTTTACAGTAATGTGTAAAGACCTCAACCAAGTTTCGTGGAGAGACTCTGGGATTAGGACACCCTTATGGCATAGTGATTGAGGGTTATTCGATTTCGCAGCATAGCCTAATGTGCTTTCGTAGCATGGCATTGGAGACTTGGTATGGCTTTGTAACATAGCCTAATACGCTATCGTAGCGTGGAGATGGACGTCCAGTATGCTTTTCATAGTATGACGATGAGGCCACTCAACGAGGATACTATGGGAATTAGCTTGATATTGGGTATACAACTACATATATATTATTTATTAGGTTAATCTGCTGGAGAGTAGATGTGTACAATTTATGTGGAGAAATCAAAAGTGTACTATGAAATAAACTCGAACAACTTAATAAATATAATGCAATGATAGAATGGTATATGTAGTGTTATTTGTAGAAAGCAAAATTTATCCATTCACCAGAACTTTTGTTCTGACCCCCTTCTCAAAATTAACCCGAAGGTTAAACATGTGGTTGAGATTCTACAGCTTAGAAACACTTGTTAGATAATGTCATTATATCGGTGAGTATTTACTTATTCTAAACGAATAAGAGCCAACCCGAATTAATCTTGTAACAGATCTGCTACAAAACGAATACGTTTATTTTTCAAGTGATTCATATCGTCAAATGTACCCATTCCAAATTTAATTCCGATCAAATGATCTGCAGAAGCCAATAGATCTCGTGGTAACAAAAATGTATTGTTCTAAGGTATATCAAGATTTAGTCTCCGGCTCATATTTAGTTGACCAATCCTTCCTAATTCACATTTTTGTTGAAAAAAATTCTTTTGTAATTCCTTACATAGGGACTCAGAAAATACCGGATCCCCACCGACACAAGCAAATTGTTGATAAAACTCCAAAATGGCATTTTCTTTGGATCCAATCTTCTTTTTCTCCTTATCATTCGAGAAAGACAAGAAAATTTCAGTGTAACAAACATTATCTAGAATTTCTCTTA
This sequence comes from Allium sativum, assembly GCA_030737875.1. Lineage (NCBI taxonomy): Eukaryota > Viridiplantae > Streptophyta > Magnoliopsida > Asparagales > Amaryllidaceae > Allium > Allium sativum. Next base: position 532,948,531 of record CM060913.1, on the reverse strand, counting down.
GATTTGAACCCGTAGCTGATGATAAAACTAGAATAGATAATTTTTGTTTTCTACTTAATTGTCCACAGTTGTTTATGTTGTTTTGATTACAGAATATTGAATTTCTACCCATAATATTACAATCCTGAGAATTAAAACAAATGAAAATTCTCAATTCTCTACGACGTCTGGGGGATAGAATATTTTCAGGAACAAGGAAATCATAATAATTTTTGTTTTTAGTCATAAGTATATTGTTGTGTTGTGCAACAGATTCATGAATTTTTTTTATCAACATATTCTTTTTTATCATGTATTTTCCATCAGTTTGGTGTTTAGTCTTATCAACCAATGAAATACCTATGGTTTGATATATAATATCTTTTCCATCCCTTTTCATAGATAGACGAATTGGTTCAACAATAAATATGCCTCTTTTTACCAATTCTGTAAGAGTTAGATCTTTCTAAATCAACATTACATCTAGACGCATCTCTCCTCTTTGAATTGAAGATATAGCTATTTCCTTCGGATCTATCAGTCTAAGTAGAAGACAATATACCTTTATATTATTGATCATTCTTTGATTCAAGGGATCATCCCATCTTAATTGAAAAAGAAAATATTTTTTCAAGAAAGATTGAGTTCTGCTTCTTTCTTGCTCTTAGATTGTTTTTTTTTACCCTTTTTAATGTCTGCTCCTGTATAATCTGTCTCAACATCATTTTCTCATGTATAATCTGTCTCCCCATCTTTTTCTCATGTATAATTTGTCTCAACACCTTTTTCATTTTGTTTTCGTAAATCTAATACAAGATTTCCCTGATCTTGTTGTTCATTTTTTTTTACATTAATCTTTTTAGTTTTAATATTTTCATAAAAATGAAAATTAAAAATAAGTAATTTGGTAGGTATGATCCACGGTTTTATTTTATACGCATTAAAAAGTAGTAAAAATTCTGGGAAAAAACAAGGTTCTAGATTTGATATGATACGATAAAAAATTTCCCTTCTGCTGTGCAATTTCTATTATGTGCTCTAGTATATTTATCTTTGACATTCTGTAGGATACAAGATAAACCAGCTCGGGTTTTGATAGATTTGGATTTTTGAGAAAAAAAATCTGGTCTATCAAAATTCGTGTAACGACCCGAGATTTTTGACTCCGAAAATCGACACAAAACCCAGCGTCGACTATTCAGACATCGGAAATACCAAATCATTAATAGAAAGAAGTTAGAGGATGAGATAGAAAAGATAGAACTAATAGAATAGGAGAAGAAGAAGAACACAGCTGAACATAATCAGAGTAAACACGAATCTCACAGCGGAACGAATAAAATATATTATATAACATAACTTTGAAATACAAAACTGTATTGTATATACATACCATTATCAGAGTACAATACATCATATCACAGCGGAAATAGTCTCTAAATACCAACGGTGAAGCCTTCTGCTTTTAGCTCCTTCAAGCGTATCTGTAAAAGCCTGAAACACTTGACTGCCCGTACAAATTTGGGCACCCAAGAGTTTAGGGAAAACAAACAAAATAAACTCTGGGTCAGTCATGGGACTGGTGTGAGTAAATTCCAACCATATGGCTTAACTTTGAAAATCCTTGTGAAACCAAAAAGATAATAGTAAGACCAGCCCACACATAAACACGGACGGTTTTTACCTTACTATAACCCAAAACACTTTGATATCAAAATCCAGTGATATTATAATAATGTCTAATCAAATAAATAACCAAATAGTAGAACGCTTGCATCTCACGCTCTACATATAGTATAAAATCAAAACCCGCAGGCCGCTTATTGGAGATTGGATTCCAACTATGACAAGGTATGGGACCACCTTCCGATAATGTATCTCTAGAGGCGAATACACCTGGGTTCAACAAGAACATCTTGTAACCCGGCCCACACATGACCGACCACTCATTTCGCTTGAGTGTATCGAATGTATATCACCAACGGTTGGACTCAAACCACCGTTCCCGAATGGGCAGAATTGATAGATTTAGAAACAAAAGGAATTTCTCTAGATAGGTGATTATACACCCTAATGGGTGCGACCCACATAGCCATGCTGCCTGCCCGATTTTTGTCATTTCCCGGTTGTGAAGCTTGAGGCTACGTTTACCTTTTAGGACATCTGGCCACCATACACTTTGAATGCCACATCGTCAAACCCGTCAAATCACTAGCTGATCTTCCCAAAATATTACGGGTATAAAAGCCAAGAGAAACGAATTTCTCCGCCACCAGACGTAATATCTTGAAAAGAACGTCTTAGGTGATCTTCTAAGAATACGCTGTCAGGCATTCATCCATACAAGTTGTCCTGGGTCTGGACAAACAGAAAGCACCATTCTGAACAGGACGACCCTTGCACTTCACTCCGTCTTCAATTGTCTTCAGCATAATCTAATTCGCAGCGCTTATGCCTATACGGAGTGGTTTTCGATAATATATCCAACCGGTCTCTCCGTATCGACAACGATGGTCAAAACACTTCGATAATCGGTTGTTTAATTATCGAAGAAAAAAAAACAACATCCATTCAATGTACAACCAATATCACACAAATCACAGGCACTTTTTATTTAACATTCGTTCTTATATTTCTTTGGCGAACGTCATTACTTATTCTTTTTGAATAAGTGAATTTCAACACAAGCTGTTTCCCTTCCCTAGGAAGTGCTACTGTATATAAACATCACGCTTAAGTTTGGTTAACAGCGTTTCATTTATCGTTACAGTTCAAACTAGCTATACGCTGCTATATCCCTTTATAACTATAACAGTCACGCTTAAGCCTAGTCAACAGCGTTACTTTACTGCTATAGTTCTGAGACTTGCAATATGCTACCATATTCTACTTTATAATTAATCTCAACACCTCTTTCCGTTACAAATTCTTGACATCTCTTTTCATTACAAAAACTTAACATCTCTTTTCGTTACAAAAATCTTGATATCTCTTCCTGTTACAAAAAAACTTAACATCTCTTTCTGTTACAAAATCTTGACATCTCTTATTAAACATTCCTCTTCGCTTTGTCTTCTTTAGACAAATCCCTTGTACTTTAATATCTTATTTAAACTAAATCAACTATTCGTTAATTTATTACATTAGATTAATCATCCCAATCTAATTTAATTAAATAACCAATTATTGATCAAAACAGTTTGCTTGGTAAATATTTAGCCATGCTTAACCCACTAATCAACTTTAACAAAGCTTTTCATTTTGAATAAATAGCATTTATTTATCCAAATAATTTCACTTGTATTGATTACTATAGAAAAATAATTTGTTCTAAATAATCTCATTTACTATTAAATAAACAATAATTGATCTTAACAAATCTTACTATGGAATAAACCATAATCTATTTGTAAATATCTCATTTAATTGTTCTTAGACAATAAATCCTTGTTATTAATCATCAAGTAAATCTTCGCCTACTTACTTATTTATCTTATTAATATAAGAATCCACTTTACCAAATCATTTAGTGAGTATGGTGAAACACGTGCTTCGCACACGGTGGGTTTTTGGTAAAACAATAGCGGTTAAAATAAATGATACATTTACGGTTGGTTGTTGCCACTTTCTTAATCGATATCATCTATTGATTAAATCAAAATAACGTTTGAATTCCCATTCGACGCTAACATCAATACAAGGTTTCAAAAGTCATTTGGGTTCAAACAGTGCATCTATCTAAAACACACAGTACATATAAATATTGAGGAATCCGGTTGGATTCCACCAACCGGTTTCCTGCATCCACCGATGTTAGTCAACAATTAACACTGGTTCCATCCTAGGGAATATTAAAATCGATGAAATCAGTATCCAACCGGTGATGTGTACATATGCAACGATATGTAATATTTCAAACAATTTAACCATAATTTGCCTAAACAACCATCTCACAGCATTCAACCATTATTTAAAATATAATTAAAATATTTTAAATAAAAAGAGAGTTAGTGAATTTACTCACCTTGGCGCGTTAACCGTTAAATAACGATTTGCGTCGGCTGATTTGGTTGAGCGGATTATTTTGCCTGAATTTAGACGAGTTTCACATCACTTTAGACCGGTTCTAGTGTGTAGCTCGTGACCATATGATTCCAGCGTAATAGACCGTTCATAATTCAATACTTCTCTCCGTCCGTTACCGCACATTAAAAGCACATCATCCCCATACACAGGCATCCACTCCAGCCATGATCCATGTTTCACCGTTCACTTGCCTTCTTCATTTCTCACGTCAGTGCCAGGTGCGCCACCATACTCATCCTCGGTTCGAACTCAATCTCCTCCGGTTTGAAGCATCTTCTTCCTTCAGAATATCAGCTCTTAGTAACTACAGCAGCAAACTCCATTTACACCATCTCTGCTGTAACGAATGTTGTTTACATCCTCTTGCTTTTCTTTGTACAAAGCAATGTTCGCATATCTTCTGACAAGGATCCGTTCGGCTGTCACCTCAGACCATGCCACGTCATCATTCAACAACCCACCGCTTGGTTCAACTCTCTCTCTCTTCCGATGCCTTACCAGTGCCGCTTCAGACAACCGGAGTTCAAAACCCCTTCCAAAGGTCATCACCGCACTAAACATGGTTTGTACAAAACTACACTCAACTTCATTAATATACCCCACTCTTCACGTCCACTTCATGTCCTCCTCATCACATAGAACAGCAGCGCCCCATGCCCCTGTTCAGCACTTGCTTCTTCAACATCCCTCTCGCGTTTGACATTCTACACACTTCAATGGATTACTGCTCGTCTTCCTAGTATTAAAACCGTGACCTGGTTTCATTTCCTTCGATCCACTCTACACACATTTCCTCACTTCAAACAAGACCGATAACGTTCACAATAGCAACCGTATATGCATCCACCCCAACAGTTTCCCCATAACCCCCAAATGCAATATCCATCGCCAAGACTACCCTGAGCTCACAACATACCAGAGATCGAATACGATCTGCTCATTGTTGTTTACCGTGGCCATGCACCATCCTGTAGCCTTCTTACGTTAAACATTTTTTTTTCTTTATTTACACGTGAGTACTCAAGTGAACACATCACTTAACTTTGGCTACTCCTCTTGACCCTTATACTCATGCAACCCCAACATCAAGACAGTCTACATCGATTTACTCCTCTTTTATCACGCAGAAAAAGATGTGGCCATGCATAACCTCTTCCATACTGTCTTTACCCAGTTCACGTCCTTCACCACAACCGTATACAGTGCTTCTTCCTCAGACAAGACCGCAAATTCCAAAAATGAACCCTCAACTCCACTACACTACTTCAGGCGAGAACAGCTCCATCATGAAGACGGCGACAACCATGCTATTTGACGCAGCATACTATTTGTCATATAATTGTTTTTATTTGCCCTTTTTGATTTTTGTTGTTGGGTATTTATTTTCATTTTTATTAAGCCATTTAAAAGGCCTTTGCTTGAAGACGTCCATATGAGTCTCGAGTTGCCTGGGTATTTATAACCCTCGAATTCCTTGATTGCCAAGGAATACATGGTATAGGGTTGTAGTGGTGATCGCAAGTAACATATAGGTGTGTTGTGTCCTTTCTTTTTTTATGCAGGGTATTTTCTTTTCCATCAACGACAGGGTACGGTGTTGTTTTTTTTTGAAAGGAAGACAGGGTACGATTATATACATATATATATTTTATTTATAGGCATCAGGTAGGTTAGGATTGTCATGAGTTTTCACGTCTGTAGTTGGTAGCTGTAGCATGTTAGGTCGGCAGCGATTTCATATCATAGCTATAGAATAGGATGATGCTTCATTTCTTGTCCATTTCTTGTCATTCTTGTTTTTGCTGTTTTCAATATTTAGGCTAAAGGAGACAGCAGTACATGGTAGGCTAATATATAGGTTGGCTCCTTTGGCACTAGTTTTATTTATTTTCCTTCATGGCCGTATAGAGGTTCTATTTCATTTTGAGACAAAAATCGTTTGTGTGCTCCATTACGTAAAATTCCGTACATTTACGGTGCTTACAGACAGAAATAAAAATATGATCGTGACGAGCGATGTACCATGATCCCAAAAATATAAAAATATCGGTATGTTAACTCATATTGTGAAACCCTAAAATATTGATTAAGGGTGCAATATACTCCAAATAAAAAGTTGCGTATTTAATTAATTAAAAATTTCAGTAAAATTCTAAAAATTAAATTATAACTACGCCTCAAAAGAACCTTGTCTAAATTCGAAACCGATAAGAAGTTATTTCAAATAAACCGTTATGGTCGATATACGATTTCATAGCGACTTTCTGAATATTTGATTTTGACATATCTTGCAATCTATACGACGAAATCTCAATATTTCACTTCTGTCAGAAAGATACAGTTCAACAGATTCAAATATTTCTTGTTTTGCAGAAATCCGATTTAAACTGGTTTCTGTACACTCAGTTGAAGATCAGAACGTTAAATTACGAACTGCCACGTCGTTATGAGCTCGATTATATTGAATATATATTTTTATACGTTTAACTTCGTTCTAATTAATATTTAAATCTACTTATATTAAGAATTCAATATTTAAACTGATTTAAATATTCAAATATAAATCGAAGAAAATGCGGGACATTACATTCCTTCCCCCTTAAAATAATTTCGTCCTCGAAATTGCTAAGGTAGGAAAAATGCTACAATTTCTGTTGTAAACATGTTAAAAATCTTTTTGGTTTACTTCATAATTTCAGTTTTCAACTGAACTAATCAAAATATTAATTCCCTTCTTTGTAACGAAAATTTTCAAAATTCTGAAAATTTTCTAACACTTTAATTTTCGGAGAATTTCGTCAGCCTCTCTGCTGCATGGTTCATTCGGTACTACTACAACATGCCACTCTGACCTTCTCCATTTATTGGGCATTCAACTTTCTCGCTTCCATTTGCAATCCATTCAGCATACACAAATGCATCTCCAACTGATCTCCAGTCAGTTTATTCTCAATCAATAATCCCAACTCAAATTTCTTTTTCAAACTCCAGTTCAATTCCAATTCCAAATAATCAAATTTCCCAACCAAGTTTGGTTCCATTCCCAATCTCAATTCACAACTCAACTACTTGGTCAAGTCAAATCCTTATTCCAGTACGATTTCCACTTACTTGGCTTTAATTCAACTTCAAATTTTATTTAACTTATTTAAATTCGCTGTTTATTTACTTCATAAGTAAATTTTAAATTTCAGAATTCAAATTCCTGAGGTTTTGTTTCAAATCAGTTTGAAATAATATACATATATATTCATAACATAGCAATTCAAAACCTTTGAATTCCTGATAACTTATTTCCTCACAATAATTCAAAAACAAAATCTTTGGTAGTAATCCGGCACTTAGAACTCGAAAATGAACACCGATAATGGTCGACTTCATCATCGGAATTTATTTCCAGCGATCAAAGTGAGTTCAATACTATATTACTTTCAAAACTCACATTCAAATACTTTTATTTGAAATTACTTCAAAAATATCTTTTCGAAACTTGGATAATATTTCAAAATTTCCCCAGGATCTTAAAATTCCATATATTTAACTCAAATTTCATTTACAAACATTTTCATGTTTCAGAATTTTTATTCCAATTCCGGTTTAAATTTCAGATTTAATTCATCTGATTTTACATATTATATTTATAAAATATTTCGATTGGTTATTTATATAACTAATCCAATTATAAATCTTATTCAATCATAAGTTCACCCAACACATTCAATATATACTAGATAATTCCAATATATATGTTTTCTTTATATCAAAATATATTTCAAGTAAAATTATTTCATTTACTCTCTTTCAAAACAATACTATGTCGAAATTCTCTATCCAAGCGTTTATAAATCCCTATCGACCTCGTCAGCTAAACGCGTCGATCTGGAATTTATATACCACTCATCAGATCAATCAACACAATATAAAATGCTTTTTATATCAATTTACAAATACGCGCTCATATAGATACACTCAAACTCAATCTAGAGTATTACTAACTCCATCTCTATTGAGTCACGCCATAGAGCCAAGGTAATCACTTAACCTTTAGCTCTGATACCACTGTAACGACCCGAGATTTTTGACTCCGAAAATCGACACAAAACCCAGCGTCGACTATTCAGACATCGGAAATACCAAATCATTAATAGAAAGAAGTTAGAGGATGAGATAGAAAAGATAGAACTAATAGAATAGGAGAAGAAGAAGAACACAGCTGAACATAATCAGAGTAAACACGAATCTCACAGCGGAACGAATAAAATATATTATATAACATAACTTTGAAATACAAAACTGTATTGTATATACATACCATTATCAGAGTACAATACATCATATCACAGCGGAAATAGTCTCTAAATACCAACGGTGAAGCCTTCTGCTTTTAGCTCCTTCAAGCGTATCTGTAAAAGCCTGAAACACTTGACTGCCCGTACAAATTTGGGCACCCAAGAGTTTAGGGAAAACAAACAAAATAAACTCTGGGTCAGTCATGGGACTGGTGTGAGTAAATTCCAACCATATGGCTTAACTTTGAAAATCCTTGTGAAACCAAAAAGATAATAGTAAGACCAGCCCACACATAAACACGGACGGTTTTTACCTTACTATAACCCAAAACACTTTGATATCAAAATCCAGTGATATTATAATAATGTCTAATCAAATAAATAACCAAATAGTAGAACGCTTGCATCTCACGCTCTACATATAGTATAAAATCAAAACCCGCAGGCCGCTTATTGGAGATTGGATTCCAACTATGACAAGGTATGGGACCACCTTCCGATAATGTATCTCTAGAGGCGAATACACCTGGGTTCAACAAGAACATCTTGTAACCCGGCCCACACATGACCGACCACTCATTTCGCTTGAGTGTATCGAATGTATATCACCAACGGTTGGACTCAAACCACCGTTCCCGAATGGGCAGAATTGATAGATTTAGAAACAAAAGGAATTTCTCTAGATAGGTGATTATACACCCTAATGGGTGCGACCACATAGCCATGCTGCCTGCCCGATTTTTGTCATTTCCCGGTTGTGAAGCTTGAGGCTACGTTTACCTTTTAGGACATCTGGCCACCATACACTTTGAATGCCACATCGTCAAACCCGTCAAATCACTAGCTGATCTTCCCAAAATATTACGGGTATAAAAGCCAAGAGAAACGAATTTCTCCGCCACCAGACGTAATATCTTGAAAAGAACGTCTTAGGTGATCTTCTAAGAATACGCTGTCAGGCATTCATCCATACAAGTTGTCCTGGGTCTGGACAAACAGAAAGCACCATTCTGAACAGGACGACCCTTGCACTTCACTCCGTCTTCAATTGTCTTCAGCATAATCTAATTCGCAGCGCTTATGCCTATACGGAGTGGTTTTCGATAATATATCCAACCGGTCTCTCCGTATCGACAACGATGGTCAAAACACTTCGATAATCGGTTGTTTAATTATCGAAGAAAAAAAAACAACATCCATTCAATGTACAACCAATATCACACAAATCACAGGCACTTTTTATTTAACATTCGTTCTTATATTTCTTTGGCGAACGTCATTACTTATTCTTTTTGAATAAGTGAATTTCAACACAAGCTGTTTCCCTTCCCTAGGAAGTGCTACTGTATATAAACATCACACTTAAGTTTGGTTAACAGCGTTTCATTTATCGTTACAGTTCAAACTAGCTATACGCTGCTATATCCCTTTATAACTATAACAGTCACGCTTAAGCCTAGTCAACAGCGTTACTTTACTGCTATAGTTCTGAGACTTGCAATATGCTACCATATTCTACTTTATAATTAATCTCAACACCTCTTTCCGTTACAAATTCTTGACATCTCTTTTCATTACAAAAACTTAACATCTCTTTTCGTTACAAAAATCTTGATATCTCTTCCTGTTACAAAAAAACTTAACATCTCTTTCTGTTACAAAATCTTGACATCTCTTATTAAACATTCCTCTTCGCTTTGTCTTCTTTAGACAAATCCCTTGTACTTTAATATCTTATTTAAACTAAATCAACTATTCGTTAATTTATTACATTAGATTAATCATCCCAATCTAATTTAATTAAATAACCAATTATTGATCAAAACAGTTTGCTTGGTAAATATTTAGCCATGCTTAACCCACTAATCAACTTTAACAAAGCTTTTCATTTTGAATAAATAGCATTTATTTATCCAAATAATTTCACTTGTATTGATTACTATAGAAAAATAATTTGTTCTAAATAATCTCATTTACTATTAAATAAACAATAATTGATCTTAACAAATCTTACTATGGAATAAACCATAATCTATTTGTAAATATCTCATTTAATTGTTCTTAGACAATAAATCCTTGTTATTAATCATCAAGTAAATCTTCGCCTACTTACTTATTTATCTTATTAATATAAGAATCCACTTTACCAAATCATTTAGTGAGTATGGTGAAACACGTGCTTCGCACACGGTGGGTTTTTGGTAAAACAATAGCGGTTAAAATAAATGATACATTTACGGTTGGTTGTTGCCACTTTCTTAATCGATATCATCTATTGATTAAATCAAAATAACGTTTGAATTCCCATTCGACGCTAACATCAATACAAGGTTTCAAAAGTCATTTGGGTTCAAACAGTGCATCTATCTAAAACACACAGTACATATAAATATTGAGGAATCCGGTTGGATTCCACCAACCGGTTTCCTGCATCCACCGATGTTAGTCAACAATTAACACTGGTTCCATCCTAGGGAATATTAAAATCGATGAAATCAGTATCCAACCGGTGATGTGTACATATGCAACGATATGTAATATTTCAAACAATTTAACCATAATTTGCCTAAACAACCATCTCACAGCATTCAACCATTATTTAAAATATAATTAAAATATTTTAAATAAAAAGAGAGTTAGTGAATTTACTCACCTTGGCGCGTTAACCGTTAAATAACGATTTGCGTCGGCTGATTTGGTTGAGCGGATTATTTTGCCTGAATTTAGACGAGTTTCACATCACTTTAGACCGGTTCTAGTGTGTAGCTCGTGACCATATGATTCCAGCGTAATAGACCGTTCATAATTCAATACTTCTCTCCGTCCGTTACCGCACATTAAAAGCACATCATCCCCATACACAGGCATCCACTCCAGCCATGATCCATGTTTCACCGTTCACTTGCCTTCTTCATTTCTCACGTCAGTGCCAGGTGCGCCACCATACTCATCCTCGGTTCGAACTCAATCTCCTCCGGTTTGAAGCATCTTCTTCCTTCAGAATATCAGCTCTTAGTAACTACAGCAGCAAACTCCATTTACACCATCTCTGCTGTAACGAATGTTGTTTACATCCTCTTGCTTTTCTTTGTACAAAGCAATGTTCGCATATCTTCTGACAAGGATCCGTTCGGCTGTCACCTCAGACCATGCCACGTCATCATTCAACAACCCACCGCTTGGTTCAACTCTCTCTCTCTTCCGATGCCTTACCAGTGCCGCTTCAGACAACCGGAGTTCAAAACCCCTTCCAAAGGTCATCACCGCACTAAACATGGTTTGTACAAAACTACACTCAACTTCATTAATATACCCCACTCTTCACGTCCACTTCATGTCCTCCTCATCACATAGAACAGCAGCGCCCCATGCCCCTGTTCAGCACTTGCTTCTTCAACATCCCTCTCGCGTTTGACATTCTACACACTTCAATGGATTACTGCTCGTCTTCCTAGTATTAAAACCGTGACCTGGTTTCATTTCCTTCGATCCACTCTACACACATTTCCTCACTTCAAACAAGACCGATAACGTTCACAATAGCAACCGTATATGCATCCACCCCAACAGTTTCCCCATAACCCCCAAATGCAATATCCATCGCCAAGACTACCCTGAGCTCACAACATACCAGAGATCGAATACGATCTGCTCATTGTTGTTTACCGTGGCCATGCACCATCCTGTAGCCTTCTTACGTTAAACATTTTTTTTTCTTTATTTACACGTGAGTACTCAAGTGAACACATCACTTAACTTTGGCTACTCCTCTTGACCCTTATACTCATGCAACCCCAACATCAAGACAGTCTACATCGATTTACTCCTCTTTTATCACGCAGAAAAAGATGTGGCCATGCATAACCTCTTCCATACTGTCTTTACCCAGTTCACGTCCTTCACCACAACCGTATACAGTGCTTCTTCCTCAGACAAGACCGCAAATTCCAAAAATGAACCCTCAACTCCACTACACTACTTCAGGCGAGAACAGCTCCATCATGAAGACGGCGACAACCATGCTATTTGACGCAGCATACTATTTGTCATATAATTGTTTTTATTTGCCCTTTTTGATTTTTGTTGTTGGGTATTTATTTTCATTTTTATTAAGCCATTTAAAAGGCCTTTGCTTGAAGACGTCCATATGAGTCTCGAGTTGCCTGGGTATTTATAACCCTCGAATTCCTTGATTGCCAAGGAATACATGGTATAGGGTTGTAGTGGTGATCGCAAGTAACATATAGGTGTGTTGTGTCCTTTCTTTTTTTATGCAGGGTATTTTCTTTTCCATCAACGACAGGGTACGGTGTTGTTTTTTTTTGAAAGGAAGACAGGGTACGATTATATACATATATATATTTTATTTATAGGCATCAGGTAGGTTAGGATTGTCATGAGTTTTCACGTCTGTAGTTGGTAGCTGTAGCATGTTAGGTCGGCAGCGATTTCATATCATAGCTATAGAATAGGATGATGCTTCATTTCTTGTCCATTTCTTGTCATTCTTGTTTTTGCTGTTTTCAATATTTAGGCTAAAGGAGACAGCAGTACATGGTAGGCTAATATATAGGTTGGCTCCTTTGGCACTAGTTTTATTTATTTTCCTTCATGGCCGTATAGAGGTTCTATTTCATTTTGAGACAAAAATCGTTTGTGTGCTCCATTACGTAAAATTCCGTACATTTACGGTGCTTACAGACAGAAATAAAAATATGATCGTGACGAGCGATGTACCATGATCCCAAAAATATAAAAATATCGGTATGTTAACTCATATTGTGAAACCCTAAAATATTGATTAAGGGTGCAAAATACTCCAAATAAAAAGTTGCGTATTTAATTAATTAAAAATTTCAGTAAAATTCTAAAAATTAAATTATAACTACGCCTCAAAAGAACCTTGTCTAAATTCGAAACCGATAAGAAGTTATTTCAAATAAACCGTTATGGTCGATATACGATTTCATAGCGACTTTCTGAATATTTGATTTTGACATATCTTGCAATCTATACGACGAAATCTCAATATTTCACTTCTGTCAGAAAGATACAGTTCAACAGATTCAAATATTTCTTGTTTTGCAGAAATCCGATTTAAACTGGTTTCTGTACACTCAGTTGAAGATCAGAACGTTAAATTACGAACTGCCACGTCGTTATGAGCTCGATTATATTGAATATATATTTTTATACGTTTAACTTCGTTCTAATTAATATTTAAATCTACTTATATTAAGAATTCAATATTTAAACTGATTTAAATATTCAAATATAAATCGAAGAAAATGCGGGACATTACAATTCGGGCTGTTACATTTGGTATCAGAGCCTAGCTTTGGGATTCCTATATAGATAGTGACTGAGCGTATTTGTATTTTCAAAATATAAATATTATATATACACCTACATTCATAGAGGAACCCATTGATTAAGTTAACAACAAATATTGGAAGTTGGGGTATTTGTTACACTAAGGAAAAAGTAATGGAAGTTTGAGGATTTGACCTATGAGTGACTAGGGTGAAAAGTGTACAAAAATGTTTGGAAAAAAAAGAGAAAGAGGATTCCTTGTGTTAATATTTGAAATTTTGGCATTTTAGATTAGTGGATTGGAAAGTAGAGCATTGAAAATTGAGAAAAGATTAAAAAGGAGAAAAATGGATTAGGAATATATATATATATATATATATATATATATATATATATATATTGGACTAGGGATACATATATTGGATTAGGAATATATATATATATACACACACATATTTGGTGCACAAGTGGAGCTAGACTTATTCTACAATTCAGACATAGTTTGGTAGAAATTTATATAAAGAAGAAATTAAGGAAAAATAAATGTAATTTCGCGCAAAGAGTTTGGAAAGTACAAAAGTTGGAAATCACTTTGTAATTTGCCCCACAGTTAGAATTTTTAAAAGGAACTTGAAAAAAAATAAAATATAGAAAAATAATTCTAAAAAAGTTTTCAAGCTTCAAAATTTAAAAGTCTACAATTTTATAAATTTATTGGTTTGCAATGTTAATAGTTGCATTAAAAGGATTTTTGAGGTAATTGTGCAAACTTGTTTTCAGAAGTATTAAATTCGCAAGCAAATTGTGGGGTTAAGCGACAAAAGTGGTTAAGAGAAAGCGCAAATAAATGAATTATCCTTATAGGGTGCATAGGTGACCTTGGGTGAAATAAAATATAAAAGTTTTCATGAACGGATTGTGACACACTTAATTTGTTGGAATAAGAAGAATTATAGGATAAGTTTTTATGAATATATAAGTTTGCAAGTAAACATGTTTTGTTAAAGTGGCAAGGAAACATACAGCGAAAGAGGTGTACAAAATATAGGTGAAGCACCATATTTTGTGCTATCTATTTCAGAAAAAAAGGTTTTGAAGCTTCCTTGTCACTTTACACTGAACATAAAAGTCCTCTTTAGAAAAGGGTTTATAGAAACTTGATCTTATTAATCCCTCTTGAAAATGAAATGCATACTACAATAAATAAAACTCCAACTAAGTTGAACTATATAATCCTATCTTCTCCAATTTTAAATTTTGAGGAAAGTTTTGAGATAACAATTTTTTTAATTAAAAATATTTTAGTGAGAAAAGTCCCTTTAGAGTGCATAGACAGTTAGTAAAAATTTGAGGAAATTCCTGAAAAGATGTTTCAAGTGGTTACTGCTAAATAGAAAGAGGTAAAAAGTCGATTTTAAACTTGCATGATTCAAGGGAAGAGGATGAAGAGGAAATGAATAGGAGAAAGCAAGTTGAGGTTTTTGCAAGAAAAAAATGATATGGTTAGTGATTAATAGAAAAAAATTTCAGCACCCTTGAGGAAATAGGAAAGTATTCTTGTAGTATAAATTTGCATTCCCATATAGTGTTCTATTTTAGAAAAGTGTGATGGTTTAGTGGGATATTTTCTTCTTAGATGTTTCTAGTGATCGCTAGGTAAGAACAAAAACATAGAGTATTTTGAATTAAATGAAATTGAAGGTAAAAGATGAAAGACTAAAAGAAAACAAATAAAGACAACAACTGCAAAAATAGAGAACAATAAAAGAAAATGAAATCTTCCAAAGTAAGTTTGGAAAATTGAAGAGAAAATTTTCTTATGTAAACTATGCTTGGAATAGAAAATAGGAATTTATTTTAAGATTAGCAATTAAGGTTTCCTAGTACGGGGGAAGATATGCAAAAAAGTGGATGGAAAATATGTAATTTTTTATTTTCTACCTCTTTCTAACATAAAAAATCGAATTTAGAAAATTAGACTTTTCTTAAATTCGCAAATTTAAAGATGGTTGGTACAGTTTGGATGCAAAAATTCAATGAACTACGCTCTTACTCTGTAAGAGTATAGGTAAAAGTGGATGAAAAACTGTTTTTGATTTTCAAAATATTGCATTCATACGGAAATTGTCAGTATATTTAGAATGTTTGCATCATGTTTTAAAAAGATTTCCAAGAGAATTTGCATTCATATAGGAGGTACCGTTTAGGCATTCACGTATTTTTATGTTGCGTTACACTTCGCACAAGTACACAAATGGTCATAAAAATTGGATGTACATAAGATGGTTGTAAATTAGTGAGGAATTACTTAATTTTATCAAATTGTAAGGACAAAATTTTCTAAGGGTGAGAGGATGTAACACTTCGTATTCCTAAGTTAAATATTAAAATAAAATTCATCAAAATTTTCAGAATTTGGTCACTCAATTAGTTGCGTCCATGGCGATTTACTAATTAATTTAGATCTGGTTTGCAGAAAACGGACATAAAACAAAGAAGACGTTTTAAATAAATTTTTAGAACAAACATGAAAAAGAAGATATAAGAGAAACACGAATAAGATCTACAGCTACTAATGTTTTAATCTTATGAACAAAAACTAAGTTAGGTGAGTTAGTAGAGCATGCACTTCCCAAAGTAGTGGTCGGAAGTTTGAATCCCACCAACGTCATCTTTAAATTTTAGGTAGACCAACTAAAAGAATGCATGCTCTAAGAGAAAAATATGTGCGTATGTTCATATGAGGAAAAATTCTATATAGGTAAGTGTTTGTGCATATATATATATATGTATGTATGTATGTATATATAAGTATATATATATATATATACAAGAAATTAAAACGTGACACAATTAATCAAAATAAGTAAGAAATATATGTCAGCATAACGCCATTTGAATTTTGAAAATAAATGGAGTTGTACGTAAATATATATATATATATATATATATATATATATATCCGTAGATTCAAGAATTGAAATAAAAGCTTAAAATAAGGGTGGAAGATAATAATGGAATGAATGCGTACATTTATTTACGCATGAAAATAAATATCGAAGATGATTTAAGCTATGTTAATATTAAAAATGGGAAGGTATAATAATGATCTGAATCTAATTTCTTTGGAATTGAATTAATTTAAAATAGACCGAGTACTACAGCTTTGAGATCTCATCTTTCGGAGTTGGAGATTTTTGAAGACTCGTCTATTTATTTCTTTTCATATTAATTCCATATGTATTTAAAAATCAAATGTATTAAACTTCCATTTTATTTATTCATGAAAACTCTGATATACTGTATAAATTTATTCCACTGTGAGACATTGTATTTATTCTTTGATTCTGTAATTTGATTCTTATCAAACTCCATAGCATTAACAATCTGCTGTTTCAAATGATTTAAGTTGGTTTTACTATCGACACAAATGGTTTGAAATAGCAGGTCGTTATAGTTGGCACACATTAAAAAATGCAAATAATAAAATAGATCAGAAAGAAATTAGGTAATAGAATAACGTTAATAATAAATTTATTGCGTAGTTATTAACGAATAAAGGTTTATAAAGTTATGCACAAATATATACACAGGTTTGAATTTCAAATCTAATACATGCGTTATAAAGGGAAGAATTAATATAGGGGAGAATAATAGGTAAGGAAAAGTAACATTATGTGCAATGTTAAATAAGAATTTAATAGGAATGAAATTAACATTAGTGGCCAGTGCTAGGCAAAATGACATTAATTTAAAGATTTCAATTGCTCGGATTTTATTATATTTGATTCAACGAACGACATTCTCTTATGCACCTATAAATAGACGAATAGAGTAGAGCTAAACTTTCAACTCACATTTTCTGGAACAACGCCAAGGCTCTTCCATTTTCATCCTCCTCCAAATTCTTCAGAAATAAGAATATATTAGTTTTAGGGTTCTGATTCAAGATTTGAAGACAAAGAATATAAGTCTAAGCTATAGGTGCTCAGGTTTCTCGTTTGTGTGAGGTAAATTCTCTGAATCTAAATTTTTAGGATTCTTTTAGCATCAGATTTGTAAATCTGTAGTTATTTCGATAACAGATTCAATTAGGAAGACTATGGGTGAAAAATCGGAATCAGATTCAAGAATTGGAAAGCAGTCAAGTGAGTGGATTTAAATTATATTTTTCGATATCAGTATTTCATATCGTTTGATTCCCGTTGAAATTTACAATATGTTCATCTTCTTCTTTCCCCTCTTCTACGTTAGAATATGTCGTTTATGTCAAAATTTATTTATGCGTGAAATTTGAATAAAGTTGTGGTTATGCGTAAATTGAATAATTGAATTGTGGATGGACCCAAAATTATTGAATTGCAGTTATGCGCAAATAAATTAAATTGTGAACAAAAAGAGGAATATTTAGTGATTGGGCTAAAAGAACATATCGTGTCAATATTATAATAAATGGGAAGATTTGTGAATTTACATATTAATCGTAAGAAATCCCTTTTCAAATTTAAGTGAAAATATTGCAAAAATTGTGGGGATCAAAAGAAAAAAGATGTTAATCAAATCGAGTCAAATTTTACTGTAATTATGTGAAACAAAAAGAAAAAAAAGTTAAAGACAGTAATTAATATACATTAATCAAATTTGAAAGTTAGTAGCAGCTTTGATTGATTAGAGGAAATAAGAAGGAATGTAATTGCATAGTTTCGGTAAACAAGGAAAAAAATGGAACATGTCTGCAAATTGAAAATATGAATAAATGAGGATTAGTGCGAAATAAGGAATTAACCATATATCGCACTAATTTGACAACCTCAACAATAAGAAAATGAATGTTTTGCAATCATCGGTTCATATTATAATAATTACCTAAAACAATGAAAATAGATTTTATTACAGTCATGATAACCAATTAATTTGGAATAGGTATAACTTCCTAAAAGAATAAATGGTCACTACAACAAAAACACCATATTACAACTTTAATTTTACAACGGTGATAAACGCACTGTTGTAATAAATGGGTTTTTACAACGGTGGTAAAAACACCGTTGTAATAAATGGTTTTTTACAACGGTGGTATAAACACCGTTGTAATAAAAGCCTATCACAACTTTTATTTTTTGACTGTTGTAATATATGACTATATTATAATATTAATTATTTTCATTAAATAATTTTTAATAATTAATATTTACAACTAATTAGTAATTATTAATTAATAACCCATATATTAATATTAAATATTTAATTAAAAATACTTCAATAAATAAATAATTCATGCTAATAATTAGTAATTGACAACCAATTAGTAATTATTAATTAATAATCAATAAATACATATTAAATATTTAATTAAAAATACATCAATAAATAAATAATTCCTACTAATAATTACTAATTAACAACCAATTAGTAATTATTTAATAATAATCAATATATAAATATTAAATATTTAATTAAAAATAATTATTTATAACTACTTCATTATTAAGTACTAGTAATTAATTAGTAAGTAATAACTAATGAGCGGTTGATAATCAATAAGTAAATAACAATTAATAAATATTTAATTTATAATTAATCATGACTATTAGTAGTAATTAATATTTAGTATATAATATTTTTTAATAAGTAATCGTTGTTGAAAGTTTTTCCAAAATCTTTTGTCAAATATGATCCCTACGGAGGGGGGGTCCAGGGGGTGGCAACCGCCCCTAGGTGGGGGTGCGGGGGCAACGCCCCCGCTTACGGGGTTCGACCTGCCCGGTCAGGTCGCGGGGGTCCAGGGGGCAGCGCCCCGTCCGAAACGGTACATTTTGTGTACTGTTGAATTTGAATCTTACTCAAAATTTAACAATAATCGTTAATTAAGTAACAATTGTAAGTTAAAAATCAGTAGTAAATAATAATAATAATTTATAATTAACTAAAATAATAATTGAAATTAATGATAAAAACATATATTGAATAAGTAATAGCTCCGTGCTGCAGCTATTTTTAGGGACAGTTTAATAGTTCAATCCAAATTTTAAGCGGAAAACCAAAAAAATTGGCTCCAACTACTTCAAGTTTAAGCGGGAAACCGAAAATTTAGCACCGACCTACTTCGTATTTTTTTTACAGTTGCGTCCACCCATTCTTCCCCTAAATCAATATCGACCTACCTCCAACCATTCGTTTCCCCAAATCAAAAACTAAAACGCAATCGAGCTTTCCTGTCCTACAATGGTGACTAGGGTTTCCGCCGCCCCATTCTCTTCCTCAATTTCCGCTCTTCTGCTCTTCTTTTCCTCGTCATATCCCTTCCTCTTGTCCCCTCTCTTCTCCGTCCTCTAGCCCTAGCTTTCATCGTCGTGGGTAGGAGCTCGCCTTTCTTCCTCTATCTCTACTTAATCGGCCGCCTCTTTTCTGGTTTTCTCCTCTTAGTCGATCTGTTTTGTGGATCTGTTTTGGATTTGCTGAATACGGTAAGTTTTGGATTTGCTATTTCCCACCTTAAAAGTTTTGGGGGAACGCACGTCTTGGCCTTGTTTGTAGCTCACTAATCCTCTTTCAGATCTCGCAGTTACTATATGCTGTGGATTAAACTTATTCCAGTGTGCCAGATGTTGTCAATATCTTCATTTTACTGGAGCATCACTATTGGAATTTAAGGTATTGTGACTGTGGTGGCTTTTGTTGGTTTGTTTGTTTGACTTGGTTGGAACTTGGATATGTCATTTGTGCTGTGAGTGTTTTGACTTGGGTGTTAGTGTGGTCGTTCTTGAGTTGTCTGTGCTTTGGTTAGCTTTAGGATTTGTTGGTATTGCTCGGTGGTTTTGGGTTGCTGGTCGGTTGTGCTTTGTCGGAGTTCTTATTGATTGTCTTTGAAGTGTTAAATTGTGTTAAATTGTTTCGATTTCATATTAGTCTTTGAAGTGTTAATATGTTTGTCTAGAACTATGTACCTCACTCTTAGTGAATAATACACTTAGAAATTGATGGTTGCCAATTTTCCTTATCCTTATGTTCTTCATTGGTCCAAGTAACTAGCTTGTTTGTTTTGTGTAAATGCACTGTTGTTGACAATTTATAATTGTTACACATAACTCTTATGTCTGTATATTGGAATAGATAATGTTATCTAGGCCCGATAATTCTCCTTTGATCCCACTTTGGATTAGGAGTTGCAAAGATGTTAGTAGCATGCATCTAAGTATTGACAAGATTTCATTTGATTTTGATTCATGCTTATGATTAAATTAAATTTTGCTACCAACAAGTTTTAGCTGATGGAATATCCAGTTTTCAATATTTGATACCACTAATTCACTATCAAACGATATGTTGGGTTAGTAAATGTGTATAATATAGATCATGGTTCAGCTGAATAATTTGTGGGAACCATGTCAGACCATATTTTTAGCCGAAATTGCTGAAATAAAACGTTGATATCTATGCTTTATTGGTGCCATCTGTTGTTATTAATATGCGACTAATGCAAGGTAAAATGTTTTTTCTAATAGATACTCGAGTGGGAGTTAGCATGGAAAAAAGTATGAAAATTTCATTGGTTTGGCTGAAGAATCCAAGATCAAGTAAGGTTTATACCTCAGAAATAAGGTTTTGCATGCTAATTTTTTTCTTCCATAGTTCTGGGTAAAGTAGCAGTTTTTAGGCTATGTCTGTCCGGGAAGATATATAATTCTGTCCACAAAACCGATAAAAATATATATATGTGTGTGTGTGAGCGCGCGCGCATGCATATATATATATATATATATATATATGTATGTGTGTGTATATATATATTGATTTTTTTTTGACACAAAAATAAATGAAATGCAAAATATATATGCATTTGGGCATCACTGTACTCATGAATGAATGACACAGAGTAATAAGGATATTTGACGATAAGCATGATGTTGAAATGTATGATCGATTGGGGATGCTGGAGCATAAAGACTTGGTGTATGTCAGTGTGTATGTATATTTATACGAAAGTGTATATGTAACTGAGTGTATTGAGTGATCAGTTTGTAGTGAGGAATGTATGTATTGTTGTGACTGTATTATGTAAAAGTGAGTTGTACGATAGTGGATCAGAAAGTTGTACTAATTCAAATATTGAAATAAAATATTTAATTGATTATTTTAGATCAGTGTAGTATCATTTTATTCAATATAAATATTTATTTTTATATGAAATGTAATGTATAACGAAACAAAAATCATATTGTTATAATTAATTGTAGTAGGAATTACTACAACGGTGGAAAAAAGTTGTAATATATATTACTACAACGGTGGAAAAAAGTTGTAAAATATACATATTACAACGGTGTTGCAACAGTGTAAAAACGTTGTAAAAGATATGAGTCTATTACAACTTCTTAATACACGACGGTTTGCCCACCATTGTAAAATGTATATTACAACGGTGTTCCACCGTTGTAATAGGGTCATTTTGTTGTAGTGGGTAAAGGTGGAAAAAGAAAAGTAACATAACTGAAAGAAGTTATATAAAGAAAAGATTTATTGTCAACTTATAAATGGAATATAATAAGCACCGTTCAGTGACGATAATATGTAAGAAAGATTATAACATAAAGGTTATAATTTGGAAAGTGAAAAGTAAGGAACAAGGCTTATTATAATAAACATGAAATTGTAAATTAAGTTTAATAAGCCTGAAAATATTCTATGGTGGCCTTGTAATTAGGCAATAGTCTTTGGTAATCAGCAAAGTTGATTTATAGATAAATAATATTCAGTTGAATTGATTAATGGATATTGTAAATTTATGAAAAAAGAAAAGCAAGCAAAACACATAAGAATAAATAAGACATTGGGTCTAATAAAATAACGATATGCGTTTAGTCTAGTCTATAAGGATGAAGAACCCAGCGGGGTAGGTCATCAAAGGTGTAAAGAGACATGGTGGGAGCACGCCCAACTTATTCGACGGGACTTGAGGGAAGTGCAGGACTTCTACGAAATGTGAGGATACTCTGTGATAACCCTCTGTGGTAGGCCTAATGAAGTTGTACCCACGAAGGCTTGGTTTATACGGTTCCATCCGGTGATTATGCCTTGGATGCATCTTAGAAAATGAACAATCTAAAGACTGACAAGAGGATGATCTTAGGATGATTCAGCGGCTGCCTTAAGGAGGGAGACTTCGTTCCCAGGACCTAACAAAGAATAGTAGGTTGTCGGGTACCTTTCATCGTTAGTCGGAGCATGTGCGAGAATGACAGGTGCCAAGTCAATAGGCCAATGATCTTTTACTATTAGATCATTCGATGAGGAACCACATTTTGTTTGGACTGGATGATAGGTTGGTCATTTAGCTCTTTTGAAAAGTTTTTCATTAGATTAGGGGTAAGCTTGAGTAGGGCCTTGGAGAACCACCGAAGAGACATACCTAAATTTGGAAATTTGTACCGTAGGCCTAACGAGGTTATCCTTTACAAGCACGTGTAAAGCCCCCGACTGAGTTTCCTGGAGAAACTCAGGGATTAGAGCACCATTATGGCACAACTATAGAGGTTTGTTTGCTTTCACAGCATAGCCTAGTACACTTTCGTGGCTTGACTTTGGAGACTTGGCATGCCTTCGTAACATAGTCTAGTATGCTTTCGTAGCGTGGAAATGGAGGTCCAGAACGTTTTTCGTAGTATGACGATGGGGACCACTCGAGGAGGGTAGTGTAGGAAGTATATCGATATTAGGTATACAACTAACTACATATATATATTATTTATTTGGTTAATCTACTGAGGAGAAAATGGGTACGATTTATGCAGAGAAATCAAAAGTGTATTGTGAAATAAACCAAAACAACTTAATAAATATAACCCAGTGATTGAACGGTATATGTAGTGTCATTTGTAGAAAGTATAATTTATCCATTCATGAGAACTTTTCTTTCGACCCCCTCCTCATAACAAACCCACATGTTAGATGGTTAGTTGAGACTCTACAAGTTAGAGACACTTATTAGATAATGCTATTATTTTGATGAGTATTTACTTACTATTATATTTCATTTCCTTGCATTGTGAGATTTCTATTATGATCTCTAATATATTTATCTTTGACTTTATATAGGATACCAGATCGGGTTTTGAGAGATTTGGATTTTTGGAAGAAAAAAAATCGATCTGTTGAAATTCAGGTTGTTACAAGTGTTGTGTACCTATTCCTTCGGGTTAAGTGAGGGTTTGTTATTTTAGTCGAAACTCTTGAAGGAGCCTAGGACTGGATGTAGAACGAGAAGTTCGAACTAGTATAAAATTCCTAGTGTGATCGTTTATTATTTTATTTATTATAATGCTATTACCTGTTATCGTATATATAGTTTTGCATTAGTAAATTTCTGTATTACACAATTTATAGTCACTTTCATTTGGTATTGGTTCATAGGCCATCATATAACTGTAACACAATTATTTGATATTCTAGTAATATGGAAAACAAAACTAGCAACAACACTAGCACTAGCTTCATAGAGGGTCAATCCACTGCCCAACCGCCTCTATTTAATGGTATGAATTATAACTGTTGGGCTACACACATGAGAATCTATATGTTATTCAATGGTTTTGATTCGTGGAACATCACACAAAATGAATACCACATTCCTACTAATGAATATTCTATGTAACAACCCGCATTTTACATATCATAGGATCATAAAATATTTTTATTTAATTCCCTGAGGGTGGATTATTCTTACATTTTAATATGTTGGTAGTGGGGATGTGAGACATGTCCATAATTTGTACTAATTTTATTTATGACCATTTTGCCCCTATTAGTCTTGTACAGAGTATAACTTTTGACTAAGATCGAATCAGGTGTTGGGACCGGTCTCATTGAAAAGGAAATGGTGTCGCCAGTAGAGTGGTTACATTAAAGACTTGGTTCAACGGTTTAGGAGGAATCGCTATTTTAGTATTTCAAAGTTTGTTGTTCAAGTTTTTAGAGCCATAATGGGCTGATTTGGCGAGGCCCATTAGTAGGTTGGTGGGAGGCTATAAATAGGGGCAAGAGGCATGGAGAATAGTTTACTTCCTCCATTCTCTCATTTGGTTGAGTTTGTAATTCTCCTTACTCAATCCAATACACCTTTCCATCATTAGAATTTAGATCTAAGGAAGAGAATCGAAGATCTACATCGTTTGAAGCTAGATCTACATCAATCAAAGAGAGAGTTCATCGAATCGAAGAGTTTAGAAGAAATCCTTCACTGTCTGAAATCGAGATTTATCGTTTTTGTGTTGTTTTGGAAAATTGGTGAGTGATATGCATCTCACACGGATTCAATCAAGTATGTGAGTGGTATGATCATAATTTCATCATTTTGAGTCATTTGCACCTAGATCTACATCATGGTAAGTCTATTTTCATTTGAATCGCTATAGGATCTAATCTAGCAACTTAAAACCGATAATTTCCATATAGTTTGATATGTTTATGCAAATTAAATCCATGTTTTTGATCATTTATTCATTTATCATGATTTTGGTCAATTTTATATGGTTATTGGTAAATATTTGTTGTTTTAATGATTGTTGATGATTGATTTTGGTAAATTAGTTAGATCGAGTGTTTTCCATAAATTTTGAATTAAATTGAAGTTGAATTGGGCGGGAAATCATATGGATCAGCCACGGATTGGATGGATCGGTCGTTGCATGGCTTGGGGAACAAGACAAGATGGATCGGTTGGTGAATGGATCGGTCGAAAGATGGATCGGATCACTCAATCAATGGGTCAGTCGTATAGATTGAGCTTGGGGTTGGTAGCAATATATGGTATGGATCGGTCGTATCTTCAGACGATGGGTTGGTCGAGATTTCAGACGATGGGTCGGTCGAGAGTTATGGATCGGTCGAAGCAACTAAGGCATGAATCGGTCGCACATTCCTGGCATGGATCATTCGGAGCATTCCTAGCATGGATCGGTCGGAGCATTCCTGGAATGTATTAGTCGAGGAATCTATGACATGGGTCGGTCGTTATCTGCAGCGTTCAAATGGTCGGGTTGGAAGAAACTACATGGACCGGTAAGTCCGATCCATAGTGGATCGACATGTATTAAAGGTTATGGCAACGATTTGAAATGCTATGGTTGATAGCTTAAACGCTGTGGTTTGTTTCCGTAGTGAATGGTTGAAGCACTATGGATTGTATTGGACCTTATATTGATGTTGTTTGGTTCAATAATGTTGTGACTTCTATGCATATCTAGGTGGGAATGTTCGAAGTGATGTGGTGTGTTCGTTGACCAGTGTAAAGCAACGAATGTGAAGACATCTCAAGGATGTTGAGTTGTGCATAATGATTTCTCAAGGGGGACTTGAGTTGTGAATGGTCGTCGGGGTTGATGACTAGAGATATGATGGCGAAGAAATTATCATTGTCGCAAGTTCTAGCAGACTCAAAGTAAGGGTACTTTGGCAGTCATGAAGGGCCTTGTACCTTGGGCAGTCGTGAAGGGCCTTGTTGTATGGAGAAGGCAAACATACGAGTCGCGAAGGCGTATGGAGGTTTGAAGGACCTTGACATATGGCAAGTGGTTGTCATACGATTAATGATGGTTTCGAAGAAAGAAGGGCAGCGATAGCCAGGTCTTGGATGTTAGGCTGTTTGCTTGTATCATCTCATGTGGATTGTCTGAAGTCGGAGGAGATGTTTCTTGGGTGCTTGTCTGATATTGGTTTATGCCTCTAGGGCTTGTTCTTGAGTGATGTTGAGCTCAATTAGGATGGTTTACATGAGATATTACTAGTTGTTATGTTTTCTATTGAGTGATAGCTATTAGACATTATTTGGTTACTCCTAGTTGCCATGGTTGAACTGTTGTTTCTTGATTGTTGGATTGTAAAGTCTATCACTGTCAGATGTGGGGAAGGCAGGTTTGGGTTCTTCTCTAGTATTGGGTAGTGGTTGGTAAATCTACCTATTCGCAAATACTTTGTTGATGATGTTAGATAGCTTTTTTATCGCTTACTAAGACAGTTGTCTGACTCAAGGTTTTAAGTTTCCCTGTTATTACCTTGGGATGTTCATCCAGTTTGGATGGGTAAACTAGGTGGAAGGTGACAGGTGATTAATGATGACGATACTGTTGTGGGAAGGAAAGTAGGAGGTTGGCGTATTCTTTTTACTGTTACCTAGTATCTTTGTTTCCGCTGTTTTATGAGTGTTGTAGTGAGGCTTCATGTACAGACTGTGATGTGGTATCCAGTGATGTATGGATGATCTTTCAGGATGTTATGAAAGTTTAAAAGTTCATTATATGATGCTCCACTATTTTTGCCTATTGTATATGTTCTATTATATTTTATCCTTGCACTATGAGTAATACGTCAGGTGTCGAATTGTGTTTACCTACTCTTATGATCGTCCATAGCAGCCTGGCACACCTTTCAATTCATCATTCCTCTTGTTTAGTGCAGGGGTTATGGGCGGTCATCACATTTGGTATCAAAGCTCTGGTTAACGGTTTTAGCCAAAGTTCAAAGACATAATCACGTATGAGAGACATATTTGTAGATTTTAATGGATGTATACTATATAATACTATAATAGTATAGTGGTGTTTGAACTCCATTAGCAAATTTTCTTGTAAATGGCTAATCATTGTATATTGCAAATATAGAATGAGTCGACGAACTTCAAGACATACTACTGGGTAAGAGGCTATGCCTGGAGGGGAGATGGCGGTACACCAGATCACCCAGCCATGTTTGAAGCCACAATTAAGGCATTCATGAGAAGGGTACCCACTCTAGTGGTAGCCACGGTAGATGTAGGTATGCAAGTACCTAGGGTTGTGGATTTCACGAAGCTATATAAGGACTTCACATCTATGGGAGGGAAGAAGTTTAAAGGGACTGAGCCAACTAATGAGGTTCAAAGATGGTTAGATACTTGTACTCGTATTTTTAGAGACTTGGGTATAGATGATGCAACTAAGAGAAAGCTAGCGTCAAGGCAGCTGCAGAGCAGAGCCATGGAATGGTGGAATTCTCTTACACTTGAAAGTCCGGAAGAAGGGATAACGAGGGAGCAATTCCAGATAAAATTCGACACAAAGTTTAGCTTTTCCATCAGAAGTCTATCCTGTTTAAGAGATTTATTGAACTTAAACAGAATGGTCGACCAGTGCTTGATTATGTTTCTGACTTCGAGGCTTTGTCAAAGTAGGCTCGTTCGTATGTGGATACTCCTTACCAAAAAGAATGAGAAGTTTGTCTTGGGATTGGATGAATACCTGGGAAATCAGATTGTTGATCATCTCGATGATACGGATGATAAGATTATTGAGAAGGCTTTAAGGCATGAAAGTCTGTTTCCCAAGAAAGAGCCTACTGTTGCAACTAAGGAAGAGCAGAAGTCGCGGCAGGGAGGTAACAACAAGAAGAGGAAGCAACAATAGAAAAAAGGAAAGAATGGCCAAAAGAAGCCAAAGAGTGAGGTGGTTTACTTTAACTGCCAACAGAAGGGCCACTTTGCTAATGAGTGTAAGAATCCGAAGGTCGAAAGGAAGTGTCACAACCGTGGCAAGCCTGGGCATATCAAGAATGACTGTCCAGAACCGGCTAAGGGAAAGCAAACATTGAAGGCTTATGCTTTGGAAGTAGTTTCGTCTTCTTCAAGAGATCCTACTACAGAGGAGAAAGGAAAGAGTGTCGTTGTTTAAGGTACTCTTTCAGTTAGATGTGTTTCAGTTCGCGTGTTGTTTGATACTAGAGCATCGCATTCATTCATTTGTAATGAGCTTATATGCCGCTTGGGTTTGGAACCTAAGATTTGTGATAGACCATTGATCATGACTAATCCAGTTGGGGGTTCGTCCAGTTTGTGTATGCTTTGTCGTAGTCTAGTACCATCGATTCATGGTTGCTCTTTTGTATGTGATTGGTTTGTTTTTAATTTCGTTGGGTTTGGGATTATCTTGGGTACGGACTGGCTCAAGAGGTATGTGGCAAGTGTGAATTGCGAGAAGCTAGAGGTAAGAGTCAGGGATGTGGAAGGGCAAAAGGTTTTGATTAGATGTATGCCCAAAGACGGGATCTTCGTGAGCTATCTATATTTTCTTCTGATTCCATAGGAAGACTTGTCATCAGTGCCGATCGCAAATGAGTTTGAGGATGTCTTTGACGAGGTCAAAGGGTTGCTGTCGCATTAGGAGATTGAGTTTAGAATCGATTTAGTCGAAGGTGCTAGACCAATCGTTATGCCTCTTAGGCGGATGGCGCCTAAGGAACAACAAGAGTTAGAGGCGCAAGTTCGTGACCCTTTGGGAAAAGGATTCATTGGGATAAGTGTTTCCGAATGGGGTGCAGTAGTGGTGTTTGCAACCAAGGTAGATGGCTCATTGAGATTGCGTGTGGACTGTCAAGAGCTGAATAAGGTGACCAAGAAGAACAAGTATCTGTTTCCAAGGATCGATGACTTGTTTGATCAGCTTCACGAGGCCAAAGTGTATTCTCGAATGGATTTGGCAACAGGATTTCACCAATTGAAGGTGGAAAAGGATAGTGTGCTGAAGAATGCTTTAAGGACACCATCAGGTTTCTTCGAATGATTGGTGATGCCATTCGGGTTGACTAACGCACCAACATATTTTTTGGATCTTACGAATAGAGTTTTCAGAGATCAGTTGAACATGTTCGTGCTTGTGTTCGTGGATGATATTCTGGTTTACTCCCGAAACGAGGAAGAGCACAGGATGCACTTGCGAATTGTTTTGGAAATCTTGCGAAAGCATCAGCTGAGAGCTAAGTTTTTGAAGTGCCACTTCTGGAAGAGAGAAGTGAGGTTCTTAGGTCATGTTGTTTCTGGAAATAGAATAGCGGTTGACCACGCTAAGGCGACAATCATCCAGGACTGGGATAAACCTAAGAATGCAACAGACGTAAGAAGTTTCCTTGGGTTGGCGAGATATTATCACTGTTTTATAAAGGATTTATCCAAGATAGCTTCACCGTTAATCAGACTGATGAAGAAGAATCAAGTACTCGCATGGGATGCGAAGTGTGAGCAAGATTTCAGAATCCTGAAGGAGAGACTGACGAGTGCTCCTGATTTGACCATTCCGAGTGGGAATGAAGAGATGGTGGTATAAACCGATGCATGCGGTACTGGACTTGGAGCAGTGCTAATGCAAAAGGAAAAGGAGGTGGCCTACGCAAGCCGATAGCTGAAGCTGCACGAAAGGAATTGCCTAACTCATGATTTGGAGTTGGCAGCGATCGTGTTTGCTCTGAAGATGTGGAGACATTACCTGTTGGGGTTTCGATTCCAGTTATTTACAGATCACAATTCATTGAAGTATCTTTTCTCCCAAAAGGTTTTGAATCTTCGGTAGCAACGGTGGTTAGAGTTTCTAGGATTGTATGATTTTGATATAGCCTATACTCCTGGTAAAGATAATGTAGTGGCAGATGCGTTAAGTCGAAGATACGCAAGTTTGGGAGCGATGTTTTCGAAATGGAAAAGCCTCGAGTACTTGGAAGGATTTGATTTCAGACCATATTGTGAGTTGGAACCTGAAATATTGACAAGCCTATCAATAAGACCTACTGTCATCAAAAGGATTGGCGAGAGCCAAAAGCAAGATGCAACGCTTATCGAGTTTATCCAGAAGCTAGAACCAAAGAATAAAGAGTTTGAGGTTGATCGAAAGGGATGGCTTCGAAAGCAAGGACAAACAGTTGTTCCTGATATCGACGAATTGAGAGGTGAGGTTCTGAGGGAATGTCATTATTTGAAGTTGACGATTCATCCTGGTGGTAATAAGATGCATAAGGACATGAAGCGAGCTTACTACTGAAAAGGGATGAAAATAGATATTGGAAAGTTCATTTCCAAGTGTATGAACTGTCAGTTGATGAAAGATGAACATAAGAAGCCGAGTGGATTACTTTAGCCAATAGAAGTTCCTACATGGAAGTGGGAGCAGATATTGATGGACTACCTAGAACCAGGGAAGGAAACGAAATAATTTAGGTCATTGTGGATCGCTTTACCAAAAGCGCAAGGTTCATTCCTGTCAAATCAACTAGGACATCATCGAAGTTGGTGGAGCTTTATACTAAATGGATAGTTCCATTCCACGGTATCCCGAAGAGTATAATGAGTGATCGAGATCCATTGTTCACAAGTGAATTTTGGAAAAATTTGCAAGAGACTTTGGGAACTGAGTTGTGTTTAAATACGGCTTATCATCCCCAAACCGATGGTCAAACCTAGAGGGTTGACCAAGTTTTGAAAGATCTTCTAAGAGCTTGTGTATTAGACTTTGAAGTATCATGGGAAGACCATCTACATTTAGTTGAGTTTGCATATAATAATAGCTAGCAGTCGAGCATTTGTGTGACACCTCACGTCCGTTAATGTCACTTGTTGAGAGAATGCATCAAGTTTCGTGAAGCTTTATAGGTAAACATAAACAGAAACATTACTAGACAGATATAAAATGGAAGCGGAATTTAAAATTTTATGAAGTAGAAAACATATTGGTTCAAAACATAGTTACATCACAAGTCTGAAATGCATAAAACCCAGTACATCAATTTAAAACTTCTGCCTTGTACTTAAATCATCAGAGTACAATAATAAAAGAAGCATAATACCCAAAACATAGCCATAGTAGAGAGATATAAAATCAAGCAGTACATTTAAGCAGCTCCAAGCAGGATGAAAGCAGAATCCTGATCAAGGTTGAGTATTCCCACCCTGAGAACCTGGAGGGGAACGGAAGAAAAAGAAGAGGAAACAAAATAGGTCAGACATAAAGTCTGGCAAGTCCAGTTATTTTTAGCATATAAATAAGTATAAGTATCATGACAGGCGTATAAATTAGAGAGATAGATAACAGAACAATAAGGCAGGTATGACCAGGTAAACAGGATAAACATGATAGAATATATTGCGCTTGTCTAGTACTTTCTCTGCACCAATACTAGTGTTGTATGAACAAGATGATCCCCAACAAGAATAAGATGGTAGACTTCGGCGTACTTCTAATGAGAGGTTTTACCCCATACAATAACAGGCAGCCCAACTAAACATACCGGAGTTACCCCTAAGGATAATAACAGGATCCTAAACATACCAGAGTCTAGATGTACCCTAATTACTACCTCAATCAATCGGCTCTCTACTCCGTAGATACCCTGCGCTGGCCCCATAGTAGGATGTATCACTTCCTAAAGTGGCAACCCTTCGTTTTCAGGATGTGCAAAACCATATCTATTGATGTCACGGCATCTTAGCCGCCTCTTTTCCGGACCCATGCACACACATGACCCCATCAGAATGCGCCGCCCACACCGTCCCCTCATTTGGATCTCTTACAATCAACCTAGTAAGCGTCCCCCATCTCCGACCTAGTTCGGAGTACTCGTTTGATACCTAAATATGGGTTACTGACTAAAACGGGTCCCACACACGATGATACCAGCTTCCCCCTACGCTTGCATCCCTACTACTAGGATTTCCACAGGTTATGCCATACCAGTGTAATAAAATTGCATAACCCCAACATGTTAAGTTTATGGACCTATATATAAATATTACCCACTACCCCAAGATATACTTAACCCTCCAACTATTTCAAGCAAGTTTACTTAACCCCTACTCAAGTTAACATGTTCATGTAATCCCTATGGATTCAACCAGGTTAAGTATTCACGTTTATTACCATTCATTCATTTATGGTTATAATGCGCTAGACCTCCCATATTAATCTTACAACTTGTGGATGCTGGGTATGCCGGGCGGGTCCAGGCAGACTTCTTCCACAAGTAGGACTTAACCTCATGTCTCAGCACGTCATGTGTTTATGCACTTAGTCTCCTCACATTAGATTCACCACTTGTGGTTGCTGGATGTACTGGATGGGTCCGGGCAGACTTCTACCACAAGTGTAATCTAACCTCGGGTCTAAGCGCGGTTGTAGTTTCTAATTACTGGAAATCTAGACATTTTCACTGTTTAACAATTATCCCTATTTCATTATAGTTTTTCATGCCCATTTTTCAATTCATATTCGTCCTATATGCCCCAAATTTAAGATCTAAATCACAATTTGATTTATGCCTCAAATCCATATTTATGTATTTCATTCAATTTATGCATAAATTTCCCAATACAAGTTAGGCCCCAATTTTAACGTTTTCCCCTCGTTCCCAATTTCACACATTCGCATATTTCAGCGGTATGCCTAGGCTCGAAGGTAGCTTGGATATAAAATAAAAAGGAAAAAGAAGAAGGGAAGAGAACAGAAATAATCAAAATAACAAGATTGACATATGACGGTAAAAATAGGCATAGCAACTAATAAGCATACAGTGACAAAATTGGGCATAGTGACAAGATAAGCATATAGGAACAGATCTAATTAACATGTGATAATAGAACTGATTAAGCATAGTGTCATAATCATGAAAAGGCATGGTGAGGTCTAATCAGCGAATTAAATATACAAATAATGACAGATCTGACATGATACATAGGCATAGGCTTAGATCCAATTCATAGTTATGTCAAAATAACTTAGATACACAGGTTATGGCATATATGATATGATTCAATTAGTCATAGTCTTAGATCCAATTCATAAACATGTTAAGATTATCTTTTAAGTATTCATATCTGAAAATAACATAGACTCACTGTGATTGGATCTAAGAATAGGAGTCTTAATTGTAGCTATTGAAGAACAGATCTCTGAACTTGAATGTTTGTTGAAGAAGAATAAACTATTTTAATCTAGGCAGAGGTAGCATCTAGTTCTCCATTGTTTTTTTATGAATAAAACAATGAGAATGGGGTCTTATTTATAGTCATCAGTGAAAGAATCTAGACCAGAAATCAGACCATGTTCACGCTCAAGAATCTGCCCAGATCTGCGGTGGGGTCGACCCCCTTGCTGGTGGGTCGACACCCAACGGCCTATTTCCCGCTTCCACTTCCCGCTTCTGGTTTTCGAATTGTTTTGAATTCTGGAAATATTATATATATTCTTCCTATGCGTATACAAACTCCAAAACTTAATATCTTTTTCATACGATGTCTGTTTTACTCAAACCAGGTGTCTATTTTAACCAGAATTCCAAGATAAACGCAACGACGTAGTCCTTTCACTTAATTCTAAATATTTGATTAAGTATTCCTTCGTTCATCATTTTAATGTGTTGCCAAAATTACGGGGTGTTACATTCTCCCCTACTTAAAGGATTTCGTCCTCGAAATCTCCAAGTTAAGAAGAATGTATATCCTAATATCCATCAACCATCTACTCATCCATCAATTACAATCATAAATTGTCCTTAAAGGCTTCTAAAGCTTATATAAATGCAAAGGTGTGTGTATATGTCCCTACACTAATGTGAAAGATCAGGCAGTCTACTGATTCAGTCAACCTCTTTAATGCAATATATGTTAGTGCCATGAATCCAACATGTATGCAAATAATCCTATTATAACATGTAAGTTCTATATGTGTGCACTATCATTCATCCAAGTGCAACATCCATATGATGATACACCTACTTTCATCCATTAAAAGAAGAAAATTGCACCAACATCCATATGCAGTATGAGAGTGATTGAGCCAATCTAGTGCCTAATGTGTGTGTATATGCATCCACGAGCAAACACTTGTAGCCACTTACGTCCATCAAACATAACATGTCTCAAAACACATGTTTACATCCATGGGATTCCTACCTAAAGGTCGAAGATTCGATCGATAGGATATACTATAAATGATAGAAACAATTATGCATAAAAGCTTTGGAAAGGAAGTGAAGAACACACACTTAAAAAGAAAAGGGTACGAAGCACGAATCTTGTCTTCTGTCTCCCAAGTTGTATCATCTTGTTTATATCCCCATTGAACTTTTATCAACTTGACTTCTCTATTGCGTAGCTTAATAACCTTTGTCCCAAGAATACGGGTAGGAACTCGTCAAACTATCGCCTCCTGTTCCACCTCTACTTCCTCCAATATACTCAGCTCAACTACTTTTGTGGTATCATGCAAGCACTTTCGCAAATGAGAAACGTGGAAAACATCATGAACGCCAGATAGTTTCTCTGGTAGCTTTTACTCTATAGGCCATTTGGCCAATCCTTTCTATTATGGGAAATGGCCCTACAAATCTTGGTGCCAATTTCTCTATAGATCCAAAGCGAACCACATTCCTTAATGGCGATACCTTAATGAAAACCATGTCTCCCACCTCAAACTCAATATCAGTTCTTCTTTTATCAGTGTAGGACTTCTGCCTATCCTGAGTTATCTTCATTCGCCATCTAATAAGATCAATCTTTTCAGAGGTTTCTCTAATCATATCTGGTCCAAGTAGAAGTCTTTCTGTAGACTCCCATCAACAAGTCGGTGATCGACAGGGTCGTCTGTACAATGTTCCGAAGGGTGCCTTGCTAATACCAGCTTGATAACTGTTGTTATAGGTGAACTCTACCAAAGGAAGATGCTCTTCCCAAGTCCCTTTGAAGTCTAGTATACACATTCTTAAAAGAACCTCAAGAACTATATTCACCCTTTCCGTCTGCCCATCGGTCTGAGGGTGATAAGTGGTGCTCAAACACAACTGTGTACCTAATGCTTCTGGCAAGCTCCTCCAAAATTCACTAGTGAAAATGCGATCACAATCACTTACGATACTGGAAGGTAATCCATGAAGACATACTATCTTACGAACGTAAACTAAGGCCAACCATGCGGTCGTTCTCTTACTCTTAACTGGAATGAAATGAGCGCCCTTTGTAAGCATGTCTACTACAACCCAAATGCTGGTGTTGCCCTTCCTCAATTTAGGCAAACCATCGATGAAGTCCATAGAAACGCTCTCCCACTTCCACTGTGGGACCTCCAAAGGATGAAGTAAACCACTGGACTTCTTTTACTCAGCCTTGACCTGCTGGGAAACCAAACATTGAGAAACAAACTCCGCCACATCTTTCTTTCTCCTAGCCCAAAAGAAAACCCTCTTCATATCTCTATACATGTTATCACCACCTGGAAGAATAGTCATCTTAGAATGATGGGCTTCCTCAAGGACTGACTTTAACAAACTTCCAACTCGGGGAACGCGAAGCCTTCCATCCCGTCGCAACCACCCTCTATCATCTGTGGAATATCTACTGAGGTGACTAGAAGTCTCCCCCTACTGAGCCTATCTAAGATGTCTGAAATCTTTGGATCTTCTCGCTGTGAAGTTCCTATCTGATCCAAAAGAGTAGGTCGCACCTCTAGTGATGACAATAAACCAGGCATAATGTGAGAACCCGTAACTTCCCCGTGAAGGAAAGAGCGGATACTTTGAGAACAACACACAAATGAACGCAGACGGAAGAACATCTCATTGCTATTACAACAATTCCACCAGAATACAAGAATATATAGAGTATAAATGAATAAATTACATTCAATAAATATCAGTGATTACAATAAATTACATAGCAGCGGAAAAATAATACAAAACACAACTGAAAGTAATACACGGATACAGAGCTTTCCGAG
Source organism: Allium sativum (assembly GCA_030737875.1). Taxonomy (NCBI): domain Eukaryota; kingdom Viridiplantae; phylum Streptophyta; class Magnoliopsida; order Asparagales; family Amaryllidaceae; genus Allium; species Allium sativum. The sequence continues at coordinate 532,912,308 of CM060913.1, read as the reverse complement.
CATCGTTCCAGCTGTAAATTAGGATCTTGTGAATATAAATCTGCAAAACCAAAACTACTAGCTGCCCGTGTCGAAAATAGGGGCACCCAGAGTTTAGGTTAAAACAATAAACTCCAGGTTAGTCATGTGACTGGTGTGAGAACTAAAACAGTTATTTAAAACTTTACTTTAAAAGAGGGTAATTCAAGGGACCACGCCGTATAACACGGAACGGGTTTCCTCCCAAGAATACCAGTGCATAGAGAAAACAACGCAATGCTTTTTCAAAAAATGAAGCTATTATAAGACCCAGGTCCCATCACACAATGCAACACAAGCCGGAGGATAGGGTTTTCCCTTATAACAGCCAAACATGCTTGGTACGTTTAAAAACAAATCATTTGATACCATAATAAGTGTATAGTGTCAAAACAATTTCAATCATAAATATCAATCATAGACGGCATAGCATCCCATGCTACTATGTCACCATACTAGGCTCTACAAATAAAGCCGAAATACCCCATATTGGAAATTGGATTTCCGTCATGAGTCGAGGCAAGGGGCAAGCTCCTCTCCGCTTTCGAGATACTCTAGCAAATGCCTCAGGACTACACACTCTGGGCAATCCTTGGATCTTCAGGGCCGGTCCTCTCTTACGTTTGAGGATTAATTATTCCTGAACACACGTTTCCCGGTCCTTACAGGCCTAAAATCGAGGCGCCTCATCCAACAACCACATAGGTGAAAAGTATATAAATGTCAGGGCTGGTAAGTCACTGACACCACCAAAGCTAGAAAGAAACGTCGTGCTCTCCCTGCAGTCCTTATCCGGTTTTTAAATCATACCGAGGTGTTAGGCTCGCGAATTCACGTTATACACAAAGATGCCACGTAAGCTGTGCTTTGATCATCAACCACAAGACTTTGCTTTTCAACAGAAGCCTTGATCCATGCAACTCAGCATGTCACATGGGCAATTCATGTCATGCGACTGATGTCCATCGATATACAACCTCTAAGTTCGTACGTCTCAGAGAAGGGCGTTAAGCAAGAGAATAAATTCTCCGCCACCAAACAGATATATATTTAACAGAAATCAATCAACACAGAATAAAATCCAATGTCAGACACACAATCCATTTACAAGTTCGTTCTGGGTCTGAACGAAACCGAAGGCACTTTCCTCGCATATTCATCGATCTCCAAGTACGTCTGGACGACCACCAACTATTTCCATCCTCTTGGGTGTACAGCCCAATCAGGATCATCAGTAATTATCCAAACGATGTGAAGACTTCCGGTCTTCGACCACCGTCTTCATCTTCGACTTATCGTCGAATCGGTCATTCAGAATGGGTATAAACCCGGCCTTTCCGAACAACCCGCGTATATTAAAAACAAATGTTACACAAACACAACATACGCCTCATTCCAATTCATTAGTCACTAACTGTAAATTAGCAAGAGAACAATTTCCCAAATATTAACCCCGAAGGCCGAAACCAACATCAGATCAATACCAAGAAACCATTCTTCTTAACTAACATACAACTAGTTTCTAAATCTCAATTCTTAGGGAAAGGTTCCCATTAATTTTATCCAAGATAAATTCTTTAAAATTTATTCTTTAATCTTCCATTGGATGTCGCATCAAACCAAATTATGGTTTTTCCAAACTAGTCGAGATTAGCGAACCACACCGAAGTAATTATTTATTTTATTTCCCAATCCCAACCTGTTCATCCCATGAAGCAAAACTGGTGATACTCCATATCTAATACCACGGTGTTATCGGTAAAGTTAATTACCATTCCACGTTCAAATCTAATTAAAGATTTGACTATCGTTTTGGAGCAAAACTGGTGATACTCCCTTCTCGCTCACTTTCTAAATTTGATAATTTAGATTATCAATTCACATTTCAATCTAATTACAGATTCATTAAAACTCCTTTTACTGGGTTAAAGAACTAATGTCATTTAAAACATAGTTCACGACAAACCCAAATCACATTCTATTTATTATCGGGTTAAAGAACAAGTGTCATTTAAAACACCCTTCACGATAAACCCACAAATCATTTCTATTTACAACCCATTTCAAATCCAATTTATTTATTTAAAAATAAATGGGTTGTTACTTTAGTTCTAAACTAGTTCATTTTGATAAAAATCTTTTTTATCTTTTCAAATATGGAGTTTTTCATCCTAATTTTCCCCAAATCATTTCTTATGATTTTACACAAATTATTACTATTTTTAATAATTTTATCAAGGCCCGTACAGTCGATTTCCATCAACGGCCATCGAACTGCACTTACAACGACCTTTTCCAAATTTGATTTAGACGTATCTCCAAATCCAACCGTTAGATTTCAAATTTCTAATATTCGTTAGAAATCTCTTTACGATACGAACCCAACGGTTCCGGTTTTAGGAGAATCCGACGATCGGATCTCCCGTAATGTCCGTTCGAAGTCAATGGTCGAAATTCACGAACCGCCGCGGCGCGGCGCGTTCTATTCAGGCCATTATATAATATATATATATATATATATATATATATATATATATATATATATATTTCGTCGATTTCTTTTCAAAACAAATTTTATAAATAGTTTTAAATTCGTTTCAAAAACAATTTCAACTTCCATTTCAAATTTCGATTCAATTTGAATTCATTTCAAATCGATTCTTATTCTATTTCAAGTTGTTTTCTATTAAATTCGAATTCATTTTATATTCAATTCGAAATCGTTATATATTCAATTCAATTCGAAAATCGAATATAATCGATATAAATATCGTTCAAGTCAAAATAGCGCATCTCTAATCAACACGGCTTTATATATTACAATAATTCTGTTATTCTATTCAACAAATGAATGTTTATCCTATTCAATACATGAATCTATATTTTTGTCAACACATGACTAATCTCAACGAATGAGTACTGTCCACGTGTGACTATTTTTGTTATTTAATATATTTTATAAAAATCATGGTATCTATCGTTTGATTTCAAATCAGACTCCAACCGTAAACTAGTAAGAGAACGATTCCCTGAATATTAACCCCGAAGGCCGAAACCAACATCAGATCAATATCCAGGAGACCACTCATCTCATCTATTTTCCAGTTAATTTCTAATTTCATATATGATAAAGATGTAAATTTTATTGTTAAAATATTTCGTTCAACACATGACTAATCTCAACGGATGAGTACTGTCAACACATGAACCTTTATTTTATAAAGAAGTTAGTTTCTAATTCTATATATAATAAAGATGTAAATTTTATTGTTAAAATATTTCGTTCAACACATGACAAATCTAAACGGATGAGTACCGTCAACACATGAACCTTTATTTTATAAAGAAGTTAGTTTCTAATTTTATATATAATAAAGATGTAAATTTTATTGTTAAAACATTTCGTTCAACACATGACTAATCTCAATGGATGAGTACTGTCAACACATGAACCTTTATTTTATAAAATTCTTTATTTTCTAAATTGGAATGAGGCCCAATCAATTACCATATAAAGTTAATTATATGGATTCCATACAACACATGTATATAATAGCAACGATAAATAATCAACTATCATCCAAAGTGCACTACACTGTATAAGCATCAAATATAGATATCTAACGCTTACAACAGCCTGTCAATCAATCGATCAACATATAACTAATTACTGGGATTAGTGTATGTCGTGTTTTATCCCAATACCTGTGTGGGGTTTTAAACAATCAAACACAGATTTTATTTGTGCAGTTGGGCGATGTGTAAAATTTATCGTCCCAATCAATATCCTTCAAATAGGTGTACATAAAGAAACCGTCCGGTTTGTAAATGAATATTTATTTATTCACATTTTCGTTAAAAATTATATTTTTAACGACCAAATTATTTTATTCAACCTATGAATATTCTATTCGGTTCATTCTTTAAATAAAATGATATCTTTATTTTTCTAACTTATTTTAGAAAATTTCGGCGGCATAACGGCACGATACTAGAAACGGGACAAGGCCTAGCCTTATCCCCGGTCTAGTGAAGGCCCACGCCATTCATACATCAATCAAATCAATTTCCATTTCACCAAACAATCAAATTCCAATCAAATAATCTAACCAACTACACAACCAAACAAACAAGTCCATGGTCTGTGGACGATGGTGTCGGGTGCTACTAAACACCGTCAGCATCCTAGTATATATATATAACTAGAAAAAGAAATTTAGAGTGAGTAGTTCTCACCAAGTAGCTAAACCAAACGCCACGACTCTTCTTATGTAGAAATCTTCGTCGTGCTCGCCTTTTTGCCAATTTCACTGCCCGTAGTCACTACATATATAAAAATCACATTTTTATATTGTTGCTATGTATATAAAAATCACATTTTTATTCTACTACTATATGGATAAAAATTCTATTTTTATACCGTTGTTCATATAGTAAAGATCAAATCTTTACTATCTATATAATATAAAAATCGTATTTTTATTATCTCTACTATATAAAAATCATATTTTTATTCTTCCTATAATATAAAAATCATATTTTTATTCTACTTCATTTGTCAAAAACCATAAAAGCTTTAAAGCGGAGAAAACTCACTTTTTTTCTAACGCCCGGATTCGCTGTTCGGGTCCTAGAATTTGCAAACGAGCTTCAATCATCACACCATCTTTAATCCAGCTTAAACGCTCCATTCCGGATAATTTTCGCCTAAGGGTCTTTTTGCTGAAAATGCTCCAATTCTCCAGAATTCGCGAAAGTACACGAATTTTACCGCTTTCAGACAGCAGACTTTGAACGCGTTTTCCGAGCAGGTCCGAACTCCCAAACACGACTTGCATATAGCCAAACCGAAGAGAATTTCGTTCTCTACAACTTTGGTCTAGAGGGACTTTGGCCAGAAACGCACCGTTTGGGAGTTATGGACGAAATTCGGTCAGGGGCTTATTTGCAAAACGGGCGATTAGTGTAAAATGGGTTTTCGGTGACCGGGGGGGCCCACGGCCGGAGTTGGGTGGCCATAGGGGGCGCCGGACCTGATTGGGCGTGGGGAGGCGGCTAAGGGGCGGTGGCGGTGGTGGTGGGGCCCGGAGTGGTGGTGGTTGGTGTTGAAGGCCTAGGGTTCATGAAAAGAGGAGAGAGAAGGAGTAGGAGGAAGAGGAGGAGGAAGAGGGGGTGCGGCCAGCGGTGGAGGGGCTGGGGAGGCCGGTGGAGGTGGGGGCAGCGGCACCTAGAAGGAGGAGGTCATTTATTCCTTTTTTGAAGAGAAAGAGAGAAGTGAAATTTATGAAGAGAAAAGGAAGTAAAAGTTTTTATATGCTAGTTTCTCCCGTAACGCCTGAACACTAGCGATCTCCGATGGCCGCGGATTTCGGACACGAGATAGTAGACGTGAAGACGAGTCCAATGTAACAAGTTTCGTCGAATTCCGAGTTTGTTTGACCATTCAAAAAAATCACAAAAATGCTCAGATAAGCCCTAAAAATGCGATTTTGGCGCACCTTTTCTTCTCGCACGCTCACATGCTAACCCAAAAAATCATGCTCTCTTGGATTTAACCATTATTAGACGATACGAATCCAGAAAAAAAAGTAGAATCGAATTCCGAGGTCGTATCAATAATGTTCCTTTGTAAAATGACTGCTCGTTTTACCCTGTACTGTTTTAGCTCGCACGGCCACATACTAACTCCGTACGACGCCCCATTTGGAACTCAACAATGATTTGTCATTGTGAATCCATAAAAATTTATCTCGTCGAATTCTGAGCTCGTCTGCAAAATTTCACTTTTTAAGGGCTATGTTTTGTTAACCGAACAACTCCAGCCCATAGCCACTATTCCGGATATCGGAATATATCGAAGCTTATACTTTTCGGAGTTCTAAACGGCATTTTAAACACAATGGAAATGGTTTCGAGTCCAAATTCATCCATATGTAAAATTTGACTTTTTGGGCCATGTATCATTTGCATAATGACTATTCTGAATTTTTAACTGGACATATCTTTTGATTCCCGTTATGAAAAGTTGATTTTTCGGATTCGTTGGAAATTTATTCCCAAATAGATCCTATTATTTTTGGTTTCACTAAAATCCGGATTGTTTTGCACCCGGTACATTCAATTGAAGTTTGAAATCGAATTATCGAACTACCGCGCCATTTTCAATTCCTTTTATAATTATATATAATTAATTATATTCTAACGACGGCGTATATAATATATACGTTCTAAATATATTCAAAATAATTTTTTGTCGATATTATTTAAAATAATTCATTTTAAATCTTCAAAATTCGTCGAAGTTGCCAAAACAAAAATTTTAAACTGGCTCAGAATTTCCGGGTTATTACAATCTCCCCCACTTAAAACTTTTCATCCCCGAAAAGGAACAAAGTCGAAAGTGGTTTGATTAATCAACTCTACATTCGATCAGGCTTCCATTCTCCAACTTTTCAGTTTCTGAGAATTTTCAAATTCTTCAAAAATTTGACTAACACCCTAAATTTTCGAAAAAATTCACCATAACCTCCCCTGCACCGGGAGCCACGGGAAAATCCCGAAATTGCCATACAGGCCTTCTGATCTCAAAAAGAAAAAGAAAAAGCCAAGCGGCTAGCCAATCGGCTCATAAAATCATCATCACCCAAACAAAACAGTAAATTATATAGTAAACATGTACCTATTTGTCGGGCAAACAAATTTTATTCTTCGGCTCTAGCCTCCTTGCTATGACATGTTCAATGTAAGTATATGTATATGCAAGCAAATACGACCAATTTTCAATACGGTTCAATATTTGATACAATTAGGCATAATGGTTCAAAAATTATCAAACAACTAAACAACCAACACAAACATCAATCAATTAGTGGATTAACGTTTCAAATTCATAATTTTGATACATATACAAAAAAAAATCATGTTTTTGATGCCAATTCACAACAATAAACCTATGTAAGTTTTGGTTCTCACACCAGTCTAATGGAAATATATAGATATCACACCTTCGAAACACGAACATAAATACTGATGATGTCATGACAATGATTAGTACCATCTCCGGGCGACTAGAATGTGATTCTATATCTATCCAGTATATTAAAACTTCGAATATACGTTCATGACGCGTATATGCAAAATCTTTATATAATGGATTGTCCAAATTCAAAATAAATAAATATTCAAATACGTTTAAAACGATTTAAATTTCAAAACAGAACTGTTTTCATTTGAAAAATACACTCTTCACACTCGAACTAGAATACTACTGATCCTATCTCTAACGAGTCATTATAATTGGATATTACTAATCCAATATCTGATGAATTCTTTCGTATGGTTCTAATGTGTCTTGTTCTCGAGCTCTGTAAACCAAAGCTCTGATACCAAATGTGAGAACCCGTAACTTCCCCGTGAAGGAAAGAGCGGATACTTTGAGAACAACACACAAATGAACGCAGACGGAAGAACATCTCATTGCTATTACAACAATTCCATCAGAATACAAGAATATACAGAGTATAAATGAATAAATTACATTCAATAAATATCAGAGATTACAATAAATTACATAGCAGCGGAAAAATAATACAAAACACAACTGAAAGTAATACACGGATACAGAGCTTTCCGGGCATCGTTCCAGCTGTAAATCAGGATCCTGCGAATATAAATCTGCAAAACCAAAACTACTAGCTGCCCGTGTCGAAAATAGGGGCACCCAGAGTTTAGGTTATAACAATAAACTCCAGGTCAGTCATGTGACTGGTGTGAGAACCAAATGTGAGAACCCGTAACTTCCCCATGAAGGAAAGAGCGCATACTTTGAGAACAACACACAAATGAACGCAGACGGAAGAACATCTCATTGCTATTACAACAATTCCATCAGAATACAAGAGTATACAGAGTATAAATGAATAAATTACATTCAATAAATATCATAGATTATAATAAATTACATAGCAGCGAAAAAATAATACAAAACACAACTGAAAGTAATACACGGATACAGAGCTTTCCGAGCATCGTTCCAGCTGTAAATCAGGATCTTGTGAATATAAATCTGCAAAACCAAAACTACTAGCTGCCCGTGTCGAAAATAGGGGCACCCAGAGTTTAGGTTAAAACAATAAACTCCAGGTCAGTCATGTGACTTGTGTGAGAACTAAAACAGTTATTTAAAACTTTATTTTAAAAGAGGGTAATTCAAGGGACCACGCCGTATAACACGGAACGGGTTTCCTCCCAAGAATACCAGTGCATAGAGAAAACAACGCAATGCTTTTTCGAAAAATGAAGCTATTATAAGACCCAGGTCCCATCACACAATGCAACGCAAGCCGGAGGATAGGGTTTTCCCTTATAACAGCCAAACATGCTTGGTACGTTTAAAAACAAATCATTTGATACCATAATAAGTGTATAGTGTCAAAACAATTTCAATCATAAATATCAATCATAGACGGCATAGCATCCCATGCTACTATGTCACCATACTAGGCTCTACAAATAAAGCCGAAATACCCCATATTGGAAATTGGATTTCCGTCATGAGTCGAGGCAAGGGGCAAGCTCCTCTCCGCTTTCGAGATACTCTAGCAAATGCCTCAGGACTACACACTCTGGGCAATCCTTGGATCTTCAGGGCCGGTCCTCTCTTACGTTTGAGGATTAATTATTCCTGAACACACGTTTCCCGGTCCTTACAGACCTAAAATCGAGGCGCCTCATCCAACAAAAACATAGGTGAAAAGTATATAAATGTCAGGGCTGGTAAGTCACTGACACCACCAAAGCTAGAAAGAAACGTCGTGCTCTCCCTGCAGTCCTTATCCGGTTTTTAAATCATACCGAGGTGTGAGGCTCGCGAATTCACGTTATACACAAAGATGCCACGTAAGCTGTGCTTTGATCATCAACCACAAGACTTTGCTTTTCAACAGAAGCCTTGATCCATGCAACTCAGCATGTCACATGGGCAATTCATGCCATGCGACTGATGTCCATCGATATACAACCTCTAAGTTCGTACGTCTCAGAGAAGGGCGTTAAGCAAGAGAATAAATTCTCCGCCACCAAACAGATATATATTTAACAGAAATCAATCAACACAGAATAAAATCCAATGTCAGACACACAATCCATTTACAAGTTCGTTCTGGGTCTGAACGAAACCGAAGGCACTTTCCTCGCATATCCATCGATCTCCAAGTACGTCTGGACGACCACCAACTATTTCCATCCTCTTGGGTGTACAGCCCAATCAGGATCATCAGTAATTATCCAAACGATGTGAAGACTTCCAGTCTTCGACCACCGTCTTCATCTTCGACTTATCGTCGAATCGGTCATTCAGAATGGGTATAAACCCGGCCTTTCCGAACAACCCGCGTATATTAAAAACAAATGTTACACAAACACAACATACGCCTCATTCCAATTCATTAGTCACTAACCGTAAATTAGCAAGAGAACAATTTCCCAAATATTAACCCCGAAGGCCGAAACCAACATCAGATCAATACCAGGAAACCATTCTTCTTAACTAACCTACAACTAGTTTCTAAATCTCAATTCTTAGGGAAAGGTTCCCATTAATTTTATCCAAGATAAATTCTTTAAAATTTATTCTTAATATTCCATTGGATGTCGCATCAAACCAAATTATGGTTTTTCCAACCTATTCGAGAATAGCGAACCACACCGAAGTAATTATTTATTTTATTTCCCAATCTGTAACACCCCACCTCCGCCAGGGTGGTTCTTGCAAGCACTCTGACTTTGGAGGGGCGTTTGTACCGGGTAAACATGCATAATGATATATCAAGGCAGAACAAGAACATATGTATATATGTAAACAGAGTAAATAAGATAAGTAAAACAGCGGAAGATTTCAAACTATTTCAAAACAAGTCTGGTACAACATAATGTCAACTTTCCAAATACACAAGTCTAGATAAAAACAACATCACTGAAAAACTGAAATACATAAGTACTAATCCCCAAAATAAGTGATGATCATAGCTAGCTTCATGTCAAGACCGTACATGAGCTAAAATCCCACAAGCAAGAGATCAGAAATCCAAGCTAAGCTCCAATATTCCCACCCTGAGAACCTTGGGGGGGGGGGGAACAGAAGAAAAGAGGCGAAAGAAAAACAGGTCAGTCAAAAAGACTGAGTAAGCCCTACTACAATCAATGTAAACTGATAAAGTTAACTGGCATGAGAAGCAGGGATGAACATAAGGATAACAACATACTAGCATGATGATTAACCAACAAGGTAGATAAAGGTGTCATCGCATAATCAGGTTTAAGGTTTTTGCACCCCAGGTGTACCAGCATTCTAACATTTCATGTATAAACAAGAATTTATCCCTTGGCCTAAACTTGGCCCAGTATCAGGTGTTTGACTTAAATCAAGATCCAACTTCTTGGTACCAATTCTAGTATAACAGGATTAGGTGTTACCCCAATGTTTACATCGAAACAGGACGGAACAGAATGGTCCATACAGAGATAGAGTTTGGGAAAAATGGGCTTTTACCACCCTAACAGATAAAGTACAGAAACGGAATGCTAACAATAATGGGCCTTTACCACCCTAACAGAACAGAGTACAGAAACGGAATACTACAATTAGGTGTACACTAGTAGTGGGCCTTTACCACCCTAACAGACGGTACCACGCAGAAACAGACGGGTGTTACCACCCAACAAAACAGACGGTACCAACAGAATCAGACAGAGCTAAGTGTATCCTAAATCCTACCCAAGCGATCGGCTCCCTAATACATAAATACTCTGTATCGGCCCCACGATAGGGTGTATCACTCCCTAAAGTGGCAACCAATTGGCACAGGCATATATACAGATGTCACGGCATCTTACATCCTCAGAGGCAGACCGGGATCCATGCACGCACATGACCCGGTTGGAACGCACCATCAACACCCATCGCCATTATCAGAATGAACCACTTATAATTAGTTCAGTAAGCGTGCCCGGACCCTACCTACAGTTGGGTCAAAGTTTTGATACCAGAAAGGGTTACTGACTAATATGGGTCCCAAACAACAAATGACACAAGTATTCCCCCTTGTGTCCCCAGACTATCAGATTCAGATTAACTTATTAACAGAGTTCAGACATACAAAGTTCAGACGGTCAGTTTTCAGACTAACGGATCATATAACAGATTTACAAACTTGCCTAACTTGGTGTGGGTCCTACAGATCCGCAAAACAGGTTCGTTTAATTTATCAATCAAGTTAGTTTATCCAGACCAGGTATCAAATTGGTTCTCAGCTTTATCAAATTACTGAGTTGGATTGGTTAAGTATAGTTCAACTTAACCCTGTTAAATTACCAAGTTCAGATTGGTTAAGTGTAGGTTAACTTAACCCCGTTAATTTACCGAGTTCAGATTGGTTAAGTGTCATAAGTCAATTTTACTTAACCTTATCATGTAGCATTAATTAATTAATGTGCCTTAACCTCTCACATTAGACTTCGTTGCGGTTACTAGTTAAGCCGGTCGGTTCCGGGTAGCTTTATACCACAACTTGGTCTAACCTTGGGTTCAAGGTACAACATGACCAACTTCTCACATTGGGTCCTATTGTTTGTAGCAACTAGTTAAGCCGGTCGGTTCCGGGTAGGTTTACGCTACAAACTCAACCCAACCTCGAGTTGGTCACACTTATATTTTCTAAGTGTCATGTCCATTATGTTTACCAAACATATTACAAGTTTTCAAGCATTTGGGTAGACCTAACTTAATAGGTAAATTCCCAATGGGTAGACCTAACTTAATAGGTAAATTCCCAATCTCATGTTTTTATGTCTTTTAAGTTTACCCAACCCCAAACGCAATCCCATCGCTTACATATCGCAATAGCGCATAAAGGATAGAAAGAGGGAACTTGGCATAATCACGACATAAAGGTGTTGAAGCCACAAGTTTAACATGGTGGCATATGAAATGTACATATGTTCATATACTTGCATGTTACATTTTTAGGCCTCAAAAGCATGCATAAAACCAAACTTAGCATATTGGTGATACATGGTGATAAATGACATGTAGAAATGGCCATAAGTTCGCATTTAGCCTCACATGCAAGTTATCATAAGAGATATGATAACTTACATGTTGCCAAAATGCAACCTTTAGCATAAAGCTTGAAGCTTTACGTTCATATACTCAAGGTAAGCTTGCATAACATGATAACATGAGTAAAATGATCCACCCAAACTTGCATACATAACATGACAACTTGCATATCATAACATGGCAAACTTGCATAACATAACATGGCAAACTTGCATATCATAACATATCAAACTTGCATAACATAACATGGCAAACTTGCATATCATGACATATCAAACTTGCATAATATAACATGGCAAACTTGCATATCATGACATATCAAACTTGCATAACATAACATGACAAACTTGCATATCATGACATATCAAACTTGCATAACATAACATGGCAAACTTGCATATCATGGCATATCAAACTTGCATAACATAACATGGCAAACTTGCATATCATAACATATCAAACTTGCATAACATGACATAGTAAACTTGCATATCATAATGATCAACCAAACTTGCATCATTCATTTAACTTTAGAGTTTAAATATGAAAGTAGAAAAAGACTTACAATGCTTATGAAGACAAAAAAATATATATATAGATTGAGACAAAGCCCTTATGCAATCAAATAAACCCAAAATGCAAGCTCCAATAGAAAAACCCTTGAGCCAAAATGATCAAAACCCTTGCTTTATGATGTAAATATGGAAACTTGACTTGAATGCAAGCTAATGACACTCATACAAGCTTGAAAACACTTGTATGCATGGAAAATTTCTCTTAGAAATTTTATGAAGAGAGTGGAGGCCATGAGAGGAATGATTTTGCCATAGTTTAGTTGTAGGATTGATTAATGATGATTTAGGGTTAGGTTAGGGGCTTATTTATAGAGATTAGGATTAGTTTCAACCTTAGGATTAAACCCTAATTCCAATCTCAGCCCTTAAAACCGAATCTGGCCCCAAAACCTAACCAAAACCCCAAAATGGTGCACCAGGCAAAACTGTACGGCTGAACCAAGTCGACAGCCAAGTCGACAGGGCTGTCGACTTGGGTCCAACCAAGTCGACTCCCAAGTCGACAGGGCTGTCGACTTGGGTGCACTGGCGGGAATTTTCCCGCCTGGCCCAATCTGACCCTTTTTCGAATTTTGAACCCGAAATTCGAAATCTGTTTTGAACTTGAAATTTTCTGAAAACTTCATTGGGCCTTAATCGGGTCATACGGACTCCGATTTTCGAAAACTCGGACTCTATTTCGCGTATTTTTCCGAGACGAACGCAATGGCATAGCCCGTTTCCCTTGATTCAGATTTATAAATTAAATTCTGCCTCGATTTACGTTATAACAGGTTATCAGAAATACGGGTTGTTACATTCTCCCCTCCTTAAAGGATTTCGTCCTCGAAATCTTCAAGTTAGGAAGAACGCATCCTACCATCCATCATCCATCTACTCAAATCATCATTCACAAGCAATCATTGTCCTTAAAGATTCTAATGCGGTATGAACATATGCAAAAGGTGTGTGTATATGTTCTTATCTAATGCAAAGATCATCAATGCAAAGTATGTTAGTGAAATGAATCCATTATGTATGCAAATAGTCCTAATCATATAATACTATATGTGTGCACAAACATTCGTCCATATGCAACATCCATGTGCTGAATTAACCATCTTGCAACCATAAGAATTGAAAATGTACACACGTCCATATGCAATATGAGAGTGTATTTCAAGCCGATCTAGTGCCTAGTGTGTGTTTATGCATCCACGAGCAACCACTAGCAACCACTTGCATCCACTTGCAACCATCAAACATAACATGTCTCAAACACATGTTTACATCCATAGGATTCCTATCTCAACAAGATACAGTCGAGTGATGGAAGCGAGTACAGATAAAACAAAAACTTGGTACATATACTTACAGACTACTAGTACAGATCAGATTTTCCCCAAATGATTCTTAGGAAACTAAGCATGGTAGAAACCCAGAATGTATTCGTCATAGTCACCCTCATGCCCAACACAGATACTCTCAAACCCCAATTTATCACAAACAGATGAGTTATAACTCTCAGGGAGTTTGAGACTATTACCAGATCAGAAGCAAGATTAGCATTAAAGTACCGAGTTTCCATTACAGAATCAAAATACCAGAAAAAGAGTTTCAAACTGAAAATCAGACAAGGAAAATTAAACATCCTACAGACAAATTATTCTAGCCCTAATCTATTCACTCGCCATGCGAGTATTCACCGTTCCTTCCGATGTAGTCCCTTTCTTCTTCGGGCAGTCCCTAGTGAAGTGTCCCATCTCTCCACAGTTAAAGCAAGTGCCCTTCCTCTTTCTGCAATCCTTGTTTAGATGAGTTGAGCTTCCACAAGTAAAGCACTTCTTTTCCTTCTTATCTTCAGACTTCTCCTCCTTCTTTTGCATTTCCTTTTTGGGCCCCGTTTTCTTGTTCTGAGACTCATTCACCTTAACCTCCTTCTTTGCACTCTTGTTCTCTTCATTGAGTAGGGCCATATCTACCAAAGTCTCAAACGTGGCCCCCATGGGCACATGAGACATAGCTAACTCCTGTAACGGCTCATTCAATCCTCTAGCAAAACGAAGAGCCTTCTTCTGAGTAGTACTCACCATATCCAAGCCAAAACGAGCTAACTGATTGAACTTGTTCACATATTCTTTGATAGACATGTCTCCTTGCTTCAAAGCAATAAACCTCTCCATTTGCAAATTCTCTTCAGCAGAAGACAGAAACTTAAGCCCGAATCTTATCCTGAAATCGGCCCAAGTCTCAATGGGCCTAGTCGCGGTGGTGATCTCCCACCAATAAGCGGCTTCATCCTTCATAAGCCAAACCGCCAACAAGATCTTTCTCTGATCATCTAATCCAAAGATAGCGAATAAATCCTCGGTCTCTTTCAACCAATTCCGGGCCTCTACAAAAGTCTCGGTACCTAGAAAGTTCTTGCTACCCATTGCTTTGAAGTCCTTGCAAATCTTCGTGAACTCTACTGGAGGATGCTGAGGGGGAGGAGGAAGAGGAACCTCAGCGACAGGAGGAGGAGGAACATTAACTACCGGAGGAGGAGGAACATCGGTGGGATGGCTTCGGTCGCCCTAGCCTCCAAAAGTCTCCTATACCAAACAGGTACGTGTACTCCCTCTGGAATAGCAAAGTTATTAGCCATACTGAAAACGAAGAAAAAGACAGATTCAGAATGGAGAAAAACGAAGGAATTTTGCTAATGGCTTTTTGGGGAATAGCCTTTAAAATAAACTAGACTTTTCTTTGGAAAATACTTTATACTTGGTTTTGAAAATAGTTTTCCAAAAGTTTTAAAAACCTTTTTGTTCCTTCTCGTAAACCATATGCTCTGATACCAAATGTAACACCCCACCTCCGCCAGGGTAGCTCTTGCAAGCACTCTGACTTTGGAGGGGCGTTTGTACCGGGTAAACATGCATAATGATATATCAAGGCAGAACAAGAACATATGTATATATATGTAAACAGAGTAAATAAGATAAGTAAAACAGCGGAAGATTTCAAACTATTTCAAAACAAGTCTGGTAAAACATAATGTCAACTTTCCAAATACACAAGTCTAGATAAAAACAACATCACTGAAAAACTGAAATACGTAAGTACTAATCCCCAAAATAAGGGATGACCATAGTTAGCTTCATGTCAAGACCGTACATGAGCTAAAATCCCACAAGCAAGAGATCAGAAATCCAAGCTAAGCTCCAATATTCCCACCCTGAGAACCTGGGTGGGGGGGACGGAAGAAAAGAGGCGAAAGAAAAACAGGTCAGTCAAAAAGACTGAGTAAGCCCTACTACAATCAATGTAAACTGATAAAGTTAACTGGCATGAGAAGCAGGGATGAACATAAGGATAACAACATACTAGCATGATGATTAACCAACAAGGTAGATAAAGGTGTCATCGCATAATCAGGTTTAAGGTTTTTGCACCCCAAGTGTACCAGCATTCTAACATGTCATGTATAAACAAGAATTTATCCCTTGGCCTAAACTTGGCCCAGTATCAGGTGTTTGACTTAAATCAAGATCCAACTTCTTGGTACCAATTCTAGTATAACAGGATTAGGTGTTACCCCCAATGTTTACATCGAAACAGGACGGAACAGAATGGTCCATACAGAGATAGAGTTTGGGAAAAATGGGCTTTTACCACCCTAACAGATAAAGTACAGAAACGGAATGCTAACAATAATGGGCCTTTACCACCCTAACAGAACAGAGTACAGAAACGGAATACTACAATTAGGTGTACACTAGTAGTGGGCCTTTACCACCCTAACAGACGGTACCACGCAGAAACAGACGGGTGTTACCACCCAACAAAACAGACGGTACCAACAGAATCAGACAGAGCTAAGTGTACCCTAAATCCTACCCAAGCGATCGGCTCCCTAATACATAAATACTCTGTGTCGGCCCCATGATAGGGTGTATCACTCCCTAAAGTGGCAACCAATTGGCACAGGCATATTTACAGATGTCACGGCGTCTTGCATCCTCAGAGGCAGACCGGGATCCATGCACGCACATGACCCGGTTGGAACGCACCATCAACACCCATCGCCATTATCAGAATGAACCACTTATAATTAGTTCAGTAAGCGTGCCCAGACCCTACCTACAGTTGGGTCAAAGTTTTGATACTAGAAAGGGTTACTGACTAATATGGGTCCCAAACAACAAATGGCACAAGTATTCCCCCTTGTGTCCCCAGACTATCAGATTCAGATTAACTTATTAACAGAGTTCAGACATACAAAGTTCAGACGGTCAGTTTTCAGACTAACGGATCATATAACAGATTTACAAACTTGCCTAACTTGGTGTGGGTCCTACAGATCCGCAAAACAGGTTCGTTTAATTTATCAATCAAGTTAGTTTATCCAGACCAGGTATCAAAATTGGTTCTCAGCCTTATCGAATTACTGAGTTGGATTGGTTAAGTATAGTTCAACTTAACCCTGTTAAATTACCGAGTTCAGATTGGTTAAGTGTAGGTTAACTTAACCCCATTAATTTACCGAGTTCAGATTGGTTAAGTGTCATAAGTCAAATTTACTTAACCTTATCATGTAGCATTAATTAATTAATGTGCCTTAACCTCTCACATTAGACTTCGTTGCGGTTACTAGTTAAGCCGGTCGGTTCCGGGTAGCTTTATACCACAACTTGGTCTAACCTCGGGTTCAAGGTACAACATGACCAACTTCTCACATTGGGTCCTATTGTTTGTAGCAACTAGTTAAGCCGGTCGGTTCCGGGTAGGTTTACGCTACAAACTCAACCCAACCTCGAGTTGGTCACACTTATAATTTCTAAGTGTCATGTCCATTATGTTTACCAAACATATTACAAGTTTTCAAGCATTTGGGTAGACCTAACTTAATAGGTAAATTCCTAATGGGTAGACCTAACTTAATAGGTAAATTCCCAATCTCATGTTTTTATGTCTTTTAAGTTTACCCAACCCCAAACGCAATCCCATCGCTTACATATCGCAATAGCGCATAAAGGATAGAAAGAGGGAACTTGGCATAATCACGACATAAAGGTGTTGAAGCCACAAGTTTAACATGGTGGCATATGAAATGTACATATGTTCATATACTTGCATGTTACATTTTTAGGCCTCAAAAGCATGCATAAAACCAAACTTAGCATATTGGTGATACATGGTGATAAATGACATGTAGAAATGGCCATAAGTTCGCATTTAGCCTCACATGCAAGTTATCATAAGAGATATGATAACTTACATGTTGCCAAAATGCAACCTTTAGCATAAAGCTTGAAGCTTTACGTTCATATACTCAAGGTAAGCTTGCATAACATGATAACATGAGTAAAATGATCCACCCAAACTTGCATACATAACATGACAACTTGCATATCATAACATGGCAAACTTGCATAACATAACATGGCAAACTTGCATATCATGACATATCAAACTTGCATAATATAACATGGCAAACTTGCATATCATGACATATCAAACTTGCATAACATAACATGGCAAACTTGCATATCATGACATATCAAACTTGCATAACATAACATGGCAAACTTGCATATCATGACATATCAAACTTGCATAACATAACATGGCAAACTTGCATATCATAACATATCAAACTTGCATAACATGACATAGTAAACTTGCATATCATGGCAAACTTGCATATCATAATGATCAACCAAATTTGCATCATTCATTTAACTTTAGAGTTTAAATATGAAAGTAGAAAAGGGCTTACAATGCTTATGAAGACACAAATATATATATATATATATATATATATATATATATATTGAGACAAAGCCCTTATGCAATCAAATAAACCCAAAATGCAAGCTCCAATAGAAAAACCCTTGAGCCAAAATGATCAAAACCCTTGCTTTATGATGTAAATATGGAAACTTGACTTGAATGCAAGCTAATGACACTCATACAAGCTTGAAAAACACTTGTATGCATGGAAAATTTCTCTTAGAAATTTTATGAAGAGAGTGGAGGCCATGAGAGGAATGATTTTGCCATAGTTTAGTTGTAGGATTGATTAATGATGATTTAGGGTTAGGTTAGGGGCTTATTTATAGAGATTAGGATTAGTTTCAACCTTAGGATTAAACCCTAATTCCAATCTCAGCCCTTAAAACCAAATCTGGCCCCAAAACCTAACCAAAACCCCAAAATGGTGCACCAGGAAAAACTGCCCGGCTGAACCAAGTCGACAGCCAAGTCGACAGGGCTGTCGACTTGGGTCCAACCAAGTCGACAGGGCTGTCGACTTGGGTGCTCTGGCGGGAATTTTCCCTCCTGGCCCAATCTGACCCTTTTTCGAATTTTGAACCCGAAATTCGAAATCTGTTTTGAACTTGAAATTTTCTGAAAACTTCATTGGGCCTTAATCGGGTCATACGGACTCCGATTTTCGAAAACTCGGACTCTATTTCGCGTATTTTTCCGAGACGAACGCAATGGCATAGCCCGTTTCCCTTGATTCAGATTTATAAATTAAATTCTGCCTCGATTTACGTTATAACAGGTTATCAGATATACGGGTTGTTACACAATCCCAACCTATTCATCCCATGAAGTAAAACTGGTGATACTCCATACCTAATACCACAATGTTATCGGTAAAGTTAATTACCATTCCACGTTCAAATCTAATTAAAGATTTGACTATCGTTTTGGAGCAAAACTGGTGATACTCCCTTCTCGCACACTTTCTAAATTTGATAATTTAGATTATCAATTCACATTTCAATCTAATTACAGAATCATTAAAACTCCTTTTACTGGGTTAAAGAACTAATGTCATTTAAAACACAGTTCACGACAAACCCAAATCACATTCTATTTATTATCGGGTTAAAGAACAAGTGTCATTTAAAACACCCTTCACGATAAACCCACAAATCATTTCTATTTACAACCCATTTCAAATCCAATTTATTTATTTAAAAATAAATGGGTTGTTACTTTAGTTCTAAACTAGTTCATTTCGATAAAAATCTATTTTTATCTTTTCAAATATGGAGTTTTTCATCCCAATTTTCCCCAAATCATTTCTTATAATTTTACACAAATTATTACTATTTTTAATAATTTTATCAAGGCCCGTACAGTCGATTTCCATCAGCGGCCATCGAACTGCACTTACAACGACCTTTTCCAAATTTGATTTAGACGTATCTCCAAATCCAACCGTTAGATTTCAAATTTCTAATATTCGTTAGAAAGCTCTTTACGATTCGAACCCAACGGTTCCGGTTTTAGAAGAATCCGACGGTCGGATCTCCCGTAATGTCCGTTCGAAGTCAATGGTCGAAATTCACGAACTGCCGCGGCGCGGCGCGTTCTATTCAGGCCATTATATATATTATATATATATATTTCGTCTATTTCTTTTCAAAACAAATTTTATAAATAGTTTTAAATTCGTTTCAAAAACAATTTCAACTTCCATTTCAAATTTTGATTCAATTTGAATCCATTTCAAATCGATTCTTATTCTATTTCAAGTTGTTTTCTATTAAATTCTAATTCATTTTATATTCAATTCAAAATCGTTATATATTCAATTCAATTCGAAAAACGAATATAATCGATATAAATATCGTTCAAGTCAAAATAGCGCATCTCTAATCAACACGGCTTTATATATTACAATAATTCTGTTATTCTATTCAACAAATGAATGTTTATCCTATTCAATACATGAATCTATAATTTTGTCAGCATATGACTAATCTCAACGAATGAGTACTGTCCACGTGTGACTATTTTTGTTATTTAATATATTTTATAAAAATCATGGTATCTATCGTTTGATTTCAAATCAGACTCCAACCGTAAACTAGTAAGAGAACGATTCCCTGAATATTAACCCCGAAGGCCGAAACCAACATCAGATCAATATCCAGGAGACCACTCATCTCATCTATTTTCCAGTTAATTTCTAATTTCATATATGATAAAGATGTAAATTTTATTGTTAAAATATTTCGTTCAACACATGACTAATCTCAACGGATGAGTACTGTCAACACATGAACCTTTATTTTATAAAGAAGTTAGTTTCTAATTCTATATATAATAAAGATGTAAATTTTATTGTTAAAATATTTCGTTCAACACATGACAAATCTCAACGGATGAGTACCGTCAACACATGAACCTTTATTTTATAAAGAAGTTAGTTTCTAATTTTATATATAATAAAGATGTAAATTTTATTGGTAAAACATTTCGTTCAACACATGACTAATCTCAACGGATGAGTACTGTCAACACATGAACCTTTATTTTATAAAATTCTTTATTTTCTAAATTGGAATGAGGCCCAATCAATTACCATATAAAGTTAATTATATGGATTTCATACAACACATGTATATAATAGCAACGATAAATAATCAACCAACATCCAAAGTGCACTACACTGTATAAGCATCAAATATAGATATCTAACGCTTACAACAGCATGTCAATCAATCGATCGACATATAACTAATTATTGGGATTAGTGTATGTCGTGTTTTATCCCAATACCTGTGTGGGGTTTCAAACAATCAAACACAGATTTTATTTGTGCAGTTGGGCGATGTGTAAAATTTATCGTCCCAATCAATATCCTTCAAATAGGTGTACATAAACAAACCGTCCGGTTTGTAAATGAATATTTATTTATTCACATTCACGTTAAAAATTATATTTTTAACGACCAAATTATTTTATTCAACCTATGAATATTCTATTCGGTTCATTCTTTAAATAAAATGATATCTATATTTTTCTAACTTATTTTAGAAAATTTCGGCGGCATAACGGCACGATACTAGAAACGGGACAAGGCCTAGCCTTATCCCCGGTCTAGTGAAGGCCCACGCCATTCATACATCAATCAAATCAATTTCCATTTCACCAAACAATCAAATTCCAATCAAATAATCTAACCAACTACACAACCAAACAAACAAGTCCATGGTCTGTGGACGATGGTGTCGGGTGCTACTAAACACCGTCTGCATCCTAGTATATATATATAACTAGAAAAAGAAATTTAGAGTGAGAAGTTCTCACCAAGTAGCTAAACCAAACGCCACGACTCTTCTTATGTAGAAATCTTCGTTGTGCTCGCCTTTTTGCCAATTTCACTGCCTGTGGTCACTACATATATAAAAATCACATTTTTATATTGTTGCTATGTATATAAAAATCATATTTTTATTCTACTACTATATAGATAAAAATTCTATTTTTATACCGCTGTTCATATAGTAAAGATCAAATCTTTACTATCTATATAATATAAAAATCGTATTTTTATTATCTCTACTATATAAAAATCATATTTTTATTCTTCCTATAATATAAAAATCATATTTTTATTCTACTTCATTTGTCAAAACCATAAAAGCTTTAAAGCGGAGAAAACTCACTTTTTTTCTAACGCCCGGATTAGCTGTTCGGGTCCTAGAATTTGCAAACGAGCTTCAATCTTCACACCATTTCTTTTCTAGCTTAAACGCGCCATTCCGGACAACTTTCGCCTAAGGGTCTTTTTGCCGAAAATGCTCCAATTCGCCAGAATTCGCGAAAGTAAACGAATTTTACCGCTTTCAGACAGCAGACTTTGAACGCGTTTTCCGAGCAGCTCCGAACTCTAAAACATGACTTCCATATAGCCAAATCGAAGAGAATTTCGTGCTCTACAACTTTGGTCTAGAGGGACTTTGGCCAAAAACGCACCGTTTGGGAGTTATTGGCGAAATTCGGTCAGAGACTTATTTGCAAAACGGGCGATTAGTGTAAAATGGGTTTTCGGTGAACGGGGGGGTCCACGGCTGGAGTTGAGTGGCCATAGGGGGGCGCCGGACCTGATTGGGCGTGGGGAGGCGGCTAAGGGGCGGCGGCGGTGTTGGTGGGGCCCGGAGTGGTGGTGGTTAGTGTTGAAGGCCTAGGGTTCATGAAAAGAGGAGAAAGGAGTAGGAGGAAGAGGAGGAGAGGAGGAGGAAAAGGGGGTGCGGCCGGCGGTGGAGAGGCTGGGGAGGTCGGTGGAGGTGGGGGCAGCGGCGCCTAGGAGGAGGAGGCCATTTTTTTCTTTTTTGAAGAGAAAGAGAGAAGTGAAAATTATGAAGAGAAAAGGAAGTAAAAGTTTTTATATGCTAGTTTCTCCCGTAACGCCTGAACACTAGCGACCTCCGATGGCCGCGGATTTCGGACACGAGATAATAGACGTGAAGACGAGTCCAACGAAACAAGTTTCGTCGAATTCCGAGTTCGTTTGACCATTCAAAAAAATCACAAAAATGCTCAGATAAGCTCTAAAAATGCCATTTTGGCGCACCTTTTCTTCTCGCATGCTCACATGCTAACCCAAAAAATCAAGCCCTCTTGGATTTAACCATTATTAGACGATACGAATCCAGAAAAAAAAAGTAAAATCGAATTCCGAGGTCGTATCAATAATGTTCCTTTGTAAAATGACTACTCGTTTTACCCTGTATTGTTTTAGCTCGCACGGCCACATACTAACTCCGTCCGACGCGCCATTTGGAACTCAACAATGATTTGTCATTGTGAATCCATAAAAATTTATCTCGTCGAATTCTGAGCTCGTATGCAAAATTTCACTTTTTAAGGGCTATGTTTTGTTAATCGAACAACTCCAGCCCATAGCCACTATTCCGGATATCGGAATATATCGAAGCTTATACTTTTCGGAGTTCTAAATGGCATTTTAAACTCAATGGAAATGGTTTCGAGTCCAAATTCATCCATATGCAAAATTTGACTTTTTGGGCCATGTATCATTTGCATAGCGTTATTCTGAATTTTCAACTGAACATATCTTTTGATTCCCGCTATGAAAAGTTGATTTTTCGGATTCGTTGGAAAGATATTCCCAAATAGATCCTATTATTTTTGGTTTCACTAAAATCCGGATTGTTTTGCACCCGGTACATTCAATTGAAGTTTGAAATCGAATTATCGAACTACCGCGCCATTTTCAATTCCTTTTATAATTATATATAATTAATTATATTCTAACGACGGCATATATAATATATACGTTCTAAATATATTCAAAATAAATTTTTGTCGATATTATTTAAAATAATTCATTTTAAATCTTCAAAATTCGTCGAAGTTGCCAAAACAAAAATTTTAAACTGGCTCAGAATTACAGGGTTATTACACATAAACTCGGTGGAGGGTCTAAAATTAAGGCCACCCTCTGCCTACTCAATGCGTCTGACACCACATTATCCTTGCCAGGGGAATAAGCAATCTCGAAGTCATAGGACACTAGGAACTTCATCCACCTTTGTTGCCTTAAATTAAGATCCTTTCGTAAGAACAAGTACTTGAGAGATTTATGATCGGTATACAACTTATACTTCTCCTTAAGTAAATAATGGCGCCATGTCTTAAGTACGAATACTATGGCAGCTAACTCTAAGTCATGGGTAGGGTAGTTCTTCTCATGAACCCTTAGTTGTCTACCTCCATAACATACTACCCTTCCCTCTTACATCAGAACTGCACCAAGCCCTGTACCACATGCGTCCGTGTATACTATGAAAATTTTGTTCCCATCGGGAAAGGTCAAGACATTGGGCTGTAGTCAGAGCTCTCTTCAATCGCTGGAAAGCAACATCACAATCTATATCTCACGAAAACGTCAGATTCTTCTTTGTCAGCCTGGTGAGTGGGGCTGATATCTTTGCGAAGTCCTAAATGAACTTCCTATAATAGCCTGCTAACCCAGAAAACTTCCCATCTCTGTTACATTCTTTGGGATCTGCCAATCTTGAACTGCAACTACCTTTGCGGGATCTACTGCTATCCTATCTTTAGAGATCATGCCCTAGAAATCTCACCTCTTTCCTCCAAAATGACATTTGGAGAACTTCGCCTTAAGCTGATGCGCACGGAGAGTTTTCAAAACCTCTCTCAAATGTTGGGCATGCTCTTCCTCGCTCTTCGAAAAATCAGGACTTCATCAACAAAGACCACAACGAACTTATTTAGAAACTCCCAAAACACCATACTCATCAGATCAAAAAAATAGGCGGGTGCATTCGTCAACCCAAAAGGCATAACGAGCCACTCGAAGAAACCATCTGGAGTTCTAAAAGTGATTTTCTCTGTCTATCCTCGGCCACCCTCAACTGATGAAACCCCATGTCCAAGTCTAACTGAGAGAAAACAGATGCACCAACAAGCTGGTCAAATAGATCATCTATCCTCGGGAGTGGGTGCATGTTCTTCTTGATGAGTTTATTCAACTCTCTATAGTCTACGCCTGTGCAGTTAAAGCGCTTAGCGGATCCAATGTGGTGGAGGTTCAAAAAGTCATAGCGGGATAAAGCGAGAAAAATGGCAGGATATAGCGAGTGACTCTAAAATAGCACATATAACTCGTTTGTAATGTTTTACGAATTTAAAAACGATAATTAAATGAAAAACTAGCACTCAGTTTAACTATAATTAGTACGTTCCTAATTTTAAACAAAAACATGTGCAAATATATGTAAATAAATGTAAATTATTATTTAACTTAATTAAATTGTATAGAATATATATTATTTTCGTTTCTAAAAATATATATTAAAATTTTCAATTACAAAACCTAACTTCATTATTTTTAGAATGCATAAATGTCATTTTTCAATTCATTTCTTTCATCAAATATATAGCGGGAATAGTGTAATATAGCGAAAATAACTGGATATATCGGGAATAGAGGAATATAGCGAGGCTTAAAGAGGAGAGGCTATATCAGAGGCTATCTGGGAAAATCGTAGCTATGGTAATCCACTACAGGATATAGCGGGTTAATAGCAGGGAATAAATTGCACAGGTCTACACATAAGCGAAGCGAACAATCCGCCTTAGTTGCAAATATCACCGGAGCACCCCATTCAGATATTCTTCGCCTAATATACCCTTTCTCAAGTAGCTCCCCAACTTGCTTGTTGAGCTCCCTTCTTTCTCTTGGAGTTATATGGCGCACAGGCAATGCAATTGGCTTTGCATTATCCACCAAGTATACTCAGTGGTAAGCCTCAAACCTCCTCATAAACATCAGGATACTCATAGAGTACTGGTACAAATCGCATATCATTGATAGATGTATCAAGTGACTCTAGGAAACTAAGCATGACATACCCCTTTGGGTCACAAGAAATCTCGAGGGTCCTCCCATGGTAAGTCAAAAGTCTAACAACCCTCCTCTCACAATCCAGAATGGCACCATACATGGCTAGCCAATCCATCCCTATAATCAAACCATAGCCCATGAATCCAAGCACATATGCATCACATTCAAATCCAACGCCTAACACAGATATTCTCAAAACCCAACAAATCAAAGACGTATGAGCCATACCCCCAATGAGGTTTGAGACAACAACGGGATCCAAAACCATACTAGTACTAAGGTGCAGAGACTGAACCACAGAATCGGATATAAAAGAATGTGAAGCACCAAAATCAAAAAGGGTTCTAACTGGATGATTGGAAAGAGAAATAAAACCTTCAACGGAAACTTTCCTACCTCTGTATGGAGCATTGATCACGAGAGAATGCACTTGCCCTCTAGAAGATCCTGCCCTTTGACCTTGTCCTTGCTTCTTCGGGCACTCCTTAGAAAAGTGTCTGACCACTCCACAATTGAAACAAACGTTCTTCCTTCTTTTGCAGTCCTTGATCAAGTGACCCTCGTGTCCGCAATTACGGAACTTCCTCTTATCTTTAGCCTTGTTGTTCTTACCGCCCTTCTTTTGTTATTGTTGTTGTCCCTTCTTGGGCCATACTTTCTTGTTTTGTGTTTCCTAAACCTTAGCTTCTTTCTTTTCACCTTTATCTTCCTCATGCATCAATGCCATATCAACTGGCTTTTCAAAAGTGGATCCCATCGGAATATGAGACATAGCAAGCTTATGAAGGGGTTCATTCAGTCCTCTGGCAAACCGCAAAGCTTTCTTATGCGGGGTATCTACTAGCTCCAAACCAAACCTTGCCAGTTGGTTGAACTTGTTAATATACTCTTTAACAGTCATGCATTCTTGCTTGATTGCTAGAAACTTTCCATTTGCATGCTTTTCTCAGCTTGAGAAAGAAACTTCATTTCAAACCTCTACCGAAAATCATCCCAAGTCTCCATTGGATGCCCTGCTTGTGTCACTTCCCACCAGAATGAAGCCTTATCTTTCAGTAGCCAAGAGGCTAACTGAATCTTCCTATGATTGTCCACTTCGAAAATTTCAAACAAATCCTCCATCTCTTTGAGCCAATTCCTTGCCTCTACTAAAATTTCAGTTCCTCGGAATGGCTTTCCACTCATATCACATAAATCTTTGCAGATCTTAGAGGAATTATCTGCTCGTGGAGGAGGAGGATGAGGAACAGCGGCTGCAGCTGGGGGAGGAACGTCTACTGGACCACCGGCAGGCGCCGTGGCCTCTAGATACCTACAGAACTAGCCTGGTACCGTAACTCCCTCAAGAGTATTAGGTTCCCCAGACATGCTGAAAAGAAAAGGAAAAAGGGATTCAAATAGAGAATTGAAAGATATTATATATGGCTCTGAGGAATATGTTTATCAAAACAAACTTTTCTTTTGAAAATGCTTTCTTTTAAAAAAAAATTGAAAATAATTTTCAAAATCTTGTATCCGAGCTGGTAACCTGGCTCTGATACCAAGTGTGACACCCCACATCTATTAGTGTCACTCATTCAGAGAATGCATTAAGTTTCGGGAAGCGTTATAGGCAAACAGAAATAGAAACATTACAAAAAGATATAAAATGGCAGCGAAATTTAAAACCTTTATTAAGCGGAAAACATCGTGGTTCAAAACATAGTTACATCACAAGTTTGAAATGCATAAAACCCAGTACATCAATTTAAAACTTTTGTCTTGTAGTTAAATCATCAGAGTACAATAATAAAAGAAGCATAATCCTCAAAACATAGCCATAGTAGAGAGATATGAAATCAAGCAGTACATCTAAGCAGCTCCAAGCAGGACGAAAGCAGAATCCTGATCAAGCTTGAGTATTCCCACCCTGAGAACCTGAGGGGAAACGGAAGAGAAAGAAGAGGAAACAAAATAGGTCGGACATAAAGTCCGACGAGTCTAGTTACTTTTAGCATATAAATAAGTAAAAGTATCATGACAGGCATATAAACTGGAGAGATAGATAACAGCACAATAAGGCAGGTATGACAAGGTAAATAGGATAAACATGATAGAATATATTGTGCTTCTCTAATACTTTCTCTGCACCAATACTAGTGTCGTATGAACAAGATGATCCCCAACAAGAATAAGATGGTAGACTTAGGTGTACTTCTAGTGAGAGGTTTTACCCCATATAATAATAGGCAACCCAACTAAACATACCGGAGTTACCCCTAAGGATAATAACGGGCTCCTAAACATACCAGAGTCTAGATGTACCCTAATTACTACCCCAACCGATCGGTCCTTACTCCGTAGATATCCTGTGCTGGCCCCACAGTATGATGTATCATTTCCTAAAGCGGCAACCCTTCGTTTTCAGAATGTGCACAACTATATCTACTGATGTCACAGTGCCTTAGCCTCCTCTTGTCCGGACCCATGCACGCACATGATCTCGTCGGAATGCACCGCCCACACCGTCACCTCCTTTGGATCTCTTATAATCAGCCTGATAAGTGTGCCCCGACTCCGACTTAGTTCAGAGTACTCGTTTGATACCTAAATACGGGTTACTGACTGAAACAGGTCCTACACACCATAATTCTGAGACGAACGCAACGGTGTAGTCCATTTCACTTAATTCTGAATATTTAGTTAAGTATTCCTCAGTTTATCATTTTAATGTGTTGCCAAAATTGCGGGGTGTTACAATTGGGATGTCACCATACGAGGCGTCGTATGGTAGACCATATAATTCTCCAGCATGTTGGTTAGAAACTGGAGAAAAGTTGATACTTGGGCTAGAGATGATCAGAGAGACATCGAACTATATCGAAATCGTTCGACAAAGAATGAAGGCAGCCCAAGATCATCAGAAGAGTTACGCTGATAAGCGTTGGAAAGATTTAGAATTTGATATTGATGACATGGTTTTCGTGAAGGTTTTGCCTTTAAAGCATGTTGTTCGGTTCAAAAGTAAAGGAAAGTTAGCTCCTAGGTTCTTTGGATCACTTCTGATAATCGAGCGAATTGGAAAACTCGCATATAGATTGTAATTTCCCGAGAAGATGTAGTGCACATAATGTTTTCCATGTGTCATTTCTACGGAAGTGTGTGCATGATTCAAATGTCGTAGTATCTTTGGAATAGTACGAAGACTTAGAAGTAGAGACCGTAGTCACGAGACCTCGTAAGCCGCTTCGTGTTATAGGGAATGACACAAAACAGCTTAGGTGGAAGACAGTAAAGCTAGTCACAGTACAATGGAGTGAGGATGGTGACAATTATACATGGGAGACAGAAGGCATGAAGGCGGCGACCCATATAGAACTCTTTGTCGGTATGACCCGTTGATATCGTGCCATCATTACATTATTGTAACCTGTGCTATGGTTATTGTTGTTAGAATTCCGCATGTTAGGATAAGGCTATTGATGCATGGTTTGATGGCTGCTAGTTTGGGTCATAGAATTGGATGCACATGGATGATAGGCATGCAAAATTGTTTTGGTAACTTGTGTTTATTTGGGATTTCGGGGCCGAAATTCCTAAAAGAGGGGGAGGGGGGATGTAACAACCTACATTTTACGTATCGAAAGATCGTAAAATATTTTTATTTAATTCCCTGAGTGTTAGATCATTATCATATTTTAATATGTTGGTTATGGGGATGTGAGACATGTCCACAATTTTTATCAATTTTATTTGTGACCATATTGCTCCTATCAGTCTTGTACAGGGCATAACTTTTGACTGGGATCGAATCAGGTGCTGAGATCAGTCTCATTGGAAAGGAAATAGTGTCGCCAATTTCGTAGAGTGGTTACATTAAAGATTTGATTCTGCAATTTGGGAGGAATCGCTGTTTTAATGTTTCATAGTTTGTTGTTTGAGTTTTTAGAGCCATGATAGGATGATTTGGAGAGGCCCATTAGTGGGCTGGTGGGAGGCTATAAATAGGGGATAGGAGGCATAGAGAATGGTTTTCTTTCTCCATTCTCTCATTTGGTTGAGTTTGTAATTCTCCTTGCTTAATCCAATACACCTTTCCATATTAGAATTTAGAACTACGGAAGAGAATTGAAGATCTACATCAATCAAAGAAAGAGTTCATTGAATTGAAGAATTTAGAGCAAATTCTTCACTGCCCGGAATCGAGATTCATCTTTTTTTGTTGCTTTGGAAAGTCGGTGAATGATATGCATCTCTCACACGGATTCAATCAAGTATATAGGTCGTATGATCATAATTTCATCATTTTGAGTCATTTTCACCTAGATCTACATCATGGTAAGTTTATTTTCATATGAATCGCTACTAATCTAGCAACTTAAAACGAGTAATTTCCATATAGTTTCATATGTTTATGCAAGTTAAATTCATGGTTTTGATCATTTATTCATTTATCATGATTTTGGTGAATTTTATATGGTTATTGGTGAAAATTTGTTGTTTTAATGATTATTGATAATTGATCTTGGTGAATTAGTTAGATCATGTGTTTTGCATATATTTTGAAACAAATTGAAGTTGAGTAAAGCGGGAAATCGTATGGATCGATCACGGTTTGGATGGATCGGTCGTTACATTGATTGGGGAACAAGACAGGATGGATCGTTTGGTGAATGGATTGGTCGAAAGATGGATCAGATTACTCAATCGATGGGTCGATCAAATAGTTTGAGCTAGGGGTTAGTAGCAATATAGGGTATGGAATGGCTGTATCTTCAGTAGATAGGTCGTTCGAGATTTCAGACCATGGGCTGGTCGAGAGTTATGGATCGGTCAGAGCATCTAGGGCAAGGATCGTTCGGAACATTCATGGTATGGAACGGTCGGGGCACCTATGACATGGGTTGGTCGTTATCTACAACGCTCAAATGGCTGGGTTGGAAGAAGCTACATGGACCGATATGTCCGATCCATAATGGATCGGTATGTCCGATCCATATTGGATCAACATGAATGATCCATAGTGGATCGACATGTATTAAAGGTTATGGCAGCGCTTTGAAACGCTATGGTTGATGGCATAAATGCTGTGGTTTGTTTCCATAGTGAATGGATGAAGCTCTATGGATTGTAATGGGCCTTATATTGATGTTGTTTAGTTCGGTAGTGTTGTGATTTCGATGTATATCCAGGTGGGAATGTTTGAAGCAATGTGGTGCGTTCGTTGATTGGTGTAAAGCAACGGATGTGAAGACAACTCAAAGGTGTTGAGTTGTGGATAATGGTTCTCAAGGGGGACTTGAGTTTATGAATGGTCGCTTTGGTTGATGAATAGAGATATGAAGGCCGAGAAATTATCGTTGTCGTAAGTTCTAGCAGACTCAAAGCAGGGGTACTTTGGCAGTCGTGAATGGCCTAGTTGTCTGGAGAAGGCAAACATATGAGTCGCGAAAGCGTATGGAGTTTTTGCTATAACTGGGGTTTACCATTAGCCCTTGACATATGGCAGGATGTTGCCATACGATTAACGATGGTTTCGAACCAAGAAGGGAAGCCATAGCCAGGTCTTGGATGTTTGGTTGTTTGCTTGTATCATCTCACGTGGATTGTCTGAAGTCGGGGGAGATGTTCTTGGGTGCTTGTCTGATATTGGTTTAAGCCTCTAGGGCTTGTGCTTGAGGGATGTTGAGCTCGATTAGGATGGTTTACGTGAGATATAACTAGTTGTTATGTTTGATATTGAGTGATAGTTGTTTTACATTATTTGGTTACTTCTGGTTGCCATGGTTGGACTGTTGTTTCTTGATTGTTGGATTGTAAAGGCTATCACTGTCAGATGTGGGGAGGGCAGGTTTGGTTTCTTCTCTAGTATTGGGTAGTGGTTGGTAAATCTACTTATTCGCATATACTTTGTTGATGATGTTAGATAGCTTTTTTTATTGCTTACTAAGACTTTCGTCTGACTCAAGGTTTTATGTTTCCCTCTTACTACCTTGGGTTGTTCATCTGGTTTGGATGGGAAGACTAAGTGGCAGGTGACAGGTGATTAGTGACGATGATGCTATTGTGTGAAGGTGAGCATGAGGCTGGCGTATTACTTTTACTATTACCTAGTATCTTTTTTCCGTTGTTTAATGAGTGTTGTAGTGAGGCTTCATGTATAGACTGTGATGTGGTATCCAGTGATGTATGGATGATCTTTCAGGATGTTATGAAAGTTTAAAAGTTTGTTATATGATGCTCCACTATTTTTGCCTATTGTATAGGTTCTATTATATTTTATCGTTGCGCTGTGAGTAATACGACAGGTACAGAATTGTGTTTACCTACTCTAATGATCATCCATAGCAGCCTATTCAGCGCATTATTCCTCTTGTTTAGTGCAGTGGTTATGGGCGGTCATCACATTCTACATGGACAAATACACAAAATATATGCTACTGCAAATGCTAAGGCTACGAATATATTATTCTGCGCCTTGAACAAATAACAAGTTTAACCGTGTTAGTATGTGCAACACTGCATATGATATACAACGGACACTTAAAGTTACTCATGAAGGAACTAACAAGGTTAAGCAAAGCAAGATATCCATGCTTAAAAGTCAATATCAAAATTTTGGAATGAAATAAGATGAGTCCATAAGTGATGTGTATTCCAGATTTCAAGATATTGATCATTCACTATTAGGATTAGAAAAGAAATATTCTAATTTGATATTGTATCAAAAATCTTAAAATCTTTAATGGATGAATTGGAAAAAAGGTCTTAGCCATTACAGATTCAAATGACCTTTCTCTTATGAATCCGGAAGAGTTAATAGGAAATCTAATGTCATACGAAGTTAACTTACATGCTAAGAGTACATGCTAAGGACAAAAAGAACATATCATTTCATGTAGAAAACGAAGATTAAGATTCAAATGAGGATGATTTATCACTTGTCGCTAAAAACTTCAAAAAGTTTTTGAAATATAGAAAAGGGTAAAAATAACGGAAAAAGAAAAGGGTCATATATAAAAGGACTGACCATATCAAAAGAAAGGATATCACAAAAAAAGCAAGAAGGACAAGTTCAAGAAGAAAGTTGTTCAGTAACATGGGATGACTCATATTCCTCTTCCTCTGAAAGCGACAGCGAATGTGAGAATGAACGAGCCAACGTATGCTTCATGGCTATCGATAACGAGGTTAGTGATTTAACTTTTGATGACATGGTTTGAATAAACTCGAAACTTTTAAATACTCTATAAATCCTCAAAAGAAAATAGAATGAAGCTCTTGAAAATCACAACAATGTAGAATCAAAAGGGATATGCTCAAAGACGAAAAGAAAATATTAGAAGAAGAAATTGAATAAATTCAAGAATTCTCTGATATTAACTCTCACTAACCTTATTGAGTCAAGAAATTGAAACTCAAAAGAGAAGAATGATGCTCTTGTCTCTGAAAATCTTGTGTTAAAAACTAAATTTAAAATAATAGAATTAAATAATTCTGACATCAAACTATATTATAAGGCATTACAAAAAATCTCTCTAACTTCAATAATGGAAAAGAAATATTTTCCATAACTATTGAGAACACTCAATTTGCATCTAACAAGAAGGGACTATGATGTAACAAGAATTCAAAAGCTCCATCTAAGAAACTGAATAATCTAATGAGGATAAATGATTCTAAACCTAGCACAACACCAAAACATCTAAAGAGAAAAAAATTACAAAACTATTATATAAAATCATTTTTGGAAACTATTCGTAAAAGTAAAAATTATATTTATGAATGGAATTCTGTACCCTATTAGGTTTGGTTTCCTAAGACCTAAATCTTAGGGCCCTATCAAAAAGTGGATACCAACGTTATTTCTTATTTTTTTTGCAATTCCTAGTCAAGAAAAGAGGAAAATGCATACTCGACGGTGGTTGTTCAAAGCACATGACTGGGGACAAAGATATG
Organism: Allium sativum; assembly: GCA_030737875.1. Lineage (NCBI taxonomy): Eukaryota > Viridiplantae > Streptophyta > Magnoliopsida > Asparagales > Amaryllidaceae > Allium > Allium sativum. The sequence continues at coordinate 532,878,494 of CM060913.1, read as the reverse complement.
CTAACAAACAATATCTACTTAGAAGGTGGTTCTGTCACATTTGGAGAAAATTCCAAAGGGCATATCCTCGGCAAATGTGACATGGGAAGTTATGCTACATCTAGTTTGCCTTTTATTTCAAATTTTTTATTAGTTAAGAATTTAAAACATAATTTATTAAGTATCAGCCAATTGTATGACAAAGGGTTCGAAATCTCTTTTTCAGAAAATAAATGTAGCATTTTTTATCAAAGTCGGAATCTTATCTTTGAAGGTAATCGAGACATAAACATCTACATTATGAATATAAAATTAAACCATATTTCAAATATGTGTTTAATAGCAAAAAAATGATCCTTGGTTATGGCACAAAAGATTTTGTCATACTAATTTCTAAGCTATAAATAAACTATCTAAAAATGATTTAGTAAAAGGTTTTACCAAAATTGAATTTTAAAGTTAACCATATTTATGTTGCATGTCAATTAGGGAAATTTACTTAGTCATCTTTCAAATCTAAGAAAGTCATTTCGACATAACAACCACTTGAATTATTTCATATGGATTTGTTTAGGCTAAGTTCAATCCATAAATTATAATAGATAGGTGTTAGTAATTATGGATGATTTTTCTAAGTATGCTTGAACTATTTTTATGAAAAATAAGTGTGGAACTTTTGATCATTTTAAAACTTTTTCAAAAGAATTCAAATTTGAAAGGTTTAAAAATAAAAATAAAAATCCATGGAGGAGAATTTGAAAATGAAGCCTTTGAACATTTTTCTAAAATGAAAGAAATATCCCATAACTTTTCATTTCCTAAAACACCACAACAAAATGGGGTTGTAAATTGGAAAAAACAGAATATTATAAGAATGTGCAAGAACTTTGTTAAATGGAAGCACCTTACCAAAACATTTCTTGGTAGAAGTTGTTGCAACCACCCTTTATGTATTAAATCATGTTTCTATTTGGCCACTTACGAAATTTTCCTTATGAACTTTTTAATGGAAGGAAACCAGATATTTATTATTTCTAAGTTTCTGATTCAAAATGTTTTGTTTTAAGCACAAAAAAACATCTTGGTAAACTAGATTTGAAATTTGATAAACAAATCGTTCCAGGATACTCGGAACGAAGAAAAGCTTATCTAATTTTCAATAGAAGAATAGATAATGTCGAAGAAACTCTTCATGTGTCCTTTAATGAAAATTTTAGGCAAATGCCAAGAGCTAAAGACGATGAAGAATTCCCGGATAATATCACATGTATTGAAACTACAAATCTCTAAATAATCAAAACATTATTCATAATCTTAGAAAAGATGAAAACATTATTCACAACGATAATGAGTTACGATCTCTACTGAGAATATTACGAGATCATCACATTCAAAATGTTACTGGAGAAATTAATTCAAATGTCTAAACTAGGAGTCCACTAAATCAAATGGGTCATGTAGAATTTCTTTCCAATATAGAACCTAAAAATACTAAAGAATCCTTCTACTGAAGCTGATTGGATTATAACTATGCAAGAAGAGATGAGCAAATTTGAATGCATTGAAGTTTGGGAATTATTTCCTAGACCGAGTGATCAAACTGTTATTTGTACACAATTGGTCTACAAAATCAACCAGATGAACTAGGTAATATAACTAGGAATAAAGCTGGATTAGTCGATTAAGGACACAATCAAAAGGAAGGAATTGACTATGAAGAAACTTTTGCTCCTTGCCAGACTAGAAGCAATACATATCTTATCGGCCTATGCATGTTTTCATAATTTCAAACTTTATCAAATGTATGTAAAAAGTGCTTTTTAATGGATATATAAAAGAAAATGTATACGTTGAATAACCTTCCCTATTTGTCGATGAAAAATTTCCTAACCATGTATATAAACTCAAGAAAACACTAAATGGTTTAAAACAATTGGTATAAACGACTTAAGAGTTATCTTATTGATTCAGGGTTTCAAATCCGGAAAGTTGATCAAACACTTTTTATAAAATAATCTAAAAAAAGGTTTTTTTTAACAGTTTAAATATATGTAGATAATATTATTTTTGGTTCCACAAATAAAAAATTATGTAAGGATTTCTCAGAAATAATAACTAAAGAATTTGAAATGTCCCATATGGGAGAATTAACCTATTTTCTTGGTTTACAAATTAAACAGTTACCAAATTGTATTTTTATAAATTAAGAAAAATATTGTAATAATCTAATTCGGGATGGAAAACACTTCTGCTACACCAACTCCTATGAGTACAACAACACATCTCGATAGAGATTAAACTGGAAAAAATGTTGACTAGAAACTATACAGAAGTATGATTGGATCATTACTATATTTAACTATGAGTCATCCTGATATAACGGTGATTGTTTGTTTATGTGCAAGATTTCAAGCCAATCCAAAGGAATCACATTTATGAGCAGTGAAACGTATATTACATTATCTCAGCAATGCCAAAGACTTCGTACTTTTCTATCTGAAAGAATGTTTGGTTTGTTGAGAGGAAGAAAGTGATCCGTAGAATTTTTGAGAAGAAAATAAAGGAGGAAGAAAATATGTGATTTTTTTTGTAAAGCCGACTGGTTTTCATAGTGTTCTATAACACTTATTATTATAACAATAATAATTACAAAAAAGTACAGGATTTTGGCAGATTGCCAAACTAATAATTCGGTTTTTAAAGTGGACCATCCACTGCATACGGGTTTTAGAGTAGATCATCCATTGCATCTATACATGATTAAGGTACAACAGCTAGGCCTAGACCTAGACTATTATAAACTCCACGTAAGGGGTACATTACATAATATCAATAAACTAGCCAAGCATAGGCAAAGGTCTATCAAAACTGACCAGACAAAAAAGTAACCCTAGGCACATGCCTACATCTGACATACAGCACAATAACGTGAGGGAGTATTACATATACAGTACATAACTTAGCCAACGGCAAGTAACAGCCATCTAGACTTGACATAAGAGTACAACACAAGACGACCCATACTCAACCAACACATGGCACGTACTGAAATAGTATAACCCTTCCTCTGTGTGACGCCGCACCACCGCGACCAAGCCACACCTTCTTCCATGAGCGATACCATGAAACAACCATATCCAAACCCAAGAACATTAGTCGAACAAAAAGAGCACACCATTGAACATACACCAAAACTCCACAAACACAGACCATAAGTGACAAACAACACATCCCCAATCCACCAAAACCACAAATCGAAACAAAACCACATAGCAATTAATACCCACAACTATGACAAACAAAAACTCATCCAACCAAACAACGCAAGTCCAAAATCCACAATAGAACTGGAAACACAAAATGCCAAAACTCACCAGCACATCGACTAAATCGATCCACATCCCATAAGTACCGCCATTCAGAGAGTAACAAAGCGGAAGTGCTCTAACAAAGTTGGCGGAGAAAGAACTGACTCAGTCGCATAAAGATAAGAATAAGAGTATGGACACAATGGGAAAGAGGAGTAGAAAGGCCACCGCAAGGAAGGTAAAGAGAGGATCGGAGATCCAGGATCAGGAATGACGAGCGTGGAAGTACGGTGTAAAAAGGGAAACAAGGTTAGAAGATGTAAGGGTTTGAAGCAGTAGGCTTGATCCACAAAGCGAAATCTGATTTGGGGGTGAGGGTGGAAAGATGAACGATATGAGAAGAGGGGTAGAATGCGATGAGGAGCGAAAGACTGAAGATTTAAATTGAGAAAGAAAGTGAAGAGGAAGGGTGAAAATCAGTCGTCATTGGAGAGGTATCATACTGCTTCTATATGTAGGTATGCCAAGATTTATGTTATTTTCATTTATTCACGGAGATATGTCCGATATTTTAAGAGTGTCACTTCAATTCCAGAAACCCCCTTCAAATCGAATCAATCATTCAAATCTAATACCAATATAAACATAAAAAACTAGTACACGTTGTCCGATTGCATGTTTTTGTCGTTAAAAATAGGATTTCCAGGCTAATGAAATCGATTTTTGATGAAATGAAAATTGATGGACAAATACAATTCAACATAGATTCATGAAAAAAAAATCAAATTTTTAGCAATTTTAAATTTCAACTCAAGTTGAATTTTGACCAATTTTGGCTAAAATTTACTTTTATATACAATTTCTATTTCAATATATTTGGAAAACTAATTACTTAGTATTAGAGGTTTATTATTTAAATTTATGATTTTAAGAATGAACTCAAATTCAAGTAATAATGTAAATTCAGGTGAATATTAAGGAGGCATCCTCAAAATGAAACATAATTGAAAAAAGATCCCTCCCTATGTTTATATGTAAAGCGGGTCCCTTTTCCTGTAGCAATTTATGTCCGTGTTTTTTACGTTGTTACTTACCATTTTTTTTAAATGTAAGCATCAACGGAAGATTACTAGAAAAAATAGTTATAAAAACTTCTATACTTATTGTGAATAAGGGCAGACATATCTGCATTTATTTGCATTGTATATTGCAGGTAATAAAAATGGATAAATCAGATGCAGAAATGTCTGTACTTATTGTAAATGAGTGCAAACATATCTGCAACTATTCTACGGTGTATTGCGAACATGCCTTAGTATATAGAAAGAAAGCAGGCATGTCGGTAGGTTTTCTGTTTAGTTGCTTCTTTTTCTGCAATTTTACTAAAAGTGGTATATTTTTCATTTGCATGCAATATTCATCATTTTTTGATGATTTTTCTGCAATAATATGATGTTTGAAAAAGTATAGAAATTGAATTTGAAAGCAAGAAACAATCAGCAGAATTTATATAAAATCATGCAACGTTTTTGATATAATTGCTGCGATGTCTACAACTTTACGAAAAATGCAGAATTTCCTGCGTTTTGGCTAAAACGTGATTTTTTTTGTCTTTGAGGCATTCTTTTGTACTTTTTTCATGAACACGAAGATGATTACATATTGAATTATGCTTTGAAATTTGATAATATTTTATGAAGATTTTTTATGCTTTTTGATGATTTTCGAGAAATAGGAACCTAATTTACAAAGCTTTAAGACAGAGTTATTTTGTGTATTTTGAAACTTAATAAGAACCTTTGTCAAATTGTCCTTAAATTTAATTTGTTCAATGCATAAGTTCTGCATTAATGACAATTTATTTCTATTATCAAATTATATTTGAAGCCAGAAATCATATTCACCGATTTCATATAATTCAAAATAAATTAAATTTTAAATTGGAAAATCAAAATTTCAAATAAATCATAAATAAAATTTGCTTAAAAATCCAAGTTGTTACAATCCCCTTGACGAAGTCCCCTATTACTCTTTATAAATCCACTTGGAATGTCATTAATAAGAATAGAAAATGTTGGCGTGGAAATACATTCCTTTATGAATTTACAGAAAATGGGGAGGGGGATGGGAAATTCCATTTGTTGCATTACACGGATAATGGATTCCCTGCTAATTTTATCATAAGCCATTTGCAAACATTGTCTGTCTGAACCTAATCTATTAAAACCTCTGACTATTTCAAAAGCTAGCAATTTGTTTTCAAACATGTATCTACTAGCAATATAAGCATTTGATTATTTGAAATAATTTGTGGTTGCACTAATTTTATTATGTTATACAGAACATTGCTTATAAATTTGTATAAAACATTGCTTATAAATTTGTATAAAACATTGCAATAGGAATTGGCCTAAAATCTTTAGGATCTGTTGCATTTTGGCACTTGAGAATCAGGATAATGAATGTGTAATTCACTTCTTTAATAATTTTAACATTAAAGAAAGCAACGTTAATAGAATAATATAATTCTTCTTTGATTTCCAGCCAATATAAAGTAATATTTTGCACCAAATACATCAGGGTCAGGGAGACTATCATCATGAATATTGAAAACAGCATAATGAATTTCCTCCATACTAATTTGCCTCTACAATGTTTTCTTTCCAGTAATTGTTATAACTTTTTAGAATTTTTTTAGGAATATTCGATAATTTGTTGGAAGAATTGTATAAAATCCTGAAATACTCAATGACTTTATTAGAGAAAATATGATTGTCAATAGAAGAATACCGTTTTCGTTTAAGATAAATTTGATTTAAGTGTTTCATTATTGGCTTATAGTTTAGAGTAAAAATATTTGGAATAAATATCAACATCCGTAAGCCTCTTTATTTTAACTCTCTGTTTAAAGTCAGTTGCCTGACGATAAATAACTTCTTCCCATTTTCGCAAATTGGTTTGATATTGCTAGATGAGATAATCATCATTTAGCTGATTAATAATGTTTTCTAGAGAGAACCATTTTCACTCTTCAGCTCCTCAATATATTCAGAAGGGTTAAAAAGGTTTATGTTCCATGTTATCAGAGTATACTTGATCCTTTTCAACTTGCTAATGAAATTGAATAATAATATATCATGAGATTTACCATTTAAAGCATCGAAAACTAGCTTGAAATAGCCCTCTTGTAAGCACCAATTATTTTTATGTTTAAATGGTTCTTCAATGATTTCCAACAAGAAATGATTGAAAAAGAAGAAGACATTGCTTTTTGGCTAAAATAGAGATAAAGATACAAAAAGTCCTTTTTATTGATAAATCATGTGTATCTATGATCAAATAATAATACAAAATCACTAACCAAGGTAGAACAAGTAAAAAGCCAGATCTGAAAATTAAAGCATGGAGAACGTGTCGAAATTGTCAACTTAGACCCCTCAGTAAGAACATGACGATATTGAGTGCAACTACTTGCGCGTTCGGACATCCGATCCAAAGCCCAAAAATGACATTCGAATTCCTACCATGCTAGAAACTATGAACTAATGAGTTTTCGTGCTTTATTAGATTTGAAGGAAAATATAATTTTAAAGTATTCTACTGTAATGACCCGGCGTTTTCGCGATCCTGAGTAATCGACATATAACCCAATGTCGACTATCAAGCATCGGAAATGTTATATAGCTATTGTTATTTCCGCTGTGTTGTAAGTGTTATACTCTGATAATGTTACTGTATACATATACTGATTTTATTTCAAAGTTATGTAGCTATTATATATTGTTCGTTCCGCTGTGAGATTCGTGTTTATTCTAATATTGTATGTTCTTCTTCTTCTTCTATTCTAAGTTTCTATCTTATCTATTCTCACCCTCTAATTTCTTTCATGTACTATCCGGTATTTCCGATGCTTGATAGTCGACATTGGGTTATATGTCGATTACTCAGGATCGCGAAAACGCCGGGTCGTTACATCTACACTTTCAAATAATGACGCTTTGGAAAAATCTAGGTTTTCTAGAAATTTAACTGGGAAGCCACTCTCGTTCTTGATTCCCGTCAGTCTTTGGCTTTATCAATTAAAATTCTCCCACAATTTCCTCTCCCACTGTTCACCTGCGTTTATGCTAAATGTAACATGGCTGACATATTAGTCTTATGGTCTAACATTAATTATTTATCCTCCCTCAATCATAACTCTTGGGTCATATATGGTGACTTCAATATTATCGTCAATTTAAGATGAGAAGACTAGTGGTATTCCCATAAATATTCGTGCTTTCGAAAAATTCACCAACACTATTTCATCGGTCAACATTGTGGAAATTCCATTATGTGGTCCCTCTTACACATCAAGTAATAACCGTGAGGGGGGTAAGCGTATATCTACGAGGCATGATCGAGTGTTATGTAATCAAGGTTGGTTCTCCAATTTGTTCTCCTCTATCTTTGATTACCTTTATCGCACTAACCTTAGTCACTCGTCCATGCTCCTTCGTCTTACCTCTCTCACGGATTCCATACCTAAATCATTCAGATTCCAAAACATGTGGATCAAGCATCACACTTTTCTCGACACTGTCAAAATTTCCTTGGAACTTCCATAGATTGGGAATCCGCTCTGATACTTTGTAGCCAAGATTCAACGCGTTAAAATCCTTCTCCGCTCTTGGAGAAAAAAATTCTCTACAATATTTGATAGGGTCCTGAAGGTTGAAAATCACCTTATCATTAAGTTGGGTGTCTTAGATGCCAGTCTGAATGGCATCCATAAGGCCGATTGGATTCTGGCTAAGGAAGCATACAATGAAGCCCTCCGTCTGGAAGAAATGTACTGGAAATCGACAATGATCAAATGGATCATTCCTGGAGACTCCAACTCCAAATTCTTCCACTCTATGGTCAACGACATCAAAAAGAATTAATTATCCCCAAAACTAGAAATTTTGATCGTTAGTAAGCCTCATAGGTCGCGATATGGAAGATACTATTTCTAATTTCTTTAAAAAAATAGGCTCTCCCTCGGCCGTGGCTATTGATACCGACATTCTCTCCCATATTCTGCACATTATCCAAGACCAAGTCTCTTTTGAGCTAACCATTATTCCCTCTCCCAAGGAAATAAAGTTGACTATCTTTCAAATGGATAAAAATAGTATGGTAGGACCAGATGGCTTTAATGGCTTCTTATACCACTCCTGTTGGGATATCATTGCCTCTGATCTTAGCCTGGCCATTCAGGAACATTTTGGGAGGGGGTCTGGCATTTTCTCAAAGTTGGACCTCTACGAATATCATCCTTATTCCTAAAAAAAAAAAGATACTCTGAACGTTTGTTTTGACTTTAGGCCCATTAGTCTCCGCAACTTTTCTATGAAATTATCTCCATAATCTTGGTTAATCGTCTCTTTAAAATTCTACCTATTATCTCCATTTCCCAAGCCGGATTCATTAAAGGCAAATTAATCACTGATAACATTCTCCTTGCCCAAAAACTCTTCTCTCCACTTAATGATAAAGCTCTTAGGTCCAATATGGTTATTAAACTTGACATGGCCAAGGCCTATGATCGTTTATCGTGGTCCTTCCTCAACAAAGTACATCAAAAATATGGATTTATTCCAAATTTTATCGATATCATCTTGCACCTCATATCAAACTGTTGGTACTCCATTCTTGTTAATGGTAGCCAGAAAGACTTCTTTTGGTCCGAAAGAGGTGTGGTCAATGAGATCCATTCTCCCAATATCTATTCGTCATCGTTGCTAAAACATTTAATCGAGGTCTCCAACATCGAATGGAGTCTGGGCATATTCTCCATTACTACATTTTGAGCGATGCCCCGATTATCACTTCTCTATCATTTGCCAATGACATTGTGATTTCCAATGGACATCTGCGATCCATTCGCAACTTAATTCTCTTTCTTCGAGACTATGAAGGATGCTCGGGTCAGCAAATTAATGAATCTACAAACTCTCTCACATGCTCCTCCCAAGCATGTTTCTCTTGCGGATTTATACTTCGACGGCCCTCAAGCTTTGCTCTGAAAAACCTAATCATATCTTATTTAGGTATCCAACTTTATCGGGTTAGGAAATCAATATATACTTTCGTCTTCCCCTCATCAAAGCATGAAAACTTATATTCAACTGGAGCGCATCTCCCCTTTCGTCGGTAGGTCATCTTGTGCTTATAAACTTTGTCCTCTGCTCGCTAGGTTCTCACATCTTCGTGGTTCTTCCACAATGGACTCCTTCAACGAGTTCCGCTGTCTCGGCTCAAATATTTTTTGGGGCCCAAACAAGCATCACTAGGTCTCGTGGGATAGTATTTGTTGCCATCGCTTTGTGGGTGGCCTTTGTGTTTGGGATATGTGTGTCGTGTGCAAAGCCCATGCCTACAAAATGTGGGCGCGATTTCTTTGCAATAATTCCCTTTGGACTAACTTCTTATATTAGAAATACCGTAAGCTTGAACCTTAGGGCTTCTCTGGAACTCCTGCTGCCGCAAGTGAGACCTGGAAACAGACGCAAAATGTTTTACCATCCTTTACTTTGTACTCGGCCTCGGCCAACTCCAACTCATTTAGCGGCTAATTCACCCTCAAACTTCATGGAATGTTATTCACGCTCAAAAACCTTAGCTCCTACAATTCAAACTCATTTGGAGTCCTTGCATTCTACCCAAAATCCGTATCCTCATATCGAAAATCTTCCATAATGCTCTCCCCCTTGATCTCAACCTATCGAAGTTTGGGATTCATGCCACCTCTAAGTGTTGTTGCTTCCCCGAGGGACATCTAGAATCCGTTGCTCATTTTTTTCAGCACTAGTGTGTGACGGCCCGCCCCGCACCAACCGACATTTACTCCAAAAGTGCGATGTACACATGTCCAGTTAGCACGGGACGGTCGTCAGAAGGAAAGGAAAGAAGGAAATGAACTAACAAGGAACCTGTAGAATGTCTCACAGCGCATAGAATAAAAAATATTGACAACATACTTGACATAAAACAGGTGAGACAGTGCATAAGATGAAAACTAGAACTAAGCATCATAGTAGCGGAAATCCATAATACAACTTATTACAACTTTTAAAATACTGTCTCTAAAGCAAAAGCAAGATAAATAAAGGTACACTACTAATGCCCAAGTAGTGACCACCAACGACACAGGGAGAATATATGTAGATATCATACGTAGGAGCCTCCTGCTCGTCTCCGAATCAGCTACTCGTGTATCACCAGCTAACCTGTCTCTAGTCTGCTCGTGTGAGCACCCAGAGTAATAAGAAGAGACATAAAACTCTGGGTCAGACAAAAAGTCTGGTATAAGCGATAAGCATCTAAACAGAACAATAACAGGTATACTAAACCATACCTGAACCTGCAACCAAAGAGTTAGCACTACATACCGTACAATACTCTAAGGTGCCACTAAACAGATGGTGTAAAGAGTACGGGGATGGGGGTGTGCATGTCATAATGATGGGAAAACATAGCAACCATAGCAACCATCCTCACATCTCTCACTCAGTGCGTAAAGCATACGATGTCCACCACTGTCAATCACTAGACCCAACGAAGTAGTGACGGAGTTCGACTTGTACAACTACTGCTACTACCAAGCTCACCACATGGAGTCATGACCAAATCTTTACAAATGACCCCACTTCATTAGTCTATAGCCCCTTTAGTCGTACCTATGCCACTGTGGCCCTGAATCCGTTCACATACTCCCTACACATAGTGATTCAAAGCTACAGACATAGACAACCACTTTGCACACGTCCCGCAGCAAAGCCCAATCATGAAGCTCACTCATTGGTTCCCAACTGGATCCTGAGTCAAAGCTCCTCATTTGGACTTCCTTTGCATCTCGGATTCTGGTCATCACCTTCTTCTCCGGACCGGTCTTCATTTCTTCACTTTACTTTACTTCAGGTCGTGGTCATCAGCTCCTTGGTTCGGATCGGAATACTCCTCCCTAAGCAATCGGATCGGTTCGGAATCTCCAGCTCAACCTTCCTCTCTGCTTTGGGTCGGATCGGGGTGACCTTCCTCCAGCGGTTCGGATCGAAGTCCACACCTCCTGGCTTCATGGAAAACTCCTCAGGTTCGGTCCTTCTTCCCACACAATCGGGTCGAGTCTCTCAAGCTTCTCCATCGGGTCGGGTCGGGATTCTAGCTCCATAGCACCAAGTCGATTCGGTTCTGATATACTCCTTCAGTTCATCTCGTGAGGCTACCTGGCTCCAGAAGATCGGTTCGTGGGGAGGTCTCCTGGTCGGTTCGGTTCGGTTCGGGCTCCTCCCTCCGATCCGGTCCGGATCGGCCAAATTCCTGCAATTCATTCCAACTACTGTTTACGCCATTCGACGGCGTTTTCGACCAATCTAACACTTTTAGAAAATCGCAAATCATGTCATACAGTCATAGCAACATGTAACATCAACCACAAACATCAAAACAATAACTATAGCATGTAAAATGGATCAAACATGCCCAAAATCCCATATTTCCCTTAAGCATGTTTAAGCAAAACTAATCATAGGGTTAACAAAACTTAACCAAATCAAACCAAATTTCTAACAGAGGCATAAAATATTATTTAAGAATTTCTAAACATTTTTCCAGAATTTATTAATGTATAAATTCACTAATCTTCACTAATTACCCTTAATTAACCGTAATTAGTGCAAAACTATGCAAATCACTCACCTTGGCCACAAATAAAATTTTTAGAACTGAAACCTCGCTGATTTGGGTGAATACTGATGTCTAACAGCAGCTCTAATACTGATTTGGTGAAGATCTTCTTTGATTTGATGTAGATTAGGCCAAAACTTGCTTAGAAAGTGATTAGAAGGTTATTTGGGTGTTGGAGGCCATTGCTAGGGTTCCAAGAATGAAAGTGGCGGCTGAAAGAAATATTTTCTAACCCTAATCAGCCCCTATACATCTCCAATCCCGAAATCCCCTTTGGGCCTAGCTGCTAATTACCCGGTTAAGCCCAATTAAGCTGTTTTTCACCATCTGAAACTTGTTTCAGCCATATCTCCCAAACGGTGAGTCCGTTTGGCTAATGTGACTACTCTACGAAATTGTAAACCATCATCCGGAGTCAATGGAAGTGGTTTCAGGTCAAAATTCCTTTCCAGTCAAAAATTATGGCCAAAATAGTACCAACTAGGGGTAAAATGGTCATTTAAAAATCGACAAAAATCATGAACATGGGAAATGACCCCAATAGTCGTCTCCCAAAGTTACATGACCATACGACTTCATATGTGAAAGAAAGAAATATTCTACGATCCTATGATGCGTAGAATGCGGGTCGTTACACTCTCCCCCCTTAAGAAATTTCGTCCACGAAATTCCTTAATTCCAAAAAATACAAAGGATCCCGCATGCCTACCAACCATATACAACAATCAAACATGCAAAACAAACAGAACCATTCTGCCCTAACATGCGGTTTACTAACAAGGAAAGAATCATCGCCGCTAAAATCTTACCAGGCAAAGAGCCTTGGATACGACTTTCTTATGTCATTCTCTACTTCCCAAGTACAGTCGTTCTCTCGCCATCAATTCCCATCTCTACCCTAGAGGTAACTTCTAATAGGTTGGGATCGTCCCTCTAACTGGAACCGATCCACTTAATCAAGATCGATCTAATCGTCAAGCTTACTTGCGTTTCTGAATCCAATTCACACTTAGGTCTGAAGTCATATCCCGTGATATACTCTAGTCGCTTCCATTCCAGAAAAATAGCCTTTAAACTGGCACGTCTCTTACTCAATGCATCAGCTATCGCACCCAGTCTGATACTATGGCATTCGTCTATACTGTCATTTTCTTAGGTAATCCAAACCTATATGCCAAATTTTCAACTACATTCCAAATGTCCTTTCAAGTCCAACTTGAGTCCTTCTTACATTCGTATTGCACGTCCAACGTACATTCACTTCCTAGAGGCAGACTAGACCCATCCAATGACCCTAGGCACTACACCAATATCTGCACTGTACGTCTAACGTACATTCACCTTCTAAAGGTGAACTAGATTCGTCCAATGAACCCAGGTACCCTACCCATATTCATACTGCACGTCCAACGTACATTCACCTTCCAAAGGTGAACTAGACTCATCCAATGAATCTAGGTACTCTACCTATATCTGTACTGTACGTCCAACGTACATTCACCTTCCAAAGGTGAACTAGACTCATCCAATGAATCTAGGTACTCTACCTATGAGTCCAATTCCAACTGAAACTCCTATATCCGTTGAATCTCCAAGACAACGGACGCTCCACAATGCCCAACATACTTCAAGTCTAACGTAAAGTATCTTACACTCGTCATATCACCATGATCAACGAACTTACCCTATTTCCATTCAACAGGATCCTACAGGTGATACTCAAGAGAGGAAAGGTAAGAACAAACACAATAACCATAGCATCCATCAAACAAATCCTATCTATCACCTGCTAAAGCCATGAATACATCAATACCTATATGTCTGGTCCAACCAACATCAATAACTAATGGAAACTCTGCCTCCAAACGGATACCGCACGTCCAACGCACGTTTATCCTCCAAGGATAACTAGATCACGTCAAACGGGTCCAAGGTAAGTGGGCGTCCCCAGATACCCCTGCTTTTAGTCCGCCTGAAACACTCGAGTCCCACCCAAGTCTATCCATTATCATGCTGCCCTCTCGAGTCCAACTCGAGTCAATCCAATTCCTTGCAGCCTTATCGAGTCCAACTCGAGTCAATCTATTACCCATAAACTCAGACCCAGTCTTGAGTATCCATTACCTACCAGCCCTAGTCCAACATGAGTTGTCCCCCTATTCGTTGCAGCTCCTAGATCAACGAATACCTATTTTCTTTTACGAGTTCAAGTCCAACTTGAATCGTCCTAACCTTCATTGCATCTTCTATGATCAACGAACTCATCATATTCCTTCAAAGTTTTACTATCCAAAGAGAACATCAGCATAGGGTCCTAAACAATCCATTACTTTACATCTTTCTCGAGTTCCACTCGAGTCATCTCATAACCTTATCGAGTCCAACTCGGGGCGGTCCATACCATCGAATAGTCTTATCATGTCACAGCTGCCCATCACTCCTCGAGTAAACCAAGGTATCATCCAATGAAAATCACAACGACTACTTATCCCTCACGCAAACCATCCTAGTCAAACTCGACATTCCCCAAGCACAAGCCCAAAGGCCTAAACCAATATCAGACAAGCACCTAAGGAACGTCTCCTCCGAATTCGGACAATCCACGTGAAGTGATACTAGCAAAACAACTAAGCACTGGAGCACTCATTTGCCTCCCAGAGACAACTAGGACTTAATACAACGATAACCTCTCAGCTTCCTTGACTGCAGTTACTATCGCAATCACTAGGTAGGTACCTAATACCACCCCATTCCTTTAGAGTAGATCGACTCCCCAAATAATGCTAAACCCAGTAGAGCCCAAAACAAAATAATCATAAACAAACATACATCCATGGCTCGATAACACCACGTTACGGTAAATCATACTGAGGCTAATCAAACCACCAATCGGGTTCGTCACTACTAAAGGTCTATCGACTAACTCAGGTTTGTCAAACAAAACCCGATCAAAACATCTTAAATAGAAAGCATACCTCGAATAACGACACCTTTTTCCTTCTACGCCGCAGTTGGGGCATTCGACGAAGAAGGAACAGCGTTGATATCATATACTCTCACGATCTGCTTCTCCCTAGGAGGTTGTGGACATTCATTCTTGTGATGTCCCGCTTGGCCACAATTAAAGCACTTCCTTTCCCCAGGCTTTTCCTGACAATCTCTGGCATAGTGGCCCTTCTTGCCACAGCTAAAGCACTCTCCATCTTTCTTACTTTTCTTATTCTGACCATCCATGGCTTAGTCTTGTTTCCACTTATTCTGGGAATTATTCTTGCCTCCATCGCCTGCTTGCGACTTTGGCTTATCTGCAGATGTAATAGCAACCTCGGTCTTTGGCTTAGGGTAAAGACTTTCTGATCTCAAAGATTTCCCCACGATCGACTCAAACGTCTCATCGATGTGGTTAATAAGCCTCTCCCCCAAGTACTGATCCAAGCCAGTTATGAATTTCTCGTTCTTCTTCTCGGCAATATCAATAAGAGATAACCCATACTTGGACAAAGTGTTGAATTCGGCAATATACTCCGAGACAGCTCTGCCATTCTGCTTGAGTTCCAAGAACTTCCTAAACAATTCTGACTTCTGAGCAGCTGGGATAAACTTATCACTGAAACGAGTTCTAAACTGATCCCAAGTGACTTGATCCACTGGGGTAGCTGCCTTAATAGCATTCCACCAATTCATTTCCCGTCATTGCAGCTGACGGGATGCTAGCCTTCTCTTCATCGCATCCTCGATACCCAAGTCGTCAAAGATACGATCACAGCTATCCAACCAATCCTGAACATCCGTGGCCGACTCCGTTCCGTGGAACGGCTTCCCACCAAGGTTAGTGTAATCCTTGCACAACTTGGCAAAATCGGCCCTAGGCGCCTGCACTACTGGACCACCACCAATACCGGCATTGGGGGCTGCCCTCTACACATCCCTAAGCATCTCTCTCATGAGGTCAGTAAAAATCGTCCTCATGTCAGCAGCATTCCCATTATTGGCTCCCCTACCGGCACCTCTCGCGTATCGGCTCATCGTTCAATCTGTAAAGAGAAAACGATTAACCATCTCCATAGTGGTGCTAGTGCAGTGCGACTTTATCCTCAGCTATACTAATAGTATATATATATAGCTTTTAAAAACCAAAGTAATCACAAATACGCGCTCTCATATACGTACTATCTCTCCCTAGTGACTTTCTCTAGGTTAACTACGCAACCTAGAGCTCTAATACCAAATGTGACGGCCCGCCCCGCACCAACCGACATTTACTCCAAAAGTGAGCTATATACATGTCCAGTTAGCACGGGACGGTCGTCAGAAGGAAAGGAAAGAAGGAAATGAACTAACAAGGAACCTGTAGAATGTCTCACAACGCATAGAATAAAATATAATGACAACATACTTGACATAAAACAGGTGAAACAGTGCATAAGCTGAAAACTAGAACTAAACATCATAGCAGCGGAAATCCAAAATACAGCTTATTACAACTTTTAAAATACTGTCTCTAAAGCAAAAGCAAGATAAAGGAAGGTACACTACTAATGCCCAAGTAGTGACCACCAACGACACAGGGAGAATATATGTAGATATCATACGTAGGAGCCTCCTGCTCGTCTCCGAATCAGCTACTCGTGCATCACCAGCTAACTTGTTTCTAGTCTGCTCGTGTGAGTACCCAGAGTAATAAGAAGAGACATAAAACTCTGGGTCAGACAAAAAGTCTGGTATGGGCGATAAGCATCTAAACAGAACAATAACAGGTACACTAAACCATACCTAAACCTGCAACCAAAGAGTTAGCACTACATACCGTACAATACTCTAAGGTGCCACTAAACAGATGGTGTAAAGAGTACGAGGGTGGGGGTGTGCATGTCATAATGATGGGAAAACATATCAACCATAGCAACCATCCTCACATCTCTCACTCAGTGCGTAAAGCATACGATGTCCACCACTGTCAATCACTAGACCCATCGAAGTAGTGACGGAGTTCGACTTGTACAACTACTGCTACTACCAAGCTTACCACATGGAGTCATGACCAAATCTTTACAAATGACCCCACTTCATTGGTCTATAGCCCCTTTAGTTGAACCTATGCCACTGTGGCCCTGAATCCGTTCACATACTCCCTACACATAGTGATTCAAAGCTACAGACATCGACAACCCCTTTGCATACGTCCCACAACAAAGCCCAATCATGAAGCTCACTCATTGGTTCCCAACTGGATCCTGAGTCAAAGCTCCTCATTTGGTCTTCCTTTGCATCTCGGGTTCTGGTCATCACCTTCTTCTCCGGACCGGTCTTCATTTCTTCACTTTACTTTACTTCAGGTCGTGGTCATCAGCTCCTTGGTTCGGATCGGAATACTCCTCCCTAAGCAATCGGATCGGTTCGGAATCTCCAGCTCAACCTTCCTCTCTGCTCTGGGTCGGATCGGGGTGATCTTCCTCCAGCGGTTCGGATCAGAGTCCACACCTCCTGGCTTCATGGAAAACTCCTCTGGTTCGGTCCTTCTTCCCAAGCAATCGGATCGGGTCGGGTCTCTCAAGCTTCTCCATTGGGTCGGCTCGGGATTCTAGCTCCATAGCACCAAGTCGGTTCGGTTCGGATATACTCCTTCAGTTCAGCTCGTGAGGCTACCTGGCTCTAGAACATCGGTTCGAGGGGAGGTCTCCTGGTCGGTTCGGTTCGGGCTCCTCCCTCCGATCCGGTCCGGATCGGCCAAATTCCTGCAACTCATTCCAGCGACTGTTTATGCCATTCGATGGCGTTTTCGACCAATCTAACACTTCTAGACAATCGCAAATCATGTCATACAGTCATAGCAACATGTAACATCAACCCCAAACATCAAAACAATAACTATAGCATGTAAAATGGATCAAACATACCCAAAATCCCATATTTCCCTTAAGCATGTTTAAGCAAAACTAATCATAGGTTTAACAAAACTTAACCAAATCAAACCAAATTTCTAACAGAGGCATAAAATATTATTTAAGAATTTCTAAACATTTTTCCATAATTTATTAGTGTATAAATTCACTAATCTTCACTAATTACCCTTAATTAGGGCAAAACTATGCAAATCACTCACCTTGGCCACAAATAAAATTTTCAGAACTGAAACCTCGCTGATTTGGGTGAATACTGATGTCTAACAGCAGCTCTAATACTGATTTGGTGAAGATCTTCTTTGATTTGATGTAGATTAGGCCAAAACTTGATTAGAAAGTGATTAGAAGGTGATTTGGGTGTTGGAGGCCATTGCTAGGGTTCCAAGAATGAAAGTGGCGGCTGAAAGAAATGTTTTCTAACCCTAATCAGCCCCTATACATCTCCAAACCCGAAATCCCCTTTGGGCCTAGCTGCTAATTACCCGGTTAAGCCCAATTAAGCTGTTTTTCACCATCTGAAACTTGTTTCAGCCATATCTCCCAAATGGTGAGTCCGTTTGGCTAATGTGACCACTCTACGGAATTGTAAACCATCATCCGGAGCCAATGGAAGTGGTTTCAGGTCAAAATTCCTTTCCAGTAAAAAGTTATGGCCAAAACAGTACCAACTAGGGGTAAAATGGTCATTTAAAAATCGACAAAAATCATGAACATGGGAAATGACCCCAATAGTTGTCTCCCAAAGTTACATGACCATACGACTTCATATGTGAAAGAAAGAAATATTCTACGATCCTATGATGCGTAGAATGCGGGTCGTTACATAGTGCTTGAGCTTCTTACATTTGGAATCACTTTGAAGGGCTTATGGAGAATTGCTTTCATGTCCTCAATTTCAAAGACCGATGTATGAAGTGGTCGGCCAAATCTAAGGGCTCTTCTGTGTGTGCCATTTTTTCGTATCATCCCTGCATACATAAGCTGGCACCAATAATGCATTAGAAACATCTTCTGCTTTGATGATAAATGCTTAGATAGGGCTTAGATAATTCACTTGATCCACGATGACATCAAAAATACATTTGTGTCTAGACCATTCTGAATTCATTCATCACGAACTTTAACATTAGTAGTTCATAATGGTTAATTTATACCTTTGTTTTTTCTGTTCATTTACTGTTGTGTTGTTCCATTTTTGTAGGGCTTCCTGGTTTCTTGTCATCTAGCTTCATACTGACTAATCCTGCTTTGCAGTCACCTTAGCCTTGAGTTCACCTAGCCTTTCTTTATTTCTCTTTGTCATTCGAGGGATCCTATGCTCCAGGCTGTGAACTTTTGGATTCCTTCGGTGGTCTCTCCTCTCCACGATGCGCTTTGAGGTCCAACTACTCTGCCTTTTTGGGAGGAAGTGACCCTATCCCCTCGATTGTCATCATAGATATTTTCTTTATTTATATGTTATGTTGGCCCCTTTTTTTAGGAGCCTCTCCTGTCTACTTCTCTGGTTTTGTTGTCATTTTTTTTTGTAGGCTGGCCAGGATGGGGGACACCGTTCACTTTTTTATATATAGTGCCACCGTAGTCCATTGTTCTAATGGTTTTTGCTAGGTGGACCTTCTTAAAAATTAACTTAGGAGGCAATATAAACGACTTTAATAATACATTTAGGAAGTGCGTAAATTAAAGGGCTTAGCCTAGTATTTAGATTGAGGATAAATTGATTGCTTATTGTATGGGTTCGGATGCGAGACCAATAGAGTAACAAAACATAATTCTACCCTTCACTTAAAGGTTATCAACAGTTATGTATACATACTACTAATATGAGACACCTTCAACTATAGGACCATAAGGAAGGGGTTTACATTCGTGTGTAGGTATGGAAACCGAAGATTCGCCTCAGATTTAAAGTATTAAATGACTAGGATTATTTAAGGTTACTAAGGGGTTTATGTCAGGATGGAAGGCATTAAATGGATACTAGGTTAGCCCCCTAATTATTTAAAAAGTCTAAAATAACATACAATGGTACTGATTAGAAATTGGGGTATGTTTCATTGATAAACTAGCGGTACCAAGTAACCGGAGTGCATTTTCCTTAGCTTTTAGGTATAAATAATATTTTAGCCATGGGAGGTCAGAAGGCTATGTTAATGTGTTTGTTAAATCGATATTTAGAAGTAGGGTTGGTATGTAGGCTTTGACTCGATCCAATTGCCTTGAGTTGTCGTTAACAAAGACTTTGGTTATGTCCAAATGGATTTCTCTTCCTGTACATAATACATTAAGACCTCAATGTTTAATCAATTATCTATTTTTCAGAGATAGGCAAGTTAACACTTAGATAAGTCATTGAGACACATTATTAATATGACTAATTTAATTATAAAGGACTATCTAGAGATCAATGGCCTTTGTAAGTATGGTCGGTTGACTAGCGATTATGTCATGGAGGTCCCACTTTGGGTTAGGTATAAAATGGTTGTTGGATTTATCTCCTCCCTGTTTAAGAAGTATTAAACTATCAGAGCTTCCTTTCTGGATAGTGCAATGCTTATATGTTGGCATATATATAGTTGTACCTCAAAGAATACTAGATATACATATTGTATTCGCATATGAATTAATCGAATAAAACATGAACGATGGACATAAAAAATAAATAGTAATCAACCGACATAAACTAGTATTATGGATAAAATATATAATTTTTCCAGTCACTAGAACATTATTCTAACCACGTTTCCGTGCAAGCCACATGATATATTTGGAAGGGGTAGACTACTAGAGAAAGGCAAGAATGGTAGATGGAGAGGTGTTACAACACCCCGAAATTTTAACGACACTAAAGATGACGAATTAAAGAATAATTAGTGTGAAATACACTGTTAACAATGAATTAAGGAAAACTTAATTAAATATTCATAATTAAGTAAAACAGAATGCGCCATTGCGTCCGTCTCGGAATTCAGGTCAAGATAGACACTTGGTTTGCGTAAATCAGACACCGTATGAAGAAGTTATTAAGGTTTGAAGTTTGTATGCATATAAGGAAGATATATATATACACACATATAAATTCAAAGATATTCAAAAATCAGCAAAACCAGAAATTCGGCGCGCAAATCAAGGAAGGGCCGACCGTTTGAGGTCGACCCGGCTCGGTCGACCCAGGCTCATGGGGCTCGACCCCGGGGTCGACCTAGGGGTTGACACCCCTGAAGGGGGGTCGACCTAGGGGTCGACCCACCTAAAGGGGGGTCGACCTACCCAGGGATCTGGAAGCTTCTCTGATGTGGACGATTCTAATGGCTTCTGGTCCAATCTGAAGGTCTTGGTTGCTCCGCTACTCCTATATAAAGGACCCTAAACCTAGGTTTTATTCATCTAAAAATGGCGGTGATGGTGGAGCTCTGCTACAACAAAAATTGGAGGGCCTAATCTTTACTAAATCCAATTCAGCAAACATTATAAAATTCGACGGTTGCTACAACAACAAATTCAATGTGTTCTTCGCAGTAATTTGGATCCATTTCCTTAGATCTATTCACTGTGAGTTCATGTTATTTTTAGATCTAAATATTTAATTAGTAACCTTGGTATGTATATAAAAATTGGATCTTGAATCGGTGCCTAATCGGTTCTATTATGACATAATTATCAGATCTTCTTTTATACGTTCATACCGCCACCATGTTAAATCTTGTCATAATATGCCTATTCAGTTATGCCTAATTCTATCAGTTTATTATTGATTCGTTATTATGTCTGTTCTGATTATCTTCTCTCCCTCTTTTCCCTTTTTTATTTTTATATAGCTAGGCTACCATCGAGCCTAGGCCTAACGCTGAGAAATGCAAACGTGAGAAATTGGGAACGATTGGGAAAGACATAATTTGGGGCATAATTGATATTGGAAAAATATGAATATAAGTTTGGACATAAAATGTGGAAATATAAAAATATGGATTTGGAGACATATATCGTGCTGTATAACATGAATATGAATTTAGGCGAATATTGGGAAATATTATTTGGCATAAATTATGTAAAATATGATTTGGGTGTAAATTGGAATATATGTTAATATGAATTTGGGCACAACTTGTATTGAAATATGTGAATATGTACTAGGGACATAAATTGGAAATATGTAGATTTGGGTTTGTGCATAACACACACACACACACACATATATATATGTGTGTGTGTGTGTGTGTGTGTGTGTGTGTGTATGCCTTGACTTATAACTTGGAGAAAATAGCATATGGTGCATAATTAAAAGGTGAATTGAAAGAGGGGCATAAACGTCTATAATTGGAACAGTGAATTGGGCATATAATTAAATATGGCAAAAACGGGTATGAACACCTAAAAGGAAATAGGTAAAATTGGATAACAATGAATGCCTAGTATTACAATTAGAAATTGTAATTGTACTTATGACACGAGGTTAGGTTGCATTAGTGGTAGAAGTCTGCCCGGACCCGATCGGCATATCCAGCAATCACTAATGTTGAACCTAATGTGAGATGTCTAAGTGCGCAAATATAAGACATGCTCAGATACGAGGTTAAGCCCAACTTGTGTAATAAGTCTGCCCGAACCCGCCCGGCATATCCAGCATCCACAAATGACAGGTTTAATGTGGGAGGTCTAGCATATTGTAACCATAAATGAAAATATGGTAATAAATCTTGAATACTTAACCTAGTTGAATCCACAGGGATTGTATGGAAAAAAAATAAAGATGGGGTTAAGTAAAATTGGTTGAACGGTGGGTGGGTTAAGTAAATCTGAGGGGGGTGAGTAATATTTACATATAGGCCCATAAACTTAACCCGGTAAGGTTATGTAATTAAGACACCTAATGGTATACATAACCGGTAGAAATAATAAAGTTATGTAATTGGAAGACACCTTGTAGGGTAAGCATAACTTGTAGAAATGATAGAATTAGATATGTGTAATAATCTACTAAGTAAACAAAGATAAGTTATAGTGACGGTGTAAATTGAATTTATGATTAAATGAGAAAGAATGAGGAAAACTTATAAAATAAATAAGTTATATTTAATCATAAATGGTAAGTGACATGTTAATAAGGAAACATGTGAATTAAGATATACTTAATAACGTATTAAGGAGAACATGTTATTGTAATGATGTAACCAAGCAAGAATATAAAATAGATTGCGGATTACAGACCTTGGGCGATAATAGAGAGAATAACATGTTGTGGGCTTATTAATAAACTTAAATGGATAAAATTATATGATTGAAATTAGTAAGCAAGAGAAACTTGGTAAATTGGAATAAGAATTCAATATGAAGGGGAATAACCAAGTTAAATGGGAGCCTGGTGAGGTATGACAAGCGCGTAAAAGAATGTTTAGACATAGGGTCTAACAACATATTAAAGATAGGCACTTGGATCAGTCCATACGTTTGAGGGTGAATAACCCAACGGGGTAGATCATCGAGGTGTTATAAGACACGAGGGGTGTGCACATTCATCTGATTGTTATGACAGCTCCAAAGGACTGGAAGGGGAAGCACGCAGCTTCCTGAAGTACGTAAGGTGCTCCTAGTAGTCCTCTGTGCGGTGACAGATGTCTTAGGCTGTACTCGCAGAGGTTAGCTCTGTGCGTAACTACTAGGTGGGTAGGCCTTGACTGTAGATGTAGCTATGCAGTCAGAATGCTGTGACGAGGTTACACTAGGGTAGTTCGGCAATTGCCTCATGAGGAGACAGTGGGTCACAAACAACAAGGTTAGTAGACCGTTGGATATCCGTCATCGGCAGCCAGCGAGATGCGAAAATTCTAGAGCTAAACCCAAGATAACATTTCACATTTCACTATCGAGGTACGGGGTTGAGGGTAGACGCCACATGGATGTTTAGATTGGTTGTATTAGGGGTGGTCGATTAGCTCTTGTAATCTTTACTATTTGAGGGAGGGGCCGAGGTCGGGCCATAGCCACCATGGAAAACAGACCCAAGAAATATCTGTATTTGGAGGCTCTTAAAGGCGGGCCTATAGAGGTATGGAAAAGCTCCCGGGCAAGTTCCGTGTTTCTTGTTTAGCCCTGCCATGAAATTCGATGCGCATTAGAGGACATGCAATTGAGGTATCGAGCTACAATTACAGTACATACGTGGGACAGTCTAGATACATGCATATCCGCTCTGGGTGGTGTATCATAGACTAGAGGGTATTATTCCGATAAGGGATCTAATTCGATCGATGGTGGCAGTCTATACGCTTACGTAGCATAGTAATGACAGATATATGCAGAACGTAACATTGTTATATAGAGATCCGTATGTCACTCCGGCGTAGGATGAGGGACTGCGTTCTTTACGGTGGAGATCGTGCGAGTGGGGTACCATGCGGTGTATCTCAATAATGAAAAATAGCTACATATATTGTATTAGGAGAATCCATGGGAAAGTAAATGGGTACGATGCGCAGAAAAGTCTTGAGTTCTACTAACCCAAGTAACCTAATAATCAAGAAAATGAAATGGAACGATATTGGTAGGGATCATTCTATTTCTAATATACTAGTATCGGTGCGGTGCAGAGAAATGTATTTAAGAAGCTCTATATTTCCTGTTCATCTTATCTTGCTCAGTTCACACATGTTATTGTTACTGTTATCTTATTCTTCCAGTTTTATATACCTGCCATGATACTTTTATTTATTTATATTTAAAAGTAACTGGACTCGCCAGACTTTATGTCTGACCCTTTTTGTTTCCTCTTCTCTCTCTTTCGTTCCCTCCCCCTGCCCCCCAGGTTCTCAGGGTGGAAGTGCTTAGAGTTGATTTGGATTCTTTCAGCTTAGCTTGGATTTTGGATATAGATGTACCACTTTGACCTCTGGTCAACTCTCTTATGGCTTCACATGGGAAATATGGTTTTATGCTTTTGTATTCTAATATTTTTGGCAAGACAGATTATTTATGTAATTGGTTCTTCAAACTTATGATGTAAACTCAGTATTTGGGACCAAGATGTTTTGATTTAAATAAAGTTTCTAATTCCGCTGCTATTTTACATGTTTGTCTTGTGATATTATGTTCTTATTTACCTATAACGCTTCATGGAACTTAATGCATTCCCTTAATGATTGACATTAACGGCCGTGGGGTGTTACATTTGGTATTAGAGCATATGGTTATAAGATCGGATAAAATATTCTGAAAATGGGTTTCAAAAAGGTCTCAAAAACAAAGTATTTTAAAATAAAACGTCTGTTTTTGAAAGGCATATTTTCCAAAGCCATAAATGTCTTCTCGATTCTCCGCTTGATTCCTTTTCCTTTTTGTTCGGGGAACCGTTTCTTCTCGAAAGGGTATCCCGATTTCGGCATGGTTCCGTAGGCATGTTAAAAATACGTTACATGTCGAAGGGCAAAGAAGTGCCTAACCTCCATCTTTAGCCGCTGTGGTTTCACCTACGTCTTATTTTCTTTCAAGCCTCGTAAGAATTTCCGTGCGATGGAGGCAGCTTTCAAGGGACTAGTTAGCATGTGGCAAAAAGAAGAATAAGCGAGTTGGGGCTAAGGAGCACAACCCAAAGATGAAAGAAAATGATGGCTTAAGTAGGAAATATAGATGAAAGAAGAAACGAGATAATACCATAACTTCAGAACGGTGGGTCATCTAAAAAAGGATTGCAGAAAGGGGAAAGGAGTTGTTACCACTTTGGTAAGGCGGGACGCCTTATTAAGGAGTGCCCAAAGAGACAAGGACAAGGCCAAAAGGTAGGAACTTCTAGGGGGAAAGCTAATGTTCTCATAGCCGGTGGACAGGATAGGGGTAGAAAAGTTTCCGTCGAAGGATTGATTTCTATTTCTGATCATCCAGTTAGGATTCTTTTTCTGGCGCTTCGCATTCTTTTATATCTGATCCTTTAATTGAGTCTCTACACCTATATACTAGTATGGTTTGGATCCCGTTATTGCCTCAAACCCCATTGGAGGTACGGCTCATTTATCGAGGATTTGTCGGGGTTTGAGAATCTTTGTGTTAGGCGTCGAGTTTGGTTGTGATGCATATGTTCTTGATTTCATAAGATACGGTTTGATTCTAGGGATAGATTAGTTAACTACATATATGGAGCCATTCTAGATTATGAGAGGAGAGTCGTTAGACTTCTGACTTGCCATAGAAAGACTCTCGAGATTTTTTATGACCCCAAAAGGGTCTGTCATGCTTAGTCTCCTAGAATCTCTTGATATATCTATCGATGATTTGCGATTTGTACCAATAGTTGTGAGTATCTTGATGTTTTGATGAGGTTCGGGGTTTACTCCCGAGACACGAGATTGGTTTTCGCATACACTTGGTAGACAATGCAAAGCCAGTTGCATTGCCTGTGCGACATATGACTCCTAAAAAGAAAAGAGGGAACTTTGTAAGCAAGTAGGGGAGCTACTTGAGAAGTGGTTTGACAAGTGAATCATATCGGAATGGGAAACCTATTGAAGACAGTCCTTGAGGAAGCCCGTCATTCTAAAGATGACTATTCATTCAAGAGGCGATAAAATGTATAGAGTTCGAGGTAGTGGAGCCAAACTTGCGAGAGGAAGTGAAAGTAGAGAAGGAAGCAACAATGGGATGAGTACCGACTTGCATACTTGGATCAGAGGTTAAGAAATTGTGCAGAGAAGTGAAGCTAGTAAAAGTACAATGGGGAGAGGACCGCGAGAACGCTACTTGGGAGGCTGAAGACAAGATTCGCGCTTCATATCCTTTCCTTTTTGAGAATATGTTCTTAACTTCTTTTTCCAAGCTTCGAATTAATATTTGTATCTATCGTTGAATATCTCCTATCGATCAATTCTTTAGATAGAAAACTAATGAATGTAAACAAGTGTTTGAGACAAGTTATGTTAGATGGATGCAAGTGTTTGCTAGTGGTTGCTCGTGGAAGCATATACACACACAATAGGCATTAAATCGGCTCAATCACTTACATATTGCATATTGATGTGTGTACTTTTTAAATTTTTATAGATCAAAATGGGTGTATCGTTAAATTGGTGTTGCATTTGGATGGATGATTGTGCACATATATAGAACTTACATGGATTATGATGATTTGGATACATTTTGGTTGCACGGCACAAACATACATTGCATTAAGGAAGTCAATTGAATCAGTAGACCACCAAATCTTTCGCATTAGTTTACGGACATATACACACACTATTGCGTATGTTCATAAAAGCATTATAAATTCCTTAAGGATAATGGATGCATGTGATTGCTAGATGGATGTATGATTGTTGGATGTTAGGATATACGTTCTTCTTAACTTAGAGATTTCGGGGACGAAATCCTTTGAGTATGGGAGAATGTAACACCCCGAAATTTTAACGACACTAAAGATGATGAATTAAAGAATAATTAGTGTGAAATACACTTTTAACAATGAATTAAGGAAAACTTAATTAAATATTCAGAATTAAGTAAAATGGACAGCGCCATTGCGTCCTTCTCGGAATTCTTGTTAAGATAGACACCTGGTTTATGTAAATCGAACACCGTATGAAGAAGTTATTAAGGTTTGAAGTTTGTATGCATATAAGGAAGATATATATACATATAAATTCAAAGATATTCAAAAATCAGCAAAAGCAGAAATCCGGCGCGCAAATCAAGGAAGGGCCGACCGTTTGAGGTCAATCCGAGACCCGGCTGGATCGACCCATGGGTCAACCCAGGCTCATGGGGATCGACCCCGGGGTCGACCTAGGGGTAGACACCCCTGAAGGGGGGTCGACCCACCTGAAGGGGGGCCGACCCACCTAGGGATCTGGAAGCTTCTCTGATGTAGACGATTCAGAGGGCTTCTGGTCCAATCTGAAGGTCTTGGTTGCCCAGCTACTCCTATATAAAGGAACCTAAACCTAGGTTTTATTCGTCTAAAAATGGCGGTGACGGCGGAGCTCTTCTACAACAAAAATTGGAGGGCCTAATCTTCACCAAATCCAATTCAGCAAGCATTATACAAATTCAACAGTTGCTACAACAACAAATTCAACGTGTTCTTCGTAGTAATTTGGATCCATTTCCTTAGATCTATTCACTGTGAGTTCAAGTTATTTTTAGATCTAAATATTTAATTAGTAACCTTGGTATGTAAATAAAAATTGGATCTTGAATCGGTGCCTAATCAGTTCTATTATGACATAATTATCAGATCTGCTTTTATATGTTCATACTGCCACGTTAAATCTTGTCATAATATGCCTATTCAGTTATGCCTATTTCTATCAGTTTATTACTGATTTGTTATTATTCCTGTTCTGAATATCTTCTCTCCCTCTTTTCCCTTTTTTACTTTTATATAGCCAGGCTAACTTCGAGCCGAGGCCTAACGCTGAAAAATGCGAACGTGAGAAATTGGGAACGATTGGAAAAGACATAATTTGGGGTATAATTGATATTGGAAAAATATGAATATAAGTTTGGGCATAAAATGTGGAAATATACAAATATGGATTTGGGGGCATATATCGTGTTGTATAACATAAATATGAATTTAGGAGAACATTGGAAAATATGATTTGGCATAAATTATGTAAAATATGATTTGGGCGTAAATTTGAATATATGTTAATATGAATTTGGGCACAACTTGTATTGAAATATGTGAATATGAACTAGGGAGATAAATTGGAAAATATGTAGATTTGAGTTTGTGTATAACATATATATATATATTTATATATATATATATATATATATGCCTTGACTTATAACTTGGGAAAAAGATTAAAAGGTGAATTGAAAAGGGGGGTGTAAAGGTCTATAGTTGGAACAGTGAATTTGGCATATAATTAAAAATGGGGAAAAAGGGTACGAACACCTATATGGAAATAGGTAAAATTGGATAATAATGAATGCCTAGGATTACAATTAGAAATTGTAATTGTACTTATGACACGAGGTTAGGTTGCATTAGTGGTGGAAGTCTGCCCGGACCCGACCGACATATCCAGCAATCACTAATGTTGAACCTAATGTGAGAGGTCTAAGTGCGCAAATATGAGACATGCTCAGACATGAGGTTAAGCCCAATTTGTGGAATAAGTCTGCCCGGACCCGCCCGACATATCCAGCATCCACAAATGACAGGTTTAATATGGAAGGTCTAGCATACTGTAACCATAAATGAAAATATGGTAATAAATCTTGAATACTTAATCTAGTTGAATCCATAGGGAGTGTATGAATAAAATAAAGATGGGGTTAAGTAAAATTGGTTGAACGGTGGGTGGGTTAAGTAAATTTGAGGGGGTGGGTAACATTTACATATAGGCCCATAAACTTAACCCGGTAAGGTTATGTAATTAAGACACCTAGTGGTATACATAACCGGTAGAAATAATAAAGTTATGTAATTGGAAGACACCTTGTAGGGTAAGCATAACTTGTAGAAATGATATAATTAGATATGCGTAATAATCTGCTAAGTAAACAACGATAAGTTGTAGTGACGGTGTAAATTGAATTTATGATTAAATGAGGAAAACTTATAAAATAAATAAGTTATATTTAATCAGAAATGGTAAGTGACATGCTAATTAGGAAACATGTGAATTGAGATATACTTAATAACGTATTAAGGAGAACATGTTATTGTAATGATGTAACCAAGCAAGAATATAAAATAGATTATGGATTACAGACCTTGGGCCACAATCGAGAGAATAACATGTTGTGGGCTTATTAATAAACTTAAATGGATTCAGTTATATGATTGAAATTAGTAAGCAAGAGAAACTTGGTAAATTGGAATAAGAATTCAATATGAAGGGGAATAATCAAGTTAAATGGGAGCGTGGTGAGGTATGACAAGCGCGTAAAAGAATGTTTAGATATAGGGTCTAACAACATATTAAACAAAGGCGCTTGGATCAGTCCGTACGTTTGAGGATGAATAACCCAATGGGGTAGATCATCGAGGTGTTATAAGACACGAGGGGAGCGCACATTCATATGATTGTTATGACGACTCCAAAGGACTGGAAGGGGAAGCACGCGGCTTCCTGAAGTACGTAAGGTGCTCCTAGTAGTCCTCTGTGCGGTGACAGATGTCTTAGGCTGTACTCGCAGAGGTTGGGTCTGCGCGTAACTACTAGGTGGGTGGGTCTTGACTGCAAATGTAGCTATGCAGTCAGAATGTTGTGACGAGGTGACACTAGGGTAGTTCGACGATTGCCTCACGAGGAGGCGGAGGGTCACGACCAACAAGGATAGTAGACCGTCAGATATCCATCATTGGCAGCCAGCGGGATGCGAAAAGACTAGAGCTAAACCCAAGATATCATTTCACCTTTCACTGTCGATGTACGGGGTTGAAGGTAGATGCCACATGGATGTTTAGATTGGTTGTATTAGGGGCGGTCGCTTAGCTCTTGTAGTCTTTACTAGCTGAGAGAGGGGTCGAGGAGGGGCCATAGCCACCATGGAAAACAGATCCTAGGAATATCTTTATTTGGAGGCTCTTAAAGGCGGGCATGTAGAGGTATGGAAAAGCTCTCAGCCGAGTTCCGTGTTTCTTGTTTATCCTTGCCACGGAACTCGGTGTACATTAGAGGACGTGCGATTGAGGCATCGAGCTACAATTACAGTACATACGTGGGACAATCAAGATACATGCATATCTTCTCTGGGTGGTGTATCGTAGACTAGAGGGTATTATTCCGATAAGCAATCTGATTCGATCGATGGTGGCATTCCGTACGCTTACGTAGCATAGTAATGACAGATATATGCAGAATGGAACATTGTTATATAGAGATTCGTACGTCACTCCGACGTAGGATAAGGGACTGCGTTCTATACGGTGGAGACCATGCGAGTGGGGTACCATGGGGTGTATCTCAATATTGAGAGATGGCTACATATATTGTATTAGGTGAATCCATGGGAAAGTAAATGGGTACGATGCACGGATAAGTCTTGAGTTCTACTAACCCAAGTAACCTAATAATCAAGAAAATGAAATGGAAAGATATTGGTAGGGATCATTCTATTTCTGATATACTAGTATCGGTGCGATGCAGAGAAATGTATTTAAGAAGCGCTATATATCTTGTTCATCTTATCTTGCTCGTTTCACACTTGTTATTATTACTTCTATCTTGTTCTTCCAGTTTTATATACCTGCCATGATACTTTTATTTATTTGTTTTTAAAAGTAACTGGACTCGCCAGACTTTATGTCTGACCCTTTTTGTTTCCGCTTCTCTCTCTTCCATTTCCCCTCTCCCCACCCCCCCACCCCCCTTTTCAGGTTCTCAGGGTGGAAGTGCTTAGAGTTGATTTAGATTCTTTCAGCTTAGCTTGGATTTTGGATATAGATGTACCGCTTTGACCTCTGGTCAACTCTCTTATAGCTTCACATGGTAAATATGGTTTTATGCTTTTGTACTTTGATATTTTTGGCAAGACAGATTATTTATGTAATTGGTTACTTCAAACTTATGATGTAAACTCAGTATTTGGGACCAAGATGTTTTGATTTAAATAAAGTTTTTAATTCTGCTGCTATTTTACATGTCTGTCTTGTGATATTATGTTCTTATTTACCTATAACGCTTCACGGAACTTAATGCATTCCCTTAGTGAGTGACATTAACGGACGTGGGGTGTTACAGGTCTCATCATTCATGCTTGGCGTTAGGAATGGAAATAAGGTGGGTTGAAGAAATTTTTCTTGCCTTAGACCCACCTCGATTTTTTAAGACATTGTCCAAGTTTGCCTCATTGACCTTGCTCGATATGTAATTCTGCCCCAAGCCTGAAACTCGTACGTATCAAGATAGACTCGCTCCGCCCCAAGATCTGTTGAGATGTATTAATTTACATTGTGTTCCAAAGTACACACAGTTATTTATTTATATTTGTTGTTAGTAAATCCTATGTTAAATACAAAAAACATTGTGTTCATAATGATAACATAATATAGTAAAGAAGAAACGTACAATAAAAGTTCAAAAAATATGCATGTTTTACTGTATAATTAACATTGATGCAACTTAATATTATAAAACAATTATAGCTTATTGAATGGACATTATAAATCTATGTCATAATCACTTTTGTCTAGGAATATTATCAAATCATCAATATAATAATAAAGTAATATCACGAGATCTTAGTAATGTAGGTTGTGTTAAGGTTAGTCAACCAAGCACCGACCCAACCCTAGACTCCAATCTATCAAGAATGGGTCGTGGGTTTACCCGTCTCGATAATACAATGAGGTGGGGTTGAACATGCTAAAATCAAGGTGGAACTATCGGGTTTACACTAGTCCGACCTCATAGCCACCCCTAATCGGTATTGGCAAAAAAAAACTAGAGTCTGAATATCCAAGGAATGATATTAGTTAAAGGTAATACCCATGCTGTGAAAACTCGTAACTTCCCCGGTAAGGAAAGCCCGGATGATCTAGAGAACACGACAAAATAGAACGCAGACGGAAGAACATTTCATTGTTAATTACAACAATTCCATCAGATACAAGAATATACAGAGCACAAAATGAATAAATTACATCCGATAAATATCAGAGATTACAATACATTACATAGCAGCGGAAAATAATACAATGCACAACTAGAAGTAATACGTGGATACAAAGCTTTCCGAGTATCGTTCCAGCTGTAAATCAGGATCCTGTGAATATAAATCTGCAAAACCAAAACTACTAGCTGCCCGTGTCAAAATAAGGGCACCCAGAGTTTAGGTTAAAACAATAAACTCCAGGTCAGTCATGGGACTGGTGTGAGAAATAAAACAGTTAATAATCTTTATTTTAAAGTTAGGTAAATCAAGGGACCACGCCGTATAACACGGAACGGGTTTCCTCCCAAGAACACCGGTGCATAGAAAAAATAGCGCAATGCTAAATAAAGAAAAATGAAGCTGTTATAAGACCCAGGTCCTATCACACAATGCAACGCAAGCCGGGGGATAGGGTTTTACCTTATAATAGCTAAAGAATGCTTGATACGTGAAATTTCATGTTTTATTATTACTATAAGTGCATAGTGTCAAAACAATTTCAAATCATAAATATCAATCATAGACGGCATGGGTACCATATATCATGTCGCCATACTAGTTTTACAATTAAAACCGCAAAGTCACATATTGGAAATTGGATTTCCATCTGTGAACCGAGGCAAAAGATAGTCCTCACCGATTCGAGACTCTCTAGCCCAAGCCTCAAGACCCAGACTCAGGTGGGCCCTTGGATCGTCAGGGCCGGTCCACCGATGTGGATTAAAATGCCTGAACACTACGTTTCCCCGCCCTTTGGGGTGCAACGAATGACTCCATCGGACCCGGATCGTCCGATCTAACCGAGGCGCCTTGCAACAGCAACAACCACATAAGTCAAACTCGTCAGAGTGTGTAAAACCACTGAAGCCACTTCTAACTAGAAAGAAACGCATGTCCTCCCTGAGGTCCTTCTCCCGTTTTTGGTTCACACCGGGGTGTGAGGCTCGCGAATCCACGCTACACAAAGCTATGCCACACAGGCCGTGCTTTGATCATCAACCACAAGACTCTGCATTTCAACAGAAGCCTTGATCATATTGCCACTTAAGCATGCCACACAGGCAATTCACTCCATGCGTTTGATATCCATCAATATATAACCCATGAGCTCGTACGTCTCAGAGAAGGGAGTTAAGCAAGAGAATAAATTCTCCGCCGCCAAACAGATATATATTTAATAGAAATTAATCACACAAACTAAAATCCAATGTCAGACACACAGTCCATTTACAAGTTCGTTCTGGGTCTGAACAAAACCGGAGGCACCTTGTACCTCGCATATCCATCGATCTCCAAATACGTCTGGACGACCACTAACTGATTCCCTCCTTTTGGGTGTACGGCCCAATCAGGATCATCGGTAATCACTCAAACGACGTGAAGACCTCCGGTCTTCAACCACCGTCTTCATCTTCGACACCACGTCGAATCAGTTATTCAGAATGGGATAAACCCGGTCTTTCTGAATAACTCGCGTATATATTATAAAAGTGTTACACAAACACAACAAACGCCTCATTCCACTTCAGAATATTCTTTTTATTCAAATATTCTTATATTTTGGGAAAGGTTCCCATTAATTTTATCAAAGATAAATTCTTTAAATTTATTCTTTAATCTCCTTTCAATATCAATTCAAACTAGTCGGGATTTGCGAACCACACCGAAGTAATCATTTATTTTATTTCTCAATCCCAACCTATTCATCCCACGAAGTAAAACTGGTCATACTTCATATCTAACACCACGGTGTTATCGGTAAATTCAATTACCATTTCACGTTCAAATCTAATTAAAGATTAGACTACCGCCTGGAGTAAAACTGGTGATACTCCATTCTCGATCTTTTCAATCTAATTAAAGATTCGCTAAAACTCCACTTAGTTTAAATCTTTGACTGGGTTAAAGAATCAGTGTCATTTAAAACACGGTTCACGATAAACCCAAAATCACATTCCATTAATTATCGGGTTAAAGAACAAGTGTTATTTGAAACACTATTCATGATAAACCCAAAAATCAATACCAATTCAATTCCAATTAAATATTATTTAATTGGTACACTTCATTAAATCCAAATAAAAAGATTTAATCTTTTTCTCAACTGGGTTTAAGAACAGTGTTAATGAAGACACCATTCACGACAAACCCAAATCACATTTGATATTAAATACAAGGCTCTGAATATAAAATATATCGGCATATATTCAATATCAAATTCTACGACCAACAAATATCGTATGGGAAATAACGATATAAATATATCTTTCAAATTTCCATAACAATATCTGTACAATCACGAAATCCAACATCGAAATATTCCAAAGACAATTTCGATTCAAATCCACTCCAATTCAATTATTGGAAATTGTGGTTATCTTTAAAACCTTTTTCAAATTCAATTTATTTATTTAAAAATAAATAGAATTAGAATTCTAGTTCAAAACTAGTTCATTTCGATAAAAATCTATTTTTATCTTTTCAAATATGGAGTTTTTCATCCCAATTCTTCACAAATCATTTCTTATGATTTTACACAAATTATTACTATTTTTAATAATTTTATCAAGGCCCGTACAGTCGATTTCCATCAACGGCCATCGAACTACGCTTACAGCGACCTTTTTCAAATTTGATTTGGAAATAATTCTAAATCCAACCGTTAGATTTCAAATTTCTAATATTCGTTAGAAAGCTCTTTTCGATACGAACCCAACGGTTCCGGTTTCAGGAGAATCCGACGGTCGGATCTCCCGCACTATCCATTCGAAGTCAATGGTCGAAATTCACGAACTGCCGCTGCGCGGCGCGTTCTATTCAGGCCATTATATTATATATATAATATATACTTCGTCGATTTCAATTCAAAACGTGCTTTATAAATCGTTTTAAATTCATTTTCAAAACGGTTTCAACTTCATATTCAATTTCAAATCAAAATTGAATATTCCAATATAAATTTGTTTTAAATTCATTTCAAATCGATTTCAATTCAATTTCAATTCAATTTCAATTTCAATTCATTTCAATTTAATTCTAATTTCAATTCTACTGAATTTAATTTGAATTTCAATTTATTTCAATTCTATTCAATTTCAATTTGAATTCAATTTCCATTCAATTTCAATTCGAATTTCGATCATTTTCAATATAATTCAAATTCAAATTCACTTTCAATGTAATTCAAATTTCGAAAACACTTTCAATATACATTGAAAATTGAATAAAATCGATATAAATATCGTTCACGTCAAAATGGCGTCAATCTAATCAACACGGCTTCATATATTTCTATTTTCAAATATTCTATTTCAAATATTTCTTTTTCAAATATTTATATTTCAAAAACTGGAATGAGGCCCAATCAATTACCATATCATGTTAATTATATGGATTTTCTACAACACATGTACAAAATCACAACGATAAATAATCAACCATCATCCAGAATGCGTTCTACACTGTATAAGCATCAAATATAAATATTTAACGCTTATAACAGCTTGTCAATCTATCGATCGACATACAACTAATTATTGGGATTAGTGTATGTCATATATCATCCCAATACCCGTGTGGGGTTTCAAACAATCAAACACAGATTTTATTTGTGCAGTTGGGCGATGTGTAAAATTTATCGTCCCAATCAATATCAGTCAAATGTGTGTATATAAACAAATCGTCTGATTTGTTTATATTTATTTCATTTCATATACACGTTAAAAATTCTATTTTCAACCATAAAAATATTTTTATTTCAATCCATATCACACAATCAACTACACATCAAAATCAAACAAACAAACAAGCCGTCCATGGTCTGTGGACGACGGGTGTCGGGTGCTACTAAACACCGTCTGCATCCTAGTATATAATTCAACTAGAAATAAAATTTAAAGTGAGAAGTTCTCACCGACTAGCTAAACCAATCGCCATGACTCTTCTTATGTAGAAATCTCCGCCGTTTCTTCTTTCGTCACTTTCGTCATCCATATTCACTACATATATAAAAATCGAATCTTTACTTCGCTATTCAATATATAAAAATCAAAATTTTACTTCGCTATTCTAACAATAAAAATTGAATTTTTATTTCGTTATTCTATATGTAAAAATTCTATTTTTACTTCGCTATTCAATATATATAAAAATCAAATTTTTACTTCGCTATTCAATATATAAAAGTCGAATTTTTACTTCGCTGTTCTAACAATAAAAATCGGATTTTTATACCGCTACATATAACGTAAAAATCATATTTTTCTTCACTATGTGAATATTTAAAAATCGAATTATTATACTAATGATAACCATTTCAAAACAAAGTTAATTTTATTTTAAAACATATTTATTTTCAAAGCAATTGTATTCTAAAACAAAGTATATTTCTATTTTTAAAAATCTATTCTATTCCCCCTTTTTATTTTTAAAACTATTCTTATTTTATATTTTAAAACTAATGTATATTATTTTTCAAAAACAATGTGAATTTATTTAAGAACAATATATAAAACTCACTGTATAACAAACAGCCGTAGTCTTCAAAGTTTGCTCCAACTAGGGTTCGGGTTTCTAGGCCGCCACACCCCCATCCACGACGATCGCTCCCCGCCACGAGGAAGAAACTCGAAAGGCGCGCCAGTGGGGACTAGCCTCATCAGACTCGGTGGCAGCAGGAGGGAGTACTTCGGGTGCGAACAGCGGAAGTTAACGAGGGCGGTTCGAGCCGAAAACTCAACGATGGGAACCGAAACCCACATGGATTTGTAGAGTGAGGAGAGTAATTGATTTTTGCTTTGAAATCGAAACCTAATTGGAATAGATTTGAGAGAAAAGGAGGATTGAATTTCTGAGCATGAAGACCAACGGTTTTTCTTTCCTGGAGGCGACAACGAGATGTTTGACCGGGGTTGACTAGGGGTTAGGGTTCTGGAATATGGCCCCCTTTTATAGGAAATTATTTTATTATTTTAATCAAATTTAATGTCAAAACCGCAAATGAATTCCAAATCGAACCCAACGACAGTCACCCCTAGCTAAATACCCCCATTCCGAACACAATGGGATATGTTACGTAAGCCAGTTCGGCCGTTTCGATCAGTTTTCTTTAAATTAAAATATAAATCCGTATATATTCAATTTGAACGTACATTTTAAATTACCGGGGCCACATACTAACTCGAAAAATCCTCGAAAAATATTTTCTAGCTTCGTACTGATGATACGGTCCAATCAAAACTAATTTCGTCAAATTTCGAGAACGTTTGAAAATAGGCCATTTTCCAGTCGATTAAAATCAACTGAAACTGGTCAAACGCGTTTTCCTTTGCCACGCTCACATATTGTTTCGAAAAATTACGAAATTTGAAACCTAGTAATAACTAGACATCGCGGACCCAACAAAAGTGGTTTCGTCGAAATCCGAGGTCGTTTGCAAAATTCCCATTTTTAAGGGCCAGAATTCCATAGCGACTATTCTAAATTTTCAACTGGACATATCTTTTGATCCCCACTATGAAATTTTGGTTTTTCGGATTCGTGGGAAAGATATACTCAATTAGATTCAAATATTTTTGGTTTCACTAAAATCTGGTTTATTTTGAATCCTGTACATTCATTTGAAATTTGAAATCGAATTATCGAACTACCGCGCCATTTTCAATTCCTTTTATAATTTAAAATAAATATTTATATTCTAACGACGATCTATATAATATATACGTTCGAATTATATTCAAAATAAATTTCTCATCGATATTATTTAAAATAATTCATTTTAAATAATCAAAATTCACCAAAATTGCAAAAATAATTTTTTTTAAACTGGCTCAGATTTCCGGGTTATTACAATCTCCCTTACTTAAAACTTTTCGTCTCCGAAAAGGAACGAAGCCGAAAGTTGTTTAACTAATCAACTCAACTTTCACTCTTTTCACTACGGCTTAAGTTCTTCAACTTTTCAGTTTCTAAGAACTTTTCAAATTTTTCAAAAATTTGGCTAACACCCTAAATTTTCGAAAAATTTCGCCATAACCTCCCCTGCAACGGGGACTTCGGGATATTTCGTATAGCCTCCCATGGCCTTCTTCAATCAAAAAGAAAAAGAAAAAGCCAAGCGGCTAGCCAATCGGCTCACAAAATCATCATCACCCAAACAAAACAGTAAATTATGGTAAACATGTACCTATTTGTCGGGCAAAAAATTTTATTCTTCTGCTCTAGCCTCCTTGCTATGACCTGTTCAATGCAAGTACATGTATATGCAAGAAAATGCGACTAATTTTCAATACAACCTACTATTTGATACAATTTTGCTATAGGGTACAGATTTTAATTAATCAATCAATAATAACCAACACAACCATCAATCAATTAGTGGATTATCGTTTCAAATTCATAATTTTGATATATAGTCAAAAATCACATTTTTGATGCAAAATCACAACAATAAGCCCTATCTAATTTTGGTTCTCACGCCAGTCAATTGAAAATATATAAAAATCTCACTTTCGAAACTCGAACATGAAAACTGATGATGCGATCGCTTTAGCGATCATCAGAACCATCTTCGGGCGACTAGAGTGTGATTCTATATCTATCAAGTATATTAAAACTTCGAATACACGCGGATCAGACGTATATGCAAAATCTTTATATACTGCATTGTCCAAATTCAATATAATATAAAATAAATAATCAAATACGAATAGTTGATTTAAATTTTCAAAACAAAATTTGTTTTCACTTTTATTTCAAAAACACTACCCTTCACACTCGTTCTAGGATACTACTGATCCTATCTCTAACGAGTCATTCCCATTGGATATTACTAATCCAATTTCTGATGAATTCTTTCGTATGGTTCTAACGTGCCTTGTTCTCTGAGCTTTGTAAACCAAAGCTCTGATACCAACTATGACAACAAGGAATTTTGCTCGATCCGAATCAGTCGCTAAACCGATCAAGACCGTTCGAAACCACTGATCGCTTTGAGAACACGACAAATCAGAACGCAGACGGAAGAACATTTCATTGTTAATTACAACATTTCCATCAGATACAAGAATATACAGAGCATAAATGAATAAATTACATTCGATAAATATCAGATATTACAATACATTACATAGCAGTGGAAAATAATACAATACACAACTAGAAGTAATACGCGGATACAAAGCTTTCCGAGTATCGTTCCAGCTGTAAATCAGGATCCTATGAATATAAATCTGCAAAACCAAAACTACTAGCTGCCCATGTCAAAATAAGGGCACCCAGAGTTTAGGTTAAAACAATAAACTCCAGGTCAGTCATGGGACTGGTGTGAGAACTAAAACAGTTAATAATCTTTATTTTAAAGTTAGATAAATCAAGGGACCACGCCGTATAACACGGAACGGGTTTCCTCCCAAGAACACCAGTGCATAAAACAAACAGCGCAACGCTAAATAAAGAAAAATGAAGTTGTTATAAGATCCAGGTCCTATCATACAATGCAACGCAAGCCGGGGGATAGGGTTTTACCTTACAATAGCCAAAGAATGCTTGATACGTGAAATTTCATGTTTTATTATTACTATAAGTGCATAGTGTCAAAACAATTTCAAATCATAAATATCAATCATGGACGGCATGGTTACCATATATCATGTCGCCATACTAGTTTTACAATTAAAACCGCAAAGTCACGTATTGGAAGTTGGATTTCCATCTGTGAACCGAGGCAAAAGATAGTCCTCACCGATTCGAGACTCTCTAGCCCGAGCCTCAGGACCCAGACTCAGGTGAGCCCTTGGATCGTCAGGGCCGGTCCACCGATGTGGATTAAAATGCCTGAACACTGCGTTTCCCCGCCCTTTAGGGCGTAAATGAGCCAACGAATGACTCCATCAGACCCGGATCGTCCGATCTAACCGAGGCGACTCGCAATAGCAACAACCACATAAGTCAAACTCGTCAGGGCGTGTAAAACCACTGGCGCCACTTCTAACTAGAAAGAAACGCATGTCCTCACTGAGGTCCTTCTCCCGTTTTTGGTTCACACCGGGGTGTGAGGCTCGCGAATCCACGCTACACAAAGCTATGCCACACAGGCCGTGCTTTGATCATCAACCACAAGACTCTGCTTTTCAACAGAAGCTTGATTATATTGCCACTTAGGCATGCCACACAGGCAATTCACTCCATGCGTTTGATATCCATCAATATATAACCCCTGAGCTCGAACGTCTCAGAGAAGGGCATTAAGCAAGAGAATAAATTCCCCGCCGCCAAACAGATATATATTTAATAGAAATCAATCACACAGACTAAAATCCAATGTCAGACACAGCCCATTTACAAGTTCGTTCTGGGTCTGAACGAAACCGGAGGCACCTTGTACCTCGCATATCCATCGATCTCCAAATACGTCTGGAAGACCACTAACTGATTCCCTCCTCTTGGGTGTACGACCCAATTAGGATCATCAGTAATCACCCAAACGACGTGAAGACCTCCGGTCTTCAACCACCGTCTTCATCTTCGACACCACGTCGAATCAGT
This sequence comes from Allium sativum, assembly GCA_030737875.1. NCBI lineage: Eukaryota > Viridiplantae > Streptophyta > Magnoliopsida > Asparagales > Amaryllidaceae > Allium > Allium sativum. The sequence goes on along the minus strand of CM060913.1, from coordinate 532,837,456 downwards.
TATTCGGAATGGGATAAACCCGGTCTTTCTGAATAACTCGCGTATATATTATAAAAGTGTTACACAAACACAACATACGCCTCATTCCACTTCAGAATATTCTTTTTATTCAAATATTCTTATATTTTGGGAAAGGTTCCCATTAATTTTATCAAAGATAAATTCTTTAAATTTATTCTTTAATCTCCTTTCAATATCAATTCAAACTAGTCAGGATTTGCGAACCACACCGAAGTAATCATTTATTTTATTTCCCAATCCCAACCTATTCATCCCATGAAGTAAAATGGGTCATACTTCATATCTAACACCACGGTGTTATCGGTAAATTCAATTATCATTTCACGTTCAAATCTAATTAAAGATTCGACTACCGCCTGGAGTAAAACTGGTGATACTCCATTCTCGATCTTTTTCAATCTAATTAAAGATTCATTAAAAATCCACTTAGTTTTAATCTTTGACTGGATTAAAGAATCAGTGCCATTTAAAACACGGTTCACGATAAACCCAAAATCACATTCCATTAATTATCGGGTTAAAGAACAAGTGTTATTTAAAACACTGATCACGATAAACCCAAAAATCAGTACCAATTCAATTCCAATTAAATATTATTTAATTGGTACACTTCATTAAATCTAAATAAAAATATTTAATCTTTTTCTCAACTGGGTTTAAGAACAGTGTTAACGAAGACACCATTCACGACAAACCCAAATCACATTTGATATTAAATACAAGGCTCTGAATAGAAAATATATCGGCTTATATTCAATGTCAAATTTTACGACCAACAAATATCGTATAGGAAATAACGATATAAATATATCTTTCAAATTTCCATAACAATATCTGTATAATCACGAAATCCAACATCGAAATATTCCAAAGACAATTTCGATTCAAATCCACTCCAATTCAATTATTGGAAATTATGGTTACCTTTTAAACCCTTTTCAAATTCAATTTATTTATTTAAAAATAAATAGAATTATAATTCTAGTTCAAAACTAGTTCATTTCGATAAAAATCTATTTTTATCTTTTCAAATATGGATTTTTTCATCCCAATTCTTCACAAATCATTTCTTATGATTTTACACAAATTATTACTATTTTTAATAATTTTATCAAGGCCCGTACAGTCGATTTCCATCAACGGCCATCGAACTGCACTTACAGCGACCTTTTTCAAATTTGATTTGGACATAATTCCAAATCCAACCGTTAGATTTCAAATTTCTAATATTCGTTAGAAAGCTCTTTTCGATACGAACCCAACGGTTCTGGTTTCAGGAGAATCTGACGGTCGGATCTCCCGCAATATCCATTATAAGTCAATGGTCGAAATTCACGAACTGCCGCTGCGCGGCGCGTTCTATTCAGGCCATTCTATTATATATATAATATATACTTCGTCGATTTCAATTCAAAACGTGCTTTATAAATCGTTTTAAATTCATTTTCAAAACGGTTTCAACTTCATATTCAATTTCAAATCAAAATTGAATATTCCAATATAAATTCGTTTTAAATTCATTTCAAATCGATTTCAATTCAATTTCAATTTCAATTCATTTCAATTTAATTCTAATTTCAATTCTACTGAATTTAATTTGAATTTCAATTTATTTCAATTCTATTCAATTTCAATTTGAATTCAATTTCCATTCAATTTCAATTCGAATTTCGATCATTTTCAATATAATTCAAATTCAAATTCACTTTCAATGTAATTCAAATTTCGAAAACACTTTCAATATACATTGAAAATTGAATAAAATCGATATAAATATCATTCACGTCAAAATGGCGTCAATCTAATCAACACGGCTTCATATATTTCTATTTTCAAATATTCTATTTCAAATATTTCTTTTTCAAATATTTATATTTCAAAAACTGGAATGAGGCCCAATCAATTACCATATAACATTAATTATATGGATTTTCTACAACACATGTACAAAATCACAACGATAAATAGTCAACCATCATCCAGAGTGCGTTCTACACTGTATAAGCATCAAATATAAATATTTAACGCTTATAACAGCCTGTCAATCAATCGATCGACGTACAACTAATTATTGGGATTAGTGTATGTCATATATCATCCCAATACCCGTGTAAGGTTTCAAACAATCAAACACAGATTTTATTTGTGCAGTTGGGCGATGTGTAAAATTTATCGTCCCAATCAATATCAGTCAAATGTGTGTATATAAACAAATCGTCTGATTTTTTTATATTTATTTCATTTCATATACACGTTAAAAATTCTATTTTCAACCATAAAAATATTTTTATTTCAATCCATATCACACAATCAACTACACATCAAAATCAAACAAACAAACAAGCCGTCCATGGTCTGTGGACGACGGGTGTCGGGTGCTACTAAACACCGTTTGCATCCTAGTATATAATTCAACTAGAAATAAAATTTAAAGTGAGAAGTTCTCACCGACTAGCTAAACCAATCGCCACGACTCTTCTTATGTAGAAATCTCCACCGTTTCTTCTTTCGTCACTTTCGTCATCCATATTCACTACATATATAAAAATCGAATCTTTACTTCGCTATTCAATATATAAAAATCAAATTTTTACTTCGCTATTCAAACAATAAAATTTGAATTTTTATTTCGTTATTCTATATGTAAAAATTCTATTTTTACTTCGCTATTCAATATATATAAAAATCAAATTTTTACTTCGCTATTCAATATATAAAAGTCGAATTTTTACTTCGCTATTCTAACAATAAAAATCGAATTTTTATACTGCTACATATAACGTAAAAATCATATTTTTCTTCACTTTGTGAATATTTAAAAATCGAATTTTTATACTAATGATAACCATTTCAAAACAAAGTTAATTTTATTTTAAAACATATTTATTTTCAAAGCAATTGTATTCTAAAACAAAGTATATTTCTATTTTCAAAAATCTATTCTATTCCCCTTTTTATTTTTAAAACTATTCTTATTTTATATTTTAAAACTAATGTATATTATTTTTCAAAAACAATGTGAATTTATTTAAGAACAATATATAAAACTCACTGTATAACAAACAGCCGTAGTCTTCAAAGTTTGCTCCAACTAGGGTTCGGGTTTCTAGGCCGCCACACCCCCATCCACGACGATCACTCCCCGCCACGAGGAAGAACCTCGAAAGGTGCGCCAGTGGGGCCCAGCCTCATCAGACTCGGTGGCAGCAGGAGGGAGTACTTCGGGTGCGAACGGCGGAAGTTAACGAGGGCGGTTCGAGCCGAAAACTCAACGATGGGAACCGAAACCCACATGGATTTGTAGAGTGAGGAGAGTAATTTATTTTTGCTTTGAAATCGAAAGCTAATTGGAATAGATTTGAGAGAAAAGGAGGATTGAATTTCTGAGCATGAAGACCGTCGGTTTTTCTTTCCTGGAGGCGGCAACGAGATGTTTGACCGGGGTTGACTAGGGGTTAGGGTTCTGGAATATGGCCCCCTTTTATAGAAAATTATTTTATTATTTTAATCAAATTTAATGTCAAAACCGCAAATGAATTCCAAATCGAACCCAACGACAGTTGCCCCTAGCTAAATACCCCCATTCCGAACACAATGGGATATGTTACGTAAGTCGGTTCGACCGTTTCAATCAGTTTTTCTTTAAATTAAAATATAAATCCGTATATATTCAATTTGAACGTACATTTTAAATTACCGAGGCCACATACTAACTCGAAAAATCCTCAAAAAATATTTTCTAGCTTCGTATTGACGATACGGTCCTAACAAAACTAATTTCGTCAAATTCCGAGAACGTTTGAAAAATGGTCATTTTCTAGTCGATTAAAATCAACTGAAACTGGTCAAATGCGTTTTCCTTTGCCACGCTCACATATTGATTCGAAAAATTACGAAATTTGAAACCTAGCAATAACTAGACATCGCGGACCCAACAAAAGTGGTTTCGTCGAAATCCGAGGTCGTTTGCAAAATTCCCATTTTTAAGGGCTAGAATTCCATAACGATTATTCTAAATTTTCAACTGGACATATCTTTTGATCCCCGCTATGAAATTTTGATTTTTCGGATTCGTGGGAAAGATATTCTCAATTAGATTCAAATATTTTTGGTTTCACTAAAATCCGGTTTATTTTGAATCCTGTACATTCATTTGAAATTTGAAATCGAATTAACGAGCTACCGCGCCATTTTCAATTCCTTTTATAATTTAAAATAAATATTTATATTCTAACGACGATCTATATAATATATACGTTTGAATTCTTTTCAAAATAAATTTCTCGTCGATATTATTTAAAATAATTCATTTTAAATAATCAAAATTCACCAAAATTGCAAAAATAAAATTTTTTAAACTGGCTCAGATTTCCGGGTTATTACACATGCTCGATATGTGTATTTTATTATATTCAACTATTTTGCTACGATTCTTAATTTTGTCATTCTTATGGTTATTCTTGATAACCAACACCAATGATTAGTACGTTAATGGACTAGGGTTTCTATTTAGTTAAAATTAAAGTCCATTAAATGTGAATTGTAACATGATGATATTCCATATACTATTACATTGAGGAATTCGATGCATGATATAGTGTGCACCACATCATATTTGGCTCATGTAGTATATATTTTGAGTTGGCATATGTCCAATCCTGGCACAGTTCATTCGAAAGAAGTGAAGTAGGTTCTTACATATTTGAAAGGAACTTTAGATGGTTGGTTGTTATTTGGAGGAATTTATGATGATCTTGGTCACTAGATATTCTAACTCAGATTATGCGGTAGATAAGCATGATCAAAAGTCGGTGATGGACTGAGCATTTACACTTGGCATAGATCCAATTTAATGGAGACTGAAGTTACAATCAATTGTTGTTCTATTCGCATACCAAGGTGGAATTATTTGCTCCTAGAAAGGCAACTTATGAGGGGTTTGTGTTGGAGAATGGAGTTTTAATGACAACAACCTTTTTGCAGTTACCATTAGTAATTGATTATAAAATATATGCTAACATTTCTATCTAGAATATATATATATATATATATATATATATATATATATATATGCAGGGCTTGTATACAAGACTTAAATACCGAAGACTGTACAGTTTTAGAGTTTCAAGAGATTCAGGATTCAGAAGAGATTAAAGACTCATGAGTATCAAGAGTTCAAGACTATCAGGGTAATAGAGTCTAGATACTATGTAAAACTCTGAAAAGCACTCAAACTCTGTTTTTCAAATTATCTCTTTTCAAACTTGATTTCAAACTATTTTCAAATTGATTTCAAACTTCTCTCAAAATAATTTTAAATCCTCAAGAATTTCAAACTTATTATTTCAAATATATTTCCTAATTTATAAGTATTCTTATTTTTATAGTTTTATTAAATCATATATATATATTTTACTAATTTTATATTTGATTATAATATTCTTATTTAAACTCTAAGTTTTCATATAACATTTTTGTTTATATAGTTTATAAATAATTCTTTATAAATCCCTATATATATATATATATGTTTATAATTGTATTATATATAGTTTTTATATCACATGTATATAAAGTTTTTAACCATATGTTTAAATAATGTTTTCTTATGTTTTTATACTTGAAAAATAATGTTTTAACCACTAGTTTTGTTTCAGGAATTTCCAGAATATCTATATTAGTTTAAATACTTCAAAAATGATTTAAAAATAAAAAATAGAGTGTATATGTCGACATACATTTTTATATATGTTGACATACAACTGTCATAAATTTAATTTTCAATGGAAGTGTCTTTTCACTATTTGTAACGTTTCTGAAACGTTGCAACCATTCAAATGCTATAAATAAGGGCTGATTTCGAACTTTTTCATAGTTCTTCTTCTCCATCTTCACCCCTCTTCATACCACCATTAAAATATATTATTTTCTTCATTTCTACACTTATACTTTGCCGATTTCTACTCAAATTATATCAAACTTTTTCTCTTCTCAATCTCTATCATCTGCTCTCCGTTTGAAGTGCTAATTAAAGAGTTATATGGTTGTTGTAATCATTTGAGAATTATTTGGGAAATGGTGTGTTCCTTGTAGCTTTGAAATCAAGGAAAGAGAGTGGTGTTACCCTTGTAGCCGTGAAATCAAGGGTGGTGGAATCAGTGTTAACCTTGTAGTCGTGGAATCAAGAGTGATGGAATTGGTGTTAACCTTGTAGCCATGAAATCAAGGGTGTTGTAATAAGATTCTGATATGAATAAAACTCTGCGCAATGCAGCATTGCGTAGGACTGGACGTAGGAGTAACCCGAACCAGTATAAAATCTGGTGTGTTCTTTTCTTTTTCTGCATTTTTTTTATTTATCTGTTTCTGTGTTTGTGTTTGTTTTTGATTATGTGTATGTGATCATCTCTGGTATGTGTGATTCATATAGTAGATCATTTAAGTTTAAAATTTTCATAAATTTCTCATAATCGCTATTCAAACCCCCCCCCCCCCTATAGTGTAAGTTTTTCCTTAAGATCCTCAATCCCTAACAGTTTGTACTTATTGCGGTTGATAGATGATCTTGATATGACGTACAGAGATTCATTTAGATATGGGTGTTGTGCATCTGACAGATAATCGAGCTTATAGTGTGTGCACTAAGCATTTAAATTTGCATTGATACTTTCTTATCATGAAAAAGGAGCATTATAACTAAGAGAAATTTAGGCGTTACTCCAACTTGATTGGGTTGGTTAAAAGGTAATGGTGTCTAATGGCATGGACTCGGTGAAATCTTTACTTTATTTGTCAATTTGGTGATTGGAGATGTACGGAGAGTTTGGAGATTGTATATTATATCGTCGCAAGGTGTTGAAATTATTTGCTATAATATACTAGCTCAAAGGGTTGATATTGGGTCAAAGTGAGATATCACTTTCAAGGAGATTTTCTCTAGTCGAAAACTTTCAAGTTTATTTCTTTACAAGTCATCTTTCTTCTATATAATCGCATGTTTTAACCTTTGTAGTTAAAAGCAAGTCAAATGAGTAAAAAATACAAATTTTTTTTCATTTACGAATCCTCTATTGTGATTTGTAATCTCTGTTGTAAATTTAAAATTTCCTTTTTGTACAATCAAATATTGTCGAAACATTTATATGGTTGTAAGGAGGCAATGTGCCAATGTTTATTTGAAATGCAAGCACAAAAGGAGGTTTGCTCAATAGACAGCAAGGTGACACTGCAAGCGACAAATGCAGCGTTGTGAATCATCGGTGCAGGCGTTGTACGTGAACGTGATAGAAGAGAGTTTGTCAGTGCACTACCACACAGTATACGCGTGAGAAAGGAAGTATTGAAAATATAACGGTCGAGACTACTACTCATAACGCTGCAACTAATTTTTCCAAATTTAGAATGGTTAATAACGTATATAAAAGCAATGAGTATTGCCACCAGTGTGGGAATGTATGGAAACGAGGAGAAAGAGGGAAGCCAGCAGCGTGAGGAAGAGGGTGGGGAGCAAATGAAAACCGGAGCTGTCGCCATTTTAAATTGAAAGCGGCGATTACTATACGGTTTTACGAAAACTGTATACAGCTTAAAGGTTTTCGTAAAACTGTTTAAGCTATAAACGATTTTACGAAAACTGTATACAGCTTAAAGGTTTTTGTAAAACTGTTTAAGCTATAAACGATTTTATGAAAACCGTATAAAGCTTATACGGTTTCGAAAATGTTTTTTTTTTTTTTTTAATCTTAAACGGTTCTCTAAAAACAGTTTAAGGCTTAAAACGGTTTTCAGAAAACCGTTTAAGGAATATTAAGGGGATTGTTATTCGCACTCCAAGTATTATTAAGGAGAGCCAATTTAAAAAGAAAAAAGAATTTGTTAAGGGGGGTATCAATGCAGAGAGCACCTCCTTAACAAATAAATTTTATTTTATCAAATTAGCCTATTTTACAATAATTTTTTTTTCAGTTGTTGATTAAAGAAAATTATACGGTATATTAATCGAACTGCATCAGATTTTTATATCAAATTATCAATAATCTCATTTGTCGATCATTTTTTTTTTAAATAATTTCATTTCTCATTTGTTAGTCGTTTTTTTTAAATAATTTCATTTCTCATATGTTAAATTATCAATAATCTCATTTGTTTCACGTTCTTCGTTTGCACTATTATTTCTTCCCAAACGATCATTTTTTTTTTTCCAAATAATTTAGGGATTTTTTTTTTTTTTTTTTTGCATTTGAAATTGATTGAGATTTGGAATGGTAACTGATATTTTTACGAAGGTAAAAAGGGAACGTAAAAAAAAAAGTACATGACTCCTTCTAACATTATTTGTATGATTGGAGTATTTTTAAAATTTGACCTTTCTTTAACAATATTTGTAGTGTCAATAACAATGCCCAATATTAATATAGAAAATTTAATGCTCAGCGTCCTCCCATTCACTGTTGGAACGGTGGGAGGAAATGCCGTTTAAAACAGCGATATATTGCTCAAATTTCCACTCAAATGCTCTAAATAGTAAAATGCGAGCAACCAAACGAATGCATCAAAAGCCCGCGTTAACATTTCCAAGATATTGGCTCATGATCATCATATTCATAGACAATGAGCTTACATGTCATCTGGAAGAGACGTTATATGTTGACATTCAAACCGATTAACTAACGCCATTTGAAAAATAATTATATTTGATGACTTGGAGTCAGTATAATTGATTTAGTTGTTAAAGTTAGACTTGGATACCCAAATGTGAGGTTTGTAGACTAGGATACCAATACTTAGCTACCCCAAATAACCACTGCAACCTGCTTCACACCACGTATTACTGGAGTGGGGATTCTAAAAGTAGGAGGATTGAGTGCCCAACTTGGAAAATGCCAATCATTTCCACTTCCCATTTGGAATCAAATAATGAAGTGCATGCGTATACGTAGTGGGCTATGCACTTCACTTTCGTCCTACTCTCAACGGAATCCTATTTGTTTACAACATATATTCTTCTTTTGCAGGTTTTCTATGCGTGATATATTATTGAACGCATGTTTGGTTTTTGAACTCGTAATGGAATTCACTGGTGGATGCTGTCATATAATTCAGCATGCGCCAACTAGACGTGCACATGGGTTGTATTTCAAATGTCTAACCACCACAAATCTGAGTAATATGACCAACTACTCTATCCAACAACAAAAAAATGATACCAGCTACATCTATAATAAGCCGCAAGTCAGGGAATTACGGAGTGATACAAATAAGAGCTCTTAGACTCGAGTTCGAGTTTGTTCACACCACTTTACGTGGTGTGAACATAATACCGGTTCTCCATTGAAGTAAATCAGGGAAGCTCATATGAATCATTCTAGTTTCCACTGATGAAGTGGTGGAGTTATGTTCACCCTACATAAAGTGGTGTGAACAAACTCACAGTGGCTGGACCCTACTGTTACTTTATTACTGTTACTTTATTGTAAATTATAATCCGAAAGACAGACACGTTATAATTTAACATTTTTTTTTTAACTAAAATATTATCTACAATGCTAATACATTTGTTGGCGTAATTGAAAAAATAAAATGATATTTGTCTTTTTCAATATCTCGTAATACATATTTAACTTCACATGACACATCAGTTTCTTTTTTTCTTAAATGGTGGATTAACTAACATTTATTTCTTTTAATTACAAACAAATCACATTGAAGCAATTTTTTTTTTTTTTTTACTTTTCTGTGGCTTTCACTAGATCCATTTGGTCCTTTTGTTGCTCCACTATCCTTGTATTCATATCAAAAAGCATCCTCTCTATTTTATCCCTTCTCAAAATTTAGTTGGCTGAGATCAGGATGCATGTAGGCGAACCCGGATTGATTAACCCCTTCCTCGGCATATTGACCCTTTTTGTTCTCCTTTAACAATGGTTTTATATTTTGTAGCATCTTTCGTCGAAGTCATTTCTTTTCATATATGTAAATATACTCTTCTTCAAAATCCAAATAACTTTAGAACTACGTCAAACAATCCTTGGTTCTACCTTTTTATAAACTCCAAACCCAAAGTTAAAGATAAATCTATTTTTTTAGTGAAAACATTACGTCAAAAGACAGACACAACATCCAGATTAATCAAAAGCAAGAATAACATATCTAAAAATGAAAACTAAAGCTTGAACACACATGATTTCATAGCATTTTCGTTTGAAATCAATTACCAACGTCCACTTTAATTTTACTCAGAATAGTTTGGAACAAGCGATAAGAAACTACACATTGCTAATCTAGAAAATAATGCAAACTCAATTTCAATAGCACTTCGTGAAAAAATGAGTTAAAATTTAAAAGAGAGAAATCCAAGATTAAAGATGAAGATCTAGTTTTGATTGTCAAATGATGGACGTTTGTAGGTGAATCAATCCATTAAAGTAGCCACCTCACGAATGATCCGAAAAATATCAAACCCCATGCTTTCAAGCACGAAAAAAGAAGAATGAATACAATTTGTAGTTCAAATCACGCTGGCAGTGTCAAGATCATGCCGTTGATGACATGATTTTGCAGCTTGTATCTTCAAGTTTCCTCAAAAACGGGAGAATTACTGCTTTCTTTCTTCCTTCCACGCTCCAGCAACGTAGATTTGAGCATGAAAAAAAAAAATAATGGAAACTTCTCACGATTTTCTTTTTTGAGCGTGGATCGCTAAACGGAAAACTGTTTAAACACTAAATGGTTTTAAGTTTCTCATTTAAAGTTAAAAATATATACTAAACAGAAAGCAATTTCCGTTTTTATTTTTTATTTTTTTATTTTTACTTACTGTTGGATGAGTAGGGATTGTACACGCTCTTTTTACCTTTCCTTGCACGGAAATTCACAGAGCTGATGCAAGTGCTCTTATTCAAGTTTACAAGTATTCAAGACTCACTTTAAAACTTTAAAAACAGCTCCGAAAATCATGTCTGCACAGACAGGATTTGTCACACATGAATCTTTGTTATTTCTATTAATTGCATTGTATATTCATTCACTATTCAAAATCAAACTACATATCAAAAATCAATTCGATATATGCAACCGATGAAGTCAGTACCAACATAATTTGGCATATGCAAATTCTTATCAAACTTCTAGTACTGCTTTTATTCATTACTAACATCCTTTGACCTTTTTTGATACATTCTGTCATCATCTAGAAGTACAGATCGATCAAGAAGTTGCTTTGTTCAAATGTTAGATAAACAACTTTAATTCTTTTCAGTAAGATATGCACAAATTTAGAAATATAATTCCATCTCAATTGGCTTAGTGATTTTTATTTTATAAGTGAACAATATAAAGTGCATAGATGAGCATTTTAGTACACCTAAGGCCATTATAATCACGTACATGCACCTTCGTTTGGTGGAAATTTTGTTTCGATTAAATCACACGTGCATGTTGACCAGTGTAGCATAAGCCGACCTTAAAATGAGATGCTTGGTCTATTAGGATTACATTTCATTTCCCAATTTTTTAGCTAGGATTTACACTTTGTATTCGTACTTGTCTACCTTGTTAAGGTTGGACAACTTAATCGTAGGCTAGTCCCAAACGAATCTGACCATGAGCCATCTGATATATTTATAATCCTCTATCTTTTTAGTCTAGTGTTCTTTACGAACCAAAAAATCCGACCAATCTTGAATACCTTGTGCTTGCATACCGATTAGGCTATCTATCGAGCAAGACTATAGCCAGTGCACTTTGCATTGGGCTTGCTTGTTATCCCATCCGTTAGATTAGATATAAGAGGGGATTTTGTTATCTTTTGTTGTTTTTAAGCAAAAATAGAAGAATAGAAAGCGTAAGTGCTATATATCTCCCAAACGAGCATAAAAAGAGAGAAAGGGGAATAAAATTATTCCTCCTCCTTGAAATGGATATATTAAGCCCATCCATCTTGACATTATCCCCTCTCATTTGGCTAGACATTGTAGGTGTACTTTGGGATCTTCACATCCTTTATTATCTGATCAAATTAACAATAGGCATTTTTGTGCAGGCCAAAGCCGGAAAATGAATTTAAATGAGGGAAGAGGCCAGGCATATGTAAACAGACCAAGTTAAATTTGATGGATCCAAGAATTTTCCTCGAACACAGCTTGATATGTCTTTTGCATCAAAACCATGCTAATGACGTTCATCACAATGTTTACGCAACAGATTAAACAAAGCTATAAATAGGAAAGGAATTGTGCAGTTTGTCCATTCATTTCATCAGCTAAAAATCAGCTATCATGGAAAATGATAGTCCTGATAATGTAGATTACTGCCATGATGCAGATGAAGATACTGAGACCGAGTGTAATGATAAGCAATCACAGGTAATGTGCACAGAATAATTATTTTTCGTTTACTCAACAAATATACAAGCATAGCATACTTAAGTTCTATTTTTTCTTTAAACCATGTCTTCAGTTTAACCTATAAAGTAAACTATATCAACATGTAAGTCGGACAACATTATTGTGGTAGGTCAGTAAATTCACAGAATTCATTCACAAACAGCTGAACATATTCAAACCATAAACGCGACCAGAAATCATGTGGAACATGATGCATAACCAAAGATCTGATTTAAATTCTTTTGGACATAAATCATTGCAAAGGTTAAAATGAGGGCATATTCATTACCGGTTCAGATTCAGAAATCCTTAAATCAAAGTTTCTGATGCAGGCGGAGACACGTATATGTGTAAGAAAGGAAGCTTATGAACGATACATGGAGATGTTACTGAAGCGCGCAAGTGAAATAGCTAGTGAGCAGCAAGATATGGAATCGACAACATAGAATAAATACATGGTTATGCATACAGAATCACGGTTACCCATTTTTAGCGTTTATGTACTGCAGCAGTTGCTTTATCAATATACCATTCATTTGTACCTAATATGTAGTTCTGCAGTGTTTAGCAAACCTTAGGTATATCTATTTGAGGATTCTAATTTGGTGCAACATACGATTCACTGATCTGATTATACTAAAGAAGTTCAGGAAAAAGAAAACAGTGTTCACCTTGTGGGCATGATCAAAATATAATTTAACATGACACTTTTCGTTGAACAATTTTTATAGTAATTTCGAATCTAAAGATAAAATGTGCATGTAATACCGCTCTGTAGATTATGCTTAACACTCGAAAGCAAGCAAAGCATAAAAATTTCAAGGAAACTCTTCAGCTAACGGTATACCTCAAACTAATCAGCTTCAGAGCTTCTTCTAGAGGAAGGAGCAATGGTGTTTACAGAAAGACGATCCGATAATTTCATTTTCTTTGAACTGCAGTTCTCTTTTTCCAAAGATTCCAGTTTGCTTTTAATTGCAGCAATCTTCAAGTTCCGATCCACCTGACTCAATCCACTGCTTGTATAACTATGTTTTTTTGACTGACTTGTATTTTTAGGTGGATCAGCTGAATCCGCATTACACTTATCACTAGCAAACCGAACGATTAAAGGACGTCCAGAAATTAATTTCCCATGCATAGTTGCCTTGGCTAGTTCAGCTTCCTGTATCCTCACTTCAAGTAACAAAAATTAGACAAATTTGATGATAAAAGTACACATATTATGTTCAAAATGGGAAATGTGATATCATTAACTTACCCCTCTAGTACTGTACTGGATAAAAGCATAACCACGGGGTTCACCACGTTTAGGACCTTGAGTATGCAACAAGAAATCCTCGGCTACAATTTTTCCAAAAGAAGAAAACATCTTTAGCATGCTAGACCTGTAAAGTTAGGATGTGCTGAGGATAAAGATAGGCTATTATTTGATGACATAGAACTATTGATAAGTTGAATGAGGTTCAAAATTAGTAGTTGTATATTAGATTCGTACTCTGAGATTCTCTGGTCAAGATTGCCAATGTAAAGTTTGTTGTCATGTTTTTCATCATCCATGCTTAGTAATCCTGCAACTGATTTTTTTAGAGGATTCTATCAGATATGATAAGAGTAAGAAAAAGTCAAATGCCTACGAAACCATGCATCCCAAATTTCTAATCGAGTTGTGTCAATGGCATTTCTTTTTTATTTTTCTTCTTCTTCTTCTTCTTTTTTTTTTTTTTTTTTTTTTTTTTTTTTTTTGAATGGAAGATTAAATTATCATGAGGGTTTGTAAAACAGGGAGTTTTATATGTGAAAGGTTAAGATTGAAGAGAATTGGTAAGAGGCGATGTAGGCCAAAATTATTCCATAGCACCTCCATCAATACAAGCTCAAATCAGGTCAGATTCAATTGTTATTTGATGGCTGAAGGTCAATGGTTTATAGATGAGATTGAGGGTTTATCTTTCAAGGTGTACTTCAAATCTTTGAAATTAATATATGGTTATTTGATGGCTGAAGGTCAATGGTCTAAAGATGAGGGTTTATCTTTCAAGGTGTACTTCAAATCTTTGAAATTAATGTATGGTTTTTATAGTTAATAACTATTTGTATAATGTTTTACCTTATACGTATATGTATATAATATTAATAGATGATGATTCCAATATGCAAGCAATGTTATCACAAATTAGTTTGGTTATACATAATTATGCTTAATACAAAGGGGATTTTTTTTTTCCGATCATATATATGTTACGAAAGTGCAGCCATATAATAATATTATATTTTTATTAAATCAATATATTATGTAATTACGTATATATAGCATATAATTAGTTGCAATATCATATTCCGTTTAAAACTGGTCAAATGATTTTGTTTATGATGTCTTATGGTAATATTAGTTTTGACAACAAAAGATCATTATTGTATAGATCTTTAATTTTATGTAAATCAATCTACTTCATTAAAAAATTATATTAACTCAAAAATGCCATGAAAATTATTATTTGAAATTTTATAAAATTGTGTTAACACCAAATAATCGCTTGACCAAAGAATAAAAAGTAAAAAAAAAATCATATTTTTAAGAATAAATTTTTTTAAACAGCCGAAAATAAAATAATTTAATCTGGAAGAAATGTAGACAAATTTGTCAAACCATAAATATTGCTTAGGATTTTCAGGAATTTTATATTCTGAAATAAAAACTTTAAATTATTTTTTTATTAATATTTTATAAAGTTTGAATGAATGTTTCATTTAAATAAATTATTAAAAATAAATTTAAGCCAAAAAATGTGGACAATTTTGTCAACTCATAGAATACCGATTATGGTTTTCTGGAATTTTAAATTTTGAAATTAAATTACAAAATTAATTTGTATTCATATTTTATTAACTTTAAATGAATATTTGATTAAAATGCATTTTAAATTACCAAAAAAAAAAAAAATTGTGCTGTGCACATGATGTGAAAGTCAAAAAAATATCTTGAACAATTTATTAATTAATTCATATGGACCTATGCAATTTAAATATGTTTGCATGCATATATATATATATATATATATATATATATATATATATATATATATATATATATATCAATAAAAAAATCATTATTAAATCTACACACTTTTTTTAAAACCCTACTCCGAGGAGTAGTTTTAGGCAATGGAACACAGCATCGACCCCCACAGCATTCTCGTTTTTTCGAGTGATAACAGCTCAAATCTTTAAGGGTTACACAACGTAGCTTGCTAGGACTCAAACCTGTGACTTGTAGGAACTTTGTTCCATAATCCATAGGCAGCCATGACCAAATGAGTTATGCACGCGGACATATACATATACTTTAGTTATAAGACGATATATAGGAGGAGGGTTCCGCTACACCTCTTATATTGCACGTGAACTCCCCCCTTAATCTCCACCACCAATTTCCCCACTCATTCTCTCTTTTCCCATTTCAATATTATTTCTTAGTGGGAAGAGAGAAAATGAGTGGGAAAATGGGTGGTGGAGATTAAGGGGAAGAGTTCACGTGCAATATAAGAGGTGTAGCGGAACCCTCCTCTATAAATATTATATATATATATATATGTATGTATGTATGTATGTATGTATGTATGTATAATTATCTAAAATAAAATATATGTATATACTGATTTTGCTAAAGCTTTTGACTCTACTGACTGGTATCTTCTTAGATATTTATCATTGGCTAGGGGCTTAAGTGGTAGATGGGTAAGTTGGATTATATGCTTATTTAAATATGGTAAGTCCAGTATTTTAGTTAATGATAATCCTAGTAATAAGATTTGGTCAAAACGTGGTGTTAAGCAAAGATATCTCTTTTATTATTCAATTTAGCTGCTTATGGTATTTCTAAAATTATTAAATTAGCAACTAATAGTAGAATGTTAGATATTACTAATAATAATAATATAAGATTACTAGTAAGGGTATTTACGTTCTTCAATTTGTGGATGATGATATTATTTTAACTTCTCATTTACCTAAACATATTATTGTGCTATAATTTATTATATACAATTTTGAACTTTTATTAGGGTTATAATTTTGACAAGAGTTCAGTTTTAGTTTTAAATGATAGATAATATTGAAACTCAGATTGCTAATACCCTAAATGTTGGAATATTAAGATAATTGGGTCACATATGTAAAATAAAATGTGTTGCGCTATTTCGGTGTAAAGCCTAACGAAGTGATATAATTATATATTAGAGTTGAGGGGCTTAAAGCTTATATTATTATGGGCCTGATGCGTAGATACCGGGACATTTTAATTTGTTAAAGGATTAAATTACAAAACGCCAGCTTTATAATAAGGGATTATGGTCCCCAAATAACACAAGCCTTAGCAACTCTCTAACCTTCTTTTATAGAGAGTTAATTTCAGATTTAGGGCTTTCGTCAATTTGGAAGACCGAACCAAATCTATCTTTTCATTAACAATCAGCTATGAAATTCAGATACTGCAACAATTAACTACGGATTCAGGTACGCTTCCGCTAATCTGTTTATTTGTTTTATAATTTATTCTCGATTAAATCAATATGGATTACTTATCTGGATATAAGGTTTCATGATTGGTAGTTAAAGTATATTGAAATCCTAACAAGTGGTATTAGAGCCACCATGATTGGTTTTGTTGATATTTTTTTTCTCTGTTTCAATTTTAAGATCTGAATAATAGAAATTGAAGCACTCAAGTTTGTTAGTCCATTAGCACGTTTAATTTATTCCGATCTGTATCACATAAAATTCAAATTTTTTTTTTTCATTGACTTGGGAATAACAGAACTCATCCACGCAAGGCCTCATTAGCAGGTTTTCACACTTTTTAATAAAAGATGACAGAATGTAAAAATAGTTGGTATAGTCGAACTGGTTGTCCTACTCACCTATTTTTTTATGTTGGTATATTTGGAACAGTATGAAACGTCATCTGTACCAGCATTTTTTTTAACCAAAAAAAAATAGAAGTGGGAAACGTTGGCTTCTTTTTCGTTTTATGGAACACAGTGATATGATTTGAGTCTTGTTATGCGTGCCATGATGCTGCAATTTTTTTCCTATTATGGATTCAACGAAATCCAGTATGTAAGCATCCGCATTTATATAAAAAAAAGTGTGAGAGAACACAGTTGCATGTTCATAGCCCAGTCTAAATTGCTAGAAGCATCAAAACAAAACGTTGCTTTCAAATTATTGAAGTCTAAACTAAACTGTTGTGCATGATAGAAAGGAGATTGGATCAACATTTTGAGTTATCGATAAATTATATATCTCATCTTTAGATCCTAAATTTTCGGTTAATCCTTTAAGTCTTAAAAAAATGATTTTTTTTAAGTATAACATGTGTACTATTTGGAGAAATTATTGCACATTGTATGTTGTATGGATGTTGGACATGGCACATTAACTTACTTCTACTGTTTGGAGCAATCATTATCATATGCAAACAATGATTCATAGCATGTGAACTTTTCGTGAATTACTTAAGACAATATTGTACACAATACAAGTCATATTATGTAAAAGGCTTTCAGATCTAATACAAACTTTTGGTGATGCCATGTGGTTTTTTTTTTTGTGTTTGGACCATGGTATCAAGTTCCGGCCGGAACCACGAGATTCCGACCAACTCAGATCGGTTTCGGTCGGTGGCGGGATGAGATTAGAGCAAAATCCCATCCCGGTTAAAACAGCTTTAAAAAAATCGCGTATTTATTTACAACGAGAAGAAAAAGAGATCGACAAGCAAAAATACAAAGCATCGAGTGATTGAAAAAACAAACCCTTGTTCGAGCAAAATCCCCAATTCGGCATAGCAAATTCAATGTTTGTGTTCGAACTCAGCAAATTCGAGCACAGAAGAAACCCTAATTCGAGTATAGCAAGCTTCGATCTTTGGTCGATCTCAGGAAAAGCAGCCGCAGTTTTTTTTCCTTTCCCACTTCGTGTTTTCACTTTTTTTTTGTTTCTGTTCGTTTTGTGGTTGCGTGAAATACTTGTGGTAGTTATGGTTAAATATTGCTATTGGCTGAATTGGTATGGGCTGTAAGTTGTGTTTTAAGCTGCTGAGAATTGGGGGAATATTGCATATTTCAGTTTATTCCTGAAATGGACTCGAACTAGTATGGACATTGGCTTTGAACTTATATCTTGGAATTAATAAAAATATAAAAGTTTGATTTTTGGATCGAAACCGAAACAAAAAACGAAACAGCCGAAATTGAACGAAACTAGTAAATTTGTAATGACCGAAACCGAGTTTTCGAACCTTGGTTTGGACCAGGTTTTATAATCAGATGTTGTAACACAGTAAGGATATATATAAAACCTGCATGTTTTTTTTCTTTGATTCAGATACACAGTATTTGTACTAAAAAAAATTAGTCTTGGCAAATCATTTTAGTAATCATGCATGCAGTATTATATCAGGCCTTGCATTCATCCATGCAATTCAATACGAAAATTGTCCCTTGTACATAATCTGAGGTGATATTTAATTCTGACATTCATCTAGGACATTTGTCATGTCATACATTTATGATGTCTTGTATTATGCTCGTTTAGGGAATGTCATGCGCGTAACCACATAAAGCAAAAGATAATTACTGCTATGATTAAAAAAAACTTGTGTCGTGGTTATAACTTCGGGATTTCAATTGGCATATAAGCCTAAAGTATTTTTATTTTGAAAGTGTTTTATAACACTCAAAATATGTTGTATATATGTTAAGAAATAAATTCAGATATAATTTTGGTGTTTTTTTATAACTGTAAATATCCTACATTCATAGTGAACTAACTGAAATAATATATCACCAAAGTGACCTCTCTTATTTTCATGCGATAATTAATCGGCCTAAAGGAAGACTAATGTTTGGCTGAATCAATTACACATGTGACAATTATAAAGTTTTACGAGTGAAAAAAAAATAATCGGCCCAAAGGAAGATTATTATTTGACTTGAATTTCAGTGTTGTCAATAGCGAATAGCGCAAGGCCTGCGCTATGCGCTATAATGTTTTTTTTTTTTTTTTTTTTTTTTTTGCTTACAGAAAAGAAGATCTTTAAAAAAAAAACACAGGAAAAAGGCACAAAAGGAAAAAACTGTATGTTTAAAATCTCCAAAAAGGAAAAAAAACGAAAATGCATGTTCAAAAAAGAAAAAGCAAAATAGCGCGCTATTCATGGCTGCGCTATGATAAAATAGCGCGCTATAGCGCGCTATTTTTGCGCTACACGGGACCCCTGCGCTATAAGAACCAAAATAGCGCAACCTGTGCGCTATGCGCTATTTTGCGCTATAGCGCTCGCTATGACAACTATGTTGAATTTATTGCCAGTGTTTTGATCGTTACAACAAAGGTACTACTTACGGTTGATGTTACTGTCCAAAGACTCGATGCCAATGTGTACTAGGTATCTTGAAAAGAGACTAACCAATTATCTGAATTTACTATGGTTGTTATTTGGCTATGAGCATATATAAGGTTAATATTTATTTTTTGTTCATTTTTCAACTAATTTGGCTTAAGTGTTTGCCAATGTTAAGTGCATTCTCATTTTCTATGAGACTATCTATAAGGAATAGTAAGATAATACGTTGTCTGCTCTTGATTTCATTAATCTAGCTCTTACAATTAAGGGGGTCTTATTCAGCCCTATTAGCGTTGAATGTTCTTTCAATATTATAAAGAATATTGGAAGATGACATACTTCAATCAAATAGAAAGAGTTAAAGGATTATATGGTAAAGTATTTTAGAAGTTTTCAAGGATGTGCTATATGTAACGATAACTAATTTTTGATAATTTGTCTACCGAGAATGGAAACGATTTTGTGAAAACAACAAGGGGAGACTAGCACTCTTTATGGTGCTTGATTCCATAAATTCAATGTAAAGAAATATAAATGAGTACTATATGGAAAAATATTGCTTTAAAAGTTAAATTCACTCAAATTATTGTTATTTTTGGTGTTGTCTCCAAGATGATTATTTTAAGATTAATATTATTTTAAGAATAAGATGTCATCTTATTGGGCTAATTTAGCGCTTTGGTAATTTAAAAAAAGATAGAAGTTTTTAAGATTGAAAGATTTGATATACATTTTTGTATCAATAAAGATGACTAAGTCACTAAAGATCTGAAAGAAAAGAAAGTACATACATACATACATACATACATACATATATATATATATATATATATATATATATATATATATATAGTTGTTTCTTTGATGAGATATCCGGATCTATAAAGTAAAATATATTAGATTCTTTTAGAATTATTGAGATAAGTTATACTATTCGAATTTATCTCATATTTTTGTCGTACAATCATTTAAACAGATTTTGGTTTCTATTTCTAATATGAGCAAATTAAGTTATTATTGTTCATTTTGAAATAATAAGGTTGAGTTATGAATAAATTCAAATATATATTTTGAAAATAAAGTTCCTAATGTTTAAAATATAGTTTACATCTAGTTATGAACCCACAAGGAAAATTTATAAAAATGTGTGTGTGTGTGGTTTTTTTTTTTTTTTTTTTTTTTTTTTTTTTTGAGAACATTGAGTTTGGAGGGGGGATAAAGTATGATCATTGTCTTTAGAGAGAATCATTATTTTTGATTGAACTACGGTTGCTTCTTCTGCTAAAGTATAAGATTTGTTCTCTTTCATTAAGAAGAAGTAAATTAAGAGCCATAATAAATCGATGTTAAAGAAAATTTTCCCTTAAGCTAAGATTATTGTTCCAAGAAGACAAACTCAACAACCTCAAAGTATATGGTTACTAAGGAAAACCACTTGTAGAAGAAGAAATACTATTCTGGAAGACTATCTAGTATTTCTCCTTAAAGACAAATAATGGATTGGTGCATATGACTCTATATACTTACATCAATCCATATAAGGTACTATTTAAAAATGTGGATTAAAAATATGAACATATATAGTGTACATCTATATAGACAATAAAGTTTGCAGTTACCCCCTAAATTAAGTAACAAGATTATTGCTTGTGAATAACCATTCAATGATAAAAGGAATTAAGTGGGTAATATGGAATTGTACAAGGCATTTTTCACAGAAAAGACTATTGTTAAAAGGAAAAATTGTTTTCTTTATAGAAACTCTCTTTGGATTTAGTACAGGACGCTTTAAAACCACTTTGAAGTTTTGTTTTTTGTATATTGTACTTTTGAGCAATATTTGATGGATATTAAAGTCATATTTTTCAATGAAGGCATTAATGAAACAACATAAGGATCTCACTTTTGGACTATTCTTTTGTATTTGGGATTCAAATACACCGTTATTATTCATGGGTGATATTTGAATTATCACAAAAGAATTGACAGATAAGTGCTTAAAAAAAGGTTTAGTATTCAAAATATGATTCTGTTGATTCTCTTTTTCCTAAAAGAAACAAATGTTAACATCCTTGAACTAAAGAAATGCAAAAGATTTCTCATGCATTTGCAGTGTAAATTCTAATGCATACATATGAATATGTGTGTATTATTTGGCAGATACCTTAATAATATTAAAAGTGAATCGCCGATTTAATAGCCAAATGGCTATGAAATATCTTTATGGGACAAAATAAAAGATTATATGCTCATAGATAAAAGATCGGATCGGTTGGAGATCATAAAGAATTACGATCCGGATATTTTGGATGTCATTACTGTAAAAGATCCGCTTTAGGCAATGATACATATTTTATTGGGAGGGGGGATATATAAGAAAAAGTGTCATTTAAACACTTATAGCTTCCATCAATTTGAAAATATCATCTGTGATTAATTATAAGACATCCAACTATGGAAAATAATAATCAAATTTTGTCACAAGACTCCGGTTATTAATAAAAAATTGAAAGACCAAGTAATATTGTGACGGTAAAGAACATATTATTTTCCAATAAGGGAAGAGTGCAAAATATATTGTAATTCATAGAGCATACTTTGACAAACTCCTTTATGACGAATCCGCTTACCAAAAGATTATCACATAAGGTCTTTCACGCGCATGTAGCTTAATTGATATAATTTTTATGTAAGGATATTTTGGTCCAGAGGGGTTTGTATTCGGTATTGTCGTATGACTCGTTGCTCTATATTTCAGTTACAGATATATGTACATCAAGTTCTTTTTCTGATCAGAAATTAAGTAATAAAAAAATTTGCACTCAGGTTGTTCAAATATTAGACGTTTTGATCTCACTAAAGAAGGACCGGTTGAAAATAGACATATATAGATCATATTTCATGTAATTTCCATGTTAGGTATCCACGATTGATCTATGTCATTTATTTGTATTGATATATGTGACCATTGATGGGTTTAGTTACGATAAATGTAACGAATGTCGCTTTGATCCTTTATCAACACAATTAGTGGACGGGATTGTTTCAGATACACCATATGTTATAAATAACAAATTTTGTAGCTCATAAAGTTAAACACATTTTAAGGTTATTTCATATGTGGTCCAGGGGGAGATTATTGGAATATTTCGACAATTGGGTCACATATGTAAAATAAAATGTGTTACACTATTTCGGTGTAGAGCCTAACGAAGTGATCTAATTATAAATTAGAGTTGAGGGGCTTAAAGCTTATATTATTATGGGCATAATGCATAGATACCAGGGCATTTTAATTTGTTGAAGGGCCAAATTACAAAACGCCAGCTTTATAAAGAAAGGGTTATGGTCCCCAAATTACACAAGCCTTAGCAACTCTCTAACCAAATTTATCTTTTCATTAACAATCAGCTATGAGTTTCAGGTACTGTAATAATTAACTACGAGTTCAGGTACGCTTGCGCTAATCTATTTATCTGTTTTCTAATTTGTTATCAACTAAATCAAAATGGATTACTTATTTGGATCTAGGGTTTCAAGATTGGTTGTTATAGTATATTGAAATCCTAACACTAAATTGTAATACAATGAAGTTCCCCATATAATACTTAGGTTTTCTTATTAGACCACAAGAGCTTAAACATGATACTGTAACATTATAATTGGCAAAACGGGTAATACGTTAACTAAATGGAATTACATATATTTATCAAGTGCAAGTAGAGTTGTGTTGATTACTTCGGTTTATCTGCGTTACATGTTTATTGGATGCCCTTTAATCTTTTCTCAAAATGGACTATTGGTAAAGTTAATAAGATTAGAAGAGATTTCTTATGGTGTAGAGACAATCCAAATTAGTAATTCTAAATGTTTAGTTAATCGATAAATGATTTGTAAACCTAAAAGGGGGTTAGGCATAATTAACTTGCATAATTTGAATATATCTTTATTAGGTAAATAGATTTGGAAATTTAATGCTAATAATTCAATAAAAAAGATTCATTTTCAAATATTGAGAAATTGCACATAAATCATAATCAAACCAACAAAATTAGGTTAAATTACTCATCGAAAAATAGAAATAGACGAAAGCAATCCAAAAGAACATGAATCTATATATAATGTTAGCTTCCATGATCTAAATCCAACAACAAAAATACTATAATTTAAACCATCATCCAATTATCTGGAGCCTTTTGATTCTTTGACAGAATTGCAATTTCCTAAAGGGGTTGCCTAATATATGGTATAACGAATTCAAATACACGATGTAGCATAAACTCAACCAAGAAACTACAATATAGAGAACTACTTTAACTCATGGTACGTCTTTTTATTTCCAAGTGCATTTCTTTTTAATCACTCACACTGCATCAATGTAATTATATTTTCATAAAGAATTTGAAAATCCTATGGAACTATTGAATAGATCACAACTGACAAATATAATAAACATGGAGATATATTTGGAATTTGTTTCCAAATAAGTTTAGTGAGTTTTAAGACTTCTGACTATAAACTTAGAATACAACTTTAGTTCATAACAAATAAAGTCAAACTTTATTTACTAATTAGTTTATACCAAAATTGAGTAGACTGCCCACGCTCTATAATTATTTTAACTTGACTTTAGTTACTCGAATTGATGTTTTAAAAAATAAACTTAGGAAACATGTTGGATGGACAATAAATGTGAGGAGAAAAATAAAGAAGAATTTAAAGGTCATCCTAATTTAGTTAGTTCTAAAGCATAAGTGTAAACAATGGAAGAAAATACTGGTATTTACTAGTAGTTGCAAGGTAGGAATTTTCATAATCAAGCTTAGATGCTTTACTAAAATATTCAATGGGATTTTTTTTTTTTTTTGCTTTTATCAATGAAGCGTGTTGTATTCTAATTTCTATGTTATTGATTGACACCGAAAACATGCTAAGTTTATCTGTTTTCCGAAAAATACGCAACAACTTTGTATAATGTCTGTAAAGATAAAAGTTTCTTAAAATTTAGTACAGCCTAAATAATGTTCAACGGCATAGTTGAAACAAACACCAAATCACTGTAGATAAAGAGGATTTGGACGTCAAGTTTACCCTTATTAATAATTTCAATACACAAAAAATTTCTCTACTATTTTGTTGCATAAGAAAAAATCGCTGTAAGGAAGAAAGGAATACTAAGGTTAGTGCTTGACCATTTAGGCATGATGTAACTTGTACAAAGATAAGGAAAAACTGAATTAGTATAAAAATAAAGTTATATTTTATTATGGTTACACAGATACATTTAAGGAATATTAGGGGTAAAAATATTACATGATCTACAACGGAGTAACAACAATCTTGAAGAACCATTAGACGTACGCAAGTTTTTGTTGCACCAGCTATTTTCCCTAAAATATCAATAATGCCGATTCGACTACATAGCCCTCCACAAATGACTCTTTTATTGCAAATATAAATTTATTAATGATGTAATGTGCATGTTTAGTTAATGATATAGCTTATATGTAATCAATATTGCGCATAATCAATATTGCTTGAGTCTATACATGTTTTTAATCGATAATTTGACATACTTACAAAAAATTCAAATTATATACGTAAATTATGTAGTTATTCAACGTAAAAACATATATAAATCGCAATTAAAAAAACAATATATACATAAATTTTTAGGATGTTTATCTTCATCCAATCACAAGTATTTTATGTGCAACTATAATTGAAAATATTAATCGTGCCCATCGCTAGTTGTTTTCCAGAATACATGATATTATATGTCTTCTCATGTGAGCTCTCGTAATATGAGAAAGTTGAAAATAAGAATTTTGGATTTTTCATTCCAACCCTAGCAAATTTTGTGTTATGCAATAACCTAGATGGTGAGGGATGCTCAACTTATAAGGGGGAATAGGGTCGATAGTTCAATAGAAATGACTCATTTCTAGACTCAAGGTTAATTCATATTAATTATACCTTAAATAACTAAGTCCACTATCCTAAATTATGGATAATTAATAGACAATAATTATACTTTAAATGATTCATTTCAGCAAATTAAAATGTGGCTAATTATATAAATTGATTACTTCCCTATAACAGACAATATTGTACTTTAAATGACTTATTTCAGTTAGTTTGTGCATCTCAAATAAGAGTTGACAGTAATAGAAGTTAAGAAGTTGGCTAAAGAATTTGACCCTTCTTGTCTTTTGATATATCTACTAAAGCCTACTTATGATCCACCCATATTCTAGAAGTTAAAATAACTACTGTGATTATTATAAATAACAAATTGCATAACAAAGCAATAAAATAATTATGGTCAATGCTTCGATGATCATACAGTAATGCTGTTTAATTTAATAAATAGTATTCTATTGCATTGTTGGCTTTAATGATTATACAGTCATACCTTATAATTTGAAAAGGTAGCAAGTTGCAAAAGTCTATTAGTAGATAATCTAATGGTAATGGTTACAGCAGAACGAAGATAATTTTGGATCGTATATCATTGTTGAGGCACACACCAGTAATAAATAACACACTAAATATTACTAAAGGAGCGGTCGTAGTGGATCCAGAACAAACCAGGGTGTCAAACCATTCCAAATAAAAACTACTTTTTATGACCTAAAATATGAGGGTCGCTTACACAGACATAAATGATCATTGCTTAGGATACCTTTGAACCTTTCGCAAGATTTATCTGATATAGAAAATATCAGATTCGCAAGATTTATCTGATTTATCCTTTCAAGTCCAGTAGTCTATGCTTTGTTACATGACCATAGCTCAAAACCATTCCCTAGTTATTAGCTCGCTTATTTTTCTGAGATATTGAAAAATAATGTAAATGAATCTAGATGACTTTTACCTGAATAAAGTTAACATAATCATGGATGGGATACCAGATTAGAAACAAACTTAAAATAAGTTACTGTCCCTACTTCTTTAAAGTAACGTTTACTCAAATATGCCAAAGTCAAGCTTATACATGAGAATACCTTGTTGCATTTTAGTTATTTAATATATTTGCATGTTTAGCTAAAAATATATTGCTTCTGCAACAGCCTTCATTTCCTTCTTCTTCAGAAAAACTCTGGCTGTATTCATTTATGTACACACATATATACATACACATACAACTATAAACAAACAAATAATAAAAGGTTCTGCTTTATCCATCATCAACAACGACATGAAATAACCCAACAGCAGATCTGGTAAAATAATTAATTAAACTAAATAAAAGAAACAACTGATTTAATAAATAGCTTGCTAGGTCTCAGTGGCTTAGATTAGCATCCAAGCCTATATAAAACTGTTTGATGGTTATGATTTTAGAAACGAGAAATGTGATCCTTGGAAGAAGAAACATGATTCATGATAGTTTAATATCAAATAACAGCTCTTTTTCAGTCTGTTATTAGTAGAAAAAAGAACAAGAATAATTTCTGATAATTTGTAACTTAATGAACAGTAATCATCAGTGTGTACTTTCAGTGCACACTATCAAATTGGAATGCGTAAGTGTTTGGATTTATATTTGTAAATCTTTTTATTTAAGAAGAAAAATAATCATACTTCACAGTTTAAAGTAAACTAACTGGGCATGAAGAGAAGATACAAAACTCATCATAGCTAATTTATTTGTGTTGAAAATTCAAAAGCATCTTGCCATCCAAGACAAATGAATGTGAATAGTAAAGGTTTAAATTTATTGAATATAACCAATATAATATGCGAAATGCTTTAGGATGTAAATCAATTGATATCACGTACAAAATGTAGACCGACCAACAAAAGGGTGAAGGGCAAAAGCAAATTGTGAATGAGGATGAATACTATAAATTATAGATAAAGCATAAAATGAATCACCCATGGAAACATGTGTCATTTCATGGTTTAAAAATTTCTGAGCCTGTAATAAATTATGTGTTTGTAGATATTACTATATTAGATTTAGTGGGAAATTACACTTAACAGATAGTTAACTTATATAAGTTGCTAACCAGTGTCGATATATAATAGTAAAAATTTGTTATAGCAACAACTACAAAACGTTTAATAGGGGAAGAAGTGAAATGCCAAATTATTTACTGTTAAAGTTGAAATTAACAAACCATGTTTAATAGTTTTGAAATCTCCATTACTTAATTTCTATATCGCTTATGTTATGGTCTAAATATAATTTATTTCCTTGAAATTGCTACATTTATGTATATGCAGGAAAAGGGTTAAATATGGAATGAAACTGTCTGAGAATACCAATTGGAAAATGCATGAGAATTTGTTGATTATACCGTTACAGCCTTGTTATAAACAATGGCGTTATTTCCTTGGTCATAGCAGAGGAATTTGAATTCAAGTTAAATGTAATCTAACCACTAAAATAAAATCAGAAGTTAACCCCTCATAAAACCATAGTTGATAAGCAAATATACTTTAACTATAAATAAATAAGTCAAACATAAAAAGGAAGCTTGCCAAGATAAAACACAAGTGGATTAGCGTATTTATACATTATCAATAAGTGGATTGACCTTATGTTTTAAATTTTCTGTGATTTAAAAATTTTACTTTGTTTTAGGTGCTTTTAATCTTTTTATATAAAAAATCCTTCTGACTTATATCATTATTAGTCAAAAGTAATTAGGGTTATTAACGGATAACCCAAAAATCCAAAATCTGTCCGCATCCGCATCTGCGTACGCATCCGCGTCCGCATCCGAAAAGAAGATAAATATCCGATATCTGGAAGAACGGATGTAGATGCGGACATAGGCACATCCACATCCGAAAAGTATCCGTCCATTTTTTGTATTAGTAAAGTTTAAATTATGTGTATTTTAGCATAATAAAATTTATTATATTATTTTATTAAGTTGAAAGTCTATATTATACACACTTAACACGTACGGATTGCTCAAAACTGTTCATTCTCATCATATTTGATTATTTTTAGCACAATAATCAATTGGATTGAAGGAAATTTTATATTAAACTAAAAAAAATTCATTTATGTTTCTTGATTTATCAATCATTGGCGGATCAGATAATTATCCGATATCCGTCCATATTCAGGGATCCAGATATTCGATATCCGAAAGTGATTTCGAATGTGGATACAGATGCGGATATGACACTATCTGCATCTGAAAGCATCCGTTAACAACCCTAAAAGTAATGTAACATTGCATCAGTACATAGTTACTAATATAGCCACAATTTAACGTATAACAGCAGCTTTCTGAAATCTTTACACAATGCACCAGCAGTTATAAAAAACAGAATGCGATGAAATACATAACCAACAACTTAGTGTAATGGGTAAACTTATATATTTAGACTTAGCTATAACTAAATAGTTGAAACCAATGTTTTAAAACGCAAAAAGTGTACCGTGAGACGTTTTCGGGTCCGTGAGGTGAGACATAAGTCTTTCAGGTAAAAAAAAGCGCAACACGTATACTTAATTTTTAATATGGAATAACATTAAGCGTCAAATACTAAATAAAAAACCATAAAGCATTCAAAGTAATTCAAACAAAATACAATCATTCTTGCACATTTAATAGAAATGGGAAAACAAATAAAATGGCAAACACGGCAAACAGAAAAAAAAAAACTGTAAAAAAAAAAAGACAAAAAATAAAATGGCTGGAAAATTTCGATTCCACTGGAATTGAGTTCAATTCCAGTATACTAGAATCGAACTTGATTCCAGTGAACTGGAATCGAACTTGATTCCTAAACTGGAATCGAACTCGATTACTTAACTGGAATTGAGCTCAATTCCAGTTGAATCATTCAAATTCGAAAATTATTTACTTTTTTTTTCTCGCTCTGGAGTAAAACGAAGCAGCGGTAAAAGTGAAAGCGGTAAGTGCTGAAAATATAAAGGGTTTGATTTTTGTTATATACGTACACCTCAGCCGATTGAGGCTCTAAGGCGTACGTTTTTTTTGCGTTTTTTATGCCTTAACCAATTGAGGCTTAAGCCTCACAAGTAAAACGCCTCTTGAGATGCGCCTCAAGGCATTTTTGCCTACGCCTCACCTCAAGACGGGCTTCAGGCACGTTTTTTAATACACTGGTTGAAACCCAAATAGATCCACTTCCACTTAGAAGAAAAAGCAACAAAATTTTCAAATGAAAAGTAAGTTACTAAATTAAGGTTAAATCAAACCAGTTCAAATTATATTTGGTTAGAAGCTACAAATCAAAAAACATTATCGAATAAAACATAAACTAAGTTGGCAAATTTCTTTTTAATCCTCAACTTACATACAGGCATGAATTAGACTAAGGTCAGCGACGGTGTTATAACATGTACAGCGGAAAGTTCTACGGGCCTCTCTTTCAGCATGAATCACGGATGATTAATGTCCCAAAAGCCATATAAATACAACATAGGACATGCCTTAACGCGTGTATCGCAAACCAAAAGCTAACGTTATTCAGAAACACGGGGAACTTGAAAACTAAATTGAATGAAGATAATCCTAAATCGAACAGAGAATGGGGAACAAGTTATGGAACCTGCCCAACCTAAATTCAACAACCAAATAGTTTGAAACCAGAACTATACGAAATATAAAGCCAACGCAAAAAACGTTAAACGGACACAACGAAGGGTAATTACTCACCGCAGAATGTTGATCTATGAATTTGTTCCGCTCGAATTCAGCTGACCTCGTCGACGCCTAACAAAAATCCGTACGATGAGAAGATAAGGGAGGCGCAGAGGAATCTGCTAATCTTGCAGCTTATTATTTAGGTCTGAGTGTAGAACAAGGGGAAACGTGCGATTAAAGAAAGGGAAAAAGGAAAGAAGAACAAAACGAAGACAAGGGAACGCGACTGTTGAGTACTAAATTTGCTCGAAATTTTCGGTTTTATTGTGTTTTTCTATTTGGACTCGTAAGCGCTTAGTTCCCCCACTTAAACCAAAAATTGAGATTACAGATTACATTTTGCTTGCTTTTTTTTATAGATTCGCCCTACTTGGCACTGCTACTACGAGGTTCCTTACCGTACTATACAATGGCAACGTTGATACTCTAACTAACATTGCAGTGGCAGTGCGAGGTTCCTTAGAGTATCACGCAGTGCCGCTGCGTGGTACGTTAAGAAACATCACAGTGGCAGCGCGAGGGCAGGTAAGTTTGTTTGTTTTTTTAAAAAGAGGGGGGGGGGGTAACTTAGCAGAACGACGGGATTTCTGTTTTTTTTTTTTTTTTTTTTTATTTGGGGGCAACTCCGCAGTTCGGGCGGTTCAAATAGAATTTGTCTTTGTCTTTCGAGTTTTCAGTCTTAATTAGGTCCGAAGATTTGAATTTGCCATGTTTTTCCATTATTTCTTAAAATACAAAAATAATAAAAAGTTGTTTTTTGCTTTTATGTGTTAACGTAGTTTTGTAAAACGATTGTTTTTCACAATATGTGCATCATTTGTACTTTTGTATGTATGAAAATTAAAAATTAAAAACTAAAAATCGAACACACTCTTATAAATAGCCCTCTTCCTCCTTTCACATCCGTCCATTAACGTATTTCTAAAGCCACGTTCAGCTGGATCGTGGTTTGTTAGCGTATCACGCTCGAATCGAACTAGATGATTATACAAACCTCACTTGAGCTGAACAAGGTTGTTGTACGAACCTTACTCGGTCTGAGTTATGTTATTACATGAACCTCACTTGAACCGATTTAGGATTTTATAGAAACATCGCTCTATTAGGGATATGTATGTGATTGTTATAATAAAGGTCGTGATAAATTGCATACATTTTCAACGCTATTTAATAAATATACATGTTTCTCTCTGTGCAGTGTAAATGGTAACATTGCAAACAAACAACCCTTTCATATGATAATTCTAGTTTAGTTGCATAGCTGGTTTTACAAACAGTTTGTTAAAAGAAAATTTTAAAATAAAACAGAAATACACAAAAATTACAAAAAGGCCTGAGAACTTAGAAAATATTTGTTGGAAAACAGATCCAATCTCCTCATGCAATTAGTACTACTCCATCAGATGTCACTAGTCCAAACCATCAATCCAAAAACAAGCACATTACACAATAAGGTCAAACTACAACTTACGAAGGAAAGCCTAATAAGAATGGTAGATAGCATAGTTAATTAATTGCACATCCGCGGAATGATGTAAGCCACAAACGATCAATCCAGAAAATTCCATGACTAACCGTTAGTTTTTAGCACTGATCTGAATAAATGTTCAAATTGAGTTTAAAAGAGTGATCGTTGTAAGGCCATAAATGAGTGCATTGTCATAACTCAAAAAAAGATATAGTCATACAGATACTTTTGGGTTGTGGATAAGGACATTGTTATTGACACTCCAAATACTGTTAAGAGGTAGGAATGGCAATGGGGCGGGTTTCTCATGCCCCAGACCTGACCCGGACTTTTTAAACCCCGCCCCAGACCCGCCCCGTAGACCCGGTGCGGGTCTGGAATTTTGCCCCGTACCCGAAACCTGTACGGGTCAGGGTAGACCCGACCCGCCCCGCGACCCAGTGATATTATGTTCTAGTGTACACAAATTTATATAGTTATATTTTTTATCACTAAATGATAAATTATATGCATATTATAATGTGTTCACAATGACAAGAGAATATTATAAAATGAGTTGTAAGATAATAGTTCAAAATGTATGCATTTGTTATTGTATGATTATCATTGATGTAACTTAATACGATGAAAATTTTATAGTTTTCAATTAAAAGAATATACTATTCAAGTTATAACTATGTAAATCTAAGAAGATTAACAAGTAATAGTTATAGTTATAAAGAGTTTGAATGATGTTTCGATCATGCGGGTCGGGTTGGGGCGGGTTAACCATGCCCCAGACCCGACCCTAGACCCGGACCTCCAAAAGCGGGTCGCGGGTCTACCCGCCCCGAAGACCCTATGGGGCGGGTCTAAATGGGTCAAAACAGGGGCGGGTCAAGCAGATTTGGACCCTAGACCCACCCCATTGCCATCCCTATTAAGAGGAGACCAACTTCTTTATAAATAAAAATTGTTAAGGGGGTTACTAATGAGGGAAATAGTCCCTTAACAAATAAAGGTAATTTTATCTTATTACCCATTTAGGCTTAATTTCACTCTTCTGTTCATTAGTCTAATTTTTAATGGTTAATATTAGTTGTGGAGAAATCAAACTCTAACCCAAAAACATTATCGAAAAAGAAAACAATATGGTATTCCTGAGCGTTAAGTTGGAGTTGATCAGAGTGATGACATGGTAAGATCTAATTTCAGTTTATTAAATCATATGCACATTTTGTTAGGGTTAAGATGTAATTTCAGTTTATTAAATTGTATGCATATGATGTCAACTATTCCGTGACGTTATTTGCAGTTAAACGATTTAAGTTTTTTAGATTTAGGGGTTTGATGATTTTACGGTGCGTAAATTTTTAAAAGTAAGGGTAAAAGTGTAAGAAGTTTAAAAAAATTAGCTACCTACATTTACCCTCCTTAACAAGTATAAAAAAGTAGAGTGTCCTTAAATTTTGGTCCCCTTTAACATAAATTGGAATATCAATAACAAATCCGTGGATAAAACCTGTGTGGGTCAAATCCATCGAGGTTAAGCCTACTCTATCTAGTAAATGCAATAAAAAAAAGCATACTCAAATAAAACAATTTTTCATTTTTCATGTTTTAATGCATAGACAGACGTTCAACATTTTTTATGTTCAACAAATAGTGAGACCTTGTTATTTACAAGAGTTGATTTTACATGACGTGGCAGTAAAGGAAAGAAAAAAAAATTAGTTTGAGAGCAAGCAAATTGAAGTCCTTAGAAAATACATCAGTGATGAATATCAATTTTATTTACTCTTCTGCATCACGTGCTTCAGTTCTTATGTGTATTTCTGCAACTGCTTTAAACTTTGTCAAAGCCATCAAATGTATTGGGAGCAGGCCTTAGTTTATAATCCATAATAATTATGGGTGCTACTATTCACACTCGATTTACACTTCTAGCCACAAAAACTAAAATACCCCAAATATTTCAAATCTTCTCTATTGGTCACCGTCTAAATTAATAACCTAAAAATGGAGAGGTCATCAGCATCTTCCTTTACACGAACGCTTCCTTCCTCATTTACATCATGCATTTATGTATTTTGAGTCATTTGATCGAACATCTTGCATCATGTTATCACAACCATCATGTTCATCGTCCAATTTATCATCATTCGCATACTCCATCTATCAAACGACAAAAAAAGGTTAATGTATCAATTTGTAAAAGAAAATACATAAGTTATATAAAGGGCATTGTTATTGACACTCCAAATGTTGTTAAGGGGGGGCAATTTTTTATCCTTTCAAAAATTGTTATGGGGAGTACTAATGAGGAAAGTAGCTCCTTAACAAATAAAGGTAATTTTACCTTATTGCTCATTTAGCCCCTTAACAAATAAAGATAATTTTACCTAAACAAATATTGCTAGGGTCGTAGCATTTTTTTCGATTCGCATATATCGATTTTTTTAAAGCCCTAAAGGATAAGCATTTTCAGAGGAATAGTATCGAACTATTTTTTTTTATCAACATAAATATACCAAATTTTATAATTACAGAGGCAATGCACCAAAATGATTATTAATTTTCGACATATCACTGTCGGATACATATATAATTGACTACGTACTGCATTCGGTGCAGTAGTGATAAACTGCTTATTTTAATTCGGTTTCCCTTGTCGAATAAGTATTTTATTTAATCTAATTTGAAGGGACAATCCGGGAATATTAAGTAGTGTGAAATAATATGTTTGTATAGCCCCTTAACAATTTTTCAAAGAGTGAAGTATTTTTAAAAAATGACCCCCTTAACAATAGTTAGAGTGTCAATAACAATACCTTATACGAATAAAAACCCTACAAGTCAAAACTTACATTGTCATTCTCTATTACAACGTTGTCAAGTTTAATGTCCTCCAAGCTTAAAATTTCCAACGGAGCGGAAAAATATATCCTAAAACACAATGGAAAACCCTAACCATTAAAAAAATTCTAACAACATGTTCTATAACATAATAGAAAACAGTAAAAATCAAGCAATTGTAATTTCTTTTTTATCTTCATCTTCCATCTCTATTAGGCACAAAAGAATACATGTTTTTATTAGGATTTAGGGTTTAAAATTGTATAGAAGTGCGTGTTTATCTTAGGAAAGTACGGTAGTGAATAACTGAGTGAAAGAATAATATATGATGACCAAAATAATATAAAAAATAATCATTTGTATTAAATTTAGAAAGGTGGTCGGAAGTGTAAACCGAATTGTGAATAGTAGCACCCTTAATTATTCACTACTATAATTTTCCATCATTAAAAGTCAAGTGACTCAGTAAAAGGGAAATGAATTATAACAACAACATTTACAGTAATAAATAGTACTACCTATATTTTATGCTTAGATATGAGATATTAAAAAAAAGATGATCCTAATGTATTTCTAATAGGGTAACTGACTAATTCAATGGCAGTTACCAAAGGGAAGTTCTGATTAATAAGTAATAATGATATTGCAAATTTGTGTGTTTATGATATATATAACCATAACTTTTACATTTAGTATTCTATATCACAAAAAATTGTATAACGCACAATGTTATGCTTACTTAATACAAATTTATAGCAATTATGAATTATAACTCTAAAGCTGCAAACTGGTTACTAATTACCACATATATGATTATTTAATTGGAACTATTAGAAAAGATTAGGAATTCAGAAGTATAATAGCATCATTAGGACCACTAAGTATAATATGGAAGAAGAAAAAATCAGTGTGTACTTGTGAAAGATAAACATTTACTTATTATCTTGTCACTTGTCCATTGTAGAGTAACTAACACAGTTCGATGTAAAGAACATTTCTTCTCACAGAAATACATAAAATAAAAGTTAAATGGATGAAAATTCTAAGAATAAAATTAAATCCCTGTAGGTTTACTTATTTTCAGCCACATTTGCAATGTACAAAAATTGGTAATTTAAAATAGAATTGTATCAATTTGAAACTCATAGGTACATGCTATTTATGTGTATCTTACCTACTAGTATAACCGCATAACGGTGGGAAAACCGACTTTGTAATACAATACAACTGATAAAAAAAATTATTTTGTTGTACTTATTTAATTATTTAAAACTACATATGAATGGAAATATATGAAAGAAAAATTACATATATTATTAAAAACCAAAAATAACTATTTTAACCAATCATGTCAGCACAAAGATTAAATGCACAAACAAATATTCATGAAAAATATCAAAAAAAGACTGGTATGATGATTCAAATCTATGTAATCCATATCTATTAAAAAAATCATTTTAAGTAGTAGTGTGATATTTTTATATAATATATACAGCTAGAGAAAGTCCATCTCGGTTTGTTTGGTCAAATTTCACAGTATGGGATTAAATGTGATTAAATTTCACTATGTGCTAATCTATAAAAAATAAAGAGCAGAGAACTAAATGTGTGATTTAATTTCACAATATGGGATCAGTTAGGGAAAGTCCACCTTGATGCAGTTAGGAAAGGTGTGATCTTATTTTTTCATATATCGCATACATACATACCATGTTTACCATTTGAAATCAATTACGCATACATACATGCTTTTCGTTGATTGATGTTGCCATTTTTAGAAGAATTAATTGGCTGTCATTTCAGGTATTCCTTTTTTAATGTTATGAAGAATATAATCAATAATTTAAGGCATGCTATAAAATCTTATTTAAGGCATTGCCTGGTATTTTATTACCCCAACTTTTATTATTCTCCCTCTTATACATCCAAATAAAGGCAAATTCTATTTCAACCCATTTTTTTATTGTAGACCCCCTTAAAAATTAAAATTTTAACGACCAAACTACCCTTAAGAAGTTATCTTCTCATCTAATCTCAGTATAACGTAATTTTCTACTGTTTGTTAAAACTCATAAGCTTCAAAACCCTAAATTTCAAATCACTGAAGGAAAAATTCATTTGCAAACAAGAATACAATGGATTTTGAAGGAGAAGATGATTGCTCATCGCAATCACAACAGGTAATTGAAGAAAAATAAAAAAATTGAGGTTTTTTTTTGCTTTTCAAGTACAGCCGATGCACAGCGAATTGAGTGGTTTTGTATAAAACCATGGGGGGCTCCTACTAGGAAATTGCAAGAACCTAGTAACAAAAAAGTGGGGATACATAATGATCCACGTATGCGTCATACGTGGAGAATGAACAAACCACGAAGTATATGTACGTGGTATGCTTGTATACCATGCAGTTGGCAGAACTTCAAAACTCTAACTTAAAAACTCTTAAAATTTTAATGGAGCGTACCTTTTTTGCTCGTTTTTCTGATGAATTCGATCGAATTGAGTGAGAAATGATTTGCGATGGAATTGCTTTGCGTGGAAATGATTTGCAATGGAAAAGATTTGAGTTGAAATGTTTTTCGTGAGAAGGAGAGCAATGTGAAGGGAGGGGTAAGTTTGGAAAATATGGGGGGCTACTTACTAATTATAGGGGTATACGGTTTTTTTCTTTTTTGGGGGGCTACTATCTAAAAACATGGGTTGAAATAGAATTAGCCCCAAATAAAAATAAATGGTAACATAACTAATTGATTGTGATTGTAGAATGATCACACAAATTAAATGCAGTAAATTAATTGATATTTGGAAGACTACATATTATATTCACCAAGCATAAAATAGAAAATCACAGGAATGATTTTACATTAGAGGAAAAAAGAAACAACAGATTGCATACAAATGATTTTACATTTGAAGAAAAAAGAAACAAAATTACGTATATTATACAAATCAAAATAATTATTTTAACGAATCACGTTATTTTGTTATAATTTATATATATGGTAAAAAAGACGGCAACTAATATACATCTTATTAAATCAAATTTTAACCATATAAGGTTTTTGTCAATATGTTTAAATTAATTAAGTAATTTTCAATTTAAGAAATAAATTTAATCAATAAATTGTTGTCAATTTATCTTATTAATGCTAGGTGTGATGTTTTAAAATGAACACCATGTTCATATCAAAAAAAGTGGAAAAAATTTAAGAAATAAATTTAATCAATAAATTGTTGTCAATTATCTTATTAACGCTAGGTGTGATGTTTTAAAATGAACACCATGTTCATATCAACAAAAGTGGAAAAATTAGATTTTCTTCCAAATATAAAGTTAATTAAGCATTAATGAATCAAATAGACTACATTAAAAATTAAATCGGGGAGCTCAAATAAGGCAAGGCAAGGCTTCAGAACTACATTAAATTAATGCATAAGTCATAGGAGGATAAAATGGGTATTGTTAAAAAGCTTCAGATGGATGGAAGTTATCGAAGGCTCAGTCGAATTAAGAAAAACCGACAAAGTCGGTTTGATGAGCTATTATATATAGAAATTTTTACGTATGAAAATAACCAAAGGCTGCACAACAATCTCAAACTTTCTTTGGAAAATACAAAATATTTTACAAAACACAATTAATTAAATATATGTACAGAAACCACAACTTCCACAAATATTCTGCCTTAATCTCTTTAGTAGTTCAAAGTCATAAAATACAACCAATGAATATATATAGTATTAATGCATAATGGATGGAGTTAATGCGTATTACAACACATGAAAGTTTGCATAAAGCCTCTATATTTCTCGTTAATGACTTATAAAATTTGAATTCTCCTCAAAATGCAAATAAATGATTATCCATTAAGAATTTTTAGTATTTAGCTTAAAAATAGGAAATCGACCATTATGTAATAATAACGAGTCATAAAGAGTGTTACAATTAATTTCTATTTTTTTATATTTCCGAATAATAATCGACATGTGGACATGTAACATGTAACATCCCATATTTTCTGTATATTTAATTTCGATTTAAAATAAATAGAATGGAATAATATTGGGAGAAATCAAATTTTGTTGATTTTTAATGATTATGATTGTTTGAATTGAGTATAAATATATTTTAAAAATTGGGTTAGGTTAGAAATGCTGTAATGTGAAATTTAATATTTTAAGAACTAATTTAACTTAAGTCGTTTAAGTTAAAAAGGGAATTCAAATTTAATTGATTTAATGGTGGAATTTTAAGTCGTTAAATTATAACTGAAATTCAATCAAAATTCAAATAATCAAATTATGATTTAAAAATGTGTGAAATTTATTTGTAGAATTTATTTAAGTTATAATTTGATTAAATTTGAATTTAATGAATATTTAATTTGAATTTAAAACAGTTAATCGAATAATTGAATATTTTAATAATTAATTGACGATTAAATTTAACTGTTTGGGCAACTGCCTCGGAATCCGACGAAACCAGTCTCATCGGAACCAGAACGGTGAATTATGATAGGATTTCAATCTGCGTCACAATCCGGCTTACCGTTCGATCGTACGGGAGAAAAAGCGAAAGGGAATCAGTGTAATAAGATAACTCTGTGTTGATCATATTGGGCCTCTTATATCTATACAAATAGACCCACCTACCACCTCATCAGCTCATTTCATCTGCACGTTACGTTTTCTCCATCAAATTTCTCTCTAATGGCAGAAAACGAAGATTCAAACCCTAGTTTAAAATAAAAATACAGCTTCAAATTTAAATTTCCACAAACCCTATCATATTATATATCAGATCGAAGCTCTCGACAATACGAAGCTTCTGGTGTAATTCGTTTCGACATGCAGTGTTTTATTTGGCCGGGAATCACAGTCAAACAGGCAGATTTCGAAACCCTAGGCTCGATTTTAGGGGTTTTCGATTTAAGCTTCAATCGGAAATTTGGAGATATGGGTTTTGTAGAGGAGTTCGATACGATCTTGTTGATGGTGGTCGGAGTTTATGTAGTGGAGTAAATCGACGGAATTTCATCATCAAAGGGTGAAAACCCCGTTCGTTGGACACGCCATCGGCGGAGCTAGGGGCCACCGGAGTGATGGCTCTGGCGGTGGTTGGTGCGGCCTTCGAAGAGGGTCACGATGGTGGTGGTTGTTGGTCATAATTCAGTCGGAGGAAGGAGCTTTTGGTGGTCAAAGTTTCAGTACAATGGGTTGTTTTCTGCATTGATTACTGTAGCGGAACAAAGAGGAACTGAGCGGGAGGGAGGAGATGACGTGGCGGATTGTGATTGGTGAGGAATCATTACTTTAATTATTTATATATTTAAAATTCAAATAGAAAAACGCTGATAACTTTCTCGTTTTAACTCGGTTTTACGCACGGTTTGTTGCGTTGGGATCGTGGAGAGATTACGGACGTTTTGGCACTGGTTTGGCTGCGTGTGAAGACTGTCAAATTTTGGCCTTTAATTGGAAGTTCGACTAAGTAAGGTCGCAAAGGTGAGTGATTCATCGCTCACGAAATACTGAATTATTCCCATATTTATTAAATTAAATTGTGAAATAAGTTTGGTTGCATGGTTGTGTATGATTGATGATGTGTTGATTTAAAACCGACATGCAATTATGGTAATCTGAAAAATATAGGCCAATAATCAGTTATTAAATTAAATTTACTACTAGTGGAAATTCTGATCCTTGCAAACCCGTGAATAGTTTAATACTGATTAATTTGATGAAATGGTTGTGATGGACGTTTGGTTGAATTTTATTACTGAATTGATGTTGACACTGTTAATGCTCCATGTTCAGTATATTGTATTGCATGTTGATTTTGACGATGAATCCCAATTTTACCCTTGATGTTACGAGCATCTAATAAATCGGGATTTATCGATTAAAATAAATTAAGAACATAGATTGAAATGATAAATATCTGTGACCCTGATTTGGATTGAAATGATAGATCCATCCCTGAATATTGAGAAATTAAATTTAAAATCACTTGGCCACAGGGTAGCAAATTATATATGGACATCGGTTGGTTAAATGATTTTAAATATTCGAAATTCTGTTTGATGAATTTGATTTAAGGAAATGTGTTAATTTTACGATAAATTTTATTCTTCCTTTAAGATCTGAATCCTGAATGTATTTGAAATGGTTAAGGAAATTACCCAAAAAAAATTTGAAGTTTTAAACTTGAATTTTAATACGATTTGGGATTTATTCCAATAATTGGGTGGAATCGAATTTAATAAAT
Source organism: Allium sativum (assembly GCA_030737875.1). Lineage (NCBI taxonomy): Eukaryota > Viridiplantae > Streptophyta > Magnoliopsida > Asparagales > Amaryllidaceae > Allium > Allium sativum. The sequence continues at coordinate 532,796,433 of CM060913.1, read as the reverse complement.
TCTTATTGTGTTAAAATTTGGAATAAGGGAAATCGAGGGTATTCTGAGTTGCTTTAACTCAGTTTTTGAATATAGATTTGAATTCTTGAAATCGAACGGTTGTTTTTGAACGATGTTGAAATGAGATTTGGAAACTAAATGAACTTCATTGAGACTGGAGTATAAATCCAGATGTTTGAAGTTGGAAGAAAAGAACAATTAAGGTTTAAACAATTTATTTTATAAAAATTATATATATGTGCACTTCTTGTTTCAAAATAAACTATTCCTTTCTAAAAATTATTTATTAAAACTTTTAACATATAAACTATTATATTATAAATAAATTTTCTTATACTTTATTACTTAAAGATTTTATTTAGTAAACTTTTAACTTATGTATATAAGTTGTGATTTGAATTATCTGATTTTTTATTCTAACTATTATACTTTATATATATTTTTTATACAAAGATTTTTCTTTATAAACATCTATTTTCCTAACTATATTGTATGAATTGTGAATTTCTTCTGAATGGGAAGTGTTTGGATCTAAAACTGTTGTTCAAATGGAGTTGAGATAAATTTTATTCTATTTGAATATGAATCGATTTCTAAACAAATTTCTGATATGGAAATGTAAATTATATTCTACTTGAATATAAATGGATCTCCAAAATGATTTAAATGAGCTGAATGAACATATACATTCTAATTGAATATGAATGGATTTTGGACATAAATCGTTTGAAATAATTGTAACCCTAGGGATGAAATATATTCGACTTGAATATAAGTTGATTTTTGGAAATATTATATGGTTATAATATAATGAGATGGAAATATATATTCTAGTTTAGAATATAATCAGTTTGGAATGATTATGATATTTGATACGAAATTACATTCTATTTAAATATAAATTTGGTTCGAAACAAAATATGATATTTTGATATGAAACGAACCTTTGTGAATGTTAAAGAACCAACCGATGTGAAATTTGTAAGCGTTGGTTGTTAAAGAGACCGGAGTCGACATAAGGCATATTCTCTGTCAGACTTTGACAACTGTGAACGTTATGAAGTATCCAGAATGAGTATGATGGCTTGGAGGCGATTTTTGAATCGAAGAAGATAAACAATGACGAAATAGCCCTGACCTTCGGGTCAGAATTGAAATGACTAAAACAGGAGCTATACCGTGACTAATTGAGGTAGCACCTTTGATCGGACACACTTCTTCGATACTATTTCTATGACTATGATGATGATGATGATGATTTGGGCCCATTTGTGATTTTGGGAGTGTGTTCCGATGTGGGCGGTAGTGGCTGCTATGCGTTATCACCGGTCTGGGAGTGCAATTGGTAGAATCCTACCGTGGGCATTGCCTCGAGTGCCTTGTCATATTATCCTTATCGAGCGCCATACGATTTCGGTTTGTATCGTACCTATGGAGTGCCCTCTGATGCCTTCGTTTACGGTGGGTTTACGGTACTGTATAGACTACGGTATTATAAACGGTGTAGGGGTAAAAATGTAATCCTACTTACGCTATTTTCAGTATTTATACTTTACTGGATAGACACTATCATAATAGCGTATTATACTATGTATGTATTAGTTTAATGGATCCTCGAGAGATGGAAAATCCCGTAACATCTCTTGAGTTACTACACCCATGACACTCAAGTTATTTCGTCTTTTGATTTGACTAATATGAGAATGATTTGGTGCTGATCCAAGTGTTTGTTGTGTTTTCTTTTTATGCAATACGCTCGGGTCAGCAGATGTTGCAGTTAGCGAAGATTTTCAACAGCTTGGAGGATGAAGACGAGTATTTGGTGTGTATATATATATATATATATATTTTACATGTATGTTCTGCTGCACTTTATTTTCGCTGCATTACTATATGATTTGTACAAGTGTAACTCTGATAACCATTGTATGTTATAGCCAAATGTATATATTTCAACTACTTTTAAACTGTTATTTATTTATTATATATTGTCCTTCCACTATGAGGTTATGTGATTGTTTTTTCTCTTCTTTCTTCTTTTCCCAATAACTGCCTGTATTTGTGATTTGTTTGGATCGACATGTGTGGTTTATTGTCGATTTGAACGGTCAAAAATATGGGTCGTTACAATTTGGAATCAGAGCGAGGTTAGCGATAACCTTGGCTCTGTTTGGGAATTAACTCATTAGAGATAGGGTTAGAAACGCCCTAGAATGGGTTTGAGTGATATAAGAGAGCGTATTTGTATTTTTGATATGAATTGGTTTTACATTGTGTTGATTTGTTCTATTGAGTATCTATGGATTCTGGTCGATATATGGGACGCCATAGAATCGATAGGAATTTCTAAATTATCGAACAAAATGATCGACATAATATGGTTTTCGATTATATTTTAAAATATATCAAAAATATATTATTGGTTCAAGTATGTATGTATTTGTTTTAGTAGGTGGTAATGTTAAGTTATTACTTATTATGGTTGATTAGATAATAAATCTAATAAGGAAAATTTAATGAATTTAGAATATATTTGAAATGAAATACCTGAAGGTATAATTAGGCGTAACAGGTTTGTGATTGAAATAGAAATGAACTTGAAACTTGATCCTGGGGTATCTTTGGGAATAGTTTTGCCAAAGTTTTAAATAATATCATATTATAGGCACGATCGAAAAGAAATGGTTTTAAAGATTTTTCAAAGGGTGAAATCCCTTCTCAGAACATCGGAAATAACTTCGGTAATGAGTGCACGCATTATCGACGATTATTCTGAAGCGTCTAAGTGGGGGAGACCACTCAGTATTTTCATATTCAGTTTGACAAGGGATTTTGGATTTAAATTCCATATAGTATAAAGAATATATAAAAGTATTTGTGTATGTTACTTAAATTTGAAATTGAATTAAACCATAATTGAAATTCCTACGTTCTTGGTTAATTAAAGTTTGGATTTAAATTCCTATATATGGTATGGTTTTCTATAAAATAGAACAAGTACATATATTATTTTAAATCTTAGTTTATGAACTCAGGATCAAGAATTTTGGTTCATTTTAACTAATAATGTTAAGTCCTATGTTAAGGTAAATCCATTCATTTGAATATATACCTTGAGTAATTGTGAAATGGACTTAGGTATTTATAGAAATTGTCACATAAACTCTTAAATAACTGTGATGATAAAGTTTAAGCAAATTCCAAATTTAGTCGATATAAGTGTTAGAGAAACATTTAAGTTAACTATGAAACAAAGCTCGACTAGGGTCGATCAAAATGAAATGGAAGATTAAGTTGTGTAAATAAGAAAGGAAACAACTTATGACTTGGCTAATTAATAAGTATGCGAAGTTAGTCGAGAAGGAGTTGAAAAGAAATTTATGTTCTTAATAAGTATGAATGGTCGATAAATTGAAATAAGAAATTAAATGATAAGTTAGTGTACATGTGAAATGAATGGAATGCAAATCGTTTTGCTGAATGAAATATAACCTAACTTGAGTAGACGAATCGAGTTAAATGAAGTTTAACTCAGGAAATCGAATAAAACCGATTTGAGAATTAACACTTGAGTTAACGGAAAATATTGGAATGAAATAAAAATAAACCTTAACCTGAGTTGAATGGATTGATAAAATGAATCGACTTAGGGAATTTAAACAAGTCGAGCTGGAATCAATGTTGATAGTTTGGTCGAGTAGTAAAATTTGATCCATACTAACGAGAAATGGATACGCAAGTAAATCCAAGAAATTTAATCGGTCGATTTAGAACCAAATAATAAATGAAGATGAGGTGAGGATGAACTCGAATAATTAGAATAAATAAATCTGAATTAATTCAAGTAAATGGCTAATCGAATATGGAAAATGGAATGACAATTCAATGGAATATAGATGAAGTAAATAGAAATAAGTAATGAAATTGGCAAATCGATCCATGTTAATGAATTAAGAATGTAATATAACCAAGTTAGCTGGAAGTTAGAATAAATTCAAGTTCATTTGGGGATTTAATGCATAGAATAACGAGAAACGAATAGAAAATATATTAGAACGAAGAAAGAAATTTAATGAAAATTCATTTCTTCGATTATGAGGTGGATATAAAGGATTGAATGAATAAATGAAAGCAAATGAAAGGGTAAATAGTATTATGTGCTAAATGGAGCGATAACCCATTCTAGATAGTTAAGTTCGGTTAAAAAAATTGAAATTCAAAGCTCGAAACTCTAAATAAATAAACCAATATTTATGCAAAAACCTGAAATATTGGATAAGTTGAAGTAAAATGGTCATAACTTTTGAATGGCTGATCGAAATTCGACGATTCCGGACAATTTGGAAACCTTGGAACCTGAAATAAACTTTCGTTATAGGGCCTTGTCTGATTTTCATGTTTATTATGTTAAAATCTGAGAATTAGTCGTAGTTGTATGCGCAGAAAATGGAAAACCGAACCGTATGTTGATATTGTTTTGACCATAACTTCCAAACGAAACGTCGGATTTTAATGTGCGAGTACAATTCGGAAAGCCAAGGATCTGAACTAAAACTTTTCCTTAATATGCTGATTTAAATTTTGCTGTTAAAGGGTTAAAAACTGGGTTGAACAACTTAGGTCTGCAATTTTATGTGTATGAGCTGAAGCGTTCGCCTTCACTAAAATAGTCATAACTTTTGAACGAATTATCTGAATTCGGCCAGACAATTTGGAAAGCTTGAAACGAATGCAACGACCTTTGCCTAGTGTGCCTTAGTCAAATTCCAACATTTAGTGGGTGATAAACGTCATTTTGTTTGCTGGCATGTCATAGATATATTGGTTTTGAGGTTAAAATGACTAATGTATGTTGTGTAAGTTGCATATGTTTGTTATATATTGTATATATGCTTGAATCTCATGTGTATGCAAGTTGTAACAGGTGTAAGGAGTGTGCGCTACGCTTTGGAGCTCGCTTGCGCTAAATATTTAAAGTGCTAAGGTAATGAAATTGCAAAATAAACGCTAAGAAGGTACGTATTTGAGTTATATAGTTTGGTAGTTACGTATATAAGGTGTTTTCCCCATTTTTGGGATGCCACATCGTAGGATGAGATGTATAATTGAGTCTATATATATATTGTGATTTCCGGACCTCTCCTTACAAAGGAGATGCAGCCGAAATTTTCCGTGATTTCCGGAGTTAGAAAATTTATAAGATTTTTTCAATCATATAGCTTATTTTATAAATACTATTGTATAAGTATGGATTTGGAAGTATGAATATGATCAATATCGTACTTCGTTCCCTTTTCGAGGACGAAAAGATTTTAAGTGGGGGAGAATGTAACATCCTATATTTTTTGTATATTTAATTTCTATTTAAAATAAATAGAATGGAATAATATTGGGAGAAATCAAATTTTGTTGATTTTTAATGATAATGATTGTTTGAATTAAGTATAAATATATTTTAAAATTTGGGATAGGTTAGAAATGCTGTAATGTGAAATTTAATATTTTAAGAACTAATTTAACTTAAGTCGTTTAAGTTAAAAAGGGAATTCAAATTTAATTGATTTAATGGTGGAATTTTAAGTCGTTAAACTATAACTGAAATTCAATCAAAATTCAAATAATCAAATTATGATTTAAAAATGTGTGAAATTTATTTGTAGAATTTATTTAAGTTATAATTTGATTAAATTTGAATTTAATGAATATCTAATTTGAAATTAAAACAGTTAATCGAATAATTGAATATTTTAATAATTAATTGACGATTAAATTTAACTGTTTGGGCAACTGTCTCGGAATCCGACGAAACCAGTCTCATCGGAACCGAAACGGTGAATTATGATAGGATTTCAATATGCGTCACAATCCGGCTTACCGTTCGATCGTACGGGAGAAAAAGTGAAAGGGAATCAGTGTAATAAGATAACTCTGTGTTGATCATATTGGGCCTCCTATATTTATACAAATAGACCCACTTACCACCTCATCAGCTCATTTCATCTATACGTTACTTTTTCTCCATCAAATTTCTCTCTAATGGCAGAAAACGAAGATTCAAACCCTAGTTTAAAATAAAATTACAGCTTCAAATTCAAATTTCCACAAACCCTATCATATTATATATCAGATCGAAGCTCCCGATGATACGAAGCTTCTAGTGTAATTCGTTTCGACATGCAGTGTTTTATTTGGCCGGGAATCGCAGTCAAACAGGGAGATTTCGAAACCTTAGGCTCGATTTTAGGGGTTTTCGATTTAAGCTTCAATCGGAAATTTGGAGATATGGGTTTTGTAGAGGAGTTCGATACGATCTTGTTGGTGGTGGTCGGAGTTTATGTAGTGGAGTAAATCGACGGAATTTCATCGTCAAAGGGTGAAAACCCCGTTCGTTGGACACGCCGTCGGCGGAGCTAGGGGCCACCGGAGTGATGGCTCTGGCGGTGGTTGGTGCGGCCTTCAAAGAGGGTCACGATGGTGGTGGTGGCTGGTCATAATTCAGTTGGAGGAAGGAGGTTTTGGTGGTCAAAGTTTCGGTACAATGGGTTGTTTTCTGCGTTGATTACTGTAGCGGAACAAAGAGGAAACGAGCGGGAGGGAGGAGATGACGTGGCGGATTGTGATTGGTGAGGAATCATAATTTTAATTATTTATATATTTAAAATTCAAATAGAAAAACGCTGATAACTTTCTCGTTTTAACTCGGTTTTACGCACGGTTTGTTGCGTTGGGATCGTGGAGAGATCACGGACGTTTTGGCACTGGTTTGGCTGTGTGTGAACACTGTCAAATTTTGGCCTTTAATTGGAAGTTCGACTAAGTAAGGTCGCAAAGGTGAGTGATTCTTCGCTCATGAAATACTGAATTATTCCCATATTTATTAAATTAAATTGTGAAATAAGTTTGGTTGCATGGTTGTGTATGATTGATGATGTGTTGATTTAAAATCGACATGCAAGTATGGTAATCTGAAAAATATAGGCCAATAATCAGTTATTAAATTAAATTTATTACTAGTGGAAATTATGATCCTTGCAAACTCGTGAACAGTTTAATACTGGTTAATTTGATGAAATGGTTGTGATGGACGTTTGGTTGAATTTTATTACTGAATTGATGTTGACACTGCTAATGCTCCATATTCAGTATATTGTATTGCATGTTGATTTTGACGATGAATCCCAATTTTACCCTTGATGTTACGGGCATTTAATAAACCGGGATTTATCGATTAAAATAAATTAAGAACACAGATTGAAATGATAAATATCTGTGACCCTAATTTGGATTGAAATGATAGATCCATCCCTGAATATCGATAAAATAAATTTAAAATCACTTGGCCATAGGGTAGCAAATTATATATGGACATCGGTTGGTTAAATGATTTTAAATATTCGAAATTCTATTTAATGAATTTGATTTAAAGGAAATGTGTCAATTTTACGATAAATTTTATTCTTCCTTTAAGATCTGAATCCTGAATGTATTTGAAATGGTTAAGGAAATTCCACAAAAACAAATTTGAAGTTTTAAACTTGAATTTTAATACGATTTGGGATTTATTTCAATAATTGGGTGGAATCAAATTTAATAAATTCTTATTGTGTTAAATTTTGGAATAAGGGAAATCGAGGGTATTCTGAGTTGTTTTAACTCGGTTTTTGAATATAGATTTGAATTCTTGAAATCGAACGGTTGTTTTTGAACGATGTTGAAAATGAGATTTGGAAACTAAATAAACTCCATTGAGACTGGAGTATAAATCCAGATGTTTGAAGTTGGAAGAAAAGAACAATTAAGGTTTAAATAATTTATTTTATAAAAATTATATATTTATGCACTTCTTGTATCAAAATAAACTATTCCTTTCTGAAAATTATTTATTAAAACTTTTAACCTGTAAACTATTATATTATAAATAAATTTTCTTATACTTTATTACTTAAAGATTTTCTTTAGTAAACTTTTAACTTATGTATATAAGTAGTGATTTGAATTATCTGATTTTTCTATTCTAACTATTATACTCTATATATATAATTTATACAAAGATTTTTCTTTATAAACATCTATTTTCCTAACTATATTGTATGAATTGTGAATTTCTTCCGAATGGGAAGTGCTTGGATCTAAAACTGTTGTTCAAATGGAGTTGAGATAAATTTTATTCTATTTGAATATGAATCGATTTCTAAACAAATTTCTGACATGGAAATGTAAATTATATTCTACTTGAATATAAATGGATCTCCAAAATGATTTAAATGAGCTGAATGAACATATACATTCTAATTGAACATGAATGGATTTTGGACATAAATCGTTTGAAATAATTATAACCCTAGGGATGAAATATATTCGACTTGAATATAAGTTGATTTTTGGAAATATTATATGGTTATAATATAATGACATGGAAATATATATTCTAATTTAGAATACAATCAGTTTGGAATGATTATGATATTTGATACGAAATTACTTTCTATTTGAATATAAATTTGGTTCGAAACAAAATATGATATTTTGATATGAAACGAACCTTTTTGAATGTAAAAGAACCAACCGATGTGAAATTTGTAAGCCTTGGTTGTTAAAGAGACCGGAGTCAACATAAGGCATATTCTCTGTCAGTGTCGATACCACTTTGACAACTGTGAACGTTATGACGTATCCAGAATGTGTATGATGGCTTGGAGGCGATTTTTGAATCGAAGAAGATGAACAATGACGAAATAGCCCTGACCTTCGGGTCAGAATTGAAATGACTAAAATAGGAGCTATACCGTGACTAATTGAGGTAGCACCTTTGATCGGACACACTTCTTCGATACTATTTCTATGACTATGATGATGATGATGATTTGGGCCCATTTGTGATTTTGGGAGTGTGTTCCGAGGTGGGCGGTAGTGGCTGTTATGCGTTACCACTGGTCCGGGAGTGCAATTGGTAGAATCCTACCCTGGGCATTGCCTCGAGTGCCTTTTTATATTATCCTTATCGAGCCCCATACGATTTCGATTTGTATCGTACCTATGGAGTGCCCTCTGATGCCATCGTTTACAGTGGGTTTACGGTACTGTATAGACTACGGTATTATAAATGGTATAAGGGTAAAAATGTAATCCCGCTTACACTATTTTCAGTATTTATACTTTACTGGATAGACACTATCATAATAGCGTATTATACTATGTATGTATTAGTTTAACGGATCCTTGAGAGATGGAAAATCCTGTAACATCTCTTGAGTTACTGCAACCTTGACACTCAAGTTATTTCGTCTTTTGATTTGACTAATATGAGAATGATTTAGTGCTGATCCGAGTGTTTGTTGTGTTTTCTTTTTATGCAATACGCTCGGGTCAACAGATGTTGCAGTTAGCGAAGATTTTCAACAGCTTGGAGGATGAAGACGAGTATTTGGTGTGTATATATTTATATTACATGTATGTTCCGCTGCACTTTATTTTTGCTCCATTACTGTATGATTTGTACAAGTGTAACTCTGATAACCATTGTATGTTATAGCCAAATGTATATATTTCAACTGCTTTTAAATTGTTGGTTATTTATTATATATTGTCCTTCCGCTGTGAGGTTCTGTGATTGTTTTTTCTCTTCTTTCTTCTTTTCCTTCTTTTCCCAATAACTGCCTGTATTTGTGATTTGTTTGGGTCGACATGTGTGGTTTATTGTCGATTTGAATGGCCAAAAATATGGGTCGTTACATAACATATCTTGCAAATTAGTTACTTTCTATATTATTTTAAAGTTTCTTCTATTTTAATTAATTTCCATGTGAAAACATCAACTTTATAACTAACTTTTATTTGTATGTGTCATACAAGCCATGCTCATTATAAAGTTTGTCTCGGATATTTCCAAAGTGTTATATTAATTTAGTTTTAAGCGTGTACAACTATGTAATATTCTATAAAATGCATTAAATGAGTTTGAAAATATATTGTAAAATGATGTTAGCCACCAAATCTTAGTTTGCCAGATATTTTATTTTATTTTATGGTGGTTATGGTTATCTCCATCATAATGTTTTCTATAACTTAAAACATAAATAGATATTGGTGGAAAGGATAATGAAATAACGAACAAAAAAGTTAAATAATAGTTGTTTATATGCAAAGATATATAACATCAAAAATGTAATGACCACATACTTGCATGGGTATTAGCAAATTATTTGGTAAAAGCCGCACAACCATATTTGCAGAAAACAAAAAATTAAATAATATGTCAAATTTTAACTTATTTGCAACAATTTTGAGTTCTAGCGTTTCCCAATTATTTTATATGCAACTGTATCAGCTCAAAGACAATAAAAAGGATTAACATACTAGCCGATGAATGCATCCAATTGTCATAATTAATGTACCGATCCACAAATGCAGAAGTTGAATTGATATAGACTGAAAAATATAAACATACCAAAGCTTTGTCTAATATGATCATGCCCAGTGCTACTTCTATGGATGGTTTTGCCACTAACAGTGTGCATGTCATATTCTCATCCACAAAAAGCATAGGTTTAGCCTCATCGATTTGATGTAATAGCCAATTTTGATTCTTGCTGTAATCACTCTTTGATCGCTGATTTGATTTTTATGTTAAAATTTTAGAGTTGCAATCGTGGATTCATCGGTTTGCATATTCGTTGTTGGGAATTTTGCGGTTTGAGACTATCGGAGGAAGATGATTATCGTACTTTAGACTTCAAGGATCTATATAATAGATTTTTTTCAGACAATAGTTCAACCCAACGTCTACAAACGGGTTATCGAACTATCGACTTTTAGGATTCAATAAAGCCTTGGAATAGCACAATCAGATTCAAAGTTTGTACGGCTTTGTTCCAACCAAGAACAATCTAATTTTTTATTCTGGTGATGCAACAATATAATTAGAATGAAGAGGAGAAGAAAATCAAATCTGCAACCTTTCTGAAACTTGTAACACCTTGGAGGCGTTACAGTTGCACAACGTTTGAAAATCTTTTCTGGTATTGCAGATCGGTAGAGGAAGAAGATGATATAAAAAGTTATTAGAAACACTTTCTGGGCGTCGATATTTATAACCAGCGGAGGGATATACCTCCCCATGAACTGATGCGACTATTTGCAACAGTCATTTCCGTTTCAGTTCAAAGCGTCGCGTCCCTTTATTTATAACGTTTGAAAACGTTGTAGATTTCAATCGTAGTGTCTTTTCATTTGCAATGCTCTGAAGTGTTGTAAGAAACATTCCCGCCTTATTTTAAATGCAGTTTCGGGTCTGGCTTCTTAATGGGTTGAATTCAGCCCGTTACAGTTTAATATCTCGATCCAAAAATATTCTTATTGGACTCGAAATCCGAAACCCATATCCGTATCTAACCCGGTTACGTTGGACGGACGGCGGCAGCTGTGCTCGCGTGTGTGGTAGAGATGCATGGTCTACCTCCTCACAACAAAGCAAACATGTGGGATCCCCAAGGCCCCAACACACTTGTCACAAAGCCTCTTAAGTACCTTGAAACATTTTTTCACTTTCATGTTGGAGGACTAATCCCACATCCTTCCTTCTTCCATTCTTGTTTCCCTCTTCAAAACAAACCCAAACCCCAAAACATGTTTTGAAATTTTGCAACAATCTCCCCTGATTTTAATTAAATAAAGAAATAATTAATCTGAACAGCTGAATCACTAGTGTGACTTCCTATATACCAAGTGGGATCAAACCTATGTAGTACAAAGATCAAGTTTTGCATCATCGTGGAAACAACACATATGGTATCTTTTGGATTTTAACCTTTACTTAGTGTAAACCATTCAAAGTTCTAGCGAGATTCTATGGTGAATGAATCTTGAACCAAGTATCCCTTAACGATAAAACTGGAACAATCACACATGTTGGTTTCCTTAGTTAGAGTGTTCTGTATTGATCAGCACGTAATGTGCTTTTAATCGTGGTTCATGAGTCTACTTTAGAAGGCGGTCTTACTTTTCTAGGAAACAGCCTGATTTCCAAACTCATATAGGTAAGTCTCTAAAGGTGTTTCTACGATACACCTTTTAAGATTTCTAGGCCTATTAAGGATATTTGTCCACCCTTTGTTCTTACAGAATCCAAAACTAAATATTACGAGATTATTGATTTAGTGTTCCATAATCATTTCGATATATTGAATGAAATGCAACTTGTGATTTGAATGATTTTATTTTGACATATATTCATAATTGTATATATAAACTAAATTTAAAAAGGACTTAAAATTGAATTTATTATGAAATATAAATCAATCTTTTTATACAAATCAATTTTAAATTTAAACTTTTAGAAATCAAAACATATTAATTTGCTAAAGAACCATTTATACGTTAAAACTTTAAAAGAAATCTATAGTTATAACAAAATTATTTTTGATGAAATCTGGTAATATAAAGTAAACTGTAAAACTATAACTTCTTATTTTTTAACTACAAATTAAATACATAAACATAATATGCAGCGGAAAACTTCAACTACCACAACTAAAAGAAATACACGGATACAAAGCTTTCTGAATGTAGCTCCAGTTGTATACCAGGATCCTGCTAAATAGAAATCCGCAAAACCCAAACTACTAGCTGCCCATGTGGAAAATATGAGCACCCAGAGTTTAGGTAGAAACAATAAACTCCAGGTCAATCATGGGACTGGCGTAAGAACTCAAAATAGTTATTAAACCTTTAGTTTATAATAGGGTACATCACGGGGCCATGCCATATGTCACGAACCGGGTTCGAATACTCTGAAATAAAACAATTTATAAACAACGCAATGTTTTTTGAAAAATGAAGCTATTATAAGACTCAGGTCCCATCACACAATGCAACAAAAGCCGAAGGATAAAGTTTTACCTTATAATAGTCAAACATGCTTGATACGCTTTGAAACAAATCATTTTGATATTACTATAGGTGCATATGTATAAAACAACTTCGAATGTAAATGTATCAATCATAGATGGCATAAGTCATATATTATGTCGCCATATAGATTTACAAATAAAACCGCACAATATCGTATTGGAAATTGGATTTCCATCATGAGTCAAGGCAAGGGATGTCCCATTACCGATTCGGATCACCTCTAGCAAGATGACCCAGAATCACACACTTGGGCAACCCCTGGATCTTCAGGGCTAGTCCTCTCTTATGTTTGAGGATTAGTTTTTCCTGAATAATACATTTCACGGTCCTATCGGACCTATCTCTGAGCCTTTTAGTTGGCTCGATATCTGAGGCGCCTCGCAATCCATCTTCCACATAAGTAAAAATGTTTGGGCTCCATACCATGACACCACTTATGGCTAGGAAGAAAAGCATGTCCTCCCTGAGGTTCTCATCCCGTTTTTGACTCATACCAAGGTGTAAGGCTCGCAAATTAACGCTATACAAAAATCTATGTTACTTAAAGTCGTGCTTTGATCATCAACCACAAGGCCCGGATTTTCAACAAAAGCCTTGATCATTTACATCTTAACATGCCACATTGTTAATTCATGTCATACGACTGATATCTATCAATATATAACCTCTAAGCTCATACGCCTCAGAGAAGGGTGTTAAGCAAAAGAATAAATTCTCCGCCACCAAACAGATGCATATTTAATAGAAATCAATCAATACAGAACGAAATACAATGTCAAACATAATCCAATCACAAGTCCGTTCTGGGTCTGAACGAAACCTGAGGCACCTTATTCCTCATCCCATATGTCCAATACAGGAGAGAGGTCCTCGCATATCTGATCGATCTCCAAGTACGTCTGGACGATCACCACTTATTACCTCATCTTTGGTGTACAGCCCAATCAAGACATCAATAATCATCCATACGATGTGAAGATCTCTGGTCTTCAACCACTGTCTTCATATCTTTGACTTTTATTTGTCATAATAGTTATTCATAATGGGTTAAACCCAGTCTTTCCGAATAACTCGTGTATCTATATTCAAGTGCTATAAAAACACATCATACTCCTCATTCCAATCCAGTATATTCTTGGAAATCATTTCAAAAGATTTATAATATCTTTTCACCACTTAAACCAAATTAAGGTTTATCAAACTAGTTGGGATTATCGAGCCTTACCGAAGTAATCATTTATTTTATTTTTTCAATCCCAACCTATTCATCCCCTGGAGCAAAGCTAGTGGTACTCCATATCTAACACCCACTGTGATATCGGTAAAATTAATTACCATTTCATGTTTCAAATCAAATTAAAGATTTAACTATTGCATAGAGTGAAACTGTTGATACTCCATATCTCAATCATTTCTTGAATTCGGTAAATTTAATTACTTCATTCACATTTCAATCTAATTGAAGATTTATTAAAACTCTACTTAGTTTTAATCTCAAAAATCATTACTTAACGATTATTCAAAGTTAGGAAATAAACCCTGTCTTTACTTGGGTTAAAGAACCAATGTCATTTAAAACATCGTTCACAATGTACCCAAAATCACTTTCATTTAATTCCAATTATATTCATTAATTGGAAAATCTCTTTAAACCTTAATGAAAAGATTTACTCTATTCTCAAATGGGTTTAAGAATAGTATTATTAAAGATATCATTTACGACAAACCCAAAATCCAATTTGATATTAAATACAAAGCTCTAAATAGAAATCGTATCGACTTATATTTAATACCAAATTCTGAAAACCAACAGATATCGTATTGGGAATAACGATATCTATATCTTCCAAATTCCTCAACGATATCCGTATAATCATAGAATCCAATATCAAAATATTCCAAAGATTATTTCCATTCAAATCCTTTATAATTCATACGTTGGAAAAGTTTTGGTTATATTAAAACCATATCAATTCTTTCTTCTAGTTGTTAACCATTTCATTCAGATAAAAATATTTTTTTTCTTTTCAAACTTGGAGTATTTCAATATCTTCGTGTCCATCCAAAATCAGACATCAAAATCATATTTTGATTCTTCACTGAATATTGTTTTAATATATTTGTTATTTCTATATTGGAATTAGACTCAATCAATTACCATATAATTTTATTTATATGAATTTCATACATCGCATGTATTCAAAAATAGTGATAAACAACTATTAAACATTCAATTCACATCCAAAGTGTAATTTGCAACTGCATAAGCATTAAACAGTTAAATAACACTTATAACAGTTTGTTAATCAATCAGTTGATATACAATTAAATCCAAGGGAGATGTGTGAAGTTATTATCATCCCCAGACCCATGTAGGATTTTCAATCAACATCCAATGATCATTATTTGTGTAACTGGGCGACGTGTAAAATTATCATTCCAATACCCATGTGGGGTTTACATCACAATCCATGTGAACTTATATAATATTCGGGAGACTAGTGGGTAAATTGTTATCCCAATCATTTATAATATAAACATTTTATTTATAAACATTTATAATCACAGTTTAATAATGATAACATTAAAACTGTAAACATCCATCAAACAACAAACAAATATTGCAATCACAGGCAAACTATATACATATACAGTTATAAAAATAAACAGCTGTATAAAATTTTGAGTGAGAGAGTTCTCACCATTGGTTTCCACTCCATCATTCTTTAGTTGATGATTTTATAAAATGATTTCGTAAGAATCAAGCTGTAGAAATATGTGAATCAGAGAAACTAACAAGTCACAAACGAAATCGAAATGGGCCGAAACTCGGCCGAGAAAGAGCCTGGATGGACCTAAACTATTGACCGTGGTCACCCTGGTCAACAGTCCAAAAATAGAATTTAGACGTCTGACCTAATAACTCAAACGTCTGAATTTCCTATTTTCTGAACCAACAAGGATTTAGTTCAATTTAGTGCTATTTCAGACGTCTGAATTTTTTTGTCAGAGTTCTGAATTAAAATTCAGACTTCTGAATTAAAATTCAGACTTCTGAATTAAAAATTTCAGACTTCTGAATTCTGGTACTCATGTTTTTATAATTATTCATAGCAGGTCAGACGTCTGCCCCAAAATATTCAGACGTCTGAACCTGAGCCTAAGCGTAATATTGCCTAGATAACAAGCTCAAAGTGATATCAACAAATGCCCGAAGGCCTATGATGTTATATACATGCAAATGAGGATTATATAACTCAACGAAGCAACTCATAACACCAAACTTACATGCACTTACATTCATATAAGAGATTTTCAATGGTTTTTATTATAAGTTCAAAAGTGAACTAAATTCCAAACCAAAGCATGTAAAAACGATTCAAGTAACTTGTAAAGACTTAAGACTTTGTCGGGGCGACAATAGTGCCTCACAAGATCACCAAATCAACTAGTAGCATATGAATTAGTTCGTGTAGACAATCCTCATCATAATTTTCAATTTAACGAGACAAAAACGTAATGAACCGGAAAGTGTATACTTATCTGAGTAATTCATATGCATATACACAAATCAAAATGAACTTAATTTACACTTTACAAGCCAATAACTTGTGGCATAAATGTGGATTTGTGAATAACTCACAAAGCTCTCACCTTTGATGGTTAGAAGCAAGAAATCGGTCCAATGACAAGCTAGAACAACCTCACTTCCAATATTACTCACAAATCTTCAATATAAGCATGAATGCACAAATTTACTAGAATTTAGGTCATAGGAAATACCACAAATTGAAAAGGAAACAAGATGGAGAAGATGGAGAGGAGCTTACCAAAGTTGTTCCTTTGATTTGCACTTGATTTCAACAAGAATTGGAGCTCCTAGGATTAACTAAGTTTAGGGAATTTTAATTTCCCATTCCCTTCCCCCATTTTCTAATTTTGGCTAAGTGTTTGAATGAATGGAAAGAGAGAGTTGATTTGGGGGTTATAAGAGTGGGCTAGGTTTAGCCAAACCAAGACCCAACTCAAGTGCCAAACTCCGAAGCTTGGAACGTATCGAAGTTTATAGTTTACGAACACGCAAACGACATTTTGAACTCCATGGATGTGTTTTCGAGTCCAAATTCGTCCATATGTAAAAATTGATATTTTGGTCATACATCCAATGAAAAGGACCAAATTTCTCCAACTCGAAATATATCGATTTTTATAATTTTCGAACATGCAAATGACATTTTGAACTCAATGGAAGTAGTTTCGTTGAAAACGGAGGTCGTTTTGCAAAAAGGCGATTTTTAAGGGCTATATATAATTTTAATATATATATATATATATATATTCCAAAGCGACTATTCCAAATTTTAATTTAGACATAACTTACAATTTATGAAGTGAAATCTCAATTTCATACATTCGTTCGAAAATTACAATTCAAAATATTCCATTGGTTCTTGTTTTATCAAATTCTGACTTATATTGAATTCTATATATTCATTCAAAGTTTAAAATCAAAATTTCAAACTACCGCGCCATTTCAAGCTCATTTTAATTAAATTTTAAAATTACACGTTCTAACTTCGATTTAAATAAATTTAAGTCGTTTATTCTCAAAATAATTCATCTAAAATATTTAATTTCTATGAAAATCAATTAAAAATAAATTTTAAATTGGTTCAAAAAATACAGGTTGTTACATAAATGAACAAAATTGATAACTAGGGTTTGGACTGACATTTTCATATTTAAAAGATGTCCTTTCAATTTTTCAAAACCAAATCAAAGAGTATTGAAATCTAAAATAAGAAGAGATTTTAATTAGATTGGTATATTGATATGTATACTATAGTGTATTGACATATGAACCAAAATATCTAAAATTATAAAAGAGATAAATTTCTATACCTAACGATGTGCATAAATGTATATTTCTAAATTCAATGATAATTATGAAATAATGGTAAAACGTAACTCTTTTTGCAATCCTTCTTTTTGTTGTTTTTCCATTGTCATGAACCACACATTCACATCTTCCAGAATTTGACAATTAGATCTGCTCTATTGCGACAGGCTCGTTTTTCTGATCAACATAGTATACTCATTTGTTGAATTTGAAGATCGTACGAGAAAGATATTGATGATTTAGTAGTTTAACCAGCTTGACACCAAAAATTTGAATTTGAATTTGAATTTGAATTTGAACTTGAATGAATGGACACGTAAACTACTATAAATAGGCTCAATAATCATATCCCTTCATAAACTTTTCTCTTCTTCTTCCCGTTTTTCCACTTTCAATCAATCTTCCAGGAAGCATAACTTATTCGTTTCTTAATGGAATTGGATGAAACCTGCTGCAAATCGAAGAGGAAGGCAAGGGCTACGATTCAGTAATAGTTTGATGATTGTAACACCCCACCTCCGTTAAGGTCACTCACAAAGGGAATGCCTTAACTTTAATGGAGCGTTTTAGTAGACAGAACAGAATATTACAAGAAAGATAAGTAGTACTTGACAAATTATAACTTTATTACAGCAGAAGCAGAAATAAGTTTGGTTACATCTTCCTAAATCACAATACCAAAACTAAAGTACACAATTATCAGTCTTATACAAAATCCTTCAGAATGTAAAGTTTCAAAGCCATAATCCCCAACATAAACTGCCATGAAAAGATAAAGTCAAAGCCAAGCAATACTCCAAGCACTTCAAGCAGAGAGAATCAGAATCAAGCTCCTATGTTTCCATCCTGAGCACCTGGGGGGAACGGAAAGAAAAGGGGCGAAAACAAATGAGGTCAGACATAAAGTCTGGCGAGTCCAGTGACTTCCAGCATATAAACAGATAATATTATCATGACATGTAAATAAAGCTGGATGAGAGATTACATCAACAGGAATAACAGATATACTTTAAGTTAACAGAAGAAACATAATGATGTAAACCAAGTTATGTTCCTTACTTACATCTTACTTCTCTGCACTAATACTAGTATAACAGGATTAGGTGTTACCTTAATGACTAAACTGAAATAGAATCGAAACAGAATAATCTATACAGAAACAGAATGATAGTAATGGGCCTTCACCACCCCCAACAGACAGAAGGTACAGAAGCGGAATACTAATAATGGGCCTTTACCACCCCAACAGATAGAAGGTATGGAAATAGAATACTAATAATGGGCCTTTACCACCCAACTAATGGGCCTTTACCACCCCAACAGACAGAAGGTACGGAAACATAATCGGAAACGGAATCAGAGACGGAAACAGAATTATCCCTACGGAAACAAAATGTTAGAATTAGATGTACACTAATAATGGGCCTTTACCACCCCAACAGACAGTACCACGCAGAAATAGATAGGTGTTACCACCCAACAGAAATAAACGGTACCAACAGAAACAGACAGAACTAAGTGTACCCTAAGTCCTACCCTAAGCGATCGGCTCCCTAATACATAAGTACCCTGTGTCGACCCCACAATAGGGTGTATCACTCCCTAAAGTGGCAACCTATTGGAACAGACCTATTTACAAATGTCACAGTGTCTTACATCCTCAGAGCAGACCGGATCCATGCACACACATGACTCAGCTGGAACGCACCATCAACACCCCTCGCCATTATCAGAATGAACCGCTTATAATTAGTTCAATAAGCGTGCCCGGACCCCTACATAACGTGGGGTCAAAGTTTTTGATACCAGAAAGGGTTACTGACTAATATGGGTCCCAAACAACAAATGACACTAGGGCTGGACATTTTTACCACATTACCACTTACCTGCCATTACCAACCGCTACCAATGAAAGTGGTACCGAACATTCAGTAACCAATTCGAATTGTATGGTATGTCAAACCACATGAAAATATGCGGTACGGTAATAGTAATTGAGCATTAACAATGGTAATTACCATACCTACCACATATCTTAAACAATACATATGTATATTCTTATATTTCATCATCTATATTTATCACATAACAAAGAACTTCTATATGTAATAATTTAATAAAATACCTAGGAAATTACTATTATGATACAAGATTGAATGCATTTTTATCACATATCTTAGAAACGGTATAATTTATTTGATATTTTTGTTCATCAATAAAGTTTTCATGCAGGTTTGACTATGTAAAATAAGATAGATAAATAATAATATAATAACAAAAATATAATTTTTAACATTTTAATGTGAAATATTATAAGCAAAAATATCTCATACTAGTAAACGACAAAAACTTATTACCGACCTCTACCAACCATAAACCGAACTGTTGGTAACTGATTTCTTTGGCAGGTAATGGTATGATTTTTCTATTACCATATAAAGTCGGTACGGTAATGGTTTTGAATACAAAGTTCCGGTACCGAACCGATTCCACCCCTAGATGACACAAGTATTTCTCCTCCTAACCTTGTGTTCCCATACTAACGGATTTTAGATTAACTTGTTTACAAGTTTCAGATATACAATGTTCAGATTTACTAGTTCACAGATCAGACAATCAAGTTAACAAGTTTTTAGACTAACGAATCAGATGTATGGTTCTAACAGACTTACAGATTGTCTAACTTTGTATTGGGCCTACAGATTCACGAAACGGGTTTGTTAAATTCATCATTCCAATAAGTTTAACCCTATCCACCCAACACGTTTAGACATCATATTTGCATTAATTAAATATTAATGCACAGACCTCTCACATTAGGTCGGTAGCTTGTGACCGCTGGATATGTCGGGCGGTTCCGGGCAGACTTCTGCCACAAGCCAAACCTAACCTCGTGTCTAAGCATATTTTAGTTATGCCTACGACTCTCACATTAGGCTGATAGTTGGCGGTCGCCGGTTAAGCCGGTTGGTTCCGGGCAGGCTTCTACCATAAACGGAGTCTAACCTCGTGTCATAAC
Organism: Allium sativum; assembly: GCA_030737875.1. Classification (NCBI taxonomy): domain Eukaryota; kingdom Viridiplantae; phylum Streptophyta; class Magnoliopsida; order Asparagales; family Amaryllidaceae; genus Allium; species Allium sativum. The sequence goes on along the minus strand of CM060913.1, from coordinate 532,775,605 downwards.
CACTTTATTCCATTACAGAAAATATCAGACTAATTATGTCCATTTAGGAGATTTAACTTCTTTACAAGTTACGACAGTTTATCCAAAGTTCTATTAACATGTTTTGCTCAATTTTAGATCGAGCCTCCAAATTACAATTATTCAGCTTTCAACAGATTAAGCAATTCAACAGATTTAGCAGATAACAGATCTAGCAGATTAGGAAATTTAGCAGATTAGTAGAACAGGCAATTCAACAGATTTAGCAGATTAGGCAATTCAGCAGATTAGCAGATTTAATATTTCTTAAAAATTTTATTTGCATATCTTGCCTAATCATAAATTAAGCCTAAACTTACATGCTCAAATCATGGTCATAATTCATAATACAATATATGCCCCCAAATTTTCGTTAAACTTTGCACAGTACAGAAAACTCTCTAAAAGCCCCAAATCATGATATAAATTATCCATATTTAGGCGCATTCACATTAACAGTTATCCTATTTTAATATAGGTCCTTACGCCTAAGTTTCATATTCCTTTTTCAAGTCATGAATCGTTATATAAAATATACCCAAAAATCTAGATCTTTAAATTATATCCTCTCAAAATCAGATCTTAATTTTTATATGCATTATGTCCCCAAGTTTCAAGTCATATGTTATCATTCAATGATTCCTCTTCTTCCAAATCACAGAGTATGCACAGATCTAGATCTAATTTACAACATATGTCCTTTTCTCAAATCAGTCACAGATCAGTCATGTCTAATTATGTATTATTCATTATTTACTCCAAAATTTAGCGTTCGTGCGTTAATCTCTTATGTGATTTGGCGCAGGCTCGTAGTAGCCTGGCTGTAGAACAGGAAAAAAAGAAAGAGAATAGTCACAGTAAAACAGATCTGACAGATAAGAATATGCATAACCTTAGATTCAAATTTATAGCCATGTCAAGATCATAATTAAAGTTCATATCTGAAAATAACTGTACTCACAAAAAGGGAACGATTGTTGTATTCTGGAATCTGTATTCTGACACTGAATAGCTCTCCTTTGGCGTAGACTATCGATTAGATTAGAAAATAGTTGTTATCTTTTAATTCTATTCAGATTGGAAGAAGATATACTAGATCTAGCTTAGATTTCAGCAGAGTAGTGACGCCATTATTTTATTTTAATTAGAATAGAGGCAGAGTATAGGCAGAATGAAATTATGTGGAGAGAAAGTGAGGTTTGGGCGTGTTTTTATAGGAGAACAGGGTGATTTAGAGCCTTCGGATCAGTCCAGAAGTCACCGGAACCACCCAGCTCGAAGACAGGTCATCCAACCACTCAGAAGAAGACACGTCATCATAGAACACTCCATAATTCTGTGCTGGATTGGTATGGGCGCACTTGGCAGGTGCGCCAGTGTATTTTTGTACTGGCGCACTTCACAAGTGCGCCAGTGTTTTCTGGCTTGTTTCTGGTTTTTCTGCCTAACTTCGTTCGTCCATATCTTCTTCATACGGTATCCGTTTTACGCAAACTCGGACCCTATCTCAAGCAGAATTTCGAGACGAATGCAATGGCGCAACCCGTTTCCCTTAATTCTTCTCCTAAAATTAAGTATACTTTAATTTGTTACTTATACGTTCACAGAAAATACGGGGTGTTACATTCTCCCCTCCTTAAAGGATTTCGTCTTCGAAATTTTCAAGTTAAGAAGAATGTGTCCTACCATCCAATCATCCATCTACTCAACCATCATCCACAAGCATCCATTGTTCTTAGAAAAATTCTAATGTTGTATGAACATATGCGAAAGTGTGTGTATATGTCTCTTATCTAATGCAAAGATCAGGCGGTCTACTAATTCAGTTGACCTCCTCAATGCGAACCATGTTGGTGTCATGAGTCCAATTATGTATGAAAGAAATCCTATTTGATACACATCATTTCTATATGTGTGCATGGCCATTCATCCAAATGCAACATCCATGTGATGAGTCAATCATTTTGCATCCACAAAAATTGAAAAATGCGCACACATTCATATGAAGTATGAGAGTGTTTTTGAGTCGATCTAGTGCCTAGTGTGCATATATGCATCCACGAGCAACCACTAGCAACCACTTGCATCCAATTGCAACCATCAAACATAACATGTCTCAAACACATGTTTACACCCATTAGTTTCTACCTAAAGGTCGAAGACTCGATCGATAGGATACAGCTGAGTGATAGAAGCAAGTACGATTAAAAACAAGAGCTCTGTTCCTATTAGACATCGGTTAAGAAAATAATTCCCTAAGTATCAACCCCGAAGACCGAAATCAACATCAGATTGACACCTAGTGAATTACTCCCATTAAACAATGCCAAACTGGAAATCTACTTCACGCTTCGAGTAAAAAACCCTGACCTTATCAGAAATATTTAGATACTTACAGACTACTGGTACAGATCAGATTATCAAATGATTCCTTGGAAACCAAGCATGATAAAAAAAAACCCAGAATGTATGCGTCATAGTCAACTTAACGCCCAACACAGATACCCTCAAACCCCAACTTATCACAAACAAATGAGTCATAACCTTTATGGGTTTGAGTCTACAGCGGGATCAGAAACAAGACTAGTATTAAAGTGTAGAGTATCAATTACAGAATCAAAATGCCAGAATCAGAAAGAGTTTTAACTCAACAATCAGATAAGGAAATAAACCATCTACAGATTTTTTTCCTATTTCTATCCTATCCACCAGCCTCGAGGGTATTCGCCTGCCCTCCAGAAGTAGGACCTGTCCTCTACCCTTGCCCTCGTTTCTTCGGGCAGTCCCTAGTGAAGTGTCCCATCTCACCACAGTTGAAGCAAGTGCCCTTCCTCTTTCTGCAATCCTTGTTCAGATGAGTCAAGCTTCCACAAGTAAAGCACTTTTTTCTCCTTCTTATCTTCAGACTTTTCGTCCTTCTTTTGTGTTTCCTTTTTGAGCCCCACCTTCTTGTTCTGTGGTCCTTCGAGCTTTTCCTCTTTCTTTTTACTTTCGGCTTCCTCTTCGTGCATTAACGCCATATCCACTAATTTCTCGGAGGTTGACCCCATAGGAATGTGGGACATCACCAATCCGTGTAGTGGCTCATTCAAACCTTTAGCAAATCTCAATGCCTTTTTATGCGGTGTATTTACCAAATCTAAGCCGAATCTTGCCAACTGATTAAACTTGTTGACGTACTCTCTCACTGATAAATCCCCCTGCTTCAACGCCAAGAACCACTCTACGTATAGACTCTCTTCCGCTCGTGAGAGAAATTTCATCTCGAACCTATGCCTGAAATCCATCCATGTCTCTACCGGACGCTCTCCATTTGTGACCTCCCACCAAAAAGAAGCTTCGTCCTTAAGCAACCATACCGCCAACTGTATCTTATGCCTATCGTCTACCTCGAAGATAACAAACAATTCCTCAGTTTCTTTGAGCCAGTTCCTTGCCTCCACGAATGATTCAGTTCCATTAAAGTTCTTCCCACCCATAGCTCGAAAGTCTCTACATATCTTCGGGAAAGTATTCACGCGCGGAGGAGGAGGAGGAACCGCTGCAGCTGGGGGAGGAGGGACGTCTGTTGGGCCCGCATCGTTAGCCCTAGCTTCCAGATACCTTCTAAACCAACTAAGTACCGGTACGCCCTCTAGAAGATTAAGATCCCCAGAGACATACTGAAACGAAAAAGAAAAGGGATTCAAAACGGAGAAAGGATAGATATATGGCTTTTGGGGATTATGTTTTTCAAAATAAACTTTACTTTTGAAAATACTTCCTTTTTAAAACCTTTTTGAAAATAGTTTTCAAAAACTTTTTATCAAATCTGGTAACCTTCAGCTCTTATACCAAGTGTAACACCCCACCTCCGTTAAGGTCACTAACAAAGGGAATGCCTTAACTTTGATGGAGCGTTTTAGTAGACAGAACAGAATATTACAAGATAGATAAGTAGTACTTGAAAAATTATAACTTTATTACAGCAGAAGCAGAAATAAGTTTGGTTACATCTTCCTAAATCACAATACCAAAACTCAAGTACACAATTATCAGTCTTATACAAAATCCTTCATAATGTAAAGTTTTAAAGCCATAATCCCCAACATAAACTGCCATGAAAAGATAGAGTCAAAGCCAAGCAATACTCCAAGCACTTCAAGCAGAGAGAATCAGAATCAAGCTTCTATGTTTCCACTCTGAGCACCTTGAACGGAAAGAAAAGGGGCGAAAACAAATGAGGTCAGACATAAAGTCTGGCGACCCAGTGACTTCCAGCATATAAACAGATAATTTTATCATGACATGTAAATAAAGCTGGATGAGAGATTACATCAACAGGAATAAAAGATATACTTTAAGTTAACAAAAGAAACAGAATGATGTAAACCAAATTATGTTCCTTACTTACATCTTACTTCTCTGCACTAATACTAGTATAACAGGGTTAGGTGTTACCCTAATGTCTAAACCGAAACAGAATCGAAACAGAATAATCTATACAAAAACAGAATGCTAGTAATGGGCCTTCACCACCCCAACAGACAGAAGGTACATAAGCAAAATACTAATAATGGGTCTTTACCACCCCAACAGACAAAAGGTACGGAAACAGAATACTAATAATGGGCCTTTACCACCCAACTAATGGGCCTTTACCACCCCCAACAGACAAAAGGTATGGAAACAGAATCGGAAACGGAATCAGAGACGGAAACAGAATAATCCCTACGGAAACAGATTGTTAGAATTAGATGTACACTAGTAATGGGCCTTTACCACCCCCACAAACGGTACCACGCAGAAACAGATAGGTGTTACAACCCAACAGAAACAGACGGTACCAACAGAAACAGACAGAACTAAGTGTACCCTAAGTCCTACCCCAAGCGATCGGCTCCCTAATACATAAATACCATGTGTCGGCCCTACAGTAGGGTGTATCATTCCCTAAAGTGGCAACCTATTGGCACAGACCTATTTACAGATGTCACGGTGTCTTACATCCTCAGAGCAGACCGGATCCATGCACGCACATGACCTGGTTGGAACGCACCATCAACACCCCTCGCCATTATCAGAATGAACCGATTATAATTAGTTCAGTAAGCGTTCCCGGACCCCTACATAGCGTGGGATCAAAGTTTTTGATACCAGAAAGTGTTACTGACTAATATGGGTCCCAAACAACAAATGACACAAGCATTTTCCCTTCTAACCTTGTGTCTCAGACTAACAGATTTCAGATTAACTTGTTTACAAGTTTCAGACATACAGAGTTCAGATTTACTAGTTCACAGATCAGATAATCAAGTTAACAAGTTTTCAGACTAACGGATCAGATGTACAGTTTTAACAGACTTACAAATTGTCTAACTTTGTATTGGGCCTACAGATTCACGAAACGGGTTTGTTAAATTCATCAGTCCAGTTGGTTTAACCCTATCCACCCAACACGTTTTAGACATCATATTTATCTCAAATTTGCATTAATTAAATATTAATACACAGACCTCTCACATTAGGTCGGTAGCTTGTGGCCGCTGGATATGCCGGGCGGTTCTGAGCAGACTTCTGCTACAAGCCAGACCTAACCTCGTGTCTAAGCATATTTTAGTTATGCCTACGACCTCTCACACTAGACTGACAGTTTGCGATCACTGGTTAAGCCAGTTGGTTCCGGGTAGGCTTCTACCGTAAACGGAGTCTAACCTCGTGTCATAGCCACTTTATTCCATTACAGAAAATACCAGACTAATTATGTCCATTTAGCAGATTTAATTTCTTTACAAGTTACGGTAGATTATCCAAAGTTCTATTAACATGTTTTTGCTCAATTTTAGATCGAGCCTCCAAATTACAATTATTCAGCTCTCAACAGATTTAGCAGATAACAGATCTAGCAGATTAGGAAATTTAGAAGATTAGCAAAATAGGCAATTCAACAGATTTAGCAGATTAGGCAATTCAGCAGATTAGCAGATTTAACATTTCTTAAAAATTCTATTTACATATCTTGCCTAATCATAAATTAAGCCTAAACTTACATGCTCAAATCATGGTCATAATTCATAATACAATATATGCCCCAAATTTTCGTTAAACTTTGCACAGTATAGAACACTCTCTAAAAGCCCCAAATCATGATATAAATTATCCATATTTAGGCGCATTCACATTAACAGTTATCCTATTTTAATATAGGTCCTTACGCCTAAGTTTCATATTCCTTTTTCAAGTCATGAATCGTTATATAAAATATACCCAAAAATCTAGATCTTTAAATTATATCCTCTCAAAATCAGATCTTAATTTTTATATGCATTACGTCCCCAAGTTTCAAGTCATATGTTATCATTCAATGATTCCTCTTCTTCCAAATCACAGAGTATGCACAGATCTAGATCTAATTTACAACATATGTCCTTTTCTCAAATCAGTCACAGATCAGTCATGTCCAATTATGCATTATTCATTATTTACTCCAAAATTTAGCGTTCGTGCGTTAATCACTTATGAGATTTGGCACAGGCTCGTAGTAACCTGTCTATAGAACATGAAAAAAAGAGAGAATAGTCACAGAAAATCAGATCTGACAGATAAGAATATGCATAACCTCAGATTCAAATTTATAGCCATGTCAAGATCATAATTAAAGTTCATATCTGAAAATAACTGTACTCACAAAAAGGGAATGATTCTTGTCTTCTGGAATCTGTATTCTGACACTGAATAGCTCTCCTTTGGCGTAGACTATCGATTAGATTAGAAAATAGTTGTTCTCTTTTAATTCTATTCAGATTGGAAGAAGATGCACTAGTTCTAGCTTAGATTTCAGCAGAGTAGCGAAGCCATTATTTTATTTTAATTAGAATAGAGGCAGAGTATAGGAAGAATGAAATTGTGTGGAGAGAAAGTGAGGTTTGGGGGGTTGTTTTTATAGGAGAATAGGGTGATTTAGAGCCTTCGGATCAGTCCAGAAGTCATCAGAACCACCCAGCTCGAAGACAGGTCATCCAGCCACTCAGAAGAAGACATGTCATCACAGAACACTCCATAATTCCGTGCTGGATCGGTATGGGCGCACTTGGCAGGTGCGCCAGTGTATTTTTGTACTGGCGCACTTCACAAGTGCGCCAGTGTATTCTGGCTTGTTTCCGGTTTTTCTGCCTAACTTTGTTCGTCCATATCTTCTTCATACGGTATCCGTTTTACGTAAACTTGGACTCTATCTCAAGCAAAATTTCGAGACGAACGCAATGGCGCAACCCGTTTCCCTTAATTCTTCTCGTAAAATTAAGTATACTTTAATTTTTTACTTATACGTTTACAGAAAATTTAGGGTGTTACAATGATGAATTTGAATGATATTATGGTGCAGTAGGCTGAATCAGTGAGAGGAAAATTGAAAATCCCTTCTACAATTTTCTGTTTTGGATAGTCAACTTCAAACTGCCATATCTCACTCAATTTTAATCGAAATTTGATGTTCCACCCATCACAATGGCCATGAGAACAAGAACTTCAATCCATTTCATTGTAGATTGCCAATATTATTCTTTTTCTTCTTGATTGATGAATGAACATCTTGGTGCCTTTTAACCAATAATCATCGGACATAACTCTTTCCCTGCAAAACAACACAACTTTTTAAAGAATCAAGTAACTTTTCAAAATAACCAAATGTAATTTTAAATAATAATATCATGATGATTCTGTGACATATGCATACAAAAATAGTGTTTAAAAAATTTCCATTTAAACTTTTCAAAAATCAGATTATAATAACTTTGAAAACCAATGCTCTGATACCAATTGCTAGGGTTGAGAATCAAGATTCTTATGACAAAACAAACACTAGAGGGGGTGAATAGTGGCTTAAAGGATTTATAGAAGTTTTAACCAATTATCAATTACTTGAACAACTATATGAATCATAGAATAAATATTATAACAGAAATGATCGCAGATTCAAATATAAACAAAAGTAAAGTGCAGAAAAGGAAAGAACACAACGGAATTTGTACGGGTTCAGATTGCTCCTACGTCCAGTCCTGCACGACGCTGGATTGTGCAGATTTTTTTAAATATCAATATCCAATTACAATGCCCGTGGTTTCACGGGCTACAAGGTTAACACCCCTCCTTTCCTTGATTTCACGGGGTACAAGGAACACGCCCCCGCCTTTTCTTGATTTCAGGGCTACAAGAAACACACCCACACATTTCCACACTCTTTCTGATTACAATTGCCCTAGAACTCTTGAGTAGCGCTTCCAAATAGAGACTAATTGATAGAGAATGAAATTTGAAGAAGAATGACATAATTTTTCTTGAAATCGGTGGAGTATAAGTGTATAAACTTAGAATTTTGATAATAATAATAATGTGGTATGTTAAGGGATGAAGAAGTTGATAATAAGTTATAAAATTCTCGAATTTAAGGCCTTTTTATAGTGTTCCAAAGGCTGTAACCATTTCTGAAACGTTTTAAAAATGAAAAGACATAACTTTTTAAATTTAAAAAAATGTTACTATTATATGTCGACATACATGTTTGTGTATGTCGACATACACCTTTTATTTTTAAATTCAAATCATTTTTTAAAGTATTTAAACTAATATATGTTTTCTGGAAATTCCTTAAATAAAACTAGTTGATAAAATATTATTTTTTCAAGTCTGAACATAATAAAATATTATTTAAACATATGATTAAAAATAATATATATGAGTGATATAAAAACTATATAATATAACTATAAACACATATATATATCTATATGTAGGAATTTATAAAGATATATATATATATATATAATATAAACATAAAAGGTTTTATGAAAACTTAAAGTTAAATAAGAATATTTGAAATTATAATCAAATATAAACTTAGTTTATTAAATATTTATATAAATGATAAAATATATAAAACTATAAAAATAAGAAACTTATAAATTAGGAAATATGTATTTGAAATCATAAGTTTGAAATCCTTGGATGATTAAAAATCTTTTTGAGAGGAGTTTGAAATCAACTTGAAAATAATTTAAAATCAATTTTGAAAAGTGTTTAAAATCAATTTTAAAAGGAGATAATTTGAAAACAGAGTTTAGTGCTATTCGTATTTCTACATAATATCCAAACTCTATTACTCTGATAGTCTTGGACTCTTGATATCTTGATACTCACAAGTCTTGATTCTCCTTTGAAATCTTGAACCTCTTAAACGTACAGTCTTCAATATCTATTACGTACGTATAAATCCTGCATATATATATATATTATGAATAAATTAGCATATATTTTATAATCAATAATGATAATGATTGAAACAAGGTTGTTGTCATCAAAACATCATTAACATTCCATTCCGCAACAACCTTTATGTTGGAACTTTCCGCATGAGTTTCAAGGAAGTAGCTAGACTTCGGTTGTATTGGATAGGTTTTCGGAAAGAGCCAAGTAATATGAATTTTCGAAATAATCATGTTCCTAGACAAGAGTGTAATAAGGAGGTGTTTTAACTTGTGGAACCACTTTGAGTTGAAACCTCATATATGTAAAGTTTTGCAAGAACAAAAATTTTGAAAGACTAATATGTTTTGATATGAAATTTGTATTTCGGAAATTTCATAAAAGAAACTATATATGTTTCAAAAAGAAATTTTTGCAACTAACAATTTGCCTCATTAATATTTTTCAAATGAGATTTTGGAAAATTATGTATATATAAAAAGGTGGGTCGGTAACTAAGTCTTTATGGGGTTGGACAATACAAGTGGAATGAGCCAAAGAACACAAGATCGATAAAATAAAGACAAGAAATGTGGGAAGGAGGAAAAGTGTGACTTCACTTGTAAGATTAAGGTAAGCTTTTGGATTAGTTCACTTGAGAGTTTTTTCCCGAAGTAACTAAGATAAGTAAGAAGAAAGAGCTTCACTAAGGGATTCAAGTTTCTTACCCATATTCTTTTGACAAGTATTTCCTCTCTTTGATATTCTATCTATCACTCATTCCTTTGATTAGAGGCTTCCCTCTAGTATATCCTTGGGAAATGTAGATCTTAAGTTCTGAGCTTATAGATGATAAGATATGGTTGAAACATGTGTTTGAGACATGTTATGTTTGATGGTTGCAAGTGTTTGCTAGTGGTTGCTAGTAGACGCATATACACACATTAGGCACTAGATCGGCTCAAACACTTACATATTGCATATGGATGTGTGTGCATTTAATTTTCAGTTGATGAAAATGGTTGAATCATCACATGAATGTTGCATTTCGATGAATGGTTGTGCCATATATAGAATTTGTATGCATCATTATGATTCTTTTGCGTACATATTGGATACATGGCACATACATATATTGCATTAAAGAGGTCAACTAAATCAGTAAACCGCCTGATTTTCGCATTAGCTTAGGGACATATACACAACACATATGCATATGTTCATACAAACCATTAAAAATTCTAAGGACAATGGATGCTAGTGGATGATGGTTGGGTGGATGGGTGTTAGCATTCATAACATTCTTCTAGTCTTGGAGATTTTGGGGACGAAATCCTTTAAGGAGGGAAGAATGTAACAACCCAAATTTTTAACAAAACAATAATTAATTAATGAATTAATTAATTAAGGAATAAACTGGTAAAATGAATATTGAGAATTGAGTAAAAACGACTTTACCGTTGCATTCGTCTCGAAATTATGGTTCAGATTGACCCTTGGTTTGCGTAAATGGGATAACGTATGAAGAAGTTACGGTCTTAAGTAGATTAAACAATATTTTCAAACATATAATTACATGCAGGAACCAACGGTAAGTGAGTAACCCATCTCACACTTGGATCGACACATGGGTCGACCCAGGTCTAAGGCGGGTCGACCCACCTTATGGAATTTGGTGATTATGGACCTACTTTGAATCTGGACTATTTTTATATATAAAATACATCTGCTGACCCAACATTGGGTATACGGTTGGATGGGAAAACATAAATCTAACGGTAAGGAATTATCCTAGGTTATCTGTATAAAGTCTAGCAGCCTCATTGTTTTCTACACACAAATCTATCTTCATTCTTCTTTCTCCAAACCTTTTCTAATTAAAATCATGAAGATGCTGAGACGCTGCCCAAATATAGATCAGAGAGGACAATTCTTATTTTTCAACAACAAATTTAAAGTGGACTTTCTTCTACAACAATTATTTTAGAAGATTTTCTATATCTACAAATATGAGTATTACTGTGATTTTCCAGATTTCTTCTAATTTAAAGTTAAATAGATATAATAGTTGTTGTACTATTCTAAATAAGAAGAACATTGACAGTAAATATATTTTGGATCTGAAAAGTAACAATGTTTATAAGATTATTCTTATATGTTATTTTAATTACACTCAATCGCCTATTCATTTTCAGTTATTTACTTGTATGTACATCACTCTTCCTTATCCCCTTTCTGTTGTTCGTTTTATTCACAGTATTATATGCCTTTTTGAATTGCATAGAATTGGAAAAATATAAAATAACAAGGGAAAAATTGGGCATATTAGAATTTGTACTGTAAATTGGGATTATTAAAAAGGAAGAATATGTAAAGATGAATAGGTTTAACTTAATTTTATATTAAGGAGAAATGTCATTTGTAAACATGTAATTTGTAGACATACTAATATGGTATTGATTTGGTGAATATGAATTTGACATTAACTTGTAGACATATTAACATGGTATTGATTTGGTAAACATTTATTTGGCATTAATTTGCAGATATGTTAGTAAAGCATTGATTTGAAAACATGTAATTAACATCAATATGTATATGTTAATTTGAGAAACATGTTGACATTAGAAAGAATATGTTAGACATAGTAATTTGATATCAAGGATAGTATATACTTGAGAAACATGGTAAATTGTCACTTATATTGACAAAAAAGAGGATATGTTAAACATGAAAAATTGTCATTCATGTTAATTAACATTAACGATGATATGTTAATTTGAGGATTATGGAAATTTGTCACCTATTGACATTAATTAGGGAGGATATGTTAATTGGGGAAAACATATCAATTTGACATTTATGAGCATCCATGTTAATTTGAGAAAACATGTAACTAAATGTTTATGTTCGTTTCATGGTCAATTTAGGTAAACATATCAATTAGATGCTATGTTCATTTAATGTTGATTTGGATATTCATGCTCATTTGATATGTTTATCTATCTTCCTTATCCCTTTTCTATTGTTTAATTTACAATCTTGTTTATATGCTTATCATATAAAGTTTGAGATTTGGATATGTTCTTCTCCTTCTTTTCCCTTTTGTTTTACGCCGAGCCTAGGCAATTTTCATTTAAGATTGCATATAATTGAATCTGGGATAATATGAAATGACATTGAAAAAGGAGAATTTAGGGGCATATTATAAATTGAGGACTTTTGACTGCAATTTGGGAATATAATCGAAAGGAATAATATGCAAATATATAAACATGGTAGATTAGACTTAATATAGAGATTAAATAAAGAACATGTTATGAAAATATAAGTACCAGAAGTAAGCTGAGTAAACCGAATTACTACAATGTATATATACATCTGGGCAGGTGCTTGTTTTGGGGAAGGGGTTGTACACATAATAACATTTACAGAAAAATGTCATATTACAACCTTGCTTATTAATGAACATAAACTTGCTAAGTTATAACTGTTTATCAATAAGCTAAGTGGTCCCTCGTTCTGCTATTGTATCGGGTACTCTTAGATCCTAGTTACTTGGAGGTACAAGCTTAGGGGGTTTGGCTTGTAGAAATTTTGCTGTATGGAACCTATATCGGTCAGTATCCTTGTTAGTATCTTTTTAGGGGGCCTCGCACTAGTAGGGGTCAGGGCACGCTTTACTGATCTGGATAGTAAGAGGTTCAAAAGAGAAAGGTTGGTACGGGTGAGTTCCGACAGAGTCATGATTGTGCATGTGTCCGCTTAGGGAAACTAAGACGCTTTAACACCAGTAAATAGGTCTGTGTTTTATAAGTTGCTGGGTTAGGGAGTGATACACCCTACTATTGGGGCTGACACAGGATATTTACGTAGTAGGGTGAAGATCGCATGGGTAGTAATTAGGGTAACACCTAATCCTGATATGTAATTAGGGTAACACTTAATCCGGATATTCTAGTAGAAGTGCAAAACAGTCAATCTGCCTGATCTGATTATTATTGTTATCATCATTGTCTTTTTATAAGAATTGTCAGTCCTTATTATCAGTGCATATCAGCTATTTTTCACCTTTAGACATATACATACATCTATATTATCAGTGCATATCAGCTATTTTTCACCTTTAGACATATACATACATCTACTCTTTTATGTTGCTAGAACCAATGTTTATCTGTTTTACTTAACTTAGCAGGTCGAGCTGGTAATCACAACAACTTACTAGGCTGTATATGTGATCCAATTCCTTTCTTCCTTTCTCTTTCTTTCCCCCAGACTTACAGGAAGAAACTGTATAGTTCAAATTTCTTTGTTAGCTTTTGTTGAGATGGACCTCTGCAAGTTGGATTACTTCATGTTCTCTTTCCAAGGTTAGGTTGTATCATTTTGACTATATTTGAGGATAGTACTATTTTACTCTGATGTTGTTTTTGCCTGAGGTTTTGAGACATAACATTTTGTAACTGTTTGATATAATAAAATAAAGATGGTTTTGTATTTTATGAAATGAAAGTTTTTTCCACTGTAAATTTATTCTTATGTCTTGTGAAATCTTAGTCTCTGTGATGTTTTATGTCTTTATACCTACAATGCTCCATACTTTCTTAATGAAATCTTCATACAGGTGACATTAAGGAATGTAGGGGAATTAGAACACCCATATCCATCTTTAGAAAAAATTGGTGAGTCCCATCATACATCTTAATGGATGATTTCTAATGGTTTGCTGGCAGATTTTTTTGAGGATTGATAATGCTTATGTTTGGATTTTCCAATATGACATGCATATACTTTGGCAAAAATATAATCAGTTGAAGCTCTTGAAAACTAAAGTCCATGGCTCACTCAAGCACTGAGGCTGAATATAGAGCCTTAGCTCAAGCCTGCACATAGGTGGTGTGGATCCAATCCTTGTTCACTGAAATCGGTATTGAATACAAAGGACTAGCCACAATGTGGTGTGTCAATTTTGGTGCCAGGAAGTTAGCATATAATCCAGTTTTTCATTCGAGAACAAAACATATAGAAATTGATGTGCATTTCATTAGAGATAAAGTTTTGAACAAAGTAGTGGAGGTTAGGAACATTCCAATAGAGGAGCAAATAGCTGATATACTTACCAAGTCTCTCAACATTTCATAATTCCATTATCTCAAAAAACAAGTTGGCGGTTTCTTTCTCTCCACAACACAGCTTGAAGGGGCATGCTGAAAATAATGAAACAAACATAACTAAATTGGAGGACCACAATTATGTTGATAATGACAGCTAATAATTCGCCTGTCAAAAAGTATCAATCGGTTACTGATTTTTTCTGAAAATGGAAATTAGGAGTACTCTTTTAGTATACCTTTTCCAGAACAATCTTTATTGCATTATAAATTCCTGTATACACCTCATTTGTAAATCAGCTGAGCATTAATACATTATCAGTATTTTCTCTCTTATTTTCTATTTTTGACTATATGAAAGACAATTGTGTCCTTGTCACGAAGCAGAAATCGGAAAGGACATTTCAGTCATTTCAAAACTTCAAAACCAACAATGATAAAAAGGGAACTGTTACTACTAGATTTAGGCACCAAAACCAGATGTATATGAAGGGGTATCGAAAGCGTAGCAAACACTGAGAGATAGTTTCAAAAGCATAAAACCAACACTAAAGCACTAAAGATAGCCGATACCGAAAGGGTATAGGAAAGTTTGGTTCACATGCTATCGGTACCAACACAAGCAATGCTAGTTTGATACCGATACTAGGAGAAAAGCGGCAAAGCGGTCCCGACACCAAAAACAATCAACCTGGTTTCATCTCCAAAAGCACACACCGGAAGCAAACAATGGGAGACACCCGAAGGCTTGCGATCCGAGAATGAAGAATTGTCGATACCAATACACTTGGTGTCAATACCAAGAAGTAGCATTAAATTCACTGAAACGAGTTTCGAAACTGTATTGTCGCAAAACTGACAACAAGGATGAAAGAACGGAAGTAACATTCAGAAGATAGTAAAGCAAGCCAAAACTCATGGGAAGAGAGGTTATCCACACTAACATGTTTAATGTCAATACCGACACTAAAAAGGATGCTAAAGTAAAGACAATACTCAGAAGTCACGAAAGCAAGGCAAAGTTTGGGATTTTCTATCAGAATCAAGGATTACCACCAAAACCAGCTAGAAGAAGCTATCCATACCTATTTGCTTGGTATCGATACACTATGAGGAGACGACACCAATTTCACAAGTAATGAGAAACCGATAACAACACTGAATAAAGGAAAAGAAGTTGAAACCCGGAAGTCGGCACCAAAACCCATTGAAGTGGCTGACACCAACATCATATATCGTTGCCGAATCCGAAAGCGAGCTGTTGCTGACCGTTACCAAAAAGGGGACCAATTCTATAAATAAGACCCCATATGTCTCATTTTTGGGGACTTTTTCTCATTCTAAAATCTTGTATTCACTTTCTTAGAGGGTAAACCCTAATTTGTAAATCGATTTGGGGATTTTACTTAGAAACTTCTATGTACTCAACAAAATGATCAATAAAGAGAGAATCAACACTTATGATCAATTTCATGCATTTCTTTACTGCTTAAACCATTTAGTTCTTTATTGTTTCCTCACGACAAAACCTTATGCGAGAGCCTAACTACCGAAGCACCCTTCCATAAGTTGTTTTGCTTCCTAACTTGTTTTGCGCTTACGGAACCCTTTTCCTAAGTTAACTATTGGTTTTTGAGTCTCGTACGCGTGATACTCACCTCTTTGAAGGAAGAGTAACTAATCTTTGAGCTTAAGGTCTTTTTAACTAGGAAACGATGAACTAACTCAAGCTCATAGGAACTAAATAATCCATTTGATTCCCTTAGGTCTACATCCTTTGACCTAATTTTGGTGTTGACGAAAAATATCGTTAATATTTTGACATTAGAAGAAGGGCTTGAACCTCCGATCCTTTGGATAACCTTACCACATCTTCAATTGTGTTGTTCCATCCTAGATTGGACTAAGCTTTGAAGAAGCAATATCATGGTAAAAGGTCTCGATAAGGGTCTTCCTAATGTCGAATGGCAACATCATGCATCAGTGATCCAAGAGTTATTGCGAAACAAGGGCTAAGAATGGAAGCCTTAAGAATCATGAGTAAGAAACGGGAAGCAGAACAATAAGACCCTGGCCATTGGAATATTAACCCTTTCCACGTAGGGCCAACCCCAGTCTTTTTCCTAAGTGGTTTTACATCAAAGGAATACAACTTATTCTCTCACATAAAGGAAGTCATTCATGCATAGGTTAAGAAAACAATATTCGAACAAGGAATAATGAGAGGTTTCAATTATTTTACTTCTAAATGGTCTAAAAGAATAGCACTTCAGTCTCAAGGCACATTAAAAAGAAGGTTTAAATACGCAAATGAAACAACAAAGGTGAATAACAAAAGTGTTAAGTTCCAACGATAAATGGAAAACTTTGAGTGAAGGCTACCCAAAGAGTGCCACCTTACCACTTCAATCGAAAATATGTACTTTCTAACCAAATACGAGCTTAGTTTTTGTGACCACCGCCCATAACCCCTACACTAAACAAGAGAAATAATGTGTTGAAAGATGTTCCAGGAAGCTATGGACGGTCATCATAGTAGGTAAAAAACCTAGGATCCTGTCGTAAAACTCAAAGCGCAAGGATAAAATATAATAGAACATATGCAACAGGTAAAAGTGGTGAAGCATCATATAGCAAACTTTTCAAACTTTCACAACATCCTGAACGATTATCCCAATATCATAGGAAATATCAAGTATATACATAAGGCATCATTGTAACACTCATAGAGCAACTCAAACAGTGGAAACATAAATACTAGATAGTAGTAAAAGTAATACGCCAGCCTCCTGCTCGCCTTCGCACAGCAGCATCGTCCTCACTAATCACCTGTCACCTGCTACTTAGTCTGCCCATCCACAACCAGATGAACAACCCAAGTAATAAGAGGAAACATAAAACCTTGAGTCAGACAACAGTCTTAGTGAGCGATAAAACAGCTAACAAACTTCAATAATAAAGTGTATCAGGATGGATAGATAAACATACTAATCTACCCACAACACCGGAGAAGAACCCAACCTGTCTTCCCCACATCAGACATTGATAGCCTTTACGATAAACAATTCAACTATTCATCCATGGGAACCAGAACACTCATTCAATCATGATAAGCACTCATAACATCCAGATTACATATATCTCATGTAAACCATCCTAATCGAATTCAGCATCCCTTAAGCACCAGCCCTAGAGGCCTAAACCAATATCAGACAAGCACCCAAGGAACATCTCCTTCGACGTTGGATGACCTACATGAGACGGTACAAACAGAACAACCAATCATCCATGGCTGACTCTGGCTATCACCGCCAATCCTGCTTTGAAACCATTGTAAATCGTATGACGGCCAACCTTGCTACATGTTAAGGGCTAATGGTAACCCCAGTTCTAGCATAAAATCCATACGCTTTTCAACGATACATATGTATGTCCAACCTTGACAACTAGGCCTTTTAACGATACCCAGGGTACTCGACGTACAACCAGTCTTTTAGGTGCCCCTATCGTACCCTTTCTTTGAGCCTGCTAGAATTCACGACAATGATAATCTCTCGGCCTTCTCATCTCTAGTCATCCAACTCGATGACTTTTCATAGCCCAAGCAACCTTCTCGAGCAACCATTATCCACTAACTCACGACCTTCGAGTTGTCACCTCATTCGTTGTTCTACACCAATCAACGAAAACCTTTCAACACTTCGAACCTTCCTACTTGAATTTACTTCTAAGTCACACCATCACCGAGCCAATGACATCACTGTGCTGCGGCTAGGGTTCGGGGGTGTACCTAAATTTTTTTTTTCTTCAGAAAATGACCCTGCGCGCCTGACCCGATCATGTTCGACTCCTATGAGCACGACGAACCAGATGCTGCTCGATCCAATACTTCAACCAAAAACCATCCTGCACGACCGAGCCTTCTGACCGACCCAAACATGCTCAACCCAAACTATCTTCCACCCTGGCCATGCTCAAGCCCAAGCTCGACGGACCCTGCTTACTCGACCGACCCTCCTTGCTCGACCGACCCTGTCGTTATTCCTCCGTGCATTTCTGCTGGCCCGACCGACCCAAAGCCACTCGACCGACCATTACGCATGTGCGATCGACCCCAGTCCTGTCTTGTTCTCCAAGACATACACTATGGTGTGCGGACCGACCCACCTTGCACGACCCAAAACCTGCACCACCCCAATGACACTCCAATTTCGACCAAAACTTCACCAATCAATGCAATCTATGAAACCAACCTATCCGATCCGTTCAATACAACCACAAGCATGTTATGAAACTAATAACATCACTAATTTGGAAATTTCATCAATAATTATGTGAAATTCACCAAAATCACCATAAATGCAAATATGAACAAAACTATAGATCTAACTTGCATAATCATATGGAATAGCATAAAAATAACATAGAATCATGGATTTAAATTTGCTAGAATAGATCGTAGGGTGATTCATATGAAAATGGACTTATAATGGTTTAAATCTATCATAAAACACTTGAATTTAATGAAAAACATGAATAAACACTAATATACTTCATTGAATCCATGTGAGAGATGCAAATCACTCACCGATTCTCCAAAACAAGCTAAAATGATAGAAATATGAATCCGGACAGCAAGCACCTCGCACCAAACCCCTTGATCTGATGAATTCTTGCTTCAGTTAATGTAGATCTAACCTCCAATGATGTAGATCTATGATTTCCCTCCTTGGATTTTGACTTTTAATGGTGGAAAGGTGTTAGAGGAGGGAGGAGCACAAGGCCATCTAATGAGGGAATGGGGAAACTAAACCATTTCCCATATCCCTCACCCCCTCTTTGTACCCTTCCACTAGCCCATCAATGGGCCTTCCCAAATCAGCCCATTTTAGCTCTCCAGATCTGAACAACCAACTGAAAAACCGTAAAACAGCAGTTCCTACAAAATCCCTGAGCCAAATCTTTAATGTGACCACTCTACGGAAAGACAATCATCAATTCCTTTCCAATGGCACAGGTCTCACCCTCTGATTAGACCTGAGTCAAAAGTTATGCCCTGTGCAATGCTGACAGGGCAAAATGGTCACAAACAAAATCGGTAAAAATTATGGACATGTCTCACATCCCCATAAGAAACATATCAAAACATGAGAATGATCCAACCCTCAGGGAATAAAAATATATTTTATGGTCTTTCGATACGTAAAATGCGGGTTGTTACAATTTTTGACCATCAACAAAGAAGAAACCCAAATACGAAAGGAAATTAGGAGGGTCTTACTGCCACTATCGTATGATCAATGGACGTGAAACCAATCACTGTAGAGTTCTAGAAGAAATGTTCATCAAGTTCTTTAATCAAGGCCAATTGGAAAGTTTTGTAAGAGAGTCAAACTAAACCTATAACAAGATTTCTTGAAGAAAGAAGAACTAGATGGGTAGGAGTATGGAACTCCTGCAAGTTTGGAACAACCCAAAATGGGTCAAACAATTTATAATGGTTAAAAACCCTTGTCACGGCCAAGATGGGCAAGGTACTTCCCAGTGGGAGGTAGGGTGTAAGCCTTTAGCCGCATCCAAACCAGAAATGGCCAGGTTAAAGCATCGAAAGCGTAAGCCTCTGATCCACGCCAGAAAGGTTCGTGATAGAGTGACTAACTAAGCATGCCCTGCCTCTGCTCACAGAAGATACGCTCAGCCTCTTCTTGAACTAAGCACGTCCTACCTCTACTCGTAGTAGAGCACGTCCCACCTCTACTTATGTTCCTCAAATCCCGCAGAAGGGAACGAATAAAGCACACCCTGCCTCTGCTCGTAGAAGAGAACGTTCCGCCTCTGCTTTGACTAACAAATACCTAAATTTGGGTTTGGTTCAAAACTTCTATTAAATACCGAAGGTGGAACTCTAGTCTTCTAAAAAATACCTGAATCTGGGTTCGGTTCGGGACTTCTATTAAATACCAGAAGTGGGTTTATGGCCTTCTATCAAATGCCCGAATTTGGGTTTGGTTCGGGACTTTCATTCAATACTCGAAGAAGGTTTCTGGTTTTCTAATCTTCTATTACAAACACCCAGATAAGGGGCTGTAGAACTTTTATCCATACCTCTAGAAAAGGATTTCTGAATCATTATTTCAAATACCCTAATCTGGGTCCTTAAGCTATAGTTCTCACTTCCGAAAAGGATTTGGAAAATCAGAATTTCAGTTGATGTCTCTAAAGTGCTATTCAAAGGCCTTCAAACAGATATTGTAACGTCTTATTCGCTCAGAAAGATTTTTCTAAACTTTTATACGTAAAGTTATTATTCGCTATCTCAATAAAGTATATAACATAAGTGGTCACATTTAATTTACCTATCACAAAGGTTCACCTATTGCAATCTTACAACCCAAACAGGGATTCATATGAATTAAACAAATCATGGCTTCTATCTTTCGGCTAACAAGAGACTAAACTAAAAGGTTATATGACGAATCTCAAGCAAAATGAGGTAAGTTGAAATCCAATACAAATGTATCTAATGCGCCGGCAATGTTACACATCAGGTGATACCTACACAACTCATAAAATCATTTCGCAAGGATATTTACAAGATCACCCTATAGGTGGTTTGGTACACAAGATAGATTATTAGCGTTTCCCTTATTACATGTTTACTTTTATCATGTAAATCTTAATAATGAAGCATGAGCGAGGGTCGAAACACTTAAGGTATTAGCCATTATATTTGCCACAAAAGATGCAAAAGAAATTCTGACCGTAGATTTTTGCGGTTAGGGCAAAAGTTATACATGACACTGAGAAAACACAAAACAAGGCTTCATTCACTAAGCATTATACCAAATAGCTACATCCAAAAGATAAACAACAACGTAGTATAGGTATCAGAACTAGCCTGCTTCCATGATTAAGACCTCGAAGGAACAATTACAAGTTATTTGAATATTTCTCGGGGCAAGAAACAACTCTCTTAACTTTGTTCAAAGAATTAGTAGTAAGAGTGATTGTGGAATCAAAAGGAATTTCAAATCCTTTAGGGGTATAAGAGGGAGGACATTTGTGGTAATCACATTCCGCAATAGGAGGGCTATAATAACTCTGAGTTAGCCTCGAACAGTATGTTCGGATCTCTTTCAAGAACTTATCCTTCTCTTCACCCAAAAAGTCGAGACGAAATCTAGGACATTGAGCGTTAACCTTCTTAAGGTCTATAATAAAACAATATCTTGCCAATTTCTAAGATTTAATGAGAAAGGACTTCTTGTAGTACTCCCTCTTCAACTAAACATAGCTGCCTAGAAAGTTTCTTGAAAGCGAACCCATAATAGAAGGTGAATTATGAAGAAAAAATATATCAAGAAACTAGGAAAAAGCAAATTCATTACAAAAATATCGGAAGTTGAAAGAATACACATGTTAAAAATATTCCTCTTGTTCGTACAAAATGGATTTCTTGAAGGTTTCAAACACAAATCTATTCTTGTTGAACTTGAGTTTATCTAAAGGTAGTTCTCAAGACCCATGGAAGATTCCAGCAAACCCCCTGGATGAAGATCAATGCCACAATCATCTAGACACCTTCTGTGGAAACGACTAAGAATCCCTCCGCTAAGATCACCTAAAAAGGAAAAGTCCATCGTTTTATATCTATTATAAATCGTGTATAGAAAGTCTACTAGAATGTCTCTATCTTCAATTAACATCCAGAATAAGGTCATGAGCTCGGCATTCTCTTTCAAGAGTCCCTCACATTGCAATCGGGTAACTCTTAACCTAGAGGGCGCCTCTCTCTCTCTCTATCTTTGAAAAACAATACTCTTGCGATACTTTTGTCAAGATGATGGTGCATGTTGGATAGGATGTTATATTCCCTTGCTTGCTTGTTCAGCTCTCTAGTAAAACAGGTTACCTCTGCTCGTGCTCTTTCGCGATGAACTTGCCTAAAACCTAACTTTTTCCTTTTCGTCTATTCGAGAAAGAAAAAAGACAATTATTGAAAATAAAAACCAAATAGATATCACAGAAGTTATCATACCTTGGAGATAGGAACAGAGGCTTGTAAAGTTTCAACAGCATCGGTATTCATTACGTTCAACCCTTTTTCATTTCCTATGCACCATAAGCGTTTGGGTTTCGATCGGAGCAACATCATGATCAAGATTTTCAGGACCATTAGGTAATAAATCACCTTGGTCTTTGAGAACCGTGAAAGCATCACCGGGATCGCCCTTGTCTCCCGCCATATCCATGAGACTAGGACTATTATCATCGACTCGAACAATTTTTGTTGCAACAGTAATGTCTTCTCTAATGTCAACACCCGGTCCTGCCAAGGGAAAGCCTCTTTTAGAGTTCCAGCATCCTCAGCCAATGTCAGACGAATTCCCTTCTCTTTAACAACCGAAAAATCAGTTTTAGCAAGAGCGAACACCTAGGCTTCTTGCTTTCTTGATATATCTTCTTTGGCGTCAATAAGAACAATAATCTCTCTCTTCAAAGAAAGGTTTTCTTCCTTGAGTATCGATAGGAATGTCTTCTTGTAGCAAGAACAATTTTTTTGATGACCTGAAAGAAATGAGAGTTTGTTAAGAGAGCAACCACAAGGCCAAGAAAAGTAAAATATAGAATTTATACCAGAAGTTGTTGTTCAACTAAAGAGCGGCAATAGCTAGAGAAATTGAAAAAAAAAGGCGGACGATTAACACCGATATATGAGGAAGAAGACATAATTTGTTTGACCAATTCCTCAAACCCTTTGGTAGTAGAAGGTACGAAAGGCCCTTGAGAGTTAAAATCCTCAAAAGAGGAGGAAAATCTCATCGCATGATGGATCGTGTTAAGAGTCCCAGGAGTATCATACAAAGGGCATCCATTAGAGGAGTAGCTCTCAGAGAAATGATTACAGGAGAATCGACAGTTGCATCGAGACAAGGAGTTTGTTTAGCAGTATCCTTAGGTCTCTTAAATGGAGAGTCCTTAGAGCCATACTTCCAAGTTTCCTTTTGGTAGTCTCTCTAGACTTGAATAAAGCATACTTTAGGGAAGAAGCTCCTGCTTTTGAGACTAAAGAAGATGAATTGGTCTTGGTAGATTCAGAACGAATAGTACATAGCGTGTCATAAGCTAAGCATGCCATACCAACAGATTAGTGAGGCAAAAGGTGTCACTAAATTTTGAGTTATCACATAAGAAGCATACCTAAAGTGTCAGGAAATATAGGAGAGCCAGAGGAAAAAGGAGCGTTCCTTCCCAGCGACAAAGAAAGAATCCCTTTGCTGAAAGAAATTACTGGAGGTTGTCCAATGATATGTTAACCATTTGGTAGAAGAGAATGCTTCTGGAGGATGCTAGGTTTCAACAACGAGGACCTATTACCAATTTCTCTGAAGCCACGTTAAGAAGGTCCACTAGTCCCTTATCTGTAAAGTTAGGGGGTTTGGGGGCTACGTTTGCAATAAAATAGGATATGAATGAGCTTATATGATGAAAAGGTTAAGAAAGGAAAATGAGAAGGGTAACCAAATCCCGTACTTATAGTGTTGAAACAGCCAGAAATGCCAGATGGGCATCGTATAAAGAAAAATCGAGTCTCCTAGTCTTTGAATCTCATTGCCCCTTCGAATAGCAATTTCTTGGAAGGATTGGTGCGAAAGATTTGTTGGTTCGCATCATTAAGCTTGGAAGGACGAACCAAATAATCTAGTAGTGAAGGACTTAAAGAAGCATTACCAAATTCTAAAGATAAAAGCTCTAAACCAAAGAGGTAAGTATAAGTGTTTGGAGAAAGTTATATAAGGGCAATCTTTAGGTATCACAAAAAGTGAGCAATAAACTCTGGAAAAGGAACAAAACCCCTATGCTAAATATGAATAGTAGAATATGCGAAATGTCCTTTTAGAGGAGAGGCAATGGTACCAATTTTGCGTGGAGGGATGGCCTCCACTCCAGAGATATTAAAGTCTTTAAGGATGGCATCAACTTCCTCTTGTGAGGTAATCAAAGAATGCTTCTTAGCAGCACCAATCTTCTTGGAAGAAGGTTCAAGCAGTAAGGTACAATTCTTAGCAGGTTTAGTCATAGTATCCGTCTCATAATTTCAGGTATTATCTGTGCATTTCATAAACCAAAATAATGTAATATTAATAGGAGTAAGCAATTTCTAGTCTTTTGAGAGCACTTCGACAGAAACAACACTGGCGCTAAGCCATCCAACATATGCACTCGGAAGAGGAGGAAACAAAAAACACTTGATTGAACTATCAACTAACTTGTGACTGATTGGTGGAAATCGATTTTGGTGATACAACCGAAATTGATTCACGTTAAACGTCTTGATAATTACATCAGCTTGTGTTGGACAAGGAGTGATAGATAACAGGTATCTTAATTGCATAATTAGTATAATGGGTATTAACGATATCTCAAAATCATTCAATCAAAAAACAAGAAAGAAAGATACATTGTACCCCAATGTGAATTATGTTGTTAAGATACTATCAATCTATTATAACTTGCAAAACTAACTTGATGAAACTGCTTCAAATTGTTTCAAGAAATACATAGAAGAAATTACCTAGAGTTAACGTGAATCAAGAATATGTGAAGCTATTGATACTCTTGTAAGAAAATTTCGAGCGTAGGGAGTTGATGAAGAAAACTAGAAAAGCCGATAAAAAGTAATGAAACAAGTATTTATGGGAAAGAGGAAGTAGTTATTTGAAAAGTTACTTGAAAAGTCAAAAAAAAACTTCATTAAGGGGGAAAATGTTACTACCAGATTTCGGCACCGAAATCTGATGCAGGTGAAGGGGTATCGAAAGCATAACAAACATCGGGAGATAGTTTCGAAAGCATAAAACCAACATTAAAGCACTAAAGATAGCCAATACCAAAAGCAAGGAGAGGAAAGTTTGGTTCACATGCTATCGGTACCGACATAAGTAATGCAAGCCTGGTACCAATACAAGGAAGAAAGCGGCAAAGCGGTACCAACATCGAAAACAACCAACCTGGTATTAGCTCCGAAAGCACACAATTTGACACCGGAGGCAAACAATGGGAGATGCCCGAAGGCATGTGATCTCATACCAGGATGCAAAACCATGAATAGAGGACGCACGATATCAAGTGAGGTTGGAATGAAGAACTGTCGATACCAATACACTTGGTATCGATACCAACAAGCAACATTCAATTCACCGAAAGGAGTTCTGAAACCGCACTGTCGCAAAACTGACACCAAGGATGGAAGAACGAAAGTAACATTCATAAGATATTAAAGCAAGACAAAACCCATAAGAAGAGAGGTTATCCACACTAACAAGCTTAATGCCGATACCGACATCAAAAAAAGGCTAAAGTAAAGACATTATTCAGAAGTCACGAAAGTAAGGCAAAATTTGGAATTTGCTATCGGAATCAAGGATTACCACCGAAACCGAAAGCAGCTAGAAGAAGTTATCTATACCAATTTTCTTGGTATTGACACATTATGAGGAGGTGGCACCAATTTCACAAGTAAGGAGAAACCGATAACAACACCCAATAAGGAAAAAGAAGCCGAAACCCCTAAGACGACACCAAAACCCATTGAGACGGCCGACACCGACATCATATGTCATTGTCGAATCCGAAAGCGAGCTGTTGCTGACCATTACTACAAGAGGCCCCAATTTTTCTATAAATAGACCCCAGGAGTCTCATTTTGGGGGACATTTTCTCATTCTCTATTCTTGTATTAACTTTCTTAGAGAGTTAACTATAATTTGTAAATCGATTTGGGGATTTTACTTAGAAGCTTCTATGTACTCAACAAAGTGATCAATAAAGAGGGAATCAACACTTGTGATCAATTTCATGCATTTCTTTACTGCTTATACTATTTAGTTCCTTATTGTTTCCTCATGAAAAAACCTTATGCGAGAGCCTAATTACCGAAGCACCCTTTCACAACCTGTTTATCTTCCTAACTTGTTTTGCGCTTAGTAAACTATTATCCCAAGGTAACTGTTGGTTTTTGAGTCTCATAAGTGTGATACTCACCTATTTAAAGGAAGAGTAACTAATCTTCGGTCTTAGGACCTTGATATCTAGGAAACGGTGAACTAACTCAAGCTCATAGGAACTAAATAATCCCTTTGATTCCCATAGGTCCACATCCTTAGACCTAATTCCGGTGTTGACGAAAAATATCGTTAACAAGAACATACAAAATAAGTTTCAAAACTATGGCGGCCAGCTTTCTTCTTTCCTACAAATTGCTTCCCTCAATTTCCCTCTTTCGTTATCTGGCAATGATGTCTCGCAAGACAAAATTCTTGCCTATTTTGATAGATTGGGGAGCACCTCGTGCTACCACCAACGTTGGCGAGGTTTCTTGTGTTGGTCGTTCCCTCTTTGTGCCTCTCCCTTCCGTCGCCAATTTTCTGGTGCTTGTTCCTTTGGGATGTGCTCCTGTCCGGATTGTAAGTCCTCCTCTCGGTTGCACAACTGATTCGGACCATGTTGGTTTCTCTGCAACTAGATCTTTACCTGCTAACGTTGAGGATAATGTTGACTATTTTGATAATATGAAAGCTTGGTGTCAGCCTTGTGGCTCGACCTGGTGTAGGCATGTTGTTTCTGCCTTGAAGAACAGTGATTTGCCAGAAAAATCTTCATGCTCACCAAATGACTGTGGAAACGCGGTATTCAGCTCTGTGCTACCTAGCTTTGATGAGTTTTTTCTCAATGCAGCTCATCCTAAGTCATGGACCTCCTTGTTCTCTAACTTTCCAAGTAATGCAGGTAATTATAAGCCTGTGGATTTTGTATCGAATATTGTGAATGGTGACCCACAGGTTTTTCCAGAATTTATTAATGCTGTAGCTAATTTTTTGTCAAGTTACGTTGCGGGGTTTTTTCTTGATCCCCTACAATGAATTGCATACCCGATATCTCTCTGCAAACGATTATGGAAACTTAGAGGTGGCATTAAGGTAATCTTCCTTGATTCAATGTACTATTTCAAATTTTCCTCATACGAAGAGTGACTTCTTGTATTGCAATATGTGCCCTCTTTTATTGATGGCAAACCTTTTATAGTCACTGAATGGTCTTCATCGATATCCAATGCTAGAAAGAAGGTTTTATCTATTCCAGTATGGACTTATTTCTCCCAAATCCCGTCGGTTCTTCAGCCGTTGGTTGGTCCGAGCTGGCTAGTATCCCATGTTGGTAAATTGAGATGTTTTGATGTAACTACAACAACCAATGCAAAGTTAGTTTATGACAAAGCTCTTATTGAAATTTCCCCAAACCTCTTCCCACTTCGATCAAGGTCCAACTTGCCCTAGGTGTTAATGCTGAGATTAGAGCGCGTTACGGTTGGACCCCTGACATCTGTTCCACTTGCCACTCTTTCAGACACATAGCCTCGTATTGAAAGCATTCTCCTTGCGTTTTGCCTCCTATTAAGTTCCCACTTCCTAAACCTCCTATCTTTCGTTGGGTTCCTAAGGAAGTTTAGTATTCCACTAAAGCCTCTGAAACTATACTCATCTCGCCATTAGTTTCTTCTCCCACTGCCACCACTGTGGTTCATGTGACCGATGTGCTTTTGGATGACACTGTGCCCCTTCCCTTTTTGTGTGGCCTCCTTTTGAGCGCTCTTGGGTTCATAGTGCCTCTG
The DNA here is from genome assembly GCA_030737875.1 of Allium sativum. NCBI lineage: Eukaryota > Viridiplantae > Streptophyta > Magnoliopsida > Asparagales > Amaryllidaceae > Allium > Allium sativum. Next base: position 532,747,582 of record CM060913.1, on the reverse strand, counting down.
TTTTTCGCTTCTTCCCTATCAAGAATTCTTACATGCGGTTTGTCTCTAACGATGTTGGGAACATCGTGTGCTTCACTACCAGATTTTAGAAGGAGAGTTTTATCTAGCAATTGAAGGGCCTTTGGGGGACTGGAATAGAACTATACTTAATGATCCTTCCTGGGATAGATCCTACTTATATACATCTGAGTCCAGTTTCTATGTTGCTAACCTTGCTACTGAGTTTGTTGCCTTTATTGCCCAAGCTGTTCTTCCTGCTGATTCGCTGGCCTCTCCACCTTAAGGAATGCTATTATTATTGTGCCTTGCATAGCTTGTTTTCTTTGTTTTTGTTTTTTCCCTATATGTTTGTTTTCTTTTAGTGCTTTCTGTGCTTGAAGCAATTATTTTCCCCATTTTCTTGTTTATGATGGCTTGTATTTTCTCTCATATTGCTTTAATAAAAAGGTCGGGGCCCTTAAGCCATGCAAAAAAAGCTTCAAAACCAAGTATTCCTATTATATATGGATATATGTTTCTTCATAAAAAAAGTACAAAAATTCTTCTAGAAACATAAATCAGGATAAAAAATGAAATCTATAATAAAACGACATCATTTTGAAGATCTATTATCAAACCTGACATCTACATTAGAGAAAAAAATGGATATACATGAAAATTTGATCAATCTGTCATCATGCTGATAACGTGTTATATAACAAAGAAACTGGAATCCACTGGAGAGAAGAAAGGGAAGAGACTTTTATTCATTCAAGTGTTGTAATATATTAAATATTAAAGGTGAATACACTTAATGTGAGGGACATTATTGTAATTACTAGGACATGTGAAGTCTATAAATTGAGAACTCATGTGTGTTGTAAACATATCTGTATGAATAAAAATGTTTCCTCTCCCTTATTCTTCAATTCTTATTTTATTTTATAACACGTTATCAACATGATAATTTGTTAGTTATTTTTTTTTTTTGAAGTCATCAGGCCAACCCAGGAAACTCGACATGCTTCAATTCAAGTTTTACCACTCTTAGTTTTCTATTTATCTATTCGTTAGCCAGATTTACTTTAAGGCTATTAAAATTTTCAACACCAACTTTTACTCCTCCCCCCTGATTTACTTGTTCTCGATAGAATATTTACTATAGATTTAAGCATATAAATATTCCTTTTTGTAACTCAAACGTCAAATGATTTTTTCAATACAATTCATTCTTCTCTTTATCTCTCTATTTTTGAAACAAGGTATGGACCGTTAGTGTTTAAGTGATGATATATGCATGTTAGATAGTGCAACCACTCATACGATTTTGAAGAACCAAAAGTTTCTCTCTGAATTATCAAAAAATATTTCAGTTAAAGTTTCTACTGTGGTTGGTATTGTTAATATAATTGAAGGGTCCGGAAGAGCACATATAGTATTATCAAATGGTGCACATATTTTCATTCAAAATGCACTATACTTAAGCAATTCTAAAATAAATCTGCTAAGCTTTAAAGATATGAGAATAACTGGTTACCATATTGAAACTATAAATGAAAACAGAAGGTAATGTCTTTGTGTTATTTCTAAAATTTAAAGCCAAAAGCTTATTTCAGAAAATTTTGATACGATTTCAAAAATTAGCATATTTGAATCTCATTTTATAATCACGAGCCAGAAACTTGCAAATGCAAAGACACTGATTCTTTGGCATGATCGTTTGGGTCATCCAAGATCAACTATGATGCGTAAATTGCTAAGAACTCAAACATACATGATTTATCAAATCAGTTAAATTTACTGCGTAATTTTTTTAACAAAATAAGCATATACATATAATAGAAGGGAGAATCTAATCATTCTCCAACGGCTCACAAAAACAAATTTGTAGAAATGACTACAGAATCTACGCACATACAAGAAAAAATAAAACAAACAAAAAAATAACTCAAATACATCCTTGGATCATCCTAGCCCGGAGCAGTGGCCAATCTAAATGGACTCTGAAAAGTCACTCGCTAATCTCAATGACGATGCCATAGCCTCCACTACTCCGCAGATCGAGGCGGAGATCCTGGAAAGGAACGAGCCAAGCCTAGAAGCCAACAAGCGAGAACAATCAACTCCATCTCTAATCTCTAGCTCCGAAGCTGCACTGACAACAACTAAAAGACCCAAAGAGGCTCGATCAAATAGGTACTTATAAATCCAAGACCTACAGTACTAGTAAACAGCGTTAGAAAAAAAGGGTATAGAGGAGAAAAAGGTAGCGGGGAGGAGCCCACACAAACTAACAAAAGGGTTCAACCAATCCCCGCCCTAGGAGTAAGCGATACTGAGATAACACCAAAGGTACCAGCCAACCTCCTCGAGATGGAGCCAATTGTTCCTTTAAACGACCTACCACGAAACGTAAGAAAAACATCGGTTCTTACCCTCCGGATGATGGTAGGAGGGTCCATAGGCAAATCCACTAAAACTGCCTTATTCTGCGAGCACCAAATATGCTAGCAGATAAGACAAGGAATCAGACGGAAAAGGATCGAACAAATAGATTTATCTGAGATGGCGTCCCACCAGTATCTAATTAAATCAACAAGAGAAGTGGCATTACCTTGGATACCAACCAAATTCCTGAAGTAATTCCAAACAGCTCTGGCGGAATAGCCGTGGAAAAACAAACAAGCAATGGATTCCAAATCACCAGTTTCACAACATCTGCAACGGGACACGATTGGGATGTCAATCCTTTGGAGGTTCTCGTCTATTGGTAACCTATCATGCAGGGTTCTCCGCATAAATAGAGAAACATTCGGAGGTAATTGGTCATCCCAGATGAAAGAAAAAAGATGGAGACGTGGAGTCGGGGCTCTTGTCGAATTCCACGCCGCCTTAATGGAGAAAGGACTGTCATCCCATCCGGAACCACCATCATGTGAACTAGTAAAGGACTTTATGAATTTCATCTGTTTTCATATCTCACTAGCGTAAGACGGTACACCGGTGTAAGTCGTGCCTATAAGCCTGTAGTACTTGGCGTGGAGGAACATCTCCCATAGGGAATCGTTCGCTCCAAACTGTACCCATAACTTGCAAGCAAAGGCAGTACAAATGTCCTTTGGATTTTGGAGGCCTAAGCCCCCTCACTTTTGGGACGATATATGATGTCCGAAGAAATCCAATGGTAATGATTAGCGTTGTCCTTTTTTACTCTAGAAAAAGGACGATGTCAATGAACAATAAGAGCGCAAGAAAGAAGAAGTAGAAGTCATAGCTGCGAAGACATGCGATCCGATAGAGTCCAGAATAGACTTTATGATAACTGGTCTATCTGCCTAAGAAAAAAGAGACGCATCCCAACGAATGATCTTTCCCCTGGCTTTGTCATTCAAGGGATCGAAAATGGCGTTGAGCTTCCGACCTCTGTATAGAACAATACCGTGGTAAGGCAAGGCAAGGGAGGCTGCCTTGAAACTGGTGAAGGTTTAGATCCAAGAAGAACTAGCCGGATGCAAGTCTTTCGTGGGGACGAAACAACTTTTAGCAGAATTAACGAGTTGGTTCGAACACCTCTTGTATTGTTGAATGAGGCTAAGAAGACAAGGACTGAACGTCGGCCACCATTAGTGAAAATGGCAACGTCATCAGCAAAAGATAAAGAAGAAATAAGATGGCAGCCCGAAAGGGTGCCAAACCTCTGAATCTGACTCGTTATCGTTAGTGAGTGCAATCCATGCACGAAAGCCTCGCTAGTAATGACGAATATAGAAGGGGATAAAGCGTCTCTCTGACGAAGCCCCCTTCCCTCCCTAAGATACCCATTGGCCGACCCGTTAATTCGAACGGAAAACCAATAGTTGGAAATGAGCCTCCAAATAATAACGATAAGGGTTTCCGGAAAGCCGAAAGCCTTAGAACCTTAATGACGAAAAACCAAGACATGCAATCGTAAGCCTTAGCCATGTCCAGCTTAACGACCAAATTAGAACCTCTGACCTTCTGATCGATCTATGAAACCAGTTCCTAGGATAAAAGGATGTTATCCATGATCAAGTGTCCTTTTACAAACCCCGCCTGAGAAGAGGAAATGACACGTTCCATAAATAATGCTAGTCGAGATGCTAGTACCTTAGAGATAACTTTGTTAGAGAAATTACACAAGCTGATCGGATGAAAATTCACACACGAATGAGGATTTTCGCATTTGGGGATAAGAACCAAATTATGGAAGTCTATCCTTGAGGGAGAGTTCCACCTGATAAGAAAAACTGAATAGCAAGAAAAAAATCTACCTGGATAATTGGCCAGACACTCCAGAAAAAGACCCCATTGAAGCCGTCAGGCCCACTCGCATTATCCTTACTAAGAGCAAAGACAAAAGCATGTATTTCTTCCAAGGAAAGAGGTACAATAAGAGGAACACTCCCCGAAGGAAGAACCAACCTGAGAATGAAAGCTAGCAGGGTCGTATCAGAGATAGACACAGAGGGAGAACCAAGAGAGGATTGGAAATGAGACAAGATAGTCTCTTTGACTTCCTGCAGCGTGGAAGCCACAAATTGATCAGGGCGCTAGATCTGACGAATCATAAGAATAATATTCTTCTTTCGAATAGATGAATGGAAGAACTTGGAGTTTGTATCTCCTTTGACAACCCACTTGATCATCGCCTTTTGGCGAAGATAATCATTCTCAATACAAAGTTTCGATGAGAAGGCCAACTAGGCAATCGCCTACGCCTACCTGTTAGAAGAAGAAGGATCCTCATATAAAGATGATTCTGCTAAAATAAGAGTCTCTTCGGCCGCTCGGACACGATCGAAAATATTCTCGAAAACTTCCATGTTCCAATCCTTACGGCAATCCTTGAGACACTTCAGCTTAAGAGAAAATACAAAAAAAGGGGAGCCAAGAGCAGAAGAGCTCCATGAATCTTCCACCACTCGATGGAACGTGTGGTGGGATCTCCACATACTCTAGAACCTAAACGAGCAAGGATCAGAGAGAATATAGGGTGAGCAGCGAAGAACCATAGCAGCATGATTCTAGAAGGTACGATGCAGATGCGAACGGAGAAAGAGAAGGGAAGGTTGAACCAACCTTCCGATCTGAATACTCTATCAAGCCTAGAAAGAATCCAGTTAGGCCCTTCTTGATTATTACACTAAGTAAAAACCGAGCCGACGAAAGAAACCTCAGTAAGACCCGAGCTAACAATGAATGTGTTAAAATCCGCAACCACGGCAATGTTAACAGCACTGTCATCCCGCTTCTCAGCTTGGCAGGCGACTACATTGAAATCGCCTCCTAAAACTGAATCCGCAAAATCCAAGTCGAGAAGAGAGTGAATGTCGGACCAAAGGGACAACCTCTCTATCCGATCACACATGGCTTAGACCATCGAAAAAGGAAAAGAGGAGGAGAAAGAAGGAGCCAAACAGGCCACCGAGAGAAGATGAACGGAATCGAACAAAGGGTGAACCACAACGTCTTTGGACCAAAGGATCCAAATCTTCTCAGACACATTGGTTAAGGCACCCCCTAAGAAAAGGGAAAAAACTGACCTGCTAACTTCCTATGGACCCATAAAAGGCTCTAGAAGTGATACTAGATAGACAGAATGCTTCCTAACGATGCACTCCAACCTAGCCATTGACGCATCGTTGCCTATACCACGAACATTCCAAAACAAGAAATTTGCCATCCAGAGAAAGCAAAAGACGATCAGAGAAAACAAACAAAAAAGCAGATACTCCCAAGGGAGGGGACACCCAAACACAGCTCAGATAAGATAAAACGTATGTCGAGTAGATCTAACGATCTACTTAGATGCAACTATAGAGCGTGTGCGAATGGTGTGGAGAGTGCGAGGAGCTGCTCTCGGTCTTCGACGTGAGGAGCGAAATAAAAGGACAGAAGAAGGGACAGACACCTCACAGGTCTCGGGAAACCCAAAAGATACCCCAAAACCCTGATCTAGCGGATATGATAACGAATCAACAGACCACGAAGGAAATGAATTCTTAGTAAATCGAGATAGCGATCGTTAATGATCGCTATCTCGTCCTTACTAAGAAAGGGAGAGAAATAGAAATAGAAGACACGGGACGATCAACAGGTGGTGTAGGACGACAACGGGTCAGCAATATCTGAAATCGATGGCAAAAATGTAGGGTTGCTCAAATGACGCAACACAAGTCCCTGTGTGAACTTTACCAACGTCGAGCTGTCGTCAGATTGACAACCCGGCATAAAAGGTAAAGTTCCCAAACCGAGGCTCCGACAGGCTACATATGGTATAGATAATATAGGGAGGTAACCTCACTGGTAAACCATGTAGTGGACCAAAACAGGATTCGTTATACATCTACAACTGAGAGACCACCTTACCCGTATAGCCCATACCTGATGTAACCACCGACTAATCCAATGAAAGCCCACAAACCAAAACCAATAAAACTGAATCACTAACAAAAGAAATAGGCCATGTTGTGACTCATACATACTACCAGCCCATTGTCCATCGACACCACCACTGATGAGCCCCCCCCCCCCCTAAAAAAACATAACCAACGTGCAGTCAAAGCTTGTAGAAGCTTGCCTACAGAAACGAACTGAAACAAAAATGCCCAGATTGCCAAATAAAGACACAATCCAGAAAACAACGTGACCTAGAAAACAAAACTGTCACGTAATGGATGAAATCGGAGAACAGAGCCTACCAAACTGGCCTATTACCACAAAAAGGAACAACAGTTCCCACATGATCCACCAAATACAAAACTGGGTCAAACACAAAGGTAAAGGAAGGTGCAAGTAAAGCATGCTTGTCGCAAAAGCCAAAAGCGAGGACTACAAATAAGTAACCAAGAACAACGTAAAACAAATATCAGAATTCCATAGCTGCCTGGAGATGGAGGCAAATGCCTTGAAGCATCTATTACCGGCAACAACAACCAATCGCCAATACAAAGAGCCTAACTCTAAAACCCCGACAAAAGATATGGGTTGAGAATCCACTACGAACACATCAATATTGCCTCACTTGGTAGACACTGCTGCCAAGCCAAAAGCGTTAAACTTTGGCTACATACGGTGTCTAACCAATACCGAAGCAACTGAGCTTTGCCTGGGATCATCCAACACACTACACTTTAGGTACGAAGGGAAAACCTTGTTCACCATCAAAACCGAGGAGCCAACAACACCAAGGCCAAGACAACAGACTCTGTAGCAAACTCAGCTAACACTGATGAATCAGGAGTACATATATCGACCACAAAATAGTCTGAAGACTGAGCATCCACAAGAGAGTTGAAACAATTCGACAAACAGATTGGTTTAGCCACTTGTGCCCGCCCAACATCGCCAACCTCAAGAAAGGAAGAGGGAGGCGATGAATTAACTTTATTCGGACGTTGCGACATCGACGTCGATTTGAAGGAGGGTCACTATCCCTAACCGATCGCTTGAACGACGAGCGGGGGAAGATAGGAAGTAGCCTCCGCGGAAGGTCGAGAATAGGGGGCGTCACTTCCCCTTCCCCAATCTCCACACCTGAGTATTCCATATATCTAAACCATTAGAATATTCAGTTTGAGGCTCTATGTATTCTACTTGGGTAATATTCCATATATCTAAACCATAAAACTGTAAACAAAATTTCATCCTATAAGCCCAATAAGCATAATTAATGCCATCAAATAGAGTAGGTCTAGTGGTAGATTGCCCTTCTATAAAAGAACTAATAATGGTGTTACTAGTGTCACTAGCCATTATTTTATTTTTTTCAAAAATCAGATTATGAACTTTTTGAAAGACCAGGCTCTGAAACCAATTGTTAGGATCTTAAGGCTACCCAGACACTAGAGATATAAACTATATCTATTCAAATTCAAATAAAAAGAAATAATTAATAAAATAAAATGCAGTAAAGTAAATAACACCAGGATTTTTATATTGGTTCAGATTAACCAATCCTACATCCAGTCCTGCACTCCACGTGTAGAATTTCACTATAATCGCTTGCTTTCCACAGGTGGCAAGAACACCTTTACAATCTTGATTTCACGGGCTATGAGATACACCTTCTCCTTATCAACAGTAACAAACAATGGCAAGTAGACGTATCTTTTATATAGATTCTTGTAGATTTGATACAATGACCCTATAGACCTCCAATGGCAATATATCTTGAATTCTTTGAGGAAATAGGAATAAATCAGAGAGAGAATGATATGAATTCAAGCACAACTCTCTGATATTGTATGGCTTGCAAATCAATGAAGAATAGGAGTGAAAGAGAGTGAATTTGCAAGAGTAATAGGATGGTTTTCAATGGAATTTTGTAGAGAATAAATAAAGAAGAAGTAGTAGAATAAAATGTTAAATTAATGTGTAAAAATTCGTTACCAGAGGCCTTTATATAGTGTATGAAAGGATTTGTCTTTTGGTGAAAGGATGGAGGGAAATAACTACTCAAATTGAATTTGAAAATTTGACCTAGCCGTTATATGTTGACATACAAAAAAGGGTATGTCGACATACTTGTGTTGCAAATAGCACAATAACAGTTATAAGTGTCGCAAATTTTCTGCACTTCTAATTTCTTTATATTTGTGGATTTTGGTGATTTGGTTGAGGTCAATGGTTGATTATTTTCAATTATAATTGCCATGGGATCTTTAATAAGATATTCTAAGGTTCAAACAAATCCTTATCACTTCAAACACCTCTGTTCTTTAGCATTCTTCTCTAATAGGCTTTGGTCTTCTTTAGTCTTCAATTATTCTGATTATCCTTCTTCTGTAATTCTTCTTTTGTATTCATGTTTATCTTTATAAATATCTTTATAATATATCTAATGTAACTGCACAACTCAAAGATATGTTAGTAGTAATGTTTATATGGTTGTTGTCATCAAAATCAATACCTAGGGTATTAACAATCTCCCCCTTTTTGATGATGACAACCATATAAATATTTAAGATATAAAATATAATACATTTTATATTTGACTCCCTTAACTCTGTGCACTCCCCTTATCATTTTGTCTAGTATATTTATACCTTTTCTCCCCCTTTGTCATTAGCAAAAAGGTAAAAAAAAAAGTTTAACTAGCTGCTAGACAATATGTAGAGTTTGCATATAAATAAAACAAGTGGGGAAATCGAAATACGAAATAAACTAAATAATCATATGAGTTTTAGAGTTACCGACTTTCTTTATGCCAATAACAAATCCTTTTCATATTTTTCCATGGTTTAATAGATTTCTCGTCATATGCTTTGAACATCGACTATTTGGTACCTAAAAAAAATATAAAATATGCACGCTGATACCCTTTTTATTTCGGGGTCCATGGGTTTAAGTTTTGGGATGCCAAATCCATGAAGAGTTTGAATGCCCTTTCAAAATATAATCATTAGATAAATGAACCTTATTAATAAAATTATCAATATATTGTTCTTTTTCAGTATTATCTAGCCATTTTGGAACCCATAAGTTAATGAACCTATTTGGAGGATTTAACTTTAATTTCCTAGGTTCTGGTTTGAACTTTGTGGCTTTAACAAACATAGTACATTGAGTATTATCTTTCTTTGATTTAGCCTTAGGGGGATATCCAAGTCTATGCTTATTCCTATAGTGTTTAGATGCATATAATAATTTCTCTAGATTATCCTTTCCTTTGTTAAATTTATCAATATCAGTTTTCATTTTATCAAAATCTTTACTACGATTAAGAATAACATTGTCTAGAGATGTTATTTTCTTATTCAGATCAGTGATTTGTGACTTCATTGAAATATTTTCTAATTTTAAGGACTCATTTTCACTTTTTAGTTTTTCAAAACTTCCAAGTGTTAAATTCTTTCCATTTTTATGACCATTGAATCTTTCAATTTCATCTTCTAGACATTGTTTTTCTTTACTCAACTTTTCATTAAATAGTTTTAATCTATCTATTTCTGCCAAACTATTATCGTACTCTTTCCTAAGTATTTCATAACTTTGATGCATATCATTTAAAACTTTAGTAATTGTTTTATCAAAATTCCATACCTGGTCTTCCATTGCCATGAAGCATACATTGCCATTTTCTGTTTCTGAATCACTATCACTTGATGATGAATCATCCCATGTTGCATTGGATGCATGTTTCCTCTCCTTATTGAAAGTATTTGAAATGTGCTTTGGTTTTCTCAAGTTGGGACAATCTCTTTTCAAATGACCGGGTTTATCACATTTGAAACATCTAACAACATTCCCATTTCTGGATTTATTGTTAGTTTTTCGAAGTTTCTTCGTTATCTAGTACTTTAAGAATTTCTTGATCTTCTTGGTAATAAACTCGATATCATCATCAACAGTATCATCATCTAGTTCATCATTATCAATCATTGCATTATATGCCAGTGATTTCTTCTCATTTCCCTGATTATCTTTTCTAACCTGCAACTTCACTTCATAGGACATTAGATTAACAATTAATTCTTCTATTGACATAGTACTAATATCATTGGCTTCTTCAATTGCCAGAGTCTTCTGATCCCATTCACTAGGAAGTGAATTCAAGATCTTTCTGACTTGGTCTTCTTCAGTAATTTTCTTTCCTAATGATATTAAGGCATGTACAATATCTTGAAATCTTGAATACATATCATAAATAGATTCATTTGGTTTCATTTGAAAAAGTTGAAACTGGTGAGTTAGCATAGATATATTTGTCTGTTTTACTTTGTTGGTACCTTCATGTGTGACTTTCAGTATTCTCCAAATTTCATATGCAGAATTACATATAGAAACTCGATTAAATTCATTTCTATCTGAAGAAAAAAATAAAATATTCATGGCCTTAGAATTATTAAGTGCTTGTGTTTTTTGGTCTGGTGTCCATTTAGAATATTCATTTTGAGGCTCTATGTATTCTACCTGGGTAATATTCCATATATCTAAACCATTAGACTGCAAATAAAATTTCATCCTACAAGCCCAATAAGCATAATTACTTCCATCAAATAGAGGAGGTCTAGTGGTAGATTGCCCTTCTATAAAAGAACTAGTAATGGTGTTACTAGTGTCACTAGCCATTATATTTTTTTTCAAAAATCATATTATGAACTTTTTGAAAGACCAGGCTCTAATACCAATTGTTAGGATCTTAAGGCTACTCAGACACTAGAGATATAAACTATATCTATTCAAATTCAAATCAAAAGAAATAAGTAATAAAATAAAATACAGTAAAGTAAATAACACTAGGATTTTTATACTAGTTCGGATTAACCAATCCTACCTCCAGTCCTGCACTCCACCGTTCAGAATTTCACTATAATCGCTTACTTTCCATGGGTGGCAAGAACACCTTTTCACGGGCTACAAGATACACCTTCTCCTTATCAACAACAAAAAACAATGGAAAGTAGACGTATCTTTTATATAGATTCTTGCAGATTTGATACAATGATCCTATAGACCTTTAATGGCAATATATCTTTGAATTCTTTAAGGAAATAAAATTAAATAAGAGAGAGAATGATATGAATTCAAGCACAACTCTTTGATATTGTGTGGCTTGCAAATCAAAGAAGAATAGGAGTGAAAGTGAGTGAATTTGCAAGAGTAATAGGATAGTTTTCAATGGAATTTTGCAGAGAATAAATGGAGAAGAAGGAGTAGAAGAAAATGTAAAATTAATGTGTAAAAATTCGTTACCAGAGGCTTTATATGGTGTATGAAATGATGTGCCTTTTAGTGAAAGGATGGACGGAAATATTGAATTTGAAAATCTGACCTAGCCGTTATGTGTCGACATACAAAAAATGGTATGTCGGCATACTTGTGTTGCAAATAACACAACAACACTTATAAGTGTCGCAAATTTTCCGCACTTCTAATTTCTTTATACTTGTGGATTTTGGTAATTCACTTGAGGTCAATGGTTGATTATCTTCAAGTATAATTGCCATGGGATCTTTAACAAGATATTCTAAGGTTCAAACAACTCCTCATCACTTCAAACACCTCTGTTCTTCAGCATTCTTCTCTAATAGGCTTTGGTCTTCTTTAGTCTTCAATTGTTTTAATTATCCTTCTTCTGTAATTCTTCTTTTGTATTCATGTTTATCTTTATAAATATCTTCATAATATATCTAATATAACTGCACAACTCAAAGATATGTTAGTAGTAATGTTTATATGGTTGTTATCATCAAAATCAATACCTAGGGTGTTAACAATCCCCTACTTCGTAATAAAATGGGTCATCAACGAAGGTTGGGAATTATGTAGGATTTGACTCACCTTCGATAATTCGTTATGATGTCTTTACTGCAAGATTTACGTATTGTAAATTTGATAAGTCAACTTTCCCATCATTAGGGGAAGCATCCTTGTCTCAATTGGTATGCATCATTTGCATCGCCAAATTAATTGAATAATACATTACAAATCAGGGGAAGCATATGAAGTTATGCTATAATATACTTTTTTTCCTTCACTAATATTTTTTCATTGGGTTTTTGTTAGTAAGTTTTTTTAATGAGGCATTATCTTGATCCAAAAGTATCAACCCTCATTGTTGCATTGTAAACATATTACCTAAATATGAAATAAATTTGGGAGCGACTGTTTGAACACAAATTGATGACGCAAAATTAAATACATAAATTATGGACCATTGGATTTTATTTGTATTTACATGAGAGGTGGAATTCAGGGGAAGATCTAATGATCCACAATTTGTGTATCAAATTTTGTGTCATCAGTTTGCCTTCAAAAAATCTTTCCCAATAAAATTGCACTCCTTTTCTTATTTTCGATATTTCCCATAGTGTTTTTCATAAAAAGAGTTTTATCGAGATAATTAATTTTATCATTTTTGCAAACGCGTATTCAATAGGGAATGTTATAATATACTGAATATTAAGAGTGAATACGCTTAATGCGATGGACATTACTGCAATTATTTGGACATGTAAAGTATATAAATATATAGCGCATGTGTGTTGTATACATATCCGTATGAATAAAAATATCTTCTCTCCCTTATTCTTCTGTTCTTATTTTATTTTATAACACCATGATATTAATTATCCATTTCTGTTACATTGACTACTTCATATATAAGCCTTGGAGCTAATGATTAAATTTATCTCATGATGTGGGACTAAACAGAAAATTGCAAAATTGCGCAGTTAAAGCCCACAAAAATCCCGCTATAGACCGAAGCACTGTCCGATCGCTACAATATTTCAATTTAGCGTTGATAAACAGTAGACTCGCTTTACATCCTGCTATTTACTGCTGCACACACTAAATCAAAGTTATTTAGCAACCGCTTTAACAATATTAATATACAGAGGATGATTTAACCAATTCTCTTTTAAGATAAATCAAAAAAGTTTGAATAAAAAGCTCATTTTAAGGCATAAGTGCCCAATATAAGGTAGAAATCTTTTATAACCATCAATTCTAGTGTGCATAATCATGATATTATTTTATTTTATTATATAAAACTAGTTAATACTTGATTTGTCAACACAAATGATAAGGGAAAGATAATTAACTAATTTTAAACACCTAATTTTATACCTATTGAAGCTTTTTGCACTTCTGTTATAACCCCGTTATTTCCCCGCTTTATCTCCGCTTCAACTTTTTGCATCTCTGCCGCTATATAATTGCTAAGCGCTTTAACTGTACAAATACAAAAGCATATTCATTTATACATTACAATATTTTTTTGGCAATTTTCAGCAAAATTGAAAAACTAAATTTTGGAAAAGCTTCAGTTTTGACCATTTATTTGAATACTCTCGCATCATACATAGTTCATTCTCAACCATGTTTGACATATGTCAAGTCATCTAAAATAAATACAAGACAGTTGCATTTTGTGTGGCATATCATTGTCACCCTTATGCACTATAACTGCCTGCTTATACAATACAGTTTCTGAAAAAGGGGTAATATCACATAAAAATTTTCGTTTCTTCTGCTATAGTCAAATTGTGGATCATCTGATTTAATTATATCTTTTGAAATGCTTTGGACCTTCATAATTGAAGCCTGTCATTTGTCATACTTTCGAGCCACCGAACTGCATTCATAGCGACCTTTTCCAAATTTGATTTGGACATAATTCCAAATCCAACCGTTCAAATTTAAATCTCTTATATTCATTGGAAAGCTCTTTTCGATACGAATCCGTTAGTTCCGGTTTTAGGAGAATCCGACGGTCGGATCTCCCGCAATGTCAATTTGAAGTCAATGGTCGAAATTCGCGAATAATCGTTGCGCGACGCGTTCTATTCAAGCCATCATATTATATATATAATATATATTTCTCTCAATACGTATTTTATAAATTCATTTTAAAATCGATTCCCACTTTCTTTTTAATTTTAAATCAAAACTGAATAGTCTTTATCATTATAATATTTAAATGATAATATTTTCATCAGATTTTGAAATAATTTCCTGTTCGATATTCATTATAAAAATGAATAGAATCGATATAAATATCGTTCGCGTTAAAATGACGCAAATCTAATCAACACGGCTTCATATATTTCAATATTCTCGTGTCCATCCAAAACTGAACATCAAATTCACATTTTAATCCATTACTGAATATTATTTTAAAATATTCGTTATTTTAAAATATTTGTTCTTTCTGAATTGGAATCAGACACAGTTAATTACCATATAATATTATTTATATGGATTTCATACACACATGTACACAACAATAATTATACACAGTCAACCATCATCCAGAGTGCATTACACAATTGCATAAGCATTAAATATAAATAATTAACGCTTACAGCAGTTTGTCAACCAATCGATTGACATACAACTAAACAATTGGGATTGGTGTACCCCAAATATCATTCCAATACCCGTGTGGGGTTTCAACCAACAAATACTGAATATTATTTGTGAAGTTGGGCGATGTGTAAAATTTATCGCCCCAATCAATATCAGTTAAATGGGTGTACATAAACAAACCGTCCGATTTGTAAATGAATATTTATTTTCATTTCAGGAGAATTTTATGTCGTTCGTATTTACGTTAAAAATTATATTTTTAACGATAAAATATTTATTTCAACACTTGAATATTTTTAATAGTCCATACATTCAATAAAAATGACATTTTTATTGTTCAAACATTTTATTTAACACATGAGAATTTTATACAGTTCATATACACATTAAAAATTATATTTTTAATGAATAAATATTTATTTCAGAAAATTTTGATATTATAACGACGCGATATTAAAATCGGAGTAATGTCTAGCACTACCCCTCTCCTAATACTGGCTCGCGCCATACACAACCAATCCAATCAATCACAAAACCACAATACAATTCACTACCACAATACGGTCAATTTTCCCAATACAATCCAAACAAACAACTATGCTTTGTACAATAAATAGTGTCGGGGGATTCTATGCCCCGTCTCCATCCTAATATATATTTAACTGTAAAATAATTAGAGTGAGAAAGAGTTCTCACATTCGGGATCCACTCCACCGTTATTTTCTGATGCTCTGATTTGCTGATTTGGTTCTAGACTTTGCAAACGAGCTTCAATCTTCACGCTGTCTTTTTTCTAGCTTAAATGTGTCATTCCAGACAACTTTCGCCTAGTGGCCTTTCTTCCGAAATTGGTCCATTTCGCCAGAAATCGCGAAAAGACAGTATTTTGACAATAGACTTTGGACGCATTTTCTATACAACTCCGCAATGCAAAATATGACTTCCATATAGCCAAATCGAAGAGAAAATTGTGCTTTTCGATTTTGGCATTGCGGAGTTTTGGCCAGAAACGCACGGATTGGGAGATATTGGCTGAGGAAACTCAGGGTATTAAATGTAAATACTGAAAATATTAAAAATTGGGTATTTAATTGAAGGGGGGCCTACGGTCGGGGTTGGTGATTGAGGAGGTGGCGGGGGGGGGGGGGGGGGTTGATGGTCGGGGAGGGCAGCGAATGGTCGGTGGTGGGGCTGCAAGGGCGGTGGCGGTTTTTAAGGTTGTGGGGCTTGGGAATGAAGAGGAGAAGGAGGAGAGAGAAGGCGGAGGGGCAGCGAGCGGCGGTGGGTGGCACCGGGGGGGGGGGGGGGGGACGTAGGAGGATCGCAGCGGCGCTAGGATTTTTTTATTTTATATTTTAAACTGATCGGGGAAAGAGATAGTAAGGGGGGCTATTATAATATATATATTTAATTATTTTAAATTCCAAAAAGTAACTTTTTCATTCGAACCCCAAATCGAACCCAACGACCGTCGTCCCTAACTAAATAACCCCATTTCGGACACAATGAGATATGTTAAGTAAGCTAATTCGACTGTTTTGATCGGTTTACGTTAAAATTAAAATATAAATTAATATAACGTTCAAAATTGATTTCAACGTACATTTTAATTTACCGGGGCCACATACTGACTCCAAAAATTCCAGAAAAATAAATCTAGCTATGTTTTGATGATACGGTCCTAACAAAACTAATTTCTTTGAATTTGGAGACCGTTTGAAAAATGGTCATTTTCCAGTCGATTAAATTCAAACTAAATTGACCAAACACGTTTAAATTCACTGCGCTCACATATTAAGTCCAAAAATAATAAAAATTGGAATCTAGCAATAATTTGACATTCCGGATCCAACAAAAGTGGTTTCATAAAAAACGGAAACCGTTTGCCAAATGACTATTTTTAAGGGCTATATATTATATAAAATATAAATTCCATAGCGACTATTCTGAATTTTAAACTGAACATAACTTTCAATTTATATTATGAAATTTCAGTTTCTTAACTTCGTTAGAAAGATATTATTAAACAGATTCAAATATTTTTTGTTTTACTGAAATCCGATTTATTTTGAATCATGTACATTCATTTGAAATTTAAAATCGAATTTTCAAACTACCGCACCATTTCAGGCTCGTTTTATATTTAAAATGAATTTATACGTACTAACCATGTTTAAAATAAATTTTTAGTCGTTATTATATAAAATAAATCATTTTTAAATATTCAAAATCCATTAAAATAGCCAAAATAAAAATTTTAAATTGGTTCTAAAAATCCAGGTTGTTACAATTTCGTACTTAAATGGGTCATCATCGAAGATTTGGAATTATGTAGGATTTGACTCACCTTCGATAATTCGTTATTTTAAAACTCTTACAAGTGATGTCTTTACTGCAAGATTTACATATTGTAAATTTGATAAGTCAATTTTCCCATCGTTAGGGGAAACATCCTTGTCTCAATTGGTATGCATCATTTGCATCGCCAAATTAATTGAATAATGTGTTACAAATCAGGGGAAGCATATGAAGTTATGCTATAATATACTATTTTCCTTCACTAATATTTTTTCAATGGATTTTTGTTGGTAAGTTTTTTTAATGGGGCATTATCTTGATCCAGAAGTAACAACCCTCTTTGTCACATTGTAAACGCGTTACCTAAATATGAAATAGAATTGGAAGCGACTGTTTGAACACAAATTGATGACAAAATATTAAGAACATAAATTGTGGACCATTGGATTTTATTTGTATTTACATGAGAGGTGGAATTCAGGGGAAGATCTAATGATCCACAATTTGTGTATCAAATTTTGTGTCAATAATTTATGTTCAAATAAACTTTCCCAATAAAATTGCACTCCTTTCCTTATTTATGATTTTTCCCATAGTGTTTTTCATAAAAAGAGTTTTAACGAGATAATTAATTATATCGTTTTTGCATACGCATATTTAAGAGGGAGTGTTATAATATATAAGTAGAGAGCTCACGTGTGTTGTATACATATCCGTATGAATAAAAAAATGTCTTTTGTTTCTTATTCTTATGTTCTTATTTTATTTTATAACATCAAGATATTAATTATCTTTTTCTATTACATTGACTCCTTTATATATAAGCCTTGGAGCTAATGATTAAATTTAGCTCATGATGTGGGACTAAACATAAAAATACAAAATCGTGCAGTTATAGCCCTGTAAAAATCCCGATATAGACCGTAGCACTGTCCGACCACAGCACTGTCCGACCGCTACGCTATTTCAATTTAGCGCTGATAAACAGTAGATTCGCTTTACATCCTGCTATTTACTGTTGCACCCACTAAATCAAGGCTATTTAGCAACTGCTTTAGCAATATTAATACACAAAAGATAATTTAACCATTTCTCTTTTAAGATAAATCAAAAAAGTTAGAATAAAGAACTAATTTTAAGGCATAAGCGCGCAATATAAGGTAGAAATCTTTTATAACCATCAATTCTAGTGTGCATAATCATGATATTCTTTTGATTTGTTATATAAAACTAGTTAATGCTTGATTCTTATGTTGGAGAATGGAGTTTTGATGACAACAACCTTATTTCAATTATCATTGATTATAAAATATATATTAACATCTCTATCTAAAATACACATACACACACACATGCAGGATTTGTATACATGACTTAAATATTGAAGACTCTACAGTTTTAGAGTTTCAAGAGATTCAGAATTCAAAGAAGATTAAAGACTCATGAGTAATCAAGTTATTAAGAGTTCAAGAAAAATATATTAATAGAGTCTAGTTTATATGTAAGAATCTGAATAGCACTTCAGGTTCCAATTCAAATTCTGTTTTTCAAATTCTGATTTTTAAAATCAAATTCTGTTTCCAAATTTCAAATTCTATTTTCAAATTATTCTATCTTACTTATGATTTCAAACAAGTTTAAAGTTTTAAATATATATAAGTTTATATATATATATATACTTTTATAATCTTATGATTCTATAGTTTTAAACCTTATGTTTTCATATGATTTTACTCTTTAGAATACTCATTTATACCATTAAGTTTTAATTCAAGAATTTCCAGAATAATATATATTATCAAACACTTGAAAAAGTTTAATAATTCAAAATTTTAACATGCTTATGTCAACATACATAATTGGGTACGTCGACATACAACTGTCAGAAATTCAATTTTCAAAGGAAGTGTCTTTTCTCTATTTGCAACGTTCCAAAAACGTTGCAACCTTTCAAATCCTATAAATAGAGGCTGATTTCGATTTTTTTCATCATTTTTCTTCTTCGTCTTCACCCCTCTTCATCCCACCATTATTCTTTATCATTTTATCGATTTCTACACTTCTGCTTTGCTGATTTCTGCTCTAATTATATAAAACTTCTTCTTTTCTCACTCTCTATCCATTACTCTCTGAATTGAAGTGTTATTGAAGAGTTATGGGGTTGTTGTAATCATTTGGGAAATGTTTGGGAAAGAGTGTGTTCCTTATAGCCCTGAAATCAAGGAAAGGGAGCGGTGGTAACCTGGTAGTCGTGAAATCAAGGGTGTTTGGAGCGGTGTTAATCTTATAGCCATGAAATCAAGGGGTTGTACTTGGATATTGATTATAATAAAGCTATGTGCAATCCAGCGTTGCGCGGGACTGGGCGTACGAGTAATCCAAACCAGTATAAAATCTGGTGTGTTCTTTCCTTTTTCGCATTTTATATTTATCTGTTTCTGTGTTTGTGTTTGATTCTATGTCTGTGATTATCTCTGGTGGGTGTGATTCATATAGTAGATCATTTTAGTTTAAGATTTTCATAAATTTCTCATAAACACTATTCACCCCCCTATAGTGTTTGTTTTGCCTTAAGATCCGCATTCCGCAATCCCTAACATCTTCAACACAAATGATGTGGGAAAGACAATTAATTAATTTTAAATACCTAATTTTATACCTATTGAAGCTTTGTGCACTTTCGTTATAACCCCGTTATTTCCCCGTTTTATCTCCACTTCAACTTTTTGCATCTCTACCGCTATAGAATTGCTAAGAGCTTTAACTACACGGATACAAAAGCATATTCATTTATATATTACAATATTTTTTGGTAATTTTCAGTAAAATTGAAAAACTGAATTTTAGAAAAGCTTGCGTTTCGACCATTTATTTGAATACTCTCCTAACATACATAGTCCATTCCCAACCATGTTTGACATATGTCAAGTCATCTAAAATAAACACACAGCATATCATTGTCGCCTTTATGCACTGTAACTGCCTGCTGATACAATACAGTTATTGGAAAAGGGGTAATATCACGTAATTTTTTTTCATTTGTTATGCTATAGTCAAATTATGGATCATCTGGTTTAATTATATCTCTTGAAATGTTCTGGACCTTCATAACCGAAGCCTGCCATTTGTCATTGATTTGTACTAGTATTACCGTACAATGGTGGGAAAAACCGACCGTTAAAATGTATAATATTAAAGAAAAAAGTTGTTAATTTTTTTAATTATGAATTTGATGAAAACTAACTGCTTTGCTTGAGAAAAAAATATATTTAGAAAAGTGTAAATCTAACTACGCTAGTCTGCATAGAGACATTGAAAACAAAAACAAGAAAGAAATAAGCAATTTTCAACTTGTTCAAACTACATTAGAAAAAAACTTTAAAAGAAAAACATGTGCAGTAACTGAATTTATCTATTGTTATAACATAAAAAGTTGTAACATCAGATTGGTAGTAGACCTCACTCAATTGAATAAAATAGTTAGTGTTCTTAGAATGAATAAATAGCAAGGATTTTACAAATTATCATTTACTAATTATTTACATTAAAGCATTCTCTGTTTTCCTTTGTAACTATTCAAAAGAACTTGTGAACGCAATTGTTCCACGATATTTCAATGTTGAAGTTTAATATAATATCTAGCTACATTGAATGTATGCATTCAAGAATAAATCTTAGCTTGCTTAAAGATTTTGTAACAGCATTGCAACCACTTGATAATGTAGCTAAAGTTTTATGGATCACAACATTATGATCAATTCATGTCCCACTGTGATGATTATGCTAACATTTGATCATGAATTTTAACGACTCCATCATTTTGTTACACTGATTTATGTTCAACCACTATAAACATTCAACACAATGGGGGCGGGATCGATTCATTATTCCACAAATTAACTACGTCGGTGCAAATCTTTCATAGTTTGCATATTTATTCTATTGTACACCAAATACTTCCTAATCAAATGTTAGCTACTTGCACAAAACATCAATTTATAGTTATATATGGCTTATGTATTAAATATCTCAACATTTATTTTCTTATCTTTCTAATACATGTTCTACTGAGAAAATCTTCCAAATAAGTGTTTACAGAATCTTCTTCTGTCCGAAGAAATGATTCATCTAAATAATGAGTCACCCGTTCCATTGATATGGGCACATCTGAGATCAAGAAATGCTTGGGAATTCCTCTATTCAATCTTTTTCCTTCTTCTTGTTGCTGGATATCTCGTTCGTATCCATCTTCTCTTTTTTTCCTGAGCCACTAGTGAGTTACAGACAGAGTTTCTAGTGAGAAAATCTTCCGATATTATTATGTTTCAAAGGTTTTATAAGAAAGTAGACCTAATCTTAATCAAGGTAAATCTAATCCCAAATGCATTTTAAAAGGGTATACTAATAACAGGGGTCAAAGCACAATTTCCTTTTCTTTAAAGCTTAATTCCTAACCAGTTAGCCATACAAGTTCCATCTTATTCTAAAACCACCATATATTTTACAACCATCATACATTGTCTTGACTCCATAGGCCTAAATGGAAATATTACAATATCACACATATGAAACTGGTTTTTGGATGCTCACTGCCTTCAGAAACTTAATTCATAAGGAATTTATTCTGGGAATTTACAAACTAAACAATTATATTGCAAGAGAATGGAACAAAGTTTGACAGTAATAGGTGCACTCCATTGGAATAAAGATACAAGAACCCACAGACCCACTGATGGTACTTTCTAAACAAGCAATGCACAAAGTGCACTGGATATGTCAAAATTTCAAAATTGCACAAACACGATGAATATACATAGCATGTGGGCGAATAAAACAGTACAATGGACAAAAATAATTTTAGATATACAACATTTGAAGACATAAATGATTATAATGATATAAATATAAGTTACCAAGCTTTGTTCTAACAAAAATTATCGGGACACCAGGATCATAATGCCTTAGCTCTGGAATCTAGTATAAAAACAAAAGTGAATATATGTCAGTTATAAAAAACTGATGGCATATTTATAGAAACAGAAATAGGGTTAGTTACCTTTTCTGATACATTTTCATGAAGGGCCATTCTAATCGAAAATAATCCCCTGTACTAAACCCCTATGTCCCTCTGTATCCAACCAATGAACACCCCCTGATTTTCACCTTTTGCAGTTAAGTCTTTTTTTTATTTCGGACTTAATTGTCAAATTGTGAAAATCAGAAGCTTTGATTGGATGAAGACAGGGGGTATAGGGGAATTTGGGGACAGAGGATTTGGTTTTCATTCTAACAAGGGAGAATGCCAAGAGGAAAACATCAACTCCACGGTAACTCAATGGTCTTAATCTATGGTAATCTTCCTGGCCTGTTATATTAAATAGATAAGAGATATTCATATAAATGCAAATTCTGATTATACAAAGACGCGAGATAAAAAATTAACTGCGGCATCCCATAAACATAGGTTTACAGTGTTTCCGTCCACTACCACATGTGCACTGAAATTGTCAAAAACTGTAGGAACATAATCCTGTTGCAAAACACTTTTTAGAGGAAATAATTCATACTATCATACATACGTGTCAGAACATAGCGATAAAGTTGGGACCTTGAGCCATTACTTAACAACATGAATATAGCCTTGTAAACAACTAAGAACAAGATGTGGTCAAAACAAGATCATTCTTTAGAATACACCATATTTGTAGTTATTTTAAAACAAGATCCAAAATCAGCATGACCAAGTAAATTATGAGTGAAGGAAGAAAATTCCATGATTTTGCCAAGAAAATAAAATAAAATAAAATGAATATATGACTAAAAATTATAGTCTAAAAAGCAATTACCTGGCAATAAATCAGTGTTTAGTAGCTTTATTAGAAACCTTCAATGAATGCTCTCAATTTCGACAGGGACAAATGAATTTTCATGAGAAATGAAAAAAAGGTAGAGATATTGCTTAACAATATCACTGTAAATTAGATTCTAGCCTTAGCTAATAATAGAAATAAGACTGATGGTTTAAAGGTTACATTGAATACAGAGCAAAACAAAGCACGTTATATTGTATAACGCTTGGTAAACTGTAAGCTACCATACAAATTAATGCTATGAAGATTTTATTCCACATTTAATGTTTGCTGTTGTAGAAATCTTAAGTTTACAAATTCATCCAAACAAAATTCAAGCTAATATGGCTCAACAAACAGTAGCACAACCAAAAAAGTTATGGTTCAAAATAAGGAGATTATGATGTGGCAATCATTTTTAATTTGTAAACAACCATAAGTAGAAACATATAGAAGTCTGGCTCAACATACATTCTTGGGAAAATGGAGCAATATGTTTTGTGAAGAACCAAAGTAATGAGCAGTCGAAAATCAGCACCATTAATTATATCTAACATGATCGAGTTTGAAAAATTAAGCTATGGTAGATTGTTCAATTTTATAAACAAAAACTATGAAGTTGAATCATGAATCATGGAGGACTAATATTCTACTGTGAATGGGAAATACCTGATCTGAAGTCAGTACGTAGAAGTTGTTTTAAAAACCTTTGATCCATGTTCATAGTCCGACGGATACCGTTGAAGTTCTATAAAAACTTAGAAAGTAGTAGAGATGTCGTTCACTAACCATACCCTAAATTAGTTGTTTGCTTCTGAAGATATCTGTTCACAGGTGGGTATCAAAGCAAACATATCCTCTGCCTAGTTTCATGCTTATTATATCAACTACAAAGACACTTCAAACTATAAAATATTTTTTGCAGAATTCAAGGCAAGCAAAAGGAATTCGGGTCTGATGTTTTTGCACAGGTTTGCAGCAACCTGGTTCAGCATCCTGTCAGCATAACACTCTATCCATCTTCCACCTCCTATACGATCAATAGTTCATCACCAAATCATCCAAAATTGCAGTTACTAGTCACCTGAACCCGTTAACTAACCAACAATCACCAAACTCGAACCGCTATCTCTGGAGTCCAGACCAATCCTAAACACAATGCAACACGCAACTTCCAACAACCATGACATCAACGAATTAACACCCAAAAACCCGCAATCGAAGCTCAAACCCATGACAACGAAAGCATCGCAATCATCCTTCGAACTTCGGAATTTAATTGTTGATTTGTGATTTGAATTTTGTGGATCTAATATTATTTGTTGTGCTTTCGGATCTCCATTTTGGAATTTGGTTTTGGAAGTTTGGAGATCTGGTTTTGGAATTTGGTTTTGAAAGCTTGGAATCACGATTGAAGTAAACATGGAATAAAAATAATTCTGTCAGAATTCTCTTTATCCAACCAGAATTAGGAAAGATAGGAAAATTATTCGCTTGGGAGAAGGAACCACAACAACAACAACAACAACAAAGCCATATATTCCAAACAAGTTGGGGTTGGCTAGATATGGAACCCAGAATTAAAATAAAATAAAATAAATAATGATGATAATAATATATATATATATATATATATATAAAGGGTTTAAAATAACCAAGCAAATAAAAAGTCGTCCGATAAAGGGTTTTTTTAAATAATAATAATAATAATAAGTAAAAATGTTCAATAAAAGTGAAATAAAATCTAAAATAGTAAATAAAATGTAAAAAAGTTCAGTAAACATGGAAAAAAAAAACACTATGGTTCTGGTACATGGATTGCCAATTTCCATGCACTCCTATCAACTACCAGCTCTTCCGATAAACTCCAGTTACTTAAATCTCTCTTTATTATCTCCTCTCATGTCATTTTAGGTCGACCTCTACCTCTCTTTGGGCCTTCGGCGCGACATAGAATTCCAGCGCGTACAGGTGCATCGTATGGTCTACGTTGGATATGTCCAAACCATCTCAAGCGGTATTGGACTAACTTCTCTTCAATAGGTGCAACTCCAAGTTTTTCCCGAATATCCTTATTTCTAATCCGATCTCGTCTGGTATGCCCACAGCTCCAACGCAGCATTCGCATCTCGGCTGTACTTATCTTCTGGACGTGTTGCCTCTTAGTAGGCCAACATTCTGCACCATATAACATTGCAGGTCTAATTGCTGTCCTATAGAACTTTCCTTTAAGCTTCTGAGGAATCTTCCGATCACAGAGAATGTCAGATGCTAGTCGCCATTTCACCCATCCTGCTTGAATTCTAAAACTAACATCCTTATCAATCTCTCCATCAAACTGCAACATAGATCCTAAATATCGAAACGATTCCTTCTTGGGTACTACTCTACCGGCCAGGGTAACATCTCCTTCGTCTGACCTGACACTGCTAAACTCACACTTCATATACTCTGTTTTAGTTCTGCTAAGCCTGAAACCCTTTGATTCCAAGGTCTCCCTCCACAACTCCAGTTGTCGATTAACCCCTATTCTACTTTCATCAATCAGCACAACATCATCGGCAAAGAGCATACACCAGGGAATCTCCCTTTGTATATCTTTTGTGATTTCATCCATCACTAATGCAAAAATATAGTAGACATGTGTTTTTGGCTTCAGATAAATTTGATTATCTCCCATAGTAGACAAACCTCCCTAATGGTCGGTTTGATGAACCGTCGGAGAGAATTTAAGAACAGAGAACGCATCTGGAGTTTGCAATAACATGCAACTTAAAGTTTTCACCTATTTGCTTATAAGTTACAGCAAATGCTTAAAAATTGCAGAAATTAGACAATAACATACAACTTTGCAATTCATTAATAATTAGCTTAACCGTGGAATACAACAATTTATGGCCTTTCTCGACTAAAAAAGATCAGAAGTTCAAGAATATCATTAAACATACCATACAAGTTTACTCACATTACATACAACCCATTAACCCAATGCCATTTACCAAAACGAGAAAAAACATGAACACACACATACCTACTGCAACCCAAATGTCATAACATTATTCACCATGCATCACCCATCATTCAAAAATATACCAACTTACCCGATGCCATGGTGCTTCCTTTAGGCAGTTCAGTATCAAAAACATCAACAGGTAAGCGCGACCAAGCTAAAGAATCATTCCTCTCGGTCTTCAACTTCAAAACAAGCATAAATACAGCAGCCAACATACACATGAATGTAAGTCCACATACTAAAGATTTTCCAAGTGCTATGAAACTTCCTACTACTCTTGGATTTTCAAGCACAAAATTTATGGCAAAATCTCCATCAAGACTACCCACCGAGTTGTTCATCTTCATAATTTCTAATCCATTTAGCAGTGCGCCTACTCTTGATCTTGATGCATCAGTTAACTTAGAAGGTCCAACAATGACGGTCAAAAAACCAGATTTACCAGCATCAACAATGAAGTCGATATAATAAGGAGATGCCAAGTATCCTACAGCATCGGATATATCAAAATCTTTGTATGCAAGATGCCCGTTGATGTACATGTCTAGGTAAAGTTCATTGAGAACTAAACTTGCAATGTCACAAAAGTGCAATCTGACCAAGTACTTGAAATCGGGAACGACAGCAAACGCCCATGTCATATTTGTCTTGCTAACCCTAGCATTATTCAAGACATTTTCCGGCACAACTTCAGGACTAGCTCCGTATTTTCTATACAGTATTCTTCCTCCAAAGGTAACTATTTCAGAATGTGAAGTGGATGTTATAAAACTATCAGGAACCCAGTTTCTCCAAAACGTATCGTTAAAAGGCGTGACTTTAGCGCCACCAACGTTAACTCTATAGAAACTTTGCAGTGCTTGTTTGTTTAACCCGTAAAAGCTCTCAACTATATCATTTCTTACCAGCCGCGCTTTGTCTCCGAAAAGGTCATCAGGTGCAGAAACCACTTCGATTGCGTTGACAAAAGCGAAGGAGGAAGTGGAAGCGGGGATAAAGGCGAGGATAAGCTTGTCAGAATCCAAGTTTACAAAATACTCCTTTACCTTTAAGGAATTGGAAACCCCATCGTGTACTTCGAAGGAAAAATTCTGCAATAGAACGAAACCGGAAGCAAGCACGTGAAACTTGGCAGAGGAAAGGTTGAAATCATCGGACAAGTGGGGACTGAAATGAAGTCTTATTAAGTGGGTGCCTCTGGCCTTGATTTGGAACTCGTAGGCTGAGGGCTTGGTGAAGACTCTGGCGGTATCGTATAAAGGAGAGATATTTCTGGAATTAGGGATGGAGATTTTGTGGGTGGCGGAGGAAGAAACGAAGTTGGAGTCGTGGGTGAAAACGCGGCGGTCGTCGAGGGTCACGGGTTCGGAGGAGGATCCGCAATCGAGTAGATAGCTGTCGATGGGGGAGAAGTGGGAGCAGGAGAGAGAGACGAGGAGAAAGAAAGCGAGGAAGAGGAGGAGGAGAGATTTAGTCATGATTTGAATTTGGGTTTTAATAATTTTGGGGGAAATTGTGAATATAGTTGAGGAGACGGAAATAAAGAATGATAATGGAGAGTGAAGATATGACAGGTGTAAAAGGACGCGGTGTAGGAAGGAGGAGAAGAATTCAATAGCGCGTTTTGAGCTGCATCCGTTGTGGATCTGAGCAGTATCGGGTATGGTTCTAAAAATAAATCGAGCCGATGGACCGATTTGGGAACGGTAGTTAAATCAGCCTCAGGATTCACCCTTTTGATCGACATGATCGTTTATTGTCATTTGGTTTTGGCAAGGCAGAGAGCCATGCACTGTTGACCAGAGATTGAGTTTGTTGACACCACTTTACGTGGTGTCACCATGGCTTCGGTCTTCCATTAGTGAAAATTAGAAGAGCTCATATGGGTCTTTTTGATTTCCACCAATAAGGAAACGGAGTCATGTTGACTGTTGAGGATTTTGTGGTTTGAGACGCTTTTGGAGGAGTAGATTTTGCCGTACTTCTGACTTCAAGGATTTGCGGAGCAAATTCTTTCAGACAATAGTTCAACCCACCAGGTACAAAAGGGTTATCGAACTATTGACTTTAAGATTCAACGAAGCCTTGAAACAGCGTTATCGGATTCAAAATTTGTACGATTTTGATCCGACCAATAACACTCTAATATTTGATCTCTGATAATGCAATGTAGAATAAAGAAAAGAAGAAGAAGTAGAGGATGACAACTCTGCAACAATTTCAGAAACGAAACACTATATAAGTGTTTCAGACGGAACTGTTTTGCAATAGTTTGACAGCGTTGCAGAATTCAAGCGGAAGAAGAAGATTAATTAATGAGATTATTCGAAATGAATTTGTGCAGTTCTATATATAGGTAACGAGAGGAGGCATCCATTAGGCAAGCGTTGCAACTTTAATTGCAACAGTCATTTCTGTTCGAATTTGAACATATGCATCCCTTCAATTTTGCAACGCTTCTGAAGCGTCGCTTCCCTTCGGGTTGAAACCGGTCGACAGGCCAAATGTCACTGGTCGACCGTTTTCAACCAGAGAACAAAACGGTCGACTGGTTGAGTTTTGGCATGTCGACTGATTTGTTTCTGCGGACTAATGGATCATGACCCCAAAAGCCCCAAGGCCCATCTTTTGACATTTTAAATATTATTATCTATGCCAAGCTCATGTCTAAGGCCCATTGCCTTATAGCTCCTCTTCTTTCTTTTGATATCACATGTCAAGCTTTTACCTATATAGATACAAACTTCTTTATATTCTACAATGTGGGACTAACCCATACACCTTATCTTCTTCCATTCCTACTTCCTTCTTCAATAAACAAACCCATATCCCAAAATTAATTTTGAAAATTTACAACAATCTCCCATAATTTTCAAAATAAATTAAAGAGGACGGCTGAGTCACTAGTGTGGCTTCCTACATACCCAAGTGAGATCAAGCCTATGTAGTTCTAAGATCAAGTTTTGCATCATCGTGGAAACAACACATAAATAAAAGTATCTTTTGGATTTGAACTTTTACTTAGTGTGAACCATTCAAAGTTCTATCGAGATTCAATGGTGAACGAATCTAGAACCAAGTATCCCTTAATGATAAAACCGGAACAATCACACATGTTGTATTCCTTAGTTAGAGTGTTCTGTATTGCTCAGCACGTTAATGGCCATGTGCTTAAATCCTGGTTCATGAGTCTACTTAGAAAGCGGTCTTACTTTCCTAGGAAACGACCTGATTTCCATACTCATATAGGTAAGTCACTTAAGGTGTTTTTACGAGACACCTTTTAGGGTCTCTAGACTTATTAAGAATTTTTTATCCATCCTTTGTTCATGCAGAATCCAACACCAAATATTATGGGATTATTGATTTAGTGTTCCATAATCAATTCCTTAACTTGTTGGTACCCATTGAACTTTGTCTATCCTTTTCAAGACATAAGTTGGGTTTCTGTTAAGGATGATCAATCTTCATTCACAGACCTTAGTCCCATTTCTTTTGACTTTATAGAAACCATAGCCTTTGGAAGACTCTTAGTAAGTGGGTCAGCCAAGTTTTTCTTCGTTTCTATGTAGTCAACAGTTATAACTCCACTTTTGAGTAACTGTCTCACCATGTGATGTCTTAGACTCACATGTCTAGATTTTCCATTATATGTTTTATTAGAAACATTATATATTGTTGCTTGATTATCATAATTAATCAAGACTGCTGGAGATGGCTTCTTCCATAACGGGATTTCTACTAACAAATTTCTAAGCCATTCCACTTCTTTACATGCGTCTGCTAATGCAATTAATTCTGATAACATAGTTGAATCAGATATACATGTTTGTTTCTTGGAAGCCCAAGACACAGCAGCGCCTCCTAATGTAAATATCCATCCATTCATAGACTTGGATTTCGATTCTACATTGTTCCAGGTTGCATCACTGTATCCTTCTATTACAGCAGGATATCCTTTATAAGATAAACCATAGTTTATGGTTCCCTTCAAATAGCTAAGACTCTGGAAATGGCTTTCCAGTGTTCGAAACATGGATTACTCGTAAATCGACACAATACACTTATAGCATGTGCGATATCTGGTCTAGTACAATGCATAGCATACATAAGACTCCCAATAATGCTGGAATATTCCAATTGAGAAATGGTACGTCCAGTGTTCTTTTCTAAATTTATACTTGGATCTAAACGAGTTGGTGCTGGTTTGTCATTATAATGATTATACTTCTTTAGGAATTTCTCAATGTAATGAGATTGAGTTAGTAATAACTCCTCCGTTTTCCTAATGATTTTAATTCCTAAAATTACATCAGCCTCTCCCAGATCTTCCGTATCAAATTTAGAAGATAGAAACTTCTTAGTTTCATTCACACAGGATATGTAGGAACCAAATATCAGCATGTCATCAACATATAAACATATTATAACATAACCGTTGTTATCTGATTTGCTATAGATACATTTATCTGCATCATTAACAATGAATCCAATGACAGTGCAACTTCATCAAACTTCTCATGCCATTGCATAGGAGCTTGCTTCAGGCCATAAAGAGATTTAACTAATTTACAAACTTTCTTTTCTTGGCCTGAGGTTATGAAACCTTCAGGTTGTTCCATGTATATCTCTTCTTCTAAATCTCCATCTAGAAAAGCTGTCTTTACATCCATTTGATGTATGACCAAGTTATGAATTGATGCAAGTGCTATTAAACAGCGTATCGAAGATATGCGAGCCACCGGAGCATATGTATCAAAATAATCTACTCCTTGTTTATGTTTATATCCCTTAGCAACTAATCTGGCTTTGAACTTATCAATGGATCCATTTGTATTCAGCTTTTTCTTGAATATCCATTTACATCCTATAGGTTTGGCACCAGGAGGTAAATCGCTTAATAACCAAGTTTGGTTTAACATTATGGTATTCATTTCATCATTGATAGCTTCTTTCCAAAAATCAGAATCTCTAGAACTCATAGCCTCAGAATAAGTTTTGGGATTATCATCGACGTTCATTGCATATCTTGTCATATTAAGGACTTCGTCCTTATTGCCTTCTACGAGATATGTTATGAAGTCAGGACCATAATCCTTTTCTATTCTCACTCTTTTACTTCTCCTGTGTTCAGTACTATCATCTGATACTGATACTGACACTTCCTTGCTTTTTTTAGCAGGAGCATATTCATCGTCATTTGTATCATTAGTCTCAGTTGGTTCTGGACTAGATGATCTTAATGGATTCTCAATAGTCTGATTTTCAAAAAAGTCTACATCTACAGATTCTATGACTTCTAAGGTATCAAGAATCATAAATCTATAAGTTATACTATGTAACAACCCGAATTTTAACAACGTGTTAAGACAAGAATCAAGGCAGAATTAAATTATAAAATCTGAATCAGGATAAACGGGTTGCGCCATTGCGTTCGTCTCGGAAAAATACGCGAAATAGAGTCCGAAATTTCGTAAATCGGAGTCCGTATGACCGAGATATGGCCTCGCGAAGTTTCACGAAAATTCAAATCCGAAAACAGATTTGAATTCAGCCCAAAAAGAGAAGGCAGGAAAATTCCCGCCAGACACACAGGGTGTCGAAACCCATGTCGACATGGGTGTCGACCCCTGGGTCGACCCCCCCCTGGTCGAACCAGCGACCTGGTGCACCTTCTTCTGGTTTTGGCTCGGTTTTGGAGGCTTGTGACGATTTTTGAGGGTTCAGATCTATCCTAGGGTTTATCCTACGGCCTAAACTACTCCTAATATCTATAAAAAGACCCCTAAGCCTACCCTAAACCCTCACAAATCACTCATGCCACGAAGTGCTGCCCAAATGTCGAGTGATCATGGCCTCCATCTCCAATTCCTAGAGACTATGCATTCAAATCAGATTCAAATCAAAAGGTGCAAGCTTGCTACACCAAATCGAAGAGAGATCAACGTCGCTACGCAAATTCCATGATGATTCTTCGACAAAGGAGCCACCTTTCTTCGTCAAGACGGATCATGCTCATTCCCTAAGCCTCGCTATGTAAGTTCTAGCTACTTCTAGATCTAAACGGTAGTCTTAATGATGGCATGGAATAAAACGAGATTAAACTAAGTACGCTAGCCTATATGAACCTTGTCATGCCTCTTTTGCTTGAACCTATGACTTTTGGCTATGCTTAGTGACTAAATCATGTTATTCATGTTATGATTAACCTAGTTTATCTTGCAAGTTTGGATCTTTATCAATTGAATGCTAGCATGAACCTTTGGGAACCATTTGACTTGTGAAACATTGGCAAAGATTTGACTTTGGGGCTTATGCATGTAAATGAACCCAAACCCCTATGTTATCATGCATGTTTGTGGTCAAATTCCCTTATGATACTATGCATGTTTGTGGCCAAATCCCCTTATGATGCTATGCATATTTTGAGGCCAAACCCCTTTAAGATACTATGCATGTTTGTGGCCAATCCCTTCTTGGCATTGTGCATGATTTGAGGCCAATATGTAGCATAGTATCCTTACTATGTTGACTCGCTTTTACTTGGGTTGGAAACACGATTTGGGTAGGATAGACGAGCGTGATTATGACATGAAAATTTGATATGGGATTTCATGAGAATATGACACTCATGATACACCTAAATGGGGACATGACATGTGGGGTAAACATGAGACTTGAAACTAGACACGGGGGTTGTAAGTGTAATATGACACTAGACCAAACACGAAAGTGGCCAACTCGAGGTTGGGTTGAGTTTGTAGCATAAATCTACCCGGACCCGCCCGGCTTAACTAGTGGCTACAAACAATAGGATCCAATGTGAGAAGTTGGTCATGTCGCGCTTAAGACCCGAGGTTAGACTAGGTTGTGGTGTAAAACTACCCGGACCCGCCCGGCTTAACTAGTAACCACAACAAGGTCTAATGTGAGAGGTTGAGAGTGCATTAATTAAATTAATGCCACATGATAAGGCTAAGTAAATTTGACTAATGACACTTAACCGATATGACACGAATGGGTAGGTTAAGTGGGACCGGGCTTGATTTCTTAATGACACTTAACCATACAAGACAATTAGGGGATGGGGTTAAGTAATTTACGCTTATCTAATCCGACTTGGTAATTAGATGGGGTTAAGTAATTTAGACTTAACTAATCTAAACACGGTAATTAGATGGGGTTAAGTAACCTATACTTAACTAATCTAAACACGGTAATTCGATGGGGTTAAGTTAAACACTTAACCAATCTAAACTTGGTAATTCAATGAGGTTAAGTAACCAATACTTAACCAACTTAACATGATAATAAGTAACTTATACTTAACCAATTATACATGCTGATTTGATGAGGTTAAGTAACCTACACTTAACCAATCTAATATGTGGACCTGGTAGGGTTAAGTCACAAGACCTTTTAAATTAGGCTTAACCATTGTAATACGATTAGTGGATGGGGTTAAGTTAACCTATAATTAACCAATCCAACTCGATAATCAGATGGGATCAAGATAATATATCTTAATCAATCTAACATGATAATCTGATAGGGTTAAGACAAATAAATACTTAACCAATTTGGCTTGATAGGGTTAAGTCATGAGCTTCTTAGTACACTTAACCAACTTGTAGGGCTAAACCTTGAACTTAAAAACTTAGCCAATCTTGACATGATTCGTAGGTGGGCTAAGTCATGAACCTGAATAACAACACCTAACCCAATAGACAAAACCATAGTTAGAGGAACTAGGTAGAAAATCGTGGTTAATCAAGGGTAACGGGGAAAAGAAGCTAAGTGGTAAACCTTAGTTAAGTATAACTAAGTAATAATTCTTAGCCAAGGACATGGGACTAGTTCATGAATGGATGAGTAACCCGATATGGTAGGTCATCGCTTAAACACACGAGGAGGAGAAAATTATCCGACTTGGATAAGGGCTCCAACGAACTGGGTGACGAAGCGGTAGCTTCGGGGGACGTGAGGGTACTCTTGGTATCCCTCTGTGAGGTGGCAGGTGGTCCATGAAACCCGGCCTCACAGAGGTTAAGGTCTGCGATAGAAGAGCCAAGAGTATGCCTTGGTTGCTATGCGAGCGACCTAAAGACTGGGATGGATTAGCGTGGATTCGACGATACTTGATTTTTCCGTGGATAGCACGTCGCCGACTACCTACCATCTTTAGTCAATCGTGTACGAACGGAAAGGCAGAGAGCTCCCAACAGACCATGTTCTTGCTATCGAGTCATGGGTGAGGTTGGCCCATAGGAAAGTGGGGCTATAGTGGGGCCGGGATGCAGTTCTCATACATGATTTCTCTTGGATTGCCTTTCAGTAGTTGAGGGAGGGGTCACGTGGGACCATAGCCATGGATACAAAAACAGACCTTGATATCTGCATCAGCAGATGACTTAAAGCTCCCGACCGAGTTCCGTATATCTCGATTTGCCCTGGCATAGAACTCGGATGGCACATTGGGATACATGTGCGTCTAGACATGGAAAACGGTTCACGATACATACGTGGGATAAAAGGGCGCGGTTGACGGGTGGCATAATCCCTAGTGGCCCTAGGTGGCTTGAACCCAAACCAAGTTACGAATACGTTCATTAGGTAGCATAATCCCTAGTGGTCCTAGGTGGCATAAATCCTAAGTGAACGCGCGATAGTTCATGGTAAGGAAACATAACTAGATCAAGGGTGGCAGTCCAAAATAACTTCAAGGATAAAATGGTACTACGTCGAGGTGGTATAGATTTACATGGGAAAGCCCGTACGGCCTACGACAGAGGACTGAACTTATACATGGAAAGAAACATACGAGTTGGGAAAAACTACATATGTTATATATTAGGTTGACATGGACCATTACATGACATTGGGAAAGGGACATTCATAGTTAAAACATGACGCGGGTTGGGATACTAGTGCGAGAGGTGCAGAGCAAATATACATGATAGATACCGTGGGTTGTCATACATGGTAGATACCTTGTGATAGTATACTTGATAGAAACCTGACGATGTGATACCTTGATTTATCTTGACACCATAGTTATCATGATACAGTAGTTCATCTAGTTATCTTGGTTTAGCTTATCTATCTTGTCGTCATCCTTATGTTTACTTTCAGTTTATGCATGTCATGTTACCTTTACCTGTTTTTATACTGGAAGTAGATAGGACTTACCAGTCTTTATGACTGACCCCGTTTTGTTTCGCCTCTTTGTCTTCCGTTCCCCCCCCCTCCCAGGTTTTCAGGGAGGAAACATTGTTATCTAGTTCGGACTTCTTCTGCTTAAAGGTCATCACGCATGACTTGGACTTTTCTTGGCTATGGCTACTTTACTGTTTTACTTGGGGAATAATTTATGAAATAGTTTTATGCTTCTTTACTATTGCAAGACAGGTTTTGATGTATTCAGATGTAAAAGGCTTTAGACCTTATTTTATAAGGTAATGAAATTTGTTTTACTTCCGCTGTTTTATATATGTTCTGTCTTGTAATATTTCTGTGCATGTTTACCTCGATAATGCTTCACCAAACCTAGTGCATTCCCTTTGTGAGTGACCCTAGCGGAGGTGGGGTGTTACATTTGGTATCAGAGCAGAAGGTTACGAGATTGGGCAAAAGTTTGGGAAAAAAAAACCTTCTGAAAACCATTTTACAAACCGTTTACAAAGAAGCATTTTCAAGAAAAGTTTTGTTTTAAAAGGCTATTCCTCAAAGGCCATTAGCACTATCCTTTGATTCCTTGATCGAATCTCTTTTCCTTTCTTTCCTCCATCTGTAGTCACAGTAGTTCTAACTGTGACTAATCTTTGTCTAGCCACGTAGGTGTTTTCCGTACGATGGAGGTGGTTCTCGAGAGACATGTTGCCGTGGTACAAGGAAGGATAATAAGAGTAAGGATAAAGGACGCGAGCTTAACGATAAGCAACTTGTTGGTATGGCTTAGTCCATCAAGGAGGACAAGGACAAGATCATCGGAGAGGGCAATTGTACGCTCCCATTTCTAGGGTACCTAAAAGAGATGGTACCGTTTCAGGTAAAGGTTTAGTCGTTCTTTTCTATCATCCCGTCCAGACTTTGTCTTGATCATCGTATCATTTAAGTCTGCTTGGATAGTTGAGTCTCTGCACCTTAGTACTAGCATGGTAGAATATCCCACTTTAGTCCCAAAATCTAGGTGGAGAGTCAGTCCATTTATTCATGACTTATTTGGATTTGAGAACGTCTATGCCAAGTGTTGAGATTAGAAGCAATGCTTCTATTGTTGAGCTATGGATGGATTCTAGGGATGAAATGGTTATCTAGTAAGGGATACCATTCTCGGTTTTGAAAAGAGGGTAGTCAGACTCTTGGCTTGCTTTGGTAATACCTTCGAAGTCTCGTGTAACCTTTTGGGTTCTGTCATGGTTAGTTACCTAGAACCTCTTGATGCATTTATCAGAAATCTCTGATCCAATCGAGTAACGTTCGCCAATAAGACGGATGGTTCATTCCGCTTGAGCATGGGTTATAGGAATCACCCTAGTAAGTGCACGTGTTAACATGGATTGACATCGGAAAACGAGATCCATAATTCACTAGTGGATTTTGGAGAGCTTGCATGATTACGCAAATATGTTTGAGCCGAGCATACTAGAAAAAGAATAAGTGAAAGTGAAACGAGAGGCGACAGAGAAATGAGTTCCAACTCATACCTTGGAAATAGGAATCAAGGAGCTACGAAAATCATGAAGTCAAAGGTGGTCAAGGCACACTGGAATTAAGCTCAAGGAAATGCGGCCTAAACGCACGCATCATATCTCTTTTTAAGAGTATATCGTTGATCCTTGGTTTTCCTGTATAGCTTGCTTGCATGCTATCGCTTGGTGGATATCCTCTCGATCTTGTTTCCGTTGCAAACCCCGTAAGGAGTTTGTCTTGTTTATCTTCTCGATCCTATCTTGGGAACCTTAGATAGAACTCTATGGATGTAAACATGTATTTGAAACATGTTATGATTGATATGGTTGCAAATGGTTGCTAGTGGTTGCTCGTGGATGCGCGAATACACATTAGATACTAGATTGACGCGGTCACGTTTCATGTTGCATATGCACGAGTATTTATACTTGTTTATGGATGAAATTGAATGTGTTATCATGCGGATGTTGCATATAAATGAATGTTTGTGCATGCATATAGTACTTATATGACTAGGACTATTTGCATACATGTTGGACTCATGGCACTAAACATATTTTTCATTAGAAAGATCATTCAGGCCTGATCATTAGCATTAGCTAAGGAGCATATACACACACGTTTTGCATATGTTCATATGGCATTAGAAATCGTTTAAGGACAATGTTTGCCTGTGGATGATGTTTTGAGTAGATGGATGATAGATGGTAGGATGCGTTCTTTCTAAATTGGAGATTTCGGGGACGAAATCCTTAAAGGAGGGGAGAATGTAACAACCCGAATTTTAACAACGTGTTAAGACAAGAATCAAGGAAGAATTAAATTATAAAATCTGAATCAGGATAAATGGGTTGCGCCATTGCGTTCGTCTCGGAAAAATACGCGAAATAGAGTCCGAAATTTCGTAAATCGGAGTCCGTATGACCGAGATATGACCTCGCGAAGTTTCACGAAAATTCAAATCCGAAAACAGATTTGAATTCAGCCCAAAAGGAGAAGGCGGAAAAATTCCCGCCAGACACACAGGGTGTCGACATGGGTGTCGACCCCCCTCCAGGGGCTCGACATGGGTGTCGACCCCTGGGTCGACCCCCCCTGGTCGAACCAGCGACCTGGTGCACCTGCTTCTGGTTTTGGCTCGGTTTTGGAGGCTTGTGATGATTTTTGAGGGTTCAGATCTATCCTAGGTTTATCCTACGACCTAAACTACTCCTAATCTCTATAAAAAGACCCCTAAGCCTACCCTAAACCCTCACAAATCACTCATGCCACGAAGTGCTGCCCAAATGCCCAGTGATCATGGCCTACATCTCCAATTCCTAGAGACTATGCATTCAAATCGGATTCAAATCAAAAGGTGCAAGCTTGCTACACCAAATCGAGGAGAGATCAACGTTGCTACGCAAATTCTATGACGATTCTTCGACAAAGGAGCCACCTTTCTTCGTCAAGACGGATCATGCTCATTCCCTAAGCCTCTCTATGTAAGTTCTAGCTACTTCTAGATCTAAACGGTAGTCTTAATGATGGCATGGAATAAAACGAGATTAAACTAAGTATGCTAGCCTATATGAACCTTGTCATGCCTCTTTTGCTTGAACCTATGACTTTTGGCTATGCTTAGTGACTAAATCATGTTATTCATGTTATGATTAACCTAGTTTATCTTGCAAGTTTGGATCTTTATCTATGGAATGCTAGCATGAACCTTTGGGAACCATTTGACTTGTGAAACATTGGCAAAGATTTGACTTTGGGGCTTATGCATGTAAATGAACCCAAACCCCTATGTTATCATGCACGTTTGTGGCCAAATTCCCTTATGATACTATGCATGTTTGTGGCCAAATCCCCTTATGATGCTATGCATATTTTGAGGACAAACCCCTTTAAGATACTATGCATGTTTGTGGCCAATCCCTTCTTGGCATCGTGCATGTTTTGAGGCCAATATGTAGCATAGTATCCTTACTATGTTGACTCGCTTTTACTTGGGTTGGAAACACGATTTGGGTAGGATAGACGAGCGTGATTATGACATGAAAATTTGATATGGGATTTCATGAGAATATGACACTCATGATACACCTAAATGGGGACATGACATGTGGGGTAAACATGGGACTTGAAACTAGACACGGGGGTTGTAAGTGTAATATGACACTAGACCAAACACGAAAGTGGCCAACTCGAGGTTGGGTTGAGTTTGTAGCATAAATCTACCCGGACCCGCCCGACTTAACTAGTGGCTACAAACAATAGGATCCAATGTGAGAAGTTGGTCATGTCGCGCTTAAGACCCGAGGTTAGACTAGGTTGTGGTGTAAAACTACCCGGACCCGCCCGGCTTAACTAGTAACCACAACAAGGTCTAATGTGAGAGGTTGAGAGTGCATTAATTAAATTAATGCCACATGATAAGGCTAAGTAAATTTGACTAATGACACTTAACCGATATGACACGAATGGGTAGGTTAAGTGGGACCGGGCTTGATTTCTTAATGACACTTAACCATACAAGACAATTAGGGGATGGGGTTAAGTAATTTACGCTTAACTAATCCGACTTGGTAATTAGATGGGGTTAAGTAATTTAGACTTAACTAATCTAAACACGGTAATTAGATGGGGTTAAGTTAAACACTTAACCAATCTAAACTTGGTAATTCAAAGAGGTTAAGTAACCAATACTTAACCAACTTAACATGATAATTTAATGGGGTTAAGTAACTTATACTTAACCAATTATACATGATGATTTGATGAGGTTAAGTAACCTACACTTAACCAATCTAATATGTGGATCTGGTAGGGTTAAGTCACAAGACCTTTTAAATTAGGCTTAACCATTGTAATACGATTAGTGGATGGGGTTAAGTTAACCTATACTTAACCAATCCAACTCGATAATCTGATGGGATCAAGATAATCTATCTTAATCAATCTAACATGATAATCTGATAGGGTTAAGACAAATAAATACTTAACCAATTTGGCTTGATAGGGTTAAGTCATGAGCTTCTTAGTACACTTAACCAACTTGTAGGGCTAAACCTTGAACTTAAAAACTTAGCCAATCTTGACATGATTCGTAGGTGGGCTAAGTCATGAACCTGAATAACAACACCTAACCCAATAGACAAAACCCTAGTTAGAGGAACTAGGTAGAAAATCATGGTTAATCAAGGGTAACGGGGAAAAGAAGCTAAGTGGTAAACCTTAGTTAAGTATAACTAAGTAATAATTCTTAGCCAAGGACATGGGACTAGTTCATGAATGGATGAGTAACCCGATATGGTAGGTCATCGCTTAAACACACGAGGAGGAGCAAATTATCCGA
The DNA here is from genome assembly GCA_030737875.1 of Allium sativum. Lineage (NCBI taxonomy): Eukaryota > Viridiplantae > Streptophyta > Magnoliopsida > Asparagales > Amaryllidaceae > Allium > Allium sativum. The sequence continues at coordinate 532,707,573 of CM060913.1, read as the reverse complement.
CTTGGATAAGGGCTCCAACGAACTGGGTGACGAAGCGGTAGCTTCGGGGGACGTGAGGGTACTCTTGGTATCCCTCTGTGAGGTGGCAGGTGGTCCATGAAACCCGGCCTCACAGAGGTTAAGGTCTGCGATAGAAGAGCCAAGAGTATGCCTTGGTTGCTATGCGAGCGACCTAAAGACTGGGATGGATTAGCGTGGAGTCGACGATACTTGATTTTGCCCTGGATAGCACGTCGCCGACTACCTACCATCTTTAGTCAATCGTGTACGTACGGAAAGGCAGAGAACTCCCAACAGACCATGTTCTTGCTATCGAGTCATGGGTGAGGTTGGCCCATAGGAAAGTGGGGCTATAGTGGGGCCGGGATGCAGTTCTCATACATGATTTCTCTTGGATTGCCTTTCAGTAGTTGAGGGAGGGGTCACGTGGGACCATAGCCACGGATACAAAAACAGACCTTGATATCTGCATCAGCAGATGACTTAAAGCTCCCGACCGAGTTCCGTATATCTCGATTTGCCCTGGCACGGAACTCGGATGGCACATTGGGATACATGTGCGTCTAGACATGGAAAACGGTTCACGATACATACGTGGGATAAAAGGGCGCGGTTGACGGGTGGCATAATCCCTAGGGGCCCTAGGTGGCTTGAACCCAAACCAAGTTACGAATACGTTCATTAGGTAGCATAATCCCTAGTGGTCCTAGGTGGCATAAATCCTAAGTGAACGCGCGATAGTTCATGGTAAGGAAACATAACTAGATCAAGGGTGGCAGTCCAAAATAACTTCAAGGATAAAATGGTACTACGTCGAGGTGGTATAGATTTACATGGGAAAGCCCGTACGGCTTACGGCAGAGGACTGAACTTATACATGGAAAGAAACATACGAGTTGGGAAAACCTACATATGTTATATATTAGGTTGACATGGACCATTACATGACATTGGGCAAGGGACATTCATAGTTAAAACATGACGCGGGTTGGGATACTAGTGCGAGAGGTGCAGAGCAAATATACATGATAGATACCGTGGGTTGTCATACATGATAGATACCTTGTGATAGTATACTTGATAGAAACTTGACGATGTGATACCTTGATTTATCTTGACACCATAGTTATCATGATACAGTAGTTCATCTAGTTATCTTGGTTTAGCTTATCTATCTTCTCGTCATCCTTATGTTTACTTTCAGTTTATGCATGTCATGTTACCTTTACCTATTTTTATACTGGAAGTAGATAGGACTTACCAATCTTTATGACTGACCCCGTTTTGTTTTGCCTCTTTGTCTTCCGTTTCTCCCCCCCCCCCCAAGGTTTTCAGGGAGGAAACACTGTTATCTAGTTCGGACTTCTTCTGCTTGAAGGTCATCACGCATGGCTTGGACTTTTCTTGGCTATGGCTACTTTACTGTTTTACTTGGGGAATAATTTATGAAATAGTTTTATGCTTCTTTACTATTGCAAGACAGGTTTTGATGTATTCAGATGTAAAAGGCTTTAGACCTTATTTTATAAGGTAATGAAATTTGTTTTACTTCCGCTGTTTTATATATGTTTTGTCTTGTAATATTTCTGTGCATGTTTACCTCGATAATGCTTCACCAAACCTAGTGCATTCCCTTTGTGAGTGACCCTAGCGGAGGTGGGGTGTTACATACTATTAAGAGAATATCCTATGAAAGCACACTTAAAAGCTCTATTACCTAACTTTGGTCGTTTAGGGTCTGGTTTTCTAACATAAGCTAAGCAACCCCAAACTTTGAATTTAGTAAGATTAGGTTTTCCATTAAACCACAATTCATAAGGAGAAATATTATTCTTTTTAAGTGGTACTCTATTTAAAATGTAACATGCAGATAATATAGCATCACCCCATAGGTTATAAGGCAAATTAGAACTTATGAGCATGACATTAACCATTTCTACTAAAGTTCTATTTTTTCTCTCAGCAACACCATTTTGTTGTGGTGTATAAAGGGCGGTACATTGGTGAATAGTACCATTTTGTTTGCAAAACAAAGTAAACTCATTTGAAAAATATTCACCACCACGATCTGAATGTAACACTTTAATTTTAATTCCTAATTGTGTTTCGATTTCTTCCTTGTAAATTTTGAATTTATCAAAGGCTTCATCTTTAGATTTCATTAGATATACATAAGCATATCTAGAATAATCATCAATAAATGTTATACAGTATTGGTTACCACCATAGGTGATATGACTTTTCAAGTCACCCACATCACTATATATCAAATCAAGCAAACCAGTTTTCCTTTCAACAGATTTAAAGGATTTCCGATGTATTTTTGCTTGAACACATATTTCACATTTAGAAATAGATTCGAAATCACAATTAGAAATTAATCCTAATTTATGCATATTTCTAAGTGACTTATAATTAACATGTTCTAATATACTATGCCATAAATTAACAGAGTCAACAATATAAGCAGAAGATATCTTCATTAGATTCAACTTAATCATGCCGTTACAAGAATATCCTTGTCCAATAAATTTGTTGTTCTTGGACAACACAACTTATCAGACTCATACACCATCTTGAATCCTCTTTTGTTAAGATGGTATCCAGAAATAAAATTCTTACACATATCAGGTACATAAAATACATTGACTAAAGTAAGAACTTTCCCAGAGGTGAATGTCAATTCAGTAGTGCCTTTTCCCAGAACTTTTCTTGCAACTTTGTTTGCGCCAGTTACTTCGTTGGATTCTCCGTTATTCTCATTGTAAGTCTTGAACAGATTACGGTCTTTGCAAATATGAATAGTCGCTCCAGTATCGAGCCACCAATCATTATCAATGTCACTAACGGAGTTTGCCTCTCGTACGACAAACACAAGCTTTTCTTCGACCACATTCACTTTTTGTTGTTTCTTCCGAAGACGAAAGTCTCGGGCATAGTGGCCAGGTTTGTGACAATAGAAACAGTCACCCGTCTTCTTGTTCTTGGTATTATTACCTTTCTTTTTAAACTGTGTCTCATTCTTAGGTTTCAACTTATCGTTAATTTCAACATTATTAGCCTTAGATTGAGACTCAGTTTGCGGATTATCATCTAGTTCGCGTTTACGAGAATCCTCTTCAATACGAAGATGACGCTGTAAACCGTCTAAATCATAATCTGTTTCCGCATGCTTTAATTTTTTCTTATAATCATTCCAAGAATTCGGGAGTCTCGAAATAATAACTCCAACAACAAATGATTCAGGGAGATCAATACCGGCATCCTTAAGTTGATTTACTAACAGTAGGATTTCACTTACTTGTCCAATTATGGACTTGTTGGTGACCATTTTGAAATCCATAAAATTGCATATAAGAAATTTTTTATTACTTGCCTCAGAGATACGATATTTGCTTTCTAGCGCAGTCCAGAGTGCCTTCGCAGTGTCCAATGTCCTGTGAGCATTGTATATTGGAGTAGACAGTGCATTCAGAATGTGGCCTCTGCATATAAAATCTTCTTCTTTGCGCTTTGCCCTTTTAGCTTTTAGTTCTGCACTATCCTTATCGGTTTCCTCCGGTATTTTCTCCAATCCATCTTCGAGAATATGAAATAATTTGACAGTGATCAGAAAGAATTTCATAGTCTCTTGCCAATGAGTGAAATTCTCTCCATCAAATCGCTCTAACTTCGTCAAATGCTGATTCATCACTTGCAACACGCTCAAACCTTCCATGGTTGAAAATATTGTCTGAAAATTTGTTGGGGATTTTGTGGTTTGAGACGCTTTTGGAGGAGTAGATTTTGCCTTACTTCTGACTTCAAGGATTTGCGGAGCAAATTCTTTCAGACAATAGTTCAACCCACTAGGTACAAAAGGGTTATCGAACTGTTGACTTCAGGATTCAATGAAGCCTTGAAACAGCGTTATCGGATTCAAAATTTGTACGATTTTGATCCGACCAAGAACACTCTAATATTTGATCTCTGATGATGCAATGTAGAATAAAGAAAAGAAGAAGAAGTAGAGGATGACAACTCTGCAACAATTTCAGAAACGAAACACTATATAAGTGTTTTAGACAGAACTGTTTTGCAACAGTTTGACAGCGTTGCAGAATTCAAGTGGAAGAAGAAGATTAATTAATCAGATTATTCGAAATGAATTTGTGCAGTTCTATATATAGGTGACGAGAGGAGGCATCCATTAGGCAAGCGTTGCAACCATTTAATTGCAACAGTCATTTCTGTTCGAATTTGAACATATGCATTCCTTCAATTTTGCAACGCTTCTGAAGCGTCGCTTCCCTTCGGGTTGAAACCGGTCGACAGACCAAATGTCACCGGTCGATCGTTTTCAACCAGAGAACAAAACGGTCGATTGGTTGAGTTTTGGCTTGTCGACTGATTTGTTTCTGCGGACTAATGGATCACGAGACCCCAAGAGCCCCAAGGCCCATCTTTTGACATTTTAAATATTATTATCTATGCCAAGCTCATGTCTAAGGCCCATTGCCTTATAGGTCCTCTTCTTTCTTTTGATATCACATGTCAAGATTTTACCTATATAGAGACAAACTTCTTTATATTCTACAATATGGGACTAACCCCTATACCTTATCTTCTTTCATTCCTGCTTCCTTCTTCAATAAACAAACCCGTATCCTAAAACTAATTTTGAAAATTACAACATTGACACCACATAAAGTGATGTCAACAAACTAGTATTGTTGTTGACTATAAAATACATGATGGGTTAATGAAAAGGATGAACTTAGGGTGCATTCTTAACAAACGGGAACAAGATATTTGAGCGTGGCATTTAAGCGGGGAATTTGAGTGTGGTACTGTAGCGAACGAGGAATTTGCTTTTAGCTACGAAAGGGGTATTCGAGCGTGATTAAATGGTTAAATTAATTGTTTTGAATTAACTAAATACTAACTGCATATAACAAAACGACTACATTTTTCATTACACGATCAGAAATACAAAAATAAAGAACACAACAAGACTGAAATTAAAACAAATACATGAAAATCTAAAATAAATGACGATGTGGTAATGCGTTCAACTCCGCTAAAATAAACGACCTAGCACGCTCTATCTGTCTGCGCTTAGAGGACTGACAAGAAGGGGAGCCATCCGACCAGTATAGTAACCAGCTTCAGCAACGGTGAAAGAAGCAGCTGGCGTAGACGATGGTGGAGGTGGAGGTGCAGATGCAGTAAGAGGCGCAACATCAGAAATCAGGTACGCACAAGTAGCTTTGCGCAAACAACCCTCGAACATAATGTCCTGCTCTTGGAACTTCAACGATGAGTTCTTCTTGAATCGTTTGTATGGTCTACCGCCGCCGGTACCACAAAAATCATCAGAACCGTCCAGGTAATCAAACTCTGCATTCCATACACCGACAAATGTTCTTAGCAGTCTGTCCCAATCGCGAAATGAGCGCTTCATGTTATCCCATTTATTTTTAATTTGGGTTTATGTGAAATCCAGATTATAGCGGTCGTTCATTGCTGTCGCGACTGTTGAGTAGAAGTGACTGACTCCATTATCGCGGTCGGCTATAAACTCTATGCAAATATCCATAAACGCGGACTCCCGATCGTCCGTCTAGTATGCAAATGGCTGCGAAGTAGCAGGGTAGAAGAGGTAGACATCTGAATAGCCAAAAAAAAAAATTCAAAAAAAACATATGTTATAGAAAATGGAAAAATAAACATAACGGTATATAAAAAAAAACTTTTTTGCAGCTTGAAATGGCTCGAAAAAATCGTTTTTTGGGATGAAGAGGGGTGAGTTTGGGTTTGTTGGAGGAGAATGGGAGGGTGGAGGTGATTTTATAGCGGATGAAAAGGTGCGTTGGAAAACTACCCATTGGCGTCCGAGGCGAACGGCTACTTTTCCAACGTTCAATAACCGTTTCGTCTTGAAAGGGAAAAAGTTGTTGGCGTCCGACACGTCGGACGCCACCAAAAGTTTAAACGTGCCAAATTCTGTCTACGAACAGACCCTTAAAGTAATAGCTTGACGTAATTACCTGGACAACCGTAAAATGGTGGAAAATTCCATCGATTTTTCAATTGATTAAATACATGGAAACATGTTGAAAACAAATTAAACAATTTGCATGAGCGAAAGGATGAGAAATCAACTATGGATACTTTAACATGTTTGGACTTTCCAGCTGAGATGTTTGATACGTCAAACGTTTGAACCTTGTTACATACAAGAAATATAATGTTAATCACAAAGACAACGCTAAACTTCACATATGTGAAAGCACCGTCTTTTCTGGGACAATTAAGTTGTGATCAAGCACAAATAATTGAAATAAATGAAAACCGAAAGAAAATAAAGAAAAGGAAAAGAAGATGATACATGATTTATAGTGAATTGTCTTATAACTAAGTCTACATTAACTTTTAGAAGAATATGTTATCCTCCACTGTCTACTATAAGGATTTCTAGTATAATATTTTGAATATATATTTTAGAGTTGATTGATTTTATATCACAAGTACAAAGGCTGATTGGAATAGACCACAACAACCTTCTTGATGTTTGATCTAGACCGTCCTTGAAGAAGATTTGTGTTGGAGAAGCACTTTGGCAGCATGCATGTAGGAAGAATTCAAATCATTTGCATGTTGAAGGTAGGTTGCTATTCATAAAAGTTTGGAGCTGAACTGGGCTAAGATGCCGCATCAGTAGACCTACCTAGGAGTTAAGATTTCACAGTAGAGAAACTAGCCAATTTTAACCAAGTGTTATGTATCAGTATAGATCCATAGCCTATGAGTCAGTACCAATCCATAGACTTAAACTACTTTGAGTCTTCGTCAATTCCTCTAGCCTTCTGATGTTCCTGTGATGCCTCCTATAAAATTTCATTGAATTAGAACTTCGTTTGATCATACATTGCCATCGATCCATGTCAAACTACTTTCCAAGTGTACAATTTATTCAGTGTCTTGAATTATAGACATCGGATTGTAACTAGACTTGAAGAGGAAACCAATATGGAGATGAGAAGCACAATGATAGGGTCAACCACAGTTCACAAGCTATCCTTATGAACCGGTCTCGATTCATGACATATGGATTAGTTTCGATCCGTAGACTTAGCTTATTTGAAGCTAAATTTTGTAGGCCTTATTATAGTCATCGTTTGAGCCTTTTGGTTGAGTATGAAGTGATTTTATCTCTATCTTGACTTCTAAGCTTTATGGATCAACCATCATTAATGACCGTTGCCACCACCTCCTGACACCATTGCCAAGTTCCACCTTGAGTTGCACCATCATCCCTTCCTCCATTTGCATTTTCCAGTCCAAACCCTAATCTTAGCTGGTTCATCCAACTTGCTTCGATCATCACTTAAGCGTGCCACCGGTCGGCGCACCTTGCCAACCTCCAGTATGACCTTCCTTTTAAGTCACCTGAACCCTAGTTTCTTTAATTTGGAATTTTGACTTTGTGAAATTGCAATTTGTGTTGCTTACCAGCTATACAGGTTTGGGATCTAGGGTATTATCATGATGTTGAATTGAACTTGGTGTCGCGATGTTTTCCGATAAAATTTGGACTTGGTTGAATGTCAAACTCATTTTTGAAATTGAAATGGATGACTTTGGACTTGAAACGATAAATATGAATTTGAACTTGTGATTTGAAAACTATACACGGACTTGAATTGCTTTTCATTCAAAATGCAAATGATTAATCAAATTTTTTGAATTTTGAATATGTGGCCTTGAACATATAAAAATACAAATGCCCGAGAACTGATCTCATAATCAGTATACTAAAAATAAGAATTAAACTTCATAGTTGAGCCTGAACAGTTAAGGTTACTAAAATTTGCATATCCTTTACAGATTAGACAAATTTCAAATAACTGAGCATAATGTGATCAAGTTTAGGTTAGTTAGTTATCTAATGTTTCCTTTATGTTGTATTTTCATGTCCAATGATCCCGAAACAAAAACCTTTCCATGCCATTTTGGATGACAAGTCTATTTTTGATTTTTCCAAATCGACAACAGGTTAGTTTGAACAAATAATAGGGATGGTAAACATTGCTTATTCTGAAGAAATTGGACTACCCATGCGAGATCGTCCGTTTTGCAGGATTTAAGGTTCAGTGGACACTTCAATAATTTAGATAGAGCACCATACTTGCCCTAGTTAGTGCTCGTAATCCAACTGGACAATATATATTGATTTCTTTTGAATTTCACATGTGTTTCTGCCGAGTGAACACTTAGAAATTTAGTGCACCTAACCATTTTAAACATAACTCACCTAGTATAGAATGACATTGCGATGTTCTATTTTTCAGCAATCAGTAGAACGGGTTCCTTTATTTTTGAAATAGTGTCTTCTTTTGCCATGTCATCTTTTTCTCTTCACATAGGAATCTTGGCTCATGTCCAAAAATAGTGGGCCTTGATCGAGGTGCGACCAGTCATGGACTTATCCTTACCTCTGCTAAGAGCTCTTACTGACCCACCATAGAAGGTACCTTACAGTTGTTACAACATGGATGCTTTAGGGTATATGTTTGCAATTTGGAATTCCAGAGGGGAAGTAAAACTATCATCGAGGGATGAATACCTTGACAGACCACCACCTGGCTATACTGCTTTCCATCGTTTTATGTGCTTGACTGGCACCTTTACTTCTTTAATGCATTTTTGTGGATGGTGCTTCAGGAGATGGGAATCACACCTTTCCAAATGCATCCCAATAGTTATGATATGCTTATCTTTCTATATATGCTATTTATGCGGACCTTTAGACATCCACCCTCTTTAATCGAGCTAAGATATTTCCTTCTACTCAAAAGAAGGCAAGCTATCCTTCCACCCTCATTGACAAAGCGTAGGGAACCAAAACTTATCTTGAACCTTTATAACAAATTATCCACTTTTGAAAATTAGTTCTTCTTTGTTCGCTGCCCAGGAAGATTCAATAGATTGTGGACCTATAGTGGTAATCGTTTGAATTGCTAATATTTTGGTTTGAATACGAGGCCCAAAATCCAAAATAAAACATTTATTTTCTCGCAGTTATGTATAGTAACTACCGAAATTTTAATAAGAAATGATTAATTAACAAATTAATAAATTAAAGGATAAGCTAAAAATTAATGGGAATTTGGCAACGGGGATTATGCCAGTTCATCCATTATGATTTTCTAGTCCAAATAGATACACGGTTTGCGTAAAATGGACTTAAAACGAAGAAGTTATGGCAAATCAAAGTTTGAAATTCAAATAAGAAATTTAAAATTTTGTAGTCTAGTGAATTATCTATCTCCAGTACTGTAATCCTACTTAGGTAGAGTGGACGGAACACTATAAACTCCGTAGGTGGTGGTCGGACCGCCTTAAAAACCAAATAGCTGATTGTTAACTACAATCACCTGTACTATGCTGATTTTTTCATTATTAGTTATAATAAAATGTGATTGTAGTCACCTTAGAAACTGATCGACTTTGCCGAAAAAAAGAAATTTAAAATAAATAATAATGATAATAAACATAGCCCGGCACGACCCAGATCCTAGCCAGGTCGACACATGGGTCGACCCAAGTTGTGGGTGGGTTGACTCATGTGTCGACGCAGGTGGGTAATGGGTCGACCCAGATAGTTGCCAGACACAATTTCGTGCTTGGCACAAAATCGAAGAACAATCAGGATTTTTTGGACAATATTAGGCTGACGTGTCTACTTTAGAATTGCTAATGTGAACAATCTCCAACTATAAATAAACCTCAACGCCCTCCCCATTCCACACAACTCATCTCTTCTCCCTATGCTAATTTTCTTTCTGAAAATAATGGAGTTTTAAAATAAAATATTTTGTATACACATATTCTAGAGGGTTATATATACATATATTTTGGATATTCTACCAGGTTCGTAAGGGAAGCAATTCTTGGTAAGATTTTATGATAATATATGATTTTTGAATAAGTTAGGGTAAACTGGAATAATGGTAGTTATAGCTGTAATCCTGTTTTTAGGTCTATTTACTGTTTTAGTTTTCTATAATTCATTTCTATAAAAAAAATCTGAAATCTTTCTGTCTATTTCTACAGTTATTAATATTTAGACTACTATAAATTATTATTCTTAGATTACTTTTCCCTTTTCTTATTCTGGTTTTTCAGTTTATTTTGGTTATGCCCAAATATGCTTAAAAGATATATGAATACGATTGATTTAGTAATATATCCGTGTGCCTAACTACCTATGACTAATTATGTTTCTTTTATTCTACCCACGTCGACTGATTATTATTATTATTTTGTACATATTTGAGAAAAATATAATTAAATTTGAATAATTGAATTGGGGCTAATTTGACATAATATAAACCAAAATAAAAAGGGAATAATTAGACTGAATAAAAAGACAAACTTGATATGAATTGTTAAAAGGTAATAGGGCAGAATACGATAGAAAATTTAATTATAATACTCCTGGATAGTTTATTTGCAAATATGCTCATGACTTGGATATGAAAAGAGGAACAAGTAGGCTTAACATAAAAATAATCTTAAAATGGGCATTAAGTTATAAGCCTAAAATTATTATTCAATGGGATCATGTGATTTGGCGTTATTACTATTCTATAGGGCCGTGTGATTTGGCGTTATTGTCATTCTATGGGGCCGTGTGATTTGGCGTTATTGTTATTCAATGTAGCCATGTAATTTGGCATTATTCTATGGTAAATAAATTAATTGTTAGGCTTAGTTAAATTTAAACTTAAAAATGAAATTAAGTTAAAAGCCTAATTTTGTATTTGATCTATTGTAATGGTCTATAGGGGGGTCAAATCAATGGGGATTTGGACCGAGTATAAATTGTTTATTAGGGGTCCATACCATACAACATACCTTTTTTATCACATATGGTCTCATATAGGAGGGGAGGGCACGCACTATGTTGTGGGAGGTAGTAAAATGGTCTTAATTTGAGGTAGGTTTAGGTGGATTCCAACAGGTCAATGTGCATGCATTGGTCCAACGAGGGAAAAGAAGTGTAACACCTGTGATTAATGTTATGTCTTTTTGTTGATGGTTTGAGCCTGATAAACCCAAACCCATAGTGTGCATAGATTATCACTCTATGGTATACGTAGACACTTACCCTATATGACACTAAAACTACTTATTTACCTATTTTCCTTTTCTTATTCAATCGTGCTAGTAATCATAACTGCTCATAAGACTTTATGTTTGATCCATTTTACTTAATTCTTTCCTTTTTCTTCCCTCCAGGCTCATAGGAAGGAAGTGTCTAGTTCCAGTTTCTTTGTTGATTCTATTATAGAGGATTCTTATAGCTGATGTATTGTTTTTTTGTTTCTTTACCATGGTTCAGTTGTATCTTTTGACTACTTATGGGATATAATTACGTACTCTGATGTTGTTTTTGACTGAGATTTTTGAGACATGATATTTTGAAACAATTTGGTTTTGCTGAAACGAATGGTTTGAAATAAATGGATTTTTATCATTATGTAAATTGTCTTCTTCTCCCTTTGTACATTTATTTACTTATGTCTTGTGAAATCTTAGTTTTTGTGATGTATTTATGTCTTTATACCTACATCGCCACACATTCCTTAAAGGGATTCTATTTTGGATAAAGTTAAGGGGTGTCGGGGTGTTTTATTTAGTATAAGAGCCTAAGGTTGCAAGATTGCTAAAGCCTTGTTTTATAAAGAAAATATTTTTGAAAAAAAACATATTTTTTAAAAACCAAAAGTTATTTTGAAAATAAAAGTATATCCCCTCTAGTAAGTTACAACCTTCCTTTGACTCTTTTGAATTTTGAACTTCTATCCATTCTTTTGTGCAGAATGCACGATGCCCCTAGTCTTTATAAGGGCTTTCCTATCCTTGACCAAGATATGGAAAGGTCTGCAATAGCAACATTCTATAAAATGCTGCATCGTGTTACACTTGTTTAGCGAGGCCAACACTTTTTTATACCTAAAGTAACATCAAAAATAGAACGTCGCAGTAGGACCAAAATATCATAGTTATCATCACGTTTCATTTGACAACACCTTGCAAATTCATTGCATTAGGCCGTTTATGACGTAGTGCATTAAACATTATTTACATCATCATTCTTTATTTATTAACACAAATCAAAACTAAAACCAATTAAACAATTAAATATAACAATTTACAAATAAAATTCAAACTAATCACACATGATTTTAATGTAAAACCATACCTAAATACTCACGAAATCATTTTCCCTTGAATGAGATAAATATAATTCAACCATAAAATCATATATGATTTCAAAAAATATAATTCATGCACAAAATATGTATTATGATCATGCGTGAAGCATACACCATTACACTTGTTCTTTAATAAAGTACTAAAATTCCATAAAACCACAATTAAAACTTACCAAATAAGGAAAACTGTACATACAATAAAAACAAAGAAATTAACATATAAGTTAACATGTTGACAGAAACTACTATATTACAAATAATATGATCTCCCATAATCTGCTATGGCTACAAATAATTTTATAGAATGTTGCAATGTCCCTCAGTTCCATCCATAAGCTAGTCGATTCTAGGTAGTGGAAAATTGTCCTTGGGACAAGCTTATTGAGGTAAGTAGTCCGCACAGATTTACCGTTTCCTGTTTGACCTACTAACAAGGATCAGATTGGATACCTAGTCTGGATATGTTGCATCCTCTATGAATCCATTGTCTATCAATCTATCTACTTTGGCTTTAAGGGCGGTTGATCGTTCTCGACCTAACTTCTCCTCTTTTGCTTAACTAGAGTGAAGAAAGGGCTAATGTTCAATGCATATCTCTCAATTTTCCATGAGACTCCACATGTATCAGCATAACTCCATGCTAACATGAATAGATTAGCCTAGAATAAGGTAACTAATTACCTTTGCATCTCCGCACCAAGATACGATCCAATGTTCAACACTTTAGACGGATCTTTCATATGTACAATGGCATACATTGTAATTTCACTTAATGCACCTGATTTTCATTCATAGCCATGGAAGCATGACTATATTCCCCAAAGTAGAGGCTCTTCTTTAGTTTCTAAAAGAGAGGTTCTCGAATGTGGAAGGATCCCTCCATACTCTTCCTCTTTCCCTTCTCTTTACCTCCCTTACTTCAGTGATGTAGCATTCTCAGGCTATGCTTTAATCTTATTTTATGATTTTATATGATAAACTTCATGGTCATACACCATGGAACTAGTGTGATTCTAATGTCCATTAAAGCAGATCATCCAAGAAGTATGTTGTAAGCTAATTTTTCATCAACTATTATGAAAGTTTTGATTATCACGGTCCTTTATTTTCCTTTTCTTAACTACATAGGTAAGCTGATTGTTCTAATTAGCTATTTTGGTTCTTTGGAAAACCCCTGAATTTTAAAATGACAAGCTAAAACATCTCTCATGGAGAGTTTCATTTGTTAAAAGGTCTTGCGCACCCTCCTAACTATTATTGACACGGTTGTGATTGTCACAACCATAGGGTGGAGATTAAAGGCTTTATACCTTCGGAGTCTCATGCTCTAAACATGTGTCATAGTTAAATGTCCATTGGTGTTTCGTAGGAGTTACTTCCTCAATTGCTAGGCAACTTTCAACCATTGGAGATTGCCTCAATGCACTAGCGTTCCTCTCCATCTCCCCCTAACTTCTCCCAGCTGGATGAGGTCTACTAGAAATTGTGTTAATGACAGGCTTTCCATCATTTTGGCTAATGGGTTGGTTACATAGCCTAGGATGATTCATTGGAGTCTGTTGACGGCAAAAAATGTCGAAAACACCAAAGATTCCTATTACTAGGAATAGTTAATTTGGTTGCAAGACTAAGTAAGAGAAAGCGGTAAATGACATAAGTATTTATAGTGGTTCGGCGGTGGATTAGGCCTACGTCCACTTTGGTAAGATATTGGAATTTTATTAATCACTCAAGGATTACAAGGACTGAGCCACGCTCATCACATTCACTTTCATAATTGCCATATGCTAGGTATCTGGGAAAAAGAATATTTAATTCTCCTTCTTCCTTAAATAGGAGATGCCATTAATGGGACTCATGAAGCTCTAAGAAGGCCTCAAGTGAAGAAAATCCAACCCCTTTGAAGTGTGAGGCCATGGGTTATTTATAGGAGTGGGGGTGGGTAGGGTTAGGTAGAAATAGGGACCTCATGCAGAAAATTCGCACCTAGCACCCCTGCATACAAAAATTTCGCACCCCTTGAGCAGTGGTTCGAAATTTTGAACCTCTCCTGGAGTTTCGAAATTTCGAACCCCCGGGGGGGTTTGAAATTTCGAACCCTTCCTGGAGGCTTGAAATTTCGCACCCCCATGGGGGTTCGAAATTTTGAACCTCTCCTGGAGGTTCGAATTTTCGTACCCCTAGGAGGGTTCAAATTTTTCGAACCCCCTGGGGGTACGAAATTTTGAACCCTCCTGAGGTACGAAATTGATGAGGAGGAAGCCGAACTTCTTGGTGTGGAAAAATTATCGTTTCTAAGGTGTCGAAGCTCCTTAACGCGAAGTGAGGGAATTAGCTATTTTGTTGGTCCAAAGTGAAGAAATATAAGCTTTCGGCATAGAGAAAATCTGATGAATCAGACGGTGCCCACAGTTTCGACCTAACCAATTAGATCGATCGCCGCCGGGGCTATGGGGCCTCAGACCCCAACCGGCGCTGCGCCCGGACCCACTTGACGGCTCGCCTTCGGTTCGAAGCATAGCTCGCCTTCAGCTCGGATGCGGACGGATACTGATGGAGGTCGCGTTCGAGGGATGCGACATCCCGCTAGTGCCCAAACTCGAGTCTTTTGGTACTGGACCACGGATGATATTGGTGATGCCTCTGGGCTGTAATATCACGCGGTATGCTGGGTCGAGCGTGTCTTGCGTACTTTTGGGAATCAGACCAAAAGGTCGGTTAACATTTGCCCCCTAAAAGTACATCTTGTGTGAACGAGTCGTGCTTTGAAGTAAGACATGTATAGCGATGGACGGGAAGATCCATGTAGCATGTTTAGTGAACGATCTTGACCTTTTCCTTGAGTTATGTGACGGGAGTGCGCTTCTTCGGAGTGTTTGAGGCGCATCGTTGAAACCTATCAGTATGAATTTAGGACTCCGGCGTTGTTAAGTGCTTTGACTCGCTTGAGTTTTGCCGCTTAGGTATCAACCTGCCCAAGGCGCTTAATTGTTGTAGGTTAGGGAAGTTGATTGTTAGTTGCTGACTCCCGATTGCATCAAAGTGCAAACGGTTAACTGTCGGGTCTGAATCGCATATGCATTCACACGTTTGCATGTGGTTTCGCACAATGCGATCTGAGTTGGAATGAGTAATATGAAGGTGAATTGCTTACCATGGGCCGGTAATCGCACAATTTTAGCTTTTTGAGGAGTTTTCTGATCGAGAGATGACCATTTGGTGTGTACATTTGAACCCTTATGTCTTGTGGGCATGCATTTGAATCAAGTCGGTCTACCCGGTTGAGGTTTCCAAAGTGTGTATGCATGGTCGCCACCATGGCCTAGGCGCGCGATCGCCCTAAGTGGTTGTTGAAAAGTTGTTAGGATGGAGCTTGATTGCATGGAGTATTCACTGGATCACTTGGACGTGCGAAGCCAAAGTTATTCATCAATCCAAGCTGGTCCCCTTGACCAACGTTTCAGCAACTCGCATATGCAGATGTCGTTGCTAGGACAATACTTGGCATACATCGTGGCATATAGTCGCGTAGATTTTTCTTTGAGGCGAGGTCTGATCCAAATGATAAGCATGTGCACTTTGATGATTGGGCATTTGGTGAGTACACGAGTCGTCGCTGAGTCGTGATTGACTTGGTAGCGGGAGCTTCGAAATATGACCATAGCTTGGGGTAAGATCCTGAATTCCAATTCCGTAATGCTCGTTCGAGGTATGCCGATCCCCTGATGGTAGTTGCTTTCTTCCTTCTCTTCTCCGGACAGAAAATCTGCATGAGGCATGGAGGACACCAAAATACTTCTTTTATACTTTGAATGTTCGAGGTGTCGTTAGGTTTTAGGGAGAAGGGAAGTGAGATATGGAAAGTAAGAGGGTATTCGGTTTTGGCACTCAAGAACATGGAGCGGTGGATTTTGGGAAACGGAATTAGGAATTCGGATAAAGGTCGCCAAGTATGTGTGAATACGAGAGTGGGCCTCGTATCCCGGACACTTAAAAACCCTCATGTTTTTTCGAGAGGCCAAAGCTGGTTTGAGGGATGTGATAATCTAGTCAGTGCATGGGAGCACGACGCATAACTTTGCACTCTGATGACTTAATCTTGGCTCCAAGCTTTGTCTAGTAAACTTAAACATTTGCATGGCGCCCGATGAGCGGAAAGTGATCAGTGAGGTGTGGTCTTGCAACGTAGTTCTTAAAGAATGGGCTTGCTTGGACTGGCGGCTTGAATGCGTGTGTAGGATGTAGACACATGGTTGAGCTGTTAGTCTCAGGATCCGATCAATAACCCAACCACGACGCATTGCATCTTGACTTAAGCGTTGCGCTGGCGGTTGGCAATGTCATGGCGTTAGTCGTTGAGACTAAAGGTTGCCATCATGTTCTGGGGTGTCTACTTTTTGTGGAGTCCGGGCACTGATGGAAAGCCCAAAGACCTCCAGGGCCTAGACTCTGGCTCTGATTGCCTTCGTTGCACGGTGAAGGCACTCTCAAGATGGTGACTCCAAGGGATGTTGTGAAGATGATGCCAGCGCAGGGACTAAAGGGGATATGATCTTGTCTTGAGATTTCCAGGCCGGTGTGATACTCGGTAGAGGGATGCCCTCAAGCCCTGGTGTCTGCTAGATTCTGCTCGATATCAGGGACGAGCTAGCAAGCTCGGATCGTTGCTCGTTGTTTCATGTCTGGTTTGTAATTGAAGTTTGAATGTAACACAACTGGTTGGCGAATGATTATGGAGATGGGCTGATCTGGACTGACCACTCGGATATGCACAAAAGATGTAAACATACGGTTGAGTCGTTAGTTCCAACCCAATTCGGTTATAACCATTTTCCGACCCGAGAGTGGTGTTGATGGTTATCGGTAACCACTACCATGGTTATTAAAACTAGGTGTCATCACTATGTTCCGATGCGCTTGTAGGTAGGAAGCTATTGCATCGAGGGGTGTGAGTCAGCTTCAAGTTGCGTTTAAGTATGAGCCTGCTGGCAAGGCGTTGGGACTTTGGGAACCCAATGAACCGACCATGGAAACTCGAGAACTTGCATCGAGGTATGAATTTTTTATTTCACGTAATGAGAACTTTTCTAAATTCTCCATTTCCTTAGGGAACTGGTGGTTGTATCGCTCCTCTGTCCTTTGGTTTGAGCTTCTACGCCCAGTACACATAGTATTGGTGGGAGATTAGAAGTTTCCAAGACCCGAGCTTTTGGGTCTGGTTCATCCTCATGGCGAGGTGTATGTTCCTCTTTAGAATGGTTTCCCTGAAGGTTGTGGTGATGGAAATGACAGCGCGGAAGCTGAAGGGGATCCTCCTCAGGTCCTGTGATGAGTAAGTTGGTGCAGAGATAGGTAGGGGACTGCCCCCTAGCTCGAGTACTTGCTAATTAAAAAGGATGCGAGCGATGAACCATCAGCAGTCAAATAGCGTCTTCTTTTGCTGGACTGCCACCCTTGGAGCGGAGGCGACACCAGCCTTTGTCCCCGTGCTTCCTCAAGCGTCCGAGTCCCAGTTGGAGTTACAGCGGGAACACTCTGGAGAAGTAGGAGAACCCATGGCTTCGGGATCCCATATTTATATGAGCCTCCTTGAAGGGGGAGAAGACATGGTTAGTCGAAGCGCTCATGCGATGGGCGTAGCTGATGTACGTGTGCAAGCAATGCAAGCTACGGTGGAAGATCAAGAAGCCCATCGGGTGGCAACGTCGGAGTAGCCAGAGGGGAAGACTGACCGGACGAGGCTGCCATACAAGATACATGGGCAAAAGCTAGGCAGGACGCCGAGGGGAAATCTACCGCTGTAGTGGCGACGAGGTAGGCCGATATTGAGGCGGAGAAGGAGAGGGGCCCTGAGTAGGCTAGGAAAAGGGAAAGCCGTCGATGCTGCCCAACAAAAGGGGGTGAAGATGATGGCGGAAGGCGCACATCGATGTCTCATGAATCCGTTACTCATGTGAAGAGTAGAAGCGGAGGAAGCGTTTCTGGAAGGAAGGGTCCCATTACTGGTGGTGACCTGTACAGAAAAAAGAAAAGAAAAGAGAAGGATGAGTAACATCAGTAATTGTTAAAGGAATTGTAGATACTTTGGGTTAGGTAGACTGATAACATATGCAAGTGCGGTCCTCGCTTTCGATTCTTAAAGTCATGGTGTCGTATTCGTGTACACCCTGTCATCAGAGAGAAAAGATGTTATACATGTAGTCTATTTAATGTGTGTGTGTGTGTAGAATGAAATACAAATTAGTAAAGATCGCAATTTGTGTTAAGTGTTTGGATGTTCTTCTTATGTTTTCAGGCGCCCATACTTGCATAAGCATACCTATCGTTACACCTAACAAAAAAGCGATTTTGTACCATGCTCTAGGTAATTATTCCAGAGGATTGAGATAGAGCGTTGGTTTTAGTAAGTTTCCCTCAGCTCAGAAAACCCGTAGTTTACGAAACTAGGCTGTGTGCCTGCTGTTTTGGGTGGCTCGGGGTTAATCCCAAGTATAGCGAAGGCGTAGGGCGTCGCGTTATGTGGTCCGCCTGGTGGGTGGCTCTCCCGTCATTCATTGGGTTGGGGTGAGCCGTCGGCATCATTTATTCGCCAGAGAAAAGCCCGGATCATCAGCCCGTAGGGTCCGATCGTGGCCATGGGCTGCACCTAAGTCTTGAGAACTTCGGGGAGAAACCATTTAAGGTCGGTCTTGGTGTTGCGCCAAGATTCGACCGGCACCCGTAACCGACGAAGAGAGACTTTCATCACTCTTAATCGCCCATTGGGTGGCGGCGCCAAGTCGCCTGGACTAGGGCGCGGAATGATTTATCCTTGGCCTCGGCACTGGGTCGAGGTTCGAGTTAGTGGTTGTTTATACTCGGTCGTGTCGCGGGCCAGCGATTCGAGTAGCATTGTCGGCTCTTGTGCTCAGGGTGCCGGACGTAGCCAGTGTTGTTTGGCCTCGATGTTGGATCGAGGTTCAGATGGCGGCACCGGCTCCCATGCACGGGGCGCCAATGCGGCAATCGAATGTTTGCACGCAAGTTGTTTGTCAGGATTAATCACACATGTCATGAACGTCATGCACGGAGCAAACACAGAAGGGTGAAAGGAAACTGGACATCATTTCTAAGGACAACTCTAGTAGTAGCAGCCTTTATAATGCCTTAAATTGCAGGAAAGCAAGACATCATTGGAAGGCATGAATTAATTGTACATTAAGTTGTGTAGAGTAGAGGTGAAGATGCTAGTTGTTCCGTGCCCTTGGGAGTTCGTCTCTGTCCATGGTTGAGAGTTTGAAAGTTCCATCGCTGAGCTTCCGTTGTATGAGTATGGGCCTTCCTAACGAGGAGTGAAGCCTACAGGTGGAGGAAAGGCCCGTTTGAAGACGAGGCCTCCGATGTGCATTCGCGCGGGCCCTTAGCTGAGCTTCCAGTCGTGCCCCCAAGTGGCTGGAGCATTAGTTGGAGGAGGACGGTTACGATACAGCAAAGAGGAGGTGTGTCTTGGAGAAGTGGCCTTGCTTTGCATTTTCATTTTTTTTGCAGGCCTATATATACATAGGCCGGAATGGGGGATCTATCCGTGAATGGATGATTCTGTTTGAATTGCAATGGTAACGACTATTGGAAAGGTTGCAATCATTTACCAACAGACATTTCTGTCAGCAATTGCGATCGAGGTTCTATTTTTTGACCTTTAAACATTAATGTGTATGCCCTCATTATGGTGTTGAATCTTTTCTCTCGCCTCCTCTTTTTTTTATGGGCGAGCTGATGATGTTAATGAGTTGATGGCTGATATATCCAATGATAACCTTGGGGATTGCTGTATCGTAAATGACGGTCTTGGGGATGATAGAGAACTGGAATTCTCGGGCTTGCTTCCGAACGTTCCCCTAGTAATGCTTCCCAATGTGCCCCTGCTGATTGGAGGAGGTTGGGAGCGCCGTATGGAGGAAAAAAATGGCCATGGCACAGCGAAAAGGAGGTGTCTTTTATAGGAGAAAGTTTGCTTTTAGTTTCTGTTCTGCTTCTAATGAGGAGGGAAGAGGCAGGGAGGAGTTGCAAACTGGTATCTCTGATGACAACCTAGAGTCAACTATGCCGCGGAAGCTATAGTCCTGATGAGGTGGGGGGACAATCTTGAGGGATTAATTGTCGGTCGAGGTCTTGTTTAGTGGGAATCTTTGATGAGCGCTGAGTGGCTCAGAGATCCCATGCAGTAGGGATCCTCGATGAGCATTGAGTGGCTCGAAGGTCCCACGTAGTGAGAATTTTCAATGAGCGTCGAGTGGCTAGGATATCCCATGCAATGGGAGTCTTTGATGAGTGTTGAGTGGCTCGATGTTCCCATGCGGATGAATTCCTCGTGGTCATTCTGCAAGTGACGAGAAATGTTTGCGTTGTATCCGGGGATGTTGTAGAATTGAAAATATCCTGTAGAGTCCCTTGGTGTGCTCATCGCACTTTTAGGTCTTGGCCTTTTGCATGGTAGGAAGTTGCAGATTGCGAGATGGAGTGGGGGTGTTGCTAAGAGCAATATAGCTGCGGAAAGATGGGAGTCGAAGACGATTCCATCCATTGTTGCGACTACCTTTGACGTTGCCGGCGCGAACAAGATTGTGTAGAGCGATAGAATTAGAGTTTTTGGAGCTCTAATTGTCGTCACGAGGAAGGATGTTGAGGGTAGCAGCATGATTCCTTTAGGATAGATTTCGGCGTAGGAAGTAGCCGGCATTAATGCAGAATGTCTCCTGAATCTTTGATTGCTTCTGATCGGTCATGCTCCAAGTTCGGAATCGGGTTGTATGTCGTTTGTGAGATGGATGAGTGCGATCTAAGGAGTAGGTTTCTCGACTTCAGCCAAGGCGGTGTGTTATCCTGCGAGATAGCCTTTGAGAGTTTTCATGGGTGCCTTGGTAAATGTTCAATACTGAGAGGATGTCTCTGGGTGTCGTGATGTGCAACCTGGATTGCACGACCAATCTTTTGGCGAGTTAGCCGAAAGTTGGGATAGTTTAAGGTGGAAGTCGAGAGAACCCGGATAGAGCCGTCTTGGACAAGGACGGGGAAGCACTTGCACTTTATGGAACGGGCGACGTGTAATGAACCCATGTGCCATTTGTGGCGGCTAATGAAGATTCGGGAATCATGGGTTCTTTAAGTATGGGGCGAGTGCCGATTTGTCGAAGCGCTTGCGCCATTCGGTATTAAGGGTGTCCGATGTGAACGGGTTATGCCCTGTACTGGTTTTATAGACGTCATAAGCGATGATGGTTCGATCATCCTCTCAACTTTGTTGACGTTACTGTCACCGCACGAGTGTTGGAGTGGACGACGATGTTTTTAATGAGGCTTAACCTTCTTCCTCGATGTGGGCCCCTAGCTCCGAAAGAAGAAACTTCCGATGCGGTGTGCCGTGAGTAGGCGCGGTTATGAGTGAGCTGAAGTAGAATGATGATGTGTTGACTTTCTTGGCGCATAAGGTTGATGTTAGTCTTCAACGCCCAGCACGAGAGTTGCATTCTCATATTTCTTATTAAGCGTGTGAATCTGTGCTCGTGTCGCATGAACTTCGGGGTCCACAAGTGGAAGAAGATTTGTTTCTAGCAGGTCCTCTGCCGCTCGGGGCTGGTGAGAGGTACCATTGTCAATTGCGGCCAACAGGGTGAGCGTTAGGTTTTTCTAGAATTCTGCTTAATGCCGGTGAGAGTTATGATGCTTTTTGGACGTACTGCTCAAGGCGCTTCTCGCGGATAAGCTTTTCGATTGTGTCTTTGCGTTGACAACAGTCATTGGTATTATTCCTGTACATGTTGTGGTATCGACAATACTTGCCGGTATTCCTCTCATGATTAGTGCATTCCCTATTTTACGGCTTCTTGTATTGAAGCATGTGGCACATTTTTCTGTAGATTATTTCCAAGCCTTCATTCAGTGGAGTGTAGGACTTGTATGCCCGATGAGGGCTGGACTTCTTGGGTTCCGTAGGAACCTGGCCATTGTTGCGGCCGCCTTGTCTACTGTTAATCGACCTTTGTTTGCGGGGACCTGCCCCTTTGTTGCTACCGAAGAGCCCCCCAATCTGTTTTCCCTTGACATTGTCGTTGATGGTATTCGCATGTGGATTGTTGGGAAGACTGGCCCTGGAGAGTCGGTTTCGTCTCGCTTCTTCTTGACATAAGTATTGCCTAGCCTTTTCATGGAAAGTGTCGAGGCTTTTTGGCTGCTTCCGATCGATCCATGCCCCGAATTCGGAAGTAGGGAGGACACCCTTTGCTATTTGGATGAGTATGGTGTGAGGGTCCGGATCCTCGACCTCAGTGAGGGCGGTGTTGAACCTGGGGAGGTTGCTTTTTAGCGACTCAGTAGGCCCTTGGAATAGGTTGGACAAGGTGCAGACATCTTTCGGAGTTGGGATGTGTATTCTGAATTACTTGACCTATTTTGTTGCTAGTTGGCCGACGTTGTCAATGGAATCGAGTGGGAGGCGAGAGAACCATAATAGAGCGGTTCTTGATAAGAAAACAGGAAAGCACTTGCATTTGACCGGATCGTTGCCCTGGCTCGAGTCCATTGCCATTCATATCGATTTAGGAAGGCACAGGGATCGGTGGTGTCGTCGTAAAGCGGCATATGTGGCGTGTTGAAGCGTCGTGGCCACTCACCTTCGTTCACCCTTCTTGTGAAGGGGTTGCGTCTAATGTGCACTTCCCATGAATCGTGCACATTCCCTCACACTTCCCTTATAATCCTTCGGACCATGTCGGGAAGATAAGTTGGATGCGGATTCGCCGTTAGGACCCATGGGT
Organism: Allium sativum; assembly: GCA_030737875.1. Classification (NCBI taxonomy): domain Eukaryota; kingdom Viridiplantae; phylum Streptophyta; class Magnoliopsida; order Asparagales; family Amaryllidaceae; genus Allium; species Allium sativum. The sequence goes on along the minus strand of CM060913.1, from coordinate 532,684,514 downwards.
TTTAGTGAGGTTCCGGAGTTCTGTTGCGAGGGCGTCTTCTATGATGGATGTCAGGATCATCTTCCTCCATGTCCTCGACATCTATGATTGGGTCCTGGTTTGGACGGTGAGGTGGAGTAGGGTGATGCAGTTCCTGTTCTGGAGGAACGCGAGCTGTTGGAATAGCGGACCCATCATCCTGATTAGCGGCCGTCGGGTTGTGTCGAGGAAGAGGTTGGTTAGTAGGACCTGGTCCGTCATTGATGATCAAGCGAGAGCAGTCTCGGTACTGTGCTCCCTCGCTATATGTGACTGTAGTTCGGTCGCCGTTCCTGGTTCCATTGCCATTGGCGTGACCATTGCCGTTACCGTTATCGAGGGCATTGGTGCGGGCGGTGACGTTGTTGATGAGGCTAAACCTCCTCCTTTGATGCGGGCCCCTCGACTCGAAAGAGGAAGTTTCCGAGATAGTTGGTCGGGGTCATGCGTTGTTCTGAGGTAATTGAAGTCGAGCGACGATGTGCTGACTCTCTTGAAGTTGTTGCATAAGGTCGATGTTATTCCTTAATGCTTGATTTAGCTCGACCGCTGTGTTTCATATTTTTCATTAAGCGCACGGATTTGAGTTTGAGTTGCGGGCGCTTTAGGGTCCACAATAGGAGGGACGTCTTCATTAGTGGAAGGGATGTCCGTGGTTAAGGTTGTTGGGATGTCCCGACCTCAGCTGCTGTTGAAGGGCCGACCATCGCGTTATTTGATCGCTTTTTCATCGTAAGCGGACTCGGCGGTAGGTTAAGCAAGGAACCCCAAGCTCGTCGGAGGTCGAGATGAAAATTTATGACAAAGGCACGGAGTCCGAGTTTTCTCAGTGAAAGCACCAAATGTTGACGACAAAAAATGTCGAAAACACCAAAGATTCCTATTACTAGGAATAGTTAATTTGGTCACAAGACTAAGTAAGAGAAAACGGTAAATGACACAAGTATTTATAGTGGTTCGGCTGCGGATTAGGCCTACGGCCACTTTGGAAAGGTGGTGTAATTTTATTAATTACTCAAGGATTACAAAGATAGAGCCACGCTCATCACATTCACTTTCATAATTTCCATATGCTAGGTATTTGGGAAAAAGAATATTTAATCCTCCTTCTTCCTCAAATAGGAGATGCCATTAATGGGACCCATGAAGCTCTAGGAAGGCCTCAAGTGAAGAAAATCCAACCCCTTTGAAGTGTGAGGCCATGGGCTATTTATAGGAGTGGGGGTAGGTAGGATTAGGTAGAAATAGGGACCACATGAAGAAAATTATCACCCAGCACCCCTGCATACGATAATTTCGCACCCCTTGACTAGAGGTTCGAAATTTCGAACCTCTCCTGGAGGCTCGAAATTTCACACCTCCAGGGGGGTTTGAAATTTCGAAACTCTCCTTGAGGTTCGAATTTTCGTACCCCCAGGGGGGTTCTAAATTTCGAACCCCCTGGGGGGTACGGAATTTCGAACCCTCCTAGGGTACAAAATTGATGAGGAGGAAGCCAAACTTCTTGGTGCTGAAAACTTGTCGTTTCTAAGGTGTCGAAGCTCCTTAACGCGAAGTGAGGGAATCTGCTATTTTACTGGTCCGAACTGAAGGAATCCGAGCTTCCAGCATGGAGAAAATCGGATGATTCGGGCGGTGCCAACAGTTTCGACCTAACCGGTTAGGTTGATCGCCGCCGGGACTGTGGGGTCCCGTACCCCCACCAGCGCTGCTCCCGGACCCGCTTGATGACTCGCCTTCGTCTCGGAACATGGCTCGCCTTCGGCTCGGATGCGGATGGATACTGATGGAGATCGCGTTCGAGGGATGCGACATCCCGCTAGTGCCCAGACTCGAGTCTTCTGGTACTAGACTGCGGATGATATTGGCGATGCCTCTGGGCTGTAATATCACGTGGTATGCTAAGTCGAGCGTGTCTTGCATACTTTTGGGAACCGGACCAAAAGGCCGGTTAATAGAGTCGTTTCCCATGTGTCGTAGGTGGCAGATCTACTCTTGGTGGTTTTTGCACATACTATTGGTGTATGTTCTTTATGATGAGTTCTTGGATGAGGTTCTTCAGGTGGTGGCTCTTATTAGTAGTATGCCCAGGGGATTCATGGAAATGATGGTGCTTACTAGACTGCTTCTACGCCTCTATCGGTTTCTTAATGGGAGGTTTTTGGATATTGTTTAGCTTCCTTTGTAGCCAAAAAGATGTTTTCCAAGAAGTCAGATAGAAGTATGTAACATTCTAGATAGATACCTATGAAACTCTTATTATCTCTTTTACCCTTCTTTTTGTATTTTTTATTCTTCTGGTTTCCTTCCTTATTTGCATAACCATGAACATTTACCCCTTGCATTGCTTCATCTTATGGAGATTAGTTCGTACTTCTCTCAATTACCATACGTAATCTCGAATGGAAGAAATTAAAATTTTCAATCATTGATTTGGGTTGATTTGTCGTTTTTTGAAAATGAGGAATGTGATATCTAACATTTTGATATAGTGGTGGATACCCAGCTTGAAACGAAAATTTTGAATCAATTACGTAATAATGTCCCGCTAGAGGATGAGGAAAAATTAAGTTGTGCACTACTGAATTATTATTTTTTACTATCATAGCAGTACCTTACCAACCAGTTATAACATTGGTAAAGAGTAAATCGAATGGGCATGCAACTAAGATATTTTTTGTGGGATGTCCTTTTCGACCTATATATGGTTTAATTCGATCTTGAGGTAAGTGTGTAATTACCATCTATAGCAGCAACACAGATTTGAAAGCACGAATAATATCAGTTTGAATTTTTAATTTCATCAGAAACAGTATTAAATTATAGGTCGGTTTGTTCTGTAATATCTGGCACAAGTAATTGTACATTATCTAAAACAAAATGAAAATAACCTGAAATTGTGCTACCAGAACATTGAAAGCTTTAAACCATTTATCTGTTAGATAGTGTTGTTGCAATAGTGTAATTATATATAACGTCTTTCAAGCACCAACGGCTTCCATCGTAATCAAATCATAATTTTGCAGTCTATCACATAATTGGAGAAAACGTAGTCGTTTCATTTGTAAATTTCCTTAGTGTTTCCCTTGATGACCATTTAATATATTTTAAACCTACAGTGGACTAGTAAATTCCGATGCATGCATCTGGATGATTCCCCCTCTTCTTCAACGTAAGTACGCTCCAATATCATGGATGTCTTATAAATGTTGATGGTGAAATCTTTGTCCAAATCTACCATTTGTCTCGTCGATAAAAATGTATGAAGTTAGCGTTAAAAGGTATTTTAGGAAGTTGCAGAAGATGGAAAAGAAGGATGTAGAAAATAGAGGAGTTAGGTCGGATTTTATAAGTGGAAAGAAAATTGTAGCCATTGGCGTCAAACGAGTCAGACGCTAATGGCTCAATTTCTTCCAGTTGAGAAACTAACTAATGTGGCTAGGTTCCGCGATAGACACATCCATAGCTATTTTGTTGTAATACTATGAAGTTTGACGTTAGTTAAACTACCTATTTAATTAAGCACCAAAAGGAGAATTTTAGTATGAGATTTGCTTCTTTGTTTTTGAAATGAAATTTTAGCCAACTTTCATATTTGGAGTTTCACAAACATATGTTGTATGAAGAAGTTATGAAATAAAAACAATTTTGAATGGAAAGTAAAAAAAAATGAAGTAATTAACTCCACCATTACTAGGATCCAACCCTACACAGCCAGGTGGACCAAGGAATTCGATCGGGTGGTCGATTTCTTTATTGATTTGTCTAGTCGATCAAAAGGAAACGACTTGTTTTGGTGGAGAATTTTTATTTAATTAATAGATGTACTTTTATGAACTTAAATCTAATGGTTTAGATCCTTCCAATTCCCGTAAATAAAGGCCTAGACCACTACCTTTTCTCATATTTTTTGGAGGTAGCACCTCAGCTCTTTTTTTTTATTCCTCCAAGCACTTCCAAAATTTCTTAAAACAAATAGATTTCAATTCTATTTATGATGATTGGAAGAAATAAATCCATGTCTGCAAGAAAAGACAGATTTTGTGCATAAGGTAAATTTCTTGGATTTCTAGTTTTATTTTCTTACACTATTATAATTCTTTATCTTGATCTATAATTTTTTAATATGTATATAACTCCTTTTCTATACATATTATATGGATCTGGAATGAAACCTAAAGTTACGATTCAAATCTAATATTTGGAAAAGCTTTGCAAGGCGAGCGAGAAATTTATATATTGTTAGTAATATTAAATCTTTTTCATTGGCATAATTTTAATTTACATGCCTAAATTCGGTAATTGGAATTATAGGCTTTTGCCAAAAAATCTAAATCTTACCAACTTATTTTTTTTTTATATAAGTTTTGACTACTGTTTACTCCTAGATCAGGGAAATCAGTCCATAAAGATATCAAATTTATTGTTTGTAGTTATGTTCTAGATATGTAAAAGTAGTTGTAAAAGTATAATTTGCGTAAATTTCCCATTTAGTTTAGATCTATCTATGTTTTTCTCTATGGAAGGATTTTAATTTTGTAAACTAGCCTATTTTCGCATTTATGCATACGTCTATGTTCGAAATTATAAGAAATATGGAAAAAAAATAAAGGAAGAGATGTGTAAATTTACGCTTTTGTACGTAGTTTATACCATCTATTCCGAATAGAAGGTTACCTATTCCATGTAATTTTAAATATGTCAGTATTCTTTTATTTTGGTGTTTGGGCAAATTTATGGAAATGATAACAAATGGCCTTTTCATGAGATTTTGAACTTCAGCAAATGGAAACATAGTGTAACAATCCGCATATTTCACGATAATATATTTAGATATTTTATTTAAATATAACGTTGTTAGTTGTGTGTATGTCCGAAAAATCTCTTTTTGCATACAGATGAATTTGGACTCGCGACCACTTCCATTGAGTTCAAAATGCCATTTACTACAATCAAAACTGTAAACATCGATATGTTTGGAGTTTGTAAAATTTGGGACTTTGCTTGGGGTTTGGGGCTTGGGTTAGCTAACCTAGCCAATTTTCTTAAGGCCTCCCACTACCCCCTCCTTCATTCATTCATTCATTCCCACTTCAACTGAAATAGAAAATGCGGAAAGGAAAAGGGGAAATCAAAATTCCTAAGCCTTGTTAATCCTAGGAATCCAAATTCTTGAGGAAATCAAGTGAGGATACCTAGATAAGCTTCTCCATCTTCCTCTACATCTTCTCATACTTGCTTTCCCTTTAATTTCTGAAATTTCCTAAACCTAACTCTTAACAAATTCATTTATATATGTTTAGATTGAAGATTAGCAAGCTATGTTGGAAGAGAAGCTGATCTTGCTTAGTTTTGGAGCACCTCCATCTTAAAATCAAAGGTGATTTCTTGGAGGACTTACATTTATGCCTCAAGCTATATGTTTGTCTAGTGTGCCTTTGGCACTTATATGTTTTGTGTTTATTGACTGTATCGAGTTGTACATGTGTGAACTTCCCAATTCATGAGTTTTGATTTCATTTCGATGAATTCGAGTATAAATCTTTATGGATGTTTAGGTTACTATGTTTGAGTGTTTCAACAAACCAATGAGGCCTCCTTGTCACTTTGATAGAGTCCTTATCCTCCAACGATCGTCTGAAACCCGTAGAGTTCGAATTGGCTTATGGGTCAAGCCTTATGCTGCATATAGAAGTAGGTCAGTAACCTAAATAAGGTAGTAAGTCGACTAACCTAGGAGCAATAATTTTTCCATGTTGCAGTCCAGCCGAATGACCTCTGAGTTTAGTCAACTGACCAATGATTAGTTGATTGAATTCAGGGGTCAGTCGACTGACTTGTACATGCATAGGAAAAAACAACATGAAGTTATATAGATTCAGTCGACTGACCTCTGAATTCAGTCGACTGAACCTGTTTTCTGTTGTTGACCATTGGAGACCACGGTCAACAGTTTAGGTTATTACAGGTTCTTTCCAGGCCGAGTTTCAACTCGTTTGGCCTTTTTCTGTAATTTTCAGTTTCTCTAATTCACATATTTCTGCAGCTCGATTTCATGAACTTACAATTTAATTGTGGTGAACGAATTTATAATCGATAGTCATTAGATTTAATCTACGTAATTAAAACATGAATTCTTAGTTCTATTGTTATTTGGATCGCTATTACACGAGATTTTCCACTTCAAAACTATATAAAAGATTTTTTATATTATTAGTGGATACCAATCCTTTTACTAAAATGGTTTCTAATCCTACTTTATTTTGTGAAGTTATTTTATACATTGCTTTATAAAAAATACTACTACATATTTATGCAAAACTTTTCCTCATTCGTATGAGAAATCCATATATATATATATATATATATATATGTGTGTGTGTGTGTGTGTGTGTGTGTGTGTGTGTCATCGGCGTACATATATATATATATATATATCCATATGCTATTTCGAATTGTTTCGTCCTAAGTCGTTATGTTATATCTCGGTCGTTTCTCATGGGTTCGATATACTCGAAATTTTAGTGAATTATAGGATCAGCTATTTATTCAGTTTTTATTGAACTTAATTTACTTGAACTATGATTTAATTCGAACTCGATATGTTTTTGCATGGAACGCTCAGGTCAGACCCGAGCAGTACAGATTTAAAGATTTCAGCTTAGGATTCGAAGATTGGCGAAACCGGGGATTCCAAGAGATGGCGCACTCTGAAGTTTTAAAACAGTAATATTTTCTTGTATTCTAAGTATATTTTAAAATTCCGTTGCATGGAAAATCTTGTATCAAAAATTCTGATTATATATAAAAGTTTATTTTGCTGTTCAATATCGTTTTATTTATTTATTCTTTGTTTTCTGTGTTGATTCTATTTTAAACTCTGTAAGCTAAATAATGATCCATCGATTTGAACGTTTTAAGTTGGTTTAACTACCAATTTGAAGCGGTCAAAAAGGCGAGACGTTACATGTTTACATATTCTTTTGTGTAGTACATTTATCTATTATTTTATGATATTTTGGATCTTGCACAACCACTTGTGTTTTTTCCACTACCTTTTGTACTTTATTCATATTTATTTCTACCTTAATGAGGTGAATATTTGTGTCTGAGATTATATTGTTATGTATTTTATATTGATTTCGAATTATATACAACCACTGTATAGTAGATTTGAACTTGAATTAGATGTGTCGGATTTCATCATGAGATTTAAAAAGTAAAACCACATTATCCTACATGCTTAACACTCGCTCAAAGATAATATATAGATGGTTGCTCCTCAACAACCTTATTCTTCGAGTTAGTTGACATCATTGCATGCAATGACCTTGGCTAACGCGAGTATAGTGGTGGGGCGTTACACATAGAAAGAATGTTTTTGTTAGTAGTGTGGACCGGAACATAAATTAGTTGAAAAAAAATAGAATATTTGTAATTGTTGAGCTAATATATTAATATCTTATTCGTCCAGTTATACATAATTAATACTAGTTATTATTATTTGAATGACGCTTAGATTAAGTTTGAAATCGAAGTGTTATCCATTAATTATGAGAATATATTAGTGTTACCTATAATAAACGGAAAACTAGAAATTGTAACCTTAGATTTTATAGGTATAAAGTGCAACAATAAATTATAGAATTCAAAAAGGTTACAATTAGGGTAAATGCGAATCGATGTTATAAATCAAATTTGGTGGCAATTAATATTATAAATTATAAGAAAATTGATAGATTACAATTAATAAGAATTGATGAAAATTAATGGAACTAATATTAGTGACATTTATTACAATGTCTATTATCATAAGAAAAATGACCATTATAATTATTAATGGCGTGTGAAAAATTACGTTATTAAATTAAATAGGAATTTTGGGTATGCTTGTCATAACTGTACCAGGTCCAATGAACTATCTTAGAGCAATAAGTCTTATCTTAGAAATATCATTCTCATCTTGCAATTAGGTTAACCTTATCAGTAACATCCAAATTATTAATAAATAGGAGATTATACTTAGTAGGTTGATGATGCAAGGTCAGTTGGGTCTTTTGACAAAAGTCAGCATTTTCAAGCACTTAGATGAACGTATGTGAGATATCAATTATTATAGGAAACCAATACAATAATAATAACTCTGTGAGGAATGTTCCTAATGATTCACTTCAAGCGTTGAGGTGCTAAGTGGTCGTAAGTTCGGTCTCCCTTCCGAAAGAAGAAACATAAGGATCATTGAGCGTTGTAGGCGGCTTAGTTGAAAGAAGTTCTTAAGTGGTTAGATCTACCTATGGGGTATTAAGTGATTGCGAATTACCCCTTTCCTTATAAATTTAGGCTTAGGAGTACGATAAGTAGTCAATGGATCCGCCCTCATACAGTATTAAGTGATCGTAGGACTCACATTTTTCCAATGGGAGTATTAAATGACTAATCGAGTGCAACGCAGAGAATCACTAGATAGGTCCCTCCTCTAAAAGGTTCAAAATGTGAAGTTTGGAATCCATCTCGAGGATGGGTTAGTTAAGTGTTGCTTATCGATAGAGTCCGCTTGCCTATGGCATTTATAAAGTATAGTGAGAGACTACCCAAATAATGCCAGCTAGATAGTGACACAGTGGTTTGCTTGAGGGAGGTCTTAAAGGGAAAGATGTCGTTTACCAACTAAGTAGTAAGTAGTTGCATATTTTCTCTCGCTTTATGCATCTTATAGGATAAGTGAATAATTTAGCAGTTAGAAGACTCAGTAGCCAGTGTCATCTAATCGATAATAATAACATGTTAGTAACCACCTATCAAGGTATTCAGTTATAGTCGAATCCTCCTTTTGTATGTTATATTTTGAGTGAGGTCTAAGTGGCCAAAAAAACATCTCGTTTGATAATTATAAAGTATTAAGCGTATAAAGGGCCCGCCTCTTAATTATTGGGTATAGGTTGTAAGGTGGCTTAAAGGCTTCATATAAAAAGGTACTATCCCATATTTTAATAATCTGGTTTGGAAGTCTGCTACCTCGAGTATGCTAGTTAAATCGTTGTGCGTACAATGCAATGTTAGGCTTGAATTACTTACCTCATTAGACATATAAATCGGGTGAAACCAAACAGTACAAAGTTGTGTATTTTGCATGGTTCTATATGTTTTCTACTCATCAAGACTTTATGTTCTGACCCTTTCCTCATTGGTACTTTTGGGATAGAAATAGGGGAAGTAGGTCTTTAGAGTAGGCATGTTTGGTTTTCCTTGTTGTTCTCTCATGCTCGATATTTAATATGGCTACTCCCATTTTGAGGTAGTAGCCATAGTTAATACTTACTATCCTATTTTGTTTTCGCTACGAATTTGTTTATATAAAACTCTAATTATGCCCATACTAATTATTGCAGGTACCAAATCAATAAAACCATGCTTGGATGGGTTTGGATTTTGATTTTTGAGCTCAGAAAAGTGCAGGTTATTACATCTGATATCAGAGTTCTAGGTTTAAATTATCATAGAAATTAAGAATTAGGATTAAGTGAGATAACATATTCGAGTTTTCTTTCTATTTTCTTTGAATCTTTGAGCTTAAGTCTATGCAGTTAACGACGATGTAGTCGCGGTCCTACCTCATAAAAATGAAGCAAGTGATTATGAGTTGGGAATTCTTTAAGATTCGAGTTTCTTGCTAACCCTAAACTAACCTATGGTGCGTTTGGTGATTATTTTGAAGATCCTGGGGAAAACATAAGATGTAATTCCATGAACCTAAGATTTGTGACTAGATGGCAAAAATCTAGCTGCACTTGAGATAGTCTCAATTTAGGGATGCTGGTTGAGAGCTCCCATCAAAGGCTTATTCTTTGTTTTTGGCGAACAGGAGATTCAAGTTAATAGTAATTGTCTAGAACCACATTAATGAGGAATATTGATCCGGAACCTTATGACGGTGGGCCAAACATTCTTATTTTTTAAATAATTCTGTTGAGTCCCTTAGTCTAACCTTCAGGAGAAATTTTGTTATGTATTTTCTTTGAAAAAGGAGGGGTTTTTGATATATTAAATTATTTTTGTAGAATAACATTTTTAAAGTAAAATGAGATTTGGTTTCCAAAAGTAGTACTAATAATAATATATACATAAAGTGAGAAACTCTTAGTTTTTAAATAAATTTTAACTTTATCAAAGAATTTCTAAAATTTTCTCTCGAAAAGGCTAAGGAAAAATTATGCTCTAATTTGGCATATTTTCTTATTTTATCTTTGTTGTACCCGGGAATTAGAAAAGGAGGATAGTTTATATGAAGTAAATGCAGAATAATAGCTGAGACTACTTCAGATATCTCGAAATGTTGTGTGGTCGCAGCCTTTTGTTGGGACTGTTGTGAATTTTTGGAGGGTGGTTCGGAGCTTGATAGTGGTCCGTGATACCGCCATTATGAGGATAAGAATTTCTCGAATTACATCAAATCTTAAAAGATGTGAAAATTTTAATACTTTAATTCGACCCCTGCCTAGGTTCAATCTATGTCCAATGCCCATTTAATAGTTGACTATCTAGTAGTAACACTAAAGTGATCAACTAGTTAACGAGTTCTAGTATGACCTAGACCCTAGGACGCAACAGTGAAAACTATGTCCAAAATCCCCTAAATTTCTTTCATTCTTTCTTCCTCATCTACCCAAACCCTCTCTTTATTTTCCTTCTCTTTTTTATAGTTGGCCCATCTCCTTCTTTATTGCACTAGTTTTGCACATTAGATCTTGCCCCATCACTGCTGTAGATCTAGACCCATTTTCTTTCATATAACAATTTCTTAGCCCAAACCACCAGCTTGCATTATCTGATCTTCCTTATGACATTTAGGTTTCATCCTTAAAGTGGTCATTTGCTTGGATCGGGATTAGTAGAAGGTACCACCGCTTTATGGCTGAAAGAATTAGCGATAGAATTTGCACCGATCCTTTGCTTTGGGATTTCTGGACGCAATTGTTGCTCGTCCTACATCTTTCTTTGCAATGTTTTGTTGAAGTAGAATTTTGATAAAGACAACTGTTGATTCAGAGGTAAAGGATGAGTTGTCCGATGATGGTCTTATTGAGGGGAGTCTCGTTGAGATTTTGGAGGTATTCGTGCATGCAGACTTGAATGGTCTTCTGTTTAACCGACTTGAATAATTTGCTGTAGATCTCTTTTCTCTATGTATCAGTTTTTTAAAAGGAATAATCTGTGTCCAAATTGCCCATGTAGATGTGTGTCTTATTTAGAACGTTATTTCCAAAACTGAAAGTTATGATTAGACTTTTCCAATGATGCAGGAATTAATATTTGCTATGTATGGTGGCATTACCGTCAATTGAGACCGCATTCTCTTTGATCTAGTTTTTTGAGCTAGAGCGTTACTTCACAAAGTTACTTTCTGTGTTTTCACCTGTCCACTTTCGTCTTTAGACGATGTTGGCTGAATCTATGTGGAAAGCAATTTAGAAGTTGGTTTCGTTTGCCATCGATAATTTTCTGTTTAAAAATATTATAAGGTGGAAACCTCCAACAACACCAGTAGTGCCAGCAACATGAGATTAAGCTTCTATTACCATGATATGACAAGTCAGAGAACATGAAAATGGTTCAAGCTCAAGTCGTGCAGCAATACTCTCATTGTATGTAGAAAATGTTTTGGAGTTTCGATGTTGTTGTCTTTGTACTTTTGGCATTGATTTTTTTTTTGGATGATCACCATATGGAGTTGTGTAGTGATTGCTAGTTCGTTAACTATCTTTACAAAAATAGCATGATATTCTTATGAGAATATTGTCTTTTGAAATTGTTGTGTAAGTCATTTGCACTTATTCCTATGGATTGGAAGTGAAAGCTCATAATTTGAATCAAACCAACAGTAATTTTAGAGATGAAAGAAAAGATCTATTGGAAGTAAACTTTAGCGAAGCTTAATATAAGTTTTGTTTTTGTCATGAGTAGTTATTTTTGCCTATTCTTTAAAAGATAAAATTTATTTTGTGGTTATTAACATTTTCTAAAATGTTAAATTTTCGGGTAGGATTAGTTGAATTCGGGGTTGCATGTTTTATGAATAACCGACTTCCATCTACGTCGAATTATAGCCTAAATCAACTAAATATCCAAAAAAAATAAAAATTTAGAAACCTTTTTTTAAGTACTTTGAAAATGAGAAAATATAAAGATTTTTATTCTTAAATTTTAATATAAGATTTTTGAAGGAAACAGACGTCTACGCATTTTAAGTTGACTTTGCCAAAATACACGTGCAATTTTAAGAAGTCATGATCTTTTAAGAAAAAAAAAACATGATTTTTAATGCTACATATGAAGCTCACGTAAGGTAATTAGAAACTAGATTTGCGATTTTAATGGTGCATTAGGATCGGGGATGTGCTGAAAACGCCGATGGTAATAAGGAAAAGATCATTTTAGCTTAGGAAATATATTTCCATACCTCGTCAACGATGCAGGTGAGTCATTTTCAGATTCATTTACGTTCTAGAGTTGAATATAAACCTCTTTGTATAGTTTACAAATGAAAATTTTGAAGTATTTCGGGGCAAGCGAGGCAAATTCCACTTAATAATTGAGACTGAAAATTTGTAAAAGTAGAAAGTGTTAATTTGGATGTGGCATTGAATGAATAGTCGTTGTGCAGTGGATCGGTGATGATCAAATTATATACGTAGTATTTGAAGTGTAATAATCACAGAAACTGTAATGTGAATGTAATAGCAGCAGAAATTATAAATAATGCGGAATATAAAAGACTGTAAAGTAAAATGACACCGGGATTTCATACTTATTTGAACTTCTCATTTTATGTCCAGTCTCGGATTGCCTTTTGGAACTTAACTTTTAGCAACTCTCTCTTAATTCAGAGGAGTAGGTTTACACCGCCTGAGCAAATAAACAGGAATTCAACCATCTGAGCAACCGAATAGGATTTTTATCGCCTGAGCAACCGAACAAGATTTAATATCTTCTTTTACAATGAAATAAATGTATGACTATATATTGTGTCTGCAATACACAAAGTGGTCGAAATGTAGTATAACTTCTACAACCTTCAACAATAATGATGCAGGTTGAGTGTGCAGAGGCTAAGGAGTGAACTTTGACCATATTTGAATATTTGTAAAGAAAAGTAATGCTGATCGAATATTTGCTTTGAAATAAATATGAAATTTGGAGTGCTTGGAAGCAATTTGGTTATGATTTAGAGAAGAGAGTTGTTATTTGGTTGTTGGATTATATAGGGCTTGTAAAAGTGTGAATAGAAGCCAATAAATAGGTGCGTCTTTTCAAAGATCTCCACAAACCCATTGAGAACTTGCAACTCTTCAAATAGATGTGTAAATGGACACCACCTTTCATTTCATAGCCGTTATATATGACTTTTTGCAGACCAATTGACAAAGAGATGTGCTAGAACGATCGAAGGAATTGCAGTTAAATTCATCGATTATTGAATTGGACGCCAGATATGCAGGGGTAGAAAATGATTCCTCCTGTAGTCGCCCGCTTATTTTAACTTATACATTCCTGATTGAAATAGCATTTTCAGTTAACAAATACATACACAGTTGAGTGGTTAGGATGCAACGTGTGCATTTAGGATGTTGCGGGGTCCGATTCCTATTAACTTGTCCATTTTTCGGTCATGATGCTACATGTCCGTTTAGGGTGTGTGAGGTTCGATTCTCATCAGTTTTCGCATTTTTTCTTTTAATAGTTCGCCTTTATTTTAGACATTTAAATTTGGATTCACCTTCACCCGAAAAGCTACATTGGTGGAATGGTTTGGGGTGCTTGCGTCCCTTCAGAGAGACTCCAATTTGATTTACAACACCGTTATTTTAACACGATGGCCTTTGTAGTGGAATGGAAGGAACACATTGGTTCCATGCAGCAATTCATTTTTGAAATCCCAATGGGTTAAGTTTTTTCCATACTCCTTCCATTTTAAATTTGTAATTTGTGCATTGTCTTTTGGATGCGCCGATATCTTGGCTTGTAATCACACCCAAAAAGGTTTAATTGTACCTTTAAAAAATTAATTTTAATTATTAACAACTATATCCAATTAATCATTGATGTAACTGTCAATAATTTTGTATTTCTAGAAATATTATAGACATTAGTAATTATACAAGTACTTGAATTTCTATAAATACTGGTTCTAGAATATACTTGAAATTTAGTGCCAACACTAATATTTTTATTAAATATGAAAGCATATTTAGTGATATCTCTACACTCAGTTTTAAAATATTCTAAACCACTTTTATCGTGTAAAGGTCTGTAACTAGATAAAACCATATTTAAATCACTTTAACTTTTACTAAATATCGTGAATTCATTTATACGTTTTCCAAATTTGATTTCAAAGTCATGACTGACATTCTAAAAAAAATGTTATTTATAAAAATATCAATTTTCTTATTTAATCAAAATTCTCTTTCATTGATATACCGCTCTCTTTTCTGAGACGATAAATTTGGGATTCAAAATTATCTAAAAATGATTGTAATAAATTATTTTGTCTTTTCACATCAAAAATTTCTTTTGAAAATTTTTCTTTTCCTTTTTCAAATATAATATATTGTTCATCGAGAAAATCTTTAAAAGGCATAAAATTATTTTTTATAGTACTACGTTGATATTTTAAATTTAAATTTTCTTTTCTTAATTCCTCATTTTCAAATTTTACGTACTTCATCTTTGCCAAAATAGTGAAATTAAGTTTGGAAATCTTATCGTTTATACTAGCTAAATAATCATTATTTTGTACAAATATCTATAAATTAGGAAGTAACTTGGTAGTCCTCTATAACACCCCGAGTTTTTCGGTTAACAGTAAATTGATAAATTAAAATATACTTAATTCAAAACTTAAGAATTAAGGGAAACGGGTTACGCCATCGCGTTCGTCTCGAAATTCTGCTTGAGATAGAGTCCGAGTTTGCGTAAATCGGACTCCGTACGAAAGAGATATGACCTTCGGAAGTTTAAGAATTTATTTAAAAATCAAATAGCTCGAAAATTGGATTCAAAATTCAAAAATAGGACCAGACCCGGGCTGGGCAGGAAAATTCCTGCCCAGGGCCCAGGTCGACCATAGGGTCGACCTGGTTGACCCAGGTCAACCATAGGTTCGACCATAGGGTCGACCTCCCCTGTCGACCTGGTCAGGTCTGGCTGGCCTGGTCTGTGTTCTGGTCGAAATTCTGAAGCCCAGTGTGTTACTAGGGCTGACGTGTCGGCATTTGATTGGTTACTCTTGACATGTATGGCCTGGATACCTTTTGGCTTCATCGAACGACTCAAATCAACTTGAAACTCTATAAAAAGGACCTAAGACTCAACCTAATTCACATTAAAAAAAAACTAGAGCAGTCATACTACCGGGAGGGGATTGAGAAATAGCCGTCAAGAGGAAAAGCTTGAGAGGCGAGCTAATTCAAGAAGAAACAAAAGTCTAATCTAATTTCTACGCAAAGTTTTCTACTCCAAGGGAAAGCTTTGCAAATTCAGAATAACAGAAACCAGAAAACAAGTTTCAGCGCCCGTTGTAAGTATAGTGGTTTTCTGAATATGAATAGAAATTGCGATGTGATTCGATGTAAATGAAATTGGGGTTTTACTATTGTAAAATATTGATGTAAATTCTGTGTATTGCGTTGATTATGTCATATTTTGTATTGGGTGTTTGTATCATAAATTGGTTGATGCGAGCCTATTGACATTTGTATATGAAAATAAATATCACTTGCAAGTTTGTAGTAAAAACTAGAATTGACATCTTTATGTTATGTCGTTAACATGGTTAGCATACATTCTTTTTAGGCCTAAGTTGAGACTCATGTAAACATGTTCCAAGTTGAAACCTTTTATGCCTACACGACTCAAAACCTTTGTATACATTATTATGTTTATTTGCAAGTGATAATTGGGTTTATGCAAGTACCTTTTGGTTACATAAATTATACTAGTTTCATGTTGAAATAGGCTACTTGATGTAAAGTTAGTTTACACCTTTGGGTTATGTCAAAAGTGGACATTTTTATGCTAGTTTGGTGTTTGACATTATTCCTAGTTATATGTGTATAAAACCATTTTTAAACAAGTCTAAAAGTACGCCATTTCATGTGACACCAATTTAGTTATATCCTTATTGAATGCAATTTCACATGACCCACAATCTATGTTAGTGAAAACGCTATGTTGCAAGCTCATGCGCCACACACTTTTATGTATTCTAGAACAACAATTCATGATTCTGTGCTTCCCCTTTTTATGTCTATGAGTTGGGCTGAAATGTTAAGCCAACATATGTTATAATGTTGCGTACGTACAAGCGGGGGAAACAAGCATTGGGTTTAAAATAAAATACACGCATTGGCATGTTTGACACATGCCAATGACTAGTGACATTTAAAGCGGTATAAATTGTTATACCCAAAATTAGTGAATTTGGATAATTGGGCCATAAACATTTACATATAAAAATGAAAAGTGACAAATATGTAAATTTAGAAAATACGAATATGCCAAACCCGAGGTTAGACTGAGTTGTGGCGTATGACTGCCCGGAACCGACCGACATACAGGCAGCCACAACAATACCTGTCTAATGTGGGTGGTTAGAGCATTGAGCCTAATAAAGACCTGAGGTTAGACTGAGTTGCGGTGTAAACCTGCCCGGAACCGACCGGCACATCCAGTGACTGCAACAATATCTGTCTAATGTGAGTGGTTGGTGCTTTAAAGAATAGATTAAAGCTGAGTCAGGGTTGGTAGGGTCAAGTCAGATAAGGAAACACTTAACCAACTTAACATGTTAACAAGACAAGACTTGTAGGGGTTAAGTAACTAAGAATAACCAACTTGACATGTTAACTAGACTAGAAGGTGAGGTTAAGTAAAGTTAATACACTTAACCAATTTAACATATTAACTAGACTAGATGGTGAGGTTAAGTAAATTCAAGACACGTAACCGTTATAATCTGATAATTAGATAAGTGGGTGAGGTTAAGTAAATTTAGAATACTTAACCATTATAACACGTTAGCTAGATAAGTGGGTAAGGTTAAGTAAATACACTTAGCCAATTTAATATGTTAGCTGAACTAGAGGGTAGGGTTAAGTAAACTTAGAAAACTTAACCATCATAGTGTGATAAATGAATAGGGTTAAGTTAAAACATGAAGGGACAATACTTAACCATTAGAACATGTTAATTGAACAGATGTTAGGGTTCAGTTAACTAAGGGAACACTTAACCGTTATAACATGTTAGTTAAAACAGATGGGCGAGGTTAGGTTTAAAGGGACACTTAACCAATACAAGGTGAATGGGTAAGGTTAAGTAATAAGAAACACTTAACCAATATAACTTGGTTTGTGATAAGGTTAAGTCAATGTGAATTACTGATAACACTTAACTAGTTTAACATGACAAATGAATGGGTTAAGTTAACTTGTATCGACTAATGACACTTAACCTATCCAACTTGACAAGAACGAGAACTAAGTAGTAAACCTTAGTTAAAATGAACTAAGTAATAAACCTTAGTTAAGAAAACGACGATTCAATAAACTAAGTGGAAAACCATAGTTAGAAAAACTAAGTAGTAATCCTTAGTATAACACGAGGAGGAGAGAACGTCCATCCGATCTTAAAGAAGGCTCCAACGAATTGGGTTACGAAGCCCGAGGCTTCGAGGGGATGTGAGGGTACTCTTGGTATCCCTCTGTGAGAATGCGGATGATCCGTCTGGGCTCATAGAGGTTAAGGTCTACGTTAGAAGAACCAAGGGTATGCCTTGGTTGCAATATAAGGCAACCTAAAGACTAGGGTGGACCAGCGTGACTCGGCAGGACAAATGGCCCTGTGATAGCGACCCGTTGTCTACCTACCATCTTGAGTCAATCGTGATACGTGAAGAGGAAAGGCGGAGAACTCCAACAGACCATATACTTGCTATCTAGTTGTGGTTGCGGATGGCCATAGGTTAATGGGGCATGGGGGGGCCTGCGTATAGTTCTCATTTTTCAAGGTGTGCCTTTCATTAGTTGAGGGAGGGGTCAGGTGGGACCATAGCCACTGGAAAAACAGACCTTAGTATCTGCATCGGCAGATATCTGAAAGCTCCCGACCGAGTTCTGTGTTTCTAAAATAGCCCTGCCACGGGACTTGGGTCGCACATTTCAGGACATGTGCATCTAGACAGCGATAAACGATTCACGACACATACATGGGGAAAGTCTAGGAACATACACCACTCTAGGTAGTGCATCCTAGACTAGGGGCATCATTCGACAGGTAGCATAATCCCTAGTTGGACCTAGGTGGCATAAATCCTGAATCCGAGAAGTATTAGATAAGTCGCATAAACCCTAGTTGAATCTAGGAAGCGCTCGGTAAGAAAACCTTAGATTAGATCTAGGTAATAAATAATAGATGTACACTTAAAGGCAACCGCAATTACAGGGATTAGGATCACGTTATCATCTTTATACAGATTACTAGTTGGGATACTAGTTAGGTGGTGCAAAGATATAGAATGGGGTGTGATAGTATATTCGGTTTAAACTGTCTTGCTTTGGTTTATATTAGTCTGTTATTCTGGTACTGTCCCATTTTTCAGTTTATGCATGTCATGTCCTTTTCCTTATTCATATACCGAAGCACCACTAGACTTACCAGGCTTTATGTCTGACTCTATGTTTTCTTTCGTCTTCTTTTCTTCCATCCCCCCCCCCCCCCCCCCCCCAAGGTGGTCAGGGAGGGAATAGCTCAGATTTGTATGGACCTGTTATTCTTTCCAAGTTTGAAGACTCTTTGATGTGCTGCTTTGGACTCTCTTTCCACCGCTTTGGTTGGCTAATGTTTTATTGGGGAATATCATTGTATATTTATGCTTTTTATTTTGTTAAACAAGATAGATACTTTGTTGTTGAAAAATAATCTTTGTACAAGATGTTTATAAATGAAATAAAGTTGTATTCACTTTTCTGCTGCTTTATTTATCTGTCTTGTAATTTATCTGCATCTTTTACCTATAATATTTCACAGAACTTAGTGCATTCCCTTTGTGAGTGACACTAACGGATGTGGGGTGTTACGCGTGGTATCAGAGCTGAAGGTTACCGGATCAGATAAAAGATTTGAAAAATTATTTTCAAAACGGGTTTAAAAGAAGCATTTTCAAAAGAAAAGTTTTGTTTTAAAGGCATATTCCCCAAGGCCATATGCACTATCTTTTGATTCTCTTTTTGAGTCCTTGTTTCCTTCTTTCTTGAGTCTCTGAGGCCCCTGGCTTTCTGGGAGGTAACCTCATCGAAGGGCGAAGTAGTGCCCGCTTCCATCTATAGCCGTAATAGTTTCACCTGCGGCTAGTTTTCTTTCAAGCTTTGTAGGGTTTTCTGTACGATGGAGGTAGCTTTCAAGAGAGATTTGTCAACATGATTACACAAGGAAGAGGATGAGGAGTTTGGCTAAGAGGCACAACCCAAGGACGAGGAATTCATGGATATGGACTTGGCTCACGAAGGAGGAAGGAAATATAAAACCTAAGACAAGAGGAAGTAGCTTTTCTATGGTATAATAGGGCATATAATTAAGGATAAGGGCAAGGACGAGGGAAAGGATCTTCAGGAGGACGAGTGCGTGCTTTCACCACCAGAATACCTGGGAGAGAGATAGTAAAAGTCTCTATTGGAAAAGTTTAGCTTTTCATTTGATCAACCTGTTAGTACTCTTTTGATCTTAGCGCCTCACATTCGTTTATACCTGCTTCCATAGTTGAGTCTCTGCACCTAGGTACTTGTATAATAGAAGATCCCAATTAGTCTCAGATCCAAATTGGTGGTTCGGCCCGTTTACCTTTGGTTTGTAGGGATTTGAGAACGGCCACATTAAGTGTTGAGTTTAAGCATAATGTTTTGGTTCCATGGGCTATGAGTTGATCCTAGGCATGGGTTGGTTGGCTAGTAATTTTGAAAGTTAGACTTTTTGACTTGCCTTGGAAATACCCTCGAGATTTCGTGATCCTAAAAGGATCAGTTAGGCTTAGCTATCTAGAATCGCTTAATACATTTATCAACGATTTGCAATCCGTTAGAATAGTCCATGAGTACGCAGTTGTTTTGATTAGGTTAGGGATTTGTCCCTTAAAAATGCGAGATATACTTCCGCATATATTTAATTGACAATGCAAAGCCAGTTATGCGATCAATGATAGTTTTGGAGCAAGATTGGCGAGGATATCTAGAGTCGGTTAAGTGCTCAATTATTTGGTTGTTTTTGCTTATATCATCTCACGTAGATCGTCCAAATTCGAAGGAGATATTCCTTGGGTGCTTGTCTGATATTGGTTTCGGCCTCTGGGGCTTGTACTTGAGGGATGTCGAGTTCGACTAGGATGGTTTGCGTGGGAGATGAATAATTGTGGCAGGTGCCCTAGGTAGGAAGAAAGACTGACCTTAAGAGAGGTAAAAAGTACATAGCCACCTTTAGCTTTAGACCCTCAGATTTGTAACATGATGGATAAGCTAAGTAGAGGAGAGATCTCTAACCATCTTAGTATATACACTAGTATCAAGGTTAACATCTGTTTATCTTAGAAATGGAGGTGAAGAAGCTTCGCAATCATGAAGTTTAATTAGATAAGGTACCATATAGTGAAGCTCAAGAAGGTGCGACATATAAGACTGGAGTCTAAACACGAGCATCATACCCTTTTTCTTAAGGGTATATCCCTGATCTCTTTTTCTAGGAACTTTATGCATACTTCCTAGCTTTTAAGGTATATCCTCTGGTTCGTATCATCGATCCTTAGGTAGAAGCCAATGGATGTAAACATGTATTTGAAACATGTTATGATTGATGGTTGCAAGTGGTTTCTCGTGAATGCATATACACACCATAGGCGCTAGAACAACTCAGTCACTTTCATATTGCATTCGCATATATGTATTTGTTTACAGATTGAACTCAATGTGTTATCATATGGACATTGCATTTGAGTGAATGTGCACTCATATAGAAATGATATGCATCATTAGGATTGCATACATGATTGGACGCATGGCACTGACATAATTCGCATTAAGGAGGTCAACTGAATCAGTAGACCGCCTGATTTTGCATTAGATAAAGACATATACACACACTATGCATACAAATATAAAAGCATTTAGAAATCTTTTTAAGGACAATGAATGCCTGTGATTGAATGGTTGAGTAGATGGGTGATTATATGGTAGGACACATTCTTCCTAACTTGAAGATTTTGGGGACGAAATCCTTTAAGGAGGGGAGAATGTAACACCCCGAGTTTTTCGGTTAACAGTAAATTGATAAATTAAAATATACTTAATTCAAAACTTAAGAATTAAGGGAAACGGGTTACGCCATTGCGTTCGTCTCAAAATTCTGCTTGAGATAGAGTCCGAGTTTACGTAAATCGGACTCCGTACGAAGGAGATATGACCTCCGGAAGTTTAAAAATTAATTTAAAATTCAAACAGCTCGAAAATCGGATTCAAAATTCAAAAATAGGGCCAGACCCGTGCTGGGTAGGAAAATTCCTGCCCAGGGCCCAGGTCGACCATAGGGTCGAACTCCCCTGTCGACCTGGTCAGGTCTGGCTGGCATGGTCTGTGTTCTGGTCGAAATTCTGAAGCCCAGTGTGTCACTAGGGCTGACGTGTCGGCATTTGATTGGTTACTCTTGACATGTATGGCCTGGATACCTTCTGGCTTCATCGAATGGCTCAAATCAACTTGAAACTCTATAAAAAGGACCTTAGACTCAACCTAATTCACATAAAAAAACCTAGAGCCGTCATGCTGCCGGGAGGGGATTAAGAAATAGCCGTCAAGAGGAAAAGCTTGAGAGGCGAGCCAATTCAAGAAGAAACAAAAGTCTAATCTAATTTCTACGCAACGTTTTCAACTCCAAGAGAAAGCTTTGCAAATTCAGAATAACAGAAACCAGAAAACAAGTTTCAGCGCCCGTTGTAAGTATAGTGGTTTTCTGAATATGAATAGAAATTGCGATGTGATTCGATGTAAATGAAATTGGGGCTTTACTATTGTAAAATATTGATGTAAATTCTGTGTATTGCGTTGATTATGTCATATTTTGTATTGGGTGTTTGTGGCATAAAGTGGTTGATGCGAGCCTATTGACATTTGTATATGAAAATAAATATCACTTGCAAGTTTGTAGTAAAAACTAGAATTGACATCTTTATATTATGTCGTTAACATGGTTAGCATACATTCTTTTTAGGCCTAAGTTGAGACTCATGTAAACATGTTCCAAGTTGAAACCTTTTATGCCTACACGACTCAAAACCTTTGTATACATTATTTTGTTTATTTGCAAGTGATAATTGGGTTTATGCAAGTACCTTTTGGTTACACAAATTATACTAGTTTCATGTTGAAATAGGCTACTTGATGTAAAGTTAGTTTACACCTTTGGGTTATGTCAAAAGTGGACATTTTTATGCTAGTTTGGTGTTTGACATTATGCCTAGTTATAGGTGTATAAAACCATTTTTAAACAAGTCTAAAAGTACGTCATTTCATGTGACACCACTTTAGTTATATCCTTATTGAATGCAAGTTCACATGACCCACAATCTATGTTAGTGAAAACGCTATGTTGCAAGTTCATGCGCCACACACTTTTATGTATTCTAGAACAATTCATGATTCTGTGCTTCCCCTTTTTATGTCTATGAGTTGGGCTGAAATGTTAAGCCCAACATATGTTATAATGTTGCGTACGTACAAGCGGGGGAAACAAGCGCTGGGTTTAAAATAAAATACATGCATTGGCATGTTTGACACATGACAATGACTAGTGACATTTAAAGCGGTATAAATTGTTATACCCAAAATTAGTGAATTTGGATAATTGGGCCATAAACATTTACATATAAAAACGAAAAGTGACAAATATGTAAATTTAGAAAATACAAATATGCCTAACCCAAGGTTAGACTGAGTTGTGGCGTAAGACTGCCCGAAACCGACCGACATACAGGCAGCCACAACAATACCTGTCTAATGTGGGTGGTTAGAGCATTGAGCCCAATAAAGACCCGAGGTTAGACTGAGTTGCGGTGTAAACCTGCCCGGAACCGACCGGCACATCCAGTGACCGCAACAATATCTGTCTAATGTGAGTGGTTGGTGCTTTAAAGATTACATTAAAGCTGAGTTAGGGTTGGTAGGGTTAAGTCCGATAAGGAAACACTTAACCAACTTAACATGTTAACAAGACAAGACTTGTAGGGGTTAAGTAACTAAGAATAACCAACTTGACATGTTAACTAGACTAGAAGGTGAGGTTAAGTAAAGTTAATACACTTAACCAATTTAACATATTAACTAGACTAGAGGGTGAGGTTAAGTAAATTCAAGACACTTAACCGTTATAACCTGATAATTTGATAAGTGGGTGAGGTTAAGTAAATTTAGAATACTTAACCATTATAACACTTTAGCTAGATAAGTAGGTAAGGTTAAATAAATACACTTAGCCAATTTAATATGTTAGCTGGACTAGAGGGTAGGGTTAAGTAAACTTAGAACACTTAACCATCATAGTGTGATAAATGAACATGGTTAAGTTAAAACATGAAGGGACAATACTTAACCATTATAACATGTTAATTGAACATATGTTAGGGTTAAGTTAACTAAGGGAACACTTAACCTTTATAACATGTTAGTTAAAACAGATGGGCGAGGTTAGGTTAAAAGGGACACTTAACCAATACAAGGTGAATGGGTAGGGTTAAGTAATAAGAAATACTTAACCAATATAACTTGGTTTGTGATAAGGTTAAGTCAACGTGAATTACTGATAACACTTAACTAGTTTAACATGACAAATGAATGGGTTAAGTTAACTTGTATCGACTAATGACACTTAACCAATCCAACTGGACAAGAACGAGAACTAAGTAGTAAACCTTAGTTAAAATGAACTAAGTAGTAAACCTTAGTTAAGAAAACTACGATTCAATAAACTAAGTGGAAAACCTTAGTTAGAAAAACTAAGTAGTAATCCTAGTATAACACGAGGAGGAGCGAACATCCATCCGATCTTAAAGAAGGCTCCAACAAATTGGGTTATGAAGCCCGAGGCTTCGAGGGGACGTGAGGGTACTCTTGGTATCCCCCTGTGATAATGCAAATGATCCGCCTGGGCTCACAGAGGTTAAGGTCTGCGTTAGAAGAACCAAGGGTATGCCTTGGTTGCAATATAAGGCAGCCTAAAGACTAGGGTGGACCAGCGTGATTCGGCGGGACAAATAGCCCTGTGATAGCGACCCGTCGTCTACCTACCATCTTGAGTCAATCGTGATACATGAAGCGGAAAGGCGGATAACTCCAACAGACCATATACTTGCTATCTAGTTGTGGTTGCAGATGGCCATAGGTTTGTGGGGGCATAGGGGGGGCCTGCGTATAGTTCTCATTTTTCAAGGTGTGCCTTTCATTAGTTGAGGGAGGGGTCAGGTGGGACCATAGCCACTGAAAAAACAAACCTTAGCATCTGCATCGGCAGATATCTGAAAGCTCCCGACCGAGTTCCGTGTTTCTAAAATAGCCCTGCCACGGGACTCGGGTCGCACATTTCAGGACATGTGAATCTAGACAGCGATAAACGATTCGCGACACATACGTGGGGAAAGTCTAGGAACATATACCACTCTAGGTAGTGTGTCCTAGACTAGGGGCATCGTTCGACAGGTAGCATATTCCCTAGTTGGACCTAGGTGGCATAAATCCTGAATCCGAGAAGTATTAGATAAGTCGCATAAACCCTAGTTGAATCTAGGAAGCGCTCGGTAAGAAAACCCTAGATTAGATCTAGGTCATAAATAATAGATGTACACCTAAAGGCAACCGCAATTACAGGGATTGGGATCACGTTATCATCTTTATACAGATTACTAGTCGGGATACTAGTTAGGTGGTGCAGAGATATAGAATGGGGTGTGATAGTATATTCGGTTTAAACTGTCTTGCTTTGGTTTATATCAGTCTGTTATTCTGGTACTGTCCCATTTTTCAGTTTATGCATGTCATGTCCTTTTCCTTATTCATATACCGAAGCACCATTAGACTTACCAGGATTTATGTCTGACTCTATGTTTTTTTCGTCTTCTTTTCTTCCGTTTCCCCCCCAGGTGGTCAGGGAGGGAATAGCTCAGATTTGTATGGACCTATTATTCTTTCCAAGCTTGAAGACTCTTTGATGTGCTGCTTTGGACTCTCTTTTCCACCGCTATGGCTGGCTAATGTTTTATTGGGGAATATCATTGTATATTTATGCTTCTTTATTTTGTTAAACAAGATAGATACTTTGTTGTTGAAAAACAATCTTTGTACAAGATGTTTATAAATGAAATAAAGTTTTATTCACTTTTCCGCTGCTTTATTTATCTGTCTTGTAATTTATCTACATCTTTTACCTATAATACTTCACAGAACTTAGTGCATTCCCTTTGTGAGTGACACTAACGGATGTGGGGTGTTACATCCTCACTCGCTGTACTTTTTTTGTACCAGACCTTTTGTTTGCTGTTTTTCGACCACTTCTCTTTTTGGTCATTATTCTATGTTGAGACAAGTCCCACATCGGAGAATTTATAAAATAAATTCAGTATAAATATTAAAAGTCTACCCTTCACGTTGTCAATTGGTTTTGTGATAAGGAGTTTTTTAACATAGTATCAAAGCGGGTGTAATTCGTGTGCACATAACTGCCACACTTGTCATCGTCACCCAATAAGATCTGCGTGTTAGGTCATGATATGCCACACGTGCGGAGGCGTGGTGAGACAAGTCTCACACTCAGGAATATATAAAATAAATTCTATATAAATGTAACAACCCGCATTCTACGCATCAGAGGATCGTATAATGTTTATTTCTTTTTTGCATGAAGTCGTATGGTCGTGTAACTTTGTCAGACGACTATTGGGGTCATTTCCCATGCTCATAATTTTTGCCAATTTTTAAATGACCGTTTTGCCCCTAGCTGATCTTGTTTCGGCCATAACTTTTGATTGGAAAGGAGTTTTGATCTTAATCCACTTCCATTGGATTCGAATGATGGTTTACCTTTTCGTAGAGTGGTCAGATGTGAAAAACGAACTTACCGTTTAGGAGATATGGCAGAAATAAGGTTTGGAAGGTGAAAAACTGCTTAACCGGGTCAAACAAGGTGATTAGCTGATTGGTCCATAACCCATTTCGGGGTTAGCGTTATGGGGAGGCTGAAACGAGTTAGGTTTTAATTCTACTTCAGTTTTCTAGCTGCCACTTACCTCCTAGGAACCCTAACAATGGCCTCCACCTTCTAATTTCATCCCAAATCGCTCTCTAATCAAGGATTAAGCTTAGCAACATCAAATCTAGGAGAAATAGCACCATTTCAGAGTTAGAGCTGCTGTTAGACGTTGGAGATCGCCCCAAATCAGCGGAGTTTCAGTTTTGAAAGTTCGATTTGTGGCTAAGGTGAGTGATTAGCATGGTTTTTACACTAGTTGTAGTTAATCAGGGTGAATAGTGTTAATTAACGAAATTATACATGTTAAAAATCTAGAAAAATGTTTAGAAATTCTTAAATATTATTTTAAGCCTCTGTTTGAAATTTGGGGTAATTTGGTTATGTTTTGCTAATTCTATCATTAGTTGTTGTTAAACATGATTGGGGGAAAACATGGGTTTTTGGGTATGTTTGATCCATATAGACATGATTATTTATTGTTTTGGTGTTTGTGAACGACTATACATGTTGCTATGACTGTTTGGGATATTTTGAGTTTGCACATAATTGTTAGATTGGTAGAAAACGTCGTCGTATGGCGTAAAAACGGTCGTTGGAAAGTTGCAGGAAATATGCAGAGGACCGGATCGGATCGCCCCAGCCGAACCGACCCGTTCGTGACCCCCGAGCCGACCAGACCCGCTCGCCTGGATGTATCACGAACCGCTTGCTAGGGCCAGGAGGCTTGACCCTGAACCGCTCGTGCTTCGCATACCCCGAACCGATCTGAAGTGGAAATCACGAACTGTTGCTCCGAAGGGGACATCACGAATTGAGGAGCCCGACCCGAACCCCGTGGGTGCAAACGATCTGAATCGTAAGCCACGAACGAGTAGGACCAAATCGAAGGAGGAAGTTCACGCTCGAACTGTGAAGCTTGGTCACGAGACGACCTGGAGAACTGATCACGAACCGAAGGGACGACCGAACCGAACCAAGGGAAGAAATAAGTAGACCAATCCGGTGATGACCAAAAACCCGAGATGCAAAGGTAGTCCAAATAGGAAGCTTGTACTCAGGATCTAGTTGGGAACCAACGAGTTAACTTCATGAGTTGGACTTTGATGTAGGACGTGTGCTAAGGAGTTGTCGACGTCCATAACTTCGAATCACCACCGAGATGGATGTTAGGCCACGGATCAGTGCAGTGGGGTAGTCACTACTCCATGGGGCAGAGTGATCATAGCAAGGCTATGAGCCAGTGCAGTGGAGTCGTTATGATTCCATGGGCAGAGTTGACGTAGTAATGGATTATTGACTATGGATCAGTGTAGTGGAGCCGTTATGACTCCATGGGGCAGAGTGATCATAGTAAGGATATAGGGTGATCAAAGCGGTGGATATCGTATGCTTTACGCACTAAGTGAGAGATGTGAGGATGGTTGCTATGCTTGATTGTTTGACATCACTATGACATGCACACCCCCTCCCCGTATCTTTACACCATATGTTAGTGTCACCTTAGAGTATTGTACATCTTGTTGTGCTGACTCTTTGGTTGTAGGTCCAGGTTCAGGTATGGTTATGTATACCTGTTATTGTTCTATTTTGGTGCTTATCGTTCATACCAGACTTTTGTCTAACCCAGAGTTTTATGTCTTTTCTTATTACGCTGGGTGCTCTTAAACGGCAGACTAGAGACAGGTTAGGTGGTATGCACGAGTAGCTATATCAGAGACGAGCAGCAGGCTTCCACGTATGATATATATAGATATTTTCCCTGTGTTGTTGCTGATCACTACTTTGGGCATTAGTAGTGCACCTCTTTCTTTTCTTTAGAGACAGTATGTTGGAGTTGTAATAAGCTGTATTTTGGATTTCTGCTGCTATGACCATTATGGTTTAGTTTTCAGCTTATGCACTGCCTCGCCTGTTTTATATCAAGTGTGTTATTATTATATTTTATTCCATGTAATGTGAGACATTCTACATGTTCTTTATTAGTTCACCGTTAAGTTTCTTTTATTCTGACGACCGTCCCGTGCTAGTTGGACACCGGTACAGCGCGTTTCATGAGAAATGCCGGCTGGTGCGGGGCGGGCCGTCACATTTGGTATCAGAGCTCTAGGTTGCGTAGTTAACCTAGGGAAAGACACCAAGAAGAGATTGTATACGTATATGAGAGCACGTATTTGTGATATTTTTGTTTTCAAAAGCTATATATACTATTAGTATATCTAAGGATGAAGTCGCACTGCACTGGCACCACTATGGAGATGGTTAATCGTTTTCTCTTTACAGATTGAACGATGAGCTGATATACGAAGAATACTGGTAAAGGAGCCAATAACAGGAATGCTCCCGACATGAGGACTATGTTCACCGACTTCATGAGAGAGAAACTTAGGGATGTGCAGAGGGAAGCTCCTAATGCTGCTAATGGTGGTGGTGCAGCGGTGTAGGCGCCTAGGGCCGATTTCTCCAAGCTCTGTAAGGATTACACTAGCCTTGGTGGAAAGCCGTTCCACGGAACGGAGTCGACTACGGATGTTTAAGATTGGTTGGATAGTTGTGAGCATATCTTCAAAGACTTGGGTATCGAGGATGCGATGAAGAGAAAGCTAACATCCCGTCAGCTGTAAGGACGAGCAATGAATTGATCGAATGCTATTAAGGCAGCTACTCCCGAGGATCAAGTTACTTGGAATCAGTTTAAGACTAGCGATAAGTTTATTCCAGCTGCTCAGAAGTCAGTATTGTTTAAAAGGTTCTTGGAGCTAAAGCAGAATGGTAGATTTGTCTCGGAGTATATTGCTGAGTTCGACACTCTATCGAAATATGGATTATCCCTTATCGATACTGCCGAGAAGAAGAACGAGAAGTTCATAACTGGTTTGGACGGATACTTGGGGGAAAGGCTTATTAACCACATCGATGAGACGTTTGAATCAATTATGGAGAAAGCATTGAGGTCAGAGAGTCTTTACCCTAAAACGAAGACTGAGGTTGCATCTGCAGAGGAGCCAAAACCGCAAGCAAGAAGTGGAGGCAAGAATGGTTCTTAGAATAAGAGGAAGCAGAATCAAACCAAGGATGGCCAGAAGAAGAAGAATAAGAAGGATGTATAGTGCTTTAGCTGTGGCAAGAAGGGCCATTATGCTAAAGAGTGTCGAGCAAAGCCAGCGGATAGGAAGTTCTTCAACTGTGGCCAAGTTGGGAATCAAAAGGATAAGTGTCCACAACCTTTGAAAGAGAATCAGAGAGTGAAAGAATATGCCATCAATGTTGTTCCTTCTTCGTCGAATGCCGCAACTGCCACGGAGAAAGGAAAGAATATCGTTATTCAAGGTATGCTTTCCGTTTATGATGTTCCGGTTAGAGTGTTGTTTGATACTGGGGCTTCCCATTCCTTCATATCTAGTGACCTGGTAGATAGGTTGGGATTGGAGCCCGAGATAGTCGATAGACCTTTAGTAGTGACGAATCCGATTGGTGGTATGACTAGCCTTAGTATGATTTGCCGTAATATGGTCTTATCGAGTTATGGATGTATGTTTATTTGTGACTGCTTTGTTTTGGGCTTTACTGGGTTTGGCATTATTTTGGGAGTCAATTGGCTCCAAAGGTATGGGGTGGTGGTAGACTGTGAGGGCTTTTTGGTGATAGTTAGAGCGGATGATGGGCGGAGGGTAGTGTTTGGTGGTCTACTTTGTGATGGGGTAATGGCTAGTTTCCTAAATTCCCTCAACATCCCGCATGATGAGTTGTCAGATGTGCCCGTGGCTGGCCAGTATCCGGACGTCTTCGAGGAAGTGACCAGACTTCCACCACACCGAGAGATTGAGTTTCGTATTGATTAACTGAAAGATGCCAGACCTATAGTGATGCCACTTCGTCGTATGGCACCAAGGGAGCAGCGAGAGCTCAGGGTGCAAGTAAGCGATCTTTTGAAGAAGGGATTTATCAGAAGAATTATTTCTGAGTGGGGAGCACCAGTTGTGTTTTCTACCAAGGCAGATGGTTCCCTTCGATTGTGTGTAGACTACCGCGAGTTGAATAAGGTAACGAGGAAGAATAAGTATCCTCTACCACGAGTAGATGATTTGTTTGATCAGTTGAGTGGCGCGAGAGTGTTCTCCCAGTTGGATCTCGCGATATTTTTTCATCAGCTTAGAGTGGAAGCTGAAAGTATAGCTAAAACGACATTTCGGACGCCGTCTGGATTCTATGAGTGGTTGGTTATGCCATTTGGGTTGACCAATGCACTAGCATATTTTGTGGATCTTATGAATAGGGTGTTCAGAGATCAGTTGAATAAGTTTGTTCTTGTGTTCGTGGATGATATCTTGGTTTTCTCGAAGACAGAGGAAGAACACAAGGAACATTTGAGGATAGTGATGGAGGTTTTGAGAAGACACCAATTGAAAGCGAAATTTTCTAAGTGTCACTTCTGGAGGAGGGAAGTGAGATTCTTGGGCCATGTTGTTTCATAGAATGGTATTACGGTGGATCCTGCGAAAGTGGCTACGGTACAAGATTGGTGTATGCCCAAGAATGCAATAGACATAAGAAGTTTCTTGGGGTTAGCTGGATATTATCGTAAGTTTATCCAAGACTTCTCCAAGATAGCAGCACCGTTGATTCAGTTGACCAAGAAGAATCAAGCTTTCGTCTGGGACGAAAAGTGTGAGAATGCATTTAAGAGTCTAAAGTAAAAGTTAATGTGCGCACCAGTGTTGGTCATTCCTAAGGGGAATGAAAAGATGACGGTATACACGGATGCCTGCGGTACCGGACTAGGTGCTGTATTGATGCAATGGGGTAGAGTAGTAGCTTATGCAAGTCGGCAACTGAAACCGCATGAGAAGAGGTATCCTACCCACGATTTGGAATTGGCTGCGATCGTGTTCGCATTGAAGATGTGGAGACATTATCTCTTGGGAGAAAGATTTGAGTTGTTTACTGATCATAAATCGTTAAAGTATCTTTTCTCTCAGAAGGATTTAAATCTTCGCCAGCAGAGATGGTTAGAGTTCTTGGCTTCGTATGATTTCGATATCGCATATGCACCAGGAAAAGGCAATGCAGTAGCTGATGCCTTGAGTAGGAGACATGCTAGTTTAGGGGCTATGTTACTTGAATGGAAGCAACTGGAGTATATCGCAGGGTATGATTTCAGACCAAAGTGCGAATTGGATCCAGTAATGTTAGCAAGTTTGACGATCAGGCCCTCTTTGATTGAGTGGATTGGCTCTAGTTAGAGGGATGATCCTAACCTTTTGGAAATCATCTCCAAGTTAGAGATGGGTATCGACAGTAAGGAGATGAACAAGTATGGGCTTGATCGAGATGGATGGCTTCGAAAGAATGGAAGGTTAGTTGTACCCAACATGAATGGATTGAGAGATGAAGTGGTTAGAGAGTGTCATCACTCAAAACTAACCTTACATCCCGGTTGTAACAAGATGGATCGAGACATGAAGCAGACTTATTACTGGGAAGGGATGAAGAGAGACGTTGGGAGGTTTATATCCAAGTGTATAAATTGCCAGCTAGTTAAAGCTGAGCAAAAGAAGCCAAATGGTTTGTTACAACCATTAGAGATTCCATAATGAAAATGGGAGCAAGTATCAATGGATTTCATTGATGGGTTACCAAGGACTAGATCGGGCCACGATAGTATTTGGGTGATTGTTGACAGATTGACCAAGAGTGCAAGGTTCTTACCGATCAAATCGAATAGAACAACAGCTAAGTTAGCAGAACTGTATATGAAGTGGGTAGTGAGATTTCATGGAGTACCCAAAAACATTATGAGTGACCGAGACCCGTTGTTTACTAGTGGGTTTTGGAAGAGCTTACAAGAGGCTCTAGGGTCAGAATTATATCTCAGTACCGCGTATCATCCTCAAACTGATGGTCAAACAGAGAAGGTGAATCGTATATTAGAAGATCTCTTGAGAGCTTGCATATTGGATTTTGGTGGGTCATTGGATGACCATTTGCATCTAGTAGAGTTTGCATATAATAACAGTTATCGATCGAGTATCGGTATGGATCCATTTGAAGCTTTGTACAGAAGACCGTGCAACTCACCGTCACGTTGGTTAGAAACTGGTGAGAAGTTTTTGCTTAGACCAAATGTGATAAGAGAAACTTCAGACAAGATTAAGATCATTCAATAGCGAATGAAGGCTGCCCAAGATAGGCAGAAGAGTTATGCCGATAAGAGGTGAAAGGATTTGAAATTCTCCGTTGGCAACCTAGTGTTTGTCAAGATCTCTCCATTAAAGAATGTTATTCGATTTGGAAGGAGAGGAAAGATGGCACCAAGATTTGTTGGTTCATTCCTAATCCTCGAGCAGGTTGGGAATTCGGCATATAAAGTCGAATTACCAGAGAAGATAGCAGGAGTTCATAATGTATTTCATGTTTCCCAGTTAAGGAAATTCGTGCACGACCCCGATATGACTAATTCACCTGATCAGTTGGATGATATCAAAGTAGAACCCGAGGCGGTTGAGAACCGCAAGCCGATTCGTTTTGTCAAGCACGATACGAAGCAACTTCGAAGGAAAGCGGTGAATCTAGTCAAAGTTCAGTGGGGTGGGAATGAGAATAACTGTACTTGGGAGACGGAGGAGAGCATTAGGAAGACATATCCAGAACCCTTTGCCTGGAAAGATTTTAATTGCGACTTAGTTTTTCGCATGCTAGGATAGAATTGTTTATTTGTTTTTGTATGTTTGATTGTTTGAATGGTTGATAGGCATGCGGGATCCTTCGCTTGTTTCTTGGTTAAGGAATTTCTAGGGCGAAATTTCTTAAGGGGGTGAGAATGTAACGTCCCGCATTCTACGCATCAGAGGATCGTGGAATGTTTATTTCTTTTTCGTATGAAGTCGTATGGTCGTGTAACTTTGGGAGATGACTATTGGGGTCATTTCCCATGCTCACAATTTTTGCCGATTTTTAAATGACCGTTTTCCCCAAGCTGATCTTGTTTCGGTCATAACTTTTGATTGGAAAGGAGTTTTGATCTGAAACCACTTCCATTGGATTCGAATGATGGTTTACCTTTCCGTAGAGTGGTCAGATGTGAAAACCAGACTTACCGTTTAGGAGATATGGCTGAAATAAGGTTTAGAAGGTGAAAACTGCTTAACCGGGCCAAATAAGGTGATTAGTGGATGGGCCCATAAGGATTAGGGTTATGGGGAGGTTGAAATGAGTTAGGTTTTAATTCTATTTTAGTTTTCTAGCCGCCACTTACATCCTAGGAACCCAAACAATGGCCTGCACCTTTTAATTTCATCCCAAATCGCTCTTTAATCAAGGATTAAGCTTAGCAACATCAAATCAAAGAGAAATAGCACCATTTCAGAGTTAGAGATGCTGTTAGACATTGTAGATTTCCCCAAATCAGAGGAGTTTTAGTTTTGAAAGTTTTATTTGTGGCTAAGGTGAGTGATTAGCATGGTTTTTACACTAATTGCAGTTAATCAGGGTGATTAGTGTTAATTAACGAAATTATACATGTTAAAAATCTGGAAAAATGTTTAGAAATTCTTAAATATTATTTTAAGACTCTGTTAGAAATTTGGGGTAATTTGGTTATGTTTTGCAAATTCTATCATTAGTTGTTGTTAAACATGATTAGTGGAAAACATGGGTTTTTGGTTATGTTTGATCCATATAGACATGATTATTTATTGTTTTGGTGTTTGTGAATGAC
Organism: Allium sativum; assembly: GCA_030737875.1. Classification (NCBI taxonomy): domain Eukaryota; kingdom Viridiplantae; phylum Streptophyta; class Magnoliopsida; order Asparagales; family Amaryllidaceae; genus Allium; species Allium sativum. Next base: position 532,650,448 of record CM060913.1, on the reverse strand, counting down.
TATACATATTGCTATGATTGTTTGGGATGTTTTGAGATTGCATAGAATTGTTAGATTGGTCGAAAACGCCGTCGTATGGCGTAAAAACAATCACTAGAAAGTTGCAGGAAATATGCAGAGGACCGGATCGGATCGCCCCAACCGAATCGATCCGTTCGTTGTAACACCCCGTATTTCCTGTGGATATTAAAGTAATGAATTAAAGAATACTTAATTTTAAAGTTAGGAATTAAGGGAAACGGGTTGCGCCATTGCGTTCGTCTCAGAATTCTGCTTAAGATAGAGTCCGAGTTTGCGTAAATCGGACTCCATATGAAGAAGTTATAAGCCTAAGAAGTTTTTATACGCACTAGGAAGATTGTACATGAATATTATAAGTCCAGAAAGTTCAAAAAAGGTCTAAAATTTGAAATCAGCCAAAGGGAAGTGGGCGTGAAAATTCCCGCTCAACAGGTGTCGACCCCCCCAAGGGGAGACGACATAGGTGTCGACCCCCTTAAGGGGAGTTGACATAGGAGTCGACCCCCTATAGGGGAGTCGACATAGGTGTCGACCCCGCTATAGGGTGTCGATCCCTTTTCCAGATCTGGACGAAATTTCTGGACCAACGTGTTTTGACTGATGTGTCGCTCCCTGATTTGCTGTGTGACATATTTTTCTGCTATGAATGATTCTGATGACTTCTAAACTGATCTAAAGGCTCTAAATCTTCCTATACACCTATAAAAAGACCCCTAAACCTATTGTTTTCTACACACGATTTCATAAGCATTTATATGCTGCTAAAACTTGAAGTGACCTAGCCTCCACCTTAATCAATCAAATTTAGAGTTTTCAAGTTAACAATCAAAGTCTACATCAAAGGAATAGCTAATAAAATTCAGAAATCAGATCCCAGAATTCAAGACCGTTCTGTAATTTGTAAGTTCATGTTACTTTCAGAAGTAAAATTCAATCGTGATTCTGACATTGTAATAAATCTGAATTTGAGATTATGCCTATTTCTATCTGTCTTTCTATATCCATTGGATCTATCTCATTGATATTATTATGTCTATTCTTTGTCTGTTCTTCCCTTTTTGTTTTATAACCAGGCTACTGCGAGTCTGAGCCGAATCTCATAAGAGATGAATGTACGTTGGTAAAAATTTGGTATAATATATGATTTGGACATGACCAGCGCTAAAATTGGGTATAATATATGATTTGGACATGACTAGCGCTAAAATTGGGTATAATATATGATTTGGACAAGACCAACGCAAAAACTGGGAGAAGTATTAAATTATGTATAACTGGGCATAACTGATTTGAGGACATAACACATGTTGTATTCAAAACATAAAGTGTATCGAATATATGACTTGAGATTTTAGGCATAAAGTATATTGGACATATGACTTGGGATTTGGGGCGTGAATTGAACTGTAAACATATAAGGCATACTACATGTTGTGGTTTAAGATCTAAAATTGGGGCATATATATATATATATATATATATATATATGATAGTTTATGACTTGGAAGAAGGAAATCATTGTGTATAGTGATATATGGCTTAGGCATGAAAAACCTATAGTAAGATAGGGATAACTGTTAAATGTGAACACGTCTAAATTGGGATTTTGGGTAATTGGCATGCATTGTAATTAAAGACTATAATTTGGCATAATATATACCGCGAATCATGATTGGGGGTTTTTGGGAGAATATTTTGTACGTTGCAATATGACTAAACCTTAGGGCGTGTGCTATATTGTGATTTTTGGGGCATGACTATTATTGCAAATTTGGGAAAATTGGGCATAACCTATTTTGAGTAATAACTTGAATTTGAATTTGTGGGGCTTAACTTGAAATTAGCTTTGTTGAGTTATAACTTGAGAATTGGAACATGACTAGTTGGGATAATTAGCATATAAAATCTAGACTTGGACATGTATGGTAAATATGCTAAAAGATAAACATGCCTAACCCGAGGTTAGATTGGGCCGCGGTGTAAAACTGCCCGGAACCGCCCGACACATCCAGTAACCGCAACAACACCTATCTAATGTGAGAGGTTAGTGCATCATGCCCAAGAAAAACCGAAGGTTAGATTGAGTTGTGGTGTAAAACTGTCCGGAACCGCCCGGCACATCCAGTAACCGCAACAACATAGATCTAATGTGAGAGGTTAGTGCATTAATAAATCGATTAATGCTAATAAACAAGAAATGTTAAGAATGGTAGGGTTAAGTTAACTAAGGCAACACTTAACCGTTATAACATGTTAATTAGACAAGAAGATGGGGTTAAGTAAATTTGGAACACTTAACCATTATAACATGTTAATTAGACAAGAAGGTGAGGTTAAGTAAATTTACAACACTTAACCGTTATAATATGTTAATTGGAAAAGTGAGCAGGGTTAAGTTAATCAGTACAACATGATGAATGAGAAGGGTTAAGTTAATAAGAGACACTTAACCAATATGACATGATGAATGGGTAGGGTTAAGTTAAAATAAGAGAGCAACACTTAACCAATATAACAGGATGCGTGGAAGGGTTAAGTTAACACAAGAATGCAACACTTAACCAATGTAACACGACAAGTGGGTGGGTTAAGTTAACTTGAATTGGTTGATGACACTTAACCAATACCGCATGATGAACGCGTGGGGTTAAGTTAATAAGAAACACTTAACCAATGTAACTTGATGAATGAATGGGGTTAAGTTAATGGGAAATACTTAACCAATATAGCATGATGAATGGATGGGGTTAAGTTAATGAGAAACTCTTAACCAATCCAACATGACGAGTGAGAAGGGTTAATGAGAAACACTCAACCAACATAACATGATGAGTGGGTGGGTTAAGTTAACATGAATGGTCAACACTTAACCAATATCACATATTGTGTGGGAGGGTTAAGTACATATCGGGTTGGTGGGTAATATTAGTAAATATAGGCCTACAAACTTAACCATTAAGTAAACGTGTTTGAATCAGTGGGAGGGTTAAGTACATATCGGGTTGGTGGGTAATATTAGTAGATATAGGCCCACAAACTTAACTAGTAAGAAACCCTAGTAACGGGGACCCATTTCAGCAGTAACCCACATAGATGTATCAAGGTACCCTGAAACTAGGCAGGGTAGGGCACGATTACTGGGCTGATTATAAGCGGTCAAAATAGCAGTAGGGGGTACGTCAGTGTAGGTTCCGATGGATTACGGGCGTGCACGTACTCCGGAGTGGGAAAAAGCAGGCACTGGGTACCAGTAGTTATACACTGTGCATCTTGAATCATGTCGGGTCGCTATCATAAGGACCGATACACCTTATGGTGGGACCAGCACAGGGTATCTACACGCAAGAGAGGGCCGATTGACATAGACACATGGAACATTAATACAAGTAGGGAGCCGGTCGACAGTGTAGTAAGGGTACATCTAACATCTTCATGGCAATTAGGTCGAATGAGGTAAAGATCCTCATACTAGATGTACACCTGGAGGCTACCATAATTGCGGGGATTGGGATCACGTGGTAATATTATCACTTTACACAGATTACTAGTTGGGACACTAGTTAAGCGGTGCAGAGATATAAAAATCAGAATAACAAGGTAGTAGCGAAGCAGAGAAAGAGTAGAAGTGTATTCTGTTTATCTTGCCTTATCATATCTATACTAATCGTATGTTATCTTGTTATCCTTGTTCTCATGGTATTGTCTTATATTCAGTTTATTCATGTCATGATGCTTTTTCATATTTACATGCTGAAAGTCACCGGACTTACCAGACTTATGTCTGACCTAGTTTGTTTCGCCTCTTTTCTTCCGTTCCCCCCAGGTTTACAGGGAGGAAATGTTACCACTTAGCTCAGTTTTCTTTCCAAGCTCGAAGATAGTCAATGTATTGCTTTGGACTCTCTCTTCCACTGCTATGGCTGGTTCATGCTTTATTTGGGGAATATCATTGTCATTTTATGCTTCTTTTATACTTGGATGTTTTTGAATCAAGACAGAAGTTCTATGTATTGTTTTTAAATAATATTGAGACCATTGTTGTAAAAGCTGGACTGAACCACATTGTTTATAAAATGACTTTATTTTTCACTGCTTTATTTATCTGTCTTGTAATTTATCTGCATCTTTTACCTAAAACGCTCCATCGAAGTTAAGGCATTCCCTTTGTGAGTAACCTTAACAGAGGTGGGGTGTTACACTTGGTATCAGAGCTGAAGGTTACTGGATCAGATAAAAGATTTGAAAAATTATTTTCAAAACGGTTTTAAAGAAGCATTTTCAAAAGAAAAGTTTTGTTTTAAAGGCATACTCCCCAGAGCCATATGCACTATCTTTTGATCCTCTGTTTGAATCCTTGTTTCCTTCTTTCCTGAGTCTCCAGGGCTCCTCGCTTTCTGGGTGGTAATCTCATCGCGGCATTGTTCCGTATGCTTGATGAGACTACGACACCTGTCAAAGGGTGAAGAAATGCCCAACTTCCATATATAGCCACAGTAGTTTCACCTGCGGCTAATTTTCTTTCAAGCATTGTAGGGTTTTCCATGCGATGGAGGCAGCTTTCAAGAGACTTGTCAACATGTTACACAAAGATGGCAAAGATGAGAATAAGGGAGTTTGGCTAAGGAACACAACCCAAGGATGAGAAACTCATGGATATGGACTTGGTTCACGAAGGAGGAAAGAATAGGAAAATCTAAGATAAGAGGAAGTGTCATTATTATGATATAACAGGTCATATAATTAAGGTCTAGGGCAAGAACAAAGGACAAGATTTTCAGGAAGGCAAGAGCATGCTTTCACCGCCAGTGTACCCGAGAGAGATAGTAAAGTCTAATTTTTCTTTTTTATCATCCTATTAGTACTCTTTTTGATTTTAGTGCTTCTCATTCGTTTATATCTGCTTCCATAGTTGAGTCTCTACACCTTAGTACTTGTATAGTAAAAGTTCCCATTATTGTCTCAAATCCAATTGGTGGTTCGGCTCATTTATCTTTGATTTGTAAGGATTTTAGAATAGCTATATTAAGTATTGAGTTTAAGTGTCATACTTATGTTTTTGGGTTTCATGGGCTATGGGTTGATTCTAGGCATGGATTGGTTAGCTAGTAATTGTGAAAGGAGGGTAGTTAGGCTTCGACTTGCCTCAGGAATACCCTCGATATTTCGTGCGATCCTAAGGGATCAGTTTGTCTTGGCTACCTAGAATCACTTGATGCATCTATCGACGATTTGTGATCCGTTGGAGTTCTCCATGAGTACGCAGATGTTTTTGATTAGGTTAGGGGTTTTCCTCCCAAAACGCGAGATAGACTTCCACATATATCTAGTTGACAATGCAAAGCCAGTAGCATTACCTGTACGACACATGAATCCAAGAAAAAGGAAGGGCTCAGTAAACAAGTAAAAGAGTTACTTGAAAAAGGTTCATAAGGCAAAGTATTTCTGAATGGGGTGCTCCAGTCGTTTTCGTTACAAAGGCGGATGGTTCACTTCGCTTGTGCATAGATGGTATTTTGGAATGAGGAAGAACATGCTTTGCATCTAAGGGAAGTATCGTAACCCTCCAAGCGCATCAACTTAAGACGAAGCTCCCCAAAAGTATCATTTTTGGAGAGAAGAAGTAAGGTTTCTAGGACATGTGGCACCCAAAGAAGGGATAGCAGTAGATCCCGCAAAAGTAGTTGCAGTGCAAGACTGGAAGGTCCCAAGGAATGCAACAGAAGTAAGAAGCTTTCTTGGACTAGCGGGCTAATATAGGAAGTTAATGAAGGACTTTATGTAGGTATCAGCCCCACTTACTAGATTGACGAAGAAGAATCTAATCATCTTAGTATATACATTTGGTAACATGGTTAGCATCTGTTTATTTCCAAGAGATAGTTTTGGGAATATTAGTAGGACACAACAAAAGTTGTAGTGCCGAGAATACTAGAAGAAGAAGAGGTGAAATGAGAGGCGACATTGAAATGAGTTCCAACTCATATTTTGGAAACAGAAATTAAGGTGCTACGCAATCGTGAAGTCAAGACAGTCAGAGCACAATGAAGCGAAGCTCAAGAAGATGCGACTTAGAAGACTGAAGACTAGATACGTACATCATACCCTTTTTGAGGGTATATCCTTGATCTCTCTTTTTCTGTAAAGTTTATTTGCTAGTCTTTATGTTTTAAGTATATCCTCTCGATCCTATCCTCGATCCTTAGTTAGAAGCCAATGGATGTAAACATGTGTTTGAGACATGTTATGTTTGGTGGATGCGAGTGGATGTAAGTGTTTGCTAGTGGTTCCTCGTGGATGCATATACACACATTAGGCACTAGATCGGCTCAGTCACTTTCATATTGCATATGCATGAGTGAATTTTTATATATATGAATCGAAACTTGATGTGTTATCATATGGATGTTGCATTTGTATGAATGATTGTGCACTCATGTAGAAGTTATATGGTACGATTAGACATAATTGCATACATGATGGACTCATGGCACTGACATAATTTGCATTAAGGAGGTCAACTGAATCAGTAGACTGCCTGATTTTGCATTAGATAACGACATATACACACACTATGCATATGTTCATGAAAAGCATTAGAAATATTTTAAGGACAATGGACGCCTGTGATTGAATGGTTGAGTAGATGGATGTTAGGATACATTCTCCTATTGTTTTCTACACATGAATTCATAAGCGTTTATATGCTGCTAAAACCTGAAGTGACCTAGCCTTCACCTTAATCAATCAAATTTAGAGTTTTCAAGTTAACAATCAAAGTCTACATCAAAGGAATAGCTAATCAAATCCAGAAATCAGATCCCAGAATTAAAGACTGTTCTGTAATTTGTATCATGTTACTTTCAGAAGTAAAATTCAATCGTTATTCTGACATTGTAATAAATCTGAATTTGAGATTATGCCTAATTCTATCTGTCTTTCTATATCCATTGGATCTATCTCATTGATATTATTATGTCCATTCTTTGTCTCTTCTTTCCTTCTTCCCTTTTTGTTTTATAGCCAGGCTACTACGAGCCTGAGCCGAATCTCATAAGAGATGAACGTACGTTGCGAAAAATTTGGTATAATATATGATTTGGACATGACCAGCGCTGAAATTGGGTATAATATATGATTTGGACATGACTAGCGCTAAAATTGGGTATAATATATGATTTGGACATGACCAGCGCAAAAACCGGGAAAAGTATTAAATTATGTATAATTGGGCATAACTGATTTGTAACTGATTTGAGGACACAACACATGTTGTATTCAAAACATAAAGTGTATCGAACATAAGACTTGAGATTTTAGGCATAAAGTATATTGGACATATGACTTGAGATTTGAGGCGTGAATCGAACTATAAACAAATAAGGCATAGTACATGTTGTGGTTTAAGACCTAAAATTGGGGCGTGTATATATATATATATATATATATATATGATAATTTATGACTTGGAAGAAGGAAATCATTGTGTATAGTGATATATGGCTTAGGCATGAAAACCAACAGTAAGATAGGGATAACTGTTTAATGTGAACACGCCTAAATTTGGATTTTGGGTAATTGGCATGCACTGTAATTAAAGGCTATAATTTGGCATAGTTTATATTGCGAATCATGATTGGGGGTTTTTAGGAGAATATTTTGTACGCTGCAATATGACTAAACCTTAGGGCGTGTGCTATATTGTGATTTTTGGGACATGACTATTATTGCAAATTTGGGGAAATTGGGCGTAACCTATTTTGAGTAATAACTTGAATTTGAATTTGTGGGGCTTAACTTGAAATTAGCTTTGTTGAGGTATGACTTGAGAATTGGAACATGACTAGTTGGGATATTTAGCATATAAAATCTAGACTTGGACATGTATGGTAAATATGCTAAAAGATAAACATGCATAACCCGAGGTTAGATTGGGTTGCGGTGTAAAACTGCCCGGAACCGCCCGACACATCCAGTAACCGCAACAACACCTATCTAATGTGAGAGGTTAGTGCATCATGCCCAAGAAAAACCCAAGGTTAGATTGAGTTGTGGTGTAAAACTGTCCGGAACCGCCCGGCACATCCAGTAACCGCAACAATATAGATCTAATGTGAGAGGTTGGTGCATTAATAAATCGATTAATGCTAATAAACAAGAAATGTTAAGAATGGTAGGGTTAAGTTAACTAAGGCAACACTTAACCGTTATAACATGTTAATTAGACAAGAAGATGGGGTTAAGTAAATTTGGAACACTAAACCATTATAACATATGTTAACTAGACAAGAAGGTGAGGTTAAGTAAATTTAGAACACTTAACCGTTATAATATGTTAATTGGACAAGTGAGCAGGGTTAAGTTAACCAGTACAACATGATGAATGAGAAGGGTTAAGTTATAAGAAACACTTAACCAATATGACATGATGAATGGGTAGGTTTAAGTTAAAACAAGAGAGCAACACTTAACCAATATAACAGGATGCGTGGAAGGGTTAAGTTAACACAAGAAGGCAACACTTAACCAATGTAACACGACAAGTGGGTGGGTTAAGTTGACTTGAATTGATTGATGATACTTAACCAATACAGCATGATGAACGTGTGGGGTTAAGTTAATAAGAAACACTTAACCAATGTAACTTGATGAATGAATGGGGTTAAGTTAATGGGAAATACTTAACCAATATAGCATGATGAATGGATGAGGTTAAGTTAATGAGAAACACTTAACCAATCCAACATGACGAGTGAGAAGGGTTAATAAGAAACACTCAACCAACATAACATGATGAGTGAGTGGGTTAAGTTAACATGAATGGTCAACACTTAACCAATATGACATAATGTGTGGGAGGGTTAAGTACATATCGGGTTGGTGGATAATATTAGTAAATATAGGCCTACAAACTTAACCATTAAGTAAACGTGTTTGAATCAGTGGGAGGGTTAAGTACATATCGGGTTGATGGGTAATATTAGTAGATATAGGCCCACAAACTTAACTAGTAAGAAACCCTAGTAACGGGGACCCATTTCAGTAGTAACCCACATAGATGTATCAAGGTACCCTGAAACTAGGCAGGGTAGGGCACAATTACTGGGCTAATTATAAGCAGTCAAAATAGCAGTAGGGGGTACATCAGTGTAGGTTCCGATGGATTACGGGAGTGCACGTACTCCGGAGTGGGAAAAAGCAGGCACTGGGTACCAGTAGTTATACACTGTGCATCTTGAATCGCGTCGGGTCGCTATCATAAGGACCGATACACCTTATGGTGGGACCAGCACAGGGTATCTACACGCAAGAGAGGGCCGATTGACACAGATGCATGGAACATTAATACAAGTAGGGAGCCGATCAACAGGGTAGTAAAGGCACATCTAACATCTTCATAGCAATTAGGCCGACTGAGGTAAAGATCCTCATACTAGATGTACACCTGAAGGCTACCATAATTGCGGGGATTGGGATCACGTGGTAATATTATCACTTTACACAGATTACTAGTTGGGACACTAGTTAGGCGGTGCAGAGATATAAAAATCAGAATAACAAGGTAGTAGCGAAGCAGAGAAAGAGTAGAAGCGCATTCTGTTTATCTTGCCTTTTCATATCTATACTAATCGTATGTAATCTTGTTATCCTTGTTCTCACAGTATTGTCTTATATTCAGTTTATTCATGTCATGATGCTTTTGCCTATTTACATGCTGAAAGTCACCGGACTTACCAGACTTATGTCTGACCTAGTTTGTTTCGCCTCTTTTCTTCCGTTTCCCCCCCAGGTTCATAGGGAGGAAATTTTACCACTTGGCTCATTTTTCTTTCAAAGCTCGAAGATAGTCAATGTATTGCTTTGGACTCCCTCTTCCACTGCTATGGCTGGTTCATGCTTTATTTAGGGAATATCATTGTCATTTTACGCTTCCTTTATACTTGGAAGTTTTTGAATCAAGGCAGAAGTTCTATGTATTGTTTTTGAGTATGATTGAGATCATTGTTGTAAAAGCTTGACTGAACCTCATTGTTTATAAAATGACTTTATTTTCTGCTGCTTTATTTGTCTGTCTTGTAATTTATCTACATCTTTTACCTAAAATGCTCCACCGAAGTTAAGGCATTCCCTTTATTAGTGACCTTAATGGAGGTTGGGTGTTACATTCGTGATCCTCGAACTAACCCAGATGTGCTCGCCTGAATGTATCATGACCGCTTGCTAGGGCCAGGAGGCTTGACCCTGAACCGCTCGTGCTTCGCATACCCCGAACCGATTTGAAGTGGAAATCACAAACCATTCCTCCGAAGAGGACATCACGAATTGAGGAGCCCGACCCGAACCCAGTGGGAGCACACGATCCGAATCGGAAGCCATGAACGAGTAGGACCAAACCGAGGGAGGAAGTTCACGCTCGAACTGTGAAGCTTGGTCAACCGACCTGGAGAACTGATCACGAACCGATGGGACGACTGAACCGAACCAAGGGAAGAAAGAAGAAGACCGATCCGGTGATGACAAAAAACCCGAGATGCAAAGGTAGTCCAAATAGGAAGCTTGTACTTGGGATCCAGTTGGGAACCAACGAGTTAACTTCCTGAGTTGGACTTTGCTGCGGGACGTGTGCAAAGGAGTTGTCGACGTCCATAACTTTGATTCACCACCGAGATGGATGTTAGGCTATGGATCAGTGTAATGGGGTAGTCACTACTCCATGGGGCAGAGTGATTGTAGCAAGGCTATGAGCCAGTGCAGTGGAGTCGTTATGATTCCATGGGGGCAGAGTGGACATAGAAAAGGATTGGTGACTATGGATCAGTGCAGTGGAGCCGTTATGACTCCATAGGGCAGAGTGATCATAGTAAGGATATAGGGTGATCAAAGCGGTGGATATCGTATGCTTTACGCACTCAGTGAGAGATGTGAGGATGGTTGCTATGCTTGATTATTTGACATGCACACCCCTCCCCGTATCTTTACGCCATATGTTAGTGTCACCTTAGAGTATTGTACATCTTATTGTGCTAACTCTTTGGTTGTAGGTCCAGGTTCAGGTATGGTTATGTATACCTATTATTGTTCTTTTTGCTGCTTATCTCTCATACCAGACTTTTGTCTGACCTAGAATTTTATGTCTCTTCTTATTACTCTGGGTGCTCTTAAACGGGTAGACTAGAGACATGTTAGGTGGTATGCACGAGTAGCTGTACCGGGGACGAGCAGGTAGCTTCCACGTATGATATATATAGATATTCTACCTGTGTTGTTGCTGGTCACTACTTTGGGCATTAATAGTGCACCTCTTTCTTTGCTTTAGAGACAGTATGTTGGAGTTGTAATAAGCTGTATTTTGGATTTCCGCTACTATGACGATTATGGTTTAGTTTTCAGCTTATGCACTATCTCGCCTGTTTTATGCCAAGTATGTTATTATTATATTTTATTCCATGCACTGTGAGGCATTCTATAGGTTCTTTATTAGTTCACCGTTAAGTTTCTTTTATTCTGACGACCGTCCCGTGCTAGTTGGACATCGGTACAGCGCGTTTCATGAGAAATGTCGGCTAGTGCGGGGCGGGCCGTCACAATAAATATTAAGGATCCATTCATCACGTTGCCAATTGGTTTTGTGATAATTTGGGTTTCTCTAACATTCTATAATGTTGTGACGATCAATATAATCCCTTGCTCTGATACCAATTGTTAATTCGAGTGCAGTGATAAATGAATAGTCGTTTTGCACTGGATCAATGAGTAAAGTAAAATAACACCAAAGACTTTTGTACTTGTTTGAACTTCCCGTTCTGCGTCCAGTCTGGGATTTCCATTGGAATTTAACAATCAGCAACCCTCTCTTAATCCGGAGGAATAAGTTTACACTACTTGAGCAACCGAACATGACTTCAACCATTTGAGCAACCGAACAGGATTTTTACCGTCTAAGCAACCAAATAGGACTTCAATATCTTCTTTTAAAAGGAAATAAATTCCTTACTACATATTTTGTCTTTATTACATGAAGTTGTCGCGATATTGTATAACTTCTACAATGTTCAATAATAATGATGCTGTAGAGACAAGTCCTACATCAGGGAATTTGTAAAATAAATCTTGTATAACTATTAAGAGTTCACCCTTCACATTGCCAATTGGTTTTGTGATAACTTCCTTCACATTGCCAATTGGTTTTGTGATCTCTAATAGATGCAGATTGAATGCTAAGAGGCTCGGAAGTGAACTTTGACCAATTTTGAATATTTGTAATGTGGAATAACACTAATATTTTCTTTGAAATAAATATGGAATTTGAAGTGTTTGAAAGCAATGTGACAATGGTTTAGAAAAGGGAGTTGCATATTTGGTGTGGGATGATATGAATCTTATATAAGTGTGAGTGGAAGCCAACAAATAGATGCATCCTTTTAGAGATCTCCATTGAAAAAGATGCATCCATTGAGAACTTGTAACTCTTCGAATAGATATGTATATGGACATCACCTTTCATCTCATAGTTGTTACATGTGACTATTTGCAAAACAATTAACAAACGCATGCATGTCTGAGTGGTTAGGACGCTACATGCCACTTAGAGCAACTCTAATTGTTTTACGGGTCGTAATATTATGACTTGTAGATTCAGGGGAAATTTGCTTAAATCTCCCAACAGACGCACTTAGATTTTATCGCCGCGCTGTATTTTTATCAAAGCGCGTCGATACTATCGGCGCGCGTGCAAAAAATCGGTGTGCTAGTGTTTGTAGCCTTTTTTATACATTGTAATTTATGTTTTAGGTTAATTTATTAGTTTAGTTTACAAAATATATTAACGACTTAACCTACTTATTCTAATTTAGTCTTGTTATTATTTATATTTCATGATAATTAACCTATTTAGTATGATTTACTCTTTAATTAATTAGTTTAGGTATATTTATTAGTTTCAATTCGTGTGGTTTAGGTTAACTTTTTAAACCTTGTCCAAAGAAATTTTAAATCTTGTAATTTAGGTTTTAAGTTAAAAAAAATCTTAAGTTAATAAATATATTAACCACTAAAACTATATTATTTTATGAAACTTGATTTATTGTCCCTTTTAGGTTTATTTAGTGGTTTAGGTTGATATAAAACATTTGAATGTACATACAAACTCACGATACAACTGATAATAAAGCATAAGAAAATAGTTTCTCATAAAACATAACGATACAACTAATGTTAAGTAGATCGATACAAATACAACAGACGTTACTCAGGAAAGGTACCATAACTAATAGTTAAACCAAAGTAAAGTAGGAAAATAAAAATGCAAGCAAACTAAATGTTACATTCAATCTCAAGAGATTCTAAAGTAGTTCTAAGCCGCCTAATCTCTTGTTCTAGCTCGTTCGCAAAAGATATGCCCCTTGGACATAAATGATCATCAATCCATTCAGAGTAATTGTAGTTGTTCGACCATAATGAGCATAACTAGAGCCTACGACTAATATTTTATCCATCTGCCCTTACCACCACCTCCATCACGTACCCATAGTGGAAACAAATGGGATATAGTTCACCTCTTGATCATTCAAAGTTTGGGTAATTACAGTCGCTCATACCTCTTGTTCATATATAGGTTGATTGGCTGAGAATTGATCTACCACTTCTTGTGTTGGAGGGCGAGTAACATTAGCTGCTTGTACCTCTCATTTACATATAGTTTAAACCACCATATGACTAAAATCTAGGACATACTCAATTGGTTCCTGGAGTCTAAGTAGGCTAAGATCTGGGTACTCACGACGCACATCCTCGTAGTGCCTCTCTTGGCATTCGATTAGCCAATCAATATTTGTTCTTGGACTACTAGGCGGACGTTGAGCTAAGTTTTGATCTCATTCAGAATCCATTGACGAGGGACATGAAGGCATAGTTGTAGGAATGCAAAGTTTAGTTGGAAACAAAGTCTTTTGAGTGATTTAAGCTGAGCTAAACTCGTAGAGATATATAGATGCATAGTGTACAAGCGAATATAACAAATAATGATGTGAATGGTCACTTTTACAACTTTGCTTTACGTGCTGCCCAACACTGTTTCGCCTGACGTAATACTGTAGGGAATCTTCTTTTCGTACTGCCATGATGTGATCAGTGACTGTTTCCACTTTGCTTTACGTGTTGCGATTTCCACAGCAATTGTCAGCCAAATGACAAGACATGTCACTAGTGCTCTGATTTGCAATGATTGCTTGTAAATTAATGTCACTACACATTGTATAGACATAGTAATTATCATACATAGGGACTGCCTGGTGAGTATTATGTTGAGAGGTCAAATTGGATATTGTAGCCTAGTGGGTAATGACAAACCTACCGATTTCTTTGGCATATGTGCAAGGTGAATAGAGTCAAAGAACTAGATTCGACATTGGATACTGGAGCTAGTCTGGACAATGTGCACACTTCACACTGGACCAATACAGTCATCAATAAAGGAACACTTGTAGCAATAAAGGAACACAGATAACAATAAAGCTATATTAGGGGACGACACTACACATTTAACTCTTACGTTATATTTGGGGACAATCCTACACGTTTAATTGTTAAGATTTATTAGGCGACGACCCTACACGTTTAACACCTATGCTATATTCGTGGACGACCATAAAGCTGAGCACTGCATTTACACACTTATCGACAAAGGGACAATAAAACCCATAAAGATGTACGCCACATAATGCAAATACACAGGTACTGACAAGAACACACTCAAACCAATAAAGTTGCACACAATTTAATAAAGGAACACGGATAACAATAAAGCTACACAATAACCAACACTTCATATCTTACATACAACAACATTGCAAACCATATCTCATATCCAAACATATTCACAAACAACAATGGATTCCTATTTTATGAAATGCATGATGGCTTTTGATAGCGATTCGAGGAAGAAGAAATCCTTCAAGAGGAAGCAGAAGAAATACAAGAAATATGGGACTTATATAATGAAGCCAACGGTTCATCATATACAACTCGAAGGGGATTGGTTCCTAGAAGGAAGTTTATACACTAAAATCAAGCTGCATACCATATGTCTTTGATGTAAGATTACTTCAATGGCAACTGCACTTACGGGCCTCATATGTTTCGTAGAAGTTACAGGATGCGGAGAAATCTATTCCTTCAGATATTGGAGGGTATACAAGGTAACAATGATTAATTTAAGTACAAACAAAATGCATCAAGGACACAGAGGTTAACAGGTGAATAGAAAATGACAGCCATTATGAGAATGTTATCTTATGACACTCCTGCAGATGCATTGGATGATGTATACCGAATTGCAAAGAGCACGACACTTGAAACACTTGAAAGTTTCTGTCAGACTGTGGTGGATGTATATAGAGAGGAGTACTTAAGGTCTCTGAACGCAGCTGATATAGTGTGAATCAGAGAGATGCACGAAAGCAGGGGATGACCGGGCATGTTAGGAAGTCTAGACTGCATGCATTGGGAATGGAAGAACTGCCCTAAGGGATTATAAGGTGCGTACAATGGCAAGGAAGGGCGACCAACCATCATTTGGAAGTTGTAGCATCGTACGATTTGGGGATATGCATGTTTTCTTAGAAATGCCCGGTTCGAATAATGGTTAAATGTTATGGAAAGATCCCATATGTTCAATGATCTTGCTCAAGACTAGGTACCTCCTTTAACATTTACCACTGGCCTAAATACTTACAACAATAGTTATTACCTAGGTGATGACATTTACCCGAAATTGAGCACCATTATTAAAACCTGTTCAAATCCATTGACTCCTAAACAAGCTAAATTCGCGGCGATGCATGAGGGACGGAGAAAAGATGTAGAACGAGCATTCGGTGTTTTACAATCTGAATTTGCAATGATAAGTATTCTTATTTAATGATTATGGAATCATGTTTGCCTACATTGTTCTACGCAACATGATCATAGAAGATGAAAGAGATATGGATGACGGACAATGTGACGGCCTGGAATTTCGCTCGATCCGAATCAGTCGTTAAACCGATCTAGACCGTTCGAACCCCTGATCGTTTGAGAACAGGACAAATCAGAACACAAACAGAAGAACATTTCATTGTTATTACAACAATTCCATCAGATACAAGAATATACAGAGTATAATTGAATAAATTACATTTGATAAATATCAGAGATTACAATAAATTACATTGCAGCGGAAAATAATACAAAGCACAACTGAAGGTGATATACAGATACAGAGCTTTCCGGATATCATTCCAGCTGTAAACCAGGATCCTGTGAATATAAATCTGCAAAACCAAAACTACTAGCTGCCCGTGCGGAAAATAGGGGCACCCAGAGTTTAGGTTAAAACAATAAACTCTAGGTCAGTCATGTGACTGGTGTGAGAACTAAAACAGTTATTAAAACTTTACTTTAAAAGAGAGTAATTCAAGGGACCACGCCGTATAACACGGAACGGGTTTCCTCCCAAGAATACCAGTGCATAGAATAAACAGCGCAATGCTTTTTCGAGAAAATGAAGCTATTATAAGACCCAGGTCCCATCACACAATGCAACACAAGCGGGAGGATAGGGTTTTACCTTATAACAGCCAAACATGCTTGATACGTTTAAAACAAATCATTTGATACTATAATAAGTGTATAGTGTCAAAACAATTTCAATCATAAATATAAATCATAGACGGCATGAGTGCCTCATACCACTATGTCGCCATACTAGTTCTACAATTAAAGCCGAAATACACGTATTGGAAATTGGATTCCGTCATGAGTCGAGGCTAGGGGCAAGCTCCTCTCCGCGTTCGAGACACTCTAGCAAATGCCTCAGGGCTACGCACTCTGGGCAACCCCTGGATCGGTTGGGCCGGTCCTCACTTACGTTAGAGGATTGGCAATTCCTGAACACACGTTTCCCGGTCCTTACAGACCTATAATCGAGGCGCCTCATCCCAACAACCACAAAGGTGAAAAGTATATAAATATCAGGGCTGGTCAGTCACTGACACCACCAAAGCTAGAAAGAAACGTCGTGTTCTCCCAATGGCCTGTATCCCGTTTTTAACTCATACCGAGGTGTGAGGCTCGCGAATTCACGTTATACACAAAGCTGCCACGTAGGCGTGCTTTGATCATCAACCACAAGACTTTGCTTTTCAACAGAAGCCTTGATCATTGCATCTTAGCGTGCCACACAGGCAATTCATGCCATGCGACTGATGTCCATCGATATACAACCTCTGAGCTCGTACGTCTCAGAGAAGGGCGTTAAGCAAAAGAATAAATTCTCCGCCGCCAAACAGATGTATATTTAATAAAAATCAATCAACACAGAATAAAATCCAATGTCAGACACACAATCCATTTACAAGTCCGTTCTGGGTCTGAACGAAACCGGAGGCACTTTCCTCGCATATCCATCCATCCCCAAGTACGTCTGGACGACCACAAACTATTTCCATCCTCTTGGGTGTACTGCCCAATCAGGATCGTCAGTAGTTATCCAAACGATGTGAAAACTTCCTGTCTTCAACCACCGTCTTCATCTTCGACATATCGTCGAATCGGTTATTCAGAATGGGTGTAAACCCGGCCTTTCCGAACAACCCGCGTATATTAGAAACGAATGTTACATAAACACAACATACGCCTCATTCCAATTCTGAATATTCTGTTATTTAAATATTCACATCTTTTGGGAAAGGTTCCCATTAATTTTATCCAAGATAAATTCTTTAAAATTTATCCTGTAATCTTCCTTTGGATGTCGTTTCAAACCAAATTATGGTTTTTCTAAACTAGTCGAGATTAGCGAACCACACTGAAGTAATTATTTATTTTATTTCCCAATCCCAATCTATTCATCCCATGAAGCAAAACTGGTAATACTCCATATCTAACACCACGGTGTTATCGGTAAAATTAATTACCATTTCACGTTCAAATCTAATTAAAGATTTAACTATCGCTTTGGAGCAAAACTGGTAATACTCCATTCTCGTTCATTTTCTAAATTTGGAAATTTAGATTACAAATTCACATTTCAATCTAATTGCAGATTCGTTAAAACTCCTTTTACTGGGTTAAAGAACTAGGTGTTATTTAAAACACAGTTCACGACAAACCCAAATCACATTCTATTTATTATCGGGTTAAAGAGCTAGTGTTACTTAAAACACCGTTCACGATGAACCCACAAATCAATTCTAGTTCAACTCAAATCAAATATATTAGGAATTCTGATTATTTAAAACCCCTTTTTAAATCTAATTTATTTATTTAAAAACAAAAAAATCGGGTTTTAAATTGAGTTCAAACTAGTTCATTTCGATAAAAATCTATTTTTACCTTTTCAAATATGGAGTTTTTCATCCCATATTTTCTCAAATCATTTCTTATGATTTTACACA
Source organism: Allium sativum (assembly GCA_030737875.1). NCBI lineage: Eukaryota > Viridiplantae > Streptophyta > Magnoliopsida > Asparagales > Amaryllidaceae > Allium > Allium sativum. Next base: position 532,631,996 of record CM060913.1, on the reverse strand, counting down.
AATTATTGATATTTTTAATAATTTTATCAAGGCCCGTACAGTCGATTTCCAACAACGGCCATCGAACTGCACTTACAGCGACCTTTTCCAAATTTAATTTGGACGTATCTCCAAATCCAACCGTTAGATTTTTAATTTCTAATATTCGTTAGAAAGCTCTTTTCGATACGAACCCAACGGTTCTGGTTTTAGGAGAATCCGACGGTCGGATCTCCCTTAATGTCCGTTTGAAATAAATGGTCGAAATTCACGAACTGCCGCGGCGCTGCGCGTTCTATTCAGGCCATTATATTATATATATAATATATATAATATATATTTCGTCGATTTCTATTTAAAACGAATTATATAAATAGTTTTAAATTCGTTTCAAAAGCAATTTCAACTTCCATTTCAATTCAAATCAAAATTGAATTCTTCTTTATAAATTCGTTTTAAAATTCATTTCTATTCAATTCAAATTTCAATTCAATTTGAATTCATTTCAATTCGCTTTCAATTCAATTTGAATTCGTTTTCAATTCAATTCAATTCCAAAGTCGTTTTCTATTCGATTCAATTCAAACTGGTTTTCTAATCGATTCAATTCAAATTGGTTTTCTATTCAATTCATTTCGAAATCGTTTTCTATTCAATTCATTTCGAAATCGTTTTCAATTCAATTCATTTCGAAATCGTTTTCAATTCAATTCGTTTCGAAATCGTTTTCAATTCAATTCATTTCGAAATCGTTTTCAATCCAATTCATTTCGAAATGAATAAAATCGATACAAATATCGTTCACGTCAAAATGGCGTCAATCTAATCAACACGGCTTAATGTATTTCTATTTTCAAATATTCTATTTCAAATATTTCCTATTCAAATATTTCTATTTCAAATGTTCTATTTCAAATATTTCTATTTTCAACAAATGAATATTTATTTTTGTCAACACACGACTAATCTCAACGAATGAGTACTGTCCACGTGTGACTATTTTTGTTAAATTATTTCGTTCAACACATGACTAATCTCAACGGATGAGTACAGTCAACACATGAACCTTTATTTTATAGTGATAAAGACGTAAATTTTATTATTAAAATATTTCGTTCAACACATGACTAATCTCAACGGATGAGTACAGTCAACACATGAACCTTTATTTTATATTGATAAAGATATAAATTTTATTATAAAAAATATTTCGTTCAACACATGACTAATCTCAACAGATGAGTACAGTCAACACATGAACCTTTATATTTTAATATTCTTTATTTTCTAAATTGGAATGAGACCCAATCAATCACCATATAATATTAATTATATGGATTTTCATACATCACATGTATATAATAGCATTGAAAAATAATCAACCATCAACCAAAGTGCACTACACTGTATAAGCATCAAATATAGATATCTAACGCTTATAACAGCCTGTCAATCAATCGATCGACATATTTAATCAATCAGGATGAGTGAACTTCAAATTTCATCCCAACACCCGTGTGGGGTTTCAAGCAATCAAACACAGATTTTTATTTGTGCAGTTGGGCGATGTGTAAAATTTATCGTCCCAATCAATGTCATTCAAATAGGTGTACATAAACAAACCGTGGGGTTTGTAAATGAATATTTTATTTTATTCACTTTCATGTTAAAAATTATATTTTTAACGATAAAATATTTTATTTCGACATATGAATATCTATTCAGTTCATTCTTTAAATAAAATGATATTTTTATTTTTCTAACTTATTTTAGAAAATTTCGGCGGCATAACGGCACGATACTAGAAATGGGACGAGGCCTAGCCTTATCCCCGGTCTAGTGAAGGCCCACGCCATTCACACATCAATCAAATCAATTTCAATTCACCAAACAATTCAATTCAACCCAAATCATCTAACTAATTTATACAACCAAACAAACAAGTCCATGGTCTGTGGACGATTGTGTCGGGTGCTACTAAGCACCGTCTGCATCCTAGTATATATATATAACTAGAAAAAGAAATTGAAAGGTGAGAAATTCTCACAGATAGCTATCCTAGCTCCACGGCACTTCATTAATAGAAATCTTCATCGCTATCGCATCTTCGTCATCTTTGTAGCCCGTAGCCACTACATATATAAAAATCACACATTTTTATATTTTGATGTCTTTAAAATAAAAATCACATTTTTATTTATTCACTTTCACTTTAAAAATCATATTTTTATAATCGCTTCATACCTTTAAAAATCGAATTTTTATTCCGTTATTCAATATATAAAAATCGAATTTTTACTACTATGTTATATAGATAAAAATTATATTTTTATCATGCTATTTTCCATATATAGATTTCGCTTTTTCAAAAATAAAGTTTATATTTTTCTCGAAGTAAAAATCATATTTTTGCTTCACTACTCATATCAAAATATCGTCTTTTCACTTTTAAAAATATCGTCTTTTCATATTTAAAAATATCGTCTTTTCATATTTAAAAATATCGTCTTTTCACTTTTAAAAATATCGTCTTTTCATATTTAAAAATATCGTCTTTTCACTTTTAAAAATATCGTATTTTCATATTTAAAAATATCGTCTTTTCATATTTAAAAAGCCACATTTTTATTTTGCTTCCTATATAAAGATGATATTTTTAATATTCCTATCATGTAAAAATTATATTTTTAATTCTCTACCTAAACAAAAATCATATTTCTACACCTTCTATATAGTAAAGACTATATTTTTAATAATTTAAAAAAAATAAAAAATCATATTTTTATTACTTTAAAAATATAAAGATCATATTTTTAAATAGCTATTATATAAATATATCCGAATTTTTCTTTCCTATGCTAAAAGAAAATCGATTTTTTTTATAAAATCGGTTATATAATAATTAACAATAATTATAAAAAAACGAATTAAAAATAACGTATAAAAACTTACAGTGTTTCGTTCAGAGGGAGGGGGTTTTCACTGTGTCGCAGGTGGTCAGGAGGGGGGAATGGCGCGTCGGGTGGTGGAGGTCGAAGAGGGGGTAGGCGGCGCGTTCTTCGGTGTTGCGTTTCAGAAGGAGGAAGGGGAAAACGAGAAGCGAGGGTAGAGAGGAAAGGAGGAGGAGGAGAAGAAAGGAGGCGGCGGAAGGAGGGGGGGTTGCGGCGGTGCTCCGCCTGGGGGCGGCGGCGGCCATCGCGCCCTCCTTTTTTCTTTTTTCTTTTTTTTATTTGTGAAATCGATTTTCTGTTTTGAAAAATAAGAGGGGGGGCAGAAGATAAGGGAAAGGGGGTTTTTTTATTTTATTTTATTATTAATTAATTATTTAATTCAACCTAAAGTTGACTTTTTCATACGACCTCGGAACGAGGCCCACCGCCTGCCGTCCATAACGTTTTACCCCCATTCCGAACACAATGCGATATGTATCGCAAGCTGATTTGACCATTTGAATCAGTTTCCGTTTAATTTACATTTAAATCACTATATTGAATTTTAAACGTACATTTCAAATTACCGGGGTCACATACTAACTAGAAAAATTCCTGAAAAATATTTTCTAGCTTCGTATTGACGATATGGTCCTAACAAAACTAGTTTCGTCGAATTCTGAGACCGTTTGAAAAATGGCCAATTTCCAGTTGATTAAAATCAACTGAAACTGGTCAAACGCGTTTTCCTTTGCCACACTCACATATTGATTCGAAAAATTATGAAATTTGAAATCTAGCAATAACTTGACACTGCGGATCCAAAAAAAGTGGTTTTGTCGAAATCCGAGGTCGTTTGCAAAATTTCCATTTTTAAGGGCCTGAATTCCATAGCGACTATCCAGAATTTTCAACTGGACATATCTTTAGATTCCCGCTATGAAATTTTGATTTTTCAGATTCGTTGGAAAGATATCATCAATTAGATCCTAATGTTTTTGGTTTCACTAAAATCCGGATTGTTTTGCACCCGGTATGTTCAATTGAAGTTTGAAATCGAATTATCGAACTACCGCGCCATTTTCAATTCTATTATAATTATATATATAATTATTTATATTCTAACGACGACGTATATAATATATACGTTCTAATTATATTCAAAATAAATTTCTCGTCGATATTATTTAAAATGATTCATTTTAAATAATCAAAATTCGCTAAAATTGCCGAAATAAAAATTTTAAACTGGCCCAGATTTTGTGGGTTATTACAATCTCCCCCACTTAAAACTTTTCGTCCCCGAAAAGGAACAAAGTCGAAAGTGGTTTGATTATTCAACTCTACGTTCGATCTGGCTTCCATTCTCCAACTTTTCAGTTTCTGAGAATTTTCAAATTTTCAAAAATTTGGCTAACACCCTAAATTTTCGAAAAATTTCGCCATAACCTCCTTTGTACGGGGAGCACGGGAAAATCCCGAAATTGCCATATAGGCCTTCTGATCTCAAAAAGAAAAAGAAAAAGCCAAGCGGCTAGCCAATAGGCTCATAAAATCATCATCACCCAAACAAAACAGTAAATTATGTAGTAAACATGTACCTATTTGTCGGGCAAACAAATTTTATTCTTCGGCTCTAGCCTCCTTGCTATGACCTGTTCAATGTAAGTATATGTATATGCAAGCAAATGCGACCAATTCTCAATACAGTTCAATATTTGGTTCAATTAGGCATAATGGTTCAAAATTATCAAACAAATGAACAAACAACACAAACATCAATCAATTAGTGGATTAACGTTTAAAATTCATAATTTTGACACATATACAGAAAATCATGTTTTTGATGCCAATTCACAACAATGTGTTCTAGCTATATAAGTTTTGGTTCTCACACCAGTCTAATGGAAATATATCGATATCACACCTTCGTTACTCGAACATGAATACTAATGACAACTAGTCAATCATCAAAATCATCTTCGGGCCACTAGAGTATGATTCTATATCTATCCAGTATATTAAAACTTCGAATATACGTTCATGACGCGTATATGCAAAATCTTTATATACTCGATTGTCCATATTCAAAATAAATAAATAATCAAATACGTATAAAACGATTTAAATTTTCAAAACAAAAATTGTTTTCATTTGAAAAATATACTCTTCACACTCGTTCTAGGATACTACTGATCCTATCTCTAACGAGTCATTCTAATTGGATATTACTAATCCAATATCTGATGAATTGTTTCGTATGGTTCTAATGTGTTTTGTTCTCGAGCTCTGTAAACCAAAGCTCTGATACCAAATGTGACGGCCTGGAATTTCGCTCGATCCGAATCAGTCGTTAAACCGATCTAGACCGTTCGAAACCCCTGATCATTTGAGAACAGGACAAATCAGAACACAAACAGAAGAACATTTCATTGTTATTACAACAATTCCATCAGATACAAGAATATACAAAGTATAATTGAATAAATTACATTTGATAAATATCAGAGATTACAATAAATTACATTGCAGCGGAAAATAATACAAAGCACAACTGAAGGTGATATACGGATACAGAGCTTTCCGGATATCATTCCAGCTGTAAACCAGGATCCTGTGAATATAAATCTGTAAAACCAAAACTACTAGCTGCCCGTGCGGAAAATAGGGGCACCCAGAGTTTAGGTTAAAACAATAAACTCCAGGTCAGTCATGTGACTGGTGTGAGAACTAAAACAGTTATTAAAACTTTACTTTAAAAGAGAGTAATTCAAGGGACCACGCCGTATAACACGGAACGGGTTTCCTCCCAAGAATACCAGTGCATAGAATAAACAGCGCAATGCTTTTTCGAGAAAATGAAGCTATTATAAGACCCAGGTCCCATCACACAATGCAACGCAAGCCGGAGGATAGGGTTTTACCTTATAACAACCAAACATGCTTGATACGTTTAAAACAAATCATTTGATACTATAATAAGTGTATAGTGTCAAAACAATTTCAATCATAAATATAAATCATAGACGGCATGAGTGCCCCATACCACTATGTCGCCATACTAGTTCTACAATTAAAGCCGAAATACACGTATTGGAAATTGGATTCCGTCATGAGTCGAGGCAAGGGGCAAGCTCCTCTCCGCGTTCGAGACACTCTAGCAAATGCCTCAGGGCTACGCACTCTGGGCAACCCCTGGATCGGTTGGGCCGGTCCTCACTTACGTTAGAGGATTGGCAATTCCTGAACACACGTTTCCCGGTCCTTACAGACCTATAATCGAGGCGCCTCATCCCAACAACCACAAAGGTGAAAAGTATATAAATGTCAGGGCTGGTAAGTCACTGACACCACCAAAGCTAGAAAGAAACGTCGTGTTCTCCCAACGGCCCGTATCCCGTTTTTAACTCATACCGAGGTGTGAGGCTCGCGAATTCACGTTATACACAAAGCTGCCACGTAGGCGTGCTTTGATCATCAACCACAAGACTTTGCTTTTCAACAGAAGCCTTGATCATTGCATCTTAGCGTGCCACACAGGCAATTCATGCCATGCGACTGATGTCCATCGATATACAACCTCTGAGCTCGTACGTCTCAGAGAAGGGCGTTAAGCAAAAGAATAAATTCTCCGCCGCCAAACAGATGTATATTTAATAGAAATCAATCAACACAGAATAAAATCCAATGTCAGACACACAATCCATTTACAAGTCCGTTCTGGGTCTGAACGAAACCGGAGGCACTTTCCTCGCATATCCATCCATCCCCAAGTACGTCTGGACAACCACCAACTATTTCCATCCTCTTAGGTGTACTGCCCAATCAGGATCGTTAGTAGTTATCCAAACGATGTGAAAACTTCCGGTCTTCAACCACCGTCTTCATCTTCGACATATCGTCGAATCGGTTATTCAGAATGGGTGTAAACCCGGCCTTTCCGAACAACCCGCGTATATTAGAAACGAATGTTACATAAACACAACATACGCCTCATTCCAATTCTGAATATTCTATTATTTAAATATTCACATCTTTTGGGAAAGGTTCCCATTAATTTATCCAAGATAAATTCTTTAAAATTTATCCTGTAATCTTCCTTTGGATGTCGTTTCAAACCAAATTATGGTTTTTCTAAACTAGTCGAGATTAGCGAACCACACTGAAGTAATTATTTATTTTATTTCCCAATCCCAATCTATTCATCCCATGAAGCAAAACTGGTAATACTCCATATCTAACACCACGGTGTTATCGGTAAAATTAATTACCATTTCACGTTCAAATCTAATTAAAGATTTAACTATCGCTTTGGAGCAAAACTGGTAATACTCCATTCTCGTTCATATTCTAAATTTGGAAATTTAGATTACAAATTCACATTTCAATCTAATTGCAGATTCGTTAAAACTCCTTTTATTGGGTTAAAGAACTAGGTGTTATTTAAAACACAGTTCACGACAAACCCAAATCACATTCTATTTATTATCGGGTTAAAGAGCTAGTGTTACTTAAAACACCGTTCACGATGAACCCACAGATCAATTCTAGTTCAACTCAAATCAAATATATTAGGAATTCTGATTATTTAAAACCCCTTTTTAAATCTAATTTATTTATTTAAAAACAAAAAAATCGGGTTTTAAATTGAGTTCAAACTAGTTCATTTCGATAAAAATCTATTTTTACCTTTTCAAATATGGAGTTTTTCATCCCATATTTTATCAAATCATTTCTTATGATTTTACACAACTTATTGATATTTTTAATAATTTTATCAAGGGCCCGTACAGTCGATTTCCAATAACGGCCATCGAACTGCACTTACAGCGACCTTTTCCAAATTTGATTTGGACGTATCTACAAATCCAACCGTTAGATTTTTAATTTCTAATATTTGTTAGAAAGCTCTTTTTGATACGAACCCAACGGTTCCGGTTTTAGGAGAATCCGACGGTCGGATCTCCCGTAATGTCCGTTTGAAATAAATGGTCGAAATTCACGAACTGCCGCGGCGCGGCGCGTTCTATTCAGGCCATTATATTATATATATAATATATATAATATATATTTCGTCGATTTCTATTTAAAACGAATTATATAAATAGTTTTAAATTCGTTTCAAAAGCAATTTCAACTTCCATTTCAATTCAAATCAAAATTGAATTCTTCTTTATAAATTCGTTTTAAAATTCATTTCTATTCAATTCAAATTTCAATTCAATTTGAATTCATTTCAATTCGCTTTCAATTCAATTTGAATTCGTTTTCAATTCAATTCAATACCAAAGTCGTTTTCTATTCGATTCAATTCAAATTGGTTTTCTAATCGATTCAATTCAAATTGGTTTTCTATTCAATTCATTTCGAAATCGTTTTCTATTCAATTCATTTCGAAATCGTTTTCAATTCAATTCATTTCGAAATCGTTTTCAATTCAATTCATTTCAAAATCGTTTTCAATTCAATTCATTTCGAAATCATTTTCAATCCAATTCATTTTGAAATGAATAAAATCGATACAAATATCGTTCACGTCAAAATGGCGTCAATCTAATCAACACGGCTTAATGTATTTCTATTTTCAAATATTCTATTTCAAATATTTCCTATTCAAATATTTCGATTTCAAATATTTCTATTTCAAATGTTCTATTTCAAATATTTCTATTTTCAACAAATGAATATTTATTTTTGTCAACACACGACTAATCTCAACGAATGAGTACTGTCCACGTGTGACTATTTTTGTTAAATTATTTCGTTCAACACATGACTAATCTCAACGGATGAGTACAGTCAACACATGAACCTTTATTTTATAGTGATAAAGACGTAAATTTTATTAATAAAATGTTTCGTTCAACACATGACTAATCTCAACGGATGAGTACAGTCAACACATGAACCTTTATTTTATATTGATAAAGATATAAATTTTATTATAAAAAATATTTCGTTCAACACATGACTAATCTCAACGGATGAGTACAGTCAACACATGAACCATTATATTTTAATATTCTTTATTTTCTAAATTGGAATGAGGCCCAATCAATCACCATATAATATTAATTATATGGATTTTCATACATCACATGTATATAATAGCATTGAAAAATAATCAACCATCAACCAAAGTGCACTACACTGTATAAGCATCAAATATAGATTTCTAACGCTTATAACAGCCTGTCAATCAATCGATCGACATATTTAATCAATCAGGATGAGTGAACTTCAAATTTCATTACAACACCCGTGTGGGGTTTCAAGCAATCAAACACAGATTTTTATTTGTGCAGTTGGGCGATGTGTAAAATTTATCGTCCCAATCAATGTCATTCAAATAGGTGTACATAAACAAACCGTGGGGTTTGTAAATGAATATTTTATTTTATTCACTTTCATGTTAAAAATTATATTTTTAACGATAAAATATTTTATTTCGACATATGAATATCTATTCAGTTCATTCTTTAAATAAAATGATATTTTTATTTTTCTAACTTATTTTAGAAAATTTCGGCGGCATAACGGCACGATACTAGAAATGGGACGAGGCCTAGCCTTATCCCCGGTCTAGTGAAGGCCCACGCCATTCACACATCAATCAAATCAATTTCAATTCACCAAACAATTCAATTCAACCCAAATCATCTAACTAATTTATACAACCAAACAAACAAGTCCATGGTCTGTGGACGATTGTGTCGGGTGCTACTAAGCACCGTCTGCATCCTAGTATATATATATAACTAGAAAAAGAAATTGAAAGGTGAGAAATTCTCACAGATAGCTATCCTAGCTCCACGGCACTTCATTAATAGAAATCTTCATCGCTATCGCATCTTCGTCATCTTTGTTGCCCGTAGCCACTACATATATAAAAATCACACATTTTTATATTTTGATGTCTTTAAAATAAAAAACACATTTTTATTTATTCACTTTCACTTTAAAAATCATATTTTTATAATCGCTTCATACCTTTAAAATCGAATTTTTATTCCGTTATTCAATATATAAAAATCGAATTTTTACTACTATGTTATATAGATAAAAATTATATTTTTATCATGCTATTTTCCATATATAGATTTCGCTTTTTCAAAAATAAAGTTTATATTTTTCTCGAAGTAAAAATCATATTTTTACTTCACTACTCATATCAAAATATCGTCTTTTCACTTTTAAAAATATCGTCTTTTCATATTTAAAAATATCATCTTTTCATATTTAAAAATATCGTCTTTTCATATTTAAAAATCCACATTTTTATTTTGCTTCCTATATAAAGATGATATTTTTAATATTCCTATCATGTAAAAATTATATTTTTAATTCTCTACCTAAACAAAAATCATATTTCTACGCCTTCTATATAGTAAAGACTATATTTTTAATACTTTAAAAAAATAAAAAATCATATTTTTATTACTTTAAAAATATAAAGATCATATTTTTAAATAGCTATTATATAAATATATCCGAATTTTTCTTTCCTATGCTAAAAGAAAATCGATTTTTTTTATAAAATCGGTTACATAATAATTAACAATAATTATAAAAAAACGAATTAAAAATAACGTATAAAAACTTACAGTGTTTCGTTCAGAGGGAGGGGGTTTTCACTGTGTCGCAGGTGGTCAGGAGGGGGGAATGGCGCGTCGGGTGGTGGAGGTCGAAGAGGGGGTGGGCGGCGCGTTCTTCGGTGTCGCGTTTCAAAAGGAGGAAGGGGAAAACGAGAAGCGAGGGTAGAGAGGAAAGGAGGAGGAGGAGAAGAAAGGAGGCGGCGGAAGGAGGGGGGGTTGCGGCGGTGCTCCGCCTGGGGGCGGCGGCGGCCATCGCGCCCTCCTTTTTTCTTTTTTTTTCTTTTTTTATTTGTGAAATCGATTTTCTGTTTTGAAAAATAAGAGGGGGGGCCAGAAGATAAGGGAAAGGGGGTTTTATTTTATTTTATTTTATTATTAATTAATTATTTAATTCAACCTAAAGTTGACTTTTTCATACGACCTCGGAACGAGGCCCACCGCCTGCCGTCCATAACGTTTTACCCCCATTCCGAACACAATGGGATATGTATCGCAAGCTGATTTGACCATTTGAATCAGTTTCCGTTTAATTTACATTTAAATCACTATATTGAATTTTAAACGTACATTTCAAATTACCGGGGTCACATACTAACTAGAAAAATTCCTGAAAAATATTTTCTAGCTTCGTATTGACGATACGGTCCTAACAAAACTAGTTTCGTCGAATTCTGAGACCGTTTGAAAAATGGCCAATTTCCAGTTGATTAAAATCAACTGAAACTGGTCAAACGCGTTTTCCATTGCCACGCTCACATATTGATTCGAAAAATTATGAAATTTGAAATCTAGCAATAACTTGACACTGCGGATCCAACAAAAGTGGTTTCGTCGAAATCCGAGGTCGTTTGCAAAATTTCCATTTTTATGGGCCTGAATTCCATAGCGACTATCCAGAATTTTCAACTGGACATATCTTTAGATTCCCGCTATGAAATTTTGATTTTTCAGATTCGTTGGAAAGATATCATCAATTAGATCCTAATGTTTTTGGTTTCACTAAAATCCGGATTGTTTTGCACCCGGTATGTTCAATTGAAGTTTGAAATCGAATTATCGAACTACCGCGCCATTTTCAATTCTATTATAATTATATATATAATTATTTATATTCTAACGACGACGTATATAATATATACGTTCTAATTATATTCAAAATAAATTTCTCGTCGATATTATTTAAAATGATTCATTTTAAATAATCAAAATTCGCTAAAATTGCCAAAATAAAAATTTTAAACTGGCCCAGATTTTGCGGGTTATTACAGACAATGCCACTACGAATACGAAGGTGCTTCGCAAGCACCCGAAGTATTCCGACAACACACACAAATAACACAAGAGGAATTCAACATTCATTTGGGCTGTCAAATTATGTTTAGAGATGCACAACTCCATAACAGGCTGCAAAATGACCTTATGAATCATTTATGCAACCACTATGGCGATACTCAGCTATGTTAATGTCTTTATTATGATGTTTATTTGATCGAACTTGTTTTTTATTAATGATTGTATGAAATTATCTGGTAGTGATGATTTAGTTCTTTATTATCTATCGTATTTTTTCGTGTTATTAACCAACTACTATTAACATCTAAACCTATAATATTTTCGTAACTGTATCTTTACTGTATTATACTCGTTGTACGAAAATATGAAAGGTTTATATTCGTCAGAGTAAAATTTCATTGTTGTATAGTCGTTCGAATGATAAGAAAATGCCGATTATTTGGTTTAAATTTAAAACAGATAGAAAATGCCGATTATTTCAGCGAACAATGAAGCGCGCTGATTTTTTGAACGTACGTTGACAAAATCAACATGCTTCATTTTGCACTGAAATAATCGGCGCGCAGGCCAATTCAGGATTCAGAATTGGCCCCGTAATATTTCGCGTAAGTGTTTCATATGTCCGCCTTTTCATGAAATAGCAAGAATTGTTAAATCTAAAGTGCTATACGACTCAATTGGTATATGCGCACATATGTGCTGTGGTGATCTCGAGGTTGAGTCCCGTGCACTTCAGTTTTTGATAATTTTTCCATATATTATATATAATAGAAAATGCAGTGCTCTTTTAACATAATTGTTACTATTGTGAAATGGAAGGGACGTGTTAATTTCATGTAGTTGTCCATTGTTCAAATCCCAATAGGTGAACTTTTTTGCATACTTCTTCCATTTTTAATTAGTAATTTGTACGTTGGCTTTTGGTCAAGTGCAACAATAGCTTAGCTGGTTGAGGCGTTTAACTTCCCATGGTTGGTCATGTGTTCAAGCGTTGCTAACTTCATAATTCCACTTCAGCTTTTAGCAGTTATTTCCTACAACATACATCTCCATTCATACTCTATATGTGTGCACATGAATTTTATTTCCATCTTATCTTAGCTGACCCGAAATAATTAATAGCATTATCATATAGTTGTTATCATCAAAACACTGAAATCATGTTTTCAACATTAAGAATGTTGAACCATCCACTAAAATACCTTTTTCACATAAGAGAAATAACTAGGAAGTAATTTCAGATTCGTTGTCATGTTGGACATTAGGATTTAGATGCAAAACTGGTTGCTTCATACTTCTATTCATAGTCATGTGAATGTTTTGGTTGAAAAATATTTTTCAAAAGCTGCATAAATATTTTAGATTGCTTACATAGTATTTTATGAATTGTTTCCAAAATAAAAGAAATTCATATAGGAGGATTCGATTTAAAATCATTATGTTGGCATATATTTTTATAGTTGCGACTCACTATATGTACTGTGCATATGCGCGCGTTTGGTTATAAAACTGTTGCATGGTTTATGATAATCAAGTGAAAGCATCATGAGTTAGTCAATAGCAAAATTTTGAGATGATTTTTTTTAAGGAAGAAGGAATGTAACACTCGAAAATTTATCATTAGTTATTTAGTTCGGCTTTAGAAATAGAATGTGAGTAAACGATGGAATTTAATCATGAAACTTGCGCCGTTGCGCACATGACAAAAGTATAGTCAACTTTCATGTTTAGAGTTTCATGAACAAAGTTCGTATGAAGAAATTACAAACAAAAACAAATTTATACGGAAAAAAAAAAAAATATAAACAAAGTAATTGACTTCATCATTATCAGAAAAGGCCCTACATAGCCATGTGGATAAGGTAGTCGACTGGGCGATCATCCATATCGATATGACCATGGCAGCTAGGTTGTGATGGATGGTTTTTATTTAGTTAACGGATAGATCTTTATGAATTTAAATCTAACGGTTAAGGGTCTTTTCGGTGCCTATAAATAAAGACATGGACCTCTAACTTTTCTCATATTTTATGGATGCAGCACCAAAGCTCTGGCATTTTTATTTCTCCAATCTTTTCCGAGTTTTTTAGAACAGATAAATATCAAATCTATTTATAAGGATTGAAAGAAAGAAAATTCATATATGTAAGAAAAGATTGGTTTTGCCCAAAAGATAAATTTCTTAGATTTCTAATTTTATTTTATATTCCTATCTTATTTCTTTATTTAGATCTATAATTTTTAATGTGTATGTGTCCTGTTTATTATACATATTATATAGTTCTGAAGGGATTTGGAAAAAAACCTAAAACTACATTATAGATATGAGATTTGAGAAATCTTTGCAAGATCAGTGGAAAATTTATATATTTTTTATAATATTAAATCTTTTTCATTAGTGTAGTTTTAATTTGTATGCCTAAATTTCATAATTGGAACAGTAGGCTTTTCACTAAAATATCTAATCTTGCCAACCCATTCTTTCGTAATTTTATACTAGTGTTTACACCTAGATCTAAGAAATCAATCCCCGGTGTTAACCGGCTTTTTGGTCCAGTTTCCAAAAGTATATCAGGCCTACCCAACTCGGCCCGTCGCATGTCACCAAAGGCCGAAGTATCGCCAAAACATAGGGATTCAAGCCCGAAAGGAATTCAGCGAGCGGTAGCCTCACAAATCCTAAAAATGTATATATCGCATCACCTCTTACTATCCTTGCATCACATCGCATCCAAGGATGGCATCGCACCGCATCCTCACCAACCTCGCATCACACAACCTAATATCGCATCGCATCACACCGCCTCCTTCCACATCGCTCCATCGACAAGTCCATCATCTTCCTTTATGGCGCATCCTTTGAGATGCGACGTTATCGCATTCCTCTGGGATGTGATTCCATCGCATCCTCCAGATGCAATGCATCCATCCTCCCTCTTCCCGAATGCTACAAAATGCATCCTTCTAGGATGCAAAAATTCGAAACCTATAAGAGGGATGCGAATTTTCGCCTTGCAGCTGGGAGGGTGCGATTTTCTGGTTCATGTGCTCCTGAGATGCGATTTTCTGCTGTGTGGCACCCAAATCTCACCTACTCCCATCTAACCCACTATCTATAAATACTCATTTGCTCATTCTTCAAAATGTTTTGATTTTTGTTGATTTGACAGCTCCACAAGCTCCTAGGACTCCATTAATGGCAGCATAGCTCTTGAGGAAGAAGAAACATATATCATTTTTTTTCAAGACTTGACATATGACTAATATGACTCCAAAGTACATAGAACAACTTGTAAATGAATGTCATGATGAAGTTCAATGCTTGTAACTCTTATTTGTGAATAAAAGTTCTGCAAACTCCTTTAAAGTGGACGTAAGTCCCTCACAGACTGAACTACAATAAACCTTTGTGTCATTTACTGTTTTCTACACTTCATTTTCCGTACGTGAAACGTTAACTCTAGTAATAGAGAATCTTTGGGTGTTACGAAATTTTTTGTCGTCAACATTTCGAGATATTAAATTTATTATTTGCAGTTGTGTTCTAGATTTGTAAAAATAGATGTAAAGGTAAGATTTGTGTAAATTACCCTTTTCAAATCTTTCTATGTCTTTTTTGTGTATAATTTTAATAAGTTAGCCTATTTGTCCTTTTATGAAAAAAGATGATGTTTAGAATTATAAGAAATACACATAAAATATAAAGAAATAGCTGTTAAATTTATGCGTTTTGTATGTAGTTTATATTTTCTATTCAAAATAAAAGGTTACCCATTCATTGTAATTTTAAATATTTCTATACTCTTTTCTTTTAATATTTGGGAAAATTTATGGAAATAAAAAAAAAAGATAGTTTCATGAGATTTTGAATTTCAGCAAATCAGAACATAGAAAGATTGTTCTAGTTAACAGGATGGACTAGAACGTAAATGAATTAGAATTAAAAGAATTAAAATATATGTAACTATTGTGCTAATGTATTAATATCTTATTTATCCAATTATATGTAATTAATGCTAATTACCGTTATTAGGTAAACGCTTAGGTTAGGTTTGAAATTGAAAATTTCTCCATTAATTATGAGTATAAATTAGTGTTACTTATAATAAATAGAGAATTAACAATTGTAACCTTTGGGTTTTATAGGTATCGAGGGTAACGATAAATTATAGAATTCGAAAAGACTACAATTATGAAAAACAAATATTAAATGTTGTAACTCAAATTTATGGGCAATTAATATTATAAATTAAGAGAATATTAACGAGTTGCAATTAATAGGAATCGATGGAAATTAATGGGATTGATATTAATGCCATTTGTTGTCTTATGAAAAATGAATGTTACGTTTATTAATGCATTCGATATTTATGTTATTAAACTAAATGAGGATTTTGGGCAAGGTTACCATAATTATTACTTAGCCCAATAAATTTTCTTAGACTACAAGTCTTATCTTAGAAATATAAATCTCATCTTGTAATTAGTTTAACCCAAAGAATAATATACAAATAATTACTAAAATTAAATTAGTGATTGGACTTAAGAGGTTGATGATGCGAGGTTAGTTGAATCTTTCGATAGAAGTCTACGCTTTTCTAGCAGTTGATGAAAAGACAATTGATGGGAGATAACATTGATCATAGGAACCCGATACAATTATACAACATAATGAGGAATGTTCCTAATGGTTTACTTCAAGAGTTGAGATACTAAGAAGTTGTAAGGTCTGCTTCCCTTCCAAAACTGGCTTGTTTCAGCGATTGTCTCCAGTACTGATGGTAGAAGACGATACATCCACTATGCCTCACTATCGATCTCAATTATCCTTTAATACTCCACCTTTACAACTTTTCAAAAACAATCATACTAATTGAGATAACAAAATTGAGATGCATGCCTTACAATGAATTTCAACTCATTGAGTTACATTTCTTACAATAGCACCATCGACTACAATATCGATCGAGTAACTCTAGCCTTTTTAAAAATAGTTTTATGGCAATACCATCTAGTTTCATTACTGACATCATTCCATAAATGAATTCTTTTTTAAAAGAATTTTTTTACTCCCAAGGGATTTGTTTCTCGATTTGCAATAAATGATTTATTAGACTTTATAACAAGAACGCTTTTTAAACTATCCTTTTGTTAGTATTAACTGGCTATTGTGTTTTAAAGCTAAAATGTTATATTAAGCTGTCATTTTGTATATCATAAACATGTCGTAGGGCTTTGTAATTAAAACAATGAACTATCTACTTTTATATTTTAATCATTCAAGTGTATTTCATAGCAAAATTGCTTACCAAACTATCGTTCAGAATATAATAAACAAACCATTGATGAAGTAGCCCACTTTTCTGACCCTTAGGAACAACACTCAACACGGTAATCGAGATGCATTCTGTTACATCAATTCTCTATAATGCATCTAAATAAGACAAGCTGAATTGTACCAAAATCATTGTAACGACCCGGATTTTTCGCTGTGAATTTTAAAACATTTAAATTAATTTTAAATATTGTATCGGTAATATAAAATGATTTTTATAAGGAATTATTTATAAATATACACTAATAAATGACCCGTGCTTCGCACATAGACGATGATTAGAGATGTAGTTACATAAAATATTGACTGGCTGGTGTGATATTACTTTTATTTTCTACCTTCCTTAGATAGGTGTCTACCCAATACCTTTTCGATCACAATTAGAGATGGATCATATGAGTCAAAGAAAATTAGAAGGCGTGCATAGGAAGAAAAAACAGAAACGCAAAACAACAATTTAAATAAAGTAAGCTCGGAAATAGGTGTATAGGATGGATATAGTTCAAGTACGCATGGTCTGAAAAGGGAGTAGACACAACTTCAAGTCCTTGTCAAAATAAAATGAGTGTATGAAAACGTACCGATAAAAGAAGTAAAATATTACAATCCTACCTTACCTAGAAACTCTCCCCGTTTTTAAAGCCGTGCCAGCCAAGAATTCCAAAATTGTGCTATGCATGCTTCCAAAACTGTGAGTACCACGCTTCTCAAATCACTATAAATAAAACAAGCCGACGCTCCTCTTTTTCTTTCCTTCAGCAAACTCAAAACAAGATCTTTTCCCTCAAAATAGAAATTCAATTCTTTTAAAATTTGAAAGAAATTGTAATAAAATCCTTAAATAGTGGAATCAATTATTTTGGGCTCGTGAAAGCAAAAACCTTCCACTGTGTATACGTGTTATCGTATGCGATGCCAATCATAGCTGTTTGGATCTTCACCGCAGCAACTGGGGGTCAAAATTTTAGGTGATAAAGAGTTCGTTTTGGAAATATGAGGTCATATTGAAGTTCGTAGAGTTATCTGGAAATTCCGCGATTTATCTTTGGGGATTCAGCACTGATTTTTATCATAAGTATCTTTAAGTGAGGTGAATTCGAATCGAGGTTTGAATCATGGAGGGAGGCGTGAGTTATCAGCTTTTTCATGGAGATTATGGCGCTCTCGAAGAGCAGTTTGTTGGGATTTTTGGTTTTGATTTTCGTGTCAAGACGAAGTAGCGACATAGGAAGGAAATCATGGTTATGGAAGTGGAGAGGAGTTCGAACTATGTTTTGAGAGGAAGATGGATTACTGGTGTTTGGCATGAATTATTTGCTGTGTCAAACTTGGTTGAATGATGGGTTACTGGAAATGATGCGAGTGTTAGTGGTTGTATGGAGCCGGGTTGAATGTCTAACTTAGCTGATGCATCCATGGAGGTCACGACTATGGTGAGCCGGATAGTGTTTGGTAGGGGTAGAAGATAGTGTTAAAAAGGGGAAGTCGAAGTATGTATGGCTTAAGAGGGGGATTAAGTCGGTAAACAAGTGATTAGTGAGTTAATTTATGTAATTAACTATTAGTGGAACCAATATTTGCGGTGACGTTTTGTTTGGAGTGTAGCTTTATGGAGTGGCAAATGGTTGGGGGAAGTGTGATTTGGGAGTGTCGTGGTAGCAGAAGAGGGTTACAGGGAGGTTAAGGGAAGCTTAACTTATTTAATAATTAAGGGTCAGTTTCAAAAAAAAATGGTGCAAATAATTTATGTGACTTATATGATGGTTCATGGGTTCGCTAAAAATAAATAAGTGTAAGGATAAAGGGAAGTTGCGAGCTGTATATGTTGATGAAGAGGAGTGATGAACTTGTGAAGATTCGGTAGTGGTGGAACCATTTTGTGTGTTGAAAAAGGAGAACGGATTTGATGAAATGGGCGGCAAATAAAGGGGTAAGTGAACAAGTTACTGGTAATTATATTTTTCAGTGAAGAAGGAGTTAAATAGGAGGGACGCACAGTAGTTTGAGTGTTGTTACTGGAGTACTACATGGTGGCTTTGATCCGGATTTCTCTAAAGACCGTGAGTATGATGTGGAGGCCATTGTCGGTGGGAAGGTGCTGAAAATTGATTGGAAGGAGTGTCGATGGAGTGCGGCCATTGCTGGTAGCGATATCATGGAAATGGGAAGATGATTAGTGCAACAGTATTAGGCTATTGCATAATCAAGGTAATTAAAATAAAATGGTAATTAGAGTACTATATTAATTAGTTTAATTACAAGTTTGTTTTAAGTCATTTAAATCCTGTAACATCTATAACTCTGTCCTTAGCGAACAGAATTGAACGCGACTGGTCACGATGGAATCATAACGATGAGAGATACGTCATGAGATTAGTTTCACCGAGAACAAAGCTATTGGAATTTCGTAATAGAATCAAACGCTGATTGATTTTAATGAAAACAAAAAGCAGAACCATCAACTACAAAACAAGGTGAGTAAACTCACAAACTCTGACTCGTTTATATTTTTATATAACCGGGTTTTAAATTCATTTATAGCAATTTTATACTGTGTGATGGTTGTTTAGATGAATGGTTGATAAAATTGGTTGAAATAGTTGATATTGTTATATCATTGATTGATTATTAGTTCTATTGTAAAGACCCGCAACTTCCCCGTAAAGGAAAGCGTCGGATAGTTCGAGAACAAGCCACAACAGAACGCATACAGAAGAACATTTCACTATATATAACAACAGTGCATCAGATTACAAGAATATACAGAGTATAAATGAATGAATATTACACAGAAATATCAGAGATTCAAATTACATTTAAATACATAGCAGCGGAAAATAATACAATACACAACTAGAAGGAGATATACGGATACAAAGCTTTCCGGATATCGTTCCAGCTGTAAACCAGGATCCTGTGAATATAAATCTGCAAAACCAAAACTACTAGCTGCCCGTGTCAAAAATAAGGGCACCCAGAGTTTAGGTCAAAACAATAAACTCCAGGTCAGTCATGTGACTGGTGTGAGAACTAAAACAGTTAATCTTTATTCTTAAAGTTAGGTAAATCAAGGGACCACGCCGTATAACGCGGAACGGGTTTCCTCCCAAGAATACCAGTGCATAAAACAAACAGCGCAATGCTAAATAAAGAAAAATGAAGCTGTTATAAGACCCAGGTCCCATCACACAATGCAACGCAGTCGAGGATAGGGTTTTCCCTTATAACAGCCAAAGAATGCTTGATACGTTTAAAAGAAATCATTTGATACTATAATAAGTGCATAGTGTATAAAACAACTTCAAATCATAAGTATCAATCATAGGCGGCATGGGTACCATATATCATGTCGCCATATATAGGATTACAACTAAAACCGCAAGATCACATATTTGGAAATTGGATTTCCGTCTATGAACCGAGGCAAAAGATAGTCCTCAACCGATTCGAGACAATCTAGCCCATGTCTCAGGATCAGAGCTCGAGTGACCCTTGGAGCGACAGGGCCGGTCCACCGCTGTGGATTAAAATGCCTGAACACTACGTTTCCCCGCCCTTTGGGGCGTAAATGAGCCAACTAAATGACTCCATCGGTTCGAGAACGACCGATCAATCCGAGGCGCCTCGCAACAGCAACAACCACATAAGTCAAACTCGTCAGGGCGTGTAAAACCACTGACGCCACTTTTTATCTAGAAGGAAACGCATGCCCTCCCTGAGGTCCGTCTCCCGTTTTTGGTTCATACCTGGTGTGAAACACGCGAGGTAAACGTTACACAAAGCTACGCCACAAAGGCCGTGCTTTGATCATCACCACAAGACTTTGCTTTTCAACAGAAGCCTCGATCATTTGCATCTTAGCATGCCACACAGGCAAACCATCCTATGCAACCGATATCAGTCACACAGAATGAAATCCGATGTCAGACACACCGTCCATTTACAAGTCCGTTCTGGGTCTGAACGAAACCGGAGGCACCTAGTACCCCGCATATCCATCGATCTCCAAGTGCGTCTGGACGATCACTAACTGTTTCCATCTTCTTGGGTGTACAGCCCAATCAAGATCATCAGTTATCCCCCAAACGACGTGAAGACCTCCGGTCTTCGACCATCGTCTTCATCTTCGACTTATCGTCGCATCAGTTATTCAGAATGGGATAAACCCGGTCTTTCCGAATAACTCGCGTATATTTTAAATAAGTGTTACACAAACACAACATACGCCTCATTCCAATTCATTAGTCACTAACCGTAAATTAATCAAGAGAATAATTCCCCAAATATTAACCCCGAAGGCCGAAACCAACATCAGATCAATACCCAGAAAACCATTCTGCTTGGCCAACCGACAGTTAGTTTCTAAATTTCACATTCATAGGGAAAGGTTCCCATTAATTTTATCCAAGATAAATTCCTTGAATTTATGTTTGAATCTCAATTCGAACTTGTCGGGATTAGCGAACCTTACCGAAGTAATCATTTGTTTTAATTTCCCAATCCCAACCTATTCATCCCATGAAGTAAAACTGGTTATACTTCATATCTAACACCACAGTGTTATCGGTAAATTCAATTACCATTTCACGTTCAAATCTAATTAAAGATTTAACTATCGCCTGGAGCAAAACTGGTAATACTCCATTTTCGATCATTTCACTCTAATTAAAGATTCATTAAAACTCCACTTAGTTTTAATCTTTGACTGGGTTAAAGAATCAGTGTCATTTAAAACACAGTTCACGATAAACCCAAAATCTCATTCCATTAATTATCGAGTTAAAGAACGAGTGTTATTTAAAACACTGTTCACGATAAACCCAAAAATCAATGTCAATTCAATTCCAATTAAATATTATTTAATTGGTACACTTCATTAAATCTAAATAAAAAGATTTAATCATTTCTCAACTGGGTTCAAGAACAGTGTTAATGAAGACACCATTCACGACAAACCCAAATCACATTCATTAATTATCGGGTTAAAGAACAAGTGTTATTTAAAACACTGTTCACGATAAACCCAAAAATCAATATCAATTCAATTCCAATTAAATATCATTTAATTGGTACACTTCATTAAATCTAAATAAAAAGATTTAATCTTTTCTCAACTGGGTTCAAGAACAGTGTTAATGAAGACACCATTCACGACAAACCCAAATCACATTTGACATTCAATACAAGGCCCTGAATAGAAAATATCCCGGCTTATATTCAATATCCAATTCTACGATTAACAAATGTCGTATTTGAAATAACGATATAAATATCTACATCTTTCAAATTTCCATAACAACATCTGTATAATCCCGAATTCCAACATCGAAATATTCCGAAGACAATTTCGATTCAAATCCACTCCAATGCAATCATTGGAAATTTTGGTTATTTTCAAAACCATTTCAAATTCAATTTATTTATTTAAAAATAAATAGAATTATAATTCTAGTTCAAAACCAGTTCATTTCGATAAAAATCTATTTTTATCTTTTCAAATATGGAGTTTTTCATCCCAAACTTTCACAAATCATTTCTTATGATTTTACACAAATTATTACTATTTTTAATAATTTTATCAAGGCCCGTACAGTCGATTTCCATTAACGGCCATCGAACTGCACTTACAGCGACCTTTTTCGAATTTGATTTGGACGTATCTCCAAATCCAACCGTTAGATTTCAAATTTCTAACATTCATTAGAAAGCTCTTTTCGATACGAACCCAACGGTTCCGGTTTTAGGAGAATCCGACGGTCGGATCTCCCGTAATGTCCGTTTGAAATAAATGGTCGAAATTCGCGAACTGCCGCGGCGCGGCGCGTTCTATTCAGGCCATTATATTATATATATAATATATATAATATATATTTCGTCGATTTCTATTTAAAACGAATTATATAAATAGTTTTAAATTCGTTTCAAAAGCAATTTCAACTTCCTTTTCAATTCAAATCAAAATTGAATTCTTCTTTATAAATTCGTTTCAAGATTCATTTCTATTCAATTCAAATTTCAATTCAATTTGAATTCATTTCAATTCGTTTTCAATTCAATTCATTTCGAAATCGTTTTCAATTCAATTCATTTCGAAATCGTTTTCAATTCAGTTCATTTCGAAATCGTTTTCAATTCAATTCATTTCGAAATCGTTTTCAATTCAATTCATTTCGAAATCGTTTTCAATTCAATTCATTTCGAAATCGTTTTCAATTCAATTCATTTCGAAATCGTTTTCAATTCAGTTCATTTCGAAATCGTTTTCAATTCAATTCATTTCGAAATCGTTTTCAATTCAATTCATTTCGAAATCGTTTTCAATTCAATTCATTTCGAAATCGTTTTCAATTCAATTCAATTCGAAATCGTTTTCAATTCAATTCAATTCGAAATCGTTTTCAATTCAATTCATTTCGAAATCGTTTTCAATTCAATTCAATTCGAAATCGTTTTCAATTCAATTCAAAATATTCGATTTCGAAATCACTTTTCAATATTCATTTTTAAGATGAATAAAATCGATATAAATATCGTTCACGTCAAAATGGCGTCAATCTAATCAACACGGCTTCATAAATTTCTATTTTCAAATATTCTATTTCAAATATTTCTTTTTCAAAATGGTTGTTATTATCAAAATATTTTGTTCAACACATGACCAATCTCAATGAATGAGTACTGTCAACACATGAACTTTTATTTTATAATATTCTTTATTTTTCAAATTGGAATGAGGCCCAATCAATCACCATATAAAGTTAATTATATGGATTTTCATACAACACATGTATATAATAACATTGAAAATAATCAACCATCAACCAAAGTGCACTACACTGTAAAAGCATCAAATATAGATATTCAACGCTTATAACAGCCTGTCAATCAATCGATCGACATATTTAATCAATCAGGATGAGTGAACTGCAAATTTCATCCCAACACCCGTGTGGGGTTTCAAACAATCAAACAAATATTTTATTCGTGCAGTTGGGCGATGTGTAAAATTTATCGTCCCAATCAATGTCATTCAAATAGGTGTACATAAACAAACCGTCTGGTTTGTAAATGAATATTCTATTTTATTCACTTCACGTTAAAAATTATATTTTTAACGATAAAACATTTTATTCCAACATATGAATTTCTATTCAGTTCATTCTTTAAATAAAATGATATTTTTATTTTTCTAACACATTTTAGAAAATTTCGGCGGCATAACGGCACGATACTAGAAACGGGACAAGGCCTAGCCTTATCCCCGGTCTAGTGAAGGCCCACGCCATTCACACATCAATCATATTCAATTCGTTATGCAAACCACAAGATTTTGGAGTAAGAGTCTAACCTAGCCTTACTCCTTCGCCTTATAACGGCGCACGTCTAATCCTAACCAATTTATCGATTCGATTTTTCACACCACAAACCACATTCAAACCAATATCGCAATCAATCACCAAACAGCCAAACAAACAAGTCCATGGTCTGTGGACGATTGTGTCGGGTGCTACTAAACACCGTCTGCATCCTAGTATATATATATAACTAGAAAAGTAAATTGAAAGGTGAGAAATTCTCACAGATAGCTATCCTAGCTCCACGGCTCTTCATCTGCAGAAGTCTTCCTCGTTATCGCCTCTTCGTCATCTTCGTTGCCCGTAGTCACTATATATATAAAAATCGAATTTTTACTTCAAAGTTCAATATATAAAAATCGAATTTTTATTTCAAAGTTCAATATATAAAAATCGAATTTTTAGTTCGAAGTTCAACATATAAAAATCGAATTTTTATTTCAAAGTTCAATATATAAAAATCGAATTTTTATTTCAAAGTTCAATATATAAAAATCGAATTTTTAGTTCGAAGTTCAATATATAAAAATCATATTTTTATTTCGAAGTTCAATATATAAAAATCGAATTTTTATTTCGAAGTTCAATATATAAAAATCGAATTTTTAGTTCGAAGTTCAATATATAAAAATCGAATTTTTAGTTCGAAGTTCAATATATAAAAATCATATTTTTAGTTCAACAATATAAAAGATTATATTTTTCATAACTTTACAACATAATTAAAAATTCAGTTTTTCTGCTTCTTTAAAAATTCCAGTTTTACTTTTTTATAAATTTCAGTTTTAAACTTCTTTAAAAATTCCAGTTTTACTTTTTTATAAATTTCAGTTTTAAACTATTTATCAAAGAAACTGACTTTTATATTTATAAAATTAATTACATAGAAAATAAATAAACAAATAAAAATAGAAATAAGCTCACCAGAAAAAGTCTGGAATCCTCGTTCCTCTTCAATCAAATACTGGGACTAGCAAAACCCGTCGCCCCTCTTAGGGCAACCTACCGCACCCACCTCCGATGATCGGAGGGTCTTCCGCCACTACCAAGGGAGGCGCCCCAGTCCCCTCCGCCACTTCCCTTAACCCCATCCAGTTCGGTGGTGTCTCGAGCTCGCGTGAAGGCCGGGTTTGTGGATCGTGCGTGATGTTGAAGCGAGGAAGGGGACGGTGGAGAATGGAATCGCAAAGGAGGAGGAGGCGTGGGGGTAGATCGATGTCGGCGGTGCGGTGGAGGGGGGAGAACGTCGGCCATTTTCAGATGTGGGGAATCGATTTTCTGGTTTGAGGAAAATGAAGAAGGGTGGGGGTTAAATGTAAATTTATATTTATATATATATATATATATATATTAATTAATTCTCCTCCTAGTTGACTTTTTGATCGAACCCTAATCGAGACCCAACGACGGTCGCCCCTAGCTAATTACCCTCATTCTGAACACAATGGGATATGCTGCGTAACCCAACTCGGCTGTTACGATCAGTTTCCGTTTAAATTAACATTTAAATCACTATATTGAATTTTAAACGTACATTTCAAATTACCGGGGTCGCATACGAACTCGAAAAATTCCAGAAAAATATTTTCTAGCTTCGTATTGACGATACGGTCCTAACAAAACTAGTTTCGTCGAATTCCGAGACCGTTGGAAAAATGGCCAATTTCCAGTCGATTAAAATCAACTGAAACTGGTCAAACGCGTTTTCCCTTGTCACGCTCACATATGGATTCGAAAAATTATGAAATTTAAAACCTAGCAATAACTTGACACTGCGGACCCAACAAAACTGGTTTCGTCGAAATCCGAGGTCATTTGCAAAATGTCCATTTTTAAGGGCCTGAATTCCATAGCGACTATTCAGAATTTTCAACTGGACATATCTTTTGATTCCCGATATGAAATCTTGATTTTTCGGATTCGTTGGAAAGATATTCACAATTTAGATCCTAATGTTTTTGGTTTCAATAAAATCCGGATTGTTTTGCACCCGGTACATTCAATTGAAGTTTGAAATCGAATTATCGAACTACCGCGCCATTTTCAATTCTATTTATAATTATATATAAATATTTATATTCTAACGACGACGTATATAATATATACGATCGAATTCTATTCAGACTAAACTTCTCGTTGATTTTATTTAAAATAATTCATTGTAAATAATCAAAATTCGCTAAAATTGCCAAAATAAAAAATTTTAAACTGGCCCAGATTTTACGGGTTGTTACAATCTCCCCCACTTAAAACTTTTCGTCCCCGAAAAGGAACAAAGTCGAAAGTGGTTTGATTAATCAGCTCAACGTTCGATCTGGCTTCCATTCTCCAACTCTTTAGTTTCTGAGAATTTTCAAAATTTCAAAAATTTGGCTAACACCCTAAATTTTTGAAAAATTTCGCCATAACCTCCCCTGCTATGGGAGCATCGGGGAATTTCAAATAGCTTCCCCGGTCCTTCAGATCTCAAAAAGAAAAAGAAAAAGCCAAGCGGCTAGCCAATAGGCTCATAAAATCATCATCACCCAAACAAAACAGGAAATTATGTAGTAAACATGTACCTATTTGTCGGGCAAACAAATTTTATTCTCTGGCTCTAGCCTCCTTGCTATGACCTGTTCAATGATATATATGTATATGCAAGCAAATGCGACCAATTTTCAATATAATTCAATATTTGGTTCTATTAGGCTAAATGGTTCAAAATTAGCAAACAAATGAACAAACAACACAAACATCAATCAATTAGTGAATTAGAGTTTCAAATTCATAATTTTGATACATATACAAAAATCATGTTTTTGATGCCAATCACAACAATAGGCCCTATCTAATTTTTGGTTCTCACACCAGTCTAATGGAAATATATAGATATCACACCTTCGTTACTCGAACATGAATACTAATGACGACTAGTCAATCATCAGAATCATCTTCGGGCCACTAGAGTATGATTCTATATCTATCCAGTATATTAAAACTTCGAATACACGCGGATCAGACGTATACGCAAAAATCTATATATACTGGATTGTCCAACTCAATATGAATAGATAATCAAATACGAATAATTGATTTAAATTTTCAAAACAAAAATTGTTTTCATTTGAAAAATATACTCTTCACACTCGTTCTAGGATACTACTGATCTTATCTCTAACGAGTCATTCCCATTGGATATTACTAATCCAATATCTGATGAATTCTTTCGTATGTTTCTAATGTGTCTTGTTCTCTGAGCTTTGTAAACCAAAGCTCTGATACCACGTGTAAAGACCCGCAACTTCCCCGTAAAGGAAAGCGTCGGATAGTTCGAGAACAAGCCACAACAGAACGCATACAGAAGAACATTTCACTATATATAACAACAGTGCATCAGATTACAAGAATATACAGAGTATAAATGAATGAATATTACACAGAAATATCAGAGATTCAAATTACATTTAAATACATAGCAGCGGAAAATAATACAATACACAACTAGAAGGAGATATACGGATACAAAGCTTTCCGGATATCGTTCCAGCTGTAAACCAGGATCCTGTGAATATAAATCTGCAAAACCAAAACTACTAGCTGCCCGTGTCAAAAATAAGGGCACCCAGAGTTTAGGTCAAAACAATAAACTCCAGGTCAGTCATGTGACTGGTGTGAGAACTAAAACAGTTAATCTTTATTCTTAAAGTTAGGTAAATCAAGGGACCACGCCGTATAACGCGGAACGGGTTTCCTCCCAAGAATACCAGTGCATAAAACAAACAGCGCAATGCTAAATAAAGAAAAATGAAGCTGTTATAAGACCCAGGTCCCATCACACAATGCAACGCAGTCGAGGATAGGGTTTTCCCTTATAACAGCCAAAGAATGCTTGATACGTTTAAAAGAAATCATTTGATACTATAATAAGTGCATAGTGTATAAAACAACTTCAAATCATAAGTATCAATCATAGGCGGCATGGGTACCATATATCATGTCGCCATATATAGGATTACAACTAAAACCGCAAGATCACATATTTGGAAATTGGATTTCCGTCTATGAACCGAGGCAAAAGATAGTCCTCAACCGATTCGAGACAATCTAGCCCATGTCTCAGGATCAGAGCTCGAGTGACCCTTGGAGCGACAGGGCCGGTCCACCGCTGTGGATTAAAATGCCTGAACACTACGTTTCCCCGCCCTTTGGGGCGTAAATGAGCCAACTAAATGACTCCATCGGTTCGAGAACGACCGATCAATCCGAGGCGCCTCGCAACAGCAACAACCACATAAGTCAAACTCGTCAGGGCGTGTAAAACCACTGACGCCACTTTTTATCTAGAAGGAAACGCATGCCCTCCCTGAGGTCCGTCTCCCGTTTTTGGTTCATACCTGGTGTGAAACACGCGAGGTAAACGTTACACAAAGCTACGCCACAAAGGCCGTGCTTTGATCATCACCACAAGACTTTGCTTTTCAACAGAAGCCTCGATCATTTGCATCTTAGCATGCCACACAGGCAAACCATCCTATGCAACCGATATCAGTCACACAGAATGAAATCCGATGTCAGACACACCGTCCATTTACAAGTCCGTTCTGGGTCTGAACGAAACCGGAGGCACCTAGTACCCCGCATATCCATCGATCTCCAAGTGCGTCTGGACGATCACTAACTGTTTCCATCTTCTTGGGTGTACAGCCCAATCAAGATCATCAGTTATCCCCCAAACGACGTGAAGACCTCCGGTCTTCGACCATCGTCTTCATCTTCGACTTATCGTCGCATCAGTTATTCAGAATGGGATAAACCCGGTCTTTCCGAATAACTCGCGTATATTTTAAATAAGTGTTACACAAACACAACATACGCCTCATTCCAATTCATTAGTCACTAACCGTAAATTAATCAAGAGAATAATTCCCCAAATATTAACCCCGAAGGCCGAAACCAACATCAGATCAATACCCAGAAAACCATTCTGCTTGGCCAACCGACAGTTAGTTTCTAAATTTCACATTCATAGGGAAAGGTTCCCATTAATTTTATCCAAGATAAATTCCTTGAATTTATGTTTGAATCTCAATTCGAACTTGTCGGGATTAGCGAACCTTACCGAAGTAATCATTTGTTTTAATTTCCCAATCCCAACCTATTCATCCCATGAAGTAAAACTGGTTATACTTCATATCTAACACCACAGTGTTATCGGTAAATTCAATTACCATTTCACGTTCAAATCTAATTAAAGATTTAACTATCGCCTGGAGCAAAACTGGTAATACTCCATTTTCGATCATTTCACTCTAATTAAAGATTCATTAAAACTCCACTTAGTTTTAATCTTTGACTGGGTTAAAGAATCAGTGTCATTTAAAACACAGTTCACGATAAACCCAAAATCTCATTCCATTAATTATCGAGTTAAAGAACGAGTGTTATTTAAAACACTGTTCACGATAAACCCAAAAATCAATGTCAATTCAATTCCAATTAAATATTATTTAATTGGTACACTTCATTAAATCTAAATAAAAAGATTTAATCATTTCTCAACTGGGTTCAAGAACAGTGTTAATGAAGACACCATTCACGACAAACCCAAATCACATTCATTAATTATCGGGTTAAAGAACAAGTGTTATTTAAAACACTGTTCACGATAAACCCAAAAATCAATATCAATTCAATTCCAATTAAATATCATTTAATTGGTACACTTCATTAAATCTAAATAAAAAGATTTAATCTTTTCTCAACTGGGTTCAAGAACAGTGTTAATGAAGACACCATTCACGACAAACCCAAATCACATTTGACATTCAATACAAGGCCCTGAATAGAAAATATCCCGGCTTATATTCAATATCCAATTCTACGATTAACAAATGTCGTATTTGAAATAACGATATAAATATCTACATCTTTCAAATTTCCATAACAACATCTGTATAATCCCGAATTCCAACATCGAAATATTCCGAAGACAATTTCGATTCAAATCCACTCCAATGCAATCATTGGAAATTTTGGTTATTTTCAAAACCATTTCAAATTCAATTTATTTATTTAAAAATAAATAGAATTATAATTCTAGTTCAAAACCAGTTCATTTCGATAAAAATCTATTTTTATCTTTTCAAATATGGAGTTTTTCATCCCAAACTTTCACAAATCATTTCTTATGATTTTACACAAATTATTACTATTTTTAATAATTTTATCAAGGCCCGTACAGTCGATTTCCATTAACGGCCATCGAACTGCACTTACAGCGACCTTTTTCGAATTTGATTTGGACGTATCTCCAAATCCAACCGTTAGATTTCAAATTTCTAACATTCATTAGAAAGCTCTTTTCGATACGAACCCAACGGTTCCGGTTTTAGGAGAATCCGACGGTCGGATCTCCCGTAATGTCCGTTTGAAATAAATGGTCGAAATTCGCGAACTGCCGCGGCGCGGCGCGTTCTATTCAGGCCATTATATTATATATATAATATATATAATATATATTTCGTCGATTTCTATTTAAAACGAATTATATAAATAGTTTTAAATTCGTTTCAAAAGCAATTTCAACTTCCTTTTCAATTCAAATCAAAATTGAATTCTTCTTTATAAATTCGTTTCAAGATTCATTTCTATTCAATTCAAATTTCAATTCAATTTGAATTCATTTCAATTCGTTTTCAATTCAATTCATTTCGAAATCGTTTTCAATTCAATTCATTTCGAAATCGTTTTCAATTCAGTTCATTTCGAAATCGTTTTCAATTCAA
Organism: Allium sativum; assembly: GCA_030737875.1. Taxonomy (NCBI): domain Eukaryota; kingdom Viridiplantae; phylum Streptophyta; class Magnoliopsida; order Asparagales; family Amaryllidaceae; genus Allium; species Allium sativum. The sequence continues at coordinate 532,600,742 of CM060913.1, read as the reverse complement.
TTCATTTCGAAATCGTTTTCAATTCAATTCATTTCGAAATCGTTTTCAATTCAATTCATTTCGAAATCGTTTTCAATTCAATTCATTTCGAAATCGTTTTCAATTCAGTTCATTTCGAAATCGTTTTCAATTCAATTCATTTCGAAATCGTTTTCAATTCAATTCATTTCGAAATCGTTTTCAATTCAATTCATTTCGAAATCGTTTTCAATTCAATTCAATTCGAAATCGTTTTCAATTCAATTCAATTCGAAATCGTTTTCAATTCAATTCATTTCGAAATCGTTTTCAATTCAATTCAATTCGAAATCGTTTTCAATTCAATTCAAAATATTCGATTTCGAAATCACTTTTCAATATTCATTTTTAAGATGAATAAAATCGATATAAATATCGTTCACGTCAAAATGGCGTCAATCTAATCAACACGGCTTCATAAATTTCTATTTTCAAATATTCTATTTCAAATATTTCTTTTTCAAAATGGTTGTTATTATCAAAATATTTTGTTCAACACATGACCAATCTCAATGAATGAGTACTGTCAACACATGAACTTTTATTTTATAATATTCTTTATTTTTCAAATTGGAATGAGGCCCAATCAATCACCATATAAAGTTAATTATATGGATTTTCATACAACACATGTATATAATAACATTGAAAATAATCAACCATCAACCAAAGTGCACTACACTGTAAAAGCATCAAATATAGATATTCAACGCTTATAACAGCCTGTCAATCAATCGATCGACATATTTAATCAATCAGGATGAGTGAACTGCAAATTTCATCCCAACACCCGTGTGGGGTTTCAAACAATCAAACAAATATTTTATTCGTGCAGTTGGGCGATGTGTAAAATTTATCGTCCCAATCAATGTCATTCAAATAGGTGTACATAAACAAACCGTCTGGTTTGTAAATGAATATTCTATTTTATTCACTTCACGTTAAAAATTATATTTTTAACGATAAAACATTTTATTCCAACATATGAATTTCTATTCAGTTCATTCTTTAAATAAAATGATATTTTTATTTTTCTAACACATTTTAGAAAATTTCGGCGGCATAACGGCACGATACTAGAAACGGGACAAGGCCTAGCCTTATCCCCGGTCTAGTGAAGGCCCACGCCATTCACACATCAATCATATTCAATTCGTTATGCAAACCACAAGATTTTGGAGTAAGAGTCTAACCTAGCCTTACTCCTTCGCCTTATAACGGCGCACGTCTAATCCTAACCAATTTATCGATTCGATTTTTCACACCACAAACCACATTCAAACCAATATCGCAATCAATCACCAAACAGCCAAACAAACAAGTCCATGGTCTGTGGACGATTGTGTCGGGTGCTACTAAACACCGTCTGCATCCTAGTATATATATATAACTAGAAAAGTAAATTGAAAGGTGAGAAATTCTCACAGATAGCTATCCTAGCTCCACGGCTCTTCATCTGCAGAAGTCTTCCTCGTTATCGCCTCTTCGTCATCTTCGTTGCCCGTAGTCACTATATATATAAAAATCGAATTTTTACTTCAAAGTTCAATATATAAAAATCGAATTTTTATTTCAAAGTTCAATATATAAAAATCGAATTTTTAGTTCGAAGTTCAACATATAAAAATCGAATTTTTATTTCAAAGTTCAATATATAAAAATCGAATTTTTATTTCAAAGTTCAATATATAAAAATCGAATTTTTAGTTCGAAGTTCAATATATAAAAATCATATTTTTATTTCGAAGTTCAATATATAAAAATCGAATTTTTATTTCGAAGTTCAATATATAAAAATCGAATTTTTAGTTCGAAGTTCAATATATAAAAATCGAATTTTTAGTTCGAAGTTCAATATATAAAAATCATATTTTTAGTTCAACAATATAAAAGATTATATTTTTCATAACTTTACAACATAATTAAAAATTCAGTTTTTCTGCTTCTTTAAAAATTCCAGTTTTACTTTTTTATAAATTTCAGTTTTAAACTTCTTTAAAAATTCCAGTTTTACTTTTTTATAAATTTCAGTTTTAAACTATTTATCAAAGAAACTGACTTTTATATTTATAAAATTAATTACATAGAAAATAAATAAACAAATAAAAATAGAAATAAGCTCACCAGAAAAAGTCTGGAATCCTCGTTCCTCTTCAATCAAATACTGGGACTAGCAAAACCCGTCGCCCCTCTTAGGGCAACCTACCGCACCCACCTCCGATGATCGGAGGGTCTTCCGCCACTACCAAGGGAGGCGCCCCAGTCCCCTCCGCCACTTCCCTTAACCCCATCCAGTTCGGTGGTGTCTCGAGCTCGCGTGAAGGCCGGGTTTGTGGATCGTGCGTGATGTTGAAGCGAGGAAGGGGACGGTGGAGAATGGAATCGCAAAGGAGGAGGAGGCGTGGGGGTAGATCGATGTCGGCGGTGCGGTGGAGGGGGGAGAACGTCGGCCATTTTCAGATGTGGGGAATCGATTTTCTGGTTTGAGGAAAATGAAGAAGGGTGGGGGTTAAATGTAAATTTATATTTATATATATATATATATATATTAATTAATTCTCCTCCTAGTTGACTTTTTGATCGAACCCTAATCGAGACCCAACGACGGTCGCCCCTAGCTAATTACCCTCATTCTGAACACAATGGGATATGCTGCGTAACCCAACTCGGCTGTTACGATCAGTTTCCGTTTAAATTAACATTTAAATCACTATATTGAATTTTAAACGTACATTTCAAATTACCGGGGTCGCATACGAACTCGAAAAATTCCAGAAAAATATTTTCTAGCTTCGTATTGACGATACGGTCCTAACAAAACTAGTTTCGTCGAATTCCGAGACCGTTGGAAAAATGGCCAATTTCCAGTCGATTAAAATCAACTGAAACTGGTCAAACGCGTTTTCCCTTGTCACGCTCACATATGGATTCGAAAAATTATGAAATTTAAAACCTAGCAATAACTTGACACTGCGGACCCAACAAAACTGGTTTCGTCGAAATCCGAGGTCATTTGCAAAATGTCCATTTTTAAGGGCCTGAATTCCATAGCGACTATTCAGAATTTTCAACTGGACATATCTTTTGATTCCCGATATGAAATCTTGATTTTTCGGATTCGTTGGAAAGATATTCACAATTTAGATCCTAATGTTTTTGGTTTCAATAAAATCCGGATTGTTTTGCACCCGGTACATTCAATTGAAGTTTGAAATCGAATTATCGAACTACCGCGCCATTTTCAATTCTATTTATAATTATATATAAATATTTATATTCTAACGACGACGTATATAATATATACGATCGAATTCTATTCAGACTAAACTTCTCGTTGATTTTATTTAAAATAATTCATTGTAAATAATCAAAATTCGCTAAAATTGCCAAAATAAAAAATTTTAAACTGGCCCAGATTTTACGGGTTGTTACATCTATTTACTTTGGTATTTCATATTTATGTGAAATTAATGTTGATTAATGTGACGGCCCGCCCCGGACCAGTCGGCATTTCCTCCGAAAGTGCGCTGTACACATGCCCGACTAGCACAGAACGGTCGCCAAAGAAAGGAAAGAAGAGAGTGAACTAATCGAAAACCTGTAGAATGTCTCACAGCGCATGGAACAAAATATAATAATAACATAATCTTGACATAAAACAGGCGAGACAGTGCATAAGCTGAAAACTAAACCAACATAGCAGCGGAAATCCAAATACAGCTTATGATCCAACATCATTATTACAACTTTAAACTGTCTCTAAAGCAAAAGAAAGCTAAAATAGAAGATGCACTACTAATGCCTAAGCAGTGATCGTCAACAACACAGAGAGAATATCTATATGTATCATACGTGGAAGCCTCTTGCTCGTCTCCGGATCAGTTACTTATGCATACCATCAAACCTGTCTATAGTCTGCTTGTGTGAGCACCCAGAGTAATAAGAAGAGACATAAAACTCTGGGTCAGACAAAAGTCTGGTATGAGTGATAAGCAGCAAAACAGAACAATAACAGGTATACTAAACCATACTTGAACATGTACCTGCAACCAAAGAGTTAGCACTACATACTGTAAAATACTCTAAGGTGCCACAAAACAAATGGTGTAAAGATACGGGGGTGGGGTGTGTATGTCATAGTGAAGGCAAACAAGTCAAGCATAGTAACCATCCTCACATCTCTCACTCAGTGCGTAAAGCATACGATATCCATTTCCCTAGCCACCAAATCTTTGGGGTCATGACGGCAACTCCATACAACTATTGCTACGACCCACTTTGCTTTTTTAGGGCTATGACGGCAACTCCGTACAAGTATTACACTGTCCCTACTGCACTGATCCATAGTCAATAACCTAAATGGGCCAACCAGCCTAGCTCAGGTTTCTCTACATGCCCCCTTTTTTTCAGCGGTGAACCAAAGTTATGGATATCGATAACCCCTTTGCACACGTCCCGCAGCAAAGCCCAACTCATGAAGTTAACTCTTTGATTCCCAACTGGACCCTGAGTACAAACTTCCCACTTGGACTACCTTTGCTCGGTTTTAGTCTTCTCCTCCGTATCGGTTCGTTCCTTCCATCGATCTTCAGTTTTGTTCGGTTCGATGCATCCTCAGTTCGCACTCAACATCTCAATTCGTGACAAGCTCCTTCGGATCGGATCGGTCTTGGTTATCCCATCGGATTATGGTCTCCGTTCATGGTGCAAGCAGCTTGAGTCTTCCTCTCCACTCCGGGTCGGATCGGAAACACATAAGTGGTTCGTGTCGGAGGTCTTCTGGCGGATCGGGTCGGAGGCACGGTTCGGTTCGGATAGAGTACTCCGGTTGGTGATCCTCTTTGGCCATCTGTTCACGAGCTCCCAGGCGGATCGTGGGGAAGGACTTCACAACGTTTTGGTTTGGGATTTGCACCTCGGGTCGGTCCCTGCTCCCATCCGATCCTATCCGGTTCGGGTGTTTTTCTGCACTTTTCCTACAACTTCCAACGACAGCTTATACGCCACTCGACAACGTTTTCGACCATTCTAACCATTCTAAACAATCACAATGCATACCATAAAGTCATAGCAACATGTATAATCAACCACAACCAGCAAAACAACAGCCATAACATGTAAAATGGATCAAACATAGCCAAAACTCCATATTTTCCCTTAAGCATGTTTAGGCAAAATTAACGATACAATTAGTAAAACTTAACCAAAATAAACCAAATTTCTAACAGAGGTCTAAAACATTATTTTCGAATTTATAAATATTTTTCCAAAATTTTATCATGTCTAATTTCGTTAATCTTCACTAATTACCCTTAATCAACCGTAATTAGTGCAAAACTATGCAAATCACTCACCTTGGCCACAAATAAAATTCCAAATCTGAAATGATTCTCTGTTTGGCGCTGTTCCCAATGCAACACAGCAGCTCTAACCTTTCTTTGGTGCTATTCCTCCTTAATTTGATGTAGTTTAAGCCAAAACCTGATTAAGAAGTGATTAGAGGTGTTTTTAGATGTTGGAGGCCATTGTTAGGTTGAAGAGAGGGTTTGTGGCGGCTGGAAAATGAGTGAAAAACCGAAATCCTAACCCTAGCAGCCCTTAAATATCTCTAATCCCGAAATCCCCCATTTGTCCTAGCTGTTAATCACCCGGTTAAGCCCAATTAAGCTGTTTTTCACTATCTGAAACTTGTTTCAGCCATATCTCCCAAACGGTGAGTCCGTTTGGCTAATGTGACCACTCTGCGGAATTGTAAACCATAATCCGGAGCCAATGGAAGTGGTTTCTGGTCAAATCTCCTTTCCAATCAAAAGTTATGGCCAAAACAAGATCAGCTAGGGGCGAAACGGTCATTTAAAAATCGGGAAAAATCATGAACATGGGAAATGACCCCAATAGTCGTCTCCCAAAGTTACATGACCATATGACTTGTATGTGAAAGAAATAAATATTCTACGATCCTATGATGCGTAGAATGCGGGTCGTTACACTCTCCCCCCTTAAGAAATTTCATCCCCGAAATTCCTTAACCCAAAACATACAAAGGATCTCGCATGCCTACCAACCATATACAACAATCAATCATGCAAAACAACAAAACAAGCCTATCCTAGCATGCGGAAAGACTAAATCGAAGTTAAAATCTTACTAGGCGAAGAGTTCTGGATACGTCTTCCTAATGCTCTACTCTGTCTCCCATGTACAGTCATTCTCATTCTCGCCTCACTGAACTTTGACTAGATTCACTGCTTTCCTTCGAAGTTGCTTCGTATCGTTCCCAACAATACGCATAGGCATGCGGTTCCCAACCGCCTCGGGTTCAACTTCGATATCATCCAACTGATCAGGTGAAATAGTCACATCTGGGTCGTGTACGAACTTCCTTAACTGGGAAACATGAAATACATTGTGAAATCCTGCCATCTTCTCTGGTAGTTCAACTTTGTATGCCAAATTCCCAATTTGCTCAAGAACTGGGAATGGGCCAACAAATCTTGGTGCTAACTTGCCTCTCCTGCCAAATAGTATCACGCTCTTCAATGGAGAAATCTTGACAAACACTAAGTCGCCAATGGAGAACTTTAATTCTCTTCTCCTCTTATTAACATAACTCTTCTGTCTATCTTGGGCAGCCTTCATTCGTTGTTGGATAACCTTTACCTTGTCTGATGTTTCTCTTATTACTTCTGGTCCAAGCACATATTTCTCACCGGTCTCTAACCAACAAGACGGTGAGTTGCACTGTCTTCTGTACAAAGCTTCAAATTGAGCCATACCAATACTGGATTGATAACTATTATTATATGCAAACTCTACTATATGCAAATGGTCATCCCATGATCCACCAAAATCCAATACACAGGCTCTCAAGAGGTCTTCTAATATACGATTCACCCTCTCTGTTTGATCATCGGTTTGAGGATGATACGCGGTACTGAGATGTAATTCTAATCCTAACGCCTCTTGTAACTCTTCCAAAATCCACTAGTGAATAACGGATCTCGGTCACTCACAATGCCTTTGGGTATTCCATGAAACCTCACTACCCATTTTATATACAGTTCCACTAACTTAGCTGCCGTCCTGTTTGACTTGACGGGTATAAACCTTGCACTCTTAGTCAATCGGTCCACAATCACCCAAATGCTATCATGGCCTGATCTAGTCCTTGGTAACCCATCAATGAAATCCATTGACACTTGTTCCCATTTCCATTCTGGAATTTCTAATGGTTGTAACAAACCACTAGGCTTCTTTTGCTCAGCTTTAACTAGCTGGCAATACATGCATTTGGATATAAACTTCCCGATGTCTCTTTTCATCCCTTCCCAGTAGTAGGTCTACTTCATGTCTCGATACATCTTGTTACCACCGGGGTGTATAGTCAGTTTTGAGAGATGACATTCTCTAAGCACTTCATCTCTCATTCCATTGACATTGGGTACAACTAGTCTTCCATTCTTTCTAAGCCATCCATCTCGATCAAGCCCATACTTGTTCATCTCCTCATTGATACCCATCTCTAACTTGGAGATGATTTCCAATAGGTTAGGATCGTTCCTCTGACTGGAACCAATCCGTGCAATCAAAGTAGGTCTGATCATCAAACTTGCTAACATTTCTGGATCCAATTCGCACTTTGGTTTGAAATCATACCCGGCGATGTACTCCAGTTGCTTCCATTCAAGAAACATAGCCCCTAAATTGGCATGTCTTCTACTCAATGCATCAGCCACTGCATTGCCCTTTCCCGGTGTAAATGCGATGTCGAAATCATAGGAAGCCAAGAATTCTAACCATCTTTGCTGTCGGAGATTTAGATCCTTCTGAGAGAAGAGATACTTTAACGATTTATGATCGGTAAACAACTCGAATCTTTCTCCCAAGAGATAATATCTACACATCTTCAATGCAAACACGATCGCTGCCAATTCCAAATCATGGGTAGGGTACCTTTTCTCATGCGGTTTCAGTTGCCGACTTGCATAAGCTACAACCCTACCTCCTTGCATCAATACAGCACCTAGTCCGGTACCACATGCATCCGTATATACTGTCATCTCTTCATTCCCCTTAGGAATGACTAACACTGGTGCACATGTCAACTTTTCCTTTAGACTCTTGAATGCATTCTCGCATTTTTCGTCCGAGATGAAAGCTTGATTCTTCTTGGTCAACTAAGTCAATGGTGCTGCTATCTTGGAAAAGTCTTGGATAAACTTACAATAATATCCAACTAACCCCAAGAAACTTCTTATGTCTTTCTCATTCTTGGGTGTAGACCAATCTTGTACCGTAGCCACCTTCGCAGGATCCACGGCAATACCATTCTCTGAAACAACATGGCCCAAGAACCCCACTTCCCTCCTCCAGAAGTGACACTTAGAAAACTTTGCTTTCAATTGGTGTTTTCTCAACACCTCCATCACTATTCTTAAATGTTCCTTGTGTTCTTCCTCTCTTTGAATAAACAAGTATATCGTCCACGGACACAAGAACAAACTTATTCAACTGATCTCTGAATACTCTATTCATAAGATTCACAAAATAAGCTGGTGCATTGGTCAACCCAAATGGCATGACCAACCATTCATAAAATCCAGACGGTGTCTGAAATGCCGTTTTAGCTATACTCTCAGCTTCCACTCTAAGCTGATGAAAACCTGTCGCGGGATCCAACTGGGAGAACACTCTCGCGCCACTCGACTGATCAAACAAATCATCTATCCGCGGTAGAGGATACTTATTCTTCCTCGTCACTTTATTCAACTCGCGGTAGTCTACACACAATCGAAGGGAACCATCGGCCTTGGTAGCAAACACAACTGGTGCTCCCCACTCAGAAACACTCCTTCTGATAAATCCCTTCTTCAAAAGATCGCTGACTTGCACCCCGAGCTCTCGCTGCTCCCTTGGTGCCATACGACGAAGTGGAATCACTATAGGTCTGGCATCTTTCACTAAATCAGTACGGAACTCAATCTCTCGGTGTGGTGAAAGCCCGGTCACTTCCTCGAAGACGTCCGGATACTGGCCAACCACGCGCAAACCTGACAACTCACTATGCGGGATGTCGAGGGAATTTAGAAAACTAGCCATTACCCCATCACTAGGTAAACCACCAAACACTACCCTCTGCCCATCATCCGCTCTAGCTGTCACCAAAAAGCCCTCACAGTCTACCACCACCCCTTATCTTTGGAGCCAGTCGACTCCCAAAATAATGCCAAACCCAGTAAAGCCCAAAACAAAGCAATCACAAACAAACATGCATCCATGACTCGATAAGACCACATTACGACAAATCATGTTAAGGTTAGTCGAACCACCAATCTGGTTCGTCACTACTAAAGGTCTATCGACAATCTCGGGCTCCAATCCCAGCCTATCTACCAAGTCACTAGATATAAAAGAACTGGAAGCTCCGGTATCAAACAAAACTCTAACAGGAACATCATAAACAGAAAGCATACCTTGAATAACGACATTCTTTCCCTTCTCCGTCGCAGTTGGGGCATTCGACGAAGAAGGAATAGCATTAAGGGCATATGCTTTCACCATCTGCTTTTATTTAGGGGGTTGTAGACACTTGTCCTTGTGATGTCCCACTTGGCCGCAGTTAAAACACTTCCTGTCCGCTGGCTTGGCCCGACACTCTTTGGCATAGTGGCCCTTCTTACCACAGCTGAAGCACTCAACATATTTCTTACTCTTTTTCTGGCCATCCTTAGCCTGGTTCTGCTTCCTCTTATTCTGAGAATTATTCCTGCCTCCGCCGCCTGCTTGCGGCTTTGGTTCCTCTGTAGATGCAATAGCAACCCTAGTCTTCGACTTAGGGAAAAGGCTCTCTGACCTTAATGCCTTTCCTATAATAGACTTGAACGTCTCGTCAATATGGTTTACAAGTCTTTCCCCCAAGTACTCATCCAAGCCAGTTATGAACTTCTCGTTCTTCTTCTTGACTGTATCAATAAGGGACAATCCATATTTCGATAAAGTGTCGAATTCAGCGATATACTCCGAGACTGCCCTACCATTCTGCTTACGCTCCAAGAACTTCCTGAACAATTCTGATCTATGAGCAGCTGGAACGAACTTTTTGCTGAAACGAGTCATAAACTGATTCCAAGTAACTTGATTCCCTGGAGTAGCTGCCTTAATAGCATTCCACCAATTCATAGGTCGTCTTTGTAGTTGACGGGATGCTAGCATTCTCTTCATTTCATCCTCGATTCCCAAATCTTCAAAGATGCGCTCACAACTATCAAGCCAATCTTGAACTTCTGTAGCCGACTCCGTTCCGTGGAACGGCCTCCCACCAAGGCTAGTATACTCCTTGTTAAGCTTGGCGAAATCGGCCCTAGGCGCCTGCACCGCTGCACCACCACCGTTAACGGCACTAGGAGCTGCCCTCTGAACATCCCTAAGCATCTCTCTCATGAGGTCAGTAAACATCGTCTTCATCTCAGCAGCATTCCCATTATTGGCTCCTCTACCAGTACCTCTCGTATATCGGCTCATCGTTCAATCTGTACAGAGAAAACGATTAACCATCTCCTTTGTGGTGTTAGTGCAGTGCGACTTCATCCTTAGCTATATTAATAGTATATATATATAGCTTTTGAAAACCAAAATAATAACAAATACACTCTCATATATGTATACTATCTCTCCCTGATGACTTCCCTAGGTTAACTACGCAACCTAGAGCTCTGATACCAAGTGTGATGGCCCGCCCCGGACCAGTCGGCATTTCCTCCGAAAATGCGCTGTACACATGCCCGACTAGCACGGAACGGTCGCCAAAGAAAGGAAAGAAGAGAGTGAACTAATCGAAAACCTGTAGAATGTCTCACAGTGCATGGAATAAAATATAATAATAACATAATCTTGACATAAAACAGGCGAGACAGTGCATTAGTTGAAAACTAAACCAACATAGCAGCGGAAATCCAAATACAACTTATGATCCAACATCATTATTACAACTTTAAACTGTCTCTAAAGCAAAAGAAAGCTAAAGTAGAAGATGCGCTACTATTGCCCAAGCAGTGATCTTCAACAACACAGAGAGAATATCTATATGTATCATATGTGGAAGCCTCCTGCTCGTCTCCGGATCAGTTACTCGTGCATACCATCTAACCTGTCTCTAGTCTGCTCGTGTGAGCACCCAGAGTAATAAGAAAAGACATTAAACTCTGGGTCAGACAAAAGTCTAGTATGAGTGATAAGCAGCAAAACAGAACAATAACAGGTATACTAAACCATACCTGAACCTGTACCTGCAACCAAAGAGTTAGCACTAAATACCGTACAATACTCTAAGGTGCCACAAAACAAATGGTGTAAACATACGGGGGTGGGGTGTGTATGTCATAGTAAAGGCAAACAAGTCAACCATAGTAACCATCCTCACATCTCTCACTCAGTGCGTAAAGCATACGATATCCATTTCCCTGGCCACCAAATCTTTGGGGTCATGACGACAACTCCGTACAACTATTGCTATGACCCACTTTGCTCTTTTGGGGCTATGACGGCAACTCCGTACAAGTATTACACTGTCCCACTGCACTGGTCCATAGTCAATAACCCAAATGGGCCAACCAGCCTAGCTCTGGTTCGTCTACATGCCCCCCTTTTCTTCAGCGGTGAACCAAAGTTATGGATATCGATAACCCCTTTGCACACGTCCCGTAGCAGAGCCCAACTCATGAAGTTAAATCTTTGGTTCCCTGCTGGACCCTGAGTACAAACTTCCCACTTTGACTACCTTTGCATCTCGGGTTTTAGTCTTCTCCTGTGGATCAGTTCAGTACTTCCATCAATCTTCAGTTTGGTTCGGTTCGATGCATCCTCAGTTCGCACTCAACATCTCAGTTCGTGACAAGATCCTTCGGGCCGGATCGGTCTTGGTTATCCCATCGGATCATGGTCTCCGTTCGTGGTGCAAGCAGCTTGAGTCTTCCTATCCACTCTGGTCGGATCGGAAACACATAAGTGTTTCGGGTCGGAGGTCTTCTGGCGGATCGGGTCAGAGGCACGGTTCGGTTCGGATAGAGTACTCCGGTTGGTGATCCTCTTTGGCCATATGTTCATGATCTCCCAGGCGGATCGTGGGGAAAGACTTCACAACGGTTCGGTTCGGGAGTTGCACCTCGGGTCGGTCCCTGCTCCCATCCGATCCGGTTCGGGTGTTTTCCTGCACTTTTCCTGCAACTTCCAACGACGGTTTTTACGCCACTCGACGGCGTTTTCGACCATTCTAACCATTCTAAACAATCACAATGCATACCATAAAGTCATAGCAACATGTATAATCAACCACAACCAGCAAAACAACAGCCATAACTCGTAAAATGGATCAAACATAGCCAAAACCCCATATTTTCCCTTAAGCATGTTTAGGCAAAATTAATGATATGATTAGTAAAACTTAACCAAATAAAACCAAATTTCTAACAGAGGTCTAAAACATTATTTTCGAATTTATAAATATTTTTCCAAAATTTTATCATGTCCAATTTCGTTAATATACACTAATTACCCTTAATCAACCGTAATTAGTGCAAAACTATGCAAATCACTCACCTTGGCCACAAATAAAATACCAAATCTGAAATGATTCTCTGTTTGGCGCTGTTCCCAATGCAACAAAGCAGCTCTAACCTTGCTTTGGTGCTATTCCTCCTTAATTTGATGTAGTTTAAGCCAAAACTTGATTAAGAAGTGATTAGAGGTGTTTTTAGAGGTTGGAGGCCATTGTTAGGTTGAAGAGAGGGTTTGTGGCGGCTGGAAAATGAGTGAAAAACCGAAATCCTAACCCTAGCAGCCCTTAAATACCTCTAATCCCGAAATCCCCCATTGGGCCTAGCTGTTAATCACCCGGTTAAGCCCAATTAAGTTGTTTTCATTATCTGAAACTTGTTTCAGCCATATCTCCCAAACGGTGAGTCCGTTTGGCTAATGTGACCACTCTGCGGAATTATAAACCATCATCCGAAGCCAATGGAAGTGGTTTTAGGTCAAAACTCCTTTCCAATTAAAAGTTATGGCCAAAACAAGATCAGCTAGGGGCGAAACAGTCATTTAAAAATTGGGGAAAATCATGAACATGGGAAATGACCCCAATAGTCGTCTCCCAAAGTTACATGACCATACGACTTCGTATGTGAAAGAAATAAATATTCTACGATCCTATGATGCGTAGAATGCGGGTCGTTACAATTAACATCTGTGGATGCTGGGAAACAGGTTGGAGGGATCCAGCTGGATTCCTCAATATTTATATTATTGTTTGTTATTTACTGTGATATATAATGTGATTAATTATGCTGTGTTGAGTTACCTTGGCCGTAGAATTTTGGTATTTATATACCATAAAATATTTTCGAATTTAGAAAGTGAAATTTGGGTTTTAAAAAGGAAATTTATTTCCAAAAGTAGAAATATAATTTCGAATAGAGTTGAAATTTAAAACATGTTAATGGAGAAAACAAGAAGTTGATTATAAACAAGAGTACAAATTAATTGAATTATTTATCATTGGATGAATTGAAACACAAATTCAAATTTGAATTTATATAGAAAAGTGGAAATCGGTTTTGAAACCAATATTTGAAATGAGATTTGAAATTAGAAAATTTTAAAGGAAATTATAAATAGAAGTTATAAGTAGAATTTGGGTTTAAGATATTATTTATAAGTACGAAATCAAATTGATTTGATTGTATATAAAAGAAATATATTCATAATTAAAGTGAATAATAGTTTAAGAAAAATATTTTGCAAAAGAAATATCTATAAATGAAATTTAGATTTGAAATATGAAACCAAATTGGAATTTGAATGGAGAAGGGAAATGGATAATCGTTTAAAATTAGAAACGATGAGTTTTATTTCAAAATTCGGAATATAAAATGAAATGTGACAATGATTTGTAGGCTAGAATGGTAATAAAGTAATTTGGTAGTGATTTGGAAAAGAAATTCAAAAGTGAATTTGGAATTTGAATTAACCTGAAATGGTAGATAAATTCTGAAGATAGGAATATAAATCGAATATAGATTAATCGAGAGAGAGTTATTTATTGGAATTTGGTTATATCGAATTTAGGGAAGTAGTTATTTTTACCTTCCGTTTTGAATCAAATTTAATTATTATTTACTTATTAATTTATTTGTTGAAATTAATAAGTACAAGTTAAATTTTTTATAAACCAAATATTTGGGAACAGCGATTATAACGCTGCCATTATAACAAATGTTTTTATAAATCTAAATAGCGATTATAACGCTACCGTTATAATAAATGTTTTATAAGTCTAAACTGCGATTATAGCGCTGCTATTATAATAAATGTTTTGTAAATCTAAACAGTGATTTAACGCTATCAGTATAATTAATGTTTTTATAAATCAAATACAGCGATTATAACGCTACCGTTATAATCAATGTTTTTCCGTAAAAGAAGTGGATTCTTATATTGAATCTGAGAGTTGCGTAAGCGGTGTGTTGTTAGAAGTTGTGACCTTTGACTATTTCCAAGTTAAGAATGTTGTTCAATTAAGGTCTGAGAGGTAATTATACCCTAACTTAATCGACTTCATGATTGATGGAGGAATGGTTAAAGTTTAATTGTAAAGACCAGTTAGCAATATGGTTAGCTAATAAATGATTAATGGTTTGAGTTATAATAACGATGTTTTATAACATCGGTTAATTTAAAGGATTTTGAAATGTTTCCCCAAATAAAATGAGAGATATTTTCTACGCATAGAAAATAAAATGAATTGGTTAACGAGGAATTAAGAAATGGAAATATTTTCCTATATTAATAAGGTACATTTTCTAAATATAGAAAATAAGGATTTCATGAATATTTAGAAATGTTATCTAACTGGAATAAGAGATATTTTCTCGAATAAAGAAAATATAATATTGGAAATGTTTTTCCAAGAACCTAGAGAGAAAGTCGAGTTTTGAAAGGATACAAAAGATGGGAAATAGGAATTGGAAATGATAATATAATAAGGAATTGATTTAAAAAGTGGCCAATGTTGTTTGATGCTTGATCGATAGAATTTCCAATTGGAAATAGGACCATTTATTATATGGATGTTTCATTGGTAGTTAAATCGCTACTATCAAAGTTTTGATTTATTTTATACCTCCATTGTCAATATGGAGAGACTGGGATCAGATTAAATATCTGAAAACCACTCTGTATTGGCATAAGCCTTACGAATCAACTTATGCTAAATATAATTGAAGATGGAGTAAAATACAAGGGCTATTCAGTTAATCCTAGGTATAAATTGCCCAAGATGGATTAATAGAATGGTGCCTTCGGGTTGTTCAATCCCAGGACAACGTATATGGATGGATCTGACAATGTGGAATTCAAAGTAAAGGATGGCAAGATGTTCTAAAGAGATAATCGTGACCTCAAGCCTCATCAGCCGGGAAATGACAAAAATCGGACAGGCAACATAGCCATGTGGGTCATTCCCATTAGGGGTATTATCACCTGATCTAGAGAAATTTCATTTGCTTCTTATTCTATTTGTTGTTGTATGCTTTCGGTAACGGTTGCTGATCACAATCACTAGTGATAATATGCTCGGTACACTCATGTTAAATGAGTGGCCAGCCATGTGTGGGCCGGGTTGCAAGACATTCTTGTTGAACCCAGTGTATTCCCCTCTAGAGATACACTATCATAAGGTAGTTCCATACCTTTTCATGTTTGAAATCCAATCTCCAATAAGCGCGCTGCGGTTTTTGATTTTATATTATATACGAGCGTGAGATGCAAGCATTTAGCTAGATTCAATTTATTTGATGTAGACATTATTAAAATATCACTGGATTTGATATCAAAAATATATTTTTGGTTACCATAAGGTAAAAAAACATCTGTGTTTATGTGTGGATCGGTCTTACGATTATCATTTCTTCAAAAGAATTTTTGAAAGTTAAACAAGTGGTTGGAGATTACTCACACCAGTCCCATGACTGACCAAGAGTTTGTTTTGGTTTGGTTTTTTTCCTAAACTCTTGGGTGCCTAAATTTGTGCGGGCAATCAAGTAGTTAGGATTTTACAGATTCGCTTGAAGGTGCTTGAAGCAGGAGGCTTCACCAGTTAGTTATAGACTATCATATTTCCGCTGTGCATTGTTTATGTATTTGGAAACATGTGTTTACAACTGTTCCAGAAATAGTTGTTGTGCTCTGATGATGGTATGTATATACAGTTTCTGATTTGTATTGCAAAAGTTTTGTTATTTAATATATTTTATTCATTCCGCTGTGAGATTTGTGTTCTTCGTTTTCCTCTATTCTAATTTCTCTTTCTTTCTATTTCTCATCCTCTATCTTCTTTCTACTAATGATTCGTATTTCTGTGCAATTTGGGTTGGACATGTAGTATTATTAGTCGACGCAAAGAGTACGGAAATTCGGGCCATTACATTTGGTATCAGAGCTGAAGGTTGAGTAGTAACCTTGGCTCTGTGGCGTAACTCAATAGAGATGGGGTTAGTAATATCCTAAATTGAGTTTGAGTGTATATATATGACTGCGTATTTGTAGACTTGATATAAAATTATTTTATATTGTGTTGGTTGATTTGTTCAGTGGTTTATGAATTCTGGTCAATACAGGATGTACAACTGTATCGATAGGTGTTTCTAAACTCTCGAACAAAGCAATTCGATACAATATTGTTTTAAAATGGATAAATGAAATAATTTTACCTAGAAATTATTTTGATATATAAGTAATCATTTCTGAATTACTATGGCATATGGATGTGTTGATTGTTATTACAATCAAATGAAATTACAAAATATTGAAATGGTTATATATAACCAAATTTGATTTGTATATGGATAATCTGTACCAATGAGATGAACAAGGATTTGAGTTCAAACCAGAATTTGAGAATTTAAATCCCGAGCGAGTTAGAAAATATTTTCTGAAATATTATAAGTATTATAACATTGTGGGAGAAATTTTTAAATAGAAAGCATTTTTAAATCGATTTTAGAAGTGATTAGGCAGTGAAATCACTTCAGTGGCGAGAAAATAATTCTGATAATGGATCGCGACATTATCGGTATTCATTTTCGAGTTTCTAAGTGACGGATTGCTACCATAATAGATTTATTAATGGAAATTGGTTGAGAAAAATAAAGTTGTTTTAGAAATTCAATTGTTTTGAATTGAGTTGATTATAAATATATGTATATAAATATATATGATTTCAAACTAATTTGAAATAAAACCCGGGAATTTGAATTCTGAAATTAAAATTTAACTTGTATAAGTTGAATAGATTGAAATGGTAAAAAAGTATCAAATGAATTGGAATTTAAATTCAGTTAAATAAAATTGGATTGGAAATAATTCAGAATGAAATTAAATAAAGAGAAATGTTGAGATTCGAATTATTAATATGAATTCGACTTATGAATAAGCAAGTTGAATGTATATTAGATATTGTTAATTGAAATTGAATTGTGACAAGTTTGGATTCAAGTATAATAAGTGGATTGACTTAAATAGAAATCAAATTTGAATTGATAGAATGGAAGTGAACTAACCAGAAGTTGATTAGAGAGTTAAAAACCAGAAGTTGGAATTGATTTGAAACCAACTGAAAATGGATATATGTATGCTGAGAAGATATTGAATGGAAGCGAATGCAAGAGATATAATTTATGCCCGACAAAAAAAGGTTCATGTTTATAATATTACTTGGGTTTGATGGTTTTATGAGCCTATAGGGCAAGCCGCTTGTTTTTTTTATTTTCTTTTGGATTGGAGAAGGCCTGGAAAGGTGAGTTGTGATTGTACCGATTGAGCCGCGTAGGGGAGATGCTGGCGAAATTTTTCGAAAATTTAAAGAGCTAGAATTTTTTCAAGAAACTTTTTGATAAATTAAAATCGAGTTGTTAATAATAATCAAAATAAGAAAACCATAATTGGTTAATAAAATTTCAGGTGGAATAATGAAATTGATAAATGGATTTAAAATCAATTGGAATGGGTGTAGATATGTAGAAGAGCATATGGATTAAAGATAAGAAAGTGATGATGGATTTTCCAAAAATGGTGGACATATCATTTGGAAAGAATTATGAATGGTCGAGTATTGGTATAAGAATTCGAAGGTCAGATAAGAACTGGGTTATGAAGATATGGAATATAGGATTTCAACTAAGTAGGTTATGAGGAGTTAGAGTATAGCATTTTTATTGCTTAGTAATTTCGAGGACGAAATTATTTTAAGGGGGGAGGAATGTAACGTCGCGGATTTTTCGCTGTGAATTTTAAAACATTTAAATTAATTTTAAATATTGTATTGGTAATATAAAATGATTTTTATGAGAAATTATTTATAAATATACACTAATAAATGACCCGTGCTTCGCACACAGACGATGATTAGAGATGTATTTGCATAAATATTGACTGGCTGGTGTGATATTACTTTTATTTTCTACCTTCCTTGGATAGGTGTCTACCCAATACCTTTTCGATCACAATTAGAGGTGGATCCTATGAGTCAAAGCAAATTAGAAGGCGTGCATAGGAAGCAAAAACATCAATTTAAATAAAGTAAGCTCGAAAATAGGTGTATAGGATGGATATAATTCAAGTACGCATGGTTAGAAAAGGGAGTAGACATGACTTTAAGTCCTTGTCAAAATTAAATGAGTGTATGAAAACGTATCGACAAAAGAAGTAAAATATTACAATCTGACCTTACCTAGAAACTCTCTACGTTTTTAAAGCCGTGCCAGCTAAGAATTCCAAAACCGTGTTATGCACACTTCCAAAACCGTGAGTACCACGCTTCTCAAATCATTATAAATAAAACAAGCTGACACTCCTCTTTTTCTTTCCTTCAGCAAACTAAAAACGGGATATTTTCCCTCAAAATAGAAATTCAATTCTTTTATAAATCGAAAGAAATTGTAATAAAATCCTTAAATAGTGGAATCGATTATTTTGGGCTCCTGATAGCAAAAGCCTTCCACTGCGTATACGTGTTATCGTATGCGATGCCAATCACAATTGTTCGGATCTTCACCGCAGCAACTAGGGGTCGAAATTTTTCGATGATAGAGAGTTTGTTTTGGAAATCTGAGGTCATATTGAATTTCGTAGAGTTGTTTGGCAATTCCGCGATATTTCTTTGGGGATTCAGCATTGATTTTTATCACAAGTGTCTGTAAGTGAGGTGTATCCGGATCGAGGTTAGAATCATGGAGGGGCGCGAGTTTTCAGCTTTGTCGTGGAGATTGTGGCGCTCTCGAAAAGCAGTTTGCCGAGGTTTTTGGTTTTGATTTTCATGGCCAGATGAAGTAGCGACATAGGATGGAAATCATGGCTATGGAAGTGAAGAGGAGTTCGAACTGTGTTTTGAGAGGTAGATGGATTACTGGTATTTGGCATGAATTAGTTGTAGTGTCAAACTTGGTTGAATGATGGGTCACTGGAAATGATGCGAGTGTTAGTGGTTGTATGGAGCCGGGTTGAATGTCCAACTTAGCTGCTGTGTCCATGGAGGTCACTGCTATGGTGAGCAAGATATTGTTTGGAAGGGGTAGAAGATAGTGTTGAAAAGGGGAAGTCGAAGTATGTATGGCTTGGGATGGGGATTAAGTCAGTAAACTAGTGATTAGTAAGTTAATTTATGTAATTAACTATTAGTGGAACCAATATTTGCAGTGATGTTTTGTTTGGAGGGTGGCTTTATGGAGTGGCAAACGGTTGGAGGAAGTGTGGTTCCTGGAGTGTCGTGGTAGCAGAAGAGGGTTACAGGGAGGTTAAGGGATGCTTAACTTATTTAATAATTAAGGGTCAGTTTCAAAAAAAAATGGTGCAAATAATTTTCGTGACTTATATGATGGTTTATGAGTTCGCTAAAAATAAATAACTATAAGGATAAAGTGATGTTGCGAGCTGTATATTTTGATGAAGAGGAGTGATGAACTTGTGAAAGATTCGGTAGTGGTGGAACTATTTCGTGGGATGAAAAAGGAGAACGGATTTGATGAAATGGGCGGAAAATGATGGGGTAAGTGAGCAGGTTACTGGTAGTTATATTTTTCGGTGAAGAAGGAGTTAAGGAGGAGGGACGCACAGTAGTTTGAGTGTTGTTACCGGAGTACTGCATGGTGGCTTTGATCCGGATTTTTCTGAAGATTGTGAGTATGATGTGGAGGCCATTGTCGGTAGGAAGGTGCTGAAAATTGATTGGAAGGAGTGTTGATGGACTGCGGCCATTGCTGGTAGCGGTATCATGGAAATGGGAAGATGATTAGTGCGACTGTATTAGCCTATTGCGTAATCATGGTAATTAAAATAAAAATGGTAATTAGAGTACTATATTAATTAGTTTAATTACAAGTTTGTTTTAAGTCATTTAAACCCTGTAACATCTATAACTCTGTCATTAGCGAACAAAATTAAACGCAACTGGTCACGATGGAATCATAACGACGAGAGCTACGTCATGAGATTGGTTTCACCGAGAACCAAGCTGTTGGAATTTCGTAATAGAATCAAACGCTGATTGATTTTAATGAAAACAAAATGCAGAACCATCAACTATAAAACCAGTTGAGTAAACTCACAAACTTTGACTCGTTTATATTTTTATATAACCGAGTTTTAAATTTATCTATAGCAATTTTATACTGTGTGATGGTTGTTTGGATGAATGGTTAATAAAATTGGTTGAAATGGTTGATATAGTTATAACATTGATCGATTATTAGTTCTGTTTACTATGGTATTTCATATTTATGTGAAATTAATGTTGATTAGCATCTGTGGATGCTGGGAAACAGGTTGGAGGGATCCAACTGGATTCCTGAATATTTATATTATTGTTTGTTATTTACTGTGATATAAACTTAATTATGATGTGTTGAATTACCCTAGCCGTACAATTTTGGTATTTATATACCATAAAATATTTTCGAATATAGAAAATTAAATTTGGGTTTTAAAATGGAAATTTATTTCCAAAATTAGAAATGTAATTTCGAATAGAGTTGAAATTAAAAACATGTTAATGGAGAAAACAAGAAGTTGATTATAAACAAAAGTACAAATTAACTGAATTATTTATCATTGGATAAATTGAAATATAAATTCAAATTTGAATTTATATGGAAAAGTGGAAATCGGTTTTGAAACCAGTATTTGAAATGAGATTTGAACTTAGCAAATTTTAAAGGAAATTATAAATAGAAGTTATAAACAGAATTTGGGTTTGAGATATTATTTATAAGTACGAAATCAAATTGATTTGATTGTATATAAAAGAAATATATTCATGATTAAAGTGAATAATAGTTTAAAGAAAATATTTTGGAAATGAAATATCTATAAAGGAAATTTAGGTTTGAAATACGAAACCAAATTGGAATTTGAATGGAGAAGGGAAATGGATAATCGTTTCAAAATAGAAACGATGAGTTTTATTTCAAAATTCAAAATACAAAATAAAATGTGATAATTTTTTGTAGACTAGAATGGTTATAAAGTAATTTGGTAATGATTTGGAAAAGATAAATTCAAAAGTGAATTTGGAATTTGAATTAACCTGAAATGGTAGATAAATTCCGAAGTTAGGAATATAAAACGAATATAGATTAATCGCGAGAGAGAGAGAGAGAGAGAGTTATTTACTGGAATTTGATTATATCAAATTTAGGGAAGTAGTTATTTTTACCTTCCGTTTTGAATCAAATTTAATTATTATTTACTTATTTACTTATTAATTTATTTGTTGAAATTAATAAGTACAAGTTATATTTTTATAAACCAAATATTTGGGAACAACGATTATAACGCTATCATTATAACAAATGTTTTTATAAATCTAAACAACGATTATAACGCTACCGTTATAATAAATGTTTTATAAGTCTAAACAGCGATTATAGCGCTACTGTTATAATAAATGTTTTGTAAATCTAAACAGCGATTTAACGCTACTATTATAATTAATGTTTTTATAAATCAAATACAGCGATTATAATGCTACCGTTATAATCAATGTTTTTCCATAAAAGAAGTAGATTCTTAGATTGAGTCTGAGAGTTGCGTAACAGATGTTTTGCTAGAAGTTGTGAGCTTTAACTATTTCAAAGTTAAGAATGTTGTTCAATTAAGGTATGAGAGGTAATTATACCCCAACTTGATCGACTTCATGATTGATGGAGGAATTGTTAAAGTATAATAGTAAAGATCAGTTAGCAATATGGTTAGTTAATGAATGATCAATGGTTTGAGTTATAATATCTATGTTTTGTAACATCGGTTAATTTAAAGGATTTTGAAATGTTTCCCCAAATATGGTTAGTTAATAAAGTCTCTGTGGGCCCAGAGTTTATTTTGTTTTGGTTTTTTTCCTAAACTCTTGGGAGCCCAAATTTGTACGGGAAGTCAAGTAGTTTGGTTTTTACAGATTCGCTTGGAGGAGCTTGAAGCAGGAGGCTTCACCAGTTAGTTATAGACTATCATATTTCCGCTATGTACTATTTATGTATCTGGAAACAGGTCTTTACAACTGTTCCAGAAATAGCTGTTGTGCTTTGATGATGGTATGTATATGCAGTTTCCGATTTGTATTGAAAAAGTTATGTTATTTAATATATTTTATTTGTTCCGCTATGAGATTTGTGTTCTTCGTTTTCTTCTATTCTATTTCTCTTTCTTTCTATTTCTCATCCTCTAACTTCTTTCTACTAATGATTCGTATTTCTGTGCAATTTGGGTTGGACATGTACTGTTATTAGTCGACATAAAGAGTACGGAAATTTGGATCACTACAGTCGTACATTCCTTATGACTTCTTGTGACACCCCACATCCGTTAATGTCACTCACTAAGGGAATGCATTAAGTTTCATGAAGCGTTATAGGTAAATAAGAACATAATAGCACAAGACAAACATGTAATTGCAGCGGAATTAAAAACTTTTTTTAAATCAAAACATCATGGTCCCAAATACAGAGTTTTCATCATAAGTAACTAACTACATTAATAATCAGTCTTGCCAAAAATATTAGAATACAAAAGCATAAAACCATATTTCGCTGTGAAGCCATAAGAGAGTTGACCAGAAGTCAAAGTGATGCATCTATATCCAAAATCCAAGCTAAGCTGAAAGAATCAAAATTAACTCTAAGAAGTGCCACCCTGAGAACCTGGGGGGAAAGGAAGAGGGAGAAGAGGAAACAAAAAGGGCCAGACATAAAGTCTGGCGAGTCCAGTTACTTTTAAATATAAATAAATAAAAGTATCATGGCAGGTATATAAAACTAGAAGAACAAGATAACAGCAGCAATAACAAGTCTGAACAGAGCAAGATAAGATGAACAGGATATATCGCGCTTCTTATATACATTTCCCTTCACCGCGCAGATACTAGTATATCAGAAATAGAATGATCCCTACTAATACTGTTTCATTACATTTTCTTGATTATTTGGTTGTTTGGGTTAATAGCACTCAAGACTTATGCGCACATCGTACCCATTTACTTTCCCATGGATCCACCTAATACAACATATTAAGCTATCTCTCAATATTGAGATACACCCCATGGTAACCCACTCGCACGGTCTCCACCGTAGTGAACGCGGTCTCTCATCCTACTCCAGAGTGACGTACGGAACTCTATATAACAATGTTACGTTCCGCATATATCTGTCATTACTATGCCACGTAAGCGTACGGATAGCCACCATCGAACGAATCGGATTCCTTATCAGAATAGTGCCCTCTAGTCTACGATACACCACCCAGAGCAGATATGCATGTATCTAGACTGTCCCATATATGTACTATAATTGTAGCTCGATGCCTCAATCGCACGTCCTCCAATGTGCACCGAGTTCTGCGGCAGGGCGATACAAGAAACACGGAACTCAGTCGGGAGCTTATCCATATCTGTACATGCCCCTCTAAAAAAACTTTATATACAGATATACATAGGGTCTGTTTTTCATTGTGTATATGGCCCCACCTCGGACCCTCCCTCAACTAGTAAAGACTGCAGAACTAAGCGACTGCCCCTAATAACAACCAATCTAAACATCCATGTGGTGTCTACCCTCAACCCCGTACTTCGATAGTGAAAGGTGAAATGATATCTTGGGTTTAGCTCTAGTCTTTTCACATCCTGCTGGCTGCCGAGGACAGATATTCGACGGTCTACTATCCTTGTTGGTCGTGACCCTCTCTACCTCCTCGTGAGGCAACTGCCGAACACCCTTGTGTCACCTCGTCACAACATTCAGACTGTATAGCTACATCTGCAGTCAAGGCCCACCCACCTAGTAGTTACGCACAGACCCAACCTCTGCGAGTACAGCCTAAGACATCTATCACCGCATAAAGGACTACTAGGAGCACCTTACGTACTTCAGGAAGCCGCGTGCTTCCCCTTCCCATTCCTTTGGAGCCGTCATAACAATCAGATGAATGTGCGCTCCCCTCGTGTCTTAAAACACCTCGATGATATACCCTGTTGGGTTATTCGCCCTCAAATGTACGGACTGGTCCAAGCGCCTTTCTTTAGTATGTTGTTAGACCCTATGTCTAAACATTCTTTTACGCGCTTGCCTTACCTCACCGGATTTCCATTTAACTTGGTTAGTCTCATTCATATTGAATTCTTTTTCATATTACCAAGTTTCTCTTTCTTATTAATTTCAATCATATAACTTAATCCATTTAAGTTTATTAATATGCCCATAACATTTTATTTTCTAGATTGTGGCCCAAGGTCTGTAATCCACAATCTATTTTATATTCTTGCTTGGTTACATCATTACAATAACATGTTCTCCATAAAACGTTATTAAATATATCCCAATTCACATGTTTCCTAATTAACATGGCACTTACCATTTATGATTAAATATAACTTATTTTTTTTCTTACAAGTTCTCCTCATTCTTTCTCATTTAATCATAAATTCAATATACACCGTCACTACAGCTTATCGTTGTTTACTTAGCAAATTATTACTCATATCTAATTCTATCATTTCTACAAGTTATGCTTACTCTACAAGGTGTCTTTTAATCACATAACTTTATTATATTTTCCACCGATTATGTATACCACTAGGTGTCTTTAATTACATAACCTTATTATATTTTCCACCGGTTATGTATACCACTCGATGTCTTTAATTACATAACCTTACTGGGTTAAGTTCATGGCTGTTGGATATGCCGGTGGGTCCGGGTAGACTTCCACCACTAATGCCACTTAACCTCGTGTCATAACTGCAATTACAATTCCTAATTGTAATTACTAGACATTCCATTTTTATCCAAATATACCTATGTCATTATAGGTGATTATTTCTCTTTTCCCCATATTTAATTATATGTCCAATTCATTATTCAAATAGTTGACTTTTACAACCCTTTTTAATTCACCTTTAATTATGCATCATATGCTATTTTTCCCAAGTTATAAGTCAAGGCATATAAATATGTATTATACGCAAACCCAAACACGCATATTTTCCAATTAATGCCCAAAATCAATATTTAGACATGTCCCATTTTATACCCAATTCCATATTTACATATATTCCAATGCATGCCTAAATTCATATTATCCAACAAGACCTATGTCCCTAAATCCATATTCGTATATTTCCAAATTTATGCCCAAATTTAGATCCATATTTTCCAATACCAATTAAGCCCCAAATTATGTCTTTCCCAATCGTTCCCAAATTTGCACGTTCGCATTTTTCAGCATTAGGCCTAGGCTCGAAGGTAGCCCAGCTATATAAAAATAAAAGGGGGAAGAGGGAGAGAAGAGAATCAGAACATGCATAATAATGAATCAATAACATAATGGTAGAATCAGGCATAAAAACTGAATGGATATATTAGAACAAGATTAGACTTGGTGACGATATAAATATATAAGAACAGATCAGAGGAATATGTCATAATAAAACAGATTAGGCACCGATTCAAGATCCAATTTTTATATACATATCACGATTACTATTTAAATATCCAGATCTAAAAATAACATGAACTCACTGTGAATAGATCTAAGGAAATGGATCCAAATTACTGCGAAGAACATGTTGAATAAGTTGTTGTAGCAATCGTAAAATTTGTATAATGTTTGCTGAATTAGATTTGGAGTAGATTAGGCCATTCAATCTTTGTTGCAGCGGAGCTTCGCCACCACCATTGTTTTTAGATGAATAAAACCTAGGTCTAGGGTCCTTTATATAGCCTAGCGTTCATTAATCTAGCTCCATAGTCATCCAGGTTCAGAAAAGAAGTTTCCAGAGCCATGGGTGGGTCGACCCCCCTTCAAGTGGGTCGACCCCCCCTTCATGGATGTCGACACCTAGGTCGACCCCGGGGTTGACCCCCATGAGCCTGAGTCGACCCATGGTTCGACCCCGTCGGGTCTCGGGTCGACCTCAAACGGTCAGCCCTTCCTCGATTTGCGCACCAGAGTTCTGGTTTTTCTGATTTTTGAATATTTTTGAATTTTATATGTGTATATATCTTTCCTATATTCATACAAACTTCAAACCTTAATAACTTCTTCATACAGTGTCCTATTTACGCAAACAAGGTGTCTATCTTGACCAGAATTCTGAGACGGACGCAATGTCGCAGTCCGTTTTACTTAATTCTGAATTTTTAATTAATTTTTCCTTAATTCATTATTAATAGTGTATTTGACACTAATTATTCTTTAATTTATCATCTTTAGTGTCGTTAAAATTCCGTGGTGTTACATTCTCCCCTACTCAAAGGATTTCGTCCCCGAAATCTCTAAGTTAAGAAGAACGTATATCCTAACATCCAACGATCATACATCCATCTAGCAATCAAAGGCATCCATTATCCTTAAGGAATTTCTAATGCTTTTACGAACATATGTAATAGTGTGTGTATATGTACATAAACTAATGCGAAAGATTAGGTGGTCTACTGATTCAGTTGATCTCCTTAATGCAATGTATGTTTGTGCCATGCAACCAAAATTTATGCAAATTATCCTAATACATGTAAGTTCTATATGTGTGCACAATCATCCATCCAAATGCAACATCAATGTAACGATATGCCCATTTTCATCCATAAAATTTAAAATGTACACACATCAATATGCAATGTGCAAGTGATTGAGCCGATCTAGTGCCTGTTGTGTGTGTATATGCATCCATGAGCAATCACTAGCAACCACTTGCATCCATCAAACATAACATGTCTCAAACACATGTTTACAGTCATTAGTTTTCTACCTAAAGACTCAATCGATAGGAGATATTCAAACGATAGATACAAGTATTAATTCGAAGCTTGGAAAAATAAGTTAAGGACATATTCTCGAAAAGGAAAGGATATGAAGTGTGAATCTTGTCTTCAGCCTCCCAAGTAGTGTTCTCGCGGCCCTTTCCCCATTGCACTCTCACTAGCTTCGCTTCTTTGTTGCACAATTTCTTAACCTTCGATCCAAGTATGTAAGTCGGAACTTGTCCAATCATTGCTTCCTTCTCTACGTTCACTTCCTCTCGCAAGCTTGGCTCCACTACCTCGAACTCTATACACTTTATTGCCTCTTAAATGAAAAGCCATCTTAGAATGATGGGCTTCCTCAAGGACTGTCTTCAATAGGTTTCCCATCCCGATATGACTCACCTATCAAATCACTTCTCAAGTAGCTCCCTTACTTGCTTATCAAGTTCCCTCTTTTCTTTTAGGAGTTACATGTCGCAAATCATTGACAGATATATCAAGAGGTTCTAGGAGACAAAGCATGGCAGACCCTTTTGGGGTCATAAGAAATCTCGAGAGTCTTTCTATGGCAAGTCAGAAGTCTAACGACCCTCCTCTCACAATCTAGAATGTCTCCATATATGGTTAATCCATCCATCCTAGAATCAAACCGTTTCTTATGAAATCAAGAACATATGTGTCGCAATCAAACTCGACACCTAACACAGAGATTCTCAAACCCCGACAAATCATCGATAAATGAGCCGTACCTCCACTGGGGTTTGAGGTAATAATGGGATCCAAAACCATACTAGTATCTAGGTGCAGAGACTCAACTAAAAGATCAGATACAAAAGAATGCGAAGCGCCAGAAAAAGAATCCTAACAGGATGATCAGAAATGGAAATCAATCCTTCGATGGAAATTTTCCTACCCCTATCCTGTCCACCAGCTATGAAGAACATTAGCTTGCCCCCTAGAAGTTCCTGCCCTCTGTCCTTGTCTATGTCTCTTCGGGTACTCCTTAATAAGGTGTCCCGCCTTACCAAAGTGGTAAAAACGCCTTTCCTCTTTCTATAACCCTTTTTCAAATGACCGACCATTCCGAAATTATGGTAATTCCTCTTTTCTTCTTTGGGTCGTGCTCCTTAGCCCCAACTCCCTTATTCTCCTTTTTACCATCCTTGTGTAACATGCTAACAAGTCTCTTGAAAGCGGCCTCAATTGCATGGAAATCCTTTTGAGGTTTGAGAGAAAATAAGACGCAGGTGAAACCACTATGGCTAAAGATGGAGGTTGGGCACTTCTTTGCCCTTCAACATGTACCGTAGTTTTAACATGCCTACGGAACCATGCCGAAATAGGGATACCCTTTCAAGAGGAAACGATTCCTCGATCAAAAAGGAAAAGAAATCAAGCGGAGAATCAAGAAGATATTTATGGCTTTGGGAAATATGTTTTTCAAAAATAGACTTTTTATTTCAAAATACTTTGTTTTTGAGATCTTTTTGAAAACCATTTTCAAAATACTTTATCCAATCTTATAACCATATGCTCTGATACCAAATGTGACACCCCACATCCGTTAATGTCACTCACTAAGGGAATGCATTAAGGTTCATGAAGCGTTATAGGTAAATAAGAACATAATAGCACAAGATAGACATGTAAAATAGCAGCGAAATTAAAAACTTTATTTAAATGAAAACATCATGGTCCCAAATACTGAGTTTTCATCATAAGTAACTAATTACATTAATAATCAGTCTTGCCAAAAACATCGGAATACAAAAGCATAAAACCATATTTCCCTGTGAAGCCATAAGAGAGTTGACCAGAAGTCAAAGTGATACATCTATATCCATAATCCAAGCTAAGCTGAAAGAATCCAATTCAACTCTAAGCACTTCCACCCAAAGTACTGGGGGGAAACAGAAGAGAGAGAAGAGGAAACAAAAAGGGTCAGACATAAAGTCTGGCGAGTCCAGTTACTTTTAAAAATAAATAAATAAAAGTATCATGGCAGATATATAAAACTGGAAGAACAAGATAACAGTAACAATAACAAGTGTGAACTGAGCAAGATAAGATGAATAGGACATATTGCGCTTCTTAAATACATTTCTCTGCACCGCGCAGATACTAGTATATCAGAAATAGAATGATCCCTACTAATACCGTTCCATTACATTTTTTTGATTATTAGGTTACTTGGGTTAATAGCACTCAAGACTTATATGCACATCGTACCCATTTACTTTCCCATGGATCCACCTAATACAACATATGTAGTTATCTCTCAATATTGAGATACACCCCATGGTAACCCACTCGCACGGTCTCCACCGTAGTGAACGCAGTCCCTCATCCTATGCCGGAGTGACGTATGTAACTCTATATAACAATGTTACGTTATGCATATATCTGTCATTACTATGCCATGTAAGCGTATGGACTGCAACTATCGATCGAATCGGATTCCTTATCGGAATAGTGCCCTCTAGTCTACGATACACCACCCAAAGCAAATATGCATGTACTTAGACTGTCCCACGTATGTACTGTAATTGTAGCTCGATGCCTCAATCGCACGTCCTCTAATGTGCACCGAGTTTCGCGGTAAGGCGATACAAGAAACACGAAGCTCGGTCGGGAGCTTTTCCATCTCTGTACAGGCCCGTCTCTAAAAAAACCTCTATATATAGATATACCTAGGGTCTATTTTCCATGGTGGATATGGCCCCAACTCGGCCCCTCCCTCAACTAGTAAAGACTACAGAGCTAAGCGACCGCCCTTAATAACAACCAATCTAAACATCCATGTGGTGTCTACCCTCAACCCCGTACCTCGATAGTGAAAGGTGAAATGATATCTTGGGTTTAGCTCTAGTCTTTTCGCATCCCGCTGGCTGCCGATGACGGATATTCGACGGTCTACTATCCTTGTTGGTCGTGACCCTCTCTACCTCCTCGTGAGGCAACTGCCGAACCATCCTTGTGTCACCTCGTCACAGCATGCTGACTGTATAGCTACGTCTGCAGTCAAGGCCCACCCACCTAGTAGTTACGCGTAGACCCAACCTCTGCGAGTATAGCTTAAGACATCTGTCACCGCACAGAGGTCTACTAGGATCACCTTACGTACTTCAGGAAGCCGCGTGCTTCCCCTTCCCATTCCTTTGGAGCCATCATAACAATCAGATGAATGTGCGCTCCCCTCGTGTCATATAACACCTCGATGATATACCCCGTTGGGTTATTCACCCTCAAATGTATGGACTGGTCTAACGGCCTTTCTTTAATATGTTGTTAGATCCTATGTCTAAACATTCTTTTACGCGCTTGCCTTACCTCACCAGGTTTCCATTGAACTTGGTTATTCCCATTCATATTGAATTCTTTTTCAAATTACTAAGTTTCTCTTGCTTATTAATTTCAGTCATATAACTTGATCCATTTAAGTTTATTAATAAGCACGCAACATTTTATTTTCTAGATTGTGGCCCAAGGTCTGTAATCCACAATCTATTTTATATTCTTGCTTGGTTACATCACTACAATAACATGTTCTCCATAATACGTTATTAAATATATCCTAATTCACATGTTTCCTAATTAACATGTCACTTACTATTTATGATTAAATATAATTTATTTTATAAGTTTTCCTCATTTTTTCTCATTTAATCATAAATTCAATATACATCGTCACTACAACTTATCGTTGTTTACTTAGCAGATTATTATGCATATCTAATTCTATCATTTCTACAAGTTATGCTTACACTACAAGGTGTCTTTTAATTACATAAATTTATTATATTTTCCACCGGTTATGTATACCACTAGGTGTCTTTAATTACATAACCTTATTATATTTTTCACCGGTTATGTATACCACTAGGTGTCTTTAATTACATAACCTTATTGGGTTAAGTTCATGGGCCTAAATGTAAATATTACCCACCCCCTCTATTTTACTTAACCCACCCACTACCCATTCAATTTTACTTAACCCTAATTTAAGTTCATAATCATACAATCCTTATGGATTAAATTAGGTTAAGTAGTCCAATTCATTACCATGTCCAATTATGGTTATAATCGGCTAGACCTCCCACATTAGGCCTACAACGTGTGCATGCTGGACTTGCCGGTCGGGTCCGGGCAGTCTTATTCCATAGTTGGGACTAACCTCGTGTCTTAGCCCGATTCGTATTTGCACACTTAGACCTCTCACATTAGGTTCAACATTAGTGGCTGTTGGATATGCTGGTGGGTCCGGGTAGACTTCCACCACTAATGCCACTTAACCTCGTGTCATAACTGCAATTACAATGCCT
Organism: Allium sativum; assembly: GCA_030737875.1. NCBI lineage: Eukaryota > Viridiplantae > Streptophyta > Magnoliopsida > Asparagales > Amaryllidaceae > Allium > Allium sativum. The sequence continues at coordinate 532,569,070 of CM060913.1, read as the reverse complement.
AATTGTAATTACTAGACATTCCATTTTTATCCAAATCTACCTATGTCATTATAGGTGATTATTTCTCTTTTCCCCATATTTAATTATATGCCCAATTCATTATTCAAATCGTAGACTTTTACAACCCTTTTTAATTCACCTTTAATTATGCATCATATACTCTTCTTCCCAAGTTATAAGTCAAGGCATATAAATATGTATTATGCGCAAACCCAAACCCACATATTTTCCAATTTATGCCTAAAATTCATATTCACATATGTTCCAATTTATGTCCCAAATCAATATTTAGACATGTCCCATTTTATATCCAATTCCATATTTACATATATTCCAATGCATGCCTAAATTCATATTATCCAACAAGACCTATGTCCCCAAATCCATATTCGTATATTTTCAAATTTATGCCCAAATTTAGATCCATATTTTCCAATACCAATTAAGCCCCAAATTATGTCTTTCCCAATCGTTCCCAACTTTGCACGTTCGCATTTTTCAGCGTTAGGCCTAGGCTCGAAGGTAGCCTGGCTATATAAAAATAATTGGAGGAAGAGGGAGAGAAGAGAATCAGAACATGCATAATAATGAATCAAAAACATAATGGTAGAATCAGGCATAAAAAATGAATGTACATATTATGACAAGATTAGACTTGGTGATGATATAAACATATAAGAACAGATCAGAGGAATATGTCATAATAGAACTGATTAAGCACCGATTCAAGATCCAATTTTTATATGAGTATCATGATTACTATTTAAATATTCAGATCTAAAAATAACATGAACTCACAGTGAATATATCTAATGAAATGGATCCAAATTACTGTGAAGAACATGTTGAATAAGTTGTTGTCGCAATCGTTGGATTTGTATAGTGTTTGCTGAATTATATTTGGAGTAGATTAGGCCATTCAATCTTCATTGCAGCGGAGCTTTGGCGTCACCATTGTTTTTAGATGAATAAAACCTAGGTCTAGGGTCCTTTATATAGCCTAGCGTTCATGAATCTAGCTCCAAATCGTCCAGGTTTAGAAAAGAAGTTTGCAGAGCAACGGGTGGGTCGACCCCCATTCAGGTGGGTCAACCCCTAGGTCGACCCCCCTTCATGGGTGTCGACACCTAGGTCGACCCCGGGGTCGACCCCCATGAGCCTAAGTTGACCCATTGGTCGACTCAGCCAGGTCTCAGGTCGACGTCAAACGGTCGGCCCTTCCTCGATTTGTGCACCGGATTTGTGGTTTTACTGATTTTTGAATATTTTTGAATTTTATATGTGTATATATCTTTCCTATAGGCATACAAACTTCAAACCTTAATAACTTCTTCATACGGTGCCCTATTTACGCAAACCAGATGTCTATCTTGACCAGAATTCCGAGACGGACGCAATGGCGTGGTCCGTTTTACTTACTTTTGAATTTTTAATTAAGTTTTCCTTAATTCATTGTTAATAGTGTATTTCACAATAATTATTCTTTAATTCATCATCTTTTGTGTCATTAAAATTCCGGGGTGTTACACTTTTAACCTACCACAAAATTTGAAAAATTGTCAAAATGAAAATTGTAGTCAACTCAATTATACCGAAATTGAAAAAAAGAAATAGTTAATTTGGAGCCATCTAGAGGGAGTTACAGTCGTGGAAAGTAAAGGAAAAATATGTAAAGAAACAACAAATAAAAGCATCAATTTTATGTGTTAGGGATAGAGTTTTATAGGTTTAGGTATTTGGGCTAGAGGGCTTCGTTGAGGCAAGAGGAGGGGCGTGGCTGCTGGTATTGGTCAACGCAAGAAGAGGTGGTTTTTGGGCTGATGGTTGTGGCGAACAAAGGAAGAGAGAGGAGAGAGAAGAGAAGATGATAGGTATATCTAGGTTTAATGAAGGAAAAGAAAAAAAAGGGAAAGGAAAAATATAGATTAAAATCAAAATTTAGATCTAGAGAGAAGAAGGAACTTATAGAGAGGAAAAAAATGACGGACAAAAATTTCATGAGAGGAAGAATGAGAAATTTAGAAGAAAAGAACGTACTTTTATCTCAATAGAAATCCTTTCAAATCACTAAGTCACACAAATTATTTGGCTAATTCATAGCAAGTTTCCACATTATTTGACTGTAAAGTCAACATAATATTATTATTGCCTCGCGTCTTTTCTATTATTGGCATCTAATATAGTGGTTTAACACTATTCTCACATAATTTTTTACCTTATACTTTTCCAGAATTAATTTTGCTACTCAAAATAATGTGCTTGATCTCTCGTATAAGATTTTTTTTGAGAAATTCCTATCGATAAAGTTGATCAGACATATCGACCAAAACTCTTAAAATATTCAATAGACAATTCAACACAGTATATAATCACAAATTTTTGGTTGACACATGATTGTATTTATTATTTCATTATGACAAATATTTTTAATTTATTTTTAAATAAATACAACCCACCACTAAGTCACACTAATTAATCATTTATTTATTTTCATTCCTCAAATATATTTTCATACAATCTTAATTATTTGTATTCCATCTCTTTAATCCCACCTATAAATACATTAAATTTGGCATGGTTGAAACAATTCACTTGTTTCTGCTATGCACTCTGGTTAATTTCAGATTAGTACACTATTATCCTAATATGAATTTCACTTTTATTATCTTTGATCTAATTAGATTTCATCAAAGTTTAAATTGAAGATTTTGAACACTGAAAGGATTTAAGAGGATGGAGATTTCTACCAGGACGAAATGCAAATGATAGGGTCCAACTCACGGAATACTAAAAAATGAAATAAATTCTTAGACGTATTCTTGAAACTAAGATTTACTCAAGACTTAGATGATAGGAACACTGGTTAAAGATAACAATGGAAGTGATAGAAGTAGATACGAATGATATCCTTCCGTGTTGTAACACATGTACTATTTTGGTCGTGTTATGTGTTTATCATACTTTGTTCTAAATTTTTCTACGATATTAAAATGTGGAGGCCCATCCCGAGACTAACCCTAATAAAGATCATTAACTAGTAATGTTGTTTATTAAAGCAGAGAATATGGCTGGTTAGAAGTGATCACCGTAATCTTGTATTTAAAAAGTATCAAATATGTCGATTGGGTGTAAAAAAATTCTTACCTCAAGTGGTTTGACGTACTCTATTCATCTAATATAAAACTATGATGGATCAAGATCGTATTCAAAACAAACTACAACATATCACACATGGCTAATCATAATACAAACTACATATAAATACAATAGCAAAATGAAATATATACATGTGCAAAATACTCAAATATTTTTACATTAATTATATACATATACATCGTATTATAAATATACATATGACATGAATACAAAATTACACTACTTTGGTAATAGCTTCAAAAGAGGCAGTCCAAGATGAAATAGTTAAACACGATCAATGCCTAGCTATAAACCTGAAACAACTTGGTCTGACCCAAGTATTAAATACACGGGTTAGTCTAGCTTAAACATATTAGTTATAATGATAAGTGAAACATAAAGTCATATAGATAAGGATTCCTTTTTATAGGTAAGGAATAAGTTAAGCGAAAATGAACAATTTGTTTATAAGATAATTACAACTAAAACAACATATATGATCTCACGAATAACGCAAACAAGTGAGAGTTTATTTCCGACAAATGGTGCTGTAATAACCCGGAAATCCGAGCCAATTTAAAAAATTTATTTTGGCAATTTTAGCGAATTTTGATTATTTAAAATGAATTATTTTAAATAATAACGACGAGAAATTTATTTTGAATCGAATTCGAACGTATATATTTATTCGAATCGTCGTTAGAATATAAATAATTATTTATAATTATAAAAGGAATTGAAAATGGCGCGGTAGTTCGATAATTCGATTTCAAAGTTCAAATGAATGTATCGGGTGCAAAATAAACCGGATTTTAGTGAAACCAAAAATATTTGAATCTAATTGAGAATATCATTCCAACGAATCCGAAAAATTGAAATTTCACAGCGGGAATCAAAAGATATGTCCAGTTGAAAATTCAGAATAGTCGTTATGGAATTTAGGCCCTTAAAATTGGAAATTTTGCAAACGACCTCGGTTTTCGACAAAACCACTTTTGTTGGATCCACGATGTCAAATTATTGCTAGGTTTCAAATTTCGTAAATTTTCAAATCGATATGTGAGAATGGCAAAGGAAAACGCGTTTGACCAATTTCAGTTGATTTTAATCGACTAGAAAGTGGTCATTTTTCAAACGGTCTTAGAATTTGATGAAACTAGTTTTGTTAGGACCGTATCGTCAATACGAAGTTAGAAAATATTTTTCGGGAATTTTTAGAGGTTGTATGTGGGCCCGGTAAATTGAAATGTGCGTTCAAATTCAATATATAGAGTTATATGTTGATTTTGACGAAAACCGATCGAAACGGCCGAACTGGCTTACAATACATATCCCATTGTGTCCGGGATGGGGGTAATTAGCTATGGACGTCAGGCGGTGGGTCTCATTTAGAGTTAGAAATCAAAAGTTACTTTTGGAAATTAAATTAATTAAAATATATATTATTATATTCTTCTTCCCCCCTTATCTCCTTTCCTATTCAAACCAGGCCCCCCCCTCCCCCCCCCCCCCCCCCCCCGTTCCATTTCATTCCAGAAAAAAACCCTAGACGAATCAATGCCGCCCCTCGCCCCACCACCCATGCCGACCAACCCTCCTCCGCCTCTTCCTCCGTCCGCAAGCATGACTCACCCCCCTCACAAATCGAGCAGCGTCGCGCAACCCAGGTCCATCGCGACCCCACCTCACCCCTCTGCCATGACCGCCGAACCCCTCCCCATTCCGCCGCCGTTGACCATCCCCACCACCTCAGACTCGGCGCGAGCACCCCTCCCTCCTCTTAAAACGCAGCCCTTTCCTCTGCTAAATTTCCAATGTAAGTCTTCAATTATTTATAATAATTTATTTATTTTAGATAATCAGTTTATATATATAGTTAATAAAGATTTGATTTTTCTATGTGAGTAAGGTTAATTAAGAAACGATTTTTATTTATAGTTATACATAATAAAAAATCGTATTTTTATATAAGTAGAAAGGTTAAAAATATAATTTTTATATATTGAATAGCAAAGTAAAAATTCGATTTTTATATATTGAATAGCAAAGTAAAAATTCGATTTTTATATATTGAATAGCAAAGTAAAAATTCGATTTTTATATATTGAATAGCAAAGTAAAATTTTAATTTTTATATATTGAATAGCAAAGTAAAAATTCGATTTTTATATATTGAATAGCAAAGTAAAAATGTGATTTTTATATATGTAGTGAATACGGGCAACGAAAGTGACGAAAGAAGAAACGGCGGAGATTTTCTACATATGAAGAGTCGAGACGTTTGGTTTAGCTAGTCGGTGAGAACTCCTCACTTTTAATTTATTTCTAGTTTAAAATATATACTAGGATGCAGACGGTGTTTAGTAGCACCCCACACCCGTCGTCCACAGACCATGGACGGCTTGTATGCTTGTTTGTTTGATTCTGATGTGTAGTTGATTGTGTGATGTGAAATGAAATAAAATATTTATATAGTTAAAAATATTTTATAGTTGAAAATAGAATTTTTAACGTGTATTTAAAATAAATATTTATAAACAAATCGGAGATTTGTTTATATACACTGATATTGATTGGGACGATAAATTTTACACATCGCCCAACTGCACAAATAAAATCTGTGTTTGATTGTTTGAAACCCCACACGGGTATTGGGATGATATATGACATACACTAATTCCAATAATTAGTTGTATGTCGATCGATTGATTGACAGACTGTTATGAGCATTAAATATTTATATTTGATGCTTATATAGTGTAGAATGCACTTTGGATGATGGTTGATTATTTGTCGTTGTTGATATATACATGCGTTGTATGGGAATCCATAGAAATAAAATCTATGGTAATAGATTGGGCCTCATTCCAGTTTTGAAAAGGAAATATTTGAAATAGAATATTTGAAAATAAAAATATATGAAGCCATGTTAAGTAGTTACACGCCACTTTAACACGAACGAGAATTTTGTCGATTTTATAATGAATATGGAAATAATTTCAAAATCGAATATTTTGAAATGAATTCGAATTGAAATTAAATAGAATTGAATTTGAATTGAAATTGAATAGAATTAAATTCGAATTGAAATTGAATAAAATTGAATTCGAATTGAAATTGAATAGAAATGAATTCGAATTGAAATTGAATAGAATTGAATTCGAATTAAAATTGAATAGAATTGAATTGAAAACGAACTGAAATTGAATTAAAAATCGATTTGAATCGAAATCAATTTGAAATGAATTTAAAACGAATCTATAAGGAAAAAAATCAATTTTGATTTGAATTTGAAATGAAGTTGAAATCGTTTTGAAAACGAATTTAAAACGATTTATAAAATACGTTTTAAAAGGAAATCAACGAAGTATATATTATATATATATTATATATATAATGGCCTGAATAGAACGCGCCGCGCCGCAGTAGTTCGTGAATTTCGACCATTGACTCCGAATGAATATTACGGGAGATCCGACCGTCGGATTCTCCTGAAACCGGAACCGTTGGGTTCGTATCCAAAAGAGCTTTCTAATGAACATTAGAGATTTGAAATCTAATGGTTGGGTTTGGAATTATGTCCAAATCAAATTTGGAAAAGGTCGCTGTAAGTGCAGTTCGATGGCCGTTGATGGAAATCGACTGCACGGGCCTTGATAAAATTATTAAAAATAGTAATAATTTGTGTGAAATCATAAGAAATGATTTGGGAAGAATTGGAATGAAAAACTCCATATTTGAAAAGATAAAAATAGTTTTTTATCAAAATGAACTAGTTTTGAACTAGAATTAAAATTCTATTTATTTCTGAAATAAATAAAGTGGATTTGAAATGGTTTTAAAAATAACCAGAATTTCCAATATATGAATTGGAAGGGATTTGAATCGAAATTGTCTTTGGAATATTTCGATGTTGGATTTCGTGATGAAATAGATATCGTTATGGGAATTTGAAAGATATATTTTTTAGCGTTATTTCCAATACGATATTTGTTGGTCGTAGAATTTGATATTGAATATAAGCCGATATATTTTCTATTCAAAGCCTTGTATTTAATATCAAATGTGATTTGAGTTTGTCGTGAATGGTGTCTTCATTAACACTGTTCTTAAGCCCAGTTGAGAAAAAGATTAAATCTTTTTATTTAGATTCAATGAATTGTACCAATTAAATAATATTTAATCGGAATTGAATTGGTATTGATTTTTAGGTTTATCATGAACAGTGTTTTAAATAACACTTGTTCTTTAACCCGATAATCAATGGAATGTGGTTTTGGGTTGTCGTGAACGGTATCTTCAATAATACTGTTCTTAGACCCAAAGGAGTTATGAAAATCAGAAACTAACTGGATATTAGTTAGGTTGAATGGTTTCTGGGGTATTGATCTGATGTTGGTTTCGGCCTTCGGGGTCTAGGGAATTGCTCACTTGCTAATTTACGGTTAGGGACTGATTGAAATTTGATGTGATTTTGGGGTTTATCGTGAACCTTTTTTAATGGACACTGATTCTTTAACCCAGGCACAGATTAAAACTAAGTGGGGTTTTAATGAATCTTTAATTAGATTGAAAAGATCGGGAATGGAGTATCACCGGTTTTTGCTCCAGACGATAGTTAAATCTTTAATTAGATTTGAACGTGAAATGGTAATTAAATTTACCGATAACACTGTGGTGTTAGATATGAAGTATAACCAGTTTTACTTCATGGGATGAATAGGTTGGGATTGGAAAATTAAAATAAATGATTACTTCGGTGTGGTTCGCTAATCCCGACTAGTTTGAATTGATATTCAAAAGAAGATTAAAGAATAAATTTAAAAGAATTTATCTTTGATAAAATTAATGGGAACCTTTCCCTAAGAATGTGAAATTTAGAAACTAACTGTAGGTTAGCTAAGCAGAACGGTTTCCTGGGTATTGATCTGATGTTGGTTTCGGCCTTCGGGGTTAATATTTGGGGAATTATTCTCTTGTTGATTTACGGTTAGTGACTCGTGAATTGGAATGAGGCGTATGTTGTGTTTGTGTAACACTTGTTTATTATATACGCGAGTTATTTGGAAAGACCGGGTTTATCCCATTCTGAATAACTGATACGACGATAAGTCGAAGGTGAAGACGGTGGTTGAAGACCGGAGGTCTTTACGTCGTTTGGATAATTACTGATGATATTGATTGGGCCGTACACCCAAGAGGAGGGAATCAGTTAGTGGTCGTCCAGACGTACTTGGAGATCGATGGATATGCGGGGTACTAGGTGCCTCCGGTTTCGTTCAGACCCAGAACGAACTTGTAATTGGACTGTGTGTCTGACATTGGATTTCATTCTATGTGACTGATATCGGTTGCATAGAGTGGTTTTCCTGTGTGGCATGCTAAGATGCAAATGATCAAGGCTTCTGTTGAAAAGCAGAGTCTTGTGGTTGATGATCAAAACACGGCCTTTTTGGCGTAGCTTTGTGTAGCGTTAATTCGCGAGCCTCACACCCCAGTGTGAACCAAAAACAGGAGAAGGACTTCAGGGAGGACATGCGTTTCTTTCTAGCTAGAAGCAGCGTCAGTGGTTTTACACGCCCTGACGAGTTTGACTTATGTGGTTGTTGCTGTTGCGAGGCGCCTCGGATTTATCGGTGACTATGTGAAGCCGATTGAGTCATTCGTTAGCTCCTTTGCGCCCCATAGGGTAGGGAGACGTAGTGTTCAGGCATTTTAATCCACATCGGTGGACCGGCCCTGACGATCCAAGGTGCAGTTGCGGCTGTTCCTGAGACATGGTAGGCTAGATTGTCTCGAATCGTTAGAGGACGATCCCTGGCCTCGGTTCATAGATGGAAATCCAATTTCCAAATACGTGACTTTGCGGTTTTGATTGTATAGCCTAGTATGGCGACATGATATATGGTACCCATGCCGTCTATGATTGATATTTATGATTGAAATTGTTTTGACACTATACACTTATAATAGTATCAAATGATTTGTTTTTAACGTATCAAGCATGCTTTGGCTATTATAAGGTAAAACCCTATCCTCCGGCTTGTTTTGCATTGTGTGATGGGACCTGGGTCTTATAATAGCTTCATTTTTCTTTATTTAGCATTGCGTTGTTGTTTTATGCACTGGTATTCTTGGGAGGAAACCCGTTACGTGTTATACGGCGTGGTCCCTTGATTTACCTAACTTTAAAATAAAGATTTATAACTGTTTTAGTTCTCACACCCGTCACATGACTGACCTGGAGTTTATTGTTTTAACCTAAACTCTGGGTGCCCTTATTTTGACACGGGCAGCTAGTAGTTTTGGTTTTGCAGATTTATATTCACAAGATCCTGATTTACAGCTGGAATGATATCCGGAAAGCTCTGTATCCGTATATCTCCTTCAGTTGTGTTTTTGTATTATTTTCCGCTGCTATGTAATTTATTGTAATCTCTGTTATTTTCTGTTGTGTAATATTTATTTATACTCTATATATTCTTGTAAACTGATGGAATTGTTGTAATTAACAATGAAATGTTCTTCTGTCTGCGTTCTAATTCGTCATGTCCTCGACTCAATCCGCGATTTCCCGTAGGGGGATTTCGGGTCGTTTCAGGTGCTAAGCATTAAAGCTAAGCACAAAGAAAAAACATCAATGACTAACAGAAGAACTCCATCAAATGTCAACATATAAACTCATATATGCGTTTATTCACTTACAAGTGATCGTTATATATAAAATATGCATAGCTTCAAGTGAAGTTTGAATGACAGTAGTCAAACTTATACCATAATCCATTTTAACAGATTCGTCATCCAGATAAAGGAGTAAATCCTCCTTCAGTGAACATGCTTAATTTTGAAATTCTTATATAGCCCATAGAGTTAAAACAATAATCATTACTGACCTCAGGCATGATGGTTGTGGAATACACAAAAACTATTTAGGAAAGTGTTTATGAGCAATTGCGTGTTGTTCGTGAAGGCCAACCACGAATAACTTTTACACCTGAATTAAAGATTTGAATAGTTAGACATACATGTTTGGTGAGTTTCTTTTGCATATTTTACTTAAATGTTGTTGTTTCGTCAATTTAACCTTGTTTTTTGACAGATTCTTTTTTAGGAGTTTTGTGCTCGGCGACGTGAAGAGCTTTTCTCTAGTAGAACAATAACACCTTAGATACAACATTTGTAGATCTTAATCTCGTTATGGACTATTTATTTCAAGAAAAAATGGACCTTTTACTATAAATATTGAATATGATATAAAACTATGCCTTCGTATACTCCACTCTAATAATACTCCTACTTTGAGCCCATCTTCTTGGCAACCTATTGGTATGTACTTTCTAATTTTTTGTTGTTGTTTTGTTTTATCCATTATACTATGAATAAGAATGTTAACCCTGAATAATAACATTTATTTATGCTCTTGACGTCATCTAGTTGTTAAAATGATAAGAATTCCTCGAATGTTGCAAAATTATTCTTCTCTCTGGAAAAAGTTAAATATCTAATAGGTTTTCTTGATAATAAGACTTGTGTAATACTGTGAATCAATGATTGCATATAACTATTGACTTGTATTGATTTGAAAATTTCTCTTATATAGATGAAATGAACAAATAGTCGTTTATTTAGGTTAGGAACTGGAATTGAAATCAACATTATTTCATTATAACAATAATTGTAATCACGATAGATCACTTAACAAAATAACCACTTTTTGCTTTTAGTCGGTCTTTGTTAAGAAATAAACTCACTGAGCTTTCAATTATATTTCTCGGTAAACCAGTTGTAGCAAGTTACACATAAATATCAAACCGCTTATTGTGAAAATGGAACTGCTGGAGTCTCACACCAAGATATGCAAGCTAGTTGTAACATGTGAGTGCGACTATTGTATACCTTTTTTATGGCTAGCGTTATTTATGTCTATGATACATCAACTTTTCAAATCCAAACAATGAACAAATTGTTAATGGCACCCAATTCATGGAGCAGCATGCTATACAGCAAATTCTGCATGGCATGGTTGATGATAGCAGTAAATGAGCTCCTCTACAGCAGTATCCCCTCTGTAGTTGTAGGAGTGTTGAATGAGTTGGGTTAAAAATTAATCCATTCCATTTAAAATAGAAATAGATCCACCCAACACATTAAACCTATTTATTAAACGGGTAAATCCATCCCAACCCACTGGTTTAAGGGCTTAACCCAACTCAATCAGTTTAACTCATTTTGTATTAAGTTGCATAAAAACAGTCAGCATCTACAGGTTATACAATCAACAAGTAGCATACTCCATTCTCCTCAATTCAATTTATACAATTTAAGATAAACACAAAAACATTCAAGATCAGTATAAGAAAATTCAGTATTTGAACTAGTACAAAGCAGCAATATCATTCAAACTCAGTTCAATTTCAAATACAAAATATTATAAAGTGACATCCAATTGTATGCAGCAAGCAAAGCATCCTAAACTACATGTATTCTACTGCAAATTTTACAACGACTCTCTGCAAAATGAAATTTTCTATATCAATAAAAGTGAGACTCAAAATGTACTCATTTTAAAATGAGATTCTAAGTAGCAAATCACCTGTGGATGCATAATTACCAAACTCAGCAATGCAAATGCATAAGGTTAGTTGAAAGATGGCTGCACCTCAAATTAATACATAAGACTAGTCGAAATTCATCATATCAATTAATACAAAAACTTTAACAACCAACGTCAAAATCTATACTACAAATGTCTATGACAAAAAAGTGAAAATTCTATAACATGGCTGCACCTTAAATCAATGCACAAGATTAGGTAGAAAGGAATAGAATTATCGTATAACATTGAATATTTACTTGAAAGATAACACTTGCCGTTCATTTTCATGTAAATTCAAAACAAAATAAACATCACATAATTGTTCGATTGATGGCTGGGCACCTGGTTTAAGTTAAGCGAACCAAATAGTCATGAATAATCTCTTTAGTGCATATATAGTACATTTTCTATTTTAGAAAATATATTTACTTGGTAATCAAGTTAGTATTGCTAAAAGAAGTCAGGCCGACAATAGTCCAAGGAGTTGTAATAAGGAGAACATGCAATGGCTATCCACTACTGGAATAGGTTGGTTCCAACGTCCACTTTCCAACGGCCGCCAACGGTTTTTTAGGAGCCATTGGAAACCGATGGAAGAAAGACCGTTGGCGGCCGTTGGAAACCATTGCAAATTTACGTGATATTGCCTGCTTCAACAACCTGAAAGCTTCATTTCCTCCTTCTCCACTAATTAACCCTCTCCTCCAACCATTCCTCTCCTTCCAAATTTACTGTAAAAGCTTACTCCACCATTCCAACCTCTTTGGGCACCATCTAGGAGATTCTCCAACCCATGTCCACGCTTCTCGTTTTCCAAATTAGGTAATTTCATTAAACCTAATTTTTAAGGTTTAATTGATTTCGGGTTTAATTTGTAATTTGCTTAATTCCTACTTGGTTGTATATGTATATTACATCATGTTACCCTCTAATTGCTATTATTATCACCATAATGATCAAATTGTTTAGGGTTAAATTGATTTAGGGTTTAATTGTGTTTGTTTAGGTAACTTTGGTTAATGAATGTTATATATGTGTGATAGAGTTTGCTAATAATATAATTTATGCAAACACGAAGATTATATTATGTTGACAATCACGAAGTAAATTACAAAAATATATAATTTATGCAAACATGAAGTAAATTACTATAATTTATGCAAACACGAAGTAAATTAAAAAAAAAATTAGAATACATGTACTAAAACGGTAAAATATTTACAAATTGTATATTTAAATTTTATATAGATAAATATTTAAACCCTTAGTTATTATTTGGCCCCATCTGACAAGTGTTGTATATGATCGTTATATGGATATTCGTTCTTTTACAAAACTGACATCTATATTCATCTGTTACAACATTTGTCGGATTTTTCCTTATATTGGACAAGTTACAAACACTATAAAGTAATTATATTTCATAGATCATATCACTTTAAACGGTTCACAAAATTTTGACGGTATTTCCTTTACGTTCCTTGTGTACACGCACGTGTGTACGGTACAAGGAACACGGGGGAAATGCTGCCGAAATTTTGTGAAATCGTTTAAAATGATATGATTTATGAAATATAATTACTATTGTGTTTGTAATGGGAAGTAGGATGACTGACCATCAAAGAAGATACATAAGCGTCAGTGTACCAATAATTATTTATTTTAAAATAAAGTTTGTAGAAAAATATAAAATTAACGATTACTTTTTTTATTTCATCATATGTTTTACAGTAGGAAAAATGACCAATTACTTTAATGATTGGAGTTGGACGTATCAAAGGAGGGAAATTAGTGGTGCAATAAGTGAACGTTTTGAAAATGGGGTAAAAGTGTTCAATGATTTTGCGATAAGTAATATCCGAAACAGTAGAGAAATTCATTGTCCATCTAGTAGGTGCAAATTGTTGAATTAATTAATACCAAGTATGGTTAAGATTCATTTGTGCCAACACGGTTTCCTACCCAATTATTTGTTGTGGGATCGTCATGGGGAAATTGTAGCCTTTAATACTCAAGAACAGTCGATGGAGAACAATAGTGCTGAAGTTAGCACGAATCTCATAGAAAATATGGTCGAAGATGATGCACGATCAATGTTCCCTACCGTTCAAATTGGTAACGACGATGATAATGTCGAAGAGGAGCCAAATGTTGAAGCTAAAATAATATATGATTTATTGAATAATGCTAAAAAAAACCTTTGGAATGGATGTGAAAGTGGCACTCAATTATTGGTAACTGCAGAATACATTGCAATGAAATCAAAATACAACCTTACGGAAGCTTGATTTACGGTTGTTGCTAAAGTGGCTAAACGCCGTATGCCATCCGATAATTTAATGTGGGAAAATTATTATGAAGTGAAAAAACTTATGTTATCTTTTGGTTTGTCATATCAGAAAATAGATACATGTTTAAAAGGTTGCATGTTGTATTGGAAAGAAGACAACAATCTTAGAAAATGTAAGTTTTGAAATCAAGAAAGATAGAACAAGGAAAAAAGAAGGGAAAAAAAGTTTCGTACAAGCATATGTATTATTTACCCATCTCCCTTAGAATTCAAAGATTATATGCATTATCTGTAACAACGCCGCATATGAGATGGCACAGTGTGAGAACATCTCAAGAAGGTACATTGACACACCCATCGGATGGAGAAGCATGAAAACATTTTGACAAAAATATCTCGATTTTGCAGTGGGGAGCCACAACGTTAGACTAGGTTTACATACAGATGGCTTCACACCGTTTTCTCAGTTTGGTTCTAAATATCCATCTTGGCCTATAATAAACACACCTTACAATCTACCCCCGTGGATGTGTATGTAAACTCCATACATGTTTCTCAAAGTTGTCGTCCCTAGCCCTGATGATCCAACACAGGGTATTGATGTTTACTTACAACCGCTAATCGAAGAATTGAAAATATTATGGAATAAAGGAGTTGAAACAAACGACGTATCAAAAAATAATTTTTTTTGGATGTTCGCTTCTTTGTTATGGACTATTAGTGATTTTCCTGCATATTCAATGCTTTCGGGTTGGAGTACGATCGATAATCTTGCTTGTCCTTATTGCATGTAAGAAAGACGAGCATTTTCATTACCGTATGGAAAGAAAATTTCATGGTTTGATTATCATCGATGCTTTCATCATATTCGAAGAGACAATTTTTTTTTACGTCTAATAGACATGAGGCTCTACGGCCACCGATGGTTTGGTCAAGCGAGGAAATATATGAACTTGTAAAAATATATCCAAAGATACATGAAATAGGAAAACAAATTTATATTCAAGGTAAATCGACAATTCATAATTGGTGCAAATAGAGTATATTCGGGGAATTGCCTTATTGGAAACATCTCTTAATCCGTCATAACATTGATGTGATGCATAACAAGAAAAACATATTTGATAGTGTGTTTAATACAGTTCTGAATGTGAAGGGCAAAATGAAGGACGATCTGAAATCCAGACATGATATAGAGGAAATATGTAATCGTCCTGAACTTCATATAAAGCCCAATGATAGAAAAAAACCCAAAGCATGCTGTGAACTAAACAACAACTGAGTTAAAATACCGTTAAAATGGGTGGAAGAATTACATTTTTCCGATAGAATTTCCTTTAATATTCATAGATGTGTCGACTATAAAAACGGAAGGCTCAGTGGAATGAAAAGCCATGATTGTAACGTAATGATGGAAAATTTATAACCCATCGCATTCAAAGAATTGTTACCTGGAAATGTTGGGAATGTAATAAAAAAACTTAGCTTATTTTACAAGGAGCTTTGTTCAACTACATCAAAAGTTGCCTGTCTACTCAAACTTGAAGAAGAAATCCCTATACTACTCTGCAAACTGGATAAAATATTTCCTTCGGGTTTCTTTAATGTAATGGATCATTTACCTATTCATCTTCCAAAGGAAGCACGTCTTCTAAGTCCTGTGCAAATATGGATGGATGTATCCATTCGAACGGTATGTCATTATACTAAGTATTCAAATGTTAATTTAATTATAAATAGAACTTAATATTGAACTGAACTATTTTTAATTTGGTACTTAAATCATTTAAAAAAAAAGTGAGACAAAAAGCTCAGGTTGAAGGTTCTATTTGCAAATTATAAATCGAAGAAGAAGCTTCTTTTTTTCACTCATTATTTTAATGATCATGTGAACTTATCATTTGCAAGCGTCTCGCGTAATGATGAGAGGATTGAACAAGATTCTTCTTCTGAATCAACATTATCTATTTTTAAACAACATGGCCGACATGTTGGAAAATGTGTGGAAATATGGCTAAATGATAAAGATTGTCAAGTAGCACACACATATATTCTTCTTAATTGTCCTGAAGTTGCTTCATTTGTCTGATAATCATTTGTTTTAAGTTTTACTAAATTTATGTTAAACTTGTTAATAATAATGTAACATATAATGTTTGCGTTTGCAGTATTTATGAATCACAAAATCCAAGCGGTGATTTAAGCAAAGATTTCAGTAGTTGGTTTAGAAACTACGTTTTTGATCCCATAAATCATGTTCTCGACGAAAGACTAAAACATTTAGCATTTGGACCGAAAAGAAAAGTCAAAACATGTCCAATATTTTTTGTTAATGGGTATAAATTCAACACCAAAGAGTATGGTGCTGAAAAATTAACAAACAATACTGGTGTGTTTGTTAAAGGCAGTGAAGATCCTAATA
The DNA here is from genome assembly GCA_030737875.1 of Allium sativum. NCBI lineage: Eukaryota > Viridiplantae > Streptophyta > Magnoliopsida > Asparagales > Amaryllidaceae > Allium > Allium sativum. The sequence continues at coordinate 532,552,627 of CM060913.1, read as the reverse complement.
ATAATATAAATGATTTTTATGGCGAGTTAACTCAGATTTTGCATTTGACATATTTTACAAGGCCCTAGAGGATGTTTATTGGTTTAGATGCAACTGGTTCAGCAATGTTCCGGGTTCTGGTATTAACGTGCATCCAAAGTATAATCTTGTAAAAATTAAACATACCTCATATTATCAAAAGTCCGACCCTTTTGTACTAGCCAAACAAGCCCTACAAGTTTATTATGCCCCTTATCCGTCTCTAAAAAGGGATAAAGCAGATTGGTCAGCGGTTTTTATAACCAAGGCAAGATTTACGTTCGATGGACAGAATATTCCCGATGAACAAGCCTATCAAGTAGATCTAAAGGAAAATGTTGAAATAACAATTACAGACGATTAAACTGATTTTGGACCTTTAAATGATGAGACAAATGTATTAGTTGATGGATTTGAGAGTGTAGAGGAAAACGACATAGAACCCGAAACCGAGTCTAAATCAGCAAACGACGATGAAATTGATGAAGACTAAGTAAAATTTGGTAATTTCACAACTATTTACATTACATTTACCTATGTTTAATATTGCATTTTCACAACTATTCACATTACATTTACATATGATTTGTATATGTATCAATCTGGCAGGTATATTATGTCCGGCTCTCAATGACGTGGTGGTGAGAATAGTGGCTTCAGGAATCTGATGGTAATGAATCCCTTTGTATACATATAATAAATTAACGTTTAAATATACAGTGTTATAATATTTTATATGCTGAAATAACATTTTTACTATTCATTCTATTTGCAGAAACGACAACCTAAGAAGGCCCAATACAAAGAAGAAACTAAAGAGCTAAGAATCATGATTGAGCAACTATGTGACCAGAGTCGTCTTCAGACTATGCAGTTATAACAACTAAATCATATGTTTGCGAAGTATGTGCACATTCATGATACTCGTCCTTCGTCATCTGCTGATTCCGTAAGCGATGCTTGAGATATGTTATATATTTTGGCATAGAGTGGGTGAGAATGATACTTTTGATATGTTTAGATGCTTCGTGGACATGTAACTTTGATGTATTTGGTTTATGAACATATACGTGTTGATTTTTGGAAGTTTAGATGTTTTTTTTTATTTACGCATGGAACCTAAGATTTCACTCAAGTCATTGCTTGTTGGTCTTAGTAAACCCCACGAGTAGTGATATACCCTGATTTTTCAACGCCTTCACACTACCTAGGTAGTCACCCCTAGAAATTGGCAGAGGTGGCCCTCAAACCTGAGACCTATGTCTCATCCTAATTCGCTCACCTCTAACCAACTGAGCTAGGAGTGTCAGGTGGAAGTTTGGATGTTTTGTTTATATTGATGTTTCTTTGATATATTTTAGATGTTTATATTGCTATTGGTATATATGTGTTGTATATATGTGGAGTTGATTGTAATTGGATTGGAAATGGATTTGAATTGGATTGAGTTGGAAATGTGGTGGCAGGAATGTTATATGCTTGCTGGTATAAAAAAAAATAACCTAGTTTTTCCAACAGTCACCAACGGTTTCCAACGGCTATTTGGTCATTGTTTTGTAACGGTTACCAACGGAACAAACCATTTGAAGCCGTTGGAATCGCCGTTGGAAATATTCCGTTGGTTTCGTTGGAAGCCGTTGGAAGTCGTGAACGCTACTCCAATGGTTGTTCCAACGGCCCCCAACGACTAGGAGCCAAGGATGTCCTAGGATGCTTTGTTCATGAAACACTAATAAAGAAGATAAAGAGGGTAAATTTTCCTATAGGCAAAGACTATAGTTTTAATGTTGTAAAGAAAATATAAACGATTGTTAGTATCGCTGGAAGTCCCATTTGAAAGACATGTCAGCAAACTAAATTATCGGTTGCGGACACATGAGCACTTCATCATATTAACTTCTTTGTAAAGTATGTTCACACATCAGTAAAATAACAATTGATAACATATATCGTTATTCATACATATCTATGGCAAAAATATATTTGATGATGCCTTTGTAACATCAAACCGAACATTATGCATATTATGGCCCACTTGCACGTCCGACGCTTACCGAATGTTATGCATACTAGTACAACCTCACAACGGTGGGGAACCGACCGTTAGATTGCGTAGTTTAAAAAAAACTATTTTTTTATTAATATTCGTTGAACATATAAAAATGTTTAAAATTAAAGAAATGTAAAGAGATAAAAGTGGAGAAAATTAAGTGAATGAAATTAAAGAGATTTAAGGAGACATGTTATGGACATGTTCCATGTTTTTTGGGTTTCGGAAAATTTGATTTTAGCCAGTGACAATAAGCAAACCTCCCTAACGGTTGGTTTGATTATGGCCCACTTGCACGTCCGACGCTTCGGACGCGATGCGAACTGAATCGTACCACAAGTGCCCATCTTTGACATTTTTAATATATATATGTGTACATATCAAGCCTTACGTTTATTCAAGGTCATTTGATTTTATTTCAATTATGTCTATAGTTTGCATACTCATATATGTATATACCAAGCCACTTTTAATATTTTGGCAATGTGGGGACAAATATTACAATATTGTCATTCACATAAGAAACATAAATTAAAATTAAACACATAAATTAATTTAAAACAAATAAATTAACAAACAAATACTCCGCTGAAATACCCTGTTCGTATCAAAAAACACATTCTCCGTTTACAACAATGCTACGCTCCTCCGCTCAAATACTCCGCTCAAATGTCACGTTCAAATACTCTGTTACTGTTTGCCGAAAATGCACCCTATATGTATTCAATTAATTTTGCAGATTATTATTTTCACAGGGTTTAACCAGTGTTTTCATGACCCGATCCTACCGCTGTCCGACCTCGAATAACCCCGAGCCTTGGATCATCACGGCGTGGAACTCAATCAAACCTCATTCATGCATGAACCCTAGTCGGACCTTCAAACCAGCAGTTCAACCTTCAATTTTACAGGGTTAAACCATGATTTTTTTTTCCTACTTCTTATTGTGCAATTCTCTCTGGTCATTTCATCTTTTGTGTTGTTTTGAAAATAAAAACTAAAATATTTCAAAAAATCATAATTGTTCCAACATCTAAACTGTAAACTTTACCACTTCGTTCTAAAAAACATGTATGTATGTTTGTGCCCTTGCTATTTAATTATATCATGCAATCTATTAATGTTCATGAATAAACAGATGACTTTTAAATTTGATTATTCACATTTTCACTATTAACAAGCATTGCGGTTCTTTAGGGTTCGACCGTTTAGACCTTCAAAACCTTGAATCTTAAATCCTCACGGTTTGACTCACGGTCCAATTATAAAAACACTGGGTTTAACGAAAATGATTGTAAAACTACCAAATTATACTACAAAATACATTGCAAACACAATATTACCTTTACATTTTATTCGTTGACCATTAATGTTACATATGCATTCAGATGTAAAGCAGAAAAAGAAAACCAACATTCTCGTTATGGCCTTGGGTTCTTCGAAAATCTATTCATTTTTATCGAAGCAACTTCTATCTAAATCCCATTAAAATTATAATACATTACATATATAGCTATAAGAAAAAGATTAAGTGTTATTAAACATCGTTCACATGAAAAAAACGACCCAATTAAATAAAAGTAAATAGAATGACTAACAAGAATCACAAAAGATATCAAGAGTATTCAAGAAGATGTTTACCTTATAAACATCTACTAGATCTATCGAACATAAGACGGAAGCGGAGATCGAAGAAAAAGCCGCTGGATAATCTTAAATTTATGGGTTAATCGATTAAACTAGCAATCGAAGAAAAAATTGAGGTTGGCATAAACACAAGAAGCTCTGGTTTCTAATTAACTGGGCATCGTTGAGAGAAGTCCGGGTTAACCAGGTACATGGGCCTCAACCATTGAACCAATTATTTTTGTTGGGTTAGATAGGTCTACCCATTAATACCATTTAGTTAAATGATTTTGACCCAACCCATTTCTTTTTATATAAACGGATTGGATATGATTTTAACAGCCTTAGGTGGTGGATAATAATCTACTATTGACATGCAGTTTTTTGATGAGGTGGTCAGGTATGCTATAGATAGTAAAACAGGTGCAGTTGCAGCTACGAGTAGGAGTAACAATAACAACTCATCAAGCAGTAGCTGTAAATTTACTGTAAAGCCTGATGTGCTTTCCAATCTAGATCTTCCTGGGTTGGGCCATGATATTTTGTAGGATTTTGCTGAAAATTTTCAATGGTGAGACTAACTTTGTGACTTAAATTGAAGAATATAAGTTTTAGATGTGAGGGAGGAAGAAATAAATATGTATAGGTGCAGCAGCTTTAGGTCATTATTTAGGTTGTAAGTTGTAACGCTAAGTTAACTAGAAGATAATGATTTGCATTGGTTACTTTTTTATGCATGGTGGGTGGCCTAAAGTAAAAACAATGTTAAGTATATATACATATGAACATATAATAAGGTTTAATGTAATGTTCTGGATATGTTGTGCATGTTTCATTATCCTTGCTGGCCTTTTGCTTTTGCTATTACTATCTTGAAAATTATGTTATTTTTTCCTTATTTTACTATTCAACTGTTGGAATTTCAATTTAGCCCTAATTAGTTCAAGAGAAATCAAATGGTAAATTAATAGAGATTTGTGGAAGCGTACTAGAGTCCATTGAATCGATCTACAAAGACTACGATCTTCCAGAATACAGTTTCTTCTTCTGCGTTGTTTCTCACTGATGGAGAAGAAGAGAAAACGAAAATAGCGTACGTATTTTCAGAGACCACAACCATTTATTAACAGATAAAAATCAGTTTTTAATATTTACAACTTGGCCCCTCGTCAAATTGTAAATAGTATTTATTATTTTCTACCTTAATTATAATAGCATCATACAATACGTATGTGCCCATAATTTAATTTTTAATCCAACTTCAGCTGTTTACTGCTATTTTTTTCATTATTTTATTTGTTGTCGGTAAACATTTTAAATTTTTTGTCAACATTTTTTGCATATTTGAATTGCACCACACTTATTTTACTGTTGTGTTGTGGCTACCTTAAATAATTTTAAGTTATTGGTATTAACTAACTTACAACAAGGTCTTATGGTTATAATTCCTTGCCTTAGTAAACGTATCTCATATATGTAATATGTCATAATTTGATGTTAACAACAAAAGTAAATGTTGTTATTTGATCTGCTGGTGCTTAGCTTTGTTTTAATTTATACCTATTAATATTGCATTGTTTGTAGAACTGGGAGAAATCATTTTTCTTACTACATCTTTCTATATTCAATCTCAAAACTGAAAGTAGTTTGATTATGCAAATTAATGGTGTAAGTAGTACATGTTTAATGTGAGTTCACTGTATAATTAAATGACTACTGGGTTGCTAGATTTTGTTTTGATTACACATTTCTACTGTGGATTAATATATATTGAAAAATGAATCGATGTACTAATACATTTTTATGATATTCTGTAAACTTCAAAATGATTCTTTCCCAAGCTAATTGATGTCATAATCTAAACCATCTGATTACTAATGTTAGTTGTTGTCACTACAAGAAATGCGCTATTTTCGACGGTTCAAAACTGTCGGCGGTCGTTGAATGCCGTCGGAAATTGTCGTCGCTTTTAGAGGCGTCGGCGAACAGAGTTTTCGACGGCTGTCGACACATCCTGTCATTTGTATTTCTGGCGGCTTATGGTAGATTATAACGGTTTCCGATGGCTACCGATAGCCGTCGCTAGCCGTCGGAAACTGTTACAATCTTAACGCCAATAAACAGTTGCAAGCCATCGGAAACCATCACATACTCAAATACCAATAGGTCGTCGGTAGCCGTCGAAAAACCTACATATTTTTTTTGGTATTTCAGCTGCTATTTAGTCTTCTAACTACATTTCTCACACAAACTACTATCTCAACAACAATATATAACCCCAACGTACAATATATCAACCAAATATCAAAATAAAACCAATTCTAACTCAATAAATAAAAAAAAATCAAAAAAAAAACAAAAAAAAAACATAAATTTCACCACAAACTCAAACCACTAATTATATAATACATAAATTTGTACATACCACATTGTCTACCATCACAATAACAATAAATACATCAAGTCTACCACAACAAGTCTATCATCATGATATGTACAAAATATCAACAACAGTCTAGTCAAGCACAAATCATATACGTGCACTATCCAAAAAAAACTACCTCGCACTCCATCACTAATCATCCTCTGCAGAGCCAGCTGAAGATGGAAAGCGGCCGTAGTTCTGCGCAAACTCGACCAAACGCTGGTCTAGAAGCTGAGTCATCTCAACACTACAAGAGGAATAGTAAATACCAACGGCTAGGTACCGTTGGTATAGCTGTTGGTATACAGATCAATGGCTTCCAACGACTTCCAATGGTAGACAACACATATTTCCAACAGCTTCATACTTCCTTACATTTCCACGTGTTTTTTTCTCTGGTCAAAGAAATATTGGAAAGTGTTGAAAACCGTTGAAATATGTCGTGGATAGCCATTGGAAACCGTTGAAAAACAATGATCAATAAGCCGTTGGAAGCCATTGACAATCTGGGTATTTTTTTTATAGAATCGAAACTGCACACTTCCAGCCACACACACACACACACACACACACACACACACACACACATCCATCAAAACTGCTCCATTTTGAGCATATAAATCTTAGTCACAATCAAATATTCACCAAAATACAATATTATACGAAAATCAAACATAAAACACATATCTTAAACCAATATTTACATAAAAAACAACCAAATATATACAATCGTGTCCAAACCATGTCATCACCAACAAAAATCTCCATCATCATGTCCACAACATCATCACCAACACAACATCCACATATATACAACCATGATCATAAATATATCAAGCTCACCAACCCTCATAGCATATATATATACACACATATATAAATATATATAACGAAAAATAAACTAACCTCAACTCTCTCCACCAGAAGATGAAGGTGGCGCACCGTAACGAGCAATGAACTCCATTACCTGACGGTTAAGTTGCTCCATCTGCTCTTCGCGGCGATGATCGCGCTCATGAAGCTTTGCAATCTATGCTCGGAGCTATGTGATCTCCTCCTTATTCTGAGCCCTCTGGTAGGTATGCTGAGATATCTGAGCCTGTATATAATTTTAGATTTCCAGAATAGAAGGAGTAATAATCAGATTGATATACCATTAGTACCAGTCTCAAATTAAAATAAAATACAACGTATACTTCACAATTGTTTGTCTAAAGTTTTAATAATAGCAATTGGAGTAAATTTTAGTTTTTATTATAATTTTAGTTCCGATACCTCTTAATTGCCAAAACCATATCGTCTATTCCGGGTAGGTGGATCCATGACAACATCAAATATCATATCCTCATCCTCCTTAGTCAACTCAGTCCTCCCACTGGAATCCAGCATCAGCTCCCTCTGTTATTGAAATTTCTCCTATTAAATAAAAAAACAATTGAATTTAGATTACACTATAATTAAATTATAACTTTAAATTAACTATGTTATACTCACATATGCCTTACGCGTCTTGGCATCGTGGTCCCAAGAGTAGGAAACTGAGCTTGTGTCGTCGACCTCAGGCGATGCATGTGTATGCTCAAATACATCCCAGTACGACACAGGAGCACCACGCTGTCTCTTCTGAAAAAAGCGTATATATATATATTGTTGGCTAGCTTTTAGACCAAGCCACCAAGATCCAAGCACATGTCTAATACGAAGCCTTGTTCATGAAGTTGCATCCTTCACGGTTCGCGATCGCCCTCCATGAACACGATCCGATCCGCTCACACCAGCTCGATCCGATCCGATCCGTCCACTCAAGCACTCCATGATCCGACCTCTGAAGTTGAGAACTGAAGGCCACGACTGAGTCGTACACGATCCAATAATATAGGTTCTCACGACACCTGTCCACAATGGCTATATTGACTATTTCTCCATTAAGCCACGAACCATTCTGAGATCTTCGGGATTTGTGCCATGTATGACCACGATCCGTCTGCAGATATCGCCTATAAATAGCCCTAGTCTTGGCATTTTTCAGGATCTTTTTGGCAATTATGAGCTCTGATTCCACCATTATCATATCTCCATTATTCCTATTCAGAGTTGTCTCGATTTTACTGAGTGAACCAACATTTTAAAAGTGAGGTTGAAAGATAAATCATTGATTGTACTCGAATCTTAAGTATAATCATAGATATAAAGTGGACGTAGGCTCGTTAATGCCGAACCATTACAAATCTCGTGTCTTTTCTGCTTTTCTCGCTCTTTTTCTGATATTAATCTCTGCATGATTGAACAATTTGGGTGTTGGAGCCAATTTTGGATCTAACATTTTGGTGCTTTCACTGAGAACGAAGTCTCAGCATATTGGATTGTAGTTCTATTATTTGGATTGTCAAGTTCGAAGAAAACAGTCCAAAACTCCACTGTTTCGATTTTTGAAGATTTCAGTAAAGCTCAGATAGCATAGCTGGAAAGAAGTCTAAGGAAGTACGAGCTTCCCAAGCGAATGAAGCTACGAACGAAGCAATTGAAGAAAGTGTGCACGAACAGGTCGAGGAAGAGCTTTCGGATCGTGGCAACGTTGGGGCGATACGATCCAATGAGGGAGCAATGAACCAAGCAGTTGAAGGAGTCACTACCCGATCGTAGGGCCACGCCACGATCCCTCCTGCACCCATCATCACGATCCGATCCCAGAGGACCACCACGACCTGACGTCAAGGGGGTACCACGACCCACCAGCCTAGGGGGAACACGATCTGAACTGACAATCAGACTACTACCCGACCTAGGAAGGAAATTATGGCTCATTCCGCTCGTGCTGGAACTTCTGCTCAACCCGATTCAAGTTCCTTGCATATGAGAGAAGATGAAGATGACCAGTTCGATCCTTCTGCCCCAGTTACCGAAGGACATCTGACTCGAATACTTGAAGCATTGGACAGGCAAACTGATGAATGGCCACTCAGAGGCAGGAGAGCTCGTTGCTGCGTCAGAATATTACTGCCATAGGCAGACGAATTGATGATATTCAAAGGCAGGTCTCGCCACCTCTAGCTTACCCTTCATCCCCGGAACATACATCGTCATCTGAAGAACCCCGAAGGAACCGACGATGGCCCACATTAGAAAGGGCTGAGAACATAAAGAAGCTTCGATTTGGGTCACTTCCATCTCGAGAAGAAGAGGCACTTAACCAGGGAACTAGTAACCGCAACTTAAATGAGCCCACTCTACCACCGAGGAACGACGTTCCTCCTACTTGTCGCATGATCGACCGCGACAACAGTGGGTAAGGGAGTTCTGCTCAGGTCCCAGACTTTGCAGCAGCACGTCAAAGAAATGCTGGAGGAGGCCGTCGGGCAAGAAGCGCTGATCCCGAATCTACCCTGACCCATGCAGAGGTTGAAGCAATGATTAGGCAAGTCATGGTAGATAGCCATGGACAGAGGAACGAAGATTGGGGCATAGATCGCAGTCATACGCCTTTTACTGACGACATACTAGATGTTACGTTCCCGAGGCGCTTCAATATGCCAACCATGAATCGCTATACGGGCAGGACTGACCCAATCCAGCATCTAATGCGATACTCCTGGTCAATGAATGCCGCTGCAGCTAAAGACGCGGTAAAATGTAAAGCATTCCCTTTATTCCTGGAAGATGTGGTGTTATTGTGGTTTACCCGCTTGCCAGCACGGTCAATATTCAACTTTAGGGAATTGAGTGAGAAATTCGTGAACCAGTTCCGTCTTCATGCCTAGAGGTCTAAGAATGTGATTGAGCTATCCCTTATTAAACAACGACCGGACGAAAGCCTGAGGTCGTATTTGGATCGTTTCAACTTGGCTGTTACAGAAGTCAGAGATCCGCATGAGAAAACTGTGTTGATGGCCCTGATCGATGGCGTCGATAAAGATACCGAGTTTGGAAGATATCTTGCCGGAAAACCACCCCTGACCAGAGAAATATTTTATGAAAAAGCTAATGTTCGCCTGCGTCGGGAGGAGATATACGCTAATCGGAAAAGAAAGGCTACTGATAGGGAAGATATCCAAAGCAACGTAGCCATCAAGCAAATGGGAGATAGCTCAGGAAAAGTTGAAGTTAACATCGGGAATAAGAATCAAGGCAGTGGTCGCCAATTGGGGAATAGTAATAACAATAATCGGAAAAGAAATTGAGGAAATGACTCTCAGAGGAGATCCCGACCCAGACTGTTTGAGAGCTTCACACCGTTAAATGATACGTTGGAAAACATCTTCCTGGATACATATAATGTCTTCTAGTACAAAAGGCCTCCTCCGAGAGATTCTACAGAGAAAGAGCGTAAAACTGGGAAATTCTGTCTTTTTCATCAGGCCCATGGTCATTCCACAAACGAATGTCGTCATTTGAGAGATGTGGTTGAAAAACTGCTCCGAGAAGGGAAGCTTGATGAATATAAGGTGACTCCTAGGGACAGGGGGCAAGCCGTACAAGCCCCGAACCAAAGCCAACCTACTGCCAAACCGACAGCTCAGCAAAAAGAAAAAAATATCATTATCAATACCATATTTGGTGGACTTCACCTGGCAGGGCATAGTTTCAGAGCTATGGATCAATACGTGAATGCAGCTAAACAGCATTTCGAAGTGGGGGAATGTAGCAACCCCGAGGACAATGCTTCGGTTAAGCAACAAAAGACGATGTCCGATGACATCATATTTCGCGAGCGAGAGAGTATTGGAGTACACTCTCCTACTGAAGACACATTGGTGATCACCGTCACCATCGACCCAGCTACAGTCCATAAAGTTCTAGTGGGTAATGGAAGTTCGGTCAACATTCTGTTCAAGAAAACATTCGACCAAATGAAACTCGAGCCGAAGGATTTGAAACCATGCGAGGGTTGGATACGTGGATTTAATGGGGCCTCGACCGCTCCAATGGGATACGTGGAATTATCAGTAACCCTTGGGGAAGGAGAATGCCAGAGAGTGAGGATCGTCCCCTTTGTGGTCCTGGATATTGAGTCGCCGTACAATGCCTTCTTAGGCCGACCGACCTTAGCCAAATTCAGGGCCTGTATCGCACCCTGGTGCTTATTGTTGAAGTTCCCAACGGATGCCGGTGTGGGTATAGTTAGAGGAGATCAAGTTGTTGCACGAGCATGCTACATTGCAGAGTAAAAGTTGCTCCGCAAAGGGAAAGATGTAGAAGCAAAAGGTGGTTCTTCCCCTCTGAGGGAGGAGTCATCGTAGCAACTAAAGAGAATACCTCTGGGAGGGTGGCCCAGAGATTTTCCCGAGGATATAGATCCCAGAGAGGATGAAGAGCCTGGGGGCAGAATGGCGACTCCCAATGAAGCGACTGTGGACGTACCAATCGATGATAGTGACCCAGTGAAGGTCCTGAAGATTGGGTCCCAGTTGGATCCTGTTCGAGCCAAAGAATTAACAAGTTTCTTGAAAGCTAACTTGTATGTATTCGCTTGGACCCATGCAGACATGTGTGGGATATCTCCCTCAATTATGAGTCATTCGTTAAGCATCAACCCAAAACATCCTCCTGTCAAACAAAAGAGGCGAATGCTTGGGCCAGAGAGGTCTGTTGCCTTGAAGGAAGAAGTCGAAAAGCTGAGAAGTAACGGGTTCATTAAAGATTCAACATACCCTGACTGGATTTCAAACTCGGTTCTGGTAAAGAAGTCCAATGGAAAGTGGCGTAGGTGCATCGACTTCTTAGATCTAAACAAGGCATGTCCGAAGGATAGCTTCCCATTGCCTAGAATCGATTAGTTGGTAGATTCAATCGCAGGTCATGAACTTCTTTCTTTTATGGATGTATACTCGGGGTACAATCAGATCCCCATGCATGTCCTAGACCAAGAGCATACCAGCTTCATTACAGATTTGGGATTTTACTGCTATGTGGTGATGCCTTTCGGCTTGAAGAATGCTGGTGCTACATATCAGCGACTGGTGAATAGGATGTTCAACAACCAAATCGGGAAAACGATGGAGGTATACGTTGACGATATGTTGGTAAAATCCAGACAGTCATCCGACCATACTGCAGATTTAGCAGAAATGTTTGAGTTTCTCAGGAAATACGGGATGAAGTTAAATCCTTTGAAGTGCTCGTTTGGAGTAGCATCCGGAAAATTCCTAGGGTTCATTGTCAGCTCGTGCGGAATTGAGATCAATCCAGACCAAATTACAGCAATCCGAAATATTCAAGAACCAAAGTAGATTAAAGATGTGCAAAGCCTTGCTGGAATAGTGGCAGCGCTCAACAGATTTACCTCAAAAGCTACAGATAAATGCATCCCGTTTTTCGAGCTGATAAAGCGAGGAAAGCACAACTTTAAATGGACTCCTGATTGTATAGAAGCATTCCAGAATCTGTTGAATCATCTGGAAAGACCCCCGATATTGTCTAAGGCTGTGGATCACGAGGATTTATTTGTGTACTTGGCAGTATCATCCCACGCAATCAGTTCGGCTTTGGTAAGAGAGGAGGATAAGGTGCAAAGACCGGTGTACTATGTGAGTAAGAAATTGGCAGCCGCAGAACGGAATTACCCAAAAATAGAAAAGCTTGCGTATAGTTTGCTGATTGCATCTAGGAAGCTTCGTCACTACTTCCAGGCTCACCCCATTACTGTTAACACTGATCACCCACTTAAGCAAGTCCTACAAAGGCCAGAAGCATCAGGAAGGTTGCTTAAATGGAACATTGAGCTGAGTCAATTCAACCTGAACTTTCAACCCCGAAGGTCGATTAGGGGCAAGCACTTGCAGACTTTATAGCAGAGTTTACCATCCCAGAAGATGATGTGGTAACCGAAGAAGACGATCCGCCAAAGCTACTCCTTGACCCTAATGCCTGGAAACTATATACTAATGGAGCTAAAAATGACAGATGATCTGGTGCCGGAGTGGTTCTTGAAACTCCAGAGAAACGGCTGATATATTACGCTCTTAGATTAGAGTTCCACGCTACCAATAACGATTCCGAGTATGAAGCTCTAATTGCCGGGTTGAAGCTTGCAAAGGAATTAGGGATAACAAAGCTAGACATCTTTTGCGACTCCAATTTAGTTGTGAACCAAGTTAATGAAAAGTTTCAGGCTAAGAGTTCAAGGTTGATATCATATTTGGAAAAAGTGAAGAAGTTGCTGGATGGTTTTGATCACCACAGCATATCTCACATTCCTTGAGCGGAGAATCAAAGAGCAGACAAGTTAGCGAAGATGGCTAGTTCCGATAATCTAGAACATACGGAGCTAGTCCCGATTGAAGTACTACAGTTCCCTAGCGTGGATCAGATGGAAGTTGATCCGGTACTAGAGATTGAACCTGAGAGGGAGTCATGGATGACCCCTCTAAAGAATTTTTTAATGAATGGAATGCTCCTAACAAAGAAAAGTGAGAAGTGTACAGTTATCCGGAAGGCTTCCCGATATGTGTTGCAAGGCGAAGTCCTGTACAGACAAGGTTTCTCGATGCCTCTCCTCCGATGCATCGCCCATGACGACATCAAGCGTGTATTGAAGGAAGTTCACGAAGGTGAGTGTGGCGACCACACTGGAGGACAAACATTGGCAAAGAAGATATTGCGATACGGCTATTTCTGGCCCACCATAAACAAGGATGCAGCCAAGTATGCACGACGTTGTGATGCTTGCCAGAAATTCTCCAAGATTCCTAGGGCGCCACCTAGCCAGTTGAAGATAATGACAAGCCCATGGCCTTTTGCTATGTAGGGAATTGACATTATTGGGAGCCTTCCCATAGCAAAGGGCGGAGCAAAGTTCTCTATTGTGGCCGTGGATTATTTTACTAAATGGGTAGAAGCAGAGCCTTTGACCATGATCACAACCAAGCGAGTGATCACCTTTGTCGTTAAGAACATTATATGTCGATTTGGGATTCCAAAAGTCATCATAACCGATAATGAGACCCAATTCGACAACACCGAGTTTCAAGATTTCTGTCGGAAGTATCACATCGAGAAAAGATACACCTCTGTGGCACATCCGCAGTCGAACGAACAAGTTGAAGCAGCAAACAAGGTGATCAAATCCATTCTAAAGAAAAGATTGAAGAGGGCCAAAGCCATGTGGGTTGATGAATTACCCCTGGCACTATGGGCCTATAGAACAACGTACAAGTCGGTGACGGGTCACACCCCGTTTTCCCTTGCTTTTGGAGCTGAAGCAGTCATTCCGGTTGAGTTGGAAGTACCATCTCATCGAACCATTTATTACGATACGATGACCAACAATCAGCTGCTCCTTGAATCCCTGGACATGGTTGAGGAAAAAAGGGACAAAACCGACTTACATGCCCTGAGGCATAAACAACAAATAGCTCGGTATTACAATAAAAGAGTCCGAGCTCGAAAATTTGAACCCGGAAACTTGGTTCTGAAGCACGTCTTTCTGCCCCTAGTACATATGGGCCCGAAATGGGAAGGTCCGTACTCCATTTTACGAAGGCTTGATAATGGAACCTTCAAGCTAGCAACCGTAGATGGAGATGAAATCCCCAGAGAGTGGAATGCCCAGCATTTGTGGCCTTATCTGACATAAAATTGTCAGTTTTACTCTTTTGTTTTTAGGACCATGTAAAAAGGCTCGACTTTCCTAGAACAGTCTGGTTATTTGAACAAAAGATTGTAAAGTGGACGTTGGTCATGATTCGACCGAACCACTATAAAAATATCGCGTGTCATTTACTTTTACTACACCGTTTCTTATCTACGCTTTTATTTTGATCAATATAAACCGTTACCATTTTGAAATTTGTTTTAAATTATGCGGTAATCTCAAAACAGCTAATTCAAAATGGCGTCTATCAGATCGGTAGGCTAACGGTAACTAAAGCTTCAAAAGGTGCAGCGAGGTAAATCACACTACTGTTTGCACTCTAACTCCTGAGATTAGGTAGAGAGTATAAAGGACGCGAAGATAACGTCCCCAAGGTGTGAAGGTGCACCATGACAGAACCGCCTTGGTAACAGTCTAACCCGCTGAAGGGTCGGGAGAGTATAAAGGCACTAGAGACTTAGCGCCCCCAGAACTTCTGCCCCGCTAAAGGATCGGTGAGCAGACCAAGAATCAAGCTCGAACTCTAACCCGCTGAAGGGTTGGGAGAGTATAAAGGCGCTAGAGACTTAGCGCCACAAGAACTCTAACCCGCTGAAGGATCGGGAGAGTATAAATGCGCTAGAGACTTAGTGCCACAAGAACCATTACCCTGCTGAAAGATCAGAATAGTACAAATATAATCCTAATCGATCACCAATAAGCCCTGGCCAGGCACTATAATGATGATTGATTGGGGGCATATACGTGCACCACTACACATTTACTTAGCACGCATATTTCTCGATGATTGTTTCGGTTATGATTAATAATTGTTACTTATGACTTTAATATTTAACTATGAATGTTTTGGTTATGACCATTTAAACTCTGCTAACATGATGAATTTGCAGGAATGCGATGGCACAAAAGAAATAGATCTTCATTCACTGAAAGCAGATTTACAAGAACGGGAAGTTAAACAAAAGTGAGGGCCACTCTCACAACTACATCTTTTGGCCAAAGGAAATCCTAAAACTAAAATATGAGCTAATAAGTGCATTCTATTTACGCTTGGGAGACGATTTTGATTTCTTTTCCTTCTTCTGTTTCTCCAACCCCTCTTTGTCAGCATCAGAGCAGTTACTTTTCTTCCTCTTCCTCTTATCAACAAGGGGCTCCGTGGGATGACTAGAAGGTTGGGAGGCAAGTTGTGAAGTTATTGATTTAGAAGAGAATCTTATAACTAACCCAGTCTTGGGGTCGATTTCAGAAATGGAGGGCACGAATACAGGGTCCTGTTCCCCCTTTCTAAGAACCAACTGCTTCTCTTTTCTAGCCTGTATGTCAACCAAGGTTTCACTATCATCATCCTTGGCCTCATCTATTGTAACGACCCAGAAAATCTGAACCAATTTAAAATTTTTAAATTGGCTAAAATAATGGATTTTAATTATTTAAAATAAATATTTTAAATAATGGCGATGAAAACTGAGTTTGAATCGACATTTGAAAACGAATATAATTAATTATAATTATATATAGAATTGAAAATGGCGCGGTAGTTCGATAATTCAATTTCAAACTTCAATTGAATATACCGGGTGCAAAACAATCCGGATTTTAGTGAAACCAAAAATAGTGGAATCTAGTTGATAATATCTTTCAAATGAATCTGACCAATCGAAATTTGATAGCGGGAATCAAAAGATATGTCCAGTTGAAAATTCTGAATAGTCGCTATGGAATTCAGGCCCTTAAAAATGGACAATTTGCAAATGACCTCGGATTTCGACGAAACCACTTTTGTTGGGTCCGGGATGTCAAACTATTGCTAGGTTTCAAATTTCATAATTTTTCGAATCAATATGTGAGCGTGGCAAAAGAAAACGCGTTTGACCAGTTTCTGTTGAATTTAATCGACTGGAAATTGGCCATTTTTCAAACGGTCTCAGAATTCGACGAAACTAGTTTTGTTAGGACCGTATCGTCAATACGAAACTAGAAAATATTTTTCTGGAATTTTTCTAGTTAGTATGTGACCCCGGTAATTTGAAATGTACGTTTAAAATTCAATATAAGGATTTAAATGTCATTTCAACGGAAACTGATTGTAACGATCAAATCAGCTTACGATACATATCCCATTGTGTTCGGAATGGGGGTAAAACGCTATGGACGACAGGCGGTGGGCCTCGTTTCGAGGTCGTATGTAAAAGTCAACCTTTTTGCAAAATTAAATAATTAAATAATAAATAAAAAAAATAA
This sequence comes from Allium sativum, assembly GCA_030737875.1. Lineage (NCBI taxonomy): Eukaryota > Viridiplantae > Streptophyta > Magnoliopsida > Asparagales > Amaryllidaceae > Allium > Allium sativum. The sequence goes on along the minus strand of CM060913.1, from coordinate 532,535,674 downwards.
AAAAAATATTCTTCCCTCCTTTTTCTTCTGCTTCCCCCCCCCCCCCCCCCCGTTTCATTATTCAGAAACAAAATAAAACAAATAAAAAAAATAAAAAAAAAGAAAAAAACCCTAACTTATCGAGTCGCCGCCCTCCAGACCTCGACGCCGACGAAGACCTCGACGCCGCCCTCACCTGGAAGCCGCCACCCCATCCCTCGTTCACCAGAACCCCTCGCGACGCAATCGAAGCAGCCCCCCCTGAAGACATCGACACCGCGACACCACCGAGCACCACACCACATCGCCGACGCCTCCTTCTTCTTCCCTCCCCTTCGCAGGCGACGGTGAGCAATTTAGGTCGTTTTATTTCTATTTTTATTTTTGTTTGCAGAAAAAAAACCGATTTAAAAAAGAATTTTTAAAAAGTAATTTCTGATTTTTTTTAAGATATATAAACTGTTTTTTTAGAATTTTAAAACTGATTCGAAAAGAATTTTAAAACTGATTTGAAAAGAATTTAAAAACTGTATTTGAAAAGAATTTAAAAACCGTATTTGAAAAGAATTTAAAAACCGTATTTGAAAAGAATTTAAAAACTGTATTTGAAAAGAATTTAAAAACTGAATTTTTAAGAATATAAAAACTGAATTTTTTTAGAATATAAAAACTGAATTTTTTTAGATTTAAAAACTGATTTGAATAAGAAGTATTAAAAACTGATTTTTAAAATGATTTATAAACTAATTTATTTTAAGATTTAAAATAGAAGGAGATTAGAAATTTAAAAAAAGAAAAATCAGATTTTTATATATTGAAAGTCGAAAGAAAAATTCGATTTTTATATATTGAATAGCGAAGTCAAAATTCGATTTTTATATATTGAATAGCGAAGTCAAAATTCGATTTTTATGTATTGAATAGCGAAGTCAAAATTCGATTTTTATATATTGAATAGCGAAGTCAAAATTCGATTTTTATATATTGAATAGCGACGTCAAAATTCGATTTTTATATATTGAATAACATAGTAAAAATTCGATTTTTACATATGTAGAGAATACGGGCAACGAAGCAACAAAATGAGAGATTGGCGAAGATTTTATGCAAGGAAGTGTCGTGCAGTTGGATAGCTATTGGTGAGATTTCTGATTTAAAAATATATATGTATGTGATGAAATAAAAGTGAATTGCTATATAATATATATATATATACGCCCCTCGTCCACAAACCATGGACGATATTTATTGGTTGAAATTGTTGTGAAAATTGATTGATAGCGAATGGTTGTTTGGGATTGTTTGTGATTGATATTGGTTGATGGTGGTTGAAAAATACCCGTTTGTGATTGTGAAATATTTGGTTGAAACCACATAGGATTAGTTTGTGGAAATGAAATAAATATATACATGCCGCCTGCGTGCGAACTAGATGCATGAACCCCATTGTCAAAAACCGCGAGGTTTTAAGGTAGAGCGAGGAGCCGTACTAGGGACGGTCCCGGTTTAACTACCCTGCCGTTATGCTGCCGAAATTTTGAATAATATTCGTGTGTTTGAATTATTTTCATGTGCTTAAACTATATTTATTCATTGAATAGAAAACATTCATGTGTTGAATTGAAATTCATTCGTTGATTAGAAATTCATGTGTTGAATGGTATTCATATTTTGAAATAAATCGTTTGATAATAAAAATCACCTTTTATCGACTATATGAACTGTGTAAAATAATCTCGTTTTGAAAGAAATTGTTTTAGGATAAAAATCTTATTTTTATCACCTATAGGAACTATATAGAAAAATAGTGTTTTGAAATGAGTTGTTTTTACAATAAAAATCACATTTTTATTGTATGCATAAATCGTTGAAATGTGAAGTGTTAAAAATAGCCACTTGTTCAAAATAAAAATATATGAGTTGAAATATTCATTAATTAGCTAATGAAATGATTTGCACCTATTTATGTAACATTAGAATGAATGGTGTTTTTAAATCAAATTGAAATCAAATATGAAGTCGAATAGAAAATGATAAATGATAAGAACTGTATATATATGTACATGCATATTTATTGAACAGGTTATAGCAAAGGGGCTAGAGAAGAGGAATAAAATTTTGTGCCCGACAAATAGGTACACATTTACTGTTTTGTTTGGGTGATGATTTTATGAGCCTGTTGGCTTTTTCTTTTTCTTTTTGAGATTAGAAGGACCGGGAACGCTATTTGCGATTTCCCGATGCTCCCGGTGCAGGGGAGGTTATGGCGAAATTTTCCAAAATTTTAAGGTGTTAGAAATTTTTTTGAAGTGAAAACGATATTGAAATTGTTGAATGAACTATATTTATATAAATATATAAATATAAATAAAATTAAAACGAAACGAGGCCGTGCAGTTCGTATTTTGAAACCGTGATTTCAAACGACTAGTGCGGGAAATCCGACCATTGGATTTTCCCGAAACCTCAACCGTCGGGTTCGCCTTGGAAATATCTTCCCAACGGCACCAACTTTGTAGAAATCCAACGGTTGGATTGTCTGGAATGTTTAATTCAAATCTGAAGAAAAACAGCGCCAGAAACGATTATATTTATTTATATATATAAATATAATTATATTTAATCGAATAACGACGCTGCAGTTCGTATTTTGAAATCGAAATTTCAAACGAGTGTACCGGGAGATCCGACCGTCGGATTTTCCCGAAACTAGAACCGTTGGATTCGTTTTGAAAAGACCTTTCTAATGATGTAAATTTTGTGAAGATCCAACGGTTAGATTTTCAGATAAGTGTAAATCAAATCTGAAGAAAAACAGCGCCACGGCCGCGTTATGGCCCGAAGCGTCGTTTTGAATAAATGGGCTATTTTAAAATAAATAAAAATAGCGATAAATAGTTATAAAATATCATAAGCGATATGGAATGGAAATAAACTGAAATTTGCTTGATTTGTGTGGCTTTTGATGGTTGAATTTGTTTGGTGTGAAAATTACATTAAAGAACAATATTGGTGTCGTCGAATAATTTAACCATTGAAAGAAATTGATTTGAAATTCTAAATATACGTGAATTATTTGAGAAGGCCGAGTTAATTCTCATTTCAAATAATTGACCGACGATTGAAAGTCGAAGATGAAGACGGTGGTCGAAGACCGGAGATCTTCACCTCGTTTGGATGGTAACCGAGGTCCTGATTGGGAGGCATCCCGAAATATGGATAATGAGTGGTGATCGTTCAGACGTACGTGTTGATCGAAGGGTTTGCGAGGTATTTAGTGCCTCCGGTTTCGTTCAGACCCAGAACGGACTTGTAAATGGACTGTGTGTCTGACATTGGAACTTATTCTGTGTTGATTGATTTCTGTTAAATATACATCTGTTTGGCGGCGGAGAATTTATTCTTTTGCTTAACGCCCTTCTCTGAGACGCACGAGCTCAGAGGTTGTATATCGATGGACATCAGTCGCATGACATGAATTGCCTGTGTGGCATGCTAAGATGCAGTGATCAGGGCTTCTGTTGAAAAGCAAAGTCTTGTGGTGATGATCAAAGCACCGCCTGTGTGGCGTAGCTTTGTGTATAACGTGAATTCGCGAGCCTCACACCCCGGTATGAACCTGAAACGGGAGAAGGACCTCAGGGAGGGCATGCGTTTCTTTCTAGCTAGGGTGGTGTCAGTGACCTACCAGCCCTGACATTTATATACTTTTCACCTATGTGGTTGTTGCTGTTGCGAGGCGCCTCGGTTTGATCGGACGATCCGGGTCCGATGGAGTCATTCGTTGGCTCGTTTACGCCCCAAAGGGCGGGGAAACGTATTGTTCAGGCATAATAATCCACATCGGTGGACCGGCCCTGACGATCTAAAGGCTTGCCTGCGCGCTTGCCTGTGGCTCGGGCTAGAGAGTCACGAATTCGGTAAGGACTATCTTTTGCCTTGGTTCATGACGGAAATCCAATTTCCAAATACGTGACGATGCGGTTTCGATTGTATATATACATTTGGCGATATAGTGGCATGGGACACTCATGTCGCCTATGATTGATAGTTATGATTTGAAATTGTTTTCAAAACATATAAACACTAGTAATAATATCAAATGCCTTTGTTTTATTCGTATCAAGCATATCTTGGCCGTTATAAGGTAAAAACTCTATCCTCCGGTTTGCGTTGCATTGTGTGATGGGAACTGAGTCTTATAACGGCTTCATTTTTATAAAAAGCATAGAGATGTTTAAAAGAAAGATTTGTTTTAAAGCACTGGCGATCCAATGGAGTAAACCCGTTCCACGAAAGTGGCGTGGTCCTGTGATTAGCCAATTATATATGTGTTGAGTGGATTTCTCATACCAGTCCCATGACTGACTCGTAGTTTGTTTCACTTTCAAACTCGGGTGCCCCTTTTTCTACACGGGCAGCCTTGTATTCAGGTTTAGCTGGTTCTTTCTGGATAGCTGGAGCTGAAGATGGATTCTATCATTTATCTCTTTTTATGCTGTTCAGCTCCTATTGTACATATTTTGTTTATTTCCGCTGTAGACATTTATGTATAGCTGAACTCTATTTGTACTAAGTAAGATCCTGTATACTGTGTAACTCTGATGTTTAATTTTATCCAGTATATTTTGTTGTTCATTTCTGGTGTATTTATTTAATTATGTTCTGCTATTATATGTTTCTGTGTTATATTCCAAAGATAACCTTGTTTCCGTGAGAACGGGAAATCGGGTCGTCTCACGTGGTATCAGAGCTTTGGTTAAGCTTAGTTCTGGAATATAACATTTGAACGAACTCGTCAGAAATAGAACCAGTAGTGTTCTAGGACGGGTAACTCCATACAGATAGGATCAGTAATATCCTAGTATGAGTAGCAGAATCAGAACAACTCGTTAGAGATGGGGTCAGAAGTGCCTCAGAACGAGTCGAGAGTAATATGTTTTTAAATAACGTATTTGTGATTATATTTATATATAGTCTGGTTTTAGAAATATAATTTTTGAATATATAAAAGATATATATTTGAAAAGTTAAGAAGGTTAGAAACAAGTTGGTTGTTGTATTGTGTGATTGTAGATTTATCAAACCACTTTCGACTTTATTCCTTTTCGGGGACGAAAAGTTTTAAGTGGGGGAGATTGTAACGACCCAGAAAATCTGAACCAATTTAAAATTTTTAAATTGGCTAAAATAATGGATTTTAATTATTTAAAATAAATATTTTAAATAATGGCGATGAAAACTGAGTTTGAATCGACATTTGAAAACGAATACAATTAATTATAATTATATATAGAATTGAAAATGGCGCGGTAGTTCGATAATTCAATTTCAAACTTCAATTGAATATACCGGGTGCAAAACAATCCGGATTTTAGTGAAACCAAAAATAGTGGAATCTAATTGATAATATCTTTCCAATGAATCTGACCAATCGAAATTTGATAGCGGGAATCAAAAGATATGTCCAGTTGAAAATTCTGAATAGTCGCTATGGAATTCAGGCCCTTAAAAATGGACAATTTGCAAATGACCTCGGATTTCGACGAAACTACTTTTGTTGGGTCCGGGATGTCAAACTATTGCTAGGTTTCAAATTTCATAATTTTTCGAATCAATATGTGAGCGTGGCAAAAGAAAACGCGTTTGACCAGTTTCTGTTGAATTTAATCGACTGGAAATTGGCCATTTTTCAAACGGTCTCAGAATTCGACGAAACTAGTTTTGTTAGGACCGTATCGTCAATACGAAACTAGAAAATATTTTTCTGGAATTTTTCTAGTTAGTATGTGACCCCGGTAATTTGAAATGTACGTTTAAAATTCAATATAAGGATTTAAATGTCATTTCAACGGAAACTGATTGTAACGATCAAATCAGCTTACGATACATATCCCATTGTGTTCGGAATGGGGGTAAAACGCTATGGACGACAGGCGGTGGGCCTCGTTTCGAGGTCGTATGTAAAAGTCAACCTTTTTGCAAAATTAAATAATTAAATAATAAATAAAAAAAATAAAAAAAAATATTCTTCCCTCCTTTTTCTTCTGCTTGCCCCCCCCCCCCCCCCCCCCGTTTCATTATTCAGAAACGAAATAAAAAAAAAAACCCTAACTTATCGAGCCGCCGCCCTCCAGACCTCGACGCCGCCCTCACCTGGAAGCCGCCACCCCATCCCTCGTTCACCAGAACCCCTCGCGACGCAATCGAAGCAGCCCCCCCTGAAGACATCGACGCCGCGACACCACCGAGCACCACACCACATCGCCGACGCCTCCTTCTTCTTCCCTCCCCTTCGCAGGCGACGGTGAGCAATTTAGGTCGTTTTATTTCTATTTTTATTTTTGTTTGCAGAAAAAAAACCGATTTAAAAAAGAATTTTTAAAAAGTAATTTCTGATTTTTTTTTAAGATATATAAACTGTTTTTTTAGAATTTTAAAAACTGATTTGAAAAGAATTTTAAAACTGATTTGAAAAGAATTTAAAAACTGTATTTGAAAAGAATTTAAAAACCGTATTTGAAAAGAATTTAAAAACCGTATTTGAAAAGAATTTAAAAACTGTATTTGAAAAGAATTTAAAAACTGAATTTTTAAGAATATAAAAACTGAATTTTTTTAGAATATAAAAACTGAATTTTTTTAGATTTAAAAACTGATTTGAATAAGAAGTATTAAAAACTGATTTTTAAAATGATTTATAAACTAATTTATTTTAATATTTAAAATAGAAGGAGATTAGAAATTTAAAAAAAGAAAAATCAGATTTTTATATATTGAAAGTCGAAAGAAAAATTCGATTTTTATATATTGAATAGCGAAGTCAAAATTCGATTTTTATATATTGAATAGCGAAGTCAAAATTCGATTTTTATATATTGAATAGCGAAGTCAAAATTCGATTTTTATATATTGAATAGCGAAGTCAAAATTCGATTTTTATATATTGAATAGCGACGTCAAAATTCGATTTTTATATATTGAATAACATAGTAAAAATTCGATTTTTACATATGTAGAGAATACGGGCAACGAAGCAACAAAAGGAGAGATTGGCGAAGATTTTATGCAAGGAAGTGTCGTGCAGTTGGATAGCTATTGGTGAGATTTCTGATTTAAAAATATATATGTATGTGATGAAATAAAAGTGAATTGCTATATAATATATATATATATATATATATACGCCCCTCGTCCACAAACCATGGACGATATTTATTTGTTGAAATTGTTGTGAAAATTGATTGATAGCGAATGGTTGTTTGGGATTGTTTGTGATTGATATTGGTTGATGGTGGTTGAAAAATACCCGTTTGTGATTGTGAAATATTTGGTTGAAACCACATAGGATTAGTTTGTGGAAATGAAATAAATATATACATGCCGCCTGCGTGCGAACTAGATGCATGAACCCCATTGTCAAAAACCGCGAGGTTTTAAGGTAGAGCGAGGAGCCGTACTAGGGACGGTCCCGGTTTAACTACCCTGCCGTTATGCTGCCGAAATTTTGAATAATATTCGTGTGTTTGAATTATTTTCATATGCTTAAACTATATTTATTCATTGAATAGAAAACATTCATGTGTTGAATTGAAATTCATTCGTTGATTAGAAATTCATGTGTTGAATGGTATTCATATTTTGAAATAAATCGTTTGATAATAAAAATCACCTTTTATCGACTATATGAACTGTGTAAAATAATCTCGTTTTGAAAGAAATTGTTTTAGGATAAAAATCTTATTTTTATCACCTATAGGAACTATATAGAAAAATAGTGTTTTGAAATGAGTTGTTTTTACAATAAAAATCACATTTTTATTGTATGCATAAATCGTTGAAATGTGAAGTGTTAAAAATAGCCACTTGTTCAAAATAAACATATATGAGTTGAAATATTCATTGATTAGCTAATGAAATGATTTGCACCTATTTATGTAACATTAGAATGAATGGTGTTTTTAAACCAAATTGAAATCAAATATGAAGTCGAATAGAAAATGATAAATGATAAGAACTGTATATATATGTACATGCATATTTATTGAACAGGTTATAGCAAAGGGGCTAGAGAAGAGGAATAAAATTTTGTGCCCGACAAATAGGTACACATTTACTGTTTTGTTTGGGTGATGATTTTATGAGCCTGTTGGCTTTTTCTTTTTCTTTTTGAGATTAGAAGGACCGGGAACGCTATTTGCGATTTCCCGATGCTCCCGGTGCAGGGGAGGTTATGGCGAAATTTTCCAAAATTTTAAGGTGTTAGAAATTTTTTTGAAGTGAAAACGATATTGAAATTGTTGAATAACCTATATTTATATAAATATATAAATAAAATTAAAACGAAACGAGGCCGTGCAGTTCGTATTTTGAAACCGTGATTTCAAACGACTAGTGCGGGAAATCCGACCATTGGATTTTCCCGAAACCTCAACCGTCGGGTTCGCCTTGGAAATATCTTCCCAACGGCACCAACTTTGTAGAAATCCAACGGTTGGATTGTCTGGAATGTTTAATTCAAATCTGAAGAAAAACAGCGCCAGAAACGATTATATTTATTTATATATATAAATATAATTATATTTAATCGAATAACGACGCTGCAGTTCGTATTTTGAAATCGAAATTTCAAACGAGTGTACCGGGAGATCCGACCGTCGGATTTTCCCGAAACTGGAACCGTTGGATTCGTTTTGAAAAGACCTTTCTAATGATGTAAATTTTGTGAAGATCCAACGGTTAGATTTTCAGATAAGTGTAAATCAAATCTGAAGAAAAACAGCGCCACGGCCGCGTTATGGCCCGAAGCGTCGTTTTGAATAAATGGGCTATTTTAAAATAAATAAAAATAGCGATAAATAGTTATAAAATATCATAAGCGATATGGAATGGAAATAAACTGAAATTTGCTTGATTTGTGTGGCTTTTGATGGTTGAATGCGTTTGGTGTGAAAATTACATTAAAGAACAATATTGGTGTCGTCGAATAATTTAACCATTGAAATAAATTGATTTGAAATTCTAAATATACGTGAATTATTTGAGAAGGCCGAGTTAATTCTCATTTCAAATAATTGACCGACGATTGAAAGTCGAAGATGAAGACGGTGGTCGAAGACCGGAGATCTTCACCTCGTTTGGATGGTAACCGAGGTCCTGATTGGGAGGCATCCCGAAATATGGATAATGAGTGGTGATCGTTCAGACGTACGTGTTGATCGAAGGGTTTGCGAGGTATTTAGTGCCTCCGGTTTCGTTCAGACCCAGAACGGACTTGTAAATGAACTGTGTGTCTAACATTGGAACTTATTCTGTGTTGATTGATTTCTGTTAAATATACATCTGTTTGGCGGCGGAGAATTTATTCTTTTGCTTAACGCCCTTCTCTGAGACGCACGAGCTCAGAGGTTGTATATCGATGGACATCAGTCGCATGACATGAATTGCCTGTGTGGCATGCTAAGATGCAGTGATCAGGGCTTCTGTTGAAAAGCAAAGTCTTGTGGTGATGATCAAAGCACCGCCTGTGTGGCGTAGCTTTGTGTATAACGTGAATTCGCGAGCCTCACACCCCGGTATGAACCTGAAACGGGAGAAGGACCTCAGGGAGGGCATGCGTTTCTTTCTAGCTAGGGTGGTGTCAGTGACCTACCAGCCCTGACATTTATATACTTTTCACCTATGTGGTTGTTGCTGTTGCGAGGCGCCTCGGTTTGATCGGACGATCCGGGTCCGATGGAGTCATTCGTTGGCTCGTTTACGCCCCAAAGGGCGGGGAAACGTATTGTTCAGGCATAATAATCCACATCGGTGGACCGGCCCTGACGATCTAAAGGCTTGCCTGCGCGCTTGCCTGTGGCTCGGGCTAGAGAGTCACGAATTCGGTAAGGACTATCTTTTGCCTTGGTTCATGACGGAAATCCAATTTCCAAATACGTGACGATGCGGTTTCGATTGTATATATACATTTGGCGACATAGTGGCATGGGACGCTCATGTCGCCTATGATTGATAGTTATGATTTGAAATTGTTTTCAAAACATATAAACACTAGTAATAATATCAAATGCCTTTGTTTTATTCGTATCAAGCATATCTTGGCCGTTATAAGGTAAAAACTCTATCCTCCGGTTTGCGTTGCATTGTGTGATGGGAACTGAGTCTTATAACGGCTTCATTTTTATAAAAAGCATAGCGATGTTTAAAAGAAAGATTTGTTTTAAAGCACTGGCGATCCAATGGAGTAAACCCGTTCCACGAAAGTGGCGTGGTCCTGTGATTAGCCAATTATATATGTGTTGAGTGGATTTCTCATACCAGTCCCATGACTGACTCATAGTTTGTTTCACTTTCAAACTCGGGTGCCCCTTTTTCTACACGGGCAGCCTTGTATTCAGGTTTAGCTGGTTCTTTCTGGATAGCTGGAGCTGAAGATGGATTCTATCATTTATCTCTTTTTATGCTGTTCAGCTCCTATTGTACATATTTTGTTTATTTCCGCTGTAGACATTTATGTATAGCTGAACTCTATTTGTACTAAGTAAGATCCTGTATACTGTGTAACTCTGATGTTTAATTTTATCCAGTATATTTTGTTGTTCATTTCTGGTGTATTTATTTAATTCTGTTCTGCTATTATATGTTTCTGTGTTATATTCCAAAGATAACCTTGTTTCCGTGAGAACGGGAAATCGGGTCGTCTCATCTGTGATTACAACTTCCTCTTCCTCATCTCCGTGACCACAATCCGTGTTCTTGCAAAGCCTCAATAATTTCAGCGTCTACAGGAGCGCCCGTGCCAGATTCCATGAGTGTTACTGTGACTCTCTCACTTGTACCCTCGGGTTTATTCGGAATCTCAGAAACTTCGACGTTAGTTCCCGAGGGGACATCAACTTTTTCTGATGTTGCCTTCTCTTCTGTATCTTCCTCGACCGGTTTGACACCTATATCATGAGAAGCAAATGTTAGTGAATTAGGAGGAGATGTGGCTGACTCAGTTGTCTGTCCTGTGAGATGACGACAAGTTACGATTGCTTTGATGAACTGTGGAGAGAATATGGAGATACCTTCAGCCGACCCATCTCCCAGATTTGTAGTAGTGGTTCCGACAATTGGAGGGGTTGGAGCCAAGGGGATCAACAGATCGTCAGGGTTATATTCCTCAACTTCAGAGGTTTTGGGCTCCACCACCGAGCTCAAGCTTTCGCCAACTTTATCCTTGCCCTTGAGTCTACTCTTCTCCCTCTCGATCTCCTCATGGATTAGGCGCCTACCTTTCTCCAAAGCCCCATGTTCTTCACCTCTAAGAAATGTCTGCATTAGCTGGTTTTCATCAATCTCGTCGACCATCAATCACCGCTTCTCGCCTTCGACAATTGCATCCCATACATTGGCCAAAGTAACATGATAGTCCAGAATCCAAGAGATGTCTCGAGTTTTGATGACTTGACCAAAGAAGTCGAACAATAGCTCCTCAAAACCAGCTATATCTTTCTCTTTTTCGGCGAGCTTATCGGCAACAGCAGTTGCCGGCTCAAGAGCATTATTGGCGTTACTTTCAGCGAGAGCTGCACGCTCCTCAGCTTGGGCAAGTTGATCATTTAAAACCTCCTTTTCCTTTTTGGCAAGAGCGAGGTCATCTTTTAAGCTCGCCCTCTCTTCCTCCCAGGCATCTTTCTCAGCAGCAAAGCGTTCCTGTGCTGTCTTCAGTTCGGTATTAATTGCCTTGAGTTCTTCCACTTCCTTCCTCAGAGCCACCCGTTCCTGGCTGTTTAAGTCAACCTCACTGCGAAAACGCTCCCTAGCACTCTCCAGCTCGGACCTGTAATTCTCTTCATCTCGCCGAGCTAAAGCCAGTTGGGTCGGTGCATCCTCTAGTTCTTTTTCCATTTTGCTCCTAGCCCAAGCATCATTATCAATCTTCACTCTGGCTCTGGCTGCTTCCATCTCCAGCTGGAGGATGGCAGTAGAAAGTGTGTAGCATGCTTCTTCATTATCCTATATTGTTTAGCCACATGGCACATATACCCTATCACCTCTGTGTCCCAATCCACGGGGACCGGTTCAAGATCTGGGACAAACATTATCCTCTCAAAGAAAATATCAGCGAATTGCTTTCGCAAGCGCTCCAACATGGCCATAATCTCATGATTGGGGGCAACATCCTTTGCGGTAGTAGTATCCAAGTCGTGCTCACTAGAGGAAATAAGAGTTGTCTTCCCCTTCTCCACGATCTTGCCCTCATCTTTGTTCTTGTCCTCTGGCTCGGGGTGTTTTTTAGAAGACTGGGTGTGAGAAGGCGTACTTTTTGGGGGAGTCAAATCTCTAGGAAGTTGTTTACCCCCAGCCGGTGGCAATGGACGACTGTGTGACTTTCCATAACCTTGTTTCGATGGAGATCAAGATCTTGTAGAATAAGGTTGATGAGAATCCCGGGGCCGATGGTTATCCCTTCTCCGACTATCACTACGAGTATGCTCGGGATCTGGAAGGAGGCTTGGTGTGCCCTCGCGAAGGGAACGATAAGAATAAGACCGTTTGCGAGACATTTTCCCTGCAAAAGAAACAAGTGCATGTTAAAACTATGAACCACAGTAGTAAAAGAGTATTATGGTAAATGGTGCATGTGATTGGTGCATCCCGTGAAATCCCCCTTTTTAACGGACCAGGGCCTAGAGTTAGGCTCGTTTGGATGACTTCTTTTTCTCCAACCGGGGCACTTGTTTCTTCAGAGATTGGAAAAATTGGTTCCCCTCCAAAATCTTCCTGAGTATAAATATCGTCTGGTAAAGGAATCTTATTTAATTCCCCGTATCAGTTCCTCTATTAACTCATCCTGAGTGACAGACTCAACTGGCGATGAAGTTCTTAAGGGAGACTGACCCCAGAGGTCGGGACCTCCTTTGATTCGCCAGCTCGCCCCTCGTCTCCTTTGTATACGTTTAAATCCTCGTCATCTTGATTAATCATTGGCGAAGGACTCTTGCGAAGGGTGGTTGTTTTTACAGCTTGGGAAGTTCCTTCTCCCTCAGTTGGAGGTATATACTTGTAAGGTTTGTCGCCGCTCCAAGTTTGAATCTTATATCTAAAAGATGGTGTTTGTGAAGGTTCTCGTCGGTGATGCATTTCTTAATCCTTAAGAAATCTGAGTTACTCTTGAGAAGGCGGGACATTCGGTCTTCGTATATTGATCCTTCCATTCTCTCAAAGTTGTGATCTGTATGGAACAAAATGATTTGTTAGCACTGAAATCATGCATTCGAATTAAATGCGGGAAAGTTGAAAACATACTTGCTTGTAGCCACTTCCTCGTGCATCCGGCTTGATGTTTTATGTAGAACCAGTCAGATTTGACATCCCCTATATTACTATAACCAACTGTCACAACTTTTCTATTGAAAACTGATTCGAAGAAAGAGAAATTGGGAGCCCCTATAGAACGGTGCTTGAAGTGGTAATAGAACTTCAGATTTTTAAGGGTAAGTTTAGTCTGCAGGAACTCCATATAAGCAACGTACAAAGTATACAAAGCCGCATAGGCATTTGGGTGGAGTTGCATGGGGGCAATGTGTAACTGTCTTAAGATATCGACAGCAAGTAGAGGAAAAGGAGGAATAGCCCCTACCTAGCACATGAGTCGACTAACAGTCATGTACCCCTCTGGGGCAGAATGAGGTCTATCTTCGCTTTCTGGAGTTTTCACATCATCCCAGGGAATTCCGTATCTTAAACATATCTTCTTAAGTTTTATATCGTCTAACTTGGAGGGTAAAGAATCGGTGAACTTCTCTATTTCCTAAACACCCGGAATTTCATCAAGAGCTCGATCATCCTCATCTTTAAGGGACGTGCTCTCAAAAGTCGTTGACTCTATATCGGTGCCAGTTTCGTAATCAGGATCGGATTTTTCCTCATTTGAATCTGAGTGAAGCACATCAGGGTTATGATGTATTGATGTCTCTGATTCGGTACTTTCATTCAGTGTCTCAGTAACTTGTTTATCCGACATAGCTGTGTTGGTGAGTAAAAATTAGAACACAATTACCCGTTCCCCATGTGTGTAACTACAAGTGTGTGCTTGTGCGTACATATAAGAAAAGCATGAAGTTAGTTAAATGAACACGGTATTGGTCGTGATATGCCATCAAGTTAAGTTGTTCAGTCCAGAAAGTTCGTCTCGAAGGCCCTAACCTAACTGTCCATTGGAATATCAGAATTAAATCGAATTATTTAGTCAACATGTGTATCATATCGTTCATCAGACTGGATCGTGAAATAGGGTTCGGATCGTTATGTGTTGATGGTTCGTAAAGAATGTACTGGATCGTAGAAAATCTCCGGATCGTGGAAGAGCTTTGGATCGTGGAACGCTGAAATACTTGACCTATTGTTCTCTATTTGAACAGGTCATGACAAACCCCCCACAATCTACCTTAATGTCCAACGCCACGACCCAATGCTTCTCTATTACCGCGATCTGATCCGCTATCCAGTATTACATCATAGTTTCCTCCCTGGTCCTCCTGTTTCCACGACCCGATCCAAGGCCTCGCCCATGAATTGACCCGATCCGATCAACACCAACCACATCTGTGATTCGAACTGACCAACTCCTTCTTCCTCTTCTTTCCTCCTCTTCACTCACAAACTCGAACATCTAAACCCATCAACATGGTCGCCACTAAAGCCTTGGACACCACAAAATTCCGCCATCCTCTCCTCTCAAATCAGTGAAAACTCAAGAAAAACGAGGATGAAATTGCATGAAAACATTTTTAACATGATTACCTTTCTAATATTAGGAGACAAATGGGTTTTTGGAAATTTAAAGTTAAGATTTCACTCAGGAGAATTAGTAGCGGCTGCAAAAGGAAGAAGAAAGAGGAAGGAGGAGAAGGGTCTGATTTATATAGGCGAAACGACGTCCATTCGTATCCCCCTTTTTGTCTTATTTGAAGCAAGCGGACCGTGAGTAGGAGCCCATTTCGACTCGTCATAGGGCCCGTTCCGCTAAAAGCCTATGGCCGAAACCAAAAGAGCTGTCACGACTCAAAAAGAAGCCCGCTTGGCCATCGATTCGTGGTGAACGTTGTGCTCACGGACCGTGCTAAGGTCCGACAACCTGAACTCAAGAGCGACCAAGGGAAAACATAAAAATATTTATAAAAATTTGAAGGCTTACCTTGCAAATTATCAGTAATTCATTGTAAAGATCAGAAGCTGAAAGTTAATCGATGAATAAAGGAATGACCAGAGAATCAACTGGATATTTATACCAGCCAGAGAACACAGCTCTTTGGAGTATTGCGACATCCTAAACAGGCACGACCGTTGGTTCACGTCGTTTTATGAAAAGATAACTTAGTAATTTCGAAGCATGTTCCATCCTTGATAAAACATACTTCGAGGGGGCAAAATGTTGGCTAGCTTTTAGACCATCCCACCAAGATCCAAGCATATGTCTAATACGAAGCCTTGTTCATGAAGTTGCATCCTTCACGGTTCGCGATCGCCCTCCATGACCACAATCCGATCCGCTCACACCAGCTCGATCCGATCTGATCCGTCCACTCAAGCACTCCACGATCCGACCTCTGAAGCTGAGAACTGAAGGCCACGACTGAGTCATACACGATCCGATAATATAGGATCTCACGACACCTGTCCATAACGGCTATATTGACTATTTCTCCATCAAGCCACGAACCAGTCCGAAATCTTCGGGATTTGTGCCACGTATGACCATGATCCATCTGCAGATATCGCCTATAAATAGCCCCAGGCTTGGCATTTTTCAGGATCTTTTTGGCAATTCTGAGCTCCGATTCCACCATTATCATATCTCCATTATTCCTATTCAGAGTTGTCTCGATTTTACTAAGTGAACCAACATTGTAAAAGTGAGGTTGAAAGATAAATCATTGATTGTACTCGAATCTTAAGTATAATCATAGATATAAAGTGGATCTAGGCTCGTTAATGCCGAACCACTATAAGTCTCGTGTATTTTTTGCTTTTCTCGCTCTTTTTCTGATATTAATCTCTACATAATTAAACAATTTGGGTGTTGGAGCCAATTTTGGATCTGACACACACACACACATATAAATATATATATATATATATATATATATATATGCGTGTGTGTGTAAATTAGAACTTAACAGTAAATAACTATTAATTTTAACAACTTATAAATTAAAATCTTTAACTATGTAATTAATAAATATACTAGGTCCCCGGATAGTGCTAAAATGTCTTAGATCCACCCCGATACGTAACTGGATTCTTGCTCCTGTTTGTGCATTTCTCGTGGACTTGGCCTATACACTTAAATTAAAAAAAATGTTTTATTCTAAATTATATATTAATTGAATAGAAAATTTTAAATTAAATTTGTGGTAACTTTACCAGAAGCTCGTCATCCTTATTCCAATAAGTATGTAGGTCATCCCACACCTTCCCGCTCATCCAGTCGGGTCTTTTCCCACCTGATTTTATGTTGTTCATCGTCCCTCAGTTATTTTTTGCCACTCTAGAGTTCCAGTGGCGCTTGACATTCAAAATTGTATTAATAACATTGTCAAACACGTTTTTCTCGTTATGCATCACGTCAATATTATGACGAATCAGGAGATCATTCCAATAAGGCAACTCCTAAAATATGCTTTGTTTCCACCAATTATGAATCGTTGATTTACCTGGAATTTATATCTGTACTCCAGTTTCATAAATCTTTGGATTATCTTGTACAAATTCATAAATTTCTTCACTTGTCCATATTTTAGGTGATATTGTATTTTCCTGCCTATTAACTGTAAAAAAAATCTTATCTCTTCTAAATGGATGATTAATATGAAGAAAACATCTATGACAGCCAAACCATGAAATTTTCTTCCCAATAGGTAAAGAAAATGCTATTGTTTCTTCCATGCAGTACGGACTAATTAGACGACTAGTCGCACTGCAACCTGAAAGCATTGCATACACAGGAAAACCGCTAATTGTCTACAACAGAAAAGCATGCATACGAACTGACGGTACTCCATGACGATTCCAAACCAAATAGTTCGACACAAAATCATACTGACGCAAATGAACTATAGTTTTTGTGGTATTAATAGCTGTAATAACTTGCATCTACTACATGGACACCGGATTTCGACGTCATTTCCGTTGTTACTTAAAGCAAAATCAACAAACACGCCGACACCATTAATAAATTGTTTGTTTGTTGTGCCATCAGTTTCTCTTCGTTTGTACATCCAGCTTCGATCATTAAAATAATCGTCCATTTTTCCTAAGTACATATAAGACTAAAAAGTATGATAAAAATAATGCAAAACCAAAAAGGGCATATAGTATAAAGCTTACGTAAGTGATGAAAGTCCATTTTTTTAAGTAGATGAAAATACATTTTCTAAGAAGACAATCATTTTTATTATTTTTATCACTGCTAATAGTTGAAATAGATTCACATTTTTGTGCCCGATCGTTAAATTCTCAAAATTCCCATATATTAATATATGAGGTCACAAATTCGTATCCTAATCATGATGAATATTATTATATATTTTCATTCGGAAAGCTCAAAAGCTAATTATTTTAATGAAAACGTTTCTTTTACGTACTAATGACGATAAAATTTTCATTAGCATTTTATTAAAATAATTTTATTGTTGAATGCATGTTATGTTAATTGATCATTTACTGGTGGGTGATCCTACCTCCGATTACAAATACAATAACGTAATTAAATTGCGTAAATCTTCTCAATTTAAACGATTAAACAAAATTTCAGTAGCACTTCGCTTTAGTTCCCTGAACAGTACACAATTGTTTGTACACATGGAACATAAAGGAAGCGCATTCGAAATTTTGACAACCGTTTAAAATGAAATGACTTAAGAGATTTAATTTCGTTATTGTGTTCGTAACTTGTCCAATACAAAGGAAAAATCCAACAAATATTGTATATGATGAATATGAATGTCCTTTCCGTTAATAAAACGAACATTCACATAATGATTATGTACAATACTTATCAGACAGGGACAAAAAACTCTCTAAGGCTTTATGAACATAATATATTACGATTGGTGTTCGTAAATTGTATACGTATATTTTAAACATTAAATCAAACTATATAACCGTACGTTTTTGCTAAATTTTTATAAAACATAAACTTAATTATTTGCATTACCACTACCCGTTTTCGATAAATTAAATATCGTTTTCAATGAATTGGGATGTTTACAAATTTCAATCATATGTACATATTCATGTGCATCAAGATACCATGAGATTATCATAGTTGAACTCAGAAATACAACAATATATATATATATATATACACACATGCACATATACATATACAACATAATTAACCCTAAATTAGCAACATAATCAAATCAATCCATATATACATGTATTAACATCAACTACACATACAAACATACAATCTAACAAACAAATTAAGCTTAAATTAGCAAACCTAGGGTAATAAATAAAATTAGGGTTCATACCTTCGAAATTGGGGATGAATTGGAGATTAGAGAGGAGGAAGGAAAGCCTTGAAGGATTTGGAGAGAATATGCACGGGTGGTGGAGCTAGGAGGCCAATTTCAGAATTTAGGGAGCAACAATTTTGGGGGAAATTGGAAAAAAGGAGCAGCTTTTGGAAATGGGGAAGAAGGAAGCTTCTTCAGAAAATTTCTGCTCGGCAATGCAATTGTGACCAACGGCTTCCAACGGGATCATAAACAACGGCCTCCAATGTCCTTTTTTTACTCATGTAAAGAAAAATCCAGAATCAGGCACCGCTGGAAGCCATTGGAGCCTGCCGTTAGAGGCCGTTGGAAGCATCCGTTGCTATACTATGTGTTTCTTGTAGTGCAATGGCTTGGTGGTAATTTTAGTCCTCAAGCTGCGCCACCCTAGACTTCAACTCCTCAATCTCTACTAAGTCATATCAGCTCTAGTCTGCCAATTATATCTCTGACTACTAGCCTATAACAATTATTTAAAAATATTTTACTCATGTGCGATTATATTAATTACCTATAACTCGTAAATGTTATTTTATTTCTAGACTAAAAATTAAATTAAACAAAAAAATCATTTACCACTTGGTTTCCAAAGCCATAACACATGTTCCACGTCACTGGATTCATTACTGGTTGAAATACAATGTCCTCCTCATCAGTCGTAAGCTGCTCTTGTCCAGTCTTAGATAGACGCTACTGACATTGTTCCATAAATGTAACGGCCCGTATTTTACATATTGGAGAATCATAAAACATTTTTTTTAATTCCCTGAGGGTTGGATTATTCTCATATTTCGATATGTTGGTTATGGGGATGTGGGACATGTCCATAATTTTTATCAATTTTATTTATGACCATTTTGCCCCTGTCAGTTTAGTACAGGGAACACCTTTTGACTAGGATTGAATCAGGTGCAGAGATTGATTTCATTCGAAAGGAAATGATGTTGCTAATTCCGTAGAATGATCACATTAAAGTTTTGGCTCAGCGGTTTTGGAGGAATCGTTGTTTAAATGCTACACAATTTCTGGATAGGTTAACTAGTCATTAATGGGATGATTTGGTGAGACCCATTAGTAGGCTGGTTGGATGGCTATACATAAAGGGGTAGAGACAAAAACAGTGGTTTAGTTTCTTTATTTCTCATCTGGTTGAGCTCGTGGTCCTCCTTGGCCCTTGCTCAGTCAAATACATCTCTTATCTATTAAAATCTTAGATCTACATTAGAAGATTGAAGACCTACATCAAGAAAGGCTAGATTAACATCAAGAGAGAGTAGACCGCATCAAATTAAGTGATTTGAAGATCGTTCTTCATTGTCCCGATTTGTAAATCATCGTTTTAAGGCTAATTTGAAGATTTGGTGAGTGCTAAGCATCTCTCACACGGATTCAATCAAGTATATGGGTTGTTTGATCTTATTTTCATCATTTCAAGTTGTTTTCACCTAGATCTACATCATAGTAAGTATATTTTCATTTGAATCACCATAGGATCTAATATAGCAACTTAAATCGGTAATTCTTATTTTAATTCATATGTTTATGTAAGTTTAGATCCACTATTTTGTTTATTTATTAATTTATCATGATTTGGGTGAATTTCATATATTGTTGATTATCATTTAATGTTTTAATATTTGATTGGTGATCGATTGATTGTATTGTTGAATGGTTGTTTGAAATCATTCGAGTTTGGACTGGATTTGGTTTCGAGTTTGGATCGTTGACATTTTGGATGGATCAATAGAGTTTAGAGATGGATCGCATGGCTTGTACTCCAAGAAATAACGGGTCAAAGTGGTCGGGTCATTCGAGATTGATGCCTGGTCAGCCAAAGTCAGGTCGTTGATGACATGACAAGCTTGGGTCATAGCTTAATGGGTCAGTCTTGTTGCAACATGAAGGATCAGTGCTTGGTAAAGTCAAGACATCCAAGTTGGGTTGGGTCGTCTAAGTTGGGTCGGTCAAAGAAGTGTTCGATGGATCAGTGACAGTGGCTTGTAGCACTTTAATGGGTCACAATGATTAATGGGTTTCCATGGAAGCAGACTAATGGGTTGTGAAATGACCCGAGAGTGGTAGTAGCATTTGTGAAATGCTGCGAATTGTGACTCATGGCAAAATATGAAACGATGTAGTAAACAAGGGTGAAAAGCTGTGTATCAACTATCAACCAAACAAAACTTGTTATTGGTTCGATGATGGTTGTGGCTTTGACGTGAGTTCAAGGTAGGATGTTCAAAGTGTTTTAAAGTGTTCGTTGATTGTCGTAATGCAACGAATGTGAAGATGACTCAAAGTTGTAAGTCCGTGGATAATGGTTGCCCAAGAAGTAGCTTGAGCTTATGAACAGTCATCAGGTTGCATGGCTAGAGATTTCTAAGGATAAGGAATTATCGTTAATTGGAGGTTCTGGCGGGCTCAAAGAAGAGGTATAATGGGGAAGCCCAAAAGACTAGATGTTAGTTGGTCAAGCCCATTGGGTATCATGGAAAGGCCTAGTTGTCTTCGTTGAGTAAGATGAACATACATATCATGGAAAGGCGTTTGGAGTTTTGCTAGAACCGGGGTTACCATTAGCCCTTGACAAATGGCGTGTCGTAGATAGTCATACGATTAACGCTGGTTTCAAGGCAGGATTGGCGGTGATAGCCAGAGTCATGGACGATAATTATTTTGCTTATATCATCTTGTGTGTATTGTCCGACGTCGAAGGTGATATCTTTTGGGTGCTTGTCTGATGTTGGTTTAGCTCTTTGGGGCTTGTATTTGAGAGCTGTCGATATTGATTAGGATGGTCTACGCTTGATAATTAGTTGTTATGTCTGCTATGTTTTCCTATTATGATTGTTTGTAAAAGCTATCACTGTCAGATGTGGGGAAGACATGTT
The DNA here is from genome assembly GCA_030737875.1 of Allium sativum. NCBI lineage: Eukaryota > Viridiplantae > Streptophyta > Magnoliopsida > Asparagales > Amaryllidaceae > Allium > Allium sativum. The sequence goes on along the minus strand of CM060913.1, from coordinate 532,514,253 downwards.
TAGGTTCTTCTCTGTTGATGTTGGTAGATTAGTTGATTAATCTGCCTATTCTTATATACTTTACTGATAATGTTAGACTACTGTTTTATCACTCATTAAGACTGTTGTCTGACTCAAGGTTTTATGCTTCCTCTTATTACCTTGGGTTGTTCATCCTGTTGTGGATGGGCAGACTTAGTAGTAGGACACAGGTAGCAGATCTTAGTGGACGATGTTGCAGATCAATGACGAGCTGGAGGCTTACATATCAGTTTTATAATATTCATATATAGTTGTTGTTTCACCTGTTACGTCTGTTGTATGATTCTCTAAGTGATTGTCGTGGGGCATCTTTTTTATGATGAAATCCTATGTTGTATGGATATTCTTTCAAGTTGAAATGGAAATTTAAGTTTCTGCTAAATTCTGCTTCACTATTATATGCATGTTGTATATGTCTTGTTGTAACACCCCGTAAATTTATTAACATTAAAGAGGATAAATTAAATAATAATTAATTTAATATTCGGAATTAAGGAGAATGGACTACGCCATTGCGTCCGTCTCGAAATTCTGGTCAAGGTAGACATTTGCTTTGCATAAAACGAACAACATATGAAGAAGTTATGAGGGTTTTAATTTTGTATACGCGCAGAAGAAATATATATATATACATATGAATCAAATGTGAGTCAGAACCTTATCCAGAATCATTCAAAAATCAAAATGTCGTATGGCGGCAAATTCCCCGCTCTAGGGGGTATACCCCCTGGGGGGTGTCGACACCGGGGTCGAACCCCCTAGGGGGGTGTCGACACCGGGGTCGACCCCCCTACAGGGGTGTTGACACCCCTAGGGCTGATGTGGCAGTCGGTTTTAGAGGTGCTGACAACTATAAATATGTGTCCATTTCTCCTATTTTCTTCATTGAGAGTCCATCGGGGCTAGAATCTGTCGGTGTCTGAACTGAACTGGAGCCGTTATCTTCTACAACTATCAGCTTAAGCAAATCAGTTAGAGATTCAAGATCCATTCTTTCTCTATTTTCTAAACCAAACTCTGTGAGTTCCTACTTGCTTTTAGATTTAAATATTTAAAAGTAAACGTGCTATGACTATAGTTTGGATTTGTTCATGTGCCTATGTTATATTGGATCCATTGTAAATTGCGAACATATGCCATTCTAAATTGATTATAACTTGGATCTAAATCTCTATCTTGTCGGATCTATTGTAGCTTTTGTGGCATTCTATGATGTGGATCTTGACCTTATTTGTGTTAGATCTATTTTTAGCTACTGGATCTAAATCTCTATCTTATTGGATCTATTGTAACTTCTATGACATGCTATGATGTGGATCTTGACCTTATTCGTGTTAGATTTATTTTTCTACTATTGGATCTGAATTATGTAGACATCTAAATTATTAATCAGATCTAGTTTATCACCTTATGTCTATCATATTAGATCTAAACCAGTTGGACATCTAAATTGTTAATTTAGATCTTATTATGCTTATTATGACATCATAGTTATGTTAGAATTAGTTAACTGCCACAGGTTCATCAGATTTATGCTTATATGTCCACCTTATCACCATGCTAGTTTACGTTTACGCCAAAACAATCACCTTTGTCATATTCCCATCACTTTTCCCTTTTTATTGTTTATGACTAGGCTACTTTCTAGCCTAGATGCCGCCAAATATATGCAAATGCGTTAGTTACGGAATGGGGGAAAAAGGTTAGAATTGGCATAATTTAAATAATGTTTATATGAATTGGACATATAATTCAAAATAGGGAAGTAGGGACATAATCACCTATAAAGACATAGGTAAGAATTGGATAAGAATGAAATGTCTAATAATTACAATTAGAAATTGTAATTGCACTTATGACACGAGGTTAGGTAGCACTAGTGGTGGAAGTCTGCCCAGACCCGACTGGCACATCCATCAACCACTAATGTTAAATGAAACACCCACCCTCCATTAAGGACACCCACAAAGGGAATGCCATAACTTTGGTGGATGTTTATAAGTAAAAGCCACAGATGAAATCAAGACAGATATAAATACACATATTTTAAACAGCGGAAACCAAACAAACTTTTATTTCATCAATACGTGTATCAAACAAAGATTTCCATAATTGTCTCGAAATACTTCCAACATTACAACCTCATAACTGCCTTGATTATTAAAGAAGCATGAAAACATAAATAAAGTGACAAAAATCCCCATAGTGATATCCAAAGCCATTTTCCGAGCAAGAAAGATCCAAATCATACATCTACATTCTTGGTGCTTGTAAAAAGCCTGACTGAGTTGAGCTGTTTCCTCCCTGTGGACCTAGGGGGGAACGAAAGAAAAGAAGACGAAAAGAAAATAGGGTCAGACATAAAGCCTGAGTAAATCTAGTAACTCTTCAATATGTGAATAAGAAAAGGGTATGATGGATGTAAACTAAAAATAGGAAAGTGTCACAAGCTAAGGAAGTGTCGAATGCACTATCACACCCATACTATATCTCTGCACCAACTTGAGTTTATTCTAACTGGCACCCCGTGGTGAGGGTGAAGTGATCCCCATTCTTATTAAAGATCGGCTCCTACTCGCGTTAACATGTGTCATACGGCCCCCAAGAATTGTAGATACCTATGCTAGTCCCACCATAGGGTGTATCAAGACCCATGGTGGCGGCCCCGACACAAATCCTAGAAGGCATAGGTTATACTACTGGTGTCCCCAGTGTCCTGGTTGTCTGCTCCGGAGTGTGTGCACGCCCGCACCCCGTTAGACCTACACTGTGCACCCACCGCCGTCGTTTGACCGCCTACAATCAGCCCAGTAATCGTGCCCCACCCTGCCTAGTTTCAGGGTACCGTTGATACCTAACTTTGGGTTACTGCTGAAACGGGTCTCTCATTACCAGGATTTTCTAGTCAAAAATGTTAAGTGGTTAAGTGTCTTTCTTTACCTAACCCCACCCATCAATTCTTGTTAACATGTCGAATTTGGTTAAGTGTTATAGTTGACTTAACCCTACCATCTGTCCTTAGCCTCTTAGGAGCACCAGACCACTCACATTAGACAGGTATTGCTACGGTTACTGGATATGCCGGTCGGTTCCGGGCAGGTTTACACCATAGCTCAGTCTAACCTCGGGTCCTTATTGGGCTCAATGCTTAACCACCCACATTGGATAGGTATTGTTCTGACTACTGGACAACCGGGCGGGTCCGGGCAGGTTTACATCACAACTCAATCCAACCTCGGGTTAAGCATGTCATGTTTTCTAAATTTACATATTTTATGACTTCTCAATTATATGTAAATGTCATATCTTTTATTTTTGGGTATTTCAATTCATACCGCTTATGTGTCATAATCGTTGGCATGTGCCAAACATGCCAACATATATTTTCATATTTTATACCCAACGTTATTACCCCTGTTTGTTCGCAACGTTATAACATGTGTTGGGCTTGTCACAATTCAGCCCAACTTTATAAACGTGAGGAAAAGGGGAAATCAAGAACATGTAATACATAAAGGTGTGTGGCACATGAACTTGCAATTTGGCGATTCAACTAACATATAACATGGGTCATGTGAACTTGCATTCAAATCAAAGTATGACTAAGTAGGTGACATATGAAATGGCATAGTTTAGGCAAATACAAACTTGTGTTCAAACATGTTAACTTGGCATATTATCAACCAAAAAACTAGCATGTTGTATATTCACAAAAATGTACAATTTTTACATCTAATCATATAGCCTATTTCAACACGAACTTGCATAGTTTATGAAACATAGATCCAATTATACTTGCAAACATAGATCTAATTATACTTGCCAATAAACATAAGGATGATATCATAGGTTTTGGGTCATGTAGGCATAAAAGGTCTATAACATGTTTACACAAATTCTAATTTAGACTAAGGGAATATACATAGTCCATGCCATCGACATATACAAAAAGGGATCAATTTCTAGTTTTTGCCACAAGCTTGCAAGTGCCATTGTTTTTCATATACAATTGTTCAATAGGCTTGCATCAATCAATTTATGCCACAAACATCAATACACAAGTCATGATATAACCATTACAATACACAAAGATTATAACAACACGGTTCTATTTTCATTTACATCGAATCACATCATAGTTTTTATTCATATTTTGAAAGGTCACTATACTTACAACGTGTGATGAATTCTTGTTTTTTGATTTCTGTTCTTCTGATTTGGAGATGCTCTCCTTTGGGTAGCAAATTTTTGTTGAATGATTTGATTAAGCTTTAATCTTCTTCTAATTTGATTCGTCTCTTAGGCTTGTTGGCTTGTCTCTAGGCTTTCTAATTGACGGCCATTCCTAGTTCCTCTCCAGCAGCATGACGGCTTTTGTATTCTATTATTTGTGTGAATTTAGGGTTAGACTTGAGTTGTATTTATAGAATTTTAAATTGTTTTGAGCCATCTGATGAAGATAGGAGGAATCTAGACCATACAAAGTTCAAAGAGCCAATCAAGAGGTGACACGTAAGCCCTAGTGACTCAGCCAAGCATCAGAATTCGACCAAACCCTGACCAGGTCAGCCAGGACCTGACCAGCAGGTCTTTCTGACCTGGGCGCACTTGGCAGGTGCGCCAGGCCAAAATTGTACTGGCGCACTTCCCAAGTGCGCCAGTTCAACTTTGTTCTGGCACACTTCACAAGTGCGCCAGTGAATTCTGACCCGTTTTCTGGTTTTTCTGCCCAACTTCGTTCGTCCATATCTTCTTCATACGATATCCATTTTACGCAAACTTGAACTCTATCTCAAGCAGAATTTCGAGAGGAACGCAATGGCGTAACCCATTTCCCTTGATTTCATCATTTATAATTAATTATACTTTAATTTGTGAAGCTTAACATTATAGAATTCACGGGGTGTTACATTCTCCCCTCCCCCCCCTAAAAGGATTTCGTCCCCGAAATCTTCAAGTTAGGAAGAATGTATATCCTACCATCCAACAGTCCATCTACTCAACCAACAAACACAGGCATCCACTGTCCTTAAAAGACTTCTAATGCTTCATGATCATATGCATAGTGTGTGTACATGTCCTTACCTAATGCAGAAATCAGGCGGTCTACTGATTTAGTTGTCCTCCTTAATGCGAATCATGTAAGTGTCATGAATCCATTATGTATGCAAATTCTTCCTACTCATAATTCTACATGAGTGCACAACTATTCATACAAATGCAACGACCATATGATAGCATATCAAGTTTTCAACCCTATACAAATAAGAATACATATATGCATATGCAGTATGAAGTGATTGAGCCGATCTAAGACCTAGGTTGTGTGTGTATATGCATCCACGAGCAACCACTTGCAGCCATCAACCATAACATGTTTCAAATACATGTTTACATCCAAAGGGGTTTCTACCTAAGGATAAAGGATATCGAGGAGATATACCTAAAAAGATAGATACAAGCACAACTTAAGAAAAAGAGAGGTCAAAGATGTACCCTCAAAAAGAAGAGGGCAGGCAGCGCGTATTCTATCCTCAGTTTCCCAAGTCGCGTCTTCCTTGGCGTCGCTCCACTGAACCTTAACGAGCTTCACTTCGCGGTTGCGTAGCTTTTTTATTTCAGTTCCTACGATTCGAGTTAGAACTCTCCTTGCAGTTGCTTCACATTCCACTTCGGCTTCTTCTAGAATGCTTGGCTTCACCACTTCCGCTGATTCATGTAGACATTTCCGGAGACGAGAAACGTGAAAGACGTTGTGAATTCCGGCCAATCTTTCAGGCAGATCTACTTTATAAGCCATTTTCCCAATCTTCTCGATGATAGGGAACAGTCCTACAAATCTTGGTGCTAGCTTTCCTGCGGATACAAAGCGAACGACGTTCCTTAAAGGGGATACCTTAAGGAAAACCCTGTCCCCAACCTCAAACTCAAGGTCGGTCCTTCTTTTGTTGGCGTAGGATTTCTATCTGTCTTAGGCTGTCTTCATTCTCCTACGTATCAAGTCCACTTTCTCTGAAGTTTCTCGAATCATGTCTGGCCCAAGTATAAGCTTATATGTAGACTCCCACCAACAAGTTGGTGATTTGCACGGTCTTCCATACAAGGCTTCGAAGGGTGCCATGCCGATGGTAGCTTGGTAGCTGTTGTTGTAGGCAAATTCCACTAAAGGAAGGTGATCCTCCCACGTCCCTCCAAAGTCAAGAACGCAAAGTCTTAAAAGATCCTCTAAAACTCTATTCACCCTTTCCGTCTGACCATCGGTTTGGGGGTGATAGGCCGTGCTCAAACATAACTGCGTGCCTACAGCTTCTTGCAGACTCCGCCAAAATTCACTTGTGAAAATAGGGTCTCGGTCACTAACAATGCTGGAGGGTATCCCATGGAGTCGAACTATTTCCTTGAGATAAAGAGATGCTAGAGATGAGGCAGTCCTTCTACTCTTGATAGGTATAAAGTGGGCGCTTTTAGTAAGCCTATCCACTATTACCCAAATGCTAGTGTTGCCTCTTCTCGACCTAGGCAGTCCATCAATGAAGTCCATTGAAATGCTATCCCACTTCCACTGTGGGACCTCTAGAGGGTGAAGTAGTCCTCCAGGCTTCTTTTGTTCCGCCTTGACCCGTTGGCAGGTCATGCACTTAGAAACGAAATCTGCCACGTCTTGCTTCATGCCGCTCCAAAAGAAAGTCCTTTTTATATCCTTGTACATCTTATCACCGCCAGGGTGTATAGTCATCTTGGAATGATGCGCTTCCTCGAGAACCTTCTTTGTCAACTCCCTTGCTTGTGGGACGCATAATCTTCCACCTCGCCTCAGCCAACCCTTATCATCGATGGCGTACCTACTGAGGTGACTAGAAGTCTCACCCCTAATAAGTTTATCAATCACATCAACAAGCTGAGGGTCTTCACGTTGTGCAGCCCCTATTGAGTCCAAGAGAGTAGGGCGGACTTCGAGAGATGCTAACAAACCCGGTACAAAATCCGAGGAGGGCCTAAAGTTAAAACTGGCTATATACTCCAAGTTTTGCCTCTCCACAAAGAGAGGGCTTAGGGTCAGTTTCTTTCGGCTCAACGCGTCTGCTACCACGTTGCCTTTTCCGGGAGTATAGGAAATTTCAAAATCATACGAGGCAAGAAACTCCATCCATCTTTGCTGCCTCAAGTTAAGATCCTTCTGGGAGAAGAGATATTTCAACGATTTATGGTCAGTGTATAATTCAAACTTCTCACCTAGATAATGGCGCCAAGACTTAAGTGCAAAGACGATGGCGGCCAACTCAAGATCGTGGGTTGGGTAGTTCTTTTCATGAACTTTCAATTGTCTTCCGCCATAAGCCACTACCCTTCCTTCTTGCATTAGAACAGCGCCTAGTCCCGTTCCACATGCATCCGTGTATACTGTGAACATTTTGCTTCCGTCAGGCAGAGCTAGAACTGGGGCTGTTGTAAGAGCCCTTTTTAATCGTTGGAAAGCAAACTCGCAGTCCAAATCCCAAGTGAACGCCAGATTCTTCTTTGTTAGCCTTGTGAGTGGGGCTGAGATTTTCGCGAAATCCCTAATAAACTTTCGATAAAAACCGGCTAGCCCAAGAAAGCTTCGAACTTCGGTTGCATTTCTTAGTGTCTTCCAATCTTGCTCTGCCACCACTTTCGCGGGGTCCACAGCCAACCCTTCTTTGGACACTATATGCCCAAGAAACCTTACTTCTTTTCTCCAGAAGTGACACTTGCAGAATTTGGCTTTTAGTTTATGTGCACGGAGAGTATCCATGATTTCTTTCAGATGCTGAGCATGTTCTTCCTCACTCTTTGAGAAGATTAAGATATCATCTACGAAGATAACCACAAATTTGTTGAGGAATTCTCTGAACACCCTGCTCATTAGGTTTACGAAATAAGCGGGTGCGTTTGTCAAGCTGAAAGGCATGACAAGCCACTTGAAGAAACCGTCTGGGGTTCTGAACGCTGTCTTATCAATGCCGTCTTTAGCTACTCTTAGCTGATGGAACCCAGTTGCCAAATCAAGTTGGGAGAAGACCGTCGCACCTACAAGCTGATCAAACAAATCGTCGATTCGGGGAAGAGGGTGCCTATTTTTCTTGGTCAATTTGTTTAGCTCCCTATAGTCGACGCAAAGGCGAAGCGAACTGTCTGCTTTGGTTGCGAACACCACTGGAGCACCCCATTCCGAAATGCTTCGTCTAATGAACCCCTTTTCGAGAAGTTCTTTAACCTACTTACTGAGCTCCTTTCTCTCCCTTAGAGCCATGTGTCTGACAGGTAAAGCTACAGGCTTTGCGTTATCCACAAGATATATGCGGAAGTCTATTTCCCGCCTCGGAGGTAAGCCTTTTACTTCCTCAAAGACATCCGGATATTCCCGGACTACTCTAACTGACTGCAAATTATCATCAGAAGCATCAAGCAACTCTAGATAACTAAGCATAACTGCATTCAAAGGATTACAAGAAATTTCTAGAGTATTACCAAGCCGAGTCAAGAGCCTAACTACTCTTTTCTCACAGTCAAGAATGGCACTATTACTGGATAACCAGTCCATGCCTAAGATCAAACCATATCCCGAGAAGCCCAAAACAAAGGCATTACAACTAAACTCAACGCTGAGAATAGAGATTTTCAAACCCAAACAAACCATTGACAAGTAAGCGGAGCCCCCAATTGGATTTGAAACTACTAAGGGATCTTCTACCATACTAGTGTCTAGATGTAGAGATTCTACTAAGGCAGATGAAATAAAAGAGTGTGATGCGCCAGAGTCAAAAAGTGTACAAACTGGATGATCATAAAGATAGACTACACTTTCTACAGAAATATTACTACCTCGTTCCTGCTGAGGTGCCACTAGCGCATGAACCTGACCCCCTGAAGTGGATCCGGCTTTCTGTCCCTGCCCTTTATTCTTTGGGTAGTCCTTAGCTTGGTGTCCAGTTTCTCCACAATGGAAGCAACCACCCATCTTCGCCTTCCTTTTCCGGCAGTCTTTTGATATATGGCCCACAATGCCACAGAAATTGCACCTTCTCTTCTCACGGGGCTTATTGTTCTTCACTCCTTTCTTGAAGTTTGTTTTCTTTGCTTGTATACCTTCTTTCTTCTCTTCCCCCTTAGTTTCTTTCTTGCTGTGGTCTTCCTCGTGTAGCAACGCCATGTCCACCAGGCTTTCATAAGTCGCACCCGTGGATACATGGGTCATGGCAAGGCTGTGTAGAGGCTCATTCAAACCCTTGACGAAGCGGAGTGCCTTCTTGTGTTGGGTGTTTACTAAGTCCAGCCCAAACCTGGCCAGTTGATTAAACTGATTAACATATTCCCTGATCATCATGCTTCCCTGTTTCAGAGTTAGAAACTTTTCCATTTGCAGGCTTCTTTCGGCTTGGGAGAGGAATTTCATCTCAAACCTTGTCCTGAAGTCTTCCCATGTTTCCACCGCCCTCTGAGCATTAGCAACTTCCCACCAATAGGAAGCTTCATCCTTAAGTAACCACACCGCAAGTTGTATCTTTTGCCTGTCATCCACTCCAAAGATGACAAACAAATCCTCAGTCTCCTTTAACCAGTTTCTTGCTTCAACAAAAGATTATGTCCCATAAAAGTCTTTTCCACCCATAGCCTTGAAGTCTCTACATGTTTTTGTGAAGGCATTTCCAAGAGGAGGCGGAGGAGGAGGAGGAACCGCGGCCATTGGAGGAGGGATATATGCTGGGCCCGCGCCATTGGCCCTTGCTTCTAAGTACCTCCTAAACCAGCCGGGAATCGGCACTCCTTCCGGAAGATTAAGGTCTCCAGACATGTTGAAGCAGAAAGGAAAAATTCAAATAGAAGGATAGAGAAGGATAGATAGGGCACATGGCTTTGGGGGATTTTGTCTTTTTATAAATATAACACTTTTCCAAAAAAAATGCTTCTTTAAACTTTCTTTTTTGAAAACAATTTTCAAAAACTTTTATCTTGTCTGGTATACCTATGCTTTGATACCAAGTGAAACACCCACCCTCCATTAAGGTCACTCACAAAGGGAATGCCTTAACTTTGGTGGAGGTTTATAAGTAAAAGCCACAGATGAACTCAAGACAGATATAAATACACATATTTTAAACAGCGGAAACCAAACAAACTTTTATTTCATCAATACGTGTATCAAACAAAGATTTCCATAATTGTCTCAAAATACTTCCAACATTACAGCCTCATAACTGCCTTGATTATTAAAGAAGCATGAAAACATAAATAAAGTGACAAAAATCCCCATAGTGATATCCAAAGCCATTTTCCGAGCAAGAAAGATCCAAATCATACATCTACGTTCTTGGTGCTTGTAAAGAGCCTGACTGAGTTGAGTTGTTTCCTCCCTGTGGACTTGGGGGGAAATGAAAGAAAAGAAGACGAAAAGAAAATAGGGTCAGACATAAAGCCTGAGTAAATCTAGTAACTCTTCAATATGTGAATAAGAAAAGGGTATGATGGATGTAAACTAAAAATAGGAAAGTGTCACAAGCTAAGGAAGTGTCGAATGCACTATCACACCCATACTATATCTTTGCACCTACTTGAGTTTATTCTAACTGGCACCCCGTGGTGAGGGTGAAGTGATCCCCATTCTTATCAAAGATCAGCTCCTACTCGCATTAACATGTGTCATACGACCCCCAAGAATTGTAGATACCTATGCTGGTCCCACCATGGGGTGTATCAAGACCCATGGTGGCGTCCCCGACACAAATCCTAGAAGGCATAGGTTATACTACTGGTGTCCCCAGTGTCTTGGTTGTCTGCTCCGGAGTGTGTGCACGCCCGCACCCCGTTAGACCTACACTGTGTACCCACCGTCGTCGTTTGACCGCTTATAATCAGCCCAGTAATCATGCCCCACCCTGCCTAGTTTCAGGGTACTGTTGATACCTAACTTTGGGTTACTGCTGAAACGGGTCCCTCGTTACCAGGATTTTCTAGTCAAACATGTTAAGTGGTTAAGTGTTTGTATTTACCTAACCCCACCCATTAATTCTTGTTAACATGTCGAATTTGGTTAAGAGTTATAGTTGACTTAACCCTACCATCTGTCCTTAGCCTCTTCGGAGCACCAGACCACTCACATTAGACATGTATTGCTACGGTTACTGGATATGCCGGTCGGTTCCGGGCAGGTTTACACCATAGCTTAGTCTAACCTCGGGTCCTTATTGGGCTCAATGCTTAACCACCCACATTGGATAGGTATTGTTGTAACTACTGGACAGCCGGGCGGGTCCGGGCAGGTTTACATCACAACTCAATCCAACCTCGGGTTAAGCATGTCGTGTTTTCTAAATTTACATATTTTATGACTTCTCAATTATATGTAAATGTCATATCTTTTATTTTTGGGTATTTCAATTCATACCGCTTATGTGTCATAATCATTGGCATGTGCCAAACATGCCAACATATATTTTCATATTTTACACCCAACGTTATTACCCCCGTTTGTTCGCAACGTTATAACATGTGTTGGGCTTGTCACAATTCAGCCCAACTTTATAAACGTGAGGAAAAGGGGAAATCAAGAACATGTAATACATAAAGGTGTGTGGCGCATGAACTTGCAATTTGGCGATTCAACTAACATATAACATGGGTCATGTGAACTTGCATTCAAATCAAAGTATGACTAAGTAGGTGACATATGAAATGACATAGTTTAGGCAAATACAAACTTGTGTTCAAACATGTTAACTTGGCATAATATCAACCAAAAAACTAGCATGTTGTATATTCACAAAAATGTACAATTTTTACATCTAATCATATAGCCTATTTCAACACGAACTTGCATAGTTTATGAAACATAGATCCAATTATACTTGCAAACATAGATCTAATTATACTTGCCAATAAACATAAGGATGATATCATAGGTTTTGGGTCATGTAGGCATAAAGGTTTATAACATGTTTACACAAATTCTAATTTAGACTAAGGGAATATACATAGTCCATGCCATCGACATATACAAAAAGGGATCAATTTCTAGTTTTTGCCACAAGCTTGCAAGTGCCATTGTTTTTCATATACAATTGTTCAATAGGCTTGCATCAATCAATTTATGCCACAAACATCAATACACAAGTCATGATAGAACCATTACAATACACAAAGATTATAACAACACGATTCTATTTTCATTTACATCGAATCACATCATAGTTTTTATTTAATATTTTGAAAGGTCACTATACTTACAACGTGTGATGAATTATTGTTTTCTGATTTCTGTTATTCTGATTTGGAGATTCTCTCCTTTGGGTAGAAAAGTTGCGTTGAATGATTTGATTTAGCTTTAATATTCTTCTAATTTGATTTGTCTCTTAGGCTTGTTGGCTTGTCTCTAGGCTTTCTAATTGACGGCCATTCCTAGTTCCTCTCCAGCAGCATGACGACTTTTGTATTCTATTATTTGTGTGAATTTAGGGTTAGACTTGAGTTGTATTTATAGAATTTTAAATTGTTTTGAGCCGTCAGATGAAGATAGGAGGAATCTAGACCATACAAAGTTCAAAGAGCCAATCAAGAGGTGACACGTAAGCCCCAGTGACTCAGCCAAGCATCAGAATTCGACCAGACCCTGACCAGGCCAGCCAGGAACTGACCAGCAGGTCTTTCTGACCTGGGCGCACTTGGCAGGTGCGCCAGGCCAAAATTGTACTGGCGCACTTCCCAAGTACGCCAGTTCAACTTTGTTCTGGCGCACTTCACAAGTGCGCCAGTGCATTTTGACCCGTTTTCTGGTTTTTCTGCCCAACTTCGTTCGTCTATATTTTCTTCATACGATATCCGTTTTACGCAAACTTGAACTCTATCTCAAGCAGAATTTCGAGACGAACGCAATGGCGTAACCCATTTCCCTTGATTTCATCATTTATAATTAATTATACTTTAATTTGTGAAGCTTAACGTTATAGAATTCACGGGGTGTTACATTGAACCTAATGTAAGAGGTCTAAGTTCGCAAATACGAATCGGGATAAGACACGAGGTTAGGCCCAACTTGTGGAATAAGACTGCCCGGACCCGACCGGCATATCCAGCATCCACAAGTTGTAGGCCTAATGTGGGAGGTCTAGCTCGTTATAAACCCTAAATGGACATGGTAATAAATTGGACTACTTAACCTAATCTAATCCATAAGGGAATGTATATGAACTTAGGTTAGGGTTAAGTAAAATTGGTTGGATAGTGGGTGGGTTAAGTAAATATGAGGGGGTGGGTAATATTTACATATATGCCCACAAACTTAACCTAATAAGGTTATGTAATTAAAGACACCTAGTGGTATACATAACTGGTGGAAATAATAAAGTTATTTAATTAAAGACACCTTTTAGGGTAAGCATAACTTGTAGAAATGATAGGGCTATGTAATTTAAGACACCTCGTGGTATACTAGCCAAAGAAAACCCAGTGGGAGGTACAAGACAAAGGGGAGAGCTTGTATCATATTGTGTGGGACCCGTTTCATCCAGTAACCCGGAGTAGGTATCAAAACATCTTCGTACTAGGTCGGAGAAGGGGCATGCTTACTGGACTAATTGTAAGAGATCCAAATGTGGAGGACGGTGTAGGCGGCGCAAACCGACCGGGCCTTGTGCGTGCATGAGCCGGGCAGAAGGGGATAAGTCGACCGTGACACCTGTAGATGTGGGGCTGTGCATGTCAGCGGAGGGTTGCCACTGTAGGACGTGATACATCCTAAGGTGGGTCCGACACAGATTATTTACGCGGATTAGGGAGCCGATCAATTAGGGTAGTAATTAGGATACATATGGACGTATGCCTAAGTCTACCATCTTATAGTGGAAGAGATCATCTCATTCTGGATGTACTAGTAAAAGTGCAGAGTAATCATTAGAGAAGTGTATACACCTTATCCTATCTACCTTGTCACACCTGTCTTTTAGGTAGTAATCTCTCTTATCCAATTTATATGTCTGTCATGCTACTTTTATTTATTTACTTGCTAAAAGTAATTGGACTCGCCATACTTTATGTTTGACCCTTTTTGTTTCTCCTTCTTTCTTCCGTCCCCCCCCTAGGTTCTCAGGGAGGAAACACTCAGGCTTAACCGTGATTCTGCTTACTTTTGCTGGAGCTGTTGATATGTATGGCTCAATCTCCTATCCTTGTTACTATGGCTATATTTCGATTTTGGGGAATTTTATTTCTTTTATGTACTATGATATTTTTGAAGTACAAGAAAGTAGTTTTTTGTTGCAATGGGCTTTTGTATTTCAAACATGTGATGTTTTTGGACCATGATATCTTATGATAAATAATTTTTTTTTATTTCGCTGTTATTATATATGTATGTCTTTTAATATTTCCATTCTGTTTACTATAATGCTTCACGAAACTTAATGCATTCCCTTTGTGAGTAACATTAACTGACGTGGGATGTCACACTTGGTATCAGAGCTGAAGGTTACCAGATTAGACAAAAGTTTTTGAAAGCTGTTTTCAAAAAGGTTTTAAAAGAAATCATTTTCAAAAAGAAAAGTTTGTTTTGAAAAGCATTCCCCAAAAAGCCATAAGTAATATCTTTCGATCCCTTGTTTGAATCTCTTTCGTTTTCTTTTTCAGCATGTCTGGGGAACCCAACATTCCAGAGGGCATTACGATAACAGGATGGTTTCGTAGGTATCTGGAGGCCACGGCGCCTGCCGAAGGCCAAGGAAACGTTCCTTCCCCAGCTGCACAAGCTGTTCCTCCTCCGCTTGCAGAACACTTCTCAAAGATCTGCAAAGATTTCCATGTTATGGGAGGGAAGCCGTTCCATGGAACCGAGACGTTTGTGGAAGCTAGGAACTGGCTCAAGGAGACCGAGGACTTGTTTGTAATCTTTGAAGTAGAGGATCGAAGAAAGACTCAGTTAGCTGCTTGGCTATTGAAGGATGAAGCTACATTTTGGTAGGAGGTAACCCAAGCAGGTCGTCTGGTGAAATCTTGGTATGACTTTAAACATAGGTATGAGATGAAATTCCTTTCCCAAGCTGAGAAAAGCATGCAGATGGAGAGGTTCTTAGCACTCAAATAAGGTAACTTGACGGTTAAAGAGTATGTGAACAAATTTAACTAGCTGGCAAGATTTGGACTGGAGCTGGTAGACACGCCACATAAGAAGGCTTTATGGTTTGCTAAAGGGCTAAATGAACCCCTTCATGGGTTAGCCATGTCCCACATCCCAATGGGAGCCACCTTTGAAAGACTTGTTGATATGAACTTGATGTATGAGGAAGAGAAAGGGGAAAGGAAGGAGGTTAAAGTCGAGGAAACAACACAAAACGAGAAGACATGGCCCAAGAAGGGACAACAACAGAAGAAAGGAGGAAAGAATGACAAGGGTAAGGAGAAGATGAAGCGTCACAGTTGTGGGAAAGAGGGTCACTTGATCAAAGACTATAAAAGAAGGAAGAACACTTGCTTTAAGTATGGAGAAGTCGGACACTTTGCTAGGGAGTGCCCGAAGAAATAGGGATCGGAGGGACAAGGTCAAAGGACAGGAACTTCTGGAGGGCAGATGCATGCTCTCGTGATCAGTGCTCCCAATAGTGGTAGAAAAATTTCTGTGGAAGGTTTAATTTCTCTTTTAAACCATCCTGCAAGGACACTTTTTGATTCTGGCGCTTCACATTCATTTATATCTAGTTCTGTGGTTGAATCTTTGCACTTAATTACTAGTATGGTTGTGGATCCCGTAGTTGTTTCAAACCCCATTGGTGGTTCGGCTCATTTATCTATGATTTATTGGTGTCGAGTTTGAATGTGACGCATATGTGCTCGAGTTTACGGGCTATGGGTTGATTCTAGGAATGGATTGGCTTACTATGTATGGTGCCATTCTGGATTGCAAAAGGAGGGTCGTTAGGCTTCTGACTTGTCATGGGAAGACCCTCGAGATTTCTTATGACCCCCAAGGGTATGTTATGCTTAGTTTCCTAGAGTCTCTGGATGCATCTATTGATGATATGCAATCTTCCCAGTAGTCCGAGATTATTTTGATGTTTTTGATGAGGTACAGGGTTTGTCTCCGAGGCGCAAGATCGACTGTCGTATATATCTGGTGGACAATGCAAAGACGGTTGCATTACCAGTGCACCATATGGCTCCAAGGGAAAGGAGGGAGCTGAATAAGCAAGTAGGGGAGCTACTTGAGAAAGGATTTATCAGACGAAGCATATCTGAATGGGGTAATCCAGCTGTAATCGCAACTAAGGCGGATGGTTTGTGTTGTTTGTGTGTCGACTATAGAGAGTTGAATAAACTCACTAAGAAGAATAGGCACCCGCTTCCGAGGATTGATGATTTATTTGATCAGCTTGTAGGTGCCTCGATATTTTCCTAGTTAGACTTGGCCACGTGGTTTCATCAGTTGAGGGTGGCTGAGGACAGCATAGACAAGACTACTTTTAGGACTCCGGATGATTTCTTTGAGTGGCTAGTTATGCCTTTTGGGATGACAAATGCACCAGCCTATTTTTTTGATCTGATGAGTAGGGTTTTTCGGGAGTTCCTAAATAAATTTGTTGTATTCTTTGTTAATGACATTTTGATCTTCTCAAAGAGCGAAGAAGAGCATGCCCAGCAATTAAGAGAAGTTTTGAAAACTCTTTGTGACCATCAGCTTAAGGCAAAGTTCTCCAAATGCCATTTTTGGAGAAAGGAGATGAGATTCTTAGGGCATGTAGTCTCCAAAGAAGGGATAGTTGTGGATCCCTCGAAAGTAGTTGCAGTGTAAGATTGGAAGATTCCTAAGAATGCAACAGAGGTGAGAAGCTTTCTTGGGTTGGCAGGTTATTATAGGAAGTTCATTAAGGACTTCGTGAAGAAATCAGCCCCACTCACCAGGCCGACGAAGAAGAACTTGACATTTTCATGGGATATAGATTGTGATGTTGCTTTCCAACGTTTGAAGAGGGCTCTTACAACAACCCGAGTCTTGACTTTGCCTGATGGGAACAAAGTGTTTACAATTTACAATGATGCATGTGGTACAGGATTTGGTGCGGTTCTGATGCAAGAAGGGAAAGTAGTGTGTTATGGGGTAGACGGTTGAGAATTCATGAGAAGAACTACCCCACCCATGATCTAGAGCTAGCTGCCATAGTATTCGTGCTGAAGATGTGGCGTCATTATTTACTTGGAGGGAAGTTCGAATTATACACCGATCATAAATCTCTCAAGTATTTGTTCTCGTAAAAGGATCTTAATTTAAAGCAAAAAAGGTGGATGGATTTCTTAGCTTCTTATGATTTTGAAATCGCTTACACCCCTGGCAAGGGTAATGTGGTGGCTGACGCACTAAGTAGGCAGAGGATGGCCTTAAATCCTCTATTTGTGGAGAGAAGAGCTTGG
This sequence comes from Allium sativum, assembly GCA_030737875.1. NCBI lineage: Eukaryota > Viridiplantae > Streptophyta > Magnoliopsida > Asparagales > Amaryllidaceae > Allium > Allium sativum. The sequence goes on along the minus strand of CM060913.1, from coordinate 532,496,823 downwards.
AGTTCATCTCAACTTTTTATTTTAAACCCTCCATCGATATTTTGTCTGACTTGTTTGCATTATTGGAGATACGACTAAATCTTATGGATCAGATAGGAGCTTTGCAACAAGGTGACCCACATATTTTTGACATCATGGATAAGCTCCAAAAAGAGGAGACTTCTAGTCACCTCAGTCGATATACCATAGATGAAAAGGGGTGGTTGCGAAGAGATGGAAGCTTTGTGTTCCTCAAACTGGAAGCTTGATAAAGGCAGCCCTAGAAGAAGCCCACCATTCTAAGATGACTATTCATCCAGGCGGTGATAAGATGTATAGAGACATGAAAAGGGTTTTCTTTTAGGCTAGGATGAAGAAATATGTGGCCGAATTTGTTTCTTAATGTTTAGTTTGCCAGCAAGTTAAAGCTGAGCAAAAGAAGCCCGGTGGTTTACTTCATCCTTTGGAGGTTCCACAATGGAAATGGGAGAGAATCTCTATGGATTTCATTGATGGTTTGCCTAGATCGAAGAAAGGCAACACCAGTATCTGGGTTGTGATGGATAGACTCACTAAGAGCACTCACTTTATTCTAGTTAAGAGTAAGAAGACGGCACCATGGTTGGCAGCAATCTATGACCGGGAGAGTTTGTCTTCATGGGGTACCTTCCAGCATCGTAAGCGATCGTGACCCCATCTTTACCAGCGAATTTTGGAGGAGCTTGCAAGAAGCACCAAGTACACAGTTGTGTTTGAGCACCGCTTATCATTCTCAGACCAATAGGTAGACGGAGAGGGTGAACAGAATTGTAGAAGATCATTTAAGACTGTGTATCCTAGACTTCGGAGGGACTTGGGAAGAGCATCTTCCCTTAGTAGAGTTTGCCTATAACAACAGTTATCAAGCTAGCATCGGCATGGCACCCTTCGAAGCAGTGTACAAACGACCCTGTAGATCACCAACTTGTTGGTGGGAATCTATAGAAAGTTTATTACTTGGACTAGGTATGGTTAGAGAAACGTCCGAGAAGATTGACTTTATTCGACGGTGGATGAAGACATCTCAAGATAGGAAAAAATCCTATGCAGATAAGAGAAGGACTGACATCGAATTTGAAGTGGGATACATAGTTTTATTAAAGTGTCACCTCTGAGGAATGTGGTTCGCTTTAGATCGGTAAGGAAGCTGGCACCTAGGTTTATGGGACCATTTCCCATAACCAAGAGGGTTAGCCAAATGGCCTATAGAGTAAACTTCCAAAAAATTTATCCAGTGTTCATGATGTTTTCTACATTTCTCATCTACGGAAGTGCTTGCGTGACACCACGGAAGTTGTTGAGCCAAGCATATTGGAAGAAGGGGAAGTAGAGCGGGAGGCGACAGTCAGACGAGTCCCTACCCATATTCTTAGATCAGAAGTTAAGAGGCTTTGCAATAAAGAGATCAAGCTGATAAAGTTCAATGGGGAGATAAACCAAAGAATGCGACTTGGAAGACCGAAGAAAGATTTGTGCTTCGTACCCTTTCCTTTTCGAGGGTATGTTCTTAACTCCTTTTTCCAAAATTTTATCTGTGCTTGTTTCTATCAATTGAATATATCATATCCATAGTATTTTCGAACTTTAGATAGTAATCCTATGGATGTAAACATGTGTTTGAGACATGTTATGTTTTATGGATGCAAGTGTTTGCAGGTGTCTGCCTGTGGATGCATACACACACACATTAGGCACTAGATCGGCTCAGTCACTCTCATACTTCATATGGATGTGTGTGCACCTTCTTTTCTTTTATGGATGGAAATGGATGTTGCATTTGGACGAATGAGTGTGCACACATATAGAACTCACACGTTATTATAGTATTATTTGCATATATATTGGATACATGGCACTAACGAACATTGCATTAAGGAGGTCAACTGAATTAGTAGACCGCCTGATCTTCGCATTAGTATTGGACATATACACACATCTTTGCATATATTCATGTAAGCATTAGAAATCTTTAAGTACAATGGATACCAGTGATTGATGGATGAATAGACGGATGATGGATGGTAGGATATACATCCTTCTCAACTTGGAGATTTCGGGGACGAAATCCTTTAAGTAGGGGAGAACGTAACACCCCGTAAATTTGTTAACATTAAAGAGGATAAATTAAATATTAATTAATTTTATATTCGGAATTAAGGGGAACGGACTACGCCATTGCATCCGTCTCGAAATTCTGGTCAAGATAGACATTTGGTTTGCGTAAAATGGACACCGTATGAAGAAGTTATGAGGGTTTTAAGTTTGTAAATGCACAGAAGAAATATATATATATATATATATATATATATATATGAGTTAGATGTGAGTCGGAACCTTATCCAGAATCGTTCAAAAATCAAAATGTCATATGGCGGCAAATTTCCTGCTCTAAGGGGTCAAACCCCTAGGGGGGTGTCGACACCAGGGTCAACCCCCTACAGGGGTATCGACACCCCTAAAGCTGACATGGCAGTCGGTTTCAGAGGTGCTGGCAGCTATAAATATGTGTCCATTTCTCCTATTTTCTTCATTGAGAATCTATGGGAGCTAGACTCTGCCGGTGTCTGAACTGAATTGTAGCCATTATCTTCTACAACTATCAACTAAAGAAAATCAGTTACAGATTCAAGATCCATTCTTTCTCTATTTTCTAAAACAAACTCTGTGAGTTCCTACTTGCTTTTAGATTTAAATATTTAAAAGTAAACATGCTATGACTATAGTTTGGATTTGTTCATGTGCTTATGTTATATTGGATCCATTGTAAATTGCGAACATATGCCATTCTATATTGATTATAACTCTGATCTAAATCTCTATCTTGTCCGATCTATTGTAACTTTTATGGCATTCTATAATGTGGATCTTGACCTTATTTGTGTTTGATCTATTTTTAGTTGTTGGATCTAAATCTCTATCTTATTGGATCTATTGTAACTTCTATGACATGATATGATGTGGATCTTGACCTTATTTATGTTAGATCTATTTTTCCACTATTGGACCTGAATTATGTGGACATCTAAATTATTAATTAGACCTAGTTTATCACCTTATGCCTATCATATTTGATCTAAACCAGCTGGACATCTAAATTGTTAATATAGATCTTATTATGCTTATTATGACGTCATAGTTATGTTAGAATTAGTTAACTGCCACAGGTTCATCAGATTTATGCTTATATGTCCACCTTATCAGCATGCTAGTTTATGTTTATGCCAAAACAATCACCTTTGTCATATTCCCATCACTTTTCCCTTTTTATTATTTATGACTAGGCTACTTTCTAGCATAGACGCTGCGAAATATATGCGAATGTGTTAGTTAGGGAACGGGGGAAAAAGGTTAGAATTGGCATAATTTAAATAATGTTTATATGAATTGGACATATAATTCAAAATAGGGAAATGGGGACATAATCACCTATAAAGACATAGGTAAGAATTGGATAAGAATGAAATGTCTAATAATTACAACTAGAAATTGTAATTGCACTTATGACACGAGATTAGGTTGCATTATTGGTGGAAGTCTGCCCGGACCCGACCGACATATCCAGCAACCATTAATGTTGAACCTAATGTGAGAGGTATAAGTGCGCAAATACGAATCGGGCTAAGATACGAGGTTAGGCCCAACTTATGGAATAAGACTGCCCAGACCCGACTGGCATATCCAGCATCCACAAGTTGTAGGCCTAATGTAGGAGGTCTAGCCCATTATAAACCATAAGTGGACATGGTAATAAATTGGACTACTTAACCTAATCTAATCCATAAGGGATTGTATATGAACTTATGTTAGGGTTAAGTAAAATTGGTTGGACGGTGGGTGGGTTAAGTAAATTTGAGGGGGTGGGTAATATTTACATATAGGCACACAAACTTAACCTAATAAGGTTATGTAATTAAAGACACCTAGTGGTATACATAACCGGTGGAAATAATAAAGTTATGTAACTAAAGACACCTTTTAGGGTAATCATAACTTGTAGAAATGATAGGGTTTTGTAATTTAAGACACCTAGTGGTATACATAGCCAAAGAAAACCTAGTGGGGGATACAAGAGAAAGGGGAGAGCTTGTATCATATTATGTGGGACCCGTTTCATCCAGTAACCTGGAGTAGGTATCAAAACATGTACTCCATACTAGGTCAGAGAAGGGGCACACTTACTGGATTGATTGTAAGAGATCCAAACGTGGAAGACGGTGTAAGGCGCAAACCGACCAGGCCATATGCATGCATGAGCCGGGCAGAAGGGGATAAGACGACCGTGACACCTGTAGATATGGGGCTGTGCATGTCAGCGGAGGGTTGCCACTGTAGGACGTGATATATCCTACGGTGGGGATAGCATAGAGTATCTACGCGGATTAGGGAGCCGATAGATTAAGGTAGTAATTAGGATACATTTGGACGTATGCCTAAGTCTACCACCGTATAGTGGAAGGGATCATCTCATTCTGGATATACTAGTAATAGTGCAGAGTAATCATTAGAGAAGCGTATACACCGTATCCTGTCTACCTTGTCACACCAGTCTTTTAGGTAGTAATCTCTCTTATCCACTTTATATGCCTGTCATGCTACTTTTATTTATTTACTTGCTAAAAGTAACTGGGCTTGCCAGATTTTATGTCTGACCCTTTTTGTTTCTCCTTCTTTCTTCTGTCCACCTCCCTCCCCCAAGTTCTCAGGGAGGAAACACTCAGGCTTGACCATGATTCTACTTACTTTTGCTGGAGCTGCTAATATGTATGGCTCAAGCACCTATCCTTGTTGCTATGGATATATTTCGCTTTTGGCAAATTTTATTTCTTTTATGTACTATGATATTTTTGAAGTACAAGACAGTAGTTTTTACGTTGCAATGGGCTTTTGTATTTCAGATATGTGATGTTTTTGGACCGCGGTTTCTTATGATAAATAAAGTTTTTTTTCCGCTGTTATTATATATGTCTGTCTTGCAATATTTCCATTTTGTTTACTATAACACTTTACGAAACTTAATGCATTTCCTTTTTGAGTGACATTAACGGACGTGGGGTGTCACACCTGTTATATTTTATCTTTGCGTTGTGAGTTATACGACATGTTCCGCTTGTGTTATCCAACCCTCATGATCATCTATAGCTGTTTGGCACGTCTTCCGGTGCATTAGTCCCCTTGTTAAGTGCAGGAGTTATGGGCAGTTGTCACATTTGGTGTCATAGCTCTGGTTAATTGTTTTTAGCCAAAGTTCAAGGACATAATAAAGTATGAGAGACGTATTTGTAGATTCTGATGAATGTATTCTATATATTAGTGTATATCATAATAACGCTTGAACTCCAATTGTAGTTTTTCTTGTGTGTGAACTAATCATTATATTTTTCAGATTTAGAATGAGTCGTCGAACGTCAAGACACACTGCTAGGGAGGAGGTTGTTCCTGTAGGGGTGATGGCGGTATACCAGAATACCCAGCTACGTTCGAGGCCATGATGGCAGCGATCATGAGGAGGGTATCCGCTCAGGATACAGTTGCGGCAGATGTAGGAGTTCAACTGCAAGTGCCTAGGGTCGTGGACTTCGCAAAGTTATACAAAGACTTCACTACTCTAGGAGGGAAGCTGTTTAAAGGGACGAAGCCGATTGTAGAGATTCAAGGGTGGCTTGATACTTGCATTCGGATTTTTGGAGATTTGGGTATTGATGATGCGACTAAGAGGAAGCTTGCATCGAGACGGCTACAGGGCAGAGTTATAGATTGGTGGAACTTTATCACTCTCAAAACTCTTGAAGATGAGATCGCATGGGATCATTTCCAAGTCAAGTTCAAGACGAAGTTCATTTTTACCGTTCAGAGGTCTATACCGTTCAAGATGTTTGTTGAGCTGAAGCAGAATGGTAGGCCAGTGTTAGAGTATGTTTTGGATTTTGAAGCTTTGTCCGAGTATGCTTATTCATATGCCGAGACTCCATACTAGAAGAACAAGAAGTTTGTCATAGACTTAGACAAATATCTTGGGAATCAGCTGGTTGATTACTTGAATGACACTTACGGGAAGATCATAGAGAAAGCTCTTAGAACGAGGGTTTGTTTCTCAAGAAGGAGACTGTTGTTGCAGCTAAAAAGGAACCGGAGCCACAATAAGGTGGTAATAACAAAAAGAGGAAGCAGCGACAGTAGAAAGGAAAAGATGGTCAGAAAAAGAAGAAAGGCATAGTGATTTGCTGTAAACGCCAGTATAAGGGCCATTTATCCAAGGATTGCAAGAACCCGAAAGCTGAAAGGAAGTGCTTTAAGTATGGAAAGCCTAGGGATGACAAGAAGTATTGTCCAGAACTAGCTAAGGGTAAGCAAGTTGTGAAGGCATATGCTTTGGAAGCTGTGTCATCTTCTTCAAGGGCTCTTACGACAAAGGAGAAAGGGAAGAGTGTCGTCGTTCAAGGTATTCTTTCCATTAGAAATGTTCCAGTTCATGTGTTGTTTGATACCGAGCATCGCGTTCTTTCATTTGCAATGAGCTTGTGTGCCACTTGGGTTTAGAACCCAAGGTTTGTGATAGACCATTGGTTGTAATTAATCCAGTTGGGTGTTCGTCTAGTTTGGATATGATTTGTCGTGGTCTAGTGTTGTCTAGTCATGGTTTCTCCTTTATGTGTGATTGCTTTGTTTTGAATTTCGCTGGGTTTAGGATCATTTTGGGTACGGACTGGCTCAAGTGGTATGCGGCAAAAATGGATTACGAGAAGCTCGAGGTGATTGTCAGGAATGTGGAAGGGAGAATGGTTGTGATTCGATGTAACTCCGAAGATGGTGTCTTCGTAAGCTATTTATATTCACTTTTGATTCCTCGGGAAGACTTGTCATTTGTGTCGATCGCTAGTGAGTTTGATGATGTCTTTGAAGAGGTTAAAGAGTTGCTGCCACATCGTGAGATTGAGTTCAAGATCAATTTGGTCGAAGGTGCTAAACCTATCGTTATGCCTCTTAGGCAGATGGAGCGTAAGGAACAGTGAGAGTTAGAGGAGAAAGTACGTGACATTTTGGGAAAAAGATTCATTCGGAGAAGTATGTCCGAAATGGGGTGCACCAGTTGTGTTTGTAACCAAGGTTGATGGATCTTTGAGATTGTGTATGGATTATCGTGAGCTGAACAAGGAAACCAAGAAGAATAAGTATTCATTGCCGAGGATAGATGACTTGTTCGATCAGCTTCACGAGGCCAAGGTGTTTTCTTAGATGGATTTGGCAACGGGAATCCACCAGTTGAGGGTAGCAAAGGATAGTGTGCTAAAACAGCTTTTAGGGCACCCTCCGGTTTCTTTGAATGGTTGGTGATGGCATTTGGGTTAACTAAAGTGCCAGTATATTTCATGGATCTTATGAATAGGGTATTCAGAGATTAGTTGAACAAGTTCGTGCTTTTGTTCGTGGATGATATCCTGATATACTCCCGGAATGAGGAAGAGCATAAGACGCACTTGAGAGTTGTTTTGGAAATCTTGCGAAAGCATCAGCTGAGAGCTAAGTTTTCGAAGTGCCACTTCTGAAAGAGCGAAGTGAGGTTCTTAGGCCATGTTTTTTCTGGAAATGGAATATCGGTTGACCTCGCTAAGGTGGCAACAATCTAGGACTGGGATAGATCTAAGAACGTGGCATATGTTTGGAGTTTCCTTGGGTTGGCGAGATATTATTGTCATTTTATCAAGGATTTCTCCAAGATAGTTGCATCATTAATAGGATTGACGAAGAAGAATAAAGTGTTCACATGAGATGCGAAGTGTGAGCAAGCTTCTGGATTCCTGAAAGAGAGACCGACGAGTGCTCATGTTTTGACTATTCCAAGTGTGAACGAAGAAATGCTGGTATACACCGATGCATGTGGTACTGGACTTCGAGCAGTACTGATGCAGAAGGATAGAATTGTGGCCTATGTGAGTCGACAGCTAAAGCCGCATAAGAGAAATTATCTAACTCATGACTTGGAGTTGGCAGCAATCGTGTTTGCTCTGAAGATGTGGAGACATTACATGTTGGGAGTTCGATTCGAGTTGTTTACGGATCACAAGTCATTGAAGTATCTTTTCTCCCAAAAGGATCTGAATCTTCAGCACCAACGTTGGTTAGAGTTTACGGCATCATATGATTTTGGTATAGGCTATACTCTTGGTAAAGGTAACGTAGTTGCAAATGCGTTGAGTCGAAGACACACAAGTCAGGGAGCGATGTTTTCAGAATGGAAGCACCTCGAGTACTTGGCAGGATTTGATTTCAGGCCTTGGTGTGAATTAGAAACTGAAATGTTGGCAGGCTTATCGATAAGATCTACTCTCACCGAAAGGATTGGCAAGAGCCAAAAGCATGATGTAAAGCTTGTCGTGGTTATCCAGAAGTTGGAACCAGATGATAAGGAATTTGAAGTCGATCGAGAGGGTTAGTTACAGAAACAAGGATGACTGTTTATTCCTGATATCGATGGATTTAGAGATGAGGTTCTGAGGGAATGCCATCACTCGAAGTTAACGATTCATCCTAGTGGAAATAAGATGTATCAGGACATGAAGCGAGCTTACTACTGGAAAGGAATGAAGAGGGATGTTGGAAAGTTTATTTCCATGTGTATGAACTGTCAGTTAGTGAAAGCTGAACAGAAGAAGCCGAGTGCATTGCTTCAGTCATTGGAAGTTCCTATGTGGAAGTGGAAGTAGATATCGATGGGTTTTATCGATGGGCTACCTAGAACTAGGGCGGGAAATGAAGGTATTTGGGTCATCGTGGATCGTTTGACCAAAAGCGCGAGGTTTATTCCTGTTAGATCGACTAGGACAACACCGAAGTTGGCTGAGCTATAAATAAAATAGATAGTTTGGTTCCATGGTATCGCGAAAAGCATAGTAAGTGATCGAGATCCATTATTCACAAGTGGATTTGGAAGAGTTTGCTAGAGACTTTGGGAACCGAGTTGTGTTTGAGTACGGCTTATCATCCCCAAACTAATGGTCAAATCGAGAAGGTTAACCGAGTTTTGGAAGATCTCCTAAGAGCTTGTGCATTGGACTTCGGAGGATCATGGGAAGACCATCTATATCTAGTTGAGTTTGCGTATAACAACAGCTAGTAGTCAAGCATTGGGATGGCACCATATGAGGCGTTATATGGTAGACCGTGTAATTCTCAGGCATGTTGGTTAGAAACTGGAGATAAGTTGATGCTTAGGCTAGAGAGGATCAGAGAGACCTCAGATTGTATCGAGATCATTTGACAATGAATGAAGGCAACCTAAGATTGTCAAAAGAGTTACGCCTATAAGCATCAAAAAGATTTGGAACTCGACGTTGTTGACAAGGTTTTCGTGAAGATTTCGTTGTTGAAACATGTTGTTCGGTTTGGAAGTAAATGAAAGTTGGCTCCAAGATTTGTTGGACCGTTTCCGATAATCGAGCGGATTGGGAAGCTCGCGTATAGATTGGATTTACCTGATTTGAGTGTGCACAATGTTTTCCATGTGTTGTTTCTACGAAAATGTGTGCATGATTCGAATGTGGTGGTATCTCCGGAACAGTACAAAGACCTAGAAGTCGAGGCCGTAGTTTCAAGACCTCGTAAACAGCTTCCCGTTGTGAGGAATGACACAAAACAGCTTAGGAGGAAGATGGTTAAGCTAGTCAATGTGTAGTGGAGTGAGGATGATGACGATTGTACATGGGAAACAGAAGAGAGTATGAAGATGATCCATCCAGAACTCTTCGTTGGTATGACCCATTATTGTCGTGTCACCTTACACCATTGTAACTTTTGTTATTCGTTAAAATTCCGCATGCTAATTTAAGGTTATGGATGCATGGCTTGATGGATGCTAGTTTGGATGATAAATTGGATGCTTCTGGATGGTAGTATGCGGAACTGTTTTTGGTTGGTTGTGTTTGCTTGGAATTTAGGGGGTAGAATTCCTAAGGAAGGGAGAATGTAATGACCCGTATTTTACGTATCGGAGAATCGTAAAATATTTTTATATAATTCTCTGAGGGTCGGATCATTCTCATGTTTTGATATGTTGGTTATAGGGATGTGAGACGTGTCCATAATTTTTATCAATTTTATTTGTGACCATTTTCCTCTGTTACTTTCGTACATGGCATAACTTTTGACTGGGATCGAATCAGGTGCTGAGATCGATTTCATTGGAAATGAATTAGCGTTACCAATTCCGTAGAGTGGTCACACTAAAGTTTTGATTCAGCAGTTTGAGAGGAAACGCTGATTTAGTGCTACACAATTTCTGGACATGTTAACTAGTCATTAATGGGCTGATTTGGTGAGGCCCATTAGTGGACTGGTTGGATGGCTATAAATAGAGTGGCAGAACTAAGGAGAATGGTTTAGTTTCTTCATTTCTCATTTGGTTGATCTCGTAATCCGCTTTGCTTAATCAAATACATCTCTCCTCCATTAAAATCTTATATCTACATTAGATGATTGAAGATCTACATCAAGGAAGGCTAGATCAACATCAAGAGAGAGTAGATCGCATCAAATTGAGTGATTTGAAGATCTTTCTTCGCTGTCCAGATTTGTAGACCATCGTTTTAAAGCTAATTTGAAGTTTTAGTGAGTGATCAACATCTCTCACATGGATTCAATTAAGTATATGGGTTGTTTGATCTTATTTTCATCGTTTCAGGTTATTTTCACCTAGACCTACATCATGATAAGTATATTTTCATTTGAATCACCATAGGATCTAATCTAGCAACTTAAATATGTAATTCTTATATTAACTCATATATTTATGCAAGTTTAGATCCACTATTTTTTTATTCATTAATTTATCATGATTTGGGTGAATTTCATATATTGTTGATGATCATTTAATGTTTTACTGTTTGATTGATGATCGCTTGATTGTATTGTTGAATGGTTATTTGAAATCATGAAAGTTTGGAGTGGATTTGGTTTCGAGTATGGATCACTGACATTTTGGATGGATCGATAGAGTTTAGAGATGGATCGCATGGCTTGTGCTCCAAGAAATGATAGGTGAAAGTGGTCGAGTCGTTCGAGATTGAAGTCGGGTTGGCCAAAGTCGGATCATTGATGACATGGCAAGCTTGGATCGTAGCTTAATAGATCGATCTGGTTGCAACATGATGGATCAGTGCTTGGCAAAGTCGGGTCATCCAAGTTGGGTTGGGTTGTTCAAGTTGGGTTGGGTTATCCAAGTGAGTCGGTTAAGGCAATGTTTGATGGATCAGTGACAGTAGCTTGTAGCACTTCAATGTGTCACTATGATTAATGGGTTGTCATAGGAGCGGACCGACGGGTTACGGAACGACCCTGGAATGGTCGCATTTATGAAATGTTATGGATTGTGACTTATGGCAAAAGATGAAACACTGTGTAAAGTAAGGTGAAACACTGTGTATCGACCAAATAAAGCTTGTTATTGGTCTTATGATGGTCGTGGCTTCGACGTGAGTTCAAAGTGGGATGTTCGAAGTGTTTACAAGTGTTTGTTGATCGTCGTAATGCAACGAATGTGAAGATGACTCAAAGTTGTGAGTCCATGGATAATGGTTGCTCAAGAAGTAGCTTGAGCTTATAAACATTCACTAGGTTGGATGGCTAGAGATTTCGAAGGCTAAGGAATTATCGCTAATTGAAGATTCTGGCGAGCTCAAAGCAGGGGTATAATGGAACGCCCAAAAAACTAGATGTTAGTTGGTCGAGTACCCTGGGTATTATGGAAAGGACTTGTTGTCTTCGTTGAGTAAGGAAAACATACATATCGTGGAAAGGCGTATGGAGTTTTGCTAGAACCAGGGTAACCATTATTCCTTGACAAATGGCATGTTGTAGCCATCCATACGATTAACGATGGTTTCAAGGTAGGATTGGCGGTGACAGCCAGAGTCATGGATGATTGTTTTGCTTGTATCGTCTTGTGTAGATTGTCCGACGTCGAAGGAGATATTTAGGTGCTTGTCTAATGTTGGTTTAGGCCTTCGGGGCTTGTGTTTGGGAGATGTCGATATCGATTAGGATGGTCTACGCTTGATAACTAGTTGTTATGTTTTCCTATTATGATTGTTTGTAAAGTCTATCACTATCAGATGTGGGGAAGAAAGGTTTGAGTTCTTCTCTGTTGATGTTGGTAGATTAGTTGATTAGTCTGCCTATTCTCATATACTTTATTTATGATGTTAGATAGTTGTTTTATCACTTATTAAGACTATTGTCTGACTCAAGGTTTTATATTTCCTCTTACTACCTTGGGTTGTTCATCCTGTTGTGGATGGGCATACTGAGTAGCAGGTCACAGGTAGCAGATCTTAATGGACAATGCTGCAGATCGATGATGAGCAGGAGACTTACGTATCAGTTTTCTACTATTTATATCTAGTTATTGTTTCTGCTATTATGTCTATTGTATGATTCTCTTAGTGATTTGTAGTGAGGCATCTTTGTACATTTCCTTATGATGAAATCCTTTGTTGTATGGATATTCTTTTAAGTAGAAACAAAAGTTTAAGTTTCTGCTTAATTTTGCTTCACTATTATATGCCTTTTGTATATATTCTATTATATTTTATCTTTACTCTGTGAGTTATACGATAGGTTCCGCTTGTATTATCATGCCTTGATGATCGTCCATATCTGTTTGGTACGTCTTTCAGCGTATTATTTCCCTTGTTAAATGCAGAAGTTATGGGCGGTCATCACAATAAACTTGGTCTGAAAGTCTAAATAAGAATGTAAATAAAATTAATATCAAGATATTTTATTTTATTATAATTTAATAATTACTACAAACATTACTACATAAAATGAAATATTACATGGCTCTGCCTAGATTTACCATCGTGCCGTGTATATGAGACAGTCCCTTCTGGATTGACATGCTCGATGTCATGCGTACGAGTGAATACGTCCATATACGACATTGGACCCAGCAGCCTCTTGAATTTGATTATTACATACAATTATTACACATTCAAAATTATATAGCATATTAATTTTTTATAAGTCACATTTATAAAATTTACCTACTCCTGTCGATACTGCTGAAAAGACTTAGATCGTCCTCGATGCATGACTGAATTTGCTTTCCTATTTGCAGAGTTCCTTTCTACCTCTGTGTGTACATTCAAAATTTGATACATTACTTATTGATCAAATATTATTGATATTTTAAAAAATATTAGTACACTTACCTTCGCTTCATCAGTATTCCAATATTTGACAAATCTTTTTCCACACGGCTTTCCCATCCAACTAAGCTTTTTCATGTTTTTCTTTAATGTTGATATGCCATCCCTATAATTCTTCCTCATTTTTTGCATCTAGTAGGTTAGGGTCAGCTGTAAGTTTTATGTTTGTATATCAATGTCGGCTTGTCTTTAACGTTAAACAAACATTAACAGTAAAATATGTACAGTATATCAATGATTAAGAAAATTAAAATGGAAAAATATATAGAAGAATATACTTACAAGGACGTCCTGCCAGATGCACTCTATAATGTGAGGTGGGATGGTATCCCACTTCGGCCAACATGCCGACACCCTAGCCTTGTATGCTGCTCTCGACACATCTAGAATAATCTTTGAAGGTTATAGGTCGAAACTCCTATGCTAAATATGATATACATAAGTGTATAGTTGGTAAAAAAAGTAACATGGTAAAAAAACTTCTGTGTTAAAAATGATATACATAAGTTTATTTTTTATGCTAAATAACTTGCGGTAGGTCTTATGGTTATAGTTCCTTACCTCAGTAAACATATCTCATATATCTCTAAATATGATGTTTACAACAAAAGTAAACCTTGTTCTTTGATTCGCCGGTATTTAGTCTTTTTAAATTTATACCTATTAATATTGCATTGTTTGCAGATCCAGGAGAAACCGTTTGCTTACTACATCTTTCTATATTCTATCTCAAAACTGAAAGTCGTTTGATTATGCAAATTAATGATGTAAGTAATACAGGTTTAATGTGAGTTCAATGTATAATTAATTGGCTATTAGGTTGCTACTTTTTGTTTTGATCACACATTTTTACTAGTTAATTAATCAATGAAATATATAAAACAATATATATTGAAAACTAAATCGTTGTACCAATGCATTTCTATGATATTCTATAAACTTCAAAATAATTCTTTCCCAAGCTAACTGATATCATAATCTAAACCATTGGAATTCTAATGTTTACTGCTGCCGTATGAAATTTAAGCATAGTGTTACAGTTGCACAGTTAACAAAATGTAATTTATAAATGTGGGTGAATATTGATGGGTTTTTGATCATGTAATACTAATCCACAAATAAGTAATCAAAATTTTCATTGCAATACAATATACCATTAATTTTGTAAACTGATAGTTTGAAAATGTGCAACTCTAAATGAAGCACCAAAACTACTGAATCCCATGGCATTCGATAAAAATTACTGATTTTTAGATTGCATTAAAAGTATGTGAAAAACTGCGGATATTTCTACAAATTTTTGATGAATAATTGTGGAAATTTCCACAATACGATGAATAATTGTAGAAATTTTTGTAATTTTTTGTTGAATAATTATAAAAAAGTTCATAACTTTTGGATATAATTGCATAAATATAAACAGTTATTCATTACATAAATTTATACAAGACAAATTCTATTCATACACCCACAATTTCTTAATATACACTAGTGTTTTAGTAAGAAAAATAATGAATATGCTACCCTTGTCCTTAATTGCATTTTCAGTCCTTTTTTTATAATGTATTTAATTAAGATTTTAAAATCAATAATATTTACTTAAATATATAGAATTTTGTGAAGTTAATGGAACCTGAAATATTAGTTAAGACAACTTTGACAACTAAATAATCTAATTTAAATATGTTTAATCATCTAAAATTAATCTTTATTTTTAAAATAAAAACAATCAAATAATGTACTATAATGAACCATGGATTTTCGACCCTGAAAATCGACATAAAAACACCATGTCGAACATTCAAGCATAAAAAACACACGAACGTTATTAGAAAGAAATTAGAGGGTGAGATAAGAAAGAAAGTTAGAATAGAAGAATAAGAAGAACCAACACAACACAGAATCAGAGTCTCACATCGCAGCGGAACAAAATATAATATATTAAATCTTTATTGAGAGCTTGAAAATATATACTTACAATCATCAAAGTACATCACACATCTGGATAGTTATAATAATATGTCCTCATATACAACACACGACGGAATAAATACTAGATATCATACGTCTGAACTCCTCCATCTCGTCTCTGGACTTCGCAACATCCGATAAATCTGAACCTGTACAACACGGTTTAACCCGAGCATAACAAACGACGGGTCAGTCTGGTGAATCAAAGTGAGAAAAGCACATTAAGTTTAAAACATCATTCAACTTGATTTTAGAGTCAAAATCTTTTCAAAGAAAAGGATAATCGTAAGACCAAATCCACACATAAATACAGACGGATTTTACCTTACGATAACCCAAAATATTTTTGAAATCAATATCTTTTCTGATATTATAATATTGTCTAAATACAAATAAATATCAATCTAACAGAACGCTTGCATCTCACGCTCTACATATATAGTATACAATCAAACCCGCAGACGCTTATTGGAGAACAAATTTTCATGACAAGGTATGGGAAACCACTTTTTCGACAATGTACATCCGGAGATGAATACATTAGGGTTCAACAAGAACATCTTGCAACTCAGGCTAAACATGACCGACCCCGCACTTTGCTTGAGAGTACCGAATATATCATCACCACGGTTGGGGCCCAGCCAACCGAACCGATAGCATATATACAGAAATAAAAAGGGACAACCAAAGGCATTTGATTTCTCTAGATCACCCTTCTGATGGGTGCAAACCATATAGCCATGTGACCTACTCGATTTTAACCATTTCCTGGTTGATGAGGCTAGAGGTTAAGCTTATCCTTCAGAACAACACATCTCCGTTCACTTTGAATGCCACATCGTCAGATCCGTCAAGTATCACAAAATGTTGATTTCCACAAAAATACCCTGAGCGTTAAGCTAAAGAAGGTGTCCAGTCTTCTCCGCCACTAACAGAGATACGTTTGTAGAAAGTCAATATACGTGATCCCTTTGGAAATACTTTGTCAGACACTCGTCCATACAAGTCATCCAGGAACAGGATGAACCGAAGGCACCCTCCTACCACATCCTATATAGGTATCAACCTACAGATCAGTAGCGAGTAGTCCTTGCAATCCAAGGATTTCAACCACGACAGAATCACTGCTGAAATATCTTTGGCCGCTAAACAAGAGAAATTCAACTAGTGGTTCTTCCGCTTATGAAGATCTATGGTCTTCAATGCTCCATCTTAAATCCGCATTTTCATGTATTTGTTGGTTCGGAATGGTTTTCGAATATAATTCGATCCTGGTCTTTCCGTAACAACAGTCGTATTTGGCCAGATTTGATAGTCGGTTATTTAACTATCAAATAAGTAATCATGTGAATGAAATGAGTTTACTGATCCAGTATTCGTCATTACTTGGACTCCTTAATTAAACATCTGTTAATTATATTCTTTATATCTTCCAATATTTGGAGTTTATATTTTTCTTCTTATTATAAATATGAATATTCTTAAAAATTATTCCATTCACTTATAAACTTTTCGAGTACAGTTTATATATTAATTACGGAAATCATAACTTATGTTTCCCTTAATTGCTCTTGTTCATAAATTAGTACCATTCTTGGACAATCGTGAAGTCATTCAAGTTGGGTTATTTTATTTACCTCTCAGAGCTTGACCTAACAACATTCATATTTTCAGAACAGATAGAAGTTTATTAACTACACGGTTTCCCTTGAAAACCTTATTTAAATCTCAAAAGTGTTTACTTAACTAATTATTAAGTAAACTATAATTATACTTCTCTATTAATCTTTAATAACCCTTTCTAATATTTTACTCGAGTTTCGATTTCGTTATAAATAGAATCTTTTATAAAATTTCTTCAACATCCCTTTATAAATATTCCTTAACTTGTTTGCTATAACAATACTATATTGGTTTTTAAAATCATATATAACTATCTTTAACAATCTAATATAAATATCTTTACAAATCTCGTACAAATATCTCCATATATTTACCTTTATATCTTTTACAACTCTTATAATAACATCTCTTACGAATCCTTATATTTATTTTTATCCAAACAATTCAACTTATCATATGTAACAATTGTTACAGATTCCACCGCAAAACCTTTTATTTTCTTTATTTATACTCTTTTCAAATCATTGCGGTAACTTATGCGTTGTAGAAAATCCCATAGCAACCTTTTTAAGGATCTGCAGTTATAAATCAAATAGTTCAATTTATTATTTGTAACAATTGTTACAAATTCATTTCTCAAAACTCTTAATTCATTCCTAAATTTCATTTGTAAAATACTATCGACAACTAATATTTGGATTATATTTATAATCTCTTAACTTTCATTTACAAATTCCATTTGTAAATCATTTACGATAACTTGTATTCGTTGCCATTTCCAAAACCTTTCACTTAGCTTATATTCTCGCCTTGATTAATATTCCGAACTTCGGAACTTAAAATTCTCATCCTTAGAATAAATCTTGCTTCGTTAACCATTCCGAACTTCGGAATATCACATTTTGAACCTTGGAATAATCCTTACTTAACCATTTCATACTATTTCCCACTTCTCAATTTCTTTTTTTCTAATTTCAAATATTAAATAAATATTTAATTTAAGGTATCATATTAGCTTAAAAACTCTTTTTATAACTTCGTTATAAAACTCGGTTTTAATATAAAGCCCATTAACTTCTTTCACATTTCAATTCAATTTCATTTCAACTTTGATCACTTTTTAAATGAATTAAAATGAAATCCCCATAATTATTATTAATAATAATCTACTTCAATCATTAACTAAAACAGTAGTACTTAATTTCTTAATTAACTAAAATAAATAGTAAGTTTCTTTTTAAAATCTTATTAAAATTAAAGCAATTATTCATTAAACTAGTTTATTAATTTAATTCAAATAAATTAATTTAACAATTATTCTCAATTAAAAATAGTTGATTTAGTCAACTCCATACATGATTAATTCGTTAACCAATTTCAATAGGTCCTTTCTTTAAATTAATTAATAACATAATTAATTTAAATAATTCCGTTTCATTGTTTCTTAACAAAAATAATTATCCAATTCTTAACCGTTAGGTTAATTTCAGTTCATATGCTTATAAATCTGATTAACATAAGCATTTACTCTATAAAATCATTTAATACTGGCTTATAAATTTAAATAATGAATATTTATTTCCTTTTTCTAACTTTTATTCAAATATATAGATTTAAATAAATCTATCTTCAGTTATAAAAATAAATTTTATAACTTCATTTTTATCGATTCACCCGACGGTAAATCCATATTTGGAAAACGATTGAGTAATAAGCCGTATACTGCCAATTACTCAATCAGTATTACCAATTTGTTAAAACAAAACAAATGTTGCATTTCAGGTCAACGATCAACAACCAAATCAATCATTCCATCGGAACATTTCATATAATGATAATATGAAAATAAATATCATTAAATATATTCGAGGAATCCCGTTGGATCCCTCCAATCTGTTCTTCCCTGCATCAAAATGGATTATCACACTTAAATTCATTCAATTCAATTAACTGATAATTTCAGTAAATAATGATTATTTAACATCAACCAATTTATTTACACAACGAACAATTCAAAACAATTCATTAAATTAAACACGTTTATTTTATAAACGTGAACAACAAGGTAAGTTACCTTTATTGGGTCCAATCGGTCCAATCATTAAAATAACGATTTGGGGTATCCCTGAAATTAAACAAACGTTTAATTTCATCGGTTCAATCAACATATGCAGATATATTTAACAAACAAACAGACAATCAACCATTAACAGCTATAGAACACAAATTAAAAACCCGACTTATATAAAATATAAGTAGGGAGAACTGAGTGAGTTTAACTCACCTTGACCTGATTCATTGAAATTGTTCGATTACAGTTAAATTAAATGATCGTTTTAATTTAACTGTAATTTCCAGCTGCTTCCAAGTCTGACCAAAGCAATTCAAAAATATAGATCTCGTCGCCACGATTCCGGGGTAGTTTGGTTGATCTGATTCAGATAATATGCACCCGATATAAACAATATAAATTCTCCGATTTCAATTAATTAACTACCTAATTATTAAACTATAATTAATTACTTGATTAATATATTAATGTAATTACATTTTCAACTTAAAACAGTCTGATATTTACGTTGTTTAGTCAAAATATACAGGCCGCCACCGTGATTGGGGAACATGAGCACGCACGCCATCTTCTACTTTTATTAAGGCAGATCTCATTTCCAATTTAATACGTGGCCCCGTCTTCTTTTGTATTATTCTTCCCGTAATGCCTTGTTCTGAAAATACCGCTTGGAACCGTTGAGCACCACCTTCGTTTAATAATTTAATCTGATTAATGACCTAATTTTAAGTTAATAACATTTTACTTACTAACTAATATGTTCCAGTCAAATACATTACATGCAAAATTAGCCCGAAGAATCCTGCTTCCCTTCGTTTGTTCAAGGCTTCCCATCGATTTGCAAACATGTTGCAGTTTTAATATAAGGAATTTTAAATAAATATAATTATCACTTAGTTAAACACTAATTAAATTTAACCACTTTACTTTGTTAAGGTTTATAGACCGTATTTTTTTTCACAAGCCAGACAAACTATTCCTTCCCGCTGTACTTCGTTCCAAGCATTTTGCCTTCGTATGAAACAGTGACGCGATACCATGCTCCATCCAAATCCTTCCATGCCGCACCACCATCAGGCCGTCGGAGCCCGATCAGGTAACGCCAACATCAGTGCCTGTCATTGCTCTTCCCACGCCTGAAACATAGTCCAACTCAGTAGCTCCTGCTGCCATGAAAATCTCCACGAACCGTCGGCCTTCTCAGCTAAATTCTGGTCACTACGCAACAGACAAACCCGTCTCCACCGTCGGATAGCAGGATCTCGAAGAGCTTTACATGATTGCTTCAGAAAATATTTCGATCCAGTTTGTAGATTAAGAGATCAGAGAGGGAAAAGTTTTCGGTTATTTTCGTTCGTTGATAAAAATGGAGGCGCTGCCTGTTGACTACACACATTAGTTTGACCATATTTGGTTTTCATGTTGCATATATATAGAGAATGGGCATGTTTAATATTCTTTTATTGTTACCAAACTTGAACGGAGCTTTTCGAAAAATTAGCACCCATTTGATTCCTAATTCGAAAAGAAATACCTAATCCTAGCATAAAAAAATATTTCGAACCCGATGGGACAACTTTCGTCAAATTCCGAGGTCGTTTGTAAAAAGTCCTTTATAATTATTGATGAAAAATCAAGCATCTAAAATTCCTATAATTACATAAAAATTCAAAAAAATTGAAACCTTGACTTTCCACTAGACTTTTTCCTAATGGATCCAATGAATCTGTTTCGTCAAATTTGTAGTTCGTTCGACTAGTCGTCCATTCGTTTAAAGTTACCCCTTTTCTAAATAATATAAACGATTAAATAAAAACAAAGGCATTTTTGGCCATTAAACTCACATACGACATCCGTTTACCATGAAATTTGATTTTCTTATAATAATTTAACGGTACGGTTCCAATAAAACTAATTTCATCGAAAACGGAGATCGTTTGCAAAAATGGTTATTTTTAACATTTATATAATATTAATAAAATACTAATTAAATTTCCAAATAATTCAATTAAATAATAATAAATTATTTTATACAACTTCAAATATAAATTATACAACTCAATATTAACGTTTTCGGGTTAACCAATATTCGAATTATATTAATAACCCCTTTAATTTATAAATTAAACGTTATAATTTAATAACGATTTCCGTAGCGACTATTTTAAATTTTGATTTGGCCATAACTAACAATCTATAACATGAAATTTGGATTATTCTCTTCCATATGAAAATTATAATCAATAAGATTCCAGCGTTTCTTGTTTCATAGAATTCCGACTTATATCGGATCTTGTATATCCAATTGAAGTTCAAAATTCAATATTACGAACTACCGCGCCATTTCGAGTCCGATTTGTAATTATATATAAATTTAACGTCCAGCCTTTGTTTTATAAACGAATTAAATATTATAAGCCCATTTATATTTCTAATAAAATATTTAAAATAATAAAATAATTTAAATATTCGACTACCAAAAACACGGGACATTACATGTACAATATTAGCATAAAAAACTAAGAAAAAAAGAATTTTATGTAAATTTATTGCATTGAAATCCTAGTTTTGTGAAATTAGTTTGGGCATTGTTATTGGTACTCCAAATATTGTTAAGGGGGGACCAATTTTTTATTTTTTCAAAAATTGTTAAGGGGAGTATCAACGAGGACAACAGCCCCTTAACAAATAAAAGTTAATTTTACCTTATTACCTATTTAGCCCCTTAAGAAATAAATGTAATTTTACATTAAAAAACATTGCAAGGGCCATAGCATTTTTTTTTTTAATTCGCATTTATCGATTTTTTTAAACCCTAAAAGATAAGCGTTTTCGGAGGAATATGATCGAACTATTTTTTTTTTGTCAACACAAATATGCCGAATTTTATAATTACGAAGGCAACACACCAAAATGATTATTAATTTTCGACATATCACTATCGAATACATACATAATTGATTACATGCTGCATTTGGTGCACTGACAAGGAACCACTACAAGAAAATGATACATTGATAGCAAGCATGGAGGACACGAAAAGTAGTCTTGCTGTCACTATTCACGTTAAGAACAAAATAATATGTCTGGACGTTGCCTTGCGTCATAAAATTGCTGAAACGTCAAAATGACACGCCATCCAAGTTTCCTGCTTAAATCTCCGCCAAATTTCAGTGAAATAATTTCAAGGCCGCTCATTCCTCTATTTGACGATTCCTCCCAGAAAAGGAAGAAAACCTTCCTCCACCATCGCTATTCATAGTTCTCATTTTCTTCTGCTAATTATTTCAAAATTTTGCTTTAAACAAGTAACCACTATTCGCACAAATTTCTTGCTCGACGATTTAACAAACGCAAGCTCTAATTAATCAAGTGGCGACTGACAAAAACCTCACCTCAATATCTAATCCGAGATCCGCTTGTAAGCTTGAGGTAATAATTATTGAGCCAGTGCATTTTATTATGCATACTTTCATTGAATTTCTATTTGATCTTATGTTTCAAAGGCCATTGTTTTCATGCTTGCAGTAGTCTACTGTCGAGGGTTTTAGTGATACCCTTATTCTTATTTTATTCTAATTGATTTAGTCTGGGGGAGATGTTTTTATTGGTGAGTAATATTTTCTCAGTTTGTAAATTCTTTGTTTTTAGAAAAGAATCGATCATACTTGAGTGGAAATTCCTTCTAGATGGGTTGAAGCAGTCATCTTAATCAATTGCTGAATCAGTTTCAACTATATATTCTTATCTCTAAGGCTTTGTTTCATGCTAATAATGTAACATGTTATTTGACCATTATGTACATGAAATATATATGGGACCATAAGTCCACTGCGAAATATTTCTACCTATAAGTTTTGACTCTATATATGATTTCTTTCAAGATATCCTGGTCAAATAAGGGTGCATATCTATGTAAAAGATACGACTAGAATACCGAAGCTGCAATCATAGTAGAAACAAAAAACTGTCAGAGATCATTTAAGGGAAATATTAACAAGAGTAAAGATTGTGGTGTTTTGATGTTAATGCAAACTAGAAAGGTTGTTTTGTGTTGATGTACATCAAAATAAGGAAAGTGAGTGATTGCCTCTCTAAGTGCAGTATAGTTTGACGTTTGAGAATGAATTGGACTGCTTTTTAAGCAAATATGATAGCTATTCTTGCATTATATTAATGTATTGTATACTATGTGCATTAAATGTAATTTTGGTTTCTTCTTTAGTGCTCAGCATAAGGTATATTATACATTAACTACAATGAGTAATTGCCAACGTAACTTGTACAAATGAAAACAAACGCTTAGAATTTTAATAAGGAAGACTTTTAATACATTATATAAAAGAATTATGTTAACATTATGTCTTAATAAAGAACAATAACGGTAATGAACAAAATATTTGACATTCACTTGAAATTGAATGCTTGAAGATGACTATATTAGTTACCTGTCTTATATTGCTCCATGCATTAATATCTAAAGCGTTTTATACCACCACTCTCATGTCAATGTATGTGCCAACAAAACATACTTTTATACCACCACTCTCATGTCAATGTATGTGCCAACAAAACATAACTACAACGTCCCAACAAAACATCACTAATGATCATTATCATAAAGTTCTCAAATTATTGATGACCCGATACGAAAATTTACATCGGTTGCCAGGTTCAATGTTCAAAACTGTTGATCGGAGCAATGCCTAATTGCATCTTTGGAAAAAAGGTCTCTTGTTGGTTGGTAATACATATTCTCCGCTATAACCAATTTATCTTTATTTATTTACTTTTGAGTTGCTGTCAAAACTGTGAAACTACTAACTTATGTCACTTTTATGTGGTTCACGAAAACTAAATTTAAGCTTTTATTTGCATATTGGTGCATGATTAGTTTGTTTTTTATTAATTAATTATAATAATACTATGAAAATTTAAGCTTGGAAGTCATTATGCAACTTGTTTTGGAGTTATATGGATAGTTTATTATGTTTCTTGACTTAATTTACACATACTTTTGTGTCGTATTAGGCTGTGTTGGTTATACCGGAAGTTATCCAATGATAACTCTTTTTCAATTTGTTATGTCATATATTGCTTGTTTTTTTATATACATACTAGTTTTATGACCTACATAGTTATCTATGATTTTACACTAGAATTTCTATTGTTACATGTTAAATCAATATCTAGTAACTACTCATATTAACTGCATGAATTCATTTGTCTGATTTTTTGTAGATTGAATTTACTTAAAAGGAAATGTTTATTGGTTTTACATATTAAATATGTTTAAGTTAATTTAAGTTTGTTGGGTTTCACAGTCTGAACTTTCTAAGAGACTGAACTTTCTAAGAGATTCTTTTTGTTGGTTTCGCAGATTGAATCTATTTACATTGGTTTGATACTCAGAAAAGACGGTCCTTCAAGGTGATTGTTTGGTGTGTACCTTTTCTTTTCTTTTCTAACTTATGTAAATTTTATACGTTCAAAAGTTTTATTGCTTAATCATTTATCCATACCACCTTAAAGATAATTGGTAATGTAAATTGCTAGTAACTACTATTAGTGATTGGCGCCATTGTAATTGTTCAAGCATCTAATGGTAAAAAATAATTCTAAAACAATCGCAAGAGATCCGGTGAATCAATATTGAAAACATACTTGATAACTTTGATAAAGCCCAATGACATGGGTGAACGTAGTCCCTACTATTACTCCCTAAGCTGTTTGCTTTAGTCTTAATGTTTTCTAGTGCACAATTGCTTCCGTATTGCCATGTTTTGTTGGTAGGCCTTCAGCTCAGGCTCCATTGTTTCAATCTTCATCTACTGGTTTAGCTCAGTACTTTAGCTTTGTCGGCAATTGTTGTTGTAGCTTCGATGCCTACATGCCATAGTTTAGTGCTTTTATCCGTATTTCATTGCTTCAATACTACATATGTTGCTTCATCCATTTACAAATGCTTCAGGCTTTAGCTTAACCGCCTATTTACTTCAGTCTAGACAAATGCCACCTATTATAATTTCAGTCCTCCAAGTTTTAATTCACTTTTGATCCATAGCCACACCTATTGTTTCTTCTATGTTGTCACTTTCTACTTCAGCCATCATTGACACACTAACTCAAACCAACATTCCTTTCATTCATGTCATAACAACATAATGCTTTGATGCCTTGCCTAATCATCTCAATTTTACTACATTATTTATATATTTTAATTTTCATCTTGTTGCATACATGAGGATTTATTAATATTGTATGCATTAATATTACTTGTTTGATCATCTTTTTGTTTAGCGTCACCATCGAGCATGTTTGGTACTTAGAATAAAGTTTGTTCTTATAATTAACACAGTATGGCACTAAATATTTTCAGCAATGGATTAGTATTATTAAACTTTATATTTGATATGTATGGAAATTGGGTGAAATTTTCTAAACTAAGCTATAACATTGTTGCATGATCTAGAAAACTACTGATAATTTGTTAACTCTATATTCATGGCGATAGGCAAATGATGAACTTAGCATACACATACATACAAAATAAAAATATTAACTGTAACTTCACAAAAAATAAACCTTCCCAAAGTCAGCCTCCAAATTCTAATCATCTAAAAATTTAAATTGTCAACTGATTTGGAGGCATTTCAAATTTAATATTACCACCTATTCATGGATGTCACCTTCAATATCGTTTTGGTTGTTCTGTATAAAAATAGCAATTATTGTAATAAATGGTTTGATATTGCTTTAGTGCAATTTTAAATGCTAGTTCCTTTGTTTAACCAATATTTATATTGATCTTGTGTATCCTTTGTTATTTATTGGAAAGTGAGATGGGTAAGCTAATAAGTTTCTAAGAAAGTTCCGTGGCTTGGCGTACTAAAAGAAAAAGAGAAAGAAAAGGGGAATTCGAAACGTGTTTCTGTATCAGCCAGTGGATTTGTTTAGAAATTGTGAAAAGTCCAAGTGAGTTATTTTGAGCTTTATTAATCTTGTTAAGTTATTTTTCATAGGAATCTATACAAGTTATATTTTTTTTATTTTTTTTGTATGCTTGTAATCTGATGTGTACGAACTTTCATGTCTGTTTATTCACCATTTTCACTTGATAGCTAGAATTATATGTAACCAATATTTTGAATTACGTCTAACGAAAAGGCTCATGTAATTTTGAATTCTTTTAATTGGAAATTGACTTATGAAAATGTTTCTGCATGCGTCTATTTAAATGCATTCGCATGCACATATTACAACGTTTAGCAGTTAGTTTTGTTTTAGTAATGCAAACAAAAGTTCAGTACATATTCTTAAACATGAATAATTGCAGCACATTTTTTTTTTTTACAAATTAATCATTTGAACGGTCGGGTTTTCTCCCCATTGTATGGTAATACTAGTAGATTTAGCCTTTAATGTTTTTCACGAATGAATAGCATGTGCAAATTTCTGTGATATATGACATCTTCCCCAATTTTCAAATACACAAAACCACATCAACAAATGGATGTACATATAATATAACTATAATTTGGTGAAACCACAAATTTCATCACATTAGTTATAAATCAACTTAAGTTATGTTGACTTTGTTTGTAACATCATGATAATGATTACATCCTAGTTATTGATGCTAAAATACGTAACCACCACCAACAATGGAGGTATCGGTCGGCACCCCGAAATTTCGGGGGTACCGTACCGATTTCGACGCTCAACAAACAGAAATTCGGTTTAGGCATTCCTTAAAAAAAAATAAAAAAAATCATGTAACCCTAAATTAAAGCAAGCGACAAACGATCGTGGATCGATAAAGAAATTCTGAAAAGCAAATCGCTATATTTTTAATCAGTAAAAGAATATTCGAACGTGATTATAAGAAATTATTCAATTTCTCAATCCACAAGTCAACTCAAATTGGACAGAGAAAATCACACCAAAAAAACACAGTAGAAACTTACCTTCAATTTCGCGAAGCCGTGCTATAATCCTAGAAACGAAGAAGGCGAAGGCGAACAGAAATCTCGAAGCAGACAGGGTGAAGGCGAATGTTCGAAGCAGAGAGGCGAAGTCGAACTAAATAGTGAAGCTTTTTTTTTTTTCATGCGCGTTCGTCGAATGCTTGAGGTTTGAATTGGCAGTGAATTCAACAAACTGAAATAAAAAGAACGGACAGTTTGCAAGTTGTGGAAACCTCGATGAACAAGGTTTTCAGAACTTAACACTACAAGGTAATTCTATTTGTACGTCCAGAATTCTTATCATACACCAAGAAATAAAATAAAATAGCATACACCAATTTTTTTTCATACACCATGACTTTCACAAAATTACCCGTTTATATTTTCATTATTTTCCCTCTTTAACCTTAAAACTAAGGGTGTGTTGTTTTTGACACTCTAATTATTGTTAAGGGGGGTCATTTCTTAAAAAAATTTCACCCTTTAAAAAAGGGGATTGTTAAAAGGACTCCATATTTTGTTAAGGGAGGGACAATTTTCTAATTTTTGATGAATTGTTAAGGGGAGGACAAAATAAGTTACCTTTTAACAATTCATCAAAAATTAGAAAATTGTCCCTCTCTTAACAAAATATGGAGTCCTTTTAACAATCCCCTTTTTTAAAGGGTGAAATGTTTTTAAGAAATGACCCCCCTTAACAATAATTAGAGTGTCAAAAACAACACACCCTTAGTTTTAAGGTTAAAGAGGGAAAATAATGAAAATATAAACGGGTAATTTTGTGAAAGTCATGGTGTATGGAAAAAAAATTGGTGTATGCTATTTTATTTTATTTCTTGGTGTATGATAAGAATTCTGGACGTACAAATAGAATTACCTTGTAGTGTTAAGTTCTGAAAACCTTGTTCATCGAGGTTTCCACAACTTGCAAACTGTCCGTTCTTTTTATTTCAGTTTGTTGAATTCACTGCCAATTCAAACCTCAAGCATTCGACGAACGCGCATGAAAAAAAAAGCTTCACTATTTAGTTCGACTTCGCCTCTCTGCTTCGAACATTCGCCTTCACCCTGTCTGCTTCGAGATTTCTGTTCGGCTTCGCCTTCTTCGTTTCTAGGATTATAGCACAGCTTCGCGAAATTGAAGGTAAGTTTCTACTGTGTTTTTTGGTGTGATTTTCTCTGTCCAATTTGAGTTGACTTGTGGATTGAGAAATTGAATAATTTCTTATAATCACGTTCGAATATTCTTTTACCGATTAAAAATATAGCGATTTGCTTTTCAGAATTTCTTTATCGATCCACGATCGTTTGTCGCTTGCTTTAATTTAGGGTTACATGATTTTTTTTTTTTTTTTAAGGAATGCCTAAACCGAATTTCTGTTTGTTGAGCGTCGAAATCGGTACAGTACCCCCGAAATTTCGGGGTGCCGACCGATACCTCCATTGTTGGTGGTGGTTACGTATTTTAGCATCAATAACTAGGATGTAATCATTATCATGATGTTACAAACAAAGTCAACATAACTTAAGTTGATTTATAACTAATGTGATGAAATTTGTGGTTTCACCAAATTATAGTTATATTATATGTACATCCATTTGTTGATGTGGTTTTGTGTATTTGAAAACTGGTGAAGATGTCATATATCACAGAAATTTGCACATGCTATTCATTCGTGAAAAACATTAAAGGCTAAATCTACTAGTATTACCATACAATGGGGAGAAAACCCGACCGTACAAATGATTAATTTGTAAAAAAAAAAAATATGTGCTGCAATTATTCATGTTTAAGAATATGTACTGAACTTTTGTTTGCATTACTAAAACAAAACTAACTGCTAAACGTTGTAATATGTGCATGCGAATGCATTTAAATAGACGCATGCAGAAACATTTTCCTAAGTCAATTTTCAATTAAAAGAATTCAAAATTACATGAGCCTTTTCGTTAGACGTAATTCAAAATATTGGTTACATATAATTCTAGCTATCAAGTGAAAATGGTGAATAAACAGACATGAAAGTTCGTACACATCAGATTACAAGCATTCAAAAAAAATAAAAACAATATAACCTGTATAGATTCCTATGAAAAATAACTTAACAAGATTAATAAAGCTCAAAATAACTCACTTGGACTTTTCACAATTTCTAAACAAATTCACTGGCTGATACAGAAACACGTTTCGAATTCCCCTTTTCTTTCTCCTTTTCTTTTAGTACGCCAAGCCACGGAACTTTCTTAGAAACTTATTAGCTTACCCATCTCACTTTCCAATAAATAACAAAGGATACACAAGATCAATATAAATATTGGTTAAACAAAGGAACTAGCATTTAAAATTGCACTAAAGCAATATCAAACCATTTATTACAATAATTGCTATTTTTATACAGAACAACCAAAACGATATTGAAGGTGACATCCATGAATAGGTGGTAATATTAAATTTGAAATGCCTCCAAATCAGTTGACAATTTAAATTTTTAGATGATTAGAATTTGGAGGCTGACTTTGGGAAGGTTTATTTTTTGTGAAGTTACAGTTAATATTTTTATTTTGTATGCTAAGTTCATCATTTGCCTATCGCCATGAATATAGAGTTAACAAATTATCAGTAGTTTTCTAGATCATGCAACAATGTTATAGCTTAGTTTAGAAAATTTCACCCAATTTCCATACATATAAAGTTTAATAGTACTAATCCATTGCTGATAATATTTAGTGCCATACTGTGTTAATTATAAGAACAAACTTTATTCTAAGTACCAAACATGCTCGATGGTGACGCTAAACAAAAAGATGATCAAACAAGTAATATTAATGCATACAATATTAATAAATCCTCATGTATGCAACAAGATGAAAATTAAAATATATAAATAATGTAGTAAAACTGAGATGATTAGGCAAGGCATCAAAGCATTATGTTGTTATGACATGAATGAAAGGAATGTTGGTTTGAGTTAGTGTGTCAATGATGGCTGAAGTAGAAAGTGACAACATAGAAGAAACAATAGGTGTGGCTATGGATCAAAAGTGAATTAAAACTTGGAGGACTGAAATTATAATAGGTGGCATTTGTCTAGACTGAAGTAAATAGGCGGTTAAGCTAAAGCCTGAAGCATTTGTAAATGGATGAAGCAACATATGTAGTATTGAAGCAATGAAGTACGGATAAAAGCACTAAACTATGACATGTAGGCATCGAAGCTACAACAACAATTGCCGACAAAGCTAAAGTACTGAGCTAAACCAGTAGATGAAGATTGAAACAATGGAGCCTGAGCTGAAGGCCTACCAACAAAACATGGCAATACGGAAGCAATTGTGCACTAGAAAACATTAAGACTAAAGCAAACAGCTTAGGGAGTAATAGTAGGGACTACGTTCACCCATGTCATTGGGCTTTATCAAGTATGTTTTCAATATTGATTCACCGGATCTCTTGCGATTGTTTTAGAATTATTTTTTACCATTAGATGCTTGAACAATTACAATGGCGCCAATCACTAACAGTAGTTACTAGCAATTTACATTACCAATTATCTTTAAGGTGGTATGGATAAATGATTAAGCAATAAAACTTTTGAACGTATAAAATTTACATAAGTTAGAAAAGAAAAGGTACACACCAAACAATCACCTTGAAGGACCGTCTTTTCTGAGTATCAAACCAATGCAAATAGATTCAATCTGCGAAACCAACAAAAAGAATCTCTTAGAAAGTTCAAACTGTGAAACCCAACAAACTTAAAAATATTTAATATGTAAAACCAATAAACATTTCCTTTTAAGTAAATTCAATCTACAAAAAATCAGACAAATGAATTCATGCAGTTAATATGAGTAGTTACTAAATATTGATTTAACATGTAACAATAGAAATTCTAGTGTAAAATCATAGATAACTATGTAGGTCATAAAACTAGTATGTATATAAAAAAACAAGCAATATATGACATAACAAATTGAGAAAGAGTTATCATTGGATAACTTCCGGTGTAACCAACACAGCCTAATACGACACAAAAGTATGTGTAAATTAAGTCAAGAAACATAATAAACTATCCATATAACTCCAAAACAAGTTGCATAATGACTTCCAAGCTTAAATTTTCATAGTATTATTATAATTAATTAATAAAAAACAAACTAATCATGCACCAATATGCAAATAAAAGCTTAAATTTAGTTTTCGTGAACCACATAAAAGTGACATAAGTTAGTAGTTTCACAGTTTTGACAGCAACTCAAAAGTAAATAAATAAAGATAAATTGGTTATAGCGGAGAATATGTATTACCAACCAACAAGAGACCTTTTTTTCCAAAGATGCAATTAGGCATTGCTCCGATCAACAGTTTTGAACATTGAACCTGGCAACCGATGTAAATTTTCGTATCGGATCATCAATAATTTGAGAACTTTATGATAATGATCATTAGTGATGTTTTGTTGGGACGTTGTAGTTATGATTCATGTTAATATAGATAGTCAAAATTGTCTATTTTATATGTTTATAGCCGGTTGCAAATTTACACTGTTTAATATGTTTGACCAGTTCCAATTCGGGAAATGATCAAAGAGTGAAACAAATGAATGATATATGATGTCGTTTAAGTTTTCAGTTTTGCAGGAAATCAACAAAGGCACTAAAACAGCTAGTAAAAACGATAAGATATTTATATATACTAATCTCATAATCCTATTTGAATAAATATTAGTATTAACAACTAACATTAATTAATTAACTAACACCAAATAAATCATAGCCGAATCAATAATTCAAGAGTGAAAAAGGAATAAATAAGCATACCTAGAGGATTGAAAATCCTAAAATAGAAGCAGGCGAAATCCAAATGACAGTCAAAATATGCGAATTTGTGAGAAAATCGTTTTTTTCGGATGTCTCATGAAAACAAAAATTGCGCAACCAAATGGAAACGGATTAGAGGAGGAAGCATGGAATTAGCGCAGGAAGAAACGGAGTATGAAGGAGGAAACGGGAAATTAGCGCAGATTTGGATGGAGGAGGAAGAAACGGAGCGGAGCGAACGCGAAAATTAGATTTTCCAACCAAAAATAATTGGCACAGACAAATTGGTTTAGCCTCTTACAGTAGGGAAACCTTCCTAACGGTCGGTTTGATTAACATTCCAATATTTTCTATGCCACTTGCTACTTTTGTAAAAAGTTTACAGTGCATGAATTTCCTTTACCATCCCATTTAATATAAGTTTTACATTTATTTTCTATTTGCATAATACAATATCAATGTTGTTTCTATACAATCCATGTCTAGTGCATACGTGAAAATAATTTTTTTTACAGAATGTAATAATGTACCACAATCGGTAGTTACATGATTTCCATTATATACTAGTGCATAGCACATTAGGTTTCTACTTTCTACTCTTTTCAAGCTCCTACTACATTAGGTTCCTAGTGCACAACACACTAGGTGGTATCAGTTTCAAGTCTTCATTCCTATCAACTCACATTTAGGGTTGTAAATGGATAACCGAAAAATCCGAAATTCATCCGCATCCGTATCCGAAAAGCGGATAAATATCCGATATCCGAAAAAACGGATGCGGATATAGACATATCCGTATCCAAAAATTATCCGTTCGTTTTTTGTCATGATTATATCTTAAATTATGTGCATTTTAACATAATTAAATATACTAATTTATTATTCTATAAAGTTGAAAGTCTACCAAACGCATGGTAATTGCTTAAAATTATATATTACTATCATGTTTATTTATTTTTGGTACTTTAGTAATCAATTGGTTTGAAAAAGCTTTATATTTAGCTAAAAATAGTCATTTATGTTCATTGATTTTTCGACCATTGGCGGAGCGGATAATTATCCGATATCCGAAAATGATTTCGGACGAGGATGCGGATATGGCACTATCCGCATCCGAAAGTATCCTTTGACAGGTCTACTCACATTGGTTAGGTACGATGCTTT
Organism: Allium sativum; assembly: GCA_030737875.1. Taxonomy (NCBI): domain Eukaryota; kingdom Viridiplantae; phylum Streptophyta; class Magnoliopsida; order Asparagales; family Amaryllidaceae; genus Allium; species Allium sativum. Next base: position 532,463,986 of record CM060913.1, on the reverse strand, counting down.
TACAAAGAAAAACTGAAGCAGTTTGCATTTTTCTGCTTTCAAATGAAGTAATGAAATTTCATGAGCCAAAAAAGTTGAACGCCAAAAAAGTATAGACAACACTAAAGCCATGTTTTTTCTTTTTCTTAAATGGGAGCGAACATTTTCATCTTTAAAAGCATGGTTATCACTGCTTTTAATATAAAAGTATTACTGAAATGTCACATCTAAAGTTTATTTTTTACAAGGGTAAAATGGTGATCTTGGCATTTTTATTTTAGTTGGGCGTGCTAGGAGAAAACCAGGGTATTGATGGAATTAATCAACTAATGATTAATACATGCCCACTTTTGGCCCAGTGCTAACCGAGCGTAAGCACTGGGCATCAAAGCCATCAAATTTAGGGTAAAATGGTGATCTGAGCATAAGCATTTTTATTTAGTACCTATACATTGATCGAACTTATTAATCAAACAAATCAATATTTTTATAACTAAGTCCAACATTTTAAACTCTAACCCATTTAAACCTATATCTCACAAATAATAAGAGAAAACAGAAACGAGGGAAGCATAAACGAAACATCAAATCTGGCCGCGTAAAAAGTGTTGCCGCAAGGTTGATGGTATAAAAGATAGATGGATTTCTCAATTTTAACAGAATCTCTAGTTGTTCCCCTTTTCAACTAAGAAATCCTGATCCTAAATTGCTACATTATTCAAATATTTTATAATTTTTCCATAGTGAAAGTTGATTTCCTTTTTATGTCAACAAATTTGCATTTTGGATTTCTGATTTCCAATATGGTGATTTATCGATATTGTTGAATTAGGGTTGAAAAGTTTGATAAATTTTATAATTGATTTTCTTCCCATTTAGACCGTAGAGAAGAAAATGATTCCAACAGTAAGCTGATAGGAATATTAATTACTAATTTTGTTAATAAAAATTATAGCAAATCTTAAATCTTTCAAACAAACAAAATATATTTTTACTTTATTTTAAAAGCATTTGACAAGTTGTATGATTTTCTCTTACTGTAAATGTAAAATTTGTTTCTCTTCATATTTTCAAATTTAGATGAAAGGTCAAGGAAAAAGTAAAAGTTAGATTTTCTGAATTTTAAGATTTTAGTCTTGTCTGCAACATTGGTTCATAGACGTACTAGGTACACACTGATATAAAAACCATATAACAATTACTCTAATATATTTAATTTCAAAAATAAAATAAAAATTCTAATATTAATCTAAGCGGTTATATTCACTTTGTTGTGTTGAGTTCTACAAATAAATAAATAAATATTCCTTATATATAAAATTTTCATTTAATAGTGTTGGGTACTGTAGAGGGCATAATTTAAGCTGCAGTGGACATTATAATTCTCAGAATCAGCTGCGAATTCATTTTGACAACCTAATAACATGTGAACTATTCATTATAAAGCATTTTCTATATCTATATATCTGTTATAAATAACCGAAGTTCATACTAAAAATGTGTTTGGATGATATGACAAAAGTGCCATTTGTAAATGAATAAATAGATGTAAATGTAGAAGTGAAAAGGACAGAAGGGAGAAGTGATAGCTGAAGACAGGGGAGGAATTTATAATTGCTATATTCTATCTCAATCATATGAAACAAGCATGATTGTTTCTAAGTTCAAATTCATGTGAATTGTATGGTCTATCAAGAATCATGCAGGTCCAAATTATAAATGAAGTTTACAATTTTTTTGTTCTAGCATCTAATTCTTAAGTATGTTAAAACAAAAAATCACGGATCCGAAATTTGTAAAGTAAGCACAAAGTAAATGTCCGATGAATGATTATATTACTGAATAAATATATGCTTTATATTGACGTCGATCTCAGTGTATTATATAAAAAAAATAAAATCTTGCTTTTCTCAAGCTCACACAGTTTGTAAATTTGAGTGTTTTGAGAATATTCTGCAGGCCCTAACTCGAAGACTATGTGTCATCTCTCTCATGAGTGAACATTGTGTGTGCATGTGCATATTCATGTGTGCACCCCATCAGTGCACGTCAAATATTTATTTTATATGAAGTTTACATACACAACAAACACTATATGTGTGCTATGTTGTTCCACTTGATTAATATGATACATTAATTCAAAAACATCATCATCACAAGGAAATGAACATTCTCCCATAGCGCATGCATATATACTGGTATTCACCGATGAAACTAAGGTTCATATTTTAATATTAAAAATAAATAAATCATATTTGAGCGTGGACTAAATTTTCAATCATATTACTTAGGTCTGGTTGGATCGACTTTTATAAAGCTACCTTTTAGCTTTTTGGAAGCTAAAATGTTTTGGTTTTGCCTTTTTGTTTTAAAAAAAGAAAAGAAAGAAAAACCCTAAGTCGATCAAAACAGGTAGTTAAATGGTCAGTTTGGTATGGCAAACCATAATTTTAATGTACATCAATGGTTAATTGAAACTTTTTTTTCTCCATTGTTGTCAAAAATCTTATAATCTTACGATTTGAATTCCGTTTTGGATCGAATCTCTTCCTGTACGATTCAATTTATATTCCGATTCAAATCAAGCTAATACCACACTTCAGTAATATCATTCACTCAAATTAACATATTCAATATACTTATTTGAGTTTACAATTCCAATTTTTATCATTTAAAAACAAATTAAAATTGAAACAAGAGAGAAAATGATGTTTTAGGTTTAGATGTATAGTTTAAACATCAATATTAATTTCAAAGTATGTGTGAACTTTAAAGTGTATGTTTTTTGCATCCACGATTTATGATTTAAATGCCGTTTTGATTCATAGTTTGAGTTTTACGATTTGAATCTCAATTTGAAAACCTTGTTTTTCTCGTTCTCAAAGGATGATATTAACAAATAATGGGCCTTGATCTGATATTGCACATTTACAAGCGTACGTTCGTTTATTCTTTTTTGTGTAGTTGAGTCGTATTTTCTTTTTACTACCGTCATATGATACATGTTTCTAACATCGTGTAGCATACATTTTTGATGGCATCCTGTCTCTTAAATTTTGAATAAACGTATGCACATTTTTTGTGTATTTTTACTGTTCACGTATAAAAATAGAACCATATCCCTCTAACACACAAATCGTTATGCAGATCAATGGATCCTGGTATGCAGCAGCTTCTTCAGTCTCTCGTTGAGATCGAAACTGAAGCAGAGCATGTTCTATTGGCGCGACATCAGGCAAGTAAATACTGTATGATGGTTTTAAGTTCATATCAAGTACTTGATTGTAAACCATCCTCTTATTTGTTCGTTTTTAAACTTCGTTTGTCCTTCATTTCAGCCTTAAGGCAAACTTAGTCAAAACGAAATGCCTAAATATTTCGATACGAAAAACAAATGGTGTTATGTTACGGTACTCAATACGAGGATGGTTTGCTACTATTGCCCATTAATTCTGTGACCGTTGTATATTCATCTTTACTTTTATATTTTTAGATGGTTGAAAATGATAAGCTAAGAAACGGCAATAGAGAGGCATTAACGGCTCTTCGTAAAAAAGCTCGAACAACAAAGAGTAGTGTGCCATCTCCTTTTGAGGAAATAATGAAAGAATTGGAAGGTACAGGGTCAAAACCATTGGTGAAAGAAATTTGTTCGACTTGTGGAAATCACGATTCAAAGGAGCCTACATGGATGATGTTTCCTGGGTCTGATATCTTTATTCGCACGCCATTTCATGCCGCTCACACTGTATTAGAAAATGGTATTACTACTATTTCCATTTCTATGGCATGGACTATATAATGCTTCTAGTGTTAGTTTTAGTTTCACATTTGTTGAAGCCATGGAAAATGCAATGGAAGTAGTTCGATAACTTTCATGTGTCATTCTCAATTTCTCATGTATGCATCTTCGGTTCCAATATATGTTTGGTAATTTTGACATGGAAATATTCAGATCAAATGTAATTTGTAATGGTAAATCTGAAGTTCACCTGAAATTGCAAAACTGAAATATGCAGCTAATATCATTTTTTATATATATAAATATACCTGTAACTAAATACCAGTTAATTTTCATATTTTTTCCCCTTAAGTTTATGAAACACTTGCTATAATACTGAATTATCTAGTGGTTGTATTATAGATCAGGAAAGGCTAGACTTGAATACCAAGATGCTGCAGAGTTATGTGAAGGAGAAGTCATTGATCATATCAGATAGAGGAGCTCTTGCAGATAAAATCAGCCCTGGAATTGTCAAGTCTATGGTTACATTATCTGATAACTCTAAATAGTTTGGTATGCATATTTATACAAACTTTTGATTATGTATAAATATCTGAAGAATTGTAACAGTTGCAGACTTATTTTTTTGCTAGTTGAGATGAGAGGATAACCTATTACTTTCATCTCTTATCGTTGAAAAGTAAGTTTAAATTGCGCATGGTGCATATGTTCAATCAATTCTTGGCTTATTTTATTTTATTTTTGCTTCTAAATGAGGGATCTAGTCAATTAAGAGCTGATGGTATGCTTATTTTTGGCAAAAATGGTAGTTAAAATGGTATATGATTGGACGTTGAACATGGAAAAAACAAATTGAGTAGGGTACATGTTGGCCAAAGCCAGACTTGAAAATAAACTTTGATTTTAGACAGTCAGCTTGAATTTATTGTCTTTATGTTGTTGCTGACCAATGCTTTTGGATGTTTATCCGTGTTGCTGAGAAATGAAAATTTATACTCTTTCCATTGGTTTGAAATTTCAGTACCACAGAGAAGGGAAAAAGGAGGAAGAGAGGAGGGGGAGGACCTTTTGATATTTACATTGAAGAAAAAAAAAAATATATTTATATTTCTAAATGTGGAAAATAAGCACAAGGACAAATTTAAATAATACAGAATCAAGAACAATAAGTTTCATTTTTAGAAAGAACTAACTTTCAAAAAAAAAGGTTGAAAGATGGTATCAATATAACTAGCATTTTGTAAAATTGTATATGATGTTAGTCATAACTAGCATTTTTTAACATTACAAGAGCGATACTGATTTCTGACGATTATTAGCCGTTGAAAACTCCATTGGTATGACAATCTCGTTTCGTACGATTTCCAATGGCGTCCACAGGATATTTCTACCAATAAATTTGAACACATGACATATCGTGTTAACCACACAGCCGCTAAAAGCCATTAGAATCTATTGGAAAATGCTATTAATAGATGTTGGAAGCGGTTGGTTTGTCATGACCAATAAGTCATTGATAACTGTTACTAGACGTTGAAAATTTGAGTATAATTTTTTTCCTGCATTCAGACCTGCTGCCTTCCATCCACACAAATCAATCAATAAGCACAACATCTTCATTTCGAGTATATATACAACAATAATAATCATAGATATAGCCAAACACAATATTCAATCCAAACCATGCACATATGATCTAATACACACACAACATAGTCCAATATATACAACTAAAATCATCTCCAGACCTACATCAAACATCCAACAAATCCACAAACAAGCCCTAATCCACATAAAATAATATAGAGTCCATCAAAATGTATCAACCACGTACTTACCTATTTCAAGCGTATACATACATACATTAAACTAAAAAAAAACGTACCTCTCATCACACATCGTCTCCTCCAGAACCACCAGACGAAGTGAGCCTCTCATGCTGCTCTATAAACTCCGCCAAACGATGGTTTAAACAGCTCCGTCTGCACCTCACGGTGACGATCACGGTCCTTAAGCTCAACGATCTGTGCTTGTAGCTAAGCAATTTTCGTTTGTCATGAGCCCTCCGATACGTCTTCTGAAATGTCTTGCCTAGCAAACAAAAATAAACTATCATAACGTATCCAACATTGTAAATGTAATGTACATAACTTTAATTGGAAATTACCGTTTGGTTCCTAAGTCCATAGTGTCTGTTACGGGTTGTTTGATCCATTATAGACTCAAAAGTGACATTTTCCTCATCAGTAGTTAAATCATCTCGTATAATGTCCTCCCGTAGCTATGTCCGTACTTATTGGAACTTTTGTTGTAATGCAAACTACAATTGAATTTTACACAATATTATTTGAATTAACTTATAACTTCTAAATTAATTATATTATACTTACATACGTGACAACTGCTTTATCATCATGATCTCAAGAGTATAAAACTGGGACTTAATCGTCTGTCTGTCTCATTGGATGGGTATGAGTAAAAAAACAAAACATCTCAATATGATACAGAAGCCCTACGCTCTTTTTCCTAAAACACACACACACACACACACACACACATATATATATATATACTATATATTGTTTTAAAACTATCTTTTAACAATTTAAAACTTAAAATATAAAAATATAAAAACAATTTGTTATCTTAATTAATAAATTTACCTAGTCTTCGCGGTGATATTGGAATGACTTGGAACCATGACGATGTGTGACAAGATTTTTTGCTTCTGTCCGCCGAGTTCCTCATCGACTCTCTTTATAAATTTTAATTGAAAATAATGTTTTACAGTTCTAATTTGTTTATTAAATACACAGATCAATTTAAGCTAAATATGTTGTAGACCTACCTGGAATTCCTCACTGCTCCAGCATCTGACCCAATCATCCAACACGGCAGCGCCCATCCAATTTGGTTTTTCCCTTGCCTTTTTAATAACAGCTACTGTTTCCCTATAACTTTTTTTGCAATTTTTTTGTTCCAATGGTGGTGCACATGGGTAAGATCAACCCCTTGGAGGTCCACTGCACCCTATACGTTGAGAACAAAAAAGTTATACATTTTTCTAAATAGTTTACAATGTATGAAGTGTTCTGGTATTACTTATGCAATATGAAATGCAGAATATAAATTCACACATACTAAGAAGTCCTGCAAAATTGTTTCTTTGATGTTATCCGGAATCTTTGACCACTTTGGTCAATAGGCAGTCATACGGCTCATGTATGCCTGTTAAAGATAAAGAAAACTATATCAGATGATTCGAGCTCAAAGCCACTGTGTTAAAAAGAAAAAAACACTTAATAAATCATGACTACCATATATATAATAAATTGTACATAAATCAAATTTAATATTGAAATAAACTTAACACTTACCCTCCATTGGTTTTGGGCTGCAAGCAGACCATCAAACGTGTTAGCTCCTGTGATGGGCCACTGCCATCACTAGCTGTTGGAGCACCAGTTCTCTTTGAGAGGAAGATCCGAAATGGGAAGAGGTACGTCTACAAAACAAAGGCATATGTAGTATCTGTTACAAACATATATATCATATTTGAGAAACATATCATTTAATTTTGTGTAATATGTATTATGGCAGAACATAAAAGGATCATGTGTAACATATATTATGGCAAAACATAATAGGTTTATATGACATAACATATCATTAGCATAATATATCCTTTTTAATGAGAATAACTTAACATAAATAAAAATAATTTAACATGAATAAATATAAAAATTACCTTCTTCCAAAATGTAGAGTATTAATTAGTCCTTGTCTCTTTCAGATTCAAACTTTGTTTCGTACTTTATATTTTGTGCCTTTGTTGTCTCAGATGCTTTTATTAATGCATTTGATTCATCATTAAGAGGACTAAAATCGTTTGGATTGTCGTTTATTATTATTCCTCTATTTTCCTCGATATTTGCTTGGTAAGCTCATTTATCCCGAATATTCTGTCCATCAAATTTAAATCTTGTCTTTGTTTTTAAAATAGCCAACCAATCTGTTTAATCTCTTCTTAGAGATGGGTATAAAGCATAATAAAGTTGAAGAGCTTATTTGGCAAGTATAAAAGGATCGTACTTATAATAACGCCAAATATGTTTTATTTTTATAAAATTATATTATGGGTGCACGTGGATTCTAGAACTTTAAACGCTGCCGAACAAGTTGCATTTGAACAAAAATACTTCTTCCGTAGGTCTTGTGAAATATGTCAATTGCAAAACCTGGATTAACACGTCATAAAAATCATTTATATGATCATTTGGATCATCACCATCTTTAACAAATATACCAGTTTTATCTGTATTTTTTGGTAATAAATTCATATCCATTGACGAAGAATATTAGATAGGTCTTGACTTTCCTTTTTGGTCCCATGGCGTATTGTTTCAGTCCTTCGTCTGCTACACAAATTGTCGTATCATAAACGTAATTTGAAAACCAAGTAACAAAATTTTTGCTGATATCGCCATTTGGATATGGTGTGATTCATAAACACTACGGTTATTGAAGAAATGTTGCAATATAATTAATATACATGTGTGCATATTTGTATATATGCATATATAGATGATATAATCCATTACAAGGAATATATATTTCCTAACGAACGGTGCAACTTCAGCACAGTTGAAAAGAATATACATACATACATACATACATATATATACACACACACACACACACACACACACACACATACATACATGATAACCTCAATCATCCAACCATACCTCTACACATTTACCAGCAGGTCGATCATGTTTCTTAAAAATAGACAAAGTCGTTTGATAGTCATCTTGGCCAATGCCTTCATCATTACGCGCAGCACTTTCAAATGATTAGTTCACATGTTCACTAAAATAATAAGAGAAAAATAAACCAAGCTTCTTCTTCGATATATGATTTGCAAATTGAATCTTCAACTCGAATTTTTTATCTCACTTTTTTCTTCCGATGATTTAAGTACCTACTAAGAATTATTTCAAATTAATTTCTTTTATACATTTAATTAAACTAATATTTAATGAACTAAATATTAATACCTATTAAATGGATACTTCCATCCACAGTGCACTGGCCCTCGAAGACATGCTTCAAATGGAAGATGAATAAGTAAATGCTCCATTACATTAAAAAAACTAAAGGAAATATTTTCCCTAGTTTGTAGAGCAATATAGAGATTTCTTCCTCAAGTTTAAGTAGAGGATCAACTTTAACGTAGTAAAAAATAACTCTTTTTAAAACAAACTATGTTCTGTTACAACCACCCAAACTTTTACGGACAATAGTTCTTTGAAATTGATGGGTAACAAATTTTTCATCATAACATGATAATCATGATTTTTCACCCCACTAGGTTTGTTGTTCTTATAGTCGAAGCATCTACAAAGATAAGAAGAAATACCATCCGAGAATCTTAATCCTTCCACTCATTTTAAATGTATTTTAACTTGATTATTGTCTAGCTTATACACATTTTTGGTTTGTTTGTGTCATTTGGTTTTATATGAAGCTCAGGACGATTACATATTACCTCTATATCATGTCTTAATTTTAAATCATCCTTTGTCTTCCCTTTAACGTTCAAAACTGTATTAAACATATTATCAAATGCGTTTTTCTCATCGTGCATCACGTCAATAGTATGACAATTGGGAGAATTTCCTAATAAGACAACTCCTGAAATATACTTTGTTTGCACCAATCATGAATCAATGAATTATCTTGAATTTCAATTTGTTATTCGGATTCAAGTATCTTTGGATAATCCTTTACAAGTCCGTAAATGTCTTAGTCTGACTAAATCATAGGTAATCACAAAGCCTTATGTCTATTAGCTGTAAGTTTTTCTTATCTCTTTTAGAAGGGTGACTAATATGAAGAAAACACCAATTACGGTCAAATAAGGAAATTTTATTTCAATGAGGTAAACAAAATTTTCTTGTTCCTTCCATGTAATAAGGCAGGCTAGCCGACCGACCTACTCCAACTTAAAAGTATTGGATATGCAGGAAAATCGTTAACTGTCCACAACAAAGAAGCAAATATGTGAAAGTTCTTTTTTGGAATATCATATGTTTCTACTCCTTTGTACCACAATGTTTTTAATTCTTCCATCAAAGGTTAGAAATAAACATCGATTTCTTATGTCAGATCATCAGGACTAGGAACGACAACTGTGAGAAACATATATACGGATTTTTCATACAGATCCATAAAGGTAAATTATAAGGTGTAACAATTATAAGCCACGATGAATATTTAGAGCCAAATTGATAAAATAGTGAAAATTCACCCATACATAAACCAAGTTTAACACTATGGCTCTCTGATGCAAAATCATGATATTTCTGATCAAAATTCTTCCATGCTTCTTCATCAGTTGGGTTTATTAATGTACCTTCTTCCCGCATTATCACACTGTGTCATCTCATGTAATGCACGGTTACAGAAGATGCATGTCACCTTTGAAGCCTATGAGTAATAGGTAAATAATGCATACGTTTATATGAGACCTACTTTCCCTTCTTCTTTCTTGTTTTGTACCTTTCTTGGCTACATATTTTACAGCTTCTACGGTTGATGTCTTCTTTTCAAAATAGCATCCAATCTTTTAAACATGTATTTATTTTTTGATATAGCAAACCAAAAGCCGACATAAGTTTTCCTTTACTTTATATTGATTTTTGCACATTGTTGATGTGGAATTCGATTCTTCCAAGTTCAATACCCAAATCATAGAGATTATCGCAAACATAGAGTATCAAATCATAAAGAAACAATAAAGGAAAGGGAGACACATGATTTTATAGTGACTTGACAATCACGTCTATGTCCACTTAGTGTAATCTATCATTTATTATACTGTATGATTACAACACTGTTAATTTTCTATGAAAGAAAGTGGAGAAAAAAAATGTTATGTTAGTTGCAGCAAAGTCCTTGGTAATGTCGACCAGAGAGAAGGAGATCGAACCTTCGTGAAGTCCAGAAATCAACTATTTATAAGGAGGCATGGATCCAGTTCAACCAAGACCGCATCCAATATGAAGTTTGTGGAGTAGCGCGTTGATCACGTTCAAGAAGTTACATGAGACTCCAAAATGTGTAGTATCCATCTCGACATAGTCCTAGTTGAATGAGATTCCAGAATGTGTAGTATCCAGCTCGACATAGTCCAGTTCGACATAGTCGAACCAGATTGGTCGATCCGGAAACCAAGTGATAATGTGGTGGTGGCAACGTGACTATATCGAGATGGGTTATTCGATCCAGGACTATCGAACTGGAGTTGCTGATCTGAAATGAGGTTATGAGTTGCTTGGTTGAACCGACTTTACCGAACCGAAATCCAAGTATTATATTTGCATGTCTTCGAGTGTTTTTCCAATTCGATTGAGTATAATCAGGCTCTCCTAATCCCATGTCCAAGTCCTGAGCACTTCGGTAGTCGAAAATCCAATTTGTGATTGTATTGTAAAAAGGGGGGTCAACACCTGCCCCTAAAACATGTCATTTTGTGAAAAAAAATTCTATAATTCAGAAATCCTAAGAAAACAAAAGGAGTCCGAGTAGAAATCCAATACTCGAAGAACAAAAATCTACGATCGTGCCGAATCGCAATAAATAGAAAGCCGAAATCCGTGGTCACTTCGGACCATATTAATATAAAACCACGATCGCTTAGGACCGTATCGATTGAAAGCCACAATCAGTCTAGATTGTATTAAACAGAAACCATGATCACTCCATATCATATTAATAAATAATCATAAATATAGATTTCTAATGAAGTCCCACGATTTCGTCGGATCATAATATGAGAAATCCAACTCCAATAAATCCAAAATTCATGGCCTCGCCAGGACCAGTCAAAGCGAGTGTAATTCATACCTATAAGTAAATAAAGCGAACTGTTTTGCCAAGTCTAAACAAAACCGTTTAGTGTGATGACCCCAAACTCTCGTGCCATATAAGCAAGGATAATCATTGGAATATAACTCATAAACAATAACAGTAGAACAGAAATATATCATTACACCAGATAATGTACAACAAATTACACTGGAACAAATATAATCATCAGAGTTACACAGTATAACAGGATCATATTTAGTACAAAATATAGTTTCATCTTTATATTAAATGTCTGCCACGGAATCAAACATAATATACGTAACGAAGTCTGAACAGTATAATAGAAATGATAAATCCATCTTCAGCTCCATAGCTATCCAGAATGAGCCTGCTAAAATTAACCTGAACACAAGGCTGCCCGTGTAGAAAATAGGGGCTTCCGAGTTTGCAAGTGAAACAAACTACGAGTCAGTCATGAGACTGGTATGAGAAATCTTACTTAACCTATTTAACAATAAGGTCAATCACAGGACCACGCCGCTAACGCGGAACAAGTTTACTCCATTGGATTGCCAGTGCATAAACAAAGTAAATCATTTAAACAACGCAATGCTTTTCATAGAAAATGAAGCCATTATAAGACTCAGGTCCCATCACACAATGCAACGCAAGACGGAGGATAGAGTTTTACCTTATAATGGCCAAAATATACTTGATACGTATAAATCAAAATCATTTCATATTATTACTAATGCATATATGTTTCAAAAACAATTTCAATCATAATCTATCATTCATAGACGACATGGGTACCATATATCATGTCGCCACATATAGGTTTACAATCAAAACCGCACAATGTCGTATTGGAAATTGGATTTCCGTCATGAACCAAGGCAAGGGATCGTCCTTACCGACTTCAAGATAATCTAACATACCATGTCTCAGGGCCCAGACTCAGGTGAGCCCCTGGACCGTCAAGGCCGGTCCACACAGAGTGGATTAAAATGCCTGAACAATACATTTCCCCGCCCTATGGGGTGAAACGGTCAATACGTCGACCATATCATCCATCGTCCCCGTAGTGACCGATATAACCGAGGCGCCTCGCTGTCCATCATCCACATATGTAAAAATGTCTGGGCTCTATACCATGACACCACTCCTAGCTAGAAGGAAACGCATGTCCTCCCTGAAGTCCTCTCCCGTTTCTGGTTCATACCCGGGGTGTGAGGCTCGCGAATTAATGCCATATACAAAGCTATGCTATATTAAAATCATGCTTTGATCATCAACCACAAGGCTCTGCTTTTCAACAAAAGCCTTGATCACTGCATCTCAGCATGCCACGTTGTCAATCTACAACGTCAGACACACATCCATTTACAAGTCCGTTCTGGGTCTGAACGAAAGCAAAGGCACCTTATTCCTCGTCCCATACGCCTAATACAAGAGAGAGGCCCTCACACATCTGAACAATCAACAAGTACGTCCAGACAACTACCACTGTAACCCTTTCAAGGCAGCAACTCCAATCAAAGGCATCAGTAGCCATCCATTCGATGTGAAGATTATCGGTCTTGCACCGTCTTCATATCTTCGACTTTTCAATCATCGATCAATTATTTGAAATGAGAATTAACTCGGCCTTTTCAAATAATTCACGTATATTTAGAATTCAAATTAATTTTTTCTATGGTTAAACTATTCGACATCCACATTTCAGTTCATTAGTATAATTTTCATGTCAAACACATCCAACCATCAAAATATCTGATAAACCAAGTAAAATCGGTTTATCTCCATTCCACATCGTTTATAATATTTTAAAACGATTTTTCACTATTTTTATTTATTTAAAAATAGTCCATTTCCATTGAACGACGTTTCAGGTCATTCGATGGCACTGGCGCTGCTCTCGTCCAAATTTGATTTAAATATTTCGAAAAATCTAACTGTTGGATCTTAACGAATTTTATATCGTTGGAAAGATCTTTCCAAAGCGAACCCAACGGTTCCATTTTCGGGAAAATTCGATGGTCAGATCTCCCGTAATAATCGTTTAAAATTACGATTTCAAAACACGAACTGCAGCGTCGTTATTTGTTTTATTTTTATTATATTTATATATATAATTATAATTTAATCGACAATTTCTAAACCGTTTATACTTCAAAATTTTGGCTAATGCCTTTAAATTTCGAAAAATTTCGCCATAACCTCCTTTGTACAGGGAGAGGTTTGGAAATTTATTGGGCCATATTAGGTACCAAATAAATCCATTATAAGCACACACAATTTTTAGTGTCCTATCTATGCCCGAGGGAGTGTGTAAAATTACTCCAGGGATAAATCTCGTCACCTCGTCTAGTGTTGGAAAATAAATAATCCATGTGGCGTATCTAATAACTAGAGAGACATGATTATTGTCAACTCTACACCCGTGTGGGGTTTTTATTTAATCTGGCAATTTACCGTTATATTTATTTTGTCCATATCAGTTCTCAGTTCAACCTGTAATTCAATCAACGCCATACGAACATCTCGCTCGTATGGTAATCTCAACCTCGTCATACAAGCTCCAAATGCTTATATGGAATATGATATGCTATGAAATCAATTGTTTGTCTTCGGTTCAACCTGAAATACAGTCATCTCCATACAAGCATCTCACTCGTATGGTAATTCTAACCTTGTCACATAAGCTCCAAATGCTTATGTGGTATATGATAGAGTATGCTATCTTCACGAAGTATGTCATGCAGTGTAGTGAAAAAATTAACTATTACTATTCTATGGTGTTGTTTATAATCTCACACAGAACAACCAGCACACCACATCCAATGACATTCACAAGAGTTGATATATAAATAAAATTGCGCAGCCAACTCATTAAGGTTTACCTATTTGTCGGGCACGCAAATAAATTCTTTACTCAACAGCAAATTCATTTACCTATTTAGCATATGTATATACATGCATATCTAAGCTAAAAATAATATTTTTAGCGAACAAATACTTATTTTCATACATGACTATTTTTAACAGTTCATATACATGTTAAAAATAATATTTCTAATGAACAAACATTTATTTCAACCCGTGGTTATTTTTAACACCTCATATATGTGATAAAAGTATTATTTTCAATCAACAAATATTTATTTCAACCTTTGGTTATTTTTAATAGTTCATAGACATGTTAAAAATATGATTTTTAATCAAAAATTTTTTATTTCAACCTGTGGTTATTTTTAACAGTTCATATACATGTTAAAAATATTATTTTCAATCAACAAATATTTATTTCAACCTATGATTATTTTTAACAGTTCATATTCATCTTAGAAATATTATTTTCAATAGACAAATATTTATTTCAACCTTTGGTTATTTTTAACAGTTCATATACATATTAAAAATATTATTTTCAATCAACAAATGTTTTTTTCAACCTATGGTTATTTTTAACAATTCATATTCATGTTAAAAATATTATTTTCAATCGAAAAATATTTATTTCAACCTTCGATTATTTTTAATGGTTCCTACATACAATAAAAATGTGATTTTTATTGTTAAGGCATTTTATTTCCAACATGAATATTTTTAGTGATTTATATATATAATAAAAATGTGATTTTTATTGTTCAAACAATTTATTTCAAACATGAATATTATATATACTTCACACATACAATAAAAATGTTATTTTTATGTTCAAACAATTTATTTCCAACATGAATATTTTATATACTTCATACATACAATAAAAATATTATTTTTATCGTTCAAACAATTTATTTCAAACATGAATATTTTATATGCTTCCTACATACAATAAAAATGTTATTTTTATTGTTCAAACAATTTATTTCAAACATGAATATTTTATATACTTCATACATACAATAAAAATGTTATTTTTTTCATTCAAACAATTTATTTCAAACATGAATATTTTATATACTTCATACATACAATAAAAATGTTATTTTTACCATTCAAACAATTTATTTCAAACATGAATATTTTATATACTTCATACACACAATAAAAATGTTATTTTTATCATTCAAACAATTTATTTCAAACACGAATATTTTAAATACTTCATACATACAATAAAAATGTTATTTTTATCGTTCAAACAATTAATTTCAAACATGAATATTTTATAAACATCATACATACAATAAAAATGTTATTTTTATCATTCAAACAATTTATTTCAAACATGAATATTTCAGAAAATTCATACATATAATAAAAGTGTTATTTTTATCGTACAAACAATTTATTTCAAACATGAATATTTCAGAAAATTTTAGCATTACAACGACAGGGTATTTAGCAGCGGCACCGTGTCCAGCGCGACTCCTCTGCTATCCTAGGCCTTGCAGCATTACAATACTTTCATTTCAATGATTTCCACAATATCATTCATTTTCACAACACAATGAATATACCACAAACACAGCCAATTTTGTTGCAACCACAATCAATCATCCACAATCACAACCCAAACAATTTATATCGTCCATGGTCTGTGGACGAGGGAAGTGTGTGTGTGTGTGTGTATATATATATATGTGTGTGTGTATAAATATATTTATTTCCATTTCAATTTCATATCAATTCCATTCAACGCATATATGATTTATACAACGCATGTACAATTTATACATCGCTAATATAAGTTATACAACGCCCATATACGAGATATACAACGCGTATATAAGTTATACAACGCGTATACATTCCAATTTGAATTTATATTGCTCACATTGGGTTCCACTCCTTCTAAAATTGTAGGAAGCTCCAAAAATTCGTCGGTCTCTTCTAGAATGTAGAAGACGTCGTCACGAGTCCAATGTCTCCTGTTTCACTGAATTTCGACAACATATGAAAAAGATATGATTTTTATTCTAAAATCACAATTCGTAATGCTTTTAACTATTATAAACAGTTCAAAATAAATCAGCCTTATACCTTCTAAACTCGTTCAAAACTAGGTTTTGATCTCGCGCAAAAATTGAAGCGCTTCAGGCCGGTCGGGTTTTGCCACCTTGCAGGAGCTCGGAGACGCACGCAAATCGATGGTTGAGGTGCTCAGATCGATGGCGGTAGGAGGCTCCGACGGTGGTTGAAACGCGACAACTTCAGGGCATCGGTTCTCTCCACATACACAACGATAAAATATAAACCCTATATGGATTTGAAGATCTCGAGGAGCATTACAAAATCCTCAACTGGAGCAATGAATTTTATTGAGTGATTTGAGAACTAAAGAGGAGAGAAGGTAAGAACAGCTTGCCACCGTATATCGAGAGGGTGTCGGGGTTTTTTATGGATTTTTAGAAAATTAATTAATAAAAGGAATTTTCCTATTTGCCGATATATATATATACTAAAAATAGTGTTTTCCTATCCGAAATCCAAATCAAACCCAAGGACTGACACCTCTAGCTAAATACCCCCATTTCGGACACAATGGAATATGTTTCGTAAGCCCATTCGACTGTTATAGTCAGTTTTTCTTCAAATTAAAATATAAAACATTCAAAATTGGATTTGAACGTACATTTTAATTTGCCGGGGCCACATACTGATTCCAAAAATTCCCGAACTATGTTGGGACGATACGGTCCCAACAAAATTAATTTCGTTGAATTTGGAGACCGTTTGAAAAATGGACTTTTGCTGGTCGATCCAATTCAAACTGAAATTACCAAACGCGTTTTCCTTTGCCAAGCTCACATATCCACTCCAAAAATGATGGAATTTTAAACCTAGCAATAATTTAACATTTCAGATCCAACCAAAGTAGTTTCGTCGAAAACGGAGGTCAGATTTGCAAAATGTCTATTTTTAAGGGCTATATTTATTCCATAGCGACTATTCTGAATATTCAATTGGCCATAACTTTTGATTCCTACTATGAAATTTTAATTTTTCAGATTCGTTAGAAAGATATTTTTAAACTGATTTAAATATTTTTGGTTTCATTGAAATCCGATTTATTTTGAATCCTGTACATTCAGTCAAAGTTCAAAATCAAAATTTTAAACTGCCGCGCCATTTCAGGCTCGTTATATAATTAAAATAAATTTATTCGTTCTAACTTCATTTAAAATAAATTTTTAGTCGCTATTATTTCTAATAAATTATTTTAAATATTCTAAATTCATTAAAATAGCCAAAATAAAAATTTTAAATTAGTTCTGATTTTTCGGGTTGTTACATTTAGCCTCTTCAAGCATAAATACCGAGTATAGTCCATACACAAGTTTCAATTGACTTATCTTGTCAAGTCCTGACAAGACAGTCCAACCGTTCAGGCATAACCCATACTTGGAAATCCAAATCGAGCATGATCCGTATTTGGTCCATGCCCAAGTGATCTTGCCAAATCTTGACAAGGCAACTAAGTCCCTCAGACATACTGTAACAACCCTGAATCTTGGAACCAATTTAAAGTTTATTTTTAGTTGATTTATGGATTTTAAATATTTAAAGTGATTTATTTCAATTATTAATGACTTAAAATTTATTTAAAACGGGTTTGAACGTAAAAATTGTTTTATAATTATAAAACGAACTCATAACAACATGGTAGTTTGAAAATTTTAGTTTTGAATTTCAATTAAATGTACATAATTCGCTATAAGTCGGATTTTTGTAAAATAAGAAACGTTAGGATCGATTGAATTATATATTTCTAACGAATATGAAAAATTATATTTCATATTATAAATTGTAAGTTATGTCCAAATCAAAATTTAAAATAGTCTCTATGAAATCGTTTATAAAATATAACGATTTATTTAAATAAAAGAATTTTAGTGTAAATTGAATACCGTTTGATTGGAAAATTGTAATGTCGGGTTATAAACTCAAATATGTTTATTTTACTACTATATGATATTTTATTTGGATATATATGATAATATTAATATATTATTATTTATTGAAACTCTTTTTGAAATTATTAATATTTTATCGGTATTACATAAGCCTTTAAAAATGGATATCTTGCAAACAACCTCTGCAACGAAATCAATTTTTTTGGATCCGTAATATTAAATTATTGCTAGATTTCAAATTTCGTGATTTTTGGAGTCAATATGTGGTCGTGCGTGATTTTAATGTGAAAACCAGTCAATATTCTGACTTTAAAAATACGCTGTTCGAGCAAACGGACTCAGAATTTGATGAAACAAGTTTTTTTTGGTCCGTAATGTCAAGACATAGTTGCGTGTCAATTTTCATTGAAAATGGGATTCCTATGTGATTATACGATTTTTAAACAATGAAAATAGATAAAAATTGAGTAGAATTGAATAAAATATAATAATCAAGTTAAAAACTTATATTTTGACCCTATATAACTTTTTTATTATTCCCAAACCCTGACTCCCCATTCTTAGGTCAACTTCTTCACGTCGTCAACTTTCCTCCTTAGCAAAAACAAATGTGATGTTTAAAAAATCCAAACAAAGTGAATAAATTCCTATAAATTCTGAAATTAGTATATTTGGGTTCATGGAAGGGTGCTCTTTAAGCTGATGTAGGTTTTGGGAGGGTTCCAACATGTTTAGTTCACTGCAAAAATTTGACAGTAAATAGGCGTGAGTTGGGGTTGTGATTCATGGGATATTCAAGCTTCAATTCATGTTCTAGCTATTGTTTTTGGAATGAGCATGGAGATTAGAGCTTGTATGCTAAGTTTTGTGGAATTCGGTGCTTATACTTGTCGAGATCCGCTAAGATGCCGTGTGTAAAATGCTGGTGATGCGGTTTTCTAGGGGGGGTTTAAGCGGGTTGTGGAGTGATCTAGATGAGAAGAATGATGGTGGTAATGGTTTGGATTTTAATGAAGTAGCGAGGGAGAGGGAGGGAGCTTGAAGACAGCGACAATGGGGCATTTTGGAGCAGTGTATGTAGTAGATCGGCGTGTATTTTTGGGGGAGGAAGAAGGATTAGGCAAGTAATTAAGGTTAATTAATTAAAGTTAATGACATACGTATATGTATAGAAACTTGTAAAATACACAACTTTTTTATACATGATCAGAATTTGACGAAATAGGATATGTTGGATCGAAGAGAGCTTCGCAATGAAACTGATTTGGAGCTTGTGGTAATTTTTGGTGGAGGAAAACGTCTGATTCAACCAATCGACCGTTAATTTAATGATAAATCACTAATGTGAGAACTATCACTCAAACTATTTTTTTTTATTATAACCATAACTGAATATATATTGATTGCCTATGACGATTTTTATCTAATTAATTTTCATAAATTGTTTGAAAACCATATGGATGAGTGGATGATTGATTGTGATATGTTAAGAATGTAATACTGAGTTAATAATAATGTCAAAAACATTGTTAAAATATTTGTGGTAGTTGATATTGGATTAAACATCCATTTACAAGTTGAGCGACTTGTTTATGTTCACCTATTTAAGTGATATCGATTAGATTGAATAATAACTTGAAACGAATAAGTTATGATTAATTACATGGATATATGAGATTTGAATGGATTGAGTAATTTATAAACTATTGTTTATGGACGTAGACCCCACACAGGTCTTGAGATGATAATTTTACATGTCTCCCATATGTGTAGATGAATCACTTTGTGTGAATTGGATGCGGTGTGCTGGATGTGAATTGGATGTTAAATAGTTTTCACAGCTACTATTGGATGCATATGATGTATGAAACCCATATAAATTTAATTATACAGTGTTTGATTGAGTTCATTCCAATCTGGAATAAAAACGAATATTTAAATATAATATTCAGTGAAGATTCAAAATTTAATTTTGATGTCCGATTTCGGATGGACACGAATATATTAGAATATCCATGAATAGTCATAACTGAAAACGAATTGATCTGAATTAATTTTCGTATAATTATGGCTTGTACAAGTTTATTTGAAATGAATCGTAATTTCAGAATATGAAGTTGTGTTAAGTAAATAAATAACTTTTTAACTCGAACGGATTATTCTATCGATCTTAATTATTTTTATAATGAATATCAAGAAAAATTGATTTCAAAATCTGATTTTTTTTAAAATATTATTATTTTAATAATATAATAATATGGGATGTTCAATTTTGATTTAAAATTGAAGTGAAGTTGAAATCGTTTTTAAACAAAACTATAAACGTTTTTTAAAATACGTTTTGAATAGAAATCAACAAAACCAATTATATATAATATAATGGCTTAATATGGAGATATTTGATTTTGAAAGGAAAAGATTGAAATGGAATTTCAAATGGTAGTTGAAGATAATTTATATAATTTATAAATTATTTTCAAATCAATTTGGTTTATATTTTAATTATAAACAAATTCGGGCTTGAATAGTACATGTCGCGCAGCGACAGTTCGCGAAGTTCACCCATAACTTCGAATTAACGTAACGGGAGATTTGACTATCAGATTCTCCTGAAACCGAAACCGTTGGGTTCATATCGAAAATATATTTCAATTGAATATAAGAGATTTAAAATTTAACGGTTAGATTTTAAAATATATCCAAATCAGTTTTGGAAAAAGGTCGCTATGGATGCAGTTCAGTGGCTTATATTGGAAACCGACTGTAAGGGCCTTAATAAAACTATTAAAAATATGAATAAATTATGATAAATCATAATAAACGATATGAAAAGATTCTGGAATGAAATATTCTAGTTTTGAAAAGATAAATGATATTTTTTATCTGAGTAGGTTAGTTAATAGCTAGTGTAAGAGTCCAATGATTTTAAAATAACATATTGGATTGTGAATGGTCTTGATATAACCATAATTTTTCCAATACATATAAATTAGATAGGAGTTGAATGGAAATAATTTTTGGATATTTCGATTTTGGATTCCGTGATTATACGGATATCGTTAAGGAATTTGGAAGATATAGATATCGTTATTCCTAATACAATATCTATTGGTTTCAGAATTTGATGTTAAATATAAGCGATGTGTTTTCAATTCAGAGCCTTGTATTTAATATCAAATTTGATTTTGGGTTTGTCGTGAATGGTGTCTTCAATAACCTTGTGTTAAACCCAGCCAAAAATGAAGTTTGTGAAATAAATCTTTTAATTAAGAATAAGGAAGTTTTTCCAATTTAGTAAATTTAATTGGAATTGAATTAAAGTTTAATTTTGGGTTCATTGTGAACCATGTTTTAAATAACAATGGTTCTTTAACCCAGTTAACAGTGAAATTATGATTCCGAATTTAAGAATCTTTTAATTAATATTAATGAAATAAATATTTTAATTAAGATTTAGTGAAGTTTTCTAATATAATAAATTAAATTGGAATTGAATGTAATCCAATTTAATGATGATCGAGCTGAACTTCAGTGGAGGAAGACCTATACTATTTGAGGAATTTAAAAGGCTTTGCCATTATTCCGTTTATAGGATTAGTCTGACAAGGAAATTTATATCGATTACATACGGTTATTATTTTCGTGATGATTCCAGTGAAATGGAAGTTGATTTTGGGTTCATCGTGAACAATGTTTTAAATGACCTTTGTTCTTTAACCAAGATAAAGACAGGATTAATTTCCTAAAGTCGAATAATCATTAAAAAAATATTTTTGGTGATTAAAACTAAGTTGGGTTTTAATAAATCTTTAATAGATTGAAATGTGAATGAGTTAATTAAATTTACCAAATTTGAGAAGTGTTCGAGAATGGAGTACCACCAGTTTTACTCCATGCGATAGTTAAATCTTTAATTAGATTTGGAACGTTAAATGGTAATTAAATTTACCGATAACACAATGAGTATCAGATATGGAGTACTACCAGTTTTGCTCCATGGGATGAATAGGTTGAGATTTGGATAATAAAATGAATGATTACCTTGGTAAGGCTCGATAATCCCGGCTAGTTTTATAAACCTTAATCTGGTTTAAGTTGCGAAAAGATATTATAAGATCTTTTGAAATGGTTTTCAAGGAATAGACTAAACAATAAGTTTAAATGAGATAATCTTTGATAAGATTAATGGGAACCTTTCCCAGAGTAAAGAATATTTGAATAAAAGAATATTCTGGATTGGAATGAGGCGTATGATGTGTTATATATCACTTGATTATAAGATACGCGAGTTATTTGGAAAGACCGGGTTTAACCCATTATGAATAACCGTTAGGATGATTAAAGGTCGAAGATTTGAAGACGGTGGTCGAAGATTGGAGATCTTCACCTCGTTTGGATTATTGTTGATGTATCGCTTGGGGGGTACACCCAAGACGAGGTATGTAACACCCCACACTTTTCTATGTCCAAATTTCGACAAAAATCGAAACTCAAACACAACCAAGCATGGAGCGTGTAAATCTGGTACCTGCAATAAATGAGCATGAACATAATACAGGTATGATAAGATAACTCACAGTGCAAACAAAATAGGATAAACTAGTATTAACTCAAGTAACTACCTTTTCAAAGTAAGCCACTTTGCCAATACCAAGCATGAGAGAGAACGAGAATCGAAACCCGAACTAAAACACCTGTGAGAATCCGACCTTATCTAGAAAACCTGAGTGGTTGTAATGAGGAGGGGGGTCAGAACAAAAAGATTCCGGTGAACAGGAAATGTCAAACACAGATTATAATACACAAACGTATCCTATTTGGTTAAGCCCAAGATGTATGCCTATCAAAGTCAGTGATTCTAACCTAACCTTGTAAATATTTTATGCACGACTCTACTACCCTTCCCAAGGTAGCATTCCCGAAGTAGATAGAATGTTTACGCATATATTTAGCAGGTTCCATATGTCAAGGTATGTCTACGCAGCACATAAGATTCACACAAACACCAATTATCTAACCAATGAGGTGGATGTTGTAACAACCCGGATTTTCAGAACCAATTTAAAAAAATTATTTTGGCTATTTTAATGGATTTTGAATATTTAAAATGATTTATTTTGAATAATAACGACTAAAAAATTATTTTAACCGAAGTTAGAATGTATAAATTTATTTTAATTATACAATGAACTTGAAATGACTCGGTAGTTCGAAAATTCGATTTCTAATTTTAATCTAATATACAGAATTCAATATAAGTCAGAATTGAAAGAAGCAAGAAATGTTTGAATCTGATTAACTATATCTTTCTAACGAATGTAAGAAGTTGAGATTTCATAATATAAATTGAAAGTTATGTCCAGATTAAAATTTGAAATAGTCGCTATGGAATTTATATATATTTTAATAATATAAAGCCCTTAAAAATATCCATTTTGCAAACGACCTCCATTTTCGACGAAACCACTTTTGTTGGATCCGAAATGTCAAATTATAGCTAGATTTCAAATTTTATAATTTTGGAATTAATACGTGAGCGTGGTGAATTTAAATGCGTTTTGACAGTTTTAGTTTGAATTGGATCGACTGGAAAATGGCCATTTTTCAAACGGTCTCCAAATTCGATGAAATTATTTTTGTTAGAACCGTATCGTCAAAACATAGCAGGATTTATTTTTCTGTAATTTTTGGAGTTAGTATGCGGCCCCGGTAAATTAAAATGCACGTTTAAATTCAATATATATTGATTTATATTTTAATTTTGACGAAAACGGGTCAAAATGATAGAATTGGCTTATGAAAAATATTCCATTATGTCTGGAATGGGGGTATTTAGCTGCGGGCGACACTCATTGGGATCCGTTTGGAGATTGGAATGTTAAACTTCGAAATTTTGAAATAAATCAATTAAAAAACAAAAAACATGGTATATGTTGTAATATATATATATATATATATATATATATATATATATATATGAATTTGTGAATATGCGTTTATTAGTTCTATGTTTAGTCCCACATCATGGGAATAAGCTAAAGATCAGCTCCAAAAGCCTATATATAAAGGAGCCAATGTAATAGAAAGAATACACATCTGAATGAATAGAAATGTCCTCTCTCCCTTATTTCTTCTGTTTTGTGTTCATTTTATAACACGTTATCAGCACGAAGCTCTATTAGAGCTATTGTTAGAAATATTCTAGATCTATATCTATGGATCTATCATGTAAGTAGTTTTTATTTGAAGATATCAATTCATGAATTTATATATTTGTTATACAATTATTTTCTGTTTGAGAATATTAGATCAATGGATCTATGAATTTGTCATATCTAGATTATGTTTCAGTGGATCTAAACTTTTTAGATCTAATTAATTTTTTAACTTAGTGGTTTTTAGATATCCACCTATTCATATTTGATCTGGTATTATGGTATACCAAATATTTTTTTTTAGGAAGATCCATTCATTTTCTTTTTATAATATTATATATGGATCTTTTACCCCATACGCCAAACATAAAACATCTTTATTTGCTACTTTATCTGTTTAGTAACAGAGAAGCTATTGCTAATAGGTATGCATATATGTAAATAGCAAGCTGCTTGTTAACCAACATATGTATTACTGTGGCCATTATTTTTGTTATGTAACATGGTGTATGGCTCCTTGACGGTTTGTATTATTTCATTATTTTAAAAAGTTCATTGTAAATGCATAGAGAAAGACTTGCAGATTTGGATAATTTTTTAATGATCCCATTCCGTAAAATATTCAATTTATTACATGCATGTCTATGGTCCTATTCTATTTTACGAGATCTGCATTTTTTTTAATGACATAACAGTACTATAGTTTCATCGCTTTTTCCGTTCGTTAATTTGTTAATTCGTTTTGATAATTATAGAACATGTATACTGATATGTGAATTTTGTTTAATTAAGCATCTACAATTATTTTTTTGTGTAGTTCACAAAAATGTCGAACACTGAAATCCATTTACAATCTCAATACTTAGAGAATACCACTAAAAATGGTAATAATATGTCCCAGCAGGACAAAACAAAGGCTCTGATATTTTTAAGAGGCCATATCCACGATGATCTAAAATCAGAATATTTAACCAAAAAAGAGATCCTCTCCACTTATGGAACTCTATGAAGGAGCATTATGACCACCAGAAGACAATCATACTTCCAAACACAAAGCAAGAGTTGTTGAACCTGAAGTTCAAATGCAAATGACCTGAAGCTCATATGATCTAAAGTTCATATACAAAATTTTCAAATAAGGAACCTGAAGTTCATATGCAAACAAGGAACTCGAAGTTCATATGCAAACAAGGAACCCGAAGTTCATATTCAAATGAGAAACATGAAATAAAGCATAAAAGCATATAATTGCATTTAATATTTGCATATAGCAAATGACCTGTAAAAGGAAAGGATTTGAAAAACAATGAAAGGAAAATTTTCAACAAACAGGAAAAAGCCTTATATTCCAACTTTATGCTACATATAATCTCTTGAAGAAACTTATTATTGGAAGAGATCATTACATTTATAATAAATACTATTTTCTTGAAGAAAAATAGTAAAATGACTCTCATATGTGAAAAAGGGCACTTTCTAGAAAAGTCACTTCAATTTAAAATATATAATAACAATATATGAATTATGATAAAACTTGAAGTTTTATTATAGTCGTTTTGGAACATATTATATTTCTAGAAGAAATATTTCATTGTTTCTTAGGAAAACTTTTATAAAGAAAATATGCATCCCGAAGATCATATTGCGTTAAGATCTAAATATTGATCTTAATTCTGCACACCGAAAGTGAATGCAAAAACTATTTTTGTCATTACATGGAAAATTTAGAACCTGCAGTTTCTAAAAAGGCAAGAAGCAATTTTGATATAAAAAGAAAGATCTAAAAGATCTTTATATGAGTTGTATAATTAAAAAAATATGTAATTTTTATGTTTGTGAATTTTATTTATAAATTTACAAGTTTTTCAAATCATTCATATTGAAGAATGAGAAAAAAAATTGAATATGAGATATGTAGTTTATTTTTGTTTATAGTTGTGAATTTTATGTACATATCTGTAAATTTTTGAACCATTCATGTTAGAGAATGTAAAATGTTGATTATGTGATTGATAAATATATTATATTACCTTATTGTAATAAATGCATTGAATGATTAGTTATTGTTAGTTAATTGATGTATGTTTGTATTTGGAATAAGAATAAACATATGTATTATTATTCGATGTATTTAGCTAATAATAACTAATGTTATGGAAGAAAGGATAGAACCACAACCTGAAGTTGTGCAAAGAAAATATTTATTCTGGAAGTTGTATAACTCAAAGTCTTGGACCTGAAGTCTTGAATTATATATTTATATATATGTATATATATAAACATTTTTGATAAAGTAGACAAGTTTGAAATCTTGTCAATTAGCAAGAATGTAAAAGCTTTTAAAATAGAAGTATGTTAAAAGGTTGAGAACTAGAAGTTCATCATAAATTTATAAAATTGATATGCATATGTATGTGTATATATATGCATAGGAACTCGAAGTTCCTCAATCAATGAATTTGAAATACTTCATAATTTAGAAGCCTGAAGCTTTATTCAAACCATATGAAATAATAACATTACACTTCTTAAAGAAGTTAAATCATATGCGACAATAATAATGCATCCAAAGATTGCACAATTTTCAAAATGAGTTGTATCTTGCTTATATATATTTATATTACATATCGTATTAAAGAATAAATTTTAACAACTCGAAGTTGTTATATATTTTATTTGAACTAGAAGTTCAACACAGTAGAACCAGAAGTTCAATACAGTGGAACCAAAAGTTCAATACAATGGAATCATAAGTTCAATATAGTTTAACAAACATGAAATTGTTTATATATTATTTGAACCAGAAGTTCAATATAGATAAACAACTTGAAGTTGTTCATATATTTCATTTGAACCAGAAGTTCAATGTAGTTCCAAATCAGATATTCTGGATATTATGATACGATATTTAAGATTCGCATTGATATTGCTTGATAAGCAAAAATTAATGATTGGAAACTTATGAACAATTTTTTCTAAAGTATGTAACTCGAATGAGAAAGAATATGCAAATCAATTACATATGTAATACGTGGACGCACGTATATACACATATATGCGAAAAATTTATTAACAACCTGAAGTTTTCATGAACCCATATTATAAATCATGCATATATTCTATTTCAGAAAGTCGATTGACATCAATATTGAATGACCTGAAGTCATGTGCATATTCAAATGATAGAAAATTCCTCCAAGTCATCGGATCAATGAAAGGGAATAACTAATGCAATATGAATGCATCTTATCAATTAATAATAGCATTATCCTCCTACAATTGAAATACATCTAATGTATTTGCTAGCTATGTTGCTATAATGGATCAAAAATGAATCCAAAGTAGGTTTATTATTTAAAGTGACAATGTTTGTCAACATTGAGAGGGAGGATAAAGGAATCATCGATGTTAAATATTTGCTAACATATAGAATTATGCAAAGTATTAAGTAACTTGCATAAATTATCAATTATGTCCCTAATAAACTTTCTCCAATATACAGTTGAATCCCCGAAGGATCAAAAGGTGTAAATCACAGCTGAAAATGTGGTATAAAAGTCAGTTCAAAATATCTTTGGAGTAAGTCATAAAGATGCAAAATAAAGGAGGTAAGTGTTCCTAAAGAAACACTTAAATGTGCTTTAAAAGAAACCCATGACATGATTGTCAAAATAACCCCAAAAGTGGTTTATGTACCTAAAGTATGATAATTTTTTGAGATCTCAATAAATCATGAATAGAACTGACAGAAAATAATCATCGATGATAAATTAATAAATAATAAAGCGCTTACATTTATAAATGGATTAAAATCCCATATTAGCGAGAAACATGATTGGCCATCATGAAATTCTCCTAAATAAGATATATGGACCTGTGGTCCATAAGATATGAACCTGTAGTTCATAAGGTAAAATAGAAATATATATAATGACAAAAGCACGTGGAAGTTAATGAAACACCATAGAGTGTAAAGTGCCATGAGCATTGTATTTTTCAGAGTTAATTGAATTGATTAAAGTGGTGAAAGTGTTTAAAACACTTACAATAGCCTGAAGGTATAAATGATGAAAGTATACAAATTCTAGAAGAATTTGAATAACTTTGGTAGTGATAAAGAGCAAGAAATGTAGATTACAACATTCTTTTAAGTATTGTTGTTATGAAAATCTTGAAATAATTCATGATGAGTAGATCACTTCCGGCTTTCAAGAATTATTGTAGTGAAACTCTTAATATCCATTGAAGTGATAGTTGCGATATGCAAAAGTTATTATAATATATAAGTTCCTGAAGAACATAAAGAATACAAAGAATATGTCCGATAGATTACAGCATTCTTCTAAGTATTGTTGTAATGAAAATCTTGATATACTTCAAGATGAGTAGATTACTTCCTGCTTAGTGTTGTTGGAATGAAAGTTGTCTCACTCATCAAATGTGTATTGCAATATTCAAGCCCGATTGAAATAGAAAATTATAAGCACATGAAGTGTATTCATAAATGAATATTAGTATCATACAAATCACAAAAGGGAGGTGTTCTAAATAAGAAAACATGCCTGAAGCATGGAAATGCACATGAAGTTTTAAAAGAAAAACTTCATTAAGAAGTATTTGTAAGCAATTTGAGTTATTGAAAGAAGAATATGAATTCAGAGAAAATTATTAAATCAGGGGGAGCATCCACAAGTATGATATAATGCACTCTTTTTCCTTAACTAAGTTTTTCCCCACTGGGTTTTCTTAGTAAGGTTTTAATGAGGCATGGGTCATGATCCAGAAGTATCAACCCAAAGGTAACATACAAAAATAAGTTATAATATACTCTTTTTCCTTATTTAAGATTTTTCCTACTGGATTTTTCTTATTAAGGTTTTAACAAGGCATAACATTGATCCAGAAGAATCATACTACTTTTGACGTAGTAAATATGATATTGTATATTGTACTCTTTTTCCTTCACTAAGATTTTTCCCATCGGGTTTTTCTTAGTAAGGTTTTAACGAGGCAACATTTTGATCCAGAAGTATCAAACATATTTTGATGCAGTAAACTATTATTTATGAAGAAGACAAGGCAGTTTGGATGACTCAGATTCAAGTGAATTATATCAAGTATGATAGGATGGAGCACATTTCTTCTAAATTTCTCTTCACACATGCATGAAAGGATAACAAGAAAGAGGAGAAACAAATTCAGTTTCAAGAAAAGAGGGTAGATCCGTTCTCAAAGGCAATTTCCAAATCAACATTGCAGAAGATGATATACAAAATTGGCATGCGTCGACTACGTCAATAGACTAATTGAATAATGAGTTATAAATAAGGGGGAGCATATAAAATTATTCTATAATGTACTCTTTTCCTTCACTAATATTTTTCCCACTGGGTTTGTTAGTAAAGTTTTTTAATGAGGCATTTTCTTGATCCTGAAGTATCAACTCTTACGGTAACATTGTAAAACATGTTACCTAAAGAGGAAATAAATTTGCACTCTTTTCCTTGTTTATGATTTTTCCCACAAGGTTTTTCATAAAAAGGTTTTCAATGAGGCATTGTTTTTATCCTGAAGCATCAAACTCTTTTGAGGAATATCATTTTAATATGATATTCATAATGTCAGACGTTGTACTCTTTTTCTCGTTCAAGGCTTTTCCCATTGGGTTTTCCTGATAGAGTTTTGAAGGCAACAGACAATAGTTGTATCGACTAAACGGATATACGCAAGCAAGATAATAATAAGGGGAGCAATCATCATATATGTTTTAAAAGGGACAACTTTAACTTAGCAGAGCATTCAAGTTTTTGAAGACGCATATTCAAAGGGGAGTGTTGTAATATATATATATATATATATATATATATATATATAAATGTTGTGAATATGCTTTTATTAGTTATAAGTTTAGTCCCACATCATGGGAATAAGCTAAAGATCAGCTCCAAAAGCCTATATATAAAGGAGCCAATGTAATAGAAAGAATACACATCTGAATGAATAGAAATGTTTTCTCTCCCTTATTTCTTTTGTTTTGTGTTCATTTTATAACACGTTATCAACACGAAGCTTTATTAGAGCTATTGTTAGAAATATTCTAGATCTATATCTATGGATCTATCATGTAAGTAATTTTTATTTGAAGGTATCAATTCATGAATTTATATATTTGTTATACAATTATTTTCTATTTGAGAATATTAGATCAATGGTCTATGAATTTGTCGTATCTAGATTATGTTTCAGTGGATCTAAACTTTTTAGATCTAATTAATTTTTTAACTTAGTGGTTTTTAGATATCCACCTATTCATATTTGATCTGGTATTATGGTTTACCAATTTTTTTTTTTTAGGAAGATCCATTCATTTTCTTTTTATAATATTATATATGGATCTTTTACCCCATACGCCATACATAAAACATCTTCATTTTCTACTTTATCTCTTCAATAACAGAGAAGTTATTGCTAATAGGTATGCATATATGTAAATAGTAAGCTGCTTGTTAACCAACATATGTATTACTGTAGCCATTATTTTTGTTATGTAACATGGTGTATGTCTTATTATTTCATTATTTTAAGAAGTTCAGTGTAAATGCATAGAGTAAGACTTGCAAATTTGGATTTTTTTTTTTGAAATAAATCAATTAAAAAAACAAAAAAACATGGTATATATATAAAAGAATCAGTCAACCCCCTTATTTCATTTCCTCTGGTCAAATAAAACCCGCCGTCGTTATTTCCCTTTTCCTGTAAACGATTTGCAACTTCAAAAATTAAAAACAAATCCGATAAAAATCGTAAAAATGGACGGATTATTTCTTTTTGTTTTTAACGAAAGGAGCTAACTATTGTGTTGAGTTTAAGTGGTGCGATTCCATTTTTCCCACGCTCGACAATGAACAGGAAAACTAGGGCTTCGGATTTAAGTCATTGGGGGCATCGATTGTTAAAAGTAAGGCTGAATTAGAATTCGTGGATTCGAGTAGCACTTGCGAGCATCATTTTTTGGAATTCCGCATTAGAAATTGTCGATGGTGACAATGTACTTGCTCAACGTCGGCCAGAGGACGGATTTTTAGTAGACCGTGCGAGTTGCAGGGTTTCAGCATCAGGAGGAGATTATATAGGAGATTGCGATGGTGATTTTTACTTGATTTTTAATGGACCGAAGAGGAAAAATGATGAGCACAAAGATTGGAAATGGCCATTATTTACTGTCGAGTTCGGTAGCAGGTACCCAAGGAGGAGAGAGATTAAGGAGGGTGGGATTAGTTTAAATGGGTAATTAAAGATTTTAATTAATTAATTAATTACCCGATTATGTAGTTAAAGTATTTATTATCATATCTTCTTCATACAAGGTCTGAATGCAGTGATTTCAGATCCGTTGCGATCGTGACAACGAACGCTACAACATAGAACTGACCGGGACGAAAAAGGAGCTAAGGAAATTTGGAGCTAAAATTAAAACCGTCCAATAAAGAATGGCGGAGTGGAAACAATTTGTGAGAACTCCTTCTCAATATAATTATTTTACAGTTAAATATATACTAGGATGCAGACGGGGCTTAGTAACCCCCAACACTATTTATTGTACAAACCATAGTTGTTTGTTTGGATTGTGGTTGTAAAATTGATTGTGAATTGTGTGTTGAATAAAATGTTTGAACAATAAAAATATCATTTTTATTGAATGTATAAACTATATAAAATATTCATGTGTTGAATAAAATATTTTATCAATAAAAATATAATTTTAAACGTATATATCAACGACATAAAATTCTCCTGAAATGAAAATAAATATTCATTTATAAATCGGACGATTTGTTTATGTACACCCATTTAACTGACATGGATTAGGACGATAAATTTTATACATCGTCGAACTGCATAAATAATAATCGGTATTTGTTGTTTGAAAACCCCACACGGGTATTGGGATGATATTGGACATACATTAATCTCAATATTTAGTTGTATGTCAATCGATGGTTGACAGGCTGTGATGAGTGTTAATTATTTATTTTTAATGCTTATACAGTTGTAAATTGCACTCCGGATGATGGTTGATTGTGTATCATTATTGTTATATACATGTGTTGTATGAAATCCATATAAATAACATTATATGGTAATTGACTGTGTCTGATTCCAATTTAGAAAGAACGAATGTTTTAAAATAACTAATATTTTAAAATAACGAATATTTTAAAATAATATTCAGTAAAGGATTAAAATGTGAATTTAATGTCCGATTTTGGATAGACACGAAAATATTGAAATGTGTGAAGCCGTGTTGATTAGATATGCGCCATTTTGACACGAACGTTATTTATATCGATTTTATTCATTTTTAAAATGAATATAGAAAAGGAAATGATTTCAAAATTTGATATTTTGAAAATATTATCATTTAAATATTATAATGATAAGTAGTATTCAATTTTTAAAAAAAAACTGAAAATGAAGTTAAAATCGTTTTAAAATGAATTTATAAACGATTTATAAAATACATTTTAAATGGAAATCGATGAAATATATATAATATATATATTTAATGGCCTGAATAGAACGCGCCGCGCTGCGACCGTTCGCGGATTTCGACCATTGACTTCGAATGGATATTACGGGATATCCGACCGTCGGATTCTCCTAAAACTGGAACCGTTGGGTTCGTATCGGAAAGAGCTTTCAATGAATATAAGAGATTTGAAATCTAACCGTTGGATATGGAATTATGTCCAAATCAAATTTGAAAAAGGTCGCTATGGATGTAGTTCAATGGCTGTTATTGGAAACCGACTGTACGGGCCTTGATAAAATTAATAAAAATATTAATAATTTGTGTAAAATCATAATAAATGATTTGGAAAGAATTTGGATGAAAAATTCCACATTTATAAAGATAAAAATATATTTTTATTAAAACGAACTAGTTATTAACTAGAATAATAATCCAATTTTTTTAAATAAATAAATTGGATTAAAATGGTTTTAATATAACCAAAATCTTCCAAAATATGAATTGGAATGGAAATAATCTTCGGAATATTTCAATATTGGATTCCCTGATTATACGGATATTGTTATGGGAATTCGGAAGATACAGATATCGTTATTCCCAAACGATATCTGTTAGTTTCAGAATTTGATATTGAATATAAGCCGATATAATTTCTATTCAAAGCCTTGTATTTAATATCAAATTGGATTTTGGATTTGTCGTGAATGGTGTCTTCATTAACACCATTCTTAAACCCAGTTGAGAAAAGAATAAATCTTTAAATTAAGATTTTGTGAAGTTTTACAATTAATTAATATTTAATTGGAATTGAATAAAAGAATTGGATTTTTGGGTTTATCGTGAACGGTGTTTTAAATAACATTGGTTCTTTAACCCAATTAACCGTGAAGAATACGATTTGGAATTTATAGTCATTTAATTAAGATTAATGGAATTTTCCAAAGTGAAGATTTCCAATTCAATAAAATAAATTGGGATGGAATGGAATTCGATTTGGTAATAATCGAAGTGAGCTTCTGCGGAGGAAGGCTGTTAATATATATGGAATTTAAAAGGCTTTGTCATTATTCCATTTATATTATTAGTCAGATACGGAAATTGATATCGATTATATATTGATCTGTTTTCCGTGAAGATTCCATAATTAATGGAATATGATTTTGGGTTTGTCGTGAACTGTGTTTTAAATGACATTGGTTCTTTAACCCAGTTAAAGATAGGATTTCATGTCGGCATTGTATTACGAACTGTATTTTTTATCTCTGCTAAATATATACTTGTTTGGTGGTGGAGAATTTATACTCTTGCTTAACACTCTTCTCTGAGACGTATGAGCTCAAAGGTTATATATCGGCGGAAATCAATGGTACGGTGTTGATTGTCAGTGTGGCATGTTTGTGTTTCCAAAGTTAAATAATCATTAGATAATGATTTTGGAGGATTAAAACTAAGTGGAGTTTTAATGAATGTTTAATTAGATTGAAATGAGAATGTGATAATTTAAATTATCAAATTTGGGAAATGATCGAGAATGGAGTATCACCAGTTTTGCTCCAAGCGATGGTTAAATCTTTAATTAGATTTAAACGTTAAATGGTAATTAATTTTACTGATACCACCGTGGTGTTAGAAATGGAGTGCTACCAGTTTTTCTCCATGGGATGAATTGGTTGGGATTGAGAAATAAAATAAATGATTTCTTCGGTAAGGTTCGCTAATCCCGACTAGTTTGAAAAACCTTTATTTGGTTTAAATTATGAAAAGAATATTTGAATAAAAGAATATTCTGGTTGGAATGAGGCGTATAATGTGTTTTTATATCACTTGATTATAATATACGCGAGTTATTCGGAAAGGCTGGGTTTATCTCATTCTAAATAACTGATACGACGATAAGTCGACGATGAAGACGGTGGTTGAAGACCGGAGATCTTCACGTCGTTTGGATGATTACTGATGTCTTGATTGGAATGTATACCCAAGACGAGGTAATAAGTGGTGACCGTCCAGACGTACTTGGAGATCGATTGGATATGGGAGGGCCTCTCTTCTGTATTGGACATATGAGACGAGGAATTAGGTGCCTCCGGTTTCGTTCAGACCAAGAACGGACTTGCAAATGGA
Organism: Allium sativum; assembly: GCA_030737875.1. Lineage (NCBI taxonomy): Eukaryota > Viridiplantae > Streptophyta > Magnoliopsida > Asparagales > Amaryllidaceae > Allium > Allium sativum. The sequence goes on along the minus strand of CM060913.1, from coordinate 532,428,709 downwards.
TGCCTGACATTGTATTCCTTTATACTGTATTCATTGATCTCTCCTAAATATATATCTGTAACAACCCGTATTTTCAATAACCTGTTATAACGTAAATCGAGGCAGAATTTAATTTATAAATCTGAATCAAGGGAAACGGGCTATGCCATTGCGTTCGTCTCGGAAAAATACGCGAAATAGAGTCCGAGTTTTCGAAAATCGGAGTCCGTATGACCCGATTAAGGCCCAATGAAGTTTTCAGAAAATTTCAAGCTCAAAACAGATTTGAATTTCAAGTTCAAATTTTGAATTTCGGGCCTGGAAGGCTAGGCGGGAAATTTCCCGCCAAGCCAACCAAGTCGACAGGCCTGTCGACTTGGCAGTCGACTTGGTTGGACCCAAGTCGACAGCCCTGTCGACTTGGCTGTTGACTTGGTTCAGCCGGGCAGTTTTGCCTGGTGCACCATTTTGGGGTTTTGGTTAGATTTTGGGGCCAGATTCGGTTTTAAGGGCTGAGATTGGAATTAGGGTTTAATCCTAAGGTTGAAACTAATCCTAATCTCTATAAATAAGCCCCTAACCTAACCCTAAATCATCATTAATCAATCCTACAACTAAACTATGGCAAAATCATTCCTCTCATGGCCTCCACTCTCTTCATAAAATTCTAAGTTATTTCTATGAGAGATTTTCCATGCATACAAGTGTTTTCAAGCTTGTATGAGTGTCATTAGCTTGCATTCAAGTCAAGTTTCCATATTTACATCATAAAGCAAGGGTTTTGATCATTTTGGCTCAAGGGTTTTTCTATTGGAGCTTGCATTTTGGGTTTATTTGATTGCATAAGGGCTTTGTCTCAATCTATATATATTTTTGTGTCTTCATAAGCATTGTAAGCCCTTTTCTACTTTCATATTTAAACTCTAAAGTTAAATGAATGATGCAAGTTTGGTTGATCATTATGATATGCAAGTTTGCCATGATATGCAAGTTTACTATGTCATGTTATGCAAGTTTGACATGTTATGATATGCAAGTTTACCATGTTATGTTATGCAAGTTTGATATGCAAGTTTGTCATATGATATGCAAGTTATGTTATGCAAGTTTGGGTTGATCATTTTGTTCATGTTATCATGTTATGCAAGCTTATCTTGGGTTTATGAGCTTAAAGCTTCAAGCTTTATGCTAAAGGTTGCATTTTGGCAACATGTAAGTTATCACATCTCTTATGATAACTTGCATGTGAGGCTAAATGCGAACTTATGGCCATTTCTACATGTCATTTATCACCATGTATCACCAATATGCTAAGTTTGGTTTTATGCATGCTTTTGAGGCCTAAAAATGTAATATGCAAGTATATGAACATATGTACATTTCATATGCCATCATGTTAAACTTGTGGCTTCAACACCTTTATGTCATGATTATGCCAAGTTCCCTCTTTCTATCCTTTATGCGCTATTGCGATTATGTAAGCGATGGGATTGCGTTTGGGGTTGGGTAAACTTAAAAGACATAAAAACATAAAATTGGGAATTTACCTATTAAGTTAGGTCTACCCATTGGGAATTTACCTATTAAGTTAGGTCTACCCAAATTCTTGAAAACTTGTAATATGTTTTGGAAACATGATGGACATGACACTTAGAAAATATAAGTGTGACCAACTCGAGGTTGGGTTGAGTTTGTAGCGTAAAACTACCCGGAACCGACCGGCTTAACTAGTTGCTACAAACAATAGGACCCAATGTGAGAAGCTGGTCATGTTGTACCTTGAACCCGAGGTTAGACCAAGTTGTGGTGTAAAGCTACCCGGACCCGCCCGGCTTAACTAGTAACCACAACAAGGTCTAATGTGAGAGGTTAAGGCGCATTAAATTAATTAATGCCTCATGATTAGGGTTAAGTCATGGTCCACTTAATACTTAACCAATTTGGGCTTGGTGGATTAATCGGGGTTAAGTCGTGAACCCATCGTTACACTTAACCAAGTTAATCCATGATTAGCAAAAGGGTTAAACCGTACTTAACCCACTAGAAAATCCTAGCAATGGGGGTCCACTCCAGCAGTAATCCCAAGTTTGTATCATTAAGACCCTAGGGACTAGGCTAGGATGGGGGCACGATTACTAGACTTGAGGTAAGTGACCAAAAACGACGGCAGAGTGGTACGCCGATGTAGTTCCGGACGGACTATGGTCGTGCACGTAGTCCGTATTTGGAGAAGTCAAGCATGGGTACCAGTAGATCTAAGACTGTGCACTTATGTTTATGGTGTCCAGGGGTTGACACCCTAGGGCTTGATGCACCCGACGGGAGACCCGGCACAGTCCGACTACAATATGTTTGGGCCGTATTGACACCAACACGTGACGAGTTAGGCTTATAGGGAGCCGATCGACTAGACCGTTTGGTTGGACCTCGTATTAGTGTCACTTCATGTTATTAGGCCAAAGCTTGGGCCAAGGGATCAATACTTGTTTATTCAAGTCATGTTAGCTTGCTAGTACACCTGTGGTGCAAAAACCTTAAACCTGATTATGCGATGACACCTTTATCTACCTTGTTAGTTAATCATCATGCTAATATGTTGTTATCCTTATGTTCATCCCTGCTGCTCATGCCAGTTAATTTTATCAGTTTACATTGATTGTAGTAGGGCTTACTCAGTCTTTTTGACTGACCTGTTTTTCTTTCGCCTCTTTTCTTCCGTTCTCCCCCCCCCCCCCAGGTTCTCAGGGTGGGAATATTGGAGCTTAGCTTGGATTTCTGATCGCTTGCTTGTGGGATTTTAGCTCATGTACGGTCTTGACATGAAGCTAGCTATGGTTATCACTTATTTTGGGGATAGTACTTATGTATTTCAGTTTTTCAGTGATGTTGTTTTTATCTAGACTTGTGTATTTGGAAAGTTGACATTATGTTGTACCAGACTTGTTTTGAAATATTTGAAATCTTCCGCTGTTTTACTTATCTTATTTACTCTGTTTACATATATACATATGTTCTTGTTCTGCCTTGATATATCATTATGCATGTTTACCCGGTACAAACGCCCCTCCAAAGTCAGAGTGCTTGCAAGAGCCACCCTGGCGGAGGTGGGGTGTTACATTTTGGTATCAGAGCATATGGTTTACGAGAAGGAACGAAAAGGTTTTTAAAACTTTTGGAAAACTAGTTTCAAAACCAAGTATAAAGTATTTTCCAAAGAAAAGTCTAGTTTATTTTAAAGGCTATTCCCCAAAAAGCCATTAGCAAAAATTCCTTCGTTTTTCTCCATTCTGAATCTGTCTTTTTCTTCATTTTCAGTATGGCCGATAACTTTGCTATTCCGGAGGGAGTACACGTACCTGTTTGGTATAGGAGACTTTTGGAGGCTAGGGCGACCGAAGCCGGCCCCGCAGATGTTCCTCCTCCTCCTCCTCCGGTAGTTAATGTTCCTCCTCCTCCTGTCGCTGAGGTTCCTCTTCCTCCTCCCCCTCAGCATCCTCAAGCTGACTTCGCAAAGACTTGCAAAGATTTCAAAGCAATGGGTGGCAAGAACTTTCAAGGCACTGAGACTTTTGTAGAGGCCAGAAATTGGTTGAAAGAGACCGAGGATTTATTTGCTATCTTTGGGTTAGACGATCAGAGGAAGACCTTGTTGGCGGTTTGGCTTATGAAGGATGAAGCCGCTTATTGGTGGGAAGTCACCAATGGTACTAGGCCTGTTGAGACTTGGGCCGATTTCAGGGCAAGGTTCGTGCTTAAGTTTCTATCTTCTGCTGAGGAGAATCTGCAAATGGAGAGGTTCATAACTTTGAAACAAGGAGATATGTCTGTCAAAGAATATGTGAACAAGTTCAATCAGTTAGCTCGTTTTGGCTTGGATATGGTGAGTACTCCTCAGAAGAAGGCTCTTCGTTTTGCTAGAGGATTGAATGAGCCGTTGCAGGGATTGGCTATGTCACATATTCCCCATGGGGCCACGTTTGAGAGCTTGGTTGATATGACGTTACTTCAGGGAGATGTCAAGAAAGAGATCAAGATGAATGATACTCAAGCCAAGAAGACTGATTCCCAGTGGAAAGGAAATCAGGGTAATCCAAGTGGTCAGAGCAATCAGAACAAGAACAAGAACAAGAGTCAAGGCAACAAGGGGAATAACAACAAGGGCAATAACAAAAAGGGGAAGTGCCATTATTGCGGTTCAGTTGGGCATCTTATTAAGGATTGTAAGAAGAGGAAAAGGAAGAATGGTGAATGCTTTTTCTGCGGTGAGACTGGACATTTCAGTAAGGATTTCCCGAAGAAGCAAGGGCAAGGCCAGGGTCAGGGTCAGACTCAGCGTGCTGGACCTTCAGGAGGGCAAGTTCATGCTCTCAATGCCGCTCCAGTTCCCGATCGAGGTAGTATTTCTGTTAAGAGCCTTGTATATATTTCTGATTTTCCAGTTCGTACCTTGTTTGATTCTGGTGCATCGCATAGCTTTATCTCATCTGATCTTGTTGATAGTTTGCACCTTAGTACTAGCTTGGTAGATGATCCCGTCTGTGTCTCAAATCCTATTGGGGGTTCCGCCCATCTGTCTATGATATGTGGGGATTTGAGGATCTCTATACTGAGTGTAGAGTTCTTGTGTAGTGCTTATGTTCTTGGTTTTAGGGGATACAGATTGATATTGGGCATGGATTGGTTGTCCAGATATGGAGCCATCCTTGATTGTGAGCATAGGGTTGTGAGGCTCGTGACTCGCCTCGGAAACACCCTAGAAATTTCTTGTAATCCGAGAGGTCCCGTCATGTTGTGCTATCTTGAATCACTCGACTCGTCAATGGAAACTCTTCAGTTTGTGAGAGTGGTTCGAGGGTATCCGGATGTTTTCGATGAAGTTAGGGGGTTGCCCCCTAAGCGAGAGATTGATTTCCGCATTTATCTGGTGGATAATGCAAAGCCGGTTTCTTTGCCCGTTCGGCACATGGCTCCGCGTGAAAGGCGGGAGCTAAGTAAGCAAGTGAAGGAGTTGATTGAGAAGAACTTCATTAGACGAAGTATATCTGAATGGGGAGCGTCTGTGGTATTTGCTACCAAGGCAGATGGTTCTCTCCGACTTTGTGTTGACTATCGAGAGTTGAATAAGCTGACTAAGAAGAACAGACACCCGTTACCGAGGATTGATGATCTCTTTGACCAGCTTATCGGTGCTTCTGTTTTCTCTCAGCTTGATCTTGCTACTGGATTCCATCAGCTCAGGGTAGCTGAAGATAGTATAGACAAAACTGCGTTCAGAACTCCAGATGGATTCTTCGAATGGCTTGTCATGTCGTTCGGCTTGACTAATGCACCCGCATATTTCGTGGACTTGATGAGTAGGGTGTTCAGGGAGTTCTTGAACAAGTTTGTCGTGGTCTTCGTAGATGATATTCTGATCTTCTCTAAGGATGAGGAAGAGCACGCAAGGCATCTCGTGGAGGTGATGGATACGCTTAGAGCGCATCAGTTGAAGGCCAAGTTCTCCAAGTGTCACTTTTGGAGAAGGGAAGTTAGATTCCTTGAGCATATAGTATCTAAGCAAGGCTTAGCGGTGGATCCCACTAAGGTAGTTGCAGTTCAGGATTGGAAGACTCCAAGGAATGCAACCAAAGTGAGAAGTTTTCTAGGTCTTGTAGGCTTTTACCGGAAGTTCATCAAGGACTTCGCGAAGATTTCCGCTCCTCTCACTAAATTGACGAAGAAAAATTTAGTTTTTGCTTGGAGCATAGAATGCGAGCTTGCTTTTCAGAAGCTCAAGAGAGCTCTCACATCAGCACCTGTTCTAGCTTTGCCCGATGGAGGGAAGTTATTTACAGTATACACCGATGCATGTGGCACGGGGTTAGGAGCTGTTCTGATGCAAGAAGGAAGAGTGATATGCTTTGGCGGTAGACAACTCAAAGTGCATGAGAAGAATTATCCCACTCATGACTTAGAGTTGGCAGCAATAGTATATGCACTCAAGGCTTGGCGCCATTATCTTCTGGGAGAAAGATTTGAGCTTTATACCGATCACAAGTCATTGAAGTATCTCTTTTCTCAGAAGGATCTGAATCTGAGGCAACAAAGATGGATGGAATTCTTGGCGTCCTACGATTTTGAGATAGCTTATACCCCTGGCAAGGGGAATGTGGTAGCAGATGCATTGAGTAGAAAAAGGTTGACCCTGAGTCCTCTATTCGTTGAGATGAAGAATTTAGAGTATGTGGCAACCTTTGATTTCTCTTTGGCGGTTGAGTCGATGACCGGTTCTTTAGCATCTCTGGAACTCAGACCTACCCTTCTTGATCAAGTTGGGGCTTCGCAGAGAGAAGACCCTCAGATAGTTGAGATTATGGATAAGCTGATTCGAGGAGAGGTGCCTAGTCATCTCGCTTGATATTCTATTGATGACAAGGGTTGGCTGAGGAGAGACGGAAGGTTATGTGTTCTAATGGTAGAAGATTTAGTAAGAAAAGTTCTTGAGGAAGCGCATCGCTCTAAGTTGACTATACATCCGGGTGGAGATAAGATGTATAAAGATATGAAGCGCATTTTCTTTTGGCCTGGGATGAAGAAGGATGTGGCAGAGTTTGTCTCTAAATGTATCATTTGCCAGCAAGTTAAGGCCGAGTCGAAGAAGCCCGGTGGGCTATTTCATCCTCTAGACGTTCCACTATGGAAGTGGGAGAGTATTTCCATGGATTTTATCGATGGGCTACCAAGGTCAAGGAAAGGGAATACGAGCATTTGGGTTATTGTGGATAGACTTACGAAGAGTGCTCATTTCATTCCGGTGAAGAACAAGAGGACCGCATCTTGGCTAGCGTCTGTATATCTTCGTGAGATTGTGAGACTATATGGAGTCCCTTCTAGTATAGTCAGTGACCGTGACCCAATCTTTACAAGTCAATTCTGGAATAGCTTGCAAGAAGCTATGGGCACGAGGTTGAATCTAAGTACGGCTTATCACCCACAGACGGACGGTCAAACCGAAAGGGTGAATAGGGTACTCGAGGATCTGTTGAGGCTTTGTATTCTGGATTTTGGTGGTACTTGTGAAGACCATCTTCCTCTTGTTGAGTTTGCATATAATAACAGTTATCAGGCAAGCATAGGGATGACACCATTTGAAGCTTTATATGGGAGGCCATGCAAGTCGCCTACATGTTGGTGGGAGACTACAGATGAGCTTATACTTGGGCCTGATATGATCAGAGATACATCCGAGAAGGTCGAGTTGATTCGGAGACGGATGAAAGCGGCCCAAGACCGACAGAAATCCTATGCTGATAAGCGAAGAACTGATTTGGAGTTTGATGTTGGGGATATGGTTTTCGTGAAGGTTTCTCCTTTGCGGAATGTGGTCCGATTTGGAGCCGTTGGGAAGTTAGCACCGAGGTTTGTTGGACCATTCCCTATTATAGAGAGGATCGGGCAGATGGCTTATAGAGTGGAGTTGCCCGAGAAGCTTGCCAGAGTACACGATGTTTTTCATGTCTCGCATCTCCGGAAGTGTTTACATGAATCAGCAGAGGTTGTTGAGCCAAGTGTTCTGAAAGATGTGGAAGTGGAGAAAGAGGCTACCTTGAGGAGAGCTCCGATTCGTATCTTGGGGACGGAGACCAAGAAGCTAAGGAATCGAGAGGTCAAGTTGGTGAAGGTTCAATGGGGTGAAGCCGAAGAAGACGCAACTTAGGAAACCGAGGAGAAGATGCGTGGGCTTTATCCATTCCTTTTTGAGGGTACACTCTCAATCTCTTTTCTTTGTTAGCATATCTTTCTCTTTGCTATCCATATTTATCTAGTTTATCGTGTTAATCTCGTCATGAGAACCTTAGGTAGAAACCCTTTGGATGAAACATGTGTTTGAAACATGTTATGCTTGATGTTTGCAAGTGGTTGCAAGTGTTTGCAAGTGGTTACTCGTGGATGCATTATACACATTAGGCGCTAGATCGGCTCACACACTCCTCATATTGCATATGCATGAGTGTTTACGCTTATTCATGGATGAAAATTTTTGTGTTATCACATGGATGTTGCATATGGATGTATGTTATGTGCACACATATAGATGTTATACATTATGTTAGGAATTGCATACATATGGATTCATTTCACTAACATAATTTGCATTGATGATATTTGCATTAGATAAGTACATATACACACACCTTTGCATATGTTCATGCAACATTTAGAATCTTGTAAGGACAATGATTGCTCGTGGATGATGTTTTGAGTAGATGGATGTTGGATGGTAGGATACGTTCTTCCTAACTTGAAGATTTCGGGGACGAAATACTTTAAGGAGGGGAGAATGTAAAAACCCGTATTTTCAATAACCTGTTATAATGTAACAACCCGTATTTTCAATAACCTGTTATAACGAAATCCTTTAAGGGAAATGGGCTATGCCATTCGTCTCGGAAAAATACGCGAAATAGAGTCCGAGTTTTCGAAAATCGGAGTCCGTATGACCCGATTAAGGCCCAATGAAGTTTTCAGAAAATTTCAAGCTCAAAACATATTTGAATTTCAAGTTCAAATTTCGGGCCTGGAAGGCTAGGCGGGAAATTTCCCGCCAAGCCAACCAAGTCGACAGGCCTGTCGACTTGGCAGTCGACTTGGTTGGACCCAAGTCGACAGCCCTGTCGACTTGGCTGTTGACTTGGTTCAGCCGGGCAGTTTTGCCTGGTGCACCATTTTGGGGTTTTAGTTAGGTTTTGGGGCCAGATTCGGTTTTAAGGGCTGAGATTGGAATTAGGGTTTAATCCTAAGGTTGAAACTAATCCTAATCTCTATAAATAAGCCCCTAACCTAACCCTAAATCATCATTAATCAATCCTACAACTAAACTATGGCAAAATCATTCCTCCCATGGCCTCCACTCTCTTCATAAAATTCTAAGTTATTTCTATGAGAGATTTTCCATGCATACAAGTGTTTTCAAGCTTGTATGAGTGTCATTAGCTTGCATTCAAGTCAAGTTTCCATATTTACATCATAAAGCAAGGGTTTTGATCATTTTGGCTCAAGGGTTTTTCTATTGGAGCTTGCATTTTGGGTTTATTTGATTGCATAAGGGCTTTGTCTCAATCTATATATATTTTTGTGTCTTCATAAGCATTGTAAGCCCTTTTCTACTTTCATATTTAAACTCTAAAGTTAAATGAATGATGCAAGTTTGGTTGATCATTATGATATGCAAGTTTGCCATGATATGCAAGTTTACTATGTCATGTTATGCAAGTTTGACATGTTATGATATGCAAGTTTACCATGTTATGTTATGCAAGTTTGATATGCAAGTTTGTCATATGATATGCAAGTTATGTTATGCAAGTTTGGGTTGATCATTTTGTTCATGTTATCATGTTATGCAAGCTTATCTTGGGTTTATGAGCTTAAAGCTTCAAGCTTTATGCTAAAGGTTGCATTTTGGCAACATGTAAGTTATCATATCTCTTATGATAACTTGCATGTGAGGCTAAATGCGAACTTATGGCCATTTCTACATGTCATTTATCACCATGTATCACCAATATGCTAAGTTTGGTTTTATGCATGCTTTTGAGGCCTAAAAATGTAATATGCAAGTATATGAACATATGTACATTTCATATGCCACCATGTTAAACTTGTGGCTTCAACACTTTTATGTCATGATTATGCCAAGTTCCCTCTTTCTATCCTTTATGCGCTATTGCGATTATGTAAGCGATGGGATTGCGTTTAGGGTTGGGTAAACTTAAAAGACATAAAAACATAAGATTGGGAATTTACCTATTAAGTTAGGTCTACCCATTGGGAATTTACCTATTAAGTTAGGTCTACCCAAATTCTTGAAAACTTGTAATATGTTTTGGAAACATGATGGACATGACACTTAGAAAATATAAGTGTGACCAACTCGAGGTTGGGTTGAGTTTGTAGCGTAAAACTACCCGGAACCGACCGGCTTAACTAGTTGCTACAAACAATAGGACCCAATGTGAGAAGTTGGTCATGTTGTACCTTGAACCCGAGGTTAGACCAAGTTGTGGGGTAAAGCTACCCGGACCCGCCCGGCTTAACTAGTAACCACAACAAGGTCTAATGTGAGAGGTTAAGGCGCATTAAATTAATTAATGCCTCATGATTAGGGTTAAGTCATGGTCCACTTAATACTTAACCAATTTGGGCTTGGTGGATTAATCGGGGTTAAGTCGTGAACCCATCGTTACACTTAACCAAGTTAATCCATGATTAGCAAAAGGGTTAAACCGTACTTAACCCACTAGAAAATCCTAGCAATGGGGGTCCACTCCAGCAGTTATCCCAAGTTTGTATCATTAAGACCCTAGGGACTAGGCTAGGGTGGGGGCACGATTACTGGACTTGAGGTAAGTGACCAAAAACGACGGCAGAGTGGTACGCCGATGTAGTTCCGGACGGACTATGGTCGTGCACGTAGTCCGTATTTGGAGAAGTCAAGCATGGGTACCAGTAGATCTAAGACTGTGCACTTATGTTTATGGTGTCCAGGGGTTGACACCCTAGGGCTTGATGCACCCGACGGGAGACCCGGCACAGTCCGACTACAATATGTTTGGGCCGTATTGACACCAACACGTGACGAGTTAGGCTTATAGGGAGCCGATCGACTAGACCGTTTGGTTGGACCTCGTATTAGGGTCACTTCATGTTATTAGGCCAAAGCTTGGGCCAAGGGATCAATACTTGTTTATTCAAGTCATGTTAGCTTGCTAGTACACCTGTGGTGCAAAAACCTTAAACCTGATTATGCGATGATACCTTTATCTACCTTGTTAGTTAATCATCATGCTAATATGTTGTTATCCTTATGTTCATCCCTGCTGCTCATGCCAGTTAATTTTATCAGTTTACATTGATTGTAGTAGGGCTTACTCAGTCTTTTTGACTGACCTGTTTTTCTTTCGCCTCTTTTCTTCCGTTCCCCTCCCCCCCAGGTTCTCAGGGTGGGAATATTGGAGCTTAGCGTGGACTTCTGATCGCTTGCTTGTGGGATTTTAGCTCATGTACGGTCTTGACATGAAGCTAGCTATGGTTATCACTTATTTTGGGGATAGTACTTATGTATTTCAGTTTTTCAGTGATGTTGTTTTTATCTAGACTTGTGTATTTGGAAAGTTGACATTATGTTGTACCAGACTTGTTTTGAAATAGTTTGAAATCTTCCGTTGTTTTACTTATCTTATTTACTCTGTTTACATATATACATATGTTCTTGTTCTGCCTTGATATATCATTATGCATGTTTACCCGGTACAAACGCCCCTCCAAAATCAGAGTGCTTGCAAGAGCCACCCTGACGGAGGTGGGGTGTTACAATATCTGTCTGGTGGCGGAAAATTTATTCTCTTGCTTAACACTCTTCTCTGAGACGTATGAGCTTAGAGGTTATATATTGGTAGAAATCAGTGGTACAGTATGGATTGACTGTGTGGCATGTTGAGATGCATGTGATCAAGGCTTTTGTTGAAAAGCGTAGCCTTGTGGTTGACGATCAAAGCAAGGCTTTAAATAGCATAGCTTTGTGTAGTGTTAATTCGCGAGCTTCACATCCCGGTATGAACCTAAAACGGATGAGGAACATATGGAAATGGCCATATGTTAGTTTCTGGCTAGGAGTAACGTCATGGTATGGAGCCTGGACTATTTGCTCATGTGGATGTTGCTTATTATTACTTGATGGAAGGCGTGGTACCTCGAATATATCGGTGACTACGGGATCGATGGATATATCGGTCACTACGGGATCGATGGATGTTATGGTCGATATACTGACCAGATTTTATGCCCCATAGGGTAGGCTAACATATAGTTTATAGTATTACTAATCATCGATGGGTGACCGACCATACGACTAACCGCAGGTGCAGTTGTGGCTGTATCTTGAGGCTCGGGCCGGAGAGTCTCAAATCGGTAAGGATGATCGCTTGCCTGGGTTCATAGATGGAAACCCACTTTCCAATACGTGATTTCACGATTTTAATTGTAAATATATATTTGGATATGTAATATTATGGTACCTACGCTGCCTATGATTGATACATTTATATTTGAAGTTGATTTCTTCACTTATAGTAATAATAAGATATGAAATTTCACGTACCAAGCATTTTTGGCTATTATAAGGTAAAACTCTATCCTCGGCTGCATTCGTTGTGTGATGGGACCTGAGTCTTATAACAGCTTCATTTTTCTGTTTAGCATTGCGCTGTATGTTTTATGCATTGGTACTCTTGGGGTTAAACCCGTTCTGTGTTATACGGCGTGGTCCGTTGATTTATCTAACTTTTAAATCAAGCTAATAATTGTTTAGTTCTCACACCAGTTTCATGACTGACTCGGAGTTTATTGTTTTAACCTAAACTCTGGGTGCCCCTATTTTCCACACGGGCAGGTACTAGTTTTGGGTTTTGCAGATCTCTATTTTACAGGATCCTGGATTTACAACTAGAACTATATTCAGAAAGCTCTGTATCCGGGTATTTCTTTCAGTTGTGTTATGTATTATTTTCCGCTGCTATGTATTTAAATCTAATTTAAATCTCTGATATTTTCTGTTGTATATTATTTCTTCATACTCTGTTATATTCTTGTACACTAATGTAAATTGTTGTAATAGCAATGAAATGTTCTTCTGTTTGTGTTCTTAGTGTCGTGTTCTCAACTCAATCCGCCTTCATCCGTCTCTTCAGAGATAAAGGGAGTTTGGGTCGTGTAAGATATCCAAGTCAATTGCTGATTAGTGTATTTAGGGTGAAGACCCAACGAGGTGGACATTCCCGATCACTTATGACCCTATTAAAAGTGGATTCTTATGATCTCTTACAACCTTGAGGCGGACCTTAGCCCCTCAAGACCTTATCCTAATGCGTCAACGTTCTTAAAGTCTATACTCTCAATTGTAGTATGAGAAGTAGTGTTATTGAACGTTATCACTTAACTGATATTACACTAGAACCCCTATGTCGCGTAAAACTTCCCTTAGTCAATTTGTGAGCATGAAATGGCCACATATCTTTATATACCAGTTCTGTCCCTAGTTGAGCCCTTACAAGCTTCGAGAGGAAGTGGACATCCCCTGTGAACTACCCTGCTCCGTTATCGCTTATGTATAACAACTTTTAGAGGAGGACCTAAAGACTTACTTCAAATCTAATAAGGGCGAGTCCCATGACTTTGGTTCCCCTCTAAGGCATAAACCTTCGGAGGGGTCCTAGTCCTAACCACTTAAGACCCAAATTAGACAAGAAGAGAGTCAGCCACTTAAGACCTTCTCAAGGTGTAGTAGACCTGCCTACTTTCACACGCAGTAGACTTATATATAAACACACACACTTTATTATAATCACGGGTTCATATGGCTAATAATATTTTACATTATTAACCTACTAAATCCTACTCTATTTTCAGTTATAAGTTCTAAATTTATTAATATAAATAAGGAAGGTTTTTACCTAGGATATTTATTTGATTTCTTCCCTAGTTTGGACTTAGTATTCAAACGACAATCAATTTCCATTAATCCCCTTATGACACCCATTTTCTTTTATTTCTATTTTTATTGCCCTTTATGACCATAACAGTCATATTTTCCTAAAGCAACTATTTCTCAGTCCCAAGGTATCTATTTGTTGTACCCCCCAACAAACAACTACTATTCTTATTTATTTGTTTATTTACTTATTTATTGGTTGAATGTTATTTATTTATTTATTTACCAGGCTTCTCACATTAAGTTGACTACTTGTGGATGCTGGATTTGCCGGTCGGTTCGGGGCATACTTCTTCCACAAGTTGAACTTAACCTTGTGCCTTAGTACATTTACATTTACGCATTAGACCACTCACATTAAGCTAACTACCCGTGGATGCTGGATTTGTCGGTCGGTTCCGGGCAGGCTTCTACCATAAGTTGAGCTTAACCTCTCTAATTGCAGTTATAATCTAACTTTCCTAATTGGGGTGTACAACACTTATCCTAATTAATTTAAGAATTGTAACCATTATCCTATTATATTCATTTTCCCCTAATCAGCGTTGGTTACAATTGTTATTTATTTGTTTATGGCCTTATTTATAGCAGTCAATTACACTAATTGCTACAACGATCACCATAAATATATTCATTAAGTATGGAATATAATTTACATGTATGATTCCATAAATGAATATCGTTCAAACATTTCAAACATTCAACGTAATATATATTTCGTTGTTTGCGTAGGTACAGACGAATTAAGTATATTTATTTATTTATATTTTTGTGCGGTCAACGTAGTTGTCTTTTATTTTTATTTATTGTTTAATTTAATAATTTGGTTTAATTAATAACCAAACGCTCCTTTTTGCATTCAATCTTCTAAAATGTTTCAAATCTTACAAAAAGTCTGTTAACCAGTGTAAATTATGCCTAATTAGTGGAATTGACATATTTTCAAATCACAAGAAATATATGTTAATGTATAATTTGGAATAGATGATGCAAGTGGCACAAAAATATGTATATTTATATTTATACGTACCTTTGCATCATTTTTCCCTTTTTCAATCTTTTTATCATATCTCTTGTGATATCAAAATAATGCCTTTTTATTTAAAAAGAGGAAAATGACATATTTACAACAATTAAGCCAAAAACCCAACAATTTTGAATACAAACATGCATATTTCTTTTAAATATTAAAATCACAAAGTTCACCTTTTTATCCAAATTCATATAATTTAGCACTTTACCAAATATTCACATAATATTATTATTCAACACTAAAATAGAGATCTGAAATATAATTACATCTAATTGGTGTTTAGTGGGACTGATTTCCATATCTATAGTGCTATGCAATGTCTACAATACATTTTACAACATAATTGTAGGAATTAGGTATAAACAAATTTTAGAATCCCACAATTAACATTATGCCTAACCACCATTCATATATTCCAGTTTTAACAATGTTTACAATTAGATCTTGGTGGGTGTCAATCCAATTACAACAATTTAGTGAACATATCTGATAGAAATAGGCATAATAATTTTAGGTCTAATTCAAACGAGATAAATAAGTTATTATAATTGTATTCGTAAATTTCCCACTTACCTTAAAGCTTCCAAATCCAAAGTTTGAACCCTTTAGGCCTACAATTCCCAAATTTTTATAAATCTACAATTTATCTGAAAAAGGGAGAATTCCATATCTGTAGAGATGTAAGAAAATAGGAAGAGAGGGGAGAATCTAATATTGAGCGCTAATTTGCATTCTTTTCCATTGGATCTGATAATTTTCTCAATCCTATGTGATTTGGATTTGATTTGTTGTATAAGAATATATTTTCGAGTAAGAATTAGGTTTGGAGAAGAATGAAAATGGTAGAGCTTCGCTGCTGCCCGTAGATTTGTATGGAAAAGAATGAGGCCTTACCCCATTATTTATAGGAGTGGCAATGGCCTTGAACCATTAGATTTATTTAGATTAACACCCGTCCATTCGTATTATAAAATATAACGAAATTGCCCCTCAAAACCTAGCCGTCATCGGGCACTACAGGCCCAAAGCGGTCCGGGGAGCGGTCGACCGCCCTTCGGCCAAGATGCCTAATGAAGGCGGGTTAAAGAGGGAAAGAATTTATTGATCATTCTATTTAATTATTTTCGTCTGTTTTTCGTATGTCGTCCGTAACATTTCATACAGACTTCATTCGTGAAACTCCAAACATGAAAGTTGACCAGAATTCCGAGACGAGTGCATCGGTTAAAGTTTCGTGGTCAAATTTCATCATTTGCCAAAATTTCTATTTTTGAGATTTTAATTAAATAACTATTTATTGTCAAAATTCTGGGTTGTTACATTCCTCCCCCTTAAAAGGATTTTCATCCTGAAATTCTGACACCTACTTATCCTATCCTACACAACCAATTTGTGTACATCCACTTTGCAACCATGTGTATATGTGCATGGTGTACATAATGCATTTCAACCATTAAACATGCATGCAAGATGATTCTAAATCGGCCCCTCTATATGTATGCATTGAGATTTTTAAAACACTTTTGAAAACATGATGTAAAGCATCCTAAATATACTGACAGTTCTATATGAATGAAAATTTCGAAAAATTCTTTTTTATTCATAACCCTCATACAACTATGAATAGAAGTGTGAAGCAACCAATTTTGCACCAAACCCTACCATCCAAAACGTCACGCAATCTAACTATCTCCTATTTAATTTCTCCTAAACCGGAAAAAGGAAATCAAAGCGAAGAACTTTAACATTTTTTGCGCATACAAATATTCCATTTCCTGCCCAATAGTGGAATTTTTACCTCAGTTACCCAAAATACTCCAGAAATGTCCATCCGTAGACTATAAAGGAGACTTAAAACAAGCTCTAAAACGAGTTAATTAATAGCTTGCGCGCGTCGTAGCAAGGTATGAAAACAACATTTCCAAGGCTAAAACAACATTTTCCTTGTTGTCGTTGACGTTTCTATTGTATCATCGGTCCTATTTCACCGCTAAAACGCGCACACAAAGGATCCAAAAATCTTCCTTACGCTATTCATGTGACCAAAAATCGAAATTTTTCATAAAAATAAATTTCTGCTTAAAAGCTTGTCATGTTTATTTTGTAAATTTCATTTCAAAACCGTTTCACTTTCCAATAAAAATATGAAAATGATAAAAAGTCTTTTTTGTTTCAAACAACGTTTTCCAAAAACTTTCAAAAATGTAATTTGCAGAAACATAAACGATTCAAGTTACATATAGGCGAAAAAAGAAGTCAGTCACGCAAAAAATGCGAAAACTGAAATCACACACAAAAAAACCAAAATAAATTTTAGTTTTAACAAGAAACGGTGATTTATTTATTTATATACCTGTGACGAAAACAATGCAAAGCCGGTCCTTTGCTGAAATTTATCTAGCACATAATTTTATTCTTTCCAGCTCTAGGACAACTGTTAGTTTAGATAAGAAAAATGAGATTCATTCAAACAGGCATGTGTAAATGACATAAATATCTCTAAACATAGAAATCTCATTAATCTAAGTTGTGCGATTTAAACAACACAAACAGTTACAAGCATGAATTATAACAAAGCCAAGAACCCGATGTTGGAAAGGGAAAATAACAAAGATGACGACAAGACAACAACACTGAAACTTCCAAAACAATGGCTATAAACAACGAGATGTCTTGCTCCGCGAATGGAGCTCAAACCAATTTTTATGCTTTTTAATTAACCATATCATGGTAGAAAAAAAAGCTCAATCTCGTGTTACAAACGTTGTTGGTGTCATTGAAGGTTCCCACATCGCCATCTCTTCTAAGAGAGAATTTATGATGAGAAAAGGAACCTACCACAAAACTGCTTCTCATGGAAATCCACCAAATATTGTCAAAAGACAAAACGGATAGGTGAATTTACAAAGAGTAACTCAATGAGATAACACACAAAAACACAAGCTGAATTGAATATGATGTGGTACTAAATGATGGTTACGCCACCGATCAAGCAAAGGATTAAATTCTCGCATCATGAGACAAACCTACTCATAATTTCCCATTTATAGAATGATGTGCTAAATGGGTCACATGCCTACATGGGCAGTTCGAACATATATTATCGAACTCAAGAACCGATATTAAGAAAAGAAACTTGCTGTAAAATATCCAAAGTCGGTCAAACGAAAGACTATTCAAGTCCATGTAAGACACGGATTCCTCTAAAATCTCATCGAAATTCTCCTTAGAAAAACCATCCAAAAGATAGCTTAATCTCCATCTCCGAAACGATGATTGCCTTTGAAAGAACTATTCTAACAAG
The DNA here is from genome assembly GCA_030737875.1 of Allium sativum. NCBI lineage: Eukaryota > Viridiplantae > Streptophyta > Magnoliopsida > Asparagales > Amaryllidaceae > Allium > Allium sativum. The sequence continues at coordinate 532,410,865 of CM060913.1, read as the reverse complement.
GTATAGCAAAGGCGGATGCAGCACAAACAACAACCTATTCTAAGATCTCGAAGCAACTGGGCGGTGCAAGTCCAACTGCCTCGACAAATTTTCTTAGCCCTAAAGCGGTGAGACATTTTTGCTCATTCCGATCCAATCAAATGATCTGTACCTAAGGAGGAGACTTGAATGGTATGAGTAGGATCGAATATTGCAACTAGGTATTATAGGCCAAGAAATGGTCGGAGAGAAGAAATTAGATCTTGGAGTATTAGTGAGGCAAGATCTAATGCGCAAACAAGCGCGAAGAGGAGGAGGCGAAGCGACGACAAAGAAAGAGAAGAAGAATAGAGATATGGTTCGGCTAGATGAGGAAGGAAGGACGAAAGGAGGAAGTTAAGGGGTAATTTGGACGCAATTTTTACGGTTGAGTCCTAAGTCTAAGTTGTACCAAAACTCATTAACTAGTTGACCATTCTAGTATAACACTAACCGATCAACTATAAGATGGGCTTTGGATAAAGGTTGAACCTTGGCCTTATTTGGTCGGATTAAAATATTAATCGTCCCGCGTCTTCTTTTAAAATTTAACGCGATTTGAAAAATAATTATCCTCATCACCGCGGTTTTTAAAGACCGTAGTTAAACTCTGAACCAACTCCAAGGATTTATAGTCTCAACAGTGATGTTGCGACTACACAATGAACGAACGAACTTCCAAAAACAATTCGGTTAGAAATCCGTAATATAAATTAAAATGGATTTTCCCCTTACCTAGCTGACAACAAACAGATGATTCACGAAATTAAATACCCCAAAAATCAAGATGAAGGATTTTCCCTAGCCTTTCCAAAGGAAATTTTAAAACTTTTCAAAGATGGAATTTATTATAGTACTAATGGTTTTGTACTTATAAATCCAATTTAGTATCACTATTAATAATATTTCAGTTTATATTACAAACTAGAAAAGCCTTTTCGGGTTCAAAAATGTTGGAATCTTAAAATATTAAGGATTAATTGTGATAATTTTAATAAATTATCAGATACATATAGGGAGAGAGATACTAAAAATCACAAGGAATAAACATTTATTATTTTCAAGTTTAGTGGCATATTCCTTGTCATTTCTAACTCCATCTCTCCTACCAATTAGATTATATTTATTAAAATTACACTAAGCCCCAAAATTTTGAAACACAAATAGATTAAAATTTAAAATTCATATCTTTATAAAACTAGGCTTTAAGGTTTAGAATAACGATATTTCAGATATTGAAATTTGAGATAATGAAAGTAACTGTGTTAACGAACCATTCAGAAATATGAAATATGAAATATGAAATATGAAATATGAAATATGAAAGTTTGAACTTAATCAAATAACGAATTGATTTATAAAATTGAAATATTTGAAATTAATTATTTGAATATAAATCAATATTGTTGTAACTTGATTTATGATATTTTGAATATGATTTTTAAATATAAATGATTACGGTGTGAAATAAGTATTTGGTTGTTATAGAGTTGAGGGCCCGATATTGTCACACTCTCTATCAATAGCGAGAACCATTTTAACAATTGTGTACATGGTGAAAAATCCAGAAAGAAGTAGATTGGTTTAGCGAGCGCTACTGGAATGGAGTAAGAGAACGATGATGGATAGTCTTGACCTTCGGGTCATAATTAAAATGACTAAAAAAAGCCATACCCAGGCTAATTGAGTATAGCTCCTCTTACGGACGTGATTTTTCAATACCATATCTCTTACATTGTGCTGACTTGGAGCACATTTAATCATGGAAGTGTTGTTCTAGGTGGATGGTAGACGGTAGTTGTGGCTATGTGTTACCACCAGCATTGGACCACAATCAAGTAGAATCCTACCATTGGTATAGCCTTGTGTGCCTTGTCATATTATACTGATCGAGCCCCTTACGATTATGATTCTTATTGTACCTGTGGAATGCTCCCTGATAGCGCTCCTATTTACGGTAGAGTTTACAGTACTGTTTAGACTACAGTATTCATAAATAGTGTAAGGGTAAAAATGTAATATTGCTTATGCTATTTTCAACAACATAGTTTACGTATTGTAATAGCGTATTGCGTTGTATGTATCTAGTTCCATGGATCCTCAGAGAATGAGAATCCTAAACGTCTTTTAAGTTACTTTTCCTTTTCATTTTAATAGCTCACTTGAGTTGATTTAATTTCATTAGTATGTTAGTCCTGACTCGACTGTTTTGTTTTACTTTATGTTCGGATCAGATCAAGTATTATAGTCCTGACTCGACTGTTTTGTTTTACTTTATGTTCGGATCAGATCAAGTATTATAGTATCAAGATTTTACCTTTCAAAGCTGGAAATTTGCTAACGACCTCATCTCTATCTACTTGTTTTAGTTGTTTCCATTGCACTCAGTTGTATTAGAAATTCATTGTATTTAGACTTTCATTGTATTTGATCATGAAACTCTGATATCATGTAAAAAAAAAATTTAATTTTTTATATAGTAGCTTAAACAACTACTATTGTATTTTATTTATTTCATTGCGAGATATTTTTCTATTCTGTGTCTGTGATTTATATGTGATTCTGTGATTATTTTATATTTAACGTTATAGCAATAACAGTCTGCTACTTTGAACAATTTGAGTTGGTTTTATTATCAACTTAAATAGTTGAAATCGCAGGTCGTTACAAATAAACTATTAAAATATATCATACTACATTCTTTTTCTTTCATTAAGATTTTCCACATCAGGTTTCTTTTAGAAAGATTTTTAACAACGTGTTATCTTGGTCTAGAAGTATTAAACTTATTGATGAATAAGATATTGAAGTATGTCATTATACTCTTTATCCTTCACTACGATTTTCCCATTTGTTTTTCTTAGTAACATTTTAATGAGGCACTATATTGATCCTGAAGTATTGAACTCCTCAAAAGGAATATCATTTTATTATGATATATGCGATTTAAAAAGTTACACTCTCTTATTTATTAAAAGTTTTTCCTATTGGGTTTTCTAACTGAGGTTTTTAACGGGGCAATAGATAACATTTACATTGATTGAATTGATATATCTATGGAATATAATAATGACGGGGAGCAATTACCATATATGTTTCAAAATGGGCCGACTTCATATTACTAGAGCATTCAAGATTTTGAAGATGCATATTCAAAGGGAAGTGTTATAATATTTGTAAAAGAGTGAATATGTTATTGATGTAATATTATGTTTTTTAGTTTTATTTAGTACGATATCGTAGGATGAGTTCTACCTAAAACTCCAAGGTTTCTATGTAAAGTAGCTTATATGTAACAAAAAGTATGTATTAAGGATCTGATGTGAATAAAATTTCTCCTCTTTCTCCCTTTAACGATTTCTCATTTTATATCTGTTTACAACAGAACTATAATTAAGAAATTAGATGTTCATGTGTGCATGTTTTGTCTCTCTAACCCTGAATAAATGATTTGTTTGCAACTAGTACAACAAATAAAGGATAACTAGAGAAGAAAGATGAATAAATGATCTGACATGAAAACGGCCAAAAACTAAATGTGTGTTTGGTTTGTGTTTTCAATTTTCGATTTTGTGCTTTTATAGGGTGTGTTTGGTTTGTCATTTTCAGTTTTCTATTTTAAAAAACAATGAAAACGCGTTTCCCTTATCATTTTCAAAAATTCATTTTGAAAAACCTATTATTTTTCAAAATGGGGTAAACAAAAAAAACTAAAAACCGTTTTTTTTCTTTTTCCTGTTTTCAAGCCGAACAGAAAATTCCGAAAACCCAAAAACAAGACAAACACGTTAGAAAGACCTAATCTATTTTCCGACCGCACTCCTTCTCTTCTCCAGTTTTAATCAATAATCTTAAATTCAGGTAAACTCGCATATTTTTGTTTCTCTCATGCCTCCTTTGATTCAATTTCACTAGTTCATCAGTCTTTTTATTCAACAATCACTCCTTCTCTTCGGCAGGAGTTAGAGTTTTATCTTGAATTCGAGCTAATTCGGTTTCAACCGTTACAAGGTAAAATCGTATCTCTTTCTTATTTTAATAGCTATGAATCTCTTTTGCTACAACAGCGTATCTATTGAAGAAATGGCTGTTTTATGATATACTATTGTTTTAGAGAGGTGCAGTTCAATATTTTTTCGGATTCCTTTAATTCTTCCTCCGTATATTCTTACTTTTCACTTAATCCTTCTAAAAAGTCCCTCTCCTAAAGCGAGGCAAGCTTTGGACAAACTGTTTAAGCTAGAGAAGTCAAAAAGGCATTGTTTCAGAATTCAAACTGACAACAGTAGCTATCTGCCCAGATGATTTCAACTCAAAATTTAATAACACATTGGAAAATAATAAAAATGATATTTTCCAAGGGGCGTCTAGCATTCAGTTGTCAAGTAAGATCATCAAGGAGATGAACCATGTCTCTTAATGCTTCGCCCATAGAAATATAAACCCACGAACCCTTTCAGATTCAAGTCAGCTTTGTACTGTAATGTGACATATAAATTTTTGACCAATATGCATTTGTAATAGAATGCATAGTACCTTAATGATCTGATATGAATTAATCAAAATGTGTTCATACCGTATAGAATTATCCCTGATAATTCTCTTCTAGCATGCGAAATGGTGAGAGGATTCAACAAGAAAATGGCCAAAAACATGTGCGTGCATGAAAAGTTGATTTAGGCTAAACCTATGACAAATTATCAGAGAATTCATATATAATATGTTGTTCTACGTGAGATTTTCTAACAAATTTGCGTAATTCATATGTTGTTATTTTTTTTATTTGAATTTGGCATGCATTTTTTACTTTTGAACTGCTTGTAGTGTGTTGGCCTTGAATTTGCATGAATGAGTTTTTATTTCACTTTGTTGTTGAATGAGTAGCACTACTGTTTTATAGCCTTCTTTGACATGTTAATGCTTCCTTGCACATAACACTTCATCTTTGCTTAATACATAAAATAGTGTGTACCATTCTGATGTGTGCCTTCACTAATTTTTTATTTTCTTATTTTTAATAAATTTGCAAACATTGAGATATATTTCATTCAACTTAGTTGATGTTACATATATCCTACATCAAACAGTTGCACACTTAATCTCACTGAAAACAAGCTTGTAGCAAGAAGTCAAGAGCTGATATCAAAGTCGTCTTCCATTTTGAGAACAGCATGGAGTGGGCCTCTCCCTGAGGTGAAAGCAGTACCCTCGGAAGCGTTTGAAGGCCAGTTACTAAATAGACATATCTGAGGTTCGATTCTGTTCATGTGTTCCCACTCTTCATCGGAGAGGTGCCAGCCGAATATGTTGATATTCTTTGTTATTCTTTCAGGCTTCAGGCTGCATGGTAGCACGCTAGTTACTCGTTGTAAACCATACCACAGTATAACCTGCTCAGGTGTTTTTTTATGATAGTTGGCAATTTGCCTAACAATAGAGAGCTCGAGCATAGGTCCATGCACAGACCTAGATCGTCCGAACCTGATCCTAGGAGTAACTGGTTCATCTTCTGATCCACTGTCAGATAGACTGCTAAGCCCGTAATTTGTCATGTTCCCGCTATTGCTTGTTGCTGGTACTCCTAACGGAGTATGCGCAGACACATGAATCCCATTTTACTGACAAAATTTCACAAGTTGATCTTGCCTCCAAAATGGGTGCAATTCCACCTGATTAACAGCCGAAACAATTTTAGCGAACTGCAAAAGTTCACTAATAAGTTGCACACTAATAAGCCTTCACTATTTGTGAACTCTTTTGTGTGCACTTATGAATCTGAATTAGCAATAGGCTGCTACAATGCAGTAGCGTCATGCTACTGTGATAAAGGAAAAAAATATAATATATAAATGTCTCATATATTACATGGCTTGGATGTGAAAATCAAATTGCCAGTTATTTTTTAAACTCTGAGCAGGATTTCCCTGGGAATGCTAAATAGAAAGAAAAAAAATGAATGGTGGTAGATATTGTATTCTGATGTAGAATCTATTTTATTTATCTTATTATACATCCCTGTGGCAGAATAAGGTAGACAAAATAGATTCTGCATCAGAATACAAGATCCACCCCCATTCTTTTTTTTTTCCCAGTTAGCATTCCCAGAGAAATCTTGCTCAAAGTTTGGAAAAGACTTGGTAATTTAATTTTCACATCCAAGCCACTTAGTGTAATCTAAGAAACATTTATATATTATAATATTTTCCCTCATCGCAGCAGCATAGCACTACTGCACTGTAGCAGCCTATTGCTAATTCAGATTCATAAGTGCACACATAACGGTTCACAAATTGTGAAGGCATACATCAATATTGAGCAAGGATGAAGTGTTATGTGTAAGGAAGCATCAGCATGTCAAAGAAGGCTATGCAAATTCAAGGCCAACGCACTACAAGCAGTTTAAAAGTATAAGTGCATGCCAAATTCAAATTAAAAAAAATAACAATACATGAATTACGCAAATTTGTTAGAAAATCTCATGCAGAACAACATATTATACATGAATTATTTGATAATTTGTCATAGATTTCGCGTAAATCAACTCTCATGCATGCACATGTTGTTGGCCATTTTCCCATTGAATCCTCTCACCATTTTGCATGTAGAAGAGAATTATCAGAGATAATTCTATACAGTATGAACACATTTTGATTAATTCATATCAGATCATTAAGGTACTATGTATTCTATTACAAAAGCATATTGGCCAAAATTTTAAATGTCACATTACATAACAAAACTGACTTGAATCTGAAAGGGTTTGTGGGTTTATGTTTCTAGGGGCTAAGCATAAAGAGACATGGTTAATCTCCTTGATGATCTTACTTGACAACAAAATGCCAGATGCCCCTTGGAAAATATCATTTTTATTATCTTCCAGTGTGTTATTAAATTTTAAGTTGAAATCATCTAGGCAGATAACTACTGTTGTCAATTTGAATTTTGAAACAATGCCTTTTTGACTTCTCTAGCTCAAACGGTTTGTCAAAACTTGCCTCGCTTTACGAGAGGGAACTTTTTAGAAGGATTAAGTGAAAAATAAGAATATACGGAGGTAGAATTAAAGAAATCGAAAAAAATATTGAACTGAACCTCCCTAAAACAATAGCATATCATAAAACAGCCATTTCCTAAATCAATATGTTGTCATTGCAAAAGAGATTCATAGCTATTAAAACAAGAAAGAGATACGATTTTACCTCGTAACGGTTGAAATCGAATTATCTCAAAACCAAGATGAAACCCTAACTCCTGCCGAAGAGAAGGAGCGACTGTTGAATAAAAAAATGATGAACTAGTGGAATTGAATCAAAGGAAACATGAGAAACAAAAATATGCGATTTTACTTGAATATGTGATTATCAACTAAAATCGGAGAAGAGAAAGAGTGCGGCCGGAAAATAGATTAGGTCTTTCTAACATGTTTGCCTTGTTTTTGGGCTTTCGGTTTTCAGAATTTTCTGTTGGGCTTGAAGCGGGGGAAAAGAAAGAAAAAAAAACTGTTTTTAATTTTCTTTGATTAGCATGTTTTGAAAAATAATAGATTTTTCAAAATGAACATTTTTAAATGATAAAAAAAGGTGTTTTCATTGTTTTTCAAAATAGAAACCGAAAATAAAAAACCAAATACACCCTAAGCTACTTTAAAATTAAATAAACAGTCTCACTGTGACAACATTTAAGAAAGCAGCCAAGGTTACAACTCATTTTTCGAGGAACATACACGTACTTTATTGAAATATATAAAAAAATATTAAATAATGGAAATAATACATCAAAATTGATTTGACAAACTACGCATTTAGTGGCTAGTTAACGCATATCATGCTACAGTCAACCCGGAATTGCATATGAGAATAATTACTCTGATTGCCTTTTGGGTTTATTTATGATGAATTAATACTGGACAAAGTACATCAAAGTATACTTATTTACTTCAGGAATGACATGAAGAGCTGAAGCATAAAAAAGCATATTAATTGCAAGTTATTTATCAATGGTGGTACTACTTGAGAAATATTACTTAAAGGAATTGCCAACGAGAACGGATTTGAATAATCACATTGTTGAATTCAAAAGAATAAATACTTGATGTGGATTTATATTTTACTTTTTATCTACAGTCAACCTTCTAAAATATTAAATGCAATAATCAAACTGGCACCAGATGTGTACCCTTTAGGCATTTCTCGAATCTTTTTTTTTTATTCATCTATAAGAACAGTTTATTGTTAATTTTTTATTTAAGGTACTTCCAAGATAATGATCGTTGAAGTTTGTTTTACAACATGCATTATTCCATATTTGAAACATTTGTTTATCGCTAAAGACTAATCAAACCCAAAATTATGCAACTGATAGATTGGCTTATTTTTGTCAAACTGAATAATATTACACATAATCATGTTTAGAAGTATAAGAAATTCATTTTAGTTCGACTGGATGTGGATATTCATTGCTTCATTCGAAAAAAATGTTACAAATCAGCTATCCCCTCAAAATTTAAACTATTTTTTTTTTCTTGCACCATTTAAAAGTAAGGCCAGCATGCACTCTCGTATAAAGAACTTAAACCTTGTCTAGCTTAAACTTGTATTGCTCTTATAACTGATTTGGAGTACAAAATTAGTTTGAACTTAAACAAGCATCACTTATATGTCAAACTTTTTTCATGGTAAATCTCAAAGAAGGAAGAAGACAAGCTTCTCACCCAATTCTTGTTTATCGCTCCTCATGTGTCTAAATTAAATTAAGAGAAATCAATGTACTGAAGATACGTGAACATGGAAAATCAAGATAGAGATCATAAAACAATCAAAAACAAAATATTAAATATTTATTTAAATTAGATTTACTACAAGAACAAGAACAAGCTAAAAACAGTTCTAAAGTACTAGGTTAAAATAATATGTTCTTGGACAAATAAACTCAGATACCTGTGAATATGCGAACCAACTTTTGGTTACATGAGAAGCTTCCCCTATCATGCATTTTTAAAAGCAGAAGCCATGTTGAGACTAGTAGTAGTCCTAATTCAAAATGAAATGACTAATATTAGATATAGAGAAAACATTCGCGTAAGTATATCTGAAACATATAGACATTATGATAAGGTAAGTTTTGAACGAACTCACTCCATCATAGTACTCAAATTCATTTATGTGAAGTATAATAGATTAGTCTAAGAAACAGTAGTAAATAAATGTTATTTGACATTTACAAAGTGATAGAACAAAAAATTAAAGTGAAAATTAAAACAGACCTATTTTTTTCAAGAAGTTTCACAACCAAATAAATGCGATTGCTATATGATATTGTCTCCGATGCAAGTTTGGTGAAACTGTGGTTAAGTAACATGAAACTCATATACATATAATAGATTAATGTATGTATATTTATTAAATTGATAAGGTAAGTTCTAAAAATATACCTATTTTTCCATTATCAGAGATTCAGAATGCTTTGTTAATGGCCGCCACGCTACATTCGCTTCTTTTTTTCCCCCTTGCCCTGTCCATGCCTCTTCCCCAAAATCCAAGCCCTTCAGCTCACTCTCGTGAATGAGATCTGGTCGTTCTTACAACTCTGACCCACAATTTCCAGATATCATCCGGATTGTGAATCTCAGGCCTATTCATTTGCTGTACGGATGATGAAATCGCCGCGGTATCTGAATTAGGTGACGACATGTTATCTGAATCGGGTAGAGTTGGATGCGGTTGTTAAGTTGAAATGGTTTGGTTTCCAAATTGACAAAACCTTTCTGAAATTAGCTTTTCATAGAAGAAAGTCTAAAGAGTGACCAACAATTTGGTGACTATAACCCTTGTTTACAAGGTTGATGTTTTGTAATTTGACCATTCAACAAATTAAAACGGCCGGGTATTTACGTATTAGACTCATGATAATATAAGCTTTAAGCCTCTTAACTCTCATTTAAAATTAGATCACTTCAATTAGGTTTTACATCAAAATAGCGCAACACATTTTATTTTACATATGTGACCAATTTGTCGAAATATTCGAACAATCTCTCTCTCTGAACCACATATGAAATAACCTAAAAAAATGTGTTTAACTTTATGAGCTTCAAAATTTGTTATTAATAATTTATGGTGTATCTAGAACAATCTCGTCCATGAACTGTGTTGACAAAGGATCAAAGCGGCATTCGTTACAATTATCGTAACTAATCTCCATCAATGGTCACATGTATCAATACAATTAAATGACATAGATCAATCATGCATGTGTAGCATGAAAATTACATGAAATGTGATTTATACATGTCTATTTCCAACTGGTCATTCTTTAGTGAAATCAAATCATTAAATATTTAAACAATCTAAGTGCAAGGAAAAATTATTTCTTTATTTCTGATTAGAAAAAAAAAAACTTGATATACATATATCTGTAACTAAAATATAGAGCAATGAGTCATACGACAATACAAACTCTTTCTAAACCAAAATATCCTTACATAAAAGTTACATCAATTGAGCTACATGCACATGAAAGACCTTAGATGATAATCTTTTGGTAAGAGAATTCGCCATAATGGAGTTTATCAAAGTATGCTCTCTGAATTACTATATATTTTGCGCTTTTCCCTTATTGAAAAATAATATGTTATTTACTGTCACAATATTACTTGGTCTTTTGCCTGAAGTGGATCTTTTGCGGTAATGATATCCAAAATATTTGAATCGTAATTCTTTATGGTCTCCAACTAATCCGATCTTTTATCTATGAGCATATAATCTTTTATTTTGTTTCTTAAGGATATCTCATAACCATTTTGGCTACTAATCAGTGATCCACTTTCAATATATAAATAAAATAAAATATCTGTCAAATAATACACGCATATATATATATATATATGTATGTATGTATGTATGTATGTGTGTGTGTGTGTGTGCGCGCTTTAGTATACATTAGAATCCACACTGCAAATGCATATGGAAATTTTTGCATTTCTTTAGTTTCAAGGATGTTAACATTTGTCTTTTTAGCAAAAGAGAATCAATCGAATTGAAGTTACCAAACCTTCTAAATACTTATCTATCAAATTCTTTTTGATAATTCAAATATCACCCATAAGCAATAATTGTGTATTTGAATCACAAATGCAAAAGAATTACAAAGAAGTGAGACCCTTAAGTTGTTTCATTAATATCTCAATTAAGAAATACAACTTTAACCTTTATCATATATTGTTAAAAGTAAAATATGGAATAAAATTCAAAGTGTTTCTGATAGTCCTTTATTAAATCCAAGAGAAGTTTAAAGAAAACAAAATTCTTTAAGAATGTTCTTTTCAATAAAAATGCCTTATATAATTCTATATCATCCACTCAATTCCCTTTAGCTTTGAATAGTTATTCAAAATCAATAATCTTGTTACTTAAGTTAGAGAGAAATTGCAAACTTTTTTATACATATAGATGTACACTATACACTACGCCATAGATTGCATACGGCAACCCCAAAGAAGTGATGCAGGAAGTGCAAAAAATGTTGCTATATACCAAAAATGATATGTGGCAACACCTTCTTGGGGTTGCCTTTGGCCGCGTTGTCTTAGAGTCAAAGGCAACATCTTTGCTATCCTAAGGTAACATCGCTACAGGTGTTGCTACCGGTACTAAATTTACATAAATGTAGGGCCCACTAAATTCTGAATCTCGGGTTCACGGAATCCTGTTGTGCCACTAAAATCTATAGCCGGGTTCACAAAATCCTGTTGTGGGACCCACATGCATTAATTTATGGCAACACTATATCATAGTTACGACAACATTTAACATTACATACTGCAACATTATATCATAGCTACTGCATCATTATATAACATACTGCAACATAACAACACTTAACATCACACACTGAAATTAATAAAAAAACTTTTCATTTCAAATTAACCAGTAACACAAATACTATTTAGTCAACTACAGAATAACAAAAAATAGTCAATAAATTCAGTTTTACAGAGTACTTACAAACACAGCTGGTACTAAATTCTTGTTTACATCAAACTAAAACTGTTTCAAATTAATAAAAGCACAAGCCTCCAGTGCATTGATCAGTACCTCTACTGCCTCCTTCACCTGCAAAACAAAGCAATTTCAAAAGTCATGCATTTCAGCAAAAGCACTTAGTACAACTAATGCATTTCAGCACAACCAAAGTCATGAATGCCTCGGCTACAAACTGATGCAATGCCTCGTTTATATTGCAACACAAAATGGAAGACATGCATGCCTCAATTGCATTTCAGCACAAACTATGGCCATAGTATAACTGACTTGCACTTCAGCACAAACTATGGCCAGAGTTGCTTTTCAGCACAGAGTTGCATTTCACAATCTATGGCTTAGTTGCAAATTGATGCAATGACTCAGCTTGTTCAAAGCACGAATGATATCAAGGAATGCAATAATATGCCTAGGACACTAAAAATTTAGACATGCCTCGACTCGTTCAAGTACAATCTCAACCATTGTATCAATTACGAACCGACACGATCATTACTGATTGAAGAGAAAATAAAATTCTTAAAATTTTGTAGTTCATTACTAAATCATTAGTCTTGTACATGATCAGTTACATACCAGCATTGAGCTATAGAATTGTAAGAATTAGTGCTTCAGCAAGCGGAAATTGTAAGAATTCTGAAGCATACCTCCAGCCAACCATAAAAATAAGCAAAAATACATACCAGCAGTGTGTGTCTGTAAACGATCTCCGATTTGCACAATTTGTAAGGGCCTTGGACTACAAAAACATAAAATTAAGAAGCCATGTTTTTCACTTTGCTAGGTGGAAGGCGGATTCGTTTTATTGGGACGTCATCTCTACACCAACGAACATCAAAATCTTGATTTCCCATTCTATAAGCAGGCTGGATGTCATTCAAATCTTCATTTTCATATTCTCTTTCGAGTTCACACCAGTATTTCGGCAATTTCTTGATAACATTGTGGCACATATTATCAATTGGATCTTCTATATAAAACACCTGTTTTACTTGTGAAGCCATAACATAAGGATCAGATTTCTGACACAATCGATTAAAATTGACACGAGTCAGCCCATATAAATCTTTCTCTTCTTGGTACCAACAACACTTAAATAAAACCACACTAAATTCTCCCCAATAATCTAGTTCTAATATTTCTTCAATTGATCCATAGTAATTAACTTCACCAACCAATGGATTTTGATCTTTCGAACTTGAAAAGCTAGTAGTCAAGGCCGTCAAAAATACACCACTAATTTGCATTGTACATTTGGTATCTCTGAACCTTATATAAAATATGTATCCATTGATAACATATCCAGTAAACCGCTTAGCTATTGGAAGAGGCCCCATTGCAAGCAGTTGTACTTCTTTTGAAATGTCCTCCTTTTTCTCAACCTCTTCCTTTAACCACTTCTAAAATTCTTCACTATGTTCTCTTTCTCTCTTTTATATTTTTTGATGATGCATGACCATCAATTAAAGCTCGATGTTCCCAGAATAAAGACCTGGTTAATAAAAGATAGAAACAAATTTGGTTGGATCTATTACTAAAGCTGAAACTGACCATACCAAAAACAATTTTGTATGAATGAGAACATAGCTTAAGTACAAATTATGCCTGAAATCCCTGAAAGTGCTAAAACGTGGAATTTACAACTAATACTACGTGAGGCTAGGATCAATAACATGTTTGTAGATTGTTTAAAAGAACTGATTTTGCTGGCAAAAGGATGACATCAAAAATAGTATTTTTTTAATCTAGTTGACATCATTTCACAAGTTACGCGAAGAATATTATTACTGATATTAACCGAGCTTGTCCACTTTTCTAATTAAATAAACCGTTGTAAACTTTAATTGCATAAAATTTCATCTGCCAGGTTCAAAAAGAAAAACATTATTTATTATGAAAAAATGAACAAAATAACTAATAAAGGATTCATAAAGATAGGGATAATACTTCAATACTTACTAAAATAAAAATACTTACCCAAGTAAACTCTCCATTTCCTTGTTACCACAATTGAATAGAATGTAACGGTGACATTCCTTCCATTGATAATTTTTAAGATGAAAAGTTTTTCCATCTTTGTTTCTTCTTGTGCCAATAGGATATTTCATATTTTGTGGACATATTTCAAATTGCATTTTTCCTGCTCCATCGCCACCTAAGAACCTTGAACAGAATATCAAACATTCCTCTGCAAGATAACATTCAAATGGACGCCTCGGGTTTACTTTTGTTGTGAACATATGATTTCAGTTTACAAAGATAACGCTCAATAGGAAACATACAACGAACATGTGCAGGTCCATCATATTCAAGTTCCTTGCATAAATGAACTAACAAGTGCACCATTGTATCGAAGAAAGCATTTGGGAATCATCTTAAATTGACAAAGAATTTCCATAATTTCTTTTTGTAGCCTCTTGAGATCAGCCAAATCGATACTTTTGCTCCAAAGACTTCTTACAAATGCACCTAATCTTATCATAGGTATTGCAACTTCAGATTTTACAGATTTCTTCACGGTAAACTGCAGCAAGTAGTGGAGAAGAAAATGAGCATCGTGGCTCTTACACCCTGCAATTTTCCTCTCTTTCTTGTTTACATACCGGCTGATATTAGCTGCACAACCATAAGGCAGTTTAGCATTCTCCAACACCGAGCAAAATAGTTCTTTCTCCTTATTCGTCATTTCAAATATAACAGCCCTCATCTCAAGGTAATTCCCGTCAGTTGATAGAACCGGATAAAGGACCTCCCTAATGCTTATCTCTTGTAAATCATACCGAGCATTTAAGTGGTCTTTCGACTTCCCATCAATATTTAGTAAAGTACCAAGTATGTTATCACAAATGTTTTTCTCTATGTGCATAACATCAAAGTTATGTCGACATACATTTTGACTCCAATATAGTAAATTAAAAAGTATTGACTTTTTTTAAAAGGAGATTCATTTTTATGCTTCTTGACCTCTTTCTTTCAAAATATATTTTCATAACCAGTCAACAATTCTTCAATGTCAGTCCCGGATAAAATACCGGGAGGTGTTCCCATTTCAGTTTCACCATTGAACCTTTTCTTATCAAACCTCCACTTGTGTCCCGGGTCTAAAAATTTCCTATGATTTATGTAGCACATTTTTCTACTATGTTTCAAGTAAGTTGAAGAAGTCTCGAAATGGCATGCGGGACAAGCAAAATAACCCTTCGTGCTCTAGCTAGATAACATTGCATAGCCTGGAAAGTTGCTGATCGTCCATAACATGCTTGCACGTAATGTGAAGTTATCACCAGTGAAAGCATCATAAGTTTGTATGCCAAGATCCCATTATTCTTTCAATTCTGCGATAAGAGGCTGCATGTAGACATCACTGTAATTGTTAGGAGACTCTGGATCAGGGATAAGGGTTGAAAGTATCAAATTTTCTGTCTTTATGTGTAACCAAGGTGGAAGGTTATAATTTACCAATACGATCGGCCATGTGCTGTGATGTGTAGTCATTGTATGAAAAGGATTGAGTCCATCAGATGCTACTCCTAATCTGATATTTCTGTTTTCTAATGAAAATGTAGGATAACTGGCATCCATCATCTTCCATATGTAACACCCCACGTCCATTAATGTCACTCACAAAGGGAATGCATTAACTTCCATGGAGGTTTTAAGTGAATATAGAACAGAAAAATTACAACAAGACAGATAATAAGTAGTACTTGGAAATTTAAAACATCATTTTATTGTAGTGGAAATTAAACATGTTTGTTACATCATAAAGCCATAAATCAGAGTCAAGTACAATATCCATCTTGATAAACAAAACACATAACCCCATTACACAAATAGCCATTAAAAAGAGATAACAAGCTGGACTTTACTTCAACGGTCCAAGCTTTCCAAAGAGAGATGAAGCAATCCAATCAAACTCCACTAGAGCTGGGCCCAACCTGAGGACCTAGAGGGGAAAAAGGATAGAAATGGAGGGGGTCAGACATAAAGTCTGGCGAGTATGATAATTCTAACAATATTATTATCAAAATAACTAGACTAAGGCATAAGCTGGAAGACAAGTAAATGTCTATGAACTATTAGGTATGGGATGAGCAGATAAAGATAACGTGAAAGATAACGTTAAAGGCACACCTAATTACTAACAAATGATTACTACACTGCACCGCACATTACTACACTGCACCGCACATTACTACACTACACCGCACTAGTCACCCTAAAGGTTGATCCCACTTGCTTCACACAGAAACTTTATAAATAGCCTTGCGTACCCCTAGCTGACTACATAGGTGTCGTCTGCCCCTATCTCCACTAGGTGTGCCCCACTACCCACTTTCGATCGGCTCCCTACTCGTAGATACCCGTGCTGGCCCCACAGTGGGGTGTATCACTCCCCTAAAGTGGCAACCCGATACAACTTGAGAATGCACGGCTTATACCTACACGATGCAACAACGTCTTACCTACCAGCCCGGGTCCACACACGCATATGAAACCCGTTGGACTTGCGTTGCCACCGCTCCCTGTTTTGGCCTCTTACAGTCAAGCCCAGTATGCATGTCCCGTCCTCGACTTGGGTCGAGCCCACAAAGATACGTTTGGGATACTGGTTGAAATGGGCCCCCACAAGCTACCCACCTAAGCTTGTCACTAGTACTTCCCACTTAACCCCCTTAGTCATGTTCATTTACATGTGTGTTTGGTTAAGTCTTACTAATCGTATTTCACATGCCACTAAGGGCACCTACTAGATTCCTCATGCCACCCAAGGCACCTACTTAATCCCCATGTCCCACCTTACATGTTTATCTGGTTAAGTATTTCTTAATTCATTCAGGCCATAACCTCATAAAGACCTCTCACATTAGACTGGCATTTATGGCAGCTGGATTTGCCGGGCGGGTCCGGGCAGTCTTACACCATAAAAGAGTCTAACCTCGTGTCTTTACAACTATTATGCTTTAGTTTAGGCCTAGGACCTCTCACATTAGGCTGACATTTGTGACCAATGGATTTGCCGAGCGGGTTCGGGCAGGTTTACGTCACAAACGAGTCCAACCTCGTGTCCTAAGCATTGATTAACACTTAAAATCTTTTACCCAGTTTTAATAATTCCCTATTCAAATTATTAATTAAGTCAACTTTTAATGATGTCCATAATTGACTCAATTATGGCCATCCACTTATGGCATGCAAAATCATATCAATTGCACCCCAACTTCTTAATTTTTAAATCCTTAATATTACCCCTACCCACACGTTTATACATTCGCTTATTCAACGCAGAATATACGTTAGACTCGAATAGTCTAACTCATAGCACAAAGATAAATTATCACAACATATAGACAATTAAAATAAATCTAATCATAATATGGGTGAAACTTGCATAAACTACACATGTTAAGGATCTAAAGGTGTCAACTTGTTAAATGTCACAATTTACATGATATGATCATAACCCTAATTTATGTATGAACTTGCATATGGGGTTTTAGGCAACATAATGATGGTGTGAACTAGCATAGAATTTCACATATGTCATAGCATAATTCTAGATGTCATAATAGATGTCATGGCATATGTTCATAACTTTTACTAATCAGCCTAAACTTGCATATGTGACTTGTCATATAGATCAACATAGCCCAAATAGTATCAATATTATGATTTGATTAACATGAACTAATTAGCATAGACAATAACATCATGACTTTAAAGCATGTATGATTTATCACAATTTAGCATAGAAACTCTCAACATACATAACATCATCATAGCATGATTTACAACATATAGGATATCATCATCACATAACATAGGATTTATAACATACATGATAGTATAAGGTTTACAACAACATATATGACAATTCACATCATCTACTCATAATCCATTCATAACTTAATCTAATTAAAATAATAATAATCTTGTTAAGATCATCATACTCACAATTAGAGAAGAAAAGAGAGTCTTGATTTGCTTTAGAGTTGAATAGAATTAGGATTTGATTAGCTTTTATTTCTTCTTAGTTGGCGGCGGCTCCACTGAGTTCCATGGCGGCGGTATGACGGTAGCTATTCTATTTTTCATATGAATTAGGGTGAGAGACTACCTAGGTATTTATAGAGTTTAGGTTTTATTTGGACCGTCAGATCAACTCAGGACTAATCTCAGCCAACCAGATTAGGTTAAAACCCTAATGGGTCATCACTCAGTCAAAAACATGCTCAGCCAAAACCCTAGCCGACTGACCAGGTTGACACATGTTTATTTTCCTCTGTAATAAAATGAACTTTTAGATTTCCAAGTACTACTTATAATCTGTCTTGTTGTAATTTTTCTGTTCTATATTCACTTAAAACCTCCATGGAAGTTAATGCATTCCCTTTGTGAGTGACATTAATGGACGTGGGGTGTTACACCATACCTCGCCATCAGCTGGATGTCGAAGTCTCCTATCATTTTTTCATCCCACTGCATGCCATAACATAATTTCTACGTACTCCTTCGACATGAACATCTTTTGCAACCTTGGTTTTAGTGGAAAATAACGATCACCTTTGCTGGTACTTTGTGAATCCACTTCTCCGAATCTTTGTCAATAGCCACTTTCTTTTCCGGTATAACCCACCTTGAAAAACCACAATTTTGCAGTTGTTTTCCTTTTCATTTTCTACCCAATATATCATGCAGTCATTTGGACATGCATGTATTCTTTGGTAATCGAGGCATAAATCTTTAATGATATTTTTGGTAGCATTGAAAGATAAAGGGATGTGGGCTTGTGGAAAAGCTTCTTTCATCAACTCTAATAAATCGCTGAATGCAGACTTGGTGATTCTATGTAGTCATTTTAAAGAATAAAGCTTGACAATGAAACTTAATCGCGAAAATTTAGTACACCCGGGATATAATGGTTGTTTTCCCTCTTCAACACGTTGATGAAATTTTCTAGCATCGACATCTATTCCATTTGACCCATCAGAAGATCCATCTTCATTGTTCTGCATATTTCCACAAGTATGTTGCCTCATCGAGATTATATCCAAAATTTATTCCTGCTTCACAATCCATATCGTTATCTCTCCTTTCAGGATCTAAACAGGAAACTTTACAAATCCATTTCATGTACAATTCAGATGGACCATTCCAAATCAGATGGTTGTAGACTACTTCTTGACAATGTCACTTGTGATTATGACACTTTTTGGAAGGGCATGTAATTTCATCACCTACCGCAAATCTAGAAAAAGTTTTTCGAATAAAAAGTTTCACTCCACTGATATACCCTTCACTGAACTTAGGAAGTTCAGCCCATAGTTTTTCCTCATCGTTCATTGAGTGATACATTAAAGCAGTAAATTAGGCACAAGTAAATCAGTACATTACATAACACAAAAATCAAATCAGAAAAAATAGAAATATACATTGAGTGATACCTGAAGCAGCAGATTAAATCGAAGCCCTAACTGAAGTCTGAAACCCAATTGAAGACCTAATTGAAACACCAAAGCCTTAATTGAACTTGAACTCGAACGTGCCCTACTCGAACCCTAATTAAGCTTATAAACTTGAACTTTTAGCCCTAATTGAACCTGAAATGAGTGTTTGAGAGGTTGAGCGGTGGAGTATTTTGTTAAATTTCGATTGAAACTTTCAATATTTTGTTAGTTTCCTCCTTTTATTTTTGTTTCCCGCCGTAAACATTGTTTCACGCGCGGATTGCTAATCTGGACTAAACATTATTTCACGCAGATGGCTAACCTGGACCATTGAATCGTGTTGACGCAGACTAATAATTTTATTCACGAGGCTACTGCAACACATGTTGATATATATGCTAACACATTTAACTGTGCGTTGCAACAGACAAAAAACAGCATAGCAATGGCAACATTGTAGCTAGCAACACCATGGATTTTCGTTATGATAGGCCATCTATGGCGTAGTGATATGTTCATATCTTAAATCCACTTTAAAAATTGGTACCTTATACGGATTGATGTAAGTACATAGAGTCATATTTATCAATCCATTATTGATCTTTAAGGATAAATACTATATAATCATCTGGATCAGTATTTCCTCCTCTACAACTGAATTTCCTTAGTAACCATACACTTTGAGCTTGTTGAATTTGTCTTCTTGAAATGGTAACCTTAGCTTAAAGGAAAATTTCTTTAACATCGTCTTATTATATTTACTTCTTCTTAATGAAAGAAAACAAATCTTAAACTTCCGCCGAAGAAGCAACCGTAGTTGAATCAAAGATTATGGTTCTCCTTAAATAATGATCATACATTATTCCTAACCCCTCCCCCCCCCCCCCCCGAACTCAACATCCTCGAAAAAACTATTGTATTTCCCATGTTAAAACTTTTCTTTATTGTGAATTCATAAAATTATACCTTTAAAACCACTTAGAATACCAAAAAGATTTTTTCTACCTTTATGATATCCTATTTTGTAATTCCTTACTAAGATTAAACAAATGATTATATTAGTCACCAATTTTTTTTTTGAGATATCATTACACAAGTTATTTAACATAAGTAGACGTGACTTATATATCAGACATTAGGAGCTTTAATTACAAAAAAGTTTGAATTTATTCATAAATCAACACTATTATTTCATGATAAACAATAATAACCTAATATGTTCATATTAGAAATAGAAAACTGAAATCTATCTAAATGACAGCATAAAGAATAAATCAAGTAAATTCGAACAATTTAACCGAAATCTCAATAATTAGTAAATATATATATATATATATAATTTACTTTGCTTTATATGTATGCATATTTCATTAAAGAAACAACCATAAATATGTCTATATGTTATTTCTTTTCTTTTAGATTCTTAGCGACTTCATTCTTTATCTATACATTTATTTAAAATGCATGTTAAATGAGTACTTTCAAGCTTATCATGCTTCATATTTCTTCTTCTTACTATGAACCAAAATAAAATCAATAAGAGATCATTTTATCCTTAAATTATTATTTTCAACAATAATATTCTTAAAATAGCTATTATGTCAAAATTAATAAAACTCGAGTGGTTTCAACTTTTGAAGCAAGAATTTTCTATGTGCTACTCATTTAAGTTTCTTTTACTTTGAATTTATGAAATCAAGCACCACAAAGAGTGCTAGTTTCCCCTTATTGTTTTCACAAAAATCGTTTCCGTTTTCAATAGATAACTTATCAAAATTTTTGTTATAGTTATATATAGCACATCCTTGAAAACTTCTAAAATATTTACTTAATGATTCTTTAACTCTTGCCTTTTGAATTATACCATCTTTTATTATTCTTCATCACATTATGGGAACATCTACCCATAATAAGGCTGGTTATAACCCTCCTAGTTGCAAGTGCTAAATCTATAAAGTCAAGAACAAACAATATGCTCTCTTACAAATCCTTATAGTTATCCAAAAATAAGATGAGGATATTTTCAAAATTGGCAGACAATTCAGTTAAATTACCTGAATATGAACAAAAATAAAATAAAGATTGACTGCACATGCTTATAGTCAAATATCAACCATAGTAAATTCAAATAATTGGTAAGCCTCTTCTCAAAATACCTAGTACACATTAATATCAAGTCTTTGGACAGTAATATTAACTGTAAGTGGTACTCTTGCTGTAATGATCAAACACTGAAATTAAATTCAAGTCAAATAACAGTCTTCATTTGGGTCGATTAATCATTCACTCGTAATTTTTTTATAATTGCATGTATTTATTATCATACATGTGTAAGTAATTCGGTTAACCAATAGTCTTCCTTTGGTCTGGCTATGTGACGACCGTTCATAACCCCCGCACTTAACAAAGGAAATAATACGCTGAAAGACATACCAGTATCAGGAAGCTATGGACGATCATCAAGGTAGAAAAACACACACGAAACCTATCGTATAACTCATAGCGCATGGATAAAATATAACAGAACATATACAATAAGATGTATTAATGCAGCACAATTGAGTAGAATCTTAAACTTTCCATATCGTCATGAAGATATCCATACAACATCGTGGATTACATCAGCATTTGTACAAAAAGCCTCACTATAGGTTCACTCATAGTAAAAACATTAGCAGAAACAATATATATGAGTAATAGATAGTAATACGTCAGCCTCCAGCTCGTCATCACTCAGCAGCATTGTCCTTATTAAGATCTACTACCTGCCACCTATCTGCCCATCCACATCATGGATGAACAACCCAAGGTAATAAGAGGGAAACATAAAACCTTGAGTCAGACAACAGTCTTACTGAGAGATAAAAAAACTATCAACATCAACAATAAAGTATTTGAAAAATAGGTAGTTCAATCATCTGATCTGCCAACACATCAACAGAGAAGAAATCCCAAACTTCTCCTCCACAACCTACGGTGATAGCCTTCCCAGAGAATTAGAGAAGAAACAAACAGTACATACATAGCAAACAATTATCAAGCAGAGACCATTCTAATCGAATTTAATATCTCCCAAGTACAAACCCCGAAGGCCTAAACCAACATCAGATAAGCACCTAAGAAATATCTCCCTTGACGTCGAACAATCCATACAAGACAATACAAGCAACAATAACATCCATGACTTTGGCTATCACCGTCTTACTTGCTTTGAATCCATCTTTAACCGTATGACTGACCCATCTTGTCATCCGTCGAGGGCTAATGGTAACCCTGGTATTAGTAAAACTACATATGCCATCGTGACTCGTATCTAGGCCCATCGTGACTGCCCATGTTACTGTGTAATCATCTAGTCTTTGGGTGCCTCAATTATACCCCTTCTTTGAGTCCGCTAGAACCCCCGAGTAATGAAAATACCTTGGCTCTTCAATTCTAGTTGTCATCACCGACAACTACATCCATAAGCTCAAGTGCCTTTTTGAGCAACCATTATCCATGATCTCAAATCACCTTGAGTCATCTTCACATCTTCGTTGCATCATCCCACGATCAACAAGCACTTAACTACTCTTCGAACATTCCACTTGAATTTAAGATCAAAGCCACAACTTTCCTTGAGTCATATCTTCATTACGTTGGGTCCAACGACTATCAAACTTCATAGGTAGCCTTCGTAAACCATGATCATCGACCTTGTGAAAAGAATCAATTCCTTCGAACCATCTTGTGATGGGTCATTTTAAACCCATTTGTAGATCGCACTGATCCATCAATGGATCGCGCACGATCCCTCATAGGATCACACAACCGATCCATCAGAGGATCGTACAATTGATCCGTCAATGGATCACACATAATCCAATAATGGGTCACATACGATCTGCCCATTTGCACACAACCGGATCACATGATCTCCTCATGCGGCATTCGAACGATCCATTGCCAAACAATGGAACGATCCATGCATTGACACGATCCATGCATCGACACGATCCATGATTTCACCATGTGCACTCCTGTCTTTCGCAACCGATTCACGCGTGCGCATCAACCCGATCCACTATTTTTACATGCGCTCTATGGCCATTTTCTAATCCATCACATTTTGGCTGATGTAGTGACGTTTTGGTCGATCCAGTCCCTGCTCGATGATCCACTTGTCACCAAACTGATCCATCACAAGCTCCACACACGATCCACATACGACCGATTCATACTTTGCACAATCCAACGATCCAGGCATTTTTGGCCGATCCAAAGTATACGAGATCTGATCCGTGCCCATGCTTGGTCTTTGTGCAATTTTCTCAGTACTGTGACCAACCCACATATGTGTGATCCAACATTTCTTCATGGTTTGCACCCCACGTTCACTCTTTGTTGCCGTCCGATTTATGTGACCAATGTGACCAACGACCTATGCAATACAAGAACATGACGATTCATGCGATCAAATCTTGCACACGTCTCATCCAAATCGACCATTTTCAACCAAATGATCAAAAGCAGTCATCAAACAATCATTAGCACGACAATTAATTATCAAACAATCATACCAAATTCACCAAATCATGATAAAACGATAAACTAATCAATAAATGGATCTAAACTTACATAAACATATGATTTCAATGAATTTATCATTATGACTTGCTAGATTTGATCCGTTGGTGCGACCCAAATTGAAAATATACTTGTATTGATTATATTTAGGTGAAATCAACTTGTATTGACAGAATTTAGATCAAACAAACTCATATACTCGATTGAATCCGTGTGAGAGATGCGTATCACTCACCAAATCCACAAAATAGCTTCAAATCAATGAATCTCTAATCCGAACAGCGAAGAATGGCCTCCGAATCAACTCAATTTATGCGATCTAACCTTCCTCGACGTTGATCTTCAATTTTAGTTTGTAAATCAATGAACTGAAATGAAGTGGAGGTGCATATGGTTGAGCCAGAGAATCACAGACACCCAACCAAATGAGAAATGAAGAGACTAAACAATTCATTTTACCCCCACCCTCCTTTTTATAGCTAACAGCCCCTAGCCTTAGTGGGCCTCACTAATCATCCCACTAATGACTAATTAGCCTCTCCAGAAAACTAACAACACTAAAACGGTGATTCCTCCCAAACCGCTTAACCAAATCTTCATTGTCACCACTCTACAGAATTGGAAACACCATTTCCCGTCCGATGAAATCAAATCCAGCTCCTGATTCGATCCCATTCAAAATTTATTCCCCAATGAAAAATAACAGGGGTAAAATGGTCACAAATAAAATTGGTAAAAGTCATGGATATGTCCCGCATCCCTATGAACTTCATCAAAAAATGAGAATGATTTGACCCTTAGAGAATTAAATATAAATATTTTACGATCCTTCGATACGTAAAATGCGGGCATTACATCCCCCCCCCCCTCCCAGGTATTTCGTCCCCGAAATCCCAAGTAACCAAAAATCCATTCCGCGTGCCTATCACCCACAAGCAACCAATCTACTGTCCAATCTAGCATCCAACAAGCCATGCATTCATATCCTTAATCTAGCATGAAGAATTCTAATAATAGTACAAGTTACGATGTTGTAAGGGTGACACGATACCAATGGGTCATACCAACGAAGAGTTCTGGATGGATCGTCTTCATACTCTCTTCCGTTTTCCACGTACAATCATCATCATCCTCACTCCATTGCACCTTAACTAGATTAATCACCTTCCTTCTAAGTTGTTTCGTGTCATTACCTATAACGTGAAGTGGCTTGCGAGGTCTTAAAATG
The DNA here is from genome assembly GCA_030737875.1 of Allium sativum. Taxonomy (NCBI): domain Eukaryota; kingdom Viridiplantae; phylum Streptophyta; class Magnoliopsida; order Asparagales; family Amaryllidaceae; genus Allium; species Allium sativum. The sequence continues at coordinate 532,385,567 of CM060913.1, read as the reverse complement.
ATGGACTCAACTTCTAAGTCCTCATACTGATCCGGAGATACCACCACATTCGAATCATGCACACACTTCCGTAGAAAAAACACATGAAAAACATTTTGCACACTTGATATCTTCTTAGGTAAATCCAATTTGCTTCAAAATACCTTGGGTCCAACTTTCCCGTATTTCCGAACCGAACAACATTCTTCAAAGGTGAAACTTTAATGAAAACCATATCACCAATGTCGAACTCCAAATCCTTATGACGTTTATCAGCGTAAATTTTCTGACGATTTTTGGTTTCCTTCATTCGTTGCCGAACAATCTCAATACAATCTGATGTTTCTCTTATCATCTCTGGCCCAAGTATCAGCTTATCTCCAATCTCCAACCAACATGCCGGAGAATTACACGGTCTACCATACAATGCCTCGTATGGTGCCATCTTGATTCTCGACTGGTAGTTTTTGTTATATGCAAACTCAACCAAATGTAGATGGTCTTCCCATGATCCCCCAAATTCTAGTACACAAGCTTTAAGAAAATCTTCCAAAACTCGGTTAACTCGCTCGGTTTGACCATCGGTCTGGGGATGATAAGCCGTACTCAAACATAGTTCGGTTCCCATAGTCTCTTGTAGACTCTTCCAAAATCCGTTGGTGGACGATGGATCTCGATCACTCACTATGCTTATCGAGATACCGTGGAATCGAACTATCCATTAATATATAGCTCAGCCAACTTCGATGCTATCCTAGTCGATCTGACATGGATAAACTTTTGCTTTTGGTCAAGCGATCCACTATGACCCAAATCCCTTCATTTCCTGCCTTGGTCCTAGGTAGTCCATCGATAAAATCCATCGATACTTGCTCCCATTTTCACATAGGAACTTCCAATGGCTAAAGCAATCCGCTCGGCTTCTTCTGTTCAGATTTCACCAACTGACAGTTTATACATTTGGAAATAAACTTCTAACATCTCTCTTCATACTTTCCCAATAATAAGTTCACTTCATGTCCTGATACATCTTATTGCTACCAGGATCAATCGTCAACTTTGAGTGATGACATTCTCTCAGAACCTCATCTCTCAATCCATCAACAACAGGAACAACCAGCATCCTTTTTTTCAAAGCCAACCATCTCGATCGACTTCGAATCCCTTATCCTTTTCTGGTTCCACTCTTACTTCTAGCTTTTGGATAATCTCGCCAAGCTTCTTGTCACGTTTTTGGCTTTTGCCGATCCTTTCGATGAGAGTAGTTTATCGATAAGTTGCCATCACTTCAGCCTCTAACTCACATCTAGGACTGAAATCTAATCTTGCCAAACACTCGATGTGCTTCCATTCCGAAAACATAGCTGCCAAACCTGCATGTCTCCGACTTAACGCATCCGCAACTACGTTACCTTTACCAGGAATATAGGAAATACCAAAATCATAACATGCCAAAAAATTTAACTACTGCCACTGCCGAAGATTCAAATCCTTTTGGGAGAAAAGATACTTTAACGACTTGTGATCCGCAAACAACTCGATTCGAATTCCCAACATGTAATGTCTCCAACTCTTCAGAGCTAATACAATCGCCTCTAACTCCAAATCATGAGTCGGATAATTCCTTTCATGCAACTTCAGTTGTCGACTCACATAGGCCACAACTCTATCATTTTGCATTAGCACTACTCCAAGTCCAGTACCACATGCATTGTTGTATACCACCATTTCCTCATTCCCACTTGGAATAGTCAAAACAGGAGCACTAGTTAGTCTCTCCTTCAGGATTCTAAAAGCTTGCTCACATTTATCATCCCATGTGAACACTTGGTTCTTCTTCGTCAATCGTATAAATGGTGCGGCTATCTTGGAGAAATCCTTGTTAAATCGAAGATAATATTCCGCCAACCCAAGGAAACTCCTAGTACCCGTCGCACTCTTATGTCTATGCCAATCTTGGATTGCTACCACCTTAGCGGGATCCACCGTTATTCCGTTTCCAGAAACAACATAGCCTAAGAACCTCACTTCATTCTTCTAGAAGTGACACTTCAAAAACTTAGCTCTCAGCTGATGTCTTCGCAAGATTTCCAAAACAACTTGCAAGTGCGTCTTATGTTCTTCCTTATTTCAGGAGTAAACTTGGATATCATCCACGAACACAAGCACAAACTTGTTCAACCGATCTCCGATTACCCTATTCATAAGATCATGAAATATATTGATGCGTTAGTCAATCCAAGTGGCATCACCAGCCGCTCGAAGAAACCAAACGGTGTCCTAAAAGTTGTCTTCGGCACACTGTCCTTTGCCACACTCAGCTGGTGAAATCCCATCGCCAAATCCATTTGGGAAAACACCTTGACTTCATGAAGCTAATCAAAAAACTCATCTATTCTCAGCAACGGGTACTTGTTCTTCTTATAAACCTTTTTTAGCTCACGATAATCCACACACAGTCTCAAAGATCCATCATCTTTGGTTGCAAACACAATTGGCGTATCCCATCTAGACACGCTTCTCTGAATGAATCCTTTTCCCAAAAGGTCACTTACTTGCACCTCTAACTCTTGTTGTTCTCTAGGCTCCATCCACCTAAGGGGCATAACGACAGGTCTAGCTCCATCGACCAAATCGATCCTGAACTCAATCTCGCGATGCGGCGGCAACCCTTTGACCTTGTCAAAGACATCATCAAACTCACTAACTGTTAGACCGAGAAGTGGTTCTAACACCCAAACAAATGATAATTCTAAATAAAATAGAAAGAAAAACAACGAGAACACCAGATTTATAGTGGTTCGGCGTTAAAGAGCCTATGCCCACTTTATACTTCATTGATTGATGATTCTAATACAAATACAATGATTGTTTTCGCTCAATCTCACTTATACAATCGATAATCTCTCTTCAGTTTGATGGAATACACTCCAAAAATTTGAATATAATCTGAATAAAGCAAGGAAATTCGGTGGTTAAGGAGCTGGAGTGATTAAGTTGCCAAAAGATCCCTTCAAATGGTGCATTGTGGGTGTATTTATAGGCAGAAATTTTATTCGGTTCGATGCCACGTGGAGTTCATCCCGTTCGTTTCGGGCTCAGGTGCCTGGAGATGAACCCAGCACATTAGAGATCGTGGGATGATGGAAAGAAACTGCTCCGGATGCTATGGAGAATGTGGGGTGGATGTTGCAGTTTGATCATCGGTTCGTATTGGTGCAAGGACTCTGGGTTGGATAGGTATTGGTGGGCCGATCCGAACCGGGGTAAGGGGCTTGAAGCTGGACTGCTAATTTGTTCATATACACGAAGGGGTTCGGTTACAGACTTTCGAATTGATCCGGACACTTCTCTTCTGCACTCCTTGTTCTTGATTGCATTCTTTTGTTGACATCTAAGCTTTGTATTGTCCGCTCTCAAAGTGGGCTAACATTTTGCCCCCTCGAAGTACGCGTTCATCTAAGATGACGCGTGCTTCGAGATAATTGATTTGTTCACTTCTCAATCAATGCCATCAAATAGTTGCCTCTATTCGTTCATAGAGTCGTGACATCTCATGGAGTTGCATCCTTTTGGAGCTTATAAATACTCTACGAGTTTTGGTACCACCATTGTTTCTTTAACCAACTCCAATACTTTGATTAAAGCTATCCTTTGATATACATATGTGTAGTCTGTATCCATTTCTTTTAGTTTCGTCGGCTCACTCTTTATGTATTGTTGTAATCATTAAGTTGACAATCACACCTCAACCCGACTTGGTTTCGCCTAATTTTTTGCTTTCGTTCCACTAGTCTGTTATTGGGTCAAGAAAGAAAAAGGCTTGGGCATTGCTTCTCTGTTCGGGTCGGTTTTGGAATTGGGACCCTCTGGAATGCGAATGGTTTCCTATTTTTTTATATAAATGCATGAAACCCTCTCTCCCCTCCTTTATTCTTCTTGCTTTCATCTTCCTAATTCCGATTTAAACCCTAATTTCTTAAACCCAAAGAAAAATTCCAATATTTGAAATCGATTTATAGGTCGGGTTTCGATTTCAATCAATTTAAATCTAAATTTAGAATCGATTTAAGTGATTATGTTCAATGTAATATCAAATTCGACATCGCGCCTTCCACTCCATCGCCATCATCGTTGGCAACCTTGTTGCCACCTCGAAGCGGCGACGGAGGAGATCTGAATTGGTGTTGAGAGCATTACTTTGCAAACTTTTCATCAAAGATGGGCACATGAGGGTCTTGAGTTTGTTGCTCTTGGAGCAGTGGGAGAGAAGAAGGAGGTGTATTCAGGAGCAAGATCGATCCAAGGTGGTGCGGCGAGCGTGGAAGTTGTTAGGATGGAGCAGATGACCTCGGCTCGGATCTGAGAAATTGAAATGGAATAGACACTTAAAACATTTAAGTGAAGGAAACTGGGTTTCAAGATATTGGTGTGGTTCGGTTCGGTGGAGACCGATCCGAATGAAGCCGTTTCTCTGTAGTTCTATCTGATCCGGTCCCTTTTGTCCTTGAACTCCGAACCAGTCCACTAGAAACAAACACTCAAATAGATCCGCTTATGACATGGATATCCGAACCGATCCGCTTGATGACATAAACATCCGAACAGATCCGCTTGATGACATTAACCCTCGAACCGATCCACTTATGACATAAACATCCGAATTTGTAAATTTCGGGAACCTAGATCATTTAAATGAATTGTTTTTCAAACCAATGTTTTCTTTGATTAGGTTTTCCACAAATCAAACAATTTGAAAATTTCGAGAATTTCTGGTAATTTGGTTTTTCAACTGAATTTTCAAACCCAAGTCCTTTCTTGTTTTCAAATTAGGAATTATTTTTCAATAGTGGATTCAATTTTTTTTTATTTGAAAATTTCTTTGAATTGGATTCCAACATATTATTCTCATTTACAAGCTTCAAATATTGATTCATGGAAAATTTTCTTTTCGTAGCATCATCATGTTTCAAAATTGAATTTTCATTTTCAAGTAATTTGATTTTAGATTTGGCCCCAGAAATCTCAGATTTAAACTGATTTTGATTTTCAAACTCAAGTTTTTAAAATTCTTTGAATTTTTTAATTTCATTTTCAAGGTCTTTCAAAATCAATTCAGTTTCCAATAAATTTTCTTTCTCAACAATTTCATATTTGGAATATTTAGAAATCTTAAAATTTTCCAACTCCTTTTGCAAAACATTATTTTTATGAAATAGCTCAATCTCGTTTTCTTGTAAAATCAGACTTACTTTTTCAAGCTTTTGAATTTTTTTATTGAGATGAGCTAAATCAGTTTCCAAATACAAATAATTTTTGCAATCAGAGTCTGATTTTTTTTTTTTTTTTTTTTGAGTTTACAAGTTTTAATTCCAAATCATTATTCTTGCATCGCAACTCAGAGTTTTCAGATTTCAAGTTTTTATCTTTCAATTTTAGACTATCAACGGTTTTTGTTAAACTATGACAAAGATGAACTAAACCTTCATATGAAAATTCTCCATCGCTATCGTCACTGGTTTCTTCTCTGTATATCCTATTAAGCATAAATCTGAATTTGAGTTGATGTTTGAGGCTTTGGACCCACTATTGTCATTTCTTCCATACATCAAGTTGAGAGTATTCTAGATTTCCTGTGTAGTTAAGCAATGGGAGATATGGTTAAACAGATCCATAGTAAGATAAGAATAAATAATATGCATAGCACGAGCATTGATAACAATGTTTTTCTTATTTGACATATCACTCCTGTTTTTAATAATGTTTCAGTATTTGGAATTAACAGATTTTAAACAGAATTCAATTTTTAATTTCCAAATTAAAAAATTTGTTCCATTGAGAATAGTTGGAATATTGCTGGACTTACTCTCTTTAGACTGACAACTAAAACAATCCATGACTCTAGAGTTAATGGAAAATACCTTCTCTAATATCACTTATAGGATTTAGATTAACCCTAGAGGGGGATGAATAGGGTTTACTGCAGCTTTGAGGAATATAAAAAATATCATAGCAGTATAAATAAATGCAGAAAATAGATGACATAGATTTTACCTAAGGTTTCTATTAGAATTAAAACAATCTCTATGCTTACAATTTCTTGTAAACTCGCGACACCCGCTCACAACTATTCTAATCCTATGCCCAAAACCCTACACTAATATCGAACCCAAAGATCAGATTTTTTCCCTAATTACAACCCCGTAATTAGAACACTAGTTTACAAAAACTAGAAAAACTATAGAATTGTTTACTAGAATTAAAAAAACAACTTAATAACAAATAACTCAAAACCCTATGTCAATCAAACATAAAAAACAAGTCGGCCCCCTTTTCTTTTGTAATGACACTTTAAAAAATCGGCTTCTTCTTTTTTCTTTGATAGTCGGCCCTCTGTAACTAGGGTTTTGTGATTTGCCCTAAATCGTGACTACTAGTTGTTGATGTAATTCGGTTCAGTGATGGCTTCAATACTTGCACCTCTCGGCCAACCAATTTGGATTTTTTGAGATCGAAACTTCAAAAGAATTGTGAGTATTCTAAATTTTATTTAACTGATAATTATTCGACTGGTTGTTTGTTTGATACTGCTTTTCCTATGATGAAATGGTGCAATATATAGGGTTTACAAAACCCTTGATTTTCTCTGATTTTACGATGACTTGTTTGCAATATTTGCGTGATTGGTGTTTGATTTTCACGGCTTTGAATTTGCATTATATATCTAGAAATTCACCAATGTCCCTTCCATGAATGTACAATCGATTTCAGGAAATGTTTTGAATGATTTTCATGCTTAAAAATGTCCTATGCAATTTCCTAGAAAGATTTTAACTCATGAGTCCGTTCTTGCCAAGAATAAAAATGAATTTATTTCTTATTTTCTTGCATGCTGAAACATTCCATTTACATTGCTCGAATTCAAAAACAATCTGCCTCTTTTTCTTGCATGATGTTCGAACAGATTTTCACTTGAGCTTTGCATGTTTCTGATTGTTGTTTATACCCTTTTCACCTATGACCATTTCAATGTTTGTATTTGTGTCGAATATATATATATATATATATATATATATATATATATATGTATGTACTTTGCACTTGCACATATGGTTGTCCCAATTTGTTAGCTCCTACTCGATCACTATTTCCTATACCCTTCATGCATTCTGAAATGTAGTTGCACTTGTATACTACTTGTAATCTAAATTTTGAGCCATACTATTTTACCATCCCATGCACAAGTGTGCTTGTACAAATCTATCTGACATATTTGTATTTGTTCGAACCAAAAATCCTCTTGTACATGCGCTCCTTGCTCGAACATCTTTTTTTTGAACTTCTGGCTATGCACTTGTGACTCTTGTTCATATTGAGACTGTTGCATGCATTTGTGTTTGTAGTTATGCTTGTTCACCCTGATTTATGTATTTTCTCAAGCCATTTTTGTGCTTGCATGATCATATTGAACCTGAAACTCATGTGTACTATTGCCCTTTCACTTGTTCCTTCTAAGTTGATGTTAACCAAGTTTTATTGGCTCCAATTTGAAGTTGTATACATTGTTTTGTTACTGCCCTTGAATTTATGTATGTGAGTTTTGTGTTGAGTCATGGCTTGACTTCTCGGCTGATTAGTCATTCAAGCGAGTTGTGCATGTGAACCATGTTGCACCATTGTTTGCATCTGGTTGTAGCACTTTATGTTGAAGTTTTGCACTATTAGTTCCATACTCTATTCATTTTTTTATGACACCCTGTTTCCATGTACACTTGCATTCTTTCTGCCTTATTGTCTGGTTATGTACTTTGACTTTTTCTTGACAAATTCTTGTGACTTTGTGCATGCCACTTTGCCCCACCCTGAACCTGACTTTTGTACCCATGCAAACTCTTGTGCCATGTCTGTAGTTGTTGATACATGTATTTACTTTGATATTTGTATTTCTGTCTAGTTTAGTTCTCCCCTTTACCATACATATATATACACACATTCATGTGTATATATGTGTGTCATGTTGCATCTTTGTGCATTGATTTGGTTTTGTACCTATTCACCTAAAAATCACTATATACAAGTGCAAATATTTTTTTTTATTTAAATCAACAGACCACTATACGATGTGTCGTGGCTGGTCAAGATCAGTGAAACACCCCACCTCCGTTAAGGACACTCACAAAGGGAATGCATTAACCTTTGTGAAGCATTTTAGGTAAATGACAAGATAATTTACAAGACAGACATATAAACAGCGGAAAACTGAAATCATTTCATAAATAACGTGGTTCAGTCAAAACATTACAAGCATTGTCTCAAAACCTAACTTCTAAATTATTACAATAAAACATCTGTCTTGATTCAAAACTCCAAATGCATAAAGAAGCATAAAACAGTAGTAAAGCAGCATGAATCCCCAATAAAAGTGTAACCACAGCCATAGCCTAAGAAAAGAGAATCCAAGCAATACATCTACTCTCTTCAAGTTGGAAAAAGTCTGCACTAAGCTGAAGTCACTACACCAAAAATGCCAATTTGGAAGTGCTCATGGCCGTATCAAAATAGATTTGATACGGTTTTAAGCCGTTTCAAAAAATGGCGTCTTTGTTGTTTGATACGGTTTTAAGCCGTATCAAAATCATAAATTGATACGGCTTAAAACCGTATCAAATTGGTAATTTGATATGGTTTTAAGCCGTATCAATTTATGATTTTGATACAGCTTAGAACCGTATCAATTGATGTATTTGATACGGCTTTAGACCGTATAAAATTATCAATCTGGTACGGCCTTAGGCCGTGTCAAATACATGCATTTGATACGGCCACTAGCCATATCAAATTGATAGTTTGATACGGCTAATGGCCGTATCAAATTTAAAAAAAAATATATAAAAAAATTCAAAATTCGTTGGCATCCATCAATTATGCTTTCATCATCACATAATATTGTAACAAGACTAGTCAGTCATAAACTCAGCTTACATAATTTGTTTGCAAAACCTTACAACGAGCATTTCTCTACAACATTACAGTATGAAAACATCTATACCAAAAGGCATTATATATAAATACAACGAGATGAATTTATTGGTAGAAAATTATCCAACTTATAAAAATCAATGTATAGAAGTACTCAATTGTCGCAAGCGGAAGATCAAGTGTGATAGAGCCACCCGGTTATGAGTGGAGTTGATTAACACTGGTTCCAATAAGCAACAAAGCAAGAGCTTCCTATTGCATTCATCAATAAACACAAGGTAATTATAGCAATAAAAACAAAGGCAAAACATCACCATAAGTACAAGCATCTACGAACTAAAGAGTAGACATGATCACATGAAACATATATCTACATATTTATTAAGCTATGTTGCATGCAAAATGCAAATTCATGTTAACTTAGCACCGAACTGAATTTGCAAACTCAGTTCCGACTCAGTTTCGAAATTGAATTTGCAAACTCAGTTCTGAACTGAGTTTGCAAACTCAGCTCCGAAACTGAGTTTGCAAACTCAGTTTCGATAAGACTTGGTCATAGTTTTACATATCAACTTTTCTACTCAGTTTGTAACAGATATATGTAAACACACAAGTCTTAATTTTGACTCAGTTTGTAAATTTTCTGAGAAATTTAATTGCCATGCCATTTTTAAAACTTGGTCATGTCAGTGCTTATAATCTTGATGTTTTAAAACAGGATGCAAGAACTGTCCACTTTCAAGATATCAACAAGGAGGTTCTTGAGTTTCTAACCAAACCAAATGTAAAAGCAAATACTGCAAAAGAATCAGAAATGGAGAGGCAGCAAATTCATGACATCCGGTCAGTGCTTATATAAGGTCATCATGTGTGATATACTGGAAAATAAAACCCTATTCTCAGCATCACTAGAATAGTGATTTCACGTTCTGGTTTTTGTGCATAAGGTCATTAGGTGTGATTTGAATCACTAGACATTTGACTTGTAAGATGTTATATATTATCTAAGACTTCTTGCTCAACAACTATCTTCAGTCAACAAAATACCCGATTAATTTTTGGAAAAGAAGAAGCAATACCTCTGTCAGAACAAGAATCGCATTCCCCTTATGAGAAATAAATTGCACACTTCATCCAATATGTCAATATTACTTGGATTTTTTCTTCTTCTTTCCTGATTTCCTTTTCTTCTGGCTGATCCTAGGCCCTCTCTTAAACACAGCCAACACTTCAATACTGTTATCAATAACATGATTATCATGATAATTAATTAGCCTGTTATACCTTTGAATCAGTTTAAAGACTTTTGATATAGAAGATAATATTGGCGTTGAGTTAAAAGGCCATAATTTAGAGCTATGAGCCAAACTAGCAATAAAAATAATAAATAATTCAAGTAAAGTGGCTGTTTGTCCCCTTTCCTTACGGCAACCACGTATAATCTCCTACTTATGCAGCTGAAATCTACCCCACTATATAATCTGATACAATCATCAAAGATATTGTTCTTAAAACACATGATACAATTTTCATTGTTGTATGTGTTGCTGAGCATGTGCAAATCGAATGATGAGAGGGAACTACAATAAACCAATTTTATAACAAGCAACTTATGAACCCGGATAAACTTACAATTGTAGATCCTTTAGCTTTGAGAGCAAGAACTTGGCAGCTCCTTCAATACCCTTTTTATACTCCTCTGCCTTTTCGGCACTCAAGTTTGTTGGCAAAAGTTTAATGTACTTCGGCTTCACCCATGTAACAAATTGGTTTTTATTAGAAGCTGGTTGTTCCTATACAAAATACAAAAATGAACAGAGCATTGCCACAAATTTAATGAACTGACAAGAGTGAATGGAAAAAAAAGAGCAAACCTGTAGTCGGAATAAGTCGACAATGTCAACAACTTCAACAGCCTGGTCATCAACATGCTCATCGTCTTCGACACCTTGAGCAAAAATACTTAAATTTTGCACGAAACTGAGTTGCAAACTCTGTTTGCGCAAAATTTGGTTTGAAACTGAGATTGCGAACTCAGTTTGAATTGAGTTTGCTGCAAACTCAGTTCCGGAGTGAGTATGCAAACTTAATTCGAGTTTGAACTTAGTTCGAAATTGAGTTTGTTGCATATGCATTAAGAACATCAGAAATCATTAGTGCACATAAACCAAATAACAAAAAATGTATCAAAAGATCGCAATACAGGCTTAGCTATGTCTCTATGGAAAAAAGAGTTCAAACTATATTAAAAAATTAGTAGTTTTCCACCCTACTAGTACAAGATTTTTTTCCCCAGCATGTTGTGTAATAGGGAATACTTCCACATATGCAAAAGGTAATATACAAGATTTTTTAAAATAAAGAAAAGCCGAAAGCCAGAATTTACAATTTAAAAAAGGCTGTAAATGTAAATAATAGACTTGCTTACCGAAAGCCGACATCGACGCACATAAAGAAATGATTCGATAAGTGAAACCACAATGTCCTTTTCTTTAGCACAAAGACGGGAACGGGTGATGAATGGAAGCTACCGGGAGAACTAAGCATTTGATGAAAAGAATGAATTAGCAGGAGAAAATAGATACATTTATTCCCTTCTAAAAACATGCAGTAGCATGGGGAAAAAGTCGCAGAATCGACGGAGTTACTGCATATATGATATGACAATTTGTCCAAATGCAACTGAAGTGCACAGATGAAACCTAAACAAAGTAAGGTAACAGAAAAGTGCACTTTTTCTCATTTACAACGTAGTAGATGTGATTTAAAGGTAGTAGGAAAATAAAAGGTATAGGTAGTTAAATATAAGTGTTCGAAAATAGCAGGCATTAAACGGTTTCTTCCTATGTACGATATAAGCACAAATTAACATAATGAAAGCAGTCATTATAACATTATTAGTTGGCCAACCAGATGCTCATTCTAGTTCAAATTGTGAGAGGTGATTCAATATCATCTCACAATTTCGAAAAAAAATTTGTCAATACATTGTAGTTATGACTGAAGTTATGAATTTACCGTTAACCTATGTTGCTAATATAATGGAACAGCAGTGTAAAACGAAATAGTAAATAGTTTGTTTAAGCATTCACAAACAAAATAAAACCGTTAAAGGACATGTCCGGCATTGAGTAATGTGAAAATAGACATGCAAGTCCATAGCATGGAAGTCAATGTTCTGTAGAATTTTACCCTACTAAAAAAGAAATAATACTCAGAAAACTAAAAACAAATATGAAATTACTCTTATTTTGTAGGGGTGGGGATTAAATGCAAAATTTCTTTATAGGTGTAGGAATTCGGGATTCGGGAACAATGCCTTGCAAGCAGCAGTAAGGTTTAAAATGCCTTACCAGTCCAAATCCAGATGGCATGAAACGGGAACAATGAAGGAGCTGATTTGACACCCGCGATGCATGTACGGCCGACGGAGGACGGACGTACGACGTAGGAATGATTACGGTAATCAGGGAGTCATACGTTTGCGCTAAAACTATACGAACAACATAACCATATTACTAACATAGAATTGGGAAAATACCATAATTGGAAGGCCATAAATCGTAGGAAGCTAATTATAGACATATGGATTTGACCAGGGACATTGGAATTACCTTTCGCCTCAATTCAAGCGTAGTTGTGTTGGTTAGAATCCAGTTGGCAGCAGAAGGGGTAGGGACGATGGTGTGATAATGAATACGACGAAAGCGACAAAAGACAATTCAAATTTCAACCCATCAACTGAAATTTGCGTCAGTAGATCAATAGATCTCCACTACAGTCATTGCTAACTGATCATTTGAGCTCAAGATAGTGGTTAATCAACAGCTCCAACTTTATAACCTAGAAAAAAGTTTGCATTAAAGTTAAAGTCAAATAGCATACATAACCTCTCGGTAACTACGAACTTTTGCACCAAAATCAACAGCAAACAATGAGTAAAATCTTAAGCTAATTGAACATAACTCTCTAACGACACTTGCCAAAATACCTAACCATTATCATATTTACTTATTGGTGATTATTTCTGTCCACTTTGTTTGATTTATCCAAACAACCAATTTTAATCCAACCAAATTTGTTTTTTTCTTTCTTAATAAGAATAATTAAATAATGGCATTCATGTTAGAAAATAGATGTAGTTCCGTAACTGAGTTCGTGAACTCGTTCCGGGACTGAGTTCGCGAATTCGTTCCGGGACTGAGTTCGCGAACTCGGTTTCGTACTGAGTTGGCGAACTCACTTTCGGACTTGAAGGTAGAAAACAGTTGTGCCTTGCTTCTTGTAGTTATCATCCGGACATGTTCATCATCATTGTACGTAAGCTTTGCACGATATCAACAAGTGCATGAAGCGATGTATATGGTCCTGAATCGTGTACTCTATGATTCATAACCACCCACCCTAAATATCATGATCATATTTGTTTATGTAAATAACAGTAATATATTTTTATTAAAAAAAGCCCTGAAATTCATGAATTTTACCTTAGGATTAATGATGAAGATCTTTCCTTAAGGAATCCCCACTTTAAATAACTGAATTCATCAGTGTCTCTGTTGCCAAAACTAGCATAAAATGGGTTGGACTCGGTTGGAAATAAAGCCTTTATTTCTTGTAACGTAAGAAATGAATATTTTGAGATGCTCTCTTCTCATTATCTCATAACATGCTAAGCAAGGGGGAAGAATAGAACAAAATACTGTTGGCAGATAGAAAAGGGTGCATAGAAAGGTTCTATTTAGTAACACAACAAACCACATCAAACTTACCTCTAAGCAAGAGATCTTGAATTCATGACGAGCTCTTCTGATAACTAAAATCAGTAGATGAACCAAATAAATTTCTGATAGTAATAGTTTGCAGTCATGTTAATGTTAAGAAAACTGGGGGAAAACATATATACACATCAGTACATTATTATTAAAAGAAAATATTAATAATCAACATGAAAATGTTGTAAACAGTAAGCTTTAGAATAACCATACTACCAAATGGCTGCAAAACATGGTGTTATCACGTTTTTAAAATCCAGATTGATTGGCATGCTATCACATTAAGGAACATGATAAGTATATTTTCTAATCACTGTCTCTCACATGCTCTATCTATACATGCGTGCACACACACATGTGTGTGCACACGCGCGGTCGCCCTTGTATAAAGTAATTCAACATTTTTTGTAATAAAACATTTCTCTAATTATTGGTCTCATATCTTATCCTCGTTTAACTATCATTAGTAATGTGGCCTCATGTCAGTTTTTTTGGCCATTTTAACTTTTCCAGATAATCCATATGATTCACTTGTATTTTGTATTAACCATGATCCCCGAAAAAAGAGAAGAAAAATTTATTCTGTATCTGGCCAAAGCAAAACTGACAAAGATTGGAAATTTAATCCTACAATTTCCAAAGCTTAGTCAGGTTCACGAAACAAAAATACTAATCATTGGAAAGTAGCAAAGAAATGTAGGAACCTTTCACTGCTATTTATTGCATAAAGCTTCCACTGAATACACTCATAAAAGAATGTTAATACATAAAGCTTCCTGAATATAATAGTCAATATACATTCATCAAACAGCTTATTCACTGCAAACACAAGTAATTTTCTAGCAAAAATGTCAACTTTAAATAGTTTCAAACTTTCTAATAACATGTACATATCAAATTTGATTTTACCATTTAATTTATCCACATTTGACATCTCAAACAACAAAATTTATGATATCCAATTCTAATGTCAACCAGTTTGTCCAAACTCATATTACAGCTGCAAAACCCTTTTTTAATAAAAGAAAAATCCTTATCTTTTATTTATTGAAACCAATGGAATTTTTCCAATTTTGTTGTCAATTTACTAACTGCAGATGAACAGATCAGGTCACTGAACAATGTTATAATAAGAAAGCTTAACAAGAGTTTGTTATATATAGTTTTTGGTTTTTCAAATACAGGATCAAAATTACTGAAATAGATTGTAAAACCAGCAAATAACAAGCACAAGCTGTTAATATAATCTAACACTGGGATGTACAGACTTGTGGACTAACCTCATCGCAAGCTTATAGTTAAATGTTTGAAAGATTGTATCCAAAAGCCATCTAAATCTTTGTTTAAATTCTGGGAAAAAATTGAATTTATAATACAATGGAACATGTTTTCCATGTCAAGGTAACAGGGATGATGATCAGACTCAGTACCAGCAGGGAAGATATCTATGTTAGCCAAATTACACCAATATATGGAGCTTAACGGTAATTGTTAACTTGAAAAATGAAATTGATCTTATAGATTTATAATCCAGATGATCATATTTCGAAGTTATTCTGAACAAAAGTAAACAAAAATATCATACTTAAACTCAATTAAAAAATATTACCAACGTATCCAAATTAATGTTTAATAGTTTTGTTCAACCTTACCATGTCATCCACCTAGTATTATATTCTGTTTACCTCAAAAGAAAAGAATAAATATTTATATTCTACGTTCAAATTTCTGAAAACTTAAAATACATAAAGAGCAGTGATATTCTATGGATACAGAAACAGATTGTGAAACAACCTAATTTATATACATTTTTGCAAGAACACTATAGGCAATCACAAAACATTACATCCAATACTCAAGATACATAATATTTAACCCCATGTTCAGTGCCATAAAATGTATAAAACCCCAACTTTCCAATGCTTGCATTCTGCTTTAAATGCAAAAATAATAACATGGAAACCATACCTCAATCTCGAAGACTGCCTTGAAGTATCAACAAACAATTGAATCCCAGATAAAAAGGGCACATGATACTGAACTACTTCATCTTCTCCATTCAATAACAAAGGTAATCCATTTACGGTGAAGGGCGGTAGCCTGAAGTAAATTTAACTTAAAAGTAAATTTAAGTCCAAATCCATTTACTTTGAAGCTACTATTAAAAATTCAAAACTACAGAGAACTACTTCTAAAACTGCTCTTTTTGAAGATTCAAAACAAGTTGTCGTCACAAGCCCTTGGTTAACTTTTTATCCAAAGCCATCTAATTAAACAAAAGCGCTGACATAACACAGTAGTTGCAAATTAATTTTCACCTTTCGATGCCCAGGGATGACAGCGGTAATGGCTGCAAGAAACCGATCCAAATTTCCAACAGGAACCGAAGGCGTAGAACTTCGTGACTTCAAACTAACTGGATTTGGTTTACGCAATTGAAATTGATATTGAAGGTCAATTGGAGCGGAGGTCTTGTCTTCTTGCAAAGGAGCTATGATGCGAGGTGATGAAAGTAGGAGCTGCGATTTCCCTTTATGCAATTGGAGTGTGGATTTTACTTCTAGAGTTTTCATCCAAAAGGGGGAAATGGGAAAGGAGAAAGAATTGAGATAATTGGAAAAGAAGCGGCCAATTTTTTTGGGTTGGTGGGAAACAAAAATTCCATGGGCAAAAAGACATGCGGGAGATTTGATAAGGATGAAAGACTTACCAAAAGGAAGCAGTCTGAAGCTTTAAGATCTACGGTCAGATTTGCGAGATTGGGATTACGCAGATCGGTTAAGCTGTAGCAAATGAAATTTGATACGGCTATGAGCCGTATCAAATCTCTAAATTCTAGTGTGTCAAATTTTCTATAATGGTGTAGTGAGTATTCCCTCCCTGCGGACCTTTGGGGGGGGGGGAGGACGGAAGAAAAGAAGAGGAAAGAAAATGGGTCAAGCATAAGCCTGGTAAGTCCAGTGACTATTCAACATGTAAACAAGTAAAAGGATCATGACATGAATAAACTGAACATAGGACAATACCATAACAATAAGATAACATAAGATAAAATGAATATACATTCGCACTCATTTCCATTTCTCTGCACCTACTAATGAATGTTTCAACTACCATCATGTGTTCATAACAAAGTGATCCCTTTTTCGATCGGATTCTACTCACATGCATTTATTACTTGTGTCATTCGGCCCCGCTTGATTGTAGATACATGTGCTGGTCCCACCATAGGGTGTATCAATTCCTATGGTAGTAACCCGACACAAATTCTAGATGCCCAGTGTATACTACTGATGCGCAGTTCCTGCTTTATCCACTTCGGAGTACGTGCACGCCCATACTCCGCCGGAACCTACACTGCTGCACCACCCGCCACTATTTTGACAGCTTATAATCAGCCCAGTAATCGTGCCCCACCCTGCCTAGTTCAGGGTACCATGATACATCTATGTGGGTTACTGCTGAAATGGGTCCCCATTACTAGGGTTTCCTAATCAACCTGTTATAACGGTTAAGTGTTCTCAAATTAACCTAACCCCACCCATCTGTAAAATTAACATGTTGTATTGGTTAAGTGTTGCCTTAATTTACTTAACCCTTCCATTCTTAGCATGTCTATTCCTTAGCTTTAATTCATTCAATAAAGCATCAACCTATCACATTAGATCTATTTTTTTGTGGTCCCTAAATGTGCTGGGTGGTTCCGGGCATCCTTACACCGCAACTCAATCTAACTTCGGGTTTTTGGGTTTAATGCGCTAACCTCTCATATTAGATCTATATTGTAGCGGTCACTGGATGTGCCGGGCGGTTCCGGGCAGTCTTACACCGCAGCTTAATCTAACCTCGGGTTAGGCATGTTCATCTTTTGCCAATTTACATATTTGTCATATGTGTCAAAGTTCATGTCTTTTTATACCAATATTTCCCAAGTGTAGTCAGTACAAGTTTTATGCCACACTCACATGCTATGCCCAAAATTTACTCAATTAAATTATACCCAATTTTCCCCGCGTTATAATCACACGTACAACGAATAAGTTTCGAATGAACTTAGTATTCACAAAAACAAGTAAAAAGGGAAAAATAGAGAAGGAGCATAAGAATTGACATAAGGAAAAATAGGCATGTAAAGATATACCCAATTCAAGAATCATGTTTCAACTGGCTTGTTGTACATTAATAATAAGCGTGGACAAGCTAGGCAATTTACACCATATGTATAAATATTAGATAGAATTGGACTTAAGAGAATCACTAATTTTGATGTACAACATGATAAGTCACATTATATCAATCACAATAGTCTCATAGGCATAGGATGTACAACATGATAAGTTCCATCATATCAATCACAACAATCTCATAGGCATGATAGGTTCCATTATGTCAATCCAATGGTCTCATAGGTATGATAGGTTTCATTATGTCAGTCACAATAGTCTCATAGGCACGATAGGTGTCATTACATCAGTCACAATAGCCTTATAGACATAGGCAATTCAGATTTGACAAAAGAATACGCATGAATCAGGATTAGGCAACGTTCTAGATCCGATTATTACAGTCATGATTTCTATTAGGTGTTTAAATCTAAATAATAACTGAACTTACATAAAAAGAACGGATCTTGTATTTTGGGATCTGATTTCTGAATTTTTTAAGCTATCCTTTGATGTAGACGTTTGATTCTCTAGTTTGAATTTGGCTTGGAGCTTTCTAACTTGATTTATAATTTAGAGAAGATGGAGGCTATGCTAGCTTAGGGATGGACAGCATGACGGCTTCATGGAATGAGATTGTGATGTCTAGGGTTGAGGTTTGGGGAGATTATATAGAAGTCTAGGATTAATTCTAGCCTTTAGATTAGTCTAGGAGAAATCAGAGCCATCAAACCAAAGAGATGTGTCATCCAACCAACCATAGCATGACACATAAGCCCTAATACCTCATAAATTAGTCATCGGCCAATCAGAGAAGGCCACATCAGCTCAAGGCTATAAAAATTCGTCACAGGAAGTGGATCTCAAAGGGGTCGACTCCCTACAGGGGGGTCGACACCCCTATAGGGGGGGTCGACACCTATGTAGACTCCCCCTTGGGGAGAGGGGGATCGACACCCCTAGGCGGGAAATTTCTCGCCCAGCTGTTCTGGCCGAATTCCGAATTTTAAACTGAATTTATTATTTAATTATTATTTTCTGATTAAACTTGAAATCTTCCGAACTCCATAACTTCTTCATACGGAGCCCAATTCACGCAAACTCAGACTCTATCTCAAGCAGAATTCCGAGATGAATGCAATGGCATAACCCTTTTCCCTTAATTTCTCTTCTAAAAATCAAGTATTCTTTAATTCGTTAATTTAATATTCAAAGAAAATACGGGGTGTTACATTCTCCCCTCCTTAAAGGATTTCATCCCCGAAATCTCTAAGTTAAGAAGAATGTATCCTAACATTCAACATTCATCTACTCAACCATCAATCACAGGCATCCATTGTCCTTAAAAAGATTTCTAATGCTTTCATGATCATATGCATAATGTGTGTGTATATGTCCTTATCTAATGCAAAATCAGGCGGTCTACTGATTCAGTTGACCTCCTTGATGCGAATCCTGTCGGTGCTATGAGTCCATCATGTATGCAATTATTCCTAATCGTATTTTATAACTTCTACATGAGTGCACAATCATTCATACAAATGCAACGTCCATGATAACACACCAAGTTTTAATCCATATATAAATACATATATGCATATGCAATATGAAAGTGACTGAGCCGATCTAGTACCTAGTGTGTGTGTATGCATCCACGAGCAACCACTAGCAACCACTTGCAACCATCAATCATAACATGTTTTCAAATACATGTTTACATCCACTGGTTTGTACCTAAGGATTAAGAGTAGGACCGAGGAGATATACTTAAGAGATAGATACAAGCATGCATAAACTTATGGAAAAAGAGATCAAGAATGTACCCTCAAAAAGATAAGGGTAGGTTGCGCGTATCTTGTCCCCAGTCTCCCACGTCGCGTCTTTTTCATCGTCATTGCACTGTACTTTATCTAGCTTGACCTAACGATTGCGTAGCTTTTTAACTTCTGTACCCAAGATACGAGTTGGAACTTTTCTCACCGTCGCTTCTCGTTCCACTTCTAATTCCTCTAGTATGCTTGGCTCCACAACTTCTGCCGACTCATGTAAGCACTTCCGTAGATGAGAGATATGAAAGACATTATGTACTCCAGCCAATCTTTCGGGCAGCTCTACTTTGTAAGCCATCTTCCCAATCCTCTCAATGATAGGGAATGGCCCTACAAAACTTGGTGCCAATATTCCTACGGACCTAAAGCGAACGACGTTCTTTAAAGGAGATACTTTAAGAAAAACTCTGTCTCCAACCTCAAACTCAAGGTCGGTCCTTCTTTTATCAGCGTAGGACTTCTATCTATCTTATGCGGTCTTCATTTGTCTTCATATCAAGTCCACCTTCTCTAAAGTTTCTCTGATCATGTCAGGCCCAAGTACAAGCTTGTCTGTAGACTCCCACCAACAAGTTGGTGATCGACACGGTCTTCCATATAAAACCTCAAAGGGTGCCATGCCTATGGTGGCTTGGTAGCTATTGTTGTAGGCGAATTCCACCAAAGGAAGGTGATCCTCCCATGTTCCTCTAAAATCAAGAATGCACAATCTCAAGAGATCTTCTAATACACTGTTCACCCTTTCCGTCCGACCATCGGTTTATGGGTGATAGGCAATGCTTAAGCATAGCTGTGTGCCTACAGCCTCTTGCAAACTCTTCTAAAACTCACTCGTAAAGATAGGATCTCGATCACTTACTATGCTAAAGGGTATTCCATGCAGTCGAACTATCTCTTTATGATAAATGGATGCTAACGACGAGGCGGTTCTTCTACTCTTAACTGGTCTAAAGTGAGCGCTTTTAGTGAGCCTGTACACTACTACCCAAATACTGGTATTGCCCCTTCATGACCTAGGCAACCCATCAATAAAGTCCATCGAAATGCTATCCCATTTCCACTGTGGGACCTCTAGAGGATGAAGCAGACCACCTGGTTTCTTCTGCTCTGCCTTGACTGTTGGCATATCGAGCATTTAGAGAAAAACTCAGTTACATCCTTCTTCATGCCATTCCAGAAGAAAACCCTTTTTATGCTTTTATACATCTTGTCCCCACCTGGGTGTATGGTCAACTTAGAATGGCGTGCTTCTTCGAGAACGGTTTTCACCAAATCCCTTGCTTGTGGGACGCATAGTCTTCCATCCCGTCTCAACCAATTCTTGTCATCGATAGAGTATCTATTGAGGTAACTAGAAGTCTCACCTCTAATCAGCTTATCCATCACATCAACTAGCTAAGGGTCTTCACGCTGCGCGGTTCCTATTAAGTCCAAAAGAGTAGGCCACACCTCTAGCGATGCTAACAAACCAGGTACAAATTCAAATGAGGGTCTAAAGTCAAAGTTTGCTATGTATTCTAAGCTTTTCCTTTCTACAAAGAGAGGACTTAAGGTCATCTTTTTCCTACTTAAGGTGTCTGCTACCACATTGCCCTTGTCAGGGGTGTAAGCAATCTCAAAATCGTATTAGGTAAGAAATTCCATCCACCTTTGTTGTCTTAAGTTAAGATCTTTCTGTGAGAAAAGGTACTTTAATGATTTATGGTCGGTAAACAATCCAAACCTTTCTCCTAGCAGGTAATGACTCCATGACTTAAGAGCGAAAACAATGGAAGCTAGTTATAAATCATGAGTTGGGTAGTTTTTCTCATGTACCTTCAATTGCCTTCCTCTATAACAATCTACTATGCCCTCTTGCATCAAGACAACACCCAATCCTGTACTGCATGCGTTTATGTATATAGCAAACATCTTACTTCTATCAGGCAATGTCAAAACCAAGGCTGTTTTTAGAGCCCTTTTCAATCGTTGGAAAGCAACATAGCAATATAAATCCCAAGCAAAAGTTAGATTCTTCTTTGTCAACCAAGTAAGTGTGGCTGAGATCTTCGCAAAGTCCTTAATGAACTTTCTGTAAAAGTCCGCTAGCCCGAGAAAACTTCGTATTTCGGTTGCATTCCATGGGATCTTACAATCTTGCACCACAACAACTTTTACGGGATCCACAGCTATCCCCTCTTTGGACACCACATGTCGAAGAAACCTTACTTCATCTCTCCAAAAATGGCATTTGGAGGATTTTGCTTTCAGCTGATGTGCACGAAGAGTATCCATGACTTCCCTTAAATGCAAAGCATGTTCTTCCTCACTTTTTGAGAAAAATCAAAATGTCGTCCACGAAGACCACTACAAATTTATTAAGGAACTCTCTTAACACCATACTCATCAAGTCTACGAAGTAGGCGGGTGCATTAGACAAGCCGAAAGGCATGACAAGCCATTCGAAGAAACCATCCAGGGTCCTGAATGTGGTCTTATCTATGCTATCTTCAGCCACTCTTAGCTGATGAAATCCGGTGGCCAGATCTAGTTAGGAGAAAACCGAGGCACCTACGAGCTGGTCGAACAAGTCATCTATTCTAGGAAGTGGGTGTCTATTCTTCTTGGTCAACTTGTTTAGCTCCCTATAGTCCATGCACAGGCGAAGTGAACCATCCGCTTTGGTTGCAAACACCACTGGAGCACCCCATTCAGAAATACTCCACCTTATGAACTCCTTTTCAAGCAACTCTTTAACTTGCTTGCTTAGCTCTTTCCTTTCCCTTGGAGCCATGTGTTTAACGGGTAAAGCAACAGGTTTTGCATTATCAACAAGGTATATGCGAAAGTCTATCTCTCTCTTTAGAGGTAAGCCCTTCACCTCTTCAAAGATATTCGAGTATTCTCGGACTACGCTAACAGATTGCAAGTTTTCAACAGACGCATCAAGAGATTCTAGATAGCTAAGCATAACAGAATTCATGGGATTAAAAGAAATCTCGAGAGTGTTACCGAGGCAAGTCATAAGTCTAACCACTCTCCTTTCACAATCAAGGATGGCACCATTACTGGATAATCACTCCATACCTAGAATCAACCCATAGCCTGTGAAGCCCAAAACATAAGCATTACATCTAAACCCAACGCTTAGTATAGAAATTTCCAAATCCAAACAAATCATGGACAAATAGGCCGAGCCCACAATTGGATTTGAAACAACCATGGAATCATCTACTATACTAGTATCTAGGTGCTGAGATTCAACTAAAGAAGTAGATATGAAAGAGTGCGATGCGCCAAAATCAAAAAGAGTATGAACTGGATGATCAGAAAGATAAAATAAACTCTCAACAGAAATATTTCCACCTCTTTCTTGCGGAGGTGCAATGGGAGTGTGAATCTGCCCTCTAGAAGTAGATCTAGTCCTCTGCCCTTGCCCTTGCCTTTTTGGGCAATCCTTAGCCATATGTCCTGCCTCGCCACATTGAAAGCAACCACCCATCTTCCTCTTCTTCTTCCTGCATTCTTTAATTAGATGTCCAGGTATGCCACAAAATTTACACTTCCTCTTGTCACGGGGTTTGTTATTCTTACCGCCTTTCTTGGAATCCATCTTCTTATTCTGTGATCCCTCCACTTTCTTGTCTAGAGGTTCTTATACCTTTGCCTCTTTCTTGCCATCCTTGTCTTCCTCCTGTAATAGTGCCATGTCCACCAGTCTCTCGAAAGTCGCTCCCATAGGTATATGGGACATAGCTAGGCTGTGCAGTGGCTCATTCAATCCTTTAATGAAACGAAGAGCCTTTTTATGTGGAGTGTTTACTATCTCCAGTCCGAATCTAGCGAACTGGTTGAATTGGTTGACGTATTCCTTAACCGATAGGCTTGCTTGTTTGAGTGCTAAGAACTTCTCCATCTGTAGGCTTCGTTCAGCTTGCGAGAGGAACTTCATTTCAAATCTCCTTCTGAAATCCTCCCAAGTTTCAATTGGTCTCTCAGCATTAGTAACTTCCCACTAGTAAGAGGCTTCGTCCTTAAGTAACCATACAGCCAATTGTATCTTTTGCCTATTGTCCACTTCGAAGATAACAAACAAATCTTCTGTTTCCTTGAGCTAGTTTCTTGCTTCCGCAAATGACTCAGTCCCATTAAAGTTCTTTCCACCCATAGCTCGAAAGTCTCTACATATCTTTGAGAAAGCATTCACACGCGGAGAAGGAGGAACAGCTGCAGCTGGGGGAGGAGGAACGTCTGCTGGGCCTGCGTTATTAGCCATATCCTCCAGATACCTTTTGAACCAGCCAGGTATCGGTATGCCCTCGGGAAGATTTAGATCACCAAACATGCTGAAATGAAAAGGTTCAAAACAAAGGATGGAAAGGTAGTGCATATGGCTTTGGGGATTATGCCTTCAAACTAAAACAACACTCTTCTTGAAAATGCTTTTTTTAATTTCTTTTTGAAAAATAGTTTTCAAAAACTTTTATGTTATCTAGTAAACCATCGCTCTGATACCAAGTGAAACACCTCACCTCCTTTAAGGTCACTCATAAAGGGAATGCATTAACTTTGGTGAAGCATTTTAGGTAAAAGACACAGATAATTTACAAGATAGACATATAAATAGCGGAAAAATGAAATCGTTTCATAAATAACGTGGTTTAGTCAAAACGTTACAAGCATTGTCTCGAAACCCAACTTCTAAATTATTACAATAAAACATCTGTCTTGATTTAAAACTCCAAGTACATAAAGAAGCATAAAATAGTAGTAAAGCAGCATGAATCCCCAATAAAAGTGTAATCACAGCCATAGCCCAAGTAAAGAGATTCCATGCAATACATCTACTCTCTTCAAGCTGGAAAAGGTCTGCACTAAGCTAAAGTATTCCCTCCCTGCGGACCTAGGGGGAATGAAAGAAAAGAAGGTGAAAGAAAATGGGTCAGACATAAGCCTGGTAAGTCCGGTGACTATTCAGCATGTAAACAGGTAAAAGGATCATGAGATGAATAAACTGAACATAGGACAATACCATATTAATAAGATAACGTAAGATAAGATAAACTGAATATACTATCACACTCATTTCCATTTCTCTGCAACTACTAACGAATGTTTCAGCTACCATCATGTGTTCATAACAAAGTGATCCCTTTTTCGATCGGCTTCTACTTGCATGCATTTATTATTTGTGTCATTCGGCCCTGCTTGATTGTAGATACCTGTGCTGGTCCCACCATATGGTGTATCAATTCCTACTGTAGCCACCTGACACAAATTCTAGATGCATAGTGTATACTACTGATGCCCAGTACCTGCTTTATCCACTCCGGAGTACGTGCACACCCATACTCCGCCAGAACCTACACTGCTGCACCACCCGCTGCTATTTTGACCACTTATAATCAGCCCAGTAATCGTGCCCCACCCTGCCTAGTTCAGGGTAGCGTGATACATCTATGTGGGTTATTGCTGAAATGGGTCCCCGTTACTACGGTTTCCTAATTAACATGTTATAATGGTTAAGTGTTCTCAAATTAACCTAACCCCACCCATCTGTTTAATTAACATGTTGTATTGGTTAAGTGTTGCCTTAATTAACTTAATCCTACCATTCTTAGCCTGTCTGTTCCTTAGCTTTAATTCATTCATTAAAGCACCAACCTCTCTCATTAGATCTATTTTGTTGCGTTCGCTGGATGTGTCGGGCGGTTCCGTGCAGCCTTACACCACAACTCAATCTAACCTCGGGTTTTTGGGCTTAATGCACTAACCTCTCACATTAGATCTATATCGTTGCGGCCGCTGGATGTGCCGGCCGGTTCCGGGTAGTCTTACACCGCAACTCAATCTAACCTCGGGTTAGGCATGTTCATCTTTTGCCAATTTACATATTTGTCATATGTGTCAAAGTTCATGTCTTTTTATGCCAATATTTCCAAATTGTAGTCAGTACAAGTTTTCTGCCATATTCACATGCTATGCCCAAAATTTACTCAATTAAATTATACCCAATTTTCTTCTTGTTATAATCGTGCGTGCAACGAGATTCAATCTAAGCTCCAAATGAACTTAGTATTTACAAAAGCAAGTAAAAAGGATAAAATAGAGAAGAGCATAAGAATTGACATAAGGAAAAATAGGCATGTAAAGATATACCCAATTCAAGAATCATGTTTCAACAGGCATGTTGTACATTATTAATAAGTGTGGACAAGCTAGGCAATTTACACCATAGGTATAAATATTAGATAGAATTGGACTTAAGAGAATCACTAATTTTGATGTACAAAATGATAAGTCCCGTTATATCAATCACAATAGTCTCATAGGCATAGGATGTACAACATGATAAGTTCCATCATATCAATCACAACAATCTCATAGGCATGATAGGTTCCATTATATTAATCCAACAGTCTCATAGGCATGATAGATTTCATTATGTTAGTCACAATAGTCTCATAGGCACGATAAGTGTCATTACATCAATCACAATGGCCTTATAGACATAGGCAATTCATATTTGGCAAAAGAATAGGCACGAATCAGAATTAGGCATCGTTCTAGATCCGATTATTATAGTCATGATTTCTATTAGGTGTTTAAATCTAAATAATAACTGAACTTACAGAAAAAGGACGGATCTTGTATTCTGGGATCTGATTTCTGAATTTGTTAAGCTATCCTTTGATGTAGATGTTTGATTCTCTAGTTTGGATTTGTCTTGGAGCTTTCTAACTTGATTTCTAATTTGGAGAAGATGGAGGCTATGCTAGCTTAGGGATGGACAGCATGACGGCTTCATAGAATAAGATTTTGAGGTCTAGGGTTGAGGTTTGGGGTGATTATATAGAAGTCAAGTACTAATTCTAGCCTTTAGATTAGTCTAGGAGAAATCAGAGCCATTAAACCAAAGAGATGTGTCATCCAGCCAAACATAGCACAACACATAAGCCTTAATACCTCAGAAATTAGTCATCGGCCAATCAAAGAAGGCCACATCAGCTCAGGGCTATAAAAATTCGTCACAGGAAGTGGATCTTATAGAGGTCGACTCCCTACAGGGAGGGTTGACACCTATGTCAAAACCCCTATAGGGTGGTCGACACCTACGTCGACTCCCCTTGGTGGGGCTCGACACCCCTGGGCAGGAAATTTCCCGCCCAGTTGTTCTGGCGGAATTCCGAATTTTAAACTGAATTTATTATTTAATTATTATTTTCTGATTAAAATTGAAATCTTCCAAACTCCATAACTTCTTCATACGGAGCTCGATTCACGCAAACTTAGACTCTACCTCAAGCAGAATTCTGAGACGAATGTAATGGCATAACCCGTTTCCCTGAATTCCCCGTCTAAAAATTAATTATTCTTTAATTTGTTAATTTAATATTCATAGAAAATACAGGGTGTTACAATCAACATACCAAAAATGTAAGTTGAGGATGGTCTTGATCAGTAGACCACTATAGTTTTGTTGAGGCTGATCTACAGGCAATATTTATTCAGTATACCTTGTGGTATTTACAATGAATCACTGCAAATATCACAAGTAGCGTAGACTCAAATAAATGTATATATAAATCAGACCAAGTCTAGAAATATGATAAGAAACACACCAAAACTCTTAGGCAAATAAAATTTAAAATAAATTAATATTTGCTAGAATGTAAATTTATTTTTGTTCCAATTTACTGTATATATTTCTATGTCAGGTATACAGGTGACTGGAATGAACTGAAGCAGATTGAAGAAAAAGTGAATGTCAGTATGTGAGTAAGAGTTTGTACATGAAATTGAGTGAATATAACTGAGTGGATCTGGGTGAACTGTTGTGAGGAACCAGTGTATATGAAGCTGGATGTATATGTGAATTGACTGTATTATATTACGGAGAAATATAGAATAGTGGAGTTAGAAGTTTGTACCAATTCAAATGTTGACACAAATAATTTATTTTAATAAAAAACTATTTGAATTATAAATTCTATGCAATAGCATTTTATTCAGAATAAATATATATTTCCGCTTGAGATGAAATATAGAATAGTACAATTACAAAAACAATTATATTATAATATACGAGTACATAGGCGCGCCAAGGTGAGCTTGCATCTAATCATAATATGTATGCATTAATTCAACCATGTGCGGACTACATGTAACACCCCATAATCTTATAACACATTAAGATGATAAATTAAGTAATACTTAAATAAATATTCAGAATTAAGTAAAACGGACTTCGCCATTGCGTTCGTCTCGGAATTCTTCTTGAGATAGCCTTTGAGTTTGCGTAAAGCGGACATCGTATGAAGAAGATATTAAGGTTTGAAGTTTGTATACGCATAAGACATTTATATATAAATAAAACCATTCCAGAATTTCAAAACAATTCAAAAAAAGCGGAGGACATAGGCAGGAAATTTCCCGCTCTGGGTGTCGATCTAGGGGTCGACACCATCATAGGGGTGTCAACCCCTACACAGGGGTGTCGACCCCCTAGATCCGGGGCAGATTCCTATTTCTGAACGTGGACTGATTTATGGTCTAGATTCGTTGGCTGATGGCTATAAATAAGACCTTATTCTCATTATTTTATTCATACAAAAAAAATGGAGAACTAGATGTTGTCTCTACCCAGATTAAATCATGGCTTTTCTTCTTCAACAATCAAGTCATTCAAGTTTAGGGATCTGTGATTCAATATCTGCAATCCCTCTTCTATTTCTTAGATCCAATCAAAGTGAGTCTACGTTATTTTTAGATATGAATACTTAAAAGATAATCTTAACATGTTTATGAATTGGATCTAAGCCTGTGACTAGTTGAATCATATCAGATCTTCCATAACCTATGTATCTAAGTTATTTTGAAATAACTTTGGATTAGATCTAGGCCTATGTCTATATATCATGTCAGATCTGCCATTATTTGTATATCTAATTCACTAATTAGATGTTTATGATCATGCCACTATGCCTAATCAGTTCTATTATCACATGTTCATCAGATCTGTTCTTATATGCCTACCTTATCATTATACCCAATTATGTCGTTGTATGCTTATTAGTTGCTATGCCTATTTTTGCTGTCATATGTCAATTTTGTTATTATGATCATTTCTGTTCTCTTCCCTTCTTCTTTTCCCTTTTATTTTATAACCAGGCTACTTTTGAGCCTAGGCATGCCGTTGAAATATGAGAACGCGTGAAATTAGGAATGAGGGAAAAACGTTAAAATTGGAGCATAACTTGGATTGAGAAATTTGGATATAACTTGAATTAAATATATGGACATGGATTTGGGGCATAAATCAAATTGTGATTTACATCTATAATTGGGGCATACGGTACATGATGAATATGACTTGGAAAAGGGGAATGAAAACCTATAATGACATAGGAGTAATTGGTTAATAATGGAAATGCCTAGAATTACAGTAATTAGTAACTGTAACCGCGCTTAGACACGAGCTTAGACTACACTTGTGGTGGAAGTCTGCCCGGAACTGACCGGCATATCCAGCGACCACAAGTGGTTAATCTAATGTGAGGGGTCTAAGTGCTTAAACACGTAACGGGCTAAGACACGAGGTTAAGTCCGACTTGTGGAAGAAGTCTTCCCGGAACCGCCCGACATATCCAACATCCACAAGTTATGGGCTTAAAGTGGGAGATATAACACATTAATTATAACCATAAATGAATATGGTAATGAACTTGAATACTTAACCTAGTTGAATCCATAAAGGATTGTATGAACATGTTAACTTGAGTAGGGGTTAAGTAAACTTGTATGAATCAGTGGGAGGGTTAAGTATATCTTGGGGTGGTGGGTAATATTTATATATGTAGGCCCCTAAACTTAATCTATTGGGATATGCAATCTTTTACTCTGGTATGACATGCAATCTTTTTACTCCGGTATGGCATGCAATCTTTTTACTCTGGTATGGCATAACCTGTGGAAAACCTAGTAGTGGGGATACAAGCCTAGAGGGAGCTTGTATCATCTTGTGTGTAGGACCCATTTCAGTCAGTAACCCATATATAGATATCAAACGAGTACTCTGAACTAGGACGAAGTCGTGGAACACTTAGTAGGCTGATTGTAAGAGATCCAAACATGGGGGACGGTATGGGCGGCGCATACCAATGGAGTCATGTGTGTGCATCGGTTCGGCAAAGGAGGTTAAGACGCCGTGACATCAGTAGATATGGTTGTGCACATCCTGAAAACGAAGGTTGCCACTTCAGGGAGTGATACATCCTATTGTGGGGCCGACACAGAGTATCTACGGAGTAGGGAGCTGATCGATTAGGGTAGTAATTAGGGTACATATAGACTCCAGTATGTTTAGGAGCCCGTTAATACCCTTAGGGGTAACTCTGATATGTTTAGCTGGGCTACCTGTAGATTGTATGGGGTTAAACCTCTCACTAGAAGTACGCCTAAGTATGCCATCTTGAAGTTGTTAGTATCATCTCATTCTGGTTATACTAGTATTGGTGCAGATAAAGAAAAATGTTCGGGAAGCGCTACTTATTCTATCCTAGTTATCTTGTTACCTCGTCATACCTGCCTTATATTTTGTTATATCTTATATCCACTTTATATGCCAATCATGATGCTTTTACTTATTTATATGCTAAAGGTAACTGGACTCGCCGGACTTTATGTCTGACCCATTTTGTTTACTCTTCTTTCTCTTTTGTTTCCCTCCTAGGTGTCCCAGGGTGGGAATACTCTAGCCTGATCAGGATTCTGCTTGGAGACGCTTAAATGTATTGCTCGAGTTCTTATCTTCTCTACTATGGCTATGTTTTTGTAGAATTATGCTCTTTTCATTATTATTTTACTCTGATGATTTTAGTGCAATACAGAAGTTTTAATGATGTATTAAGTTTTATGCATTTCAGACTTATGATGTAACCATGTTTTGAACCATGATGTTATCTGCTTAATAAAAGTTTTAAATTCCGCTGCTATTTTATATCTATCCTGTAATATTTTTGTTTCCGTTTACCTATAACGCTTCATGAAACTTAGTGTATTCTCTTAATGAGTGACATTAACGGACGTGGGGTGTCACACTTGGTATCAGAGTTAAAGGTTACCAGATCGGATAAAAGATTTTGAAAATAGTTTTTAAAAAAGGTTTTAAAAGAAAGCGTTTTCAAAAGAAAAGTTTGTTTTGAAAAACATATTCCCCAAAGCCATATGTAATATCTTTCGATTCTCTGTTTGAATCCCTTTTTCTTTTCAGCATGTCTGGTGTTATCCTGCTTTGTGGTCAGGCTACCCAAAGCCAGTGACTTGAGTATGAACTTACATTGATTGGCAACCACTTGGATGGAGCGACGAAAAGCTAGAAAAATTGAATTCTACATGCAAACATCACCGGGTCGGATCTACCCTTTCGAATCGGGTCGGATAGATAAAGGGAACCTGAATTGAGAAAGAGCACTTGCACTCTCTGTGATCAAGCAAACGGTTAGGATCGAAGCCAACGGTTCGGATCGAGGTAGATGGCTCAGATTGAAGAAGACGGTCCTGATCGAACCCACTTGTACATAAGAGAAACAACTCCTATATGTTAAAGCCGGATCGGATCGGGAGAACCACCATTTAATCCCCATGTGCATGCATATGCAGCAAGACACGTTTTCCATATCGGTTCGGATCGCCTGCACCCCTACTCGTACCTCCTGATGTTATGAAAGTATTCCACAAAGTTGCCTATTCCCTAGTCCACTAATCTAGATTGTTGTACACGTATCACCCCACGAATAAAAGCTACGTCCTCCACTTTCTCCAATACTTTCGAAGTCCTCTCTGATGTTGCCACGTGGCCACTCCACCCTAACCAACTCTATGCCTATATGTACATAGTTTCGCACTCAATAGGGGGGCTTGGGGAGCATTTCAGTTCCTCATATCTTCCATGGTTGCACTTCTTTAATAAGAAACCACCTCCTTCTTAAATGAAAATCAATGAATTCGGAGAGATAAATTCATTGTAATCGTATGCTTGAGTGATTATACTCATTGTAATTGTAATTCTCTATTGAATGAAGGATTATAAAGATGATGTAGGCTCGTTAGTGCCGAACCACAATAAATCTCGTGTGTTGGTTGCTTTTTCTCTATTTTTAGATTACTAATCTTCGATATTACTTACAAATACTAGACAATTGGGTATTAGTGCCATTTTTTGGTCTAACATTTTGGTGCTTTCACTAAGAAATGAAGATTCTCAACGTTTAAGGATTCTCCAATCTACTTATTGGATTGCCAAGTCCGATGAGGAAATCCTGTGAATTCTATTGATTTTTCAATTGTGGAGATCACCAGATGTGAAGTTACCTCCGTGCCATATAACATAAATCACCTGAGATTGGAAACAGTGCCCAGTAAAGCTTTTGGATCGGATCATATGTGTTTCCAGTTCAAATGAGCTCCAGATCAGATGAAGATGAAATGACTGGGTCGGATGAAGATTAAGCCCTCGGGTCGGATGTAGACAAAGTGTAGGCCAATATACCTGCGGGGTCGGATCGAGGCCTATCCAACCCGAACAAGAATCTCCGACCCGAACCGGAGGTGAGATTCGAACCGACCGCCGCTGTTGATGTTCCCCCCGACCCGATCCGACGACATACCCGAACCGGGATCCGATGGCATCTCCAAACCGCAACTTGAAGGAAAATTCCGATCAGACCCGATATAGTGGTTTTTGGGGGAAAAAAATTCGCTTTTTAGATCATTTCAGAAAAGGCTCCATCTTCCAAAATCGAAAAAATCGTGCGGTGCCAACATTTTCAACCTAACCGGCTAGGTCGATCGCCGTCGGGACTGTGGGGCCCCGGATCTCCACCGGCGCTGCGCCCGGACCCGCTGATGGCTCGCCTTCGGCTCGGAGCACGGCTCGCCTTCGGCTCGGAGCACGGCTCGCCTTTGGCTCGGCATATATTTTGCTTAACAACAATCATCAAAGCTTGTCAATGAAGATTAAATGGATAGTCAGAGAATATCACAACAAAATGGCCACGACTGAGATTCCTTCAAAACCCATGACCACTATTTACCGATATTATTCAATGTGAGAAAATATTGAACAAATTCGGCATGATAATTATGACAGTGTACGAGAGAAAGATTGTTTCCTAGTGACCACCTCTCTTAAGGTTTTGATGGTGTATAGAATTCACCAATGCAACTGATGTTGTTCTTAAACGAGTTGTGACCATCTGGTTGACATGAATCAAACTTGTTAAATTGGTGGAATCTCAAATGACGTTGATATAGAGCAGCTCGGGCACTATTCCAAAGATGACTCGGATGATCTTAACAATGATGGTTCTTAATGACAGGTTACCAGAAAGCGACTAAGGATCCTAACACTACAAAGCTACATTCCACTTATGTGACATGATGAAAGACAAATGTCCTATGGTTCACTCCCCGAAGAACTTAGTTAGCCTTTGCAATTCCCATCTGCCATCAGCAGCATTGATGACAATTTATTCCAGCTAGATAAGGGTTAAATCAACATACCTTGGTGCCCAGAGATAGGTACCAGTTGAACCACCACAGACCATGATTGGACATATGAATCTTTTCCCGGATAATAGCAACTCGACCTAACATCGGTCACCATATGACCTTGGTCAAGAGATAAGAGTTTGAGATCAACACAAATATGAATCGATTGTTAGCCCTCCACTTCATACATCAGTTGTGACAGAAAACATGAATATTACTTGAAGCCTTGCAATCCATGCTATCGTAGTCAAGTTTATCTGACTAAGGTCTAGACTGACCGGCTCTAGCGGTGTTTAGAGCTTACATTGCACCCTGATGTCTACTGCTAAAGTTCCTAATGAAAGATGGAATGGGAATGGTCCACGGAGACCATGTTATGGGAAGAGACTGTTATTTAGCTAGTTGGGAGATGCTACGCAATGGCGATGGCGTGGAACCCAAAAGTACTTCCCCTCCTCCAAAGGAGGTGTACGGAAGCTTTTAAAAAGGAGTCGCCTGATTATCTACCCAAAGACATGGACCCCAGAGAGGATGAAGATTTGGGATGCAGAAGGGTGGCACCTAATGAAGCAACCACAGATATTCGAATTGATAATGACGACCTGGCAATGGTCTTGAAAACCAGATCTCATCCGGACGAGGGAACTAACAGATTTTCTATGATCCTATCTGGATGCATTTGCATGGACCCATGCTGACATGCGTGGGATCTCGCCGTCGATTATGAGTCATGCACTGAACATGAACCCAAAGTACCCTCCTACTAAGCAAAAGAGGCATATGCTAGGCCCAGAGAGGCCGACTGCCTTGAAAGAAGAAGTGGAGAGGCTGAGAGATAATGGATTCATCACAGATGCTACATATCCCGACTAGATATCGAACCTTGTACTTGTTAAGGAGGTTAATGTGAAATGATGAACATGCGTCAATTTTTGAGATTTAAACAAGACTTGTCCAAGAGACAACTTCTCATTACCCAGAATTAATCAGTGATCAGCTAGTGGATTCGACAGCTGGGAATGTACTTCTCTCTTTTATGATGCATATTTGGGTTATAACCAGATTCCTATACACAAGCCTGATCAAGAACATATCAGCACTCGGTGGGTCAAATTTTCCACGATCAAATTGGAGAATCCATGGAAGTCCATGTAGATAATATGCTTGTGGAGTCTAAGTGATCAACCGACCATGTTTCAGATTTGGCAGAGATGATCTCCCGACTTGGGATCTAATGCATATTTGCAGATGGATGAGATATGACTATATCCTTAGCAGCCGTATCCTATTTCCTAGCATGGAAATCGCAAAAGCCTATATAAACATGGATCCATTTTTTTCATGCCAACTACCATCCTAGCACCAATGTGATGATGTGCCACTATTAGCGGTGTAGACATGATTTCCTGACACTCTATCGTTGCCCTTGGCATGGGGGCAAGAAGGCGATTCAAAGGAGATGCGACCTTGCTATTCGCTTACAGTATTTACCTAACTTCTTTTGTCGCTCCAAGACCCCATTCAATTCTTGGGACCTCCATTCCATGATGGTTTGAAAAGACGTTCATCATCAGATAAAGATTTTGGCAGCCATCCCCTAACAGAGTAGGTCGAGTCAAACTAGATCTGCAAAGAGCACGCGATGCCATTTTCGCATAGAATGCTATTCATTCATTTAGCAGGATTATTCTTTAACCATGACTCTTATATTCGCATGCTTTGTGAGTTATTATTAAACTTAACTCAAATGAATTTATATGTGGATGGTGTAGGTACCCAGGATCTAATACCGACCAGACTTCAAATACCCGCATATAGAATTATGGACCAATTCCATAGTGAGCCCGACTGAACTGCTCGTTTATGGAGCCATGCCCTCCGCCTGAGGGGAGTCGTATAGCTCAAGGTGGATCTGAGATGACCATCCACTCCTTGGCTCACACGTGGAAGATCTCAAGATAATTGTGCGTCGACTTTTGCATTTCAAAGTCGGAATCCGGCTCCGGACGGATGCAATTCTGCTGTCTTCATGGCTCGATCCATTGCTTAGTGCCGCTAGATTACATGAATTCGAAC
Source organism: Allium sativum (assembly GCA_030737875.1). Taxonomy (NCBI): domain Eukaryota; kingdom Viridiplantae; phylum Streptophyta; class Magnoliopsida; order Asparagales; family Amaryllidaceae; genus Allium; species Allium sativum. The sequence continues at coordinate 532,350,236 of CM060913.1, read as the reverse complement.
AAAGGAGACAACTCTACCCCTTGATATGCTTACTTTTCAATCATGCAATTTACTTTTACATGCTTCCTAAGTCATTGACATGACTAACTCATGTGATATAAATGATACAGGTGCCTGAATTTCGGTGCCAATCACTCCTCCCACAGATTGATCGGTTGAACGTAAAGCCTTAGCAAATGTGATCCGACTGTTTGCCCGACTGACTCTAATACTCAGAGCTTGAGTAGCAGTATAAACCTAGGATGAGTGTGGAAGGCATGCCATGATTAAAGACCACTCGATCCGTGACTCTAACTCTCATCACTTGAGAGAGAGAGAGTATAAAGGATGGGAAGACGACATCCACAACTCTAACTCTCATGATTCGAGAGGGAGTATAAAGGACGGGAAGAAGACGTCCATAACTCTAACTCTCATGATTCGAGAGAGAGTATAAAGGACGTGAAGATGGCGTCCTCAAGGCGTGAAGGTGCACCATGATTAAAAGACCGCCTTGGTTCCACTTTACCCTTGGTATTCGATGGGAGAGTATAAAGGCGCCGTAGATTGTGTGCTACAAGTGAGCTCCTATCCTACTAAAGGATTAGGGAGCAGACTGGAAGTTGAGTTCGACTTCTGTCCTGGGCATACGACAAGAAAGTATAAAGGCATTACGATTAAATGACACTAAAGGGCTCCTACCCTACTGCAAGATCGGGGGAAAGAATAAAAGATGAGCCCGAACCCCTCATTTTCCGATATAGGGGGAAATGCACTATCGATCCTAATCTATCCTAGACAATCCCTGACCAGGCACTTATTAACGATTGATTGGGGTCATACACACACATCACATCCCTACGATGGCTGAAATATGACTTGTTATTTATTTGCAGGGATTATGATTTGCAGGGATACCGAACTGAAACCCTTATGTGATTGTGATGTGGTTTATTATCTATTACTTAGTTTAGTAATAATTAGACTACGAGTACATTTATTGAAATATGTAATCAACCTATAAGATTATGACAATACAGGAACACGACTTCAATTACAAAATGCAGGCTTGTACAAGATAACATGATAAGAATGTGAGGGTCGCACTTGTAACAACCACAGAAGGCAAGTGGAAGACAAAAAGAGGACCCCGTCCAAGAGGCTGTTGCTGATATCTAATGCTATACTTCCCATGTGACTCAAGGCGATGATCATAAAGAGGCCTTGAGAGTAGATCGTTCAACTACTTACCATATGACCTAAGGCAACGACCGAAGGGAGGCCTTGGGAATAGTATCTAAAGTGCAACGACGAGTATCACCATGCAAGTGCACTGAATGGAAAATGCAATGACTCGAGCATTTGATAACTCAATCATTTAAGCTTTGAAAGCAATGTCTCTTTTCCAAGCATTCATGCCCAAATTTGAAAGGGATGCAATACAACTACCGATCTTTCACTATTACTCCTGAACTGAAGGCCACTTGAGAACTATAGAATGGATGCAGAGTGAACGTCCATTTTCTAGTCTCAACCGACTTCCCAATTGAAAGGCCCCGAACAATGGGCACGCCATTACTTTGAATTTTAGCTTGCAAAAAATAAGATTGCTTGATACTCCAACCCAAGGGTTAAGAAAAAGGGAGATAGAAATTTCTTCCATGGTGAGGGTGTTGGCGCAGAAGGCGCTAGGGGCAAAGGAAGTCAGGAGATTTCCTCTCACGGTGATCCCCCAACACATCAGACTAGATATGAAATGAATGGTGCCCTTTTCGAATTGAAAACCCAGATAGCTTGGCAAGATGAACTTCCCCGGGAACGACAGAAAATGATGTATAACTTCTTTACTCGGATAGATGGAAGGCCGAGCAACTATGACTTACTCGCTGGAGCGAGAACCGTGGGAATTCAAGCGACAATGAACTTGGCTCAAACACTCCCTGCTCTGTGGTTCAAATGATATGACACCCTAGAATAAGTTAGAAACACCATCTTGAATGAAACAAGGTGTAATCAACCTCCTCTCAGATATTTGCAGCATGCAACTTATGACTGCAACATTTTGGATGAAAACGACGGCAACGCAAGAGCCATTGGAAAGTTAAACAGAGTTTGATCAACCTATGCTCTAATTCAGATGAATGCTTTAAATCCAACTCAAATTCAACATAAAGTTCCCTATTCCTTAATGTAGGGAGAAAGTGGAAGCATTCGAGGTGGCCATAATTTGACCTTATCGCCACCCGACTCCAGTCCTCAGAGCTTGGACGGGAGACAAAAGATTAACATGAGCTGGACATGAACAAATCGTTTTGTATCAAACTCTAACTCATGGCTTGATGAGGGAATATGAATTCAAAGAAGATATGGATTTGATACTCACCGCTTAGCAAAACCCCGTGGACAAGGGGTATGTGATACGAGCATCGAGGAGCGCAATTCGACTATCTGCTGACTTTACGTGCATTTACTATCATCGGAGTTCTACAAGATCCCAGATTGTGACTAAAAGAATGACTCTTCAAGATTAACCCACATATATTCGAGTAGTGGATCACCATCCAAAATTAACAGACAGAAGCCTAGACGGCTATTATATATATGGAATCAAGAAGCCAGAGACCAGCTTCCATCCACTTTATGAGTTTATATTGCGGGCACCAACACTAAATTTGACAATTAGCAACAACTTCTTAAAGATGAAGGCCAAATTCCAATACTAATTGATGCTTCACTAGAGGCGGCACACCTTAAAGGTGACGTGAGTAACGTCAATCAAAACTCTTTCACACGAGACATCGGGGATTTCAGCAATTCCCGCACTTCAAACTACCATTTATTGATCTTTACTTGCATTGTTGCTATACAATTTTGGTGTCATGCATTTGAATTAATCAACTGCTGGAACGCTTTAGTCACCAACTTCATCGAGCAGTCAAAGGTCCACATCTATCGACCCAAGAACGTCATGTTACTCATTTCAATCAAACAAGAGGCCCGATGAGACCCTGCATTCATTTCTGGAAAGATTCGACACCTTATGGCATCGGAAGAATGACTTGAACCATCTATGATGTTAATGGCAGCAATATCCAGTATTCTGAATAACTTTGACTTCAAATTATCTATGCAACGAGACCAACCAAGAGGCCTTGGATGATTTAACTCTGAAACAAACCTCAATATCTTTCTATCGTGAGATTTGCTTAGAAACTTAGGTGAATTCTATCCTAAGATAGGCAGATTCCTGCAATAGGAAGGTGCTAGCGCTGAAATGATGATCTCAATGTTTTTATGACGAAGGATGGAGAATCATCTAACTCTTGAAATGATAAGGGCAAGAGCATATCCCCCAAAAAGAATGATAGGATTGTGCAATTTTAGAGAGTCCCACTTCATTGACTAAGTTTGTTACACTCAATGGAACCGAATAAAAGAAGCAGACTCAACAAAACTGTGATAGCTATTCCAGGCAACTAAGCATATATGGAGGGGCTCAACTAACTTCCTAATTACATTAATTACCTTACATTGTTGGTGAGTTTACCCGACTCTGCAACTGATCTGGTGAGGGTAACTAAGTTAGTTGACGCCCAACGAGGCAATCCCCGCTTTCGACTAAAAGTAAAGGGATGATGCTACATCGAATGTGATTACACCATTCGCATATCCAACTTCATCACTTCCTGACTTGAGAAAGAGTACAGAACCACTTGGGTCAAGTAAGATTGCTTAACCTGAAACTCTAACCCAACACGACAATGGAAAGCACAAAGGCAAGAAGACTAAATGTCCGATTGACTTGACCCAACCCCCATCAACGCTGGGGGCATAAGCACTGACTTCGCCTGTCTTTCACTGATGTTAGGAGCACGAGCTTAGGCTCACAGACCAACTTTGAACATAACCCTAACTTAATGCATTACTCAGAACTTACCCGCTATATCTCCGAAATATGACATATTTGTCTTGACCGTCTAAGTGAGCCAACTAACGGACCAATCGTGACTTCAAATTCTTGATCCGTAACTACATCGAATGGAGAATGAGGATAACTCTCCAACTACCTTCCATTTGCATAAGAACTTGTTTATATGATTTCAATGATGTCCCTTGTTGATTTGCATATGATCACGAGACTACGGAAGGACCCGGAACGGCCGTGGATTTCTTTTAATATGATCTAATTACTATCCTGATGTCAGGATAGTCCCAAGACGAGCGCAAATGACCAACTCATGTATCAATTCTAATGTGATCTATCTCAATATTCTACATGCTAGCACATAGTTTGAAGATTCTTATACTATCCTATGACTTGGATGATTACTTCATACATTGACTTGTATGTAAAAGAAAGTATGACTCAAATATACACTTGATTTGCGTAAGAAGGCCATGTCGTTTGGCAACGACTGTGCATGCCCGATCATACGCATAGGGGCTGGCACTCCTGCATAAACTGTGATGAAAGATCTTGACCTCTTGATTTAGCGAGGCCGCCTAAGTAACAAAGAGTTGAAATATCAGAACTACTCAAGAGGACATTACAATTTGATAAAGACTTCTCAAGGGCGAATGATGTTCCAGAAAAATTCAGTTCAACTAATACAAAGCACATCCGATCTACAATAAGATGTACTTTAGGGGAAAAAATGTTAGCCTGCTTTGTGATAGGGCTACCCAAAGCCAGTGACTTGAGTATGAGCTTACATTGATTGGCAACCACTTGGATGGAGCGACGAAAAGCTAGAAAATTTGAATTCTACATGCGAACATCACCGGGTCGGATCTACCCTTTCGAATCAGGACGGATAGATAAAGGGAATCCGAATTGAGAAAGAGCACTTGCACTCTCTGTGATCAAGCAAACGGTTCGAATCGAAGCCAACGGTCCGGATCGAGGCAGACGGTTCAGATCGAGGAAGACGGTCCGGATCGAACCCACTTATACATAAGAGAAACAACTCCTATATGTTAAAGCCGGATCGGATCGGAAGAACCACTATTTAATCCCACTATGCATGCATATGCAACAAGACACGTTCTTCATATCGGTTCAGATGGCATGCACGCCTACCCGAACCGCCTGATGTTATGAAAGTATTCCACGAAGTTGACCTATTCCCTAGTCCACTAATCCAGATTATTGTACACGTGTCGCCCTATGAATAAAAGCCACGTCCTCCACTTTCTCCACTACTTTCGATGTCCTCCCTAATATTGGCACGTGGCCACTCCACCCTAACCAACTCTATGGATATATGTACATAATTTCGCACTCAATAGAGGGGATTAGGGAGCATTTTAGTTCCTCGTATCTGCCATGGCTACACTTCTTCAATAAGAAGCCAACTTCTTCTTAAATGAAAATCAATGAATTTGGAGAGATAAATTCATTGTAATCGAGTGTTTGAGTGATTATATCATTGTAATTGTAATTCTCTATTGAATGAAAGATTATAAAGTGGATGTAGGCTCGTTAATGCCGAAACACTATAAATCTCATGTGTTGGTTGCTTTTTCTCTATTTTTAGATTACTATTCTTCGATATTACTTACAAATACTAGACAATTGGGTGTTAGTGCCATTTTTTGGTCTACCATCTAGGAACCGAATATTCCTAAAGGCGTTATGATACCAAGCTTGTCTCGTCGGTATCTAGAGGCCACGGCACCTGCCGGTGGTCTAGTAGACATTCCTCCCCTAGCTGCCCCCGTTGTTCCTCCTCCTCCGCATGCAGATAATTTCTCTAAGATCTACAACGATTTCTGTGCTATTGGAGGAAAGCCATTCCGTGGAATTGAGACTTTCGTAGAGGAATGGAATTGGCTAAAAGAGATGGAGGATTTGTTTGGAATTTTCGAAGGGGACAACCGTAGGAAGATTCAGTTAGTTGTCTGGCTGCTGAAAGATGAGACTTCATTCTGGTGGGAAGTGATGCAATCGGGACGTCCAATGGAGACTTGGCATGATTTTCGGCAGAGGTTTGAAATAAATTTCTTTCTCAAGCTGAGAAAATTATGCTAATGGAAAGGTTCTTGGTGCTCAAGCAAGGAGGCATGACTGTCAAGAAGTATGTTAATGAGTTCAACCAACTGGCAAGGTTTGGGTTGGAAGCTAGGAGATACCCCGCATAAGGAATCTTTGCAGATTGCTAGAGGATTTAATGAACCCCTTCATAGGTTGGCTATGTCTCATATTCCAATTGGGGAAACTTTTGAAAGGCTTATTGATATGGCATTGAAATTATTGCTCAGAGAGACGGAGCAGTCTTGCATGGAGATAGCCACGGCTCATAGTAATTTTAGGAAAACAATTGCACCCAAGTCAACTCACCTTTCATGTACCTTTTTACTATATCTGTTTTGTTTCATGTTTTCTATGCTTTGTATTTGGTTATGCCGGTTAGTTGCTAACCTTGTTGTACTTTCTTTCTTTGAATTAATAAAGTGTACCCATTTTCAAAAGGACAACAACATGAAAATCTCAAAACTCAGCACCCTACCAAGGGTAAAAGCGACTCACGACACCATCAATCTAACATAGAAAATTCAAATATTTTTTTATATGTACACAAGAAGAAGAAAGAACCAACAATACAAAAAAACTCAACACAACACTAGCAGGTCATGACTATGAAGGACTCAGGTTCGTAGTGGGTCAGAGGTTTATTTCCTAGCGATCTGGAAGAGGCTCTGGCGATCAGAAGGGGCGTTGGTTTGTTAGGATATTAGGTTTAGGGTTAATGGATTCAGGGTTTTAAGAGATCGGGTTGACATGGGGACCGGTTCAGGAGAGGGGTGGGTCGGAGCGTTGCTAGATGGGGTACCGGTGGAAGTCATTTAGGGCGACGGTAGGGGGAACTCGGAGGACATGGTCACATCTAGGAGGGAAAGCGAACGGGTTTAGGTTTTGAAATAAATAAAACATAGGTCTGGTTTACTATAAGGCAAGGAATCGTTTCACCGAAAAAATAGAACAAGCTAAGATGAGATAACGAACAGATTTTCAAAGTTTTAAACGATGGGAGAACAAATAGATTTTTGAAATTGAACAAAGATCCAGGTTTTGTATTTTATAAAAATAAAATAAGGTGTTGTGCCAAAGTTGCACAGATGCGGAAACGTAATAAACAGAATCTAGATTTTCCAATTGAACATCAGTGAATCTAACATCAATTATTCTATTACTCCAAAAAAAGTAAATAGCTGTAAAGAAGAAAATAAAGACATAATATACTGGTTCCATTATCATCCATAAGACAGTGTACGTCCAGTCCAAAAACGGAGAGAAATTCTATTCCACATAAAAGAGAGATACAAGAGATTCCAAGATAAGAGTTTACATAATCAAAACCTCAAATTATGCCAAACAAGAAGTCCATTTGAAGATTGATGGATCCATGCCAGGCTGGGTTTACAAAGAAGTCTACCCCTCAATATATAGTCAATGAAATATATGTGAATCATCAATCGAATTACCAAGATATGGTAACAAATAATGGAGGCAAATTACAATGGCAACAAATGACTCAATAGCAAGTAAATCATTAATTCCCTTCAATATCAAAGATGGAAGTAAATAATCCATGCATCAATCTCATGCAAATGCAATTAATGCATACCCATATTAAAATATTTGATTTCCATTTTACATATTTGTTTCCACCTATTGTGATTTTGTATCACCAAAATTTAATACAAGGCTTGCGATTGAAATAGAATAATAAAAATTGGAATTTGTAATTAGATTCAAATTTTGTTTGCTAATAATTTCAGAGAGGAAGAAGAAAGAGATCTGAGAGATTGAGAAGAAATAAGGAAGGAAGAGGAGTACGCTTCAGATATTAAACATACATAACCCACCATTTAATCAAACAAATAACCCAATAAGCATAACCCAAATCCTATGGACCAATTCGCTAGACTAGTACACAAAGTAGAGAAAATAGAGGTTAAGATACATACAAATACGTCGTCAATAATGCAAGTTTTTATAATGAAAATTGCAGATTTGTTTAGCAAACAAAATAAGATTTAAAAAAAAACAAAAATTGCTGAACAACTAGAATTCATTATAGATTCAGGATTCTGAATTTTAGAACTTTTAAATTTCAACTCAAATTCAAATTTTGACAAAAATTGATCAACGTAGGCTTTTTCAAAAAAATCTATTTTAACAGATTTTGAAAACAAATTATTCAATTTAATAAGTTTAATATTTAAATTTAAATGTTAAGAATGAATTCAAATTCAAATAATAATCTTGATTTAGTTTATTCAACAAATAACATCTGAACTGACAACTATATGATTTCTGTTATCAAACTTATATTTGAATCAAAATAAAATTCATTTATTTCATAAAATCCAAAATAAATTAAGTTTGAAATCTAAAAATCAGAATTTAAATTAAATCGTTAATAAACATTCACTTAAAAATTTAGATTGTTACAATCTCCCCACTCAGATCTCTTCATCTCCGAGAAGAAACGCGATAGAGAAAATAGTAATCAAATAATTTAATATATTTAAAATCAGATGGTTCACATCTATCATCTTACTCAGTTATATTTTAAAAAAAATTAAATAAAAGATTAAGGCATTTCTCAAGCATTTCAAAATGGTTTTAAGTATTCACTCAACTTCTCGACCAACACTATATATCCATCTCACTTTTGAGACTTGAAAACGAACACTAGTGATGTTGTAATCATCACCAGTATCATTACCAAGCGACTAGAGTGTGATTTTATATCTCTAGTACATACAGGATTCGGTACATGCGTTGCACAAATGTATGCCCAAAATGACTAAATAAATCAATAGTCTAATCTTAACATCAAAGAAAATACATAGAATTTTTGTCTTAATATAGAATAGATACAAAAAAATTCACATATATATATATATATAATATTTCAGGTCATTTATTTATTAAAATTCAACTTCTATCTTTCATAAATAATATCAACTTAAAGTTTGCACATGTAAATCATATAATATTTCAACAATTTTTGAAATAGTATATTATATTAACATATATTAACCTTAAATTACATTTTGTTTAATACAACAATTCATTCTTATTTCCATATTAAAATATTACATCAATGTTTCATCTTATTTCGGTTTTAAATATTATGATTATTAAAATAACAAAGTTAAATTTTATATTATATACAATTTCAGTTTATATCTAATTCAATTTTATTAACTCAAATTCATATTAATATCATTCTAATAGCCTTAACATAAGAAAGTTTAAATTTATTCTAGTCCTACCAAATCAAACCCCCATTTAAATGCCTTTCTTAAATTAAGAGAAATTCATAAGATTTACAACAATTGCATAAACAATACTTTACTTAAAATCATGCTTTTAAAGTCCATTTAACCATTACAAGTTTAACTTATGCTGTATACTTAAATTCACCATTATTTTGTAAGTAATTTATATTAAAAGCTAACTTTTTATTTCATAACATTCTTAGAAATAAGATACCATTCCTATAACATTACTTGAATTCAAATCAATGTTTATGCTTATTAAATTTAATAATTTCAAGATATCATGTTTATGAAATATTGCTAATACTAAGCCAATCAAAAAATTATATATATTTCTTTCTCAAAAATGAATTCAATAAACAACTTTTATTTGCAAATAAATCATCTTATAAATACTAAATACAGCACCATTAAATTCATATAATACTTCCCAAAATACTTTTAATATTTCAGTTAATACACCAAATAATTACTACCCTAATTATTAACATGTTATGTTTACATTGATTCTTAACATGGGTTAATTTACAACTACTTGCACGATTTATATAGTTAAGTCAAAATTAGTCAAAAACTAAGCTAAGAGTTGAACAACGAAAGAACCTAACCAACAGAAGTCTACAAAGAATGGAGGCCCTTATTAGTAAAAAATATGATAATTTAAGATTTTGGAAACCATCGATAAAGATTTTTCCTAAGACTAATTTAAAACAAGGATCAATATTTTGAATTAGGAAATCCTAATCGAAGAGAACCTAACCAAGAAGAGGAATCAAAAGAAAGGAAGCTCTATGAAAAAATCAATTAAAAAAATATATTAAAAAAGCTTTAAAATCATTTAAAACCATTTTCAAAACTATTTTTACTTCTCAAAATATGCTCTCCACGGAATGATTCTGAGACTGATCTTTTTACTCATTCTAGGGCATCGCTATCCAATCTCTAATGAGTTAAACCACATAAGCTAAGGTTTTGATTAAACCAAAGCTCTAGTACCACATGTAACGACCTGCTTTTTCTTACCATTTAAGTCGACAATAAAACCAACTCAAATTTATTCTAAGTAAATAGTTATAACTAGATATAAATCAATCACAGAACATAGACATATCACAGATTGATAGTAGAAAAATATCTTGAAGCAGAATAAATTAAATACATTATCGGTTCATGGAGCTACTAAACAAAAAAAATCTCAAATTTATACATAATATCATAGTTACAAAATCAAATACTGTGGAAACCTAAATACAAGAATTTCTAATACAAAAAGAAATAACCTAAACCAATGATAGAGATGAAATCGTCAATAAGTCTCTAGCTTCGAAAGGTGAAATCTCAATACTGCAATACTCGATCTAACCCGAGCAATAATGCAAAGAAAAAACACTCGGATCAGGACTAACATTCTCATGAAAGTAAATCAACTCAAGTAAAATGTTCAATGAAATGCATTAGTAATATAAAGGATGTTTGGGTTTTCCATCCTCTAAGGATCTGTAACACCCCGTATTTTCTGTTAACGATATAGTAACGAATTAAACAATACTTAATTAAAATATGAGAAGGGAAACGGGTTACACCATTTTTTTCATCTCGGAATTCTAGTTGAGATAGAGTTCGAGTTCGCGTAAATTGGACTTCGTATGAAGAAGTTATGGCTGTGGGAAGTTTCTAGAAAATTCAAATAAATTCAAACAGCTCGAAAACAAATTCAAATTCGAATCAGAAGACAGAAGCGGGCTGGTGGGAAATTTCCTTCCCAGAACCTAGGTCGACCAGGTGGTGGACCCTAGTGTCGATGAATAACCCCACCTCCATTAAGGTCACTCACAAAGGGAATGCCTTAACTTCAGTGGAGGTTTATAAGTAAAAGTCACAGATAAAACACAAGACAGATATATAAACACACATATATAAAAGCAGAGGAAAACAAACAGACTTTTATTTCATAAATATGTGTTCATACAAAACATTTCCATTATTGTCTCATAATGACCTCCAAAACATTACATCATCATTTCTATCTTGATTATTAAATAAAGAATCATAAGACATAATAAAAGCTGCATAAATCCCCATAGAACGTGTCCAAAAGCCATAGCAAAGTAAAGAGAGTCCAAACCATACATCTACTATCTTGAAGCTTGCAAAGAGTTTGACTAAGCTGGGTTGTTTCCTCCCTGTGGACCTGGGGGGGAGGGGGGGGGGATGGAAGAAAAGAAGACGAAAGAAAAATAGAGTCAGACATAAAGCCTGGTAAGTCTAGTGACTCTTCAGTATGAGAATAAGAAAAAGGGCATGATAGGTATAAACTGGAAATAGGAAAGTATCATAAACTAAGATAAAGCAGTTTGAACCAAATATACTATCGCACCACACACTATATCTCTGCACCTACTTGTATTTTCTCAACTGGCACCCCATGATCGGGGTGAAGTGATCCCCTTTCTAAAGATCGGCTCCTACTCACAAAATCATATGTGTCATATAGCCCCCAATGAGTGTAGATACCTATGTTGGTCCCACCATGGGGTTTATCAAGTCCCATGGTGGCGGCCCGACACAATCCTAGAATGCATAGGTCATACTACTGGTGCCCAGTGCCCTGTTTGTCTGCTCCGAAGTGTGTGCACGCCCGCACTCCGTTAGAACCCACACCGCTGCACCAACCGCAGTCGCTTTTAACTGCTTACAATCATCCCAGTAATAATGCCCCACCCTGCCTAGTTTCAGGGTACCATGATACCTAATTGGGTTACTGCTGAAATGGGTCCCGTTACTAGGGTTTTCTAGTCAAACATGTTAAGTGGTTAAGTGTCTGTATTTACCTAACCCCACCCATCAGTTTAATTAACATGTTGAATTGGTTAAGTGTTTTAGTTAACTTAACCCTACCATCCTGACTTGTCTGTCCTTAGCTTTTTAAAGCACCGACCACTCACATTAGACAACTATTGTTACGGTTACTATTTGTTCCAGTCGGTTCCGGGCAGGTTTACACCGTAACTCGGTCTAACCTCGGGTCCTTATTGGGCTCAATGCTTAACCTCTCACATTGGATAGGTATTGTTGTGATTACTGGACAGCCGGGCGGGTCCGGGCAGGTTTACATCACAACTCAATCCAACCTCGGGTTAAGCATACTCGTATTTTCTAAATTTACATATTTGTCTCTGTTACTTGTTATATGTAAATTTGTTAACAATTAAATGTTATGGCCCACTTTCCAAGTTCATCATTTTTGGTATAAGAATTTTATACCATTCAAGTGCCACCAATTATTGGCATGTGCCAAACTTGCCAATACATATATTTTAATGTCAAGTTTCCTATAATTACAAAATTTTCCCAACTTACCCGTCTAAATATTAGGCTAACAATCTTAGCCTAATTTTCCGTCCGCATGATTTTAGCATATAATATTAGGCTAAAAATTTAGCCTAATTTAGCGTACACAAAATTGGCATAAAGAGATTCATTAACATAAATATGACATAGGTGTAAACTTGGCATTTTCGGCATAGTCAATATGAACATCATAGGTGTGAACTTGCAGTGTAGACTAAATCAACATTCATATATGTGAATTTGTAACATAGACTAATTCAACTTACATATATGTGAACTTGCATTGAAATAAGGATCTAACTAAATAGGTGTCACATGAATTAGCATATGATTTAGACAACATAAGCCTAAACATGTTTAGATCTAGGCATAACATCGAACATCACTAGCATATGACAAGAATATGACATGTCCATAAAGTATGTATAATTTTATCACATGTGTGTGAACTAGATCAAATCATGTTTACTACTATAACATGAAACTTGTATTAAAATGGATCTTGGCATGGATCCAATTATGAACTTGCAACTTACATACAAACATAGGAGCATGTATATGAACTTAATCATTTAGGCATAGAGGTTCTATTGTACAGCATATAACTTGTCATAATCACCTAAACATAGAGGTGTAGATATGAACCAAATAACTTGTATGTGAATTTGAATAGATCCAACATCAACTAAATTAATCCACAAACATTCTAATGGATCCAACATCAAGTCAATTATACCACAAACATCATAATACCACAATCATTGTAACACATAGATATGAATTAACATCGTCGTTATACAATAGCACAATTCAATTTCCATTTTACATCGAATCAAATCTTAATTTTATTCCCATCGGAAAAATCACTATACTTACAACAAACGACGAACTTGAATTCTGGATTCTGAGTTCTGAATTTGAAATGCTTTCCTTTGGGTAGACAAATGTTGTTTGATTCTTGTTTTTACTTTAGTTTTGCTCGTCTCTAATCTTTCTTCAAGTGGAGGCTACTCGTGGCTTCCTTCCAGCAGCATGACGGCTCTAGCTCTATTTTATTTGTGTGAATTTAGGTTGAGACTAAGGTTGATTATATAGAATTTCAATTTATTTTTAGCCGTCGGATGATCTTAGGGTTAATCAAAACCACTCAGTCAAGATAGGGTGACAATTCTGCCCTAATGACTCAGCAAAGAGTCAGAAAGGACTCAGCAATGAATCACAACATGGATCAGACTGAACCAGAAAGCTGTGCAGGCCTGCTACTCGGCCTGGGTGCACTTGGCAGGTGCGCCAATGCAAATTTGTACTGGCGCACTTCCCAAGTGCGCAAGTGCAATATTTTTTTCCTATCTTTCCCGCTTGACTTCGTTCGTCCATATCTCCTTCATCCGATATCCGTTTTACGCAAACTCGAACTCTATCTCAACCAGAATTCTGAGACGAACGCAATGGCGTAACCCGTTTCCCTTAATTCTCACATTTATAATCAAGTATTCTTTAATTCATTAATTTAACGTTAACAGAAAATTCGGGGTGTTACATTCTCCCCTCCTTAAAGGATTTCGTCCCTGAAATTTTCAAGTCTGAAAGAACGTAAATCCTAACATCCAATCGTCCATCTACTCAACCAATAAACACATGCGTCTATTGTCCTTAAAATACTTCTAATGCTTCATTATCATATGCATCGTGTGTGTACATGTCCTTATCTAATGCAATAATCAGGCGGTCTACTGATTCAGTTGATCACCTTAATGCGAATCATGTAAGTGTCATGAATCCATTATGTATGCAAATTTTTCCCTACTCATATTTCTACATGGGTGCGCAACCATTCGTACAAATCCGACGCCCATATGACAACATATCAAGTTTCAACCATATACAAATATGAATACATATATGCATATGCAATATGAAGCGACTGAGCCGATCTAAAACCTAGAGTGTGTGTGTATATGCATCCACGAGCAACCACTTACAGCCATCAACCATAACATGTTTCAATTACATGTTTACATCCAAAGGGGTTTCTACCTAAGGACAAAGGATAATATCGAGGAGATATACCTAAAAAGATTGATATAAGCACAACTTAAGGAAAAAGAGAGATCAAAGATATACCCTAAAAAAGAAAAGGGTAGACCGTGCGTATTCTATCCCAGTTTCCCAAGTCGCATCTTCCTCGGCGTCGCTCCACTGAACTTTGACAAGCTTGACTTCGCAGTTGCGTAGCTTTTTGATTTCGGTTCCTAAGATGCAGGTTGGAACTCTCCTCACAGTTGCTTCGCGTTCCACTTCAGCTTCTTCTAGAATGCTTGGCTCCACCACTTCCGCAGACTCATGTAGACATTTTCGGAGATGAGAAACGTGAAAGACATTGTGAATTCCAGCTAACCTTTCGGGCAGCTGTACTCTATAAGCCATCTTCTCAATCTTCTCAATGATAGGGAACGGTCCTACAAATCTTGGTGCTAGCTTTCCCGCGGATCCAAAGTGAACGACGTTCCTTAAGGGAGATACCTTAAGGAAAACCCTATCCCCAACCTCAAACTCAAGGTCGGTCCTTCTTTTGTCTGCGTAGGATTTCTGTCTATCATGGGCAACCTTCATTATCCTTCGTATCAAGTCCACTTTTTCTGAAGTCTCTCTAATCATGTCTGGCCCAAGTATAAGTTTGTCTGTAGACTCCCACCAACAAGTTGGTGATCGGCAGGGTCTTCCATATAGAGCTTCGAAGGGCACCACGCCGATGGTGGCTTGGTAGCTGTTGTTGTAGGCAAATTACACTAAAGGAAGATGATCCTCCTATGTCCCTCCAAAGTCAAGAACACACAGTCTCAGAAGATCTTCTAGCACTCTGTTCACCCTTTCCGTCTGACCATCAGTTTGGGGGTGATAGGCCGTGCTCAAGCATAACTATGTGCCTACAGCTTCTTGCAGACTCCGCCAAAATTCGCTTGTAAAGATAGGATCCCGATCACTCACTATGCTGGAGGGTATTCCATGGAGTCGAACTATTTCCTTGAGATAAAGAGAAGCTAGAGACGAGGCAGTCCTTCTACTCTTGATAGGTATAAAGTGGGCGCTTTTTGTGAGCCTGTCCGCTATTACCAAAATGCTAGTATTGCCCCTTCTTGACCTAGGCAACCCATCAATGAAGCCCATTGAAATGCTATCCCACTTCCACTGCGGGACTTCTAGAGGATGAAGCAGTCCTCCAGGCTTCTTTTGTTCCGCCTTGACCTGTTGGCATGTCATGCACTTAGAAACGAAATCTGCCACATCTTTCTTCATGTCGTTCTAAAAGAAAACTCTCTTTACGTCCTTGTACATCTTGTCTCCACCTGGGTGTATTGTCATCTTGGAATGATATGCTTCCTCGAGAACCATCTTTACCAAATCCCTAGCTTGTGGGACGCATAGTCTTCCATCTCGCCTCAGCCAACCCTTATCATCGATGGAGTACCTATTGAGGTGACTGGAAGTTTCACCCCTAATTAGCTTATCAATCACATCAACAAGATGAGGGTCTTTGCGTTGTGCGGCCCCTATTGAGTCTAAAAGAGTGGGTCGTACTTCTAGTGATGCCAACAGACCAGGTACAAAATCAAAGGAGGGCCTAAAGTCAAAACTGGCTATATACTCCAAGCTTTGCCTTTCTACAAAGAGAGGGCTTAAGGTCAGCTTCTTTCTACTCAACGCGTCTGCTACTACGTTGCCCTTGCCAGGAGTATAGGAAATCTCAAAATCATATGAGGCAAGGAACTCCATCCACCTTTGCTGCCTCAAGTTAAGATCTTTCTGCGAGAAAAGATACTTCAACGATTTATGGTCAGTATATAATTCGAACTTCTCACCTAGGAGATAATGGCGCCAAGACTTAAGTGCAAAGACGATGGCGACCAACTCAAGATCGTGGGTTGGGTAGTTCCTTTCATGAACTTTCAATTGCCTTCCAACATAAGCTACTACCTTCCCTTCTTACATCAGAACAACGCCTAGTCCCATACCACAAACATCCATATACACTGTGAATATCTTGCTTCCATCGGGCAAAGTCAGAACTCGGGCTATTATAAGAGCCTTTTTAAGTGTTGGAAAGCAATATCACAATCCAAATCCCAAGCGAATGCTAGATTCTTCTTTGTTAGCCTTGTGAGTGGAGCTGAGATTTTCGCGATATCTCTAATGAACTTCCGGTAAAAACCGGCTAGCCCAAGAGAGCTTCAGACTTCGGTTGCATTTCTTGGTGTCTTCCAATCTTGCACTGTCACCACTATCGCGGGGTCCACAGCTAACCCTTCTTTGGACACTATATGTCCAAGAAACCTTACTTCTTCTCTCCAAAATGGCACTTGGAGAATTTGGCTTTTAGCTGATGAACTCGAAGAGTTTCCATGATCTCCTTCAGATGCTGAGCATGTTCTTCCTCATTCTTTGAGAAGATCAAAATATTGTCTACGAAGACAACCACAAACTTGTTGAGGAATTCTATGAACACCCTACTAATTAGGTCCACGAAATAAGCGGGTGCGTTTGGCAAATCGAAAGGCATGACAAGCCACTTGAAGAAACCTTCTGGGGTTCTGAATGTCGTCTTATCAATGCTATCTTCAGCTACCCTTAGCTGATGGAACCCAGTAGCCAAATCAAGTTGGGAGAAGACCGACGCACCTACAAGCTGATCAAACAAATCGTATATTCGGGGAAGCGGGTGTCTATTCTTTTTAGTCAGCTTGTTTAGCTCCCTATAGTCCACACAAAGACATAGTGAACCATCTTCTTTGGTGGCGAAGACCACTGGAGCACCCCATTCTGAGATACTCCTCCTTATAAACCCCTTCTCGAGAAGCTCCTTAACTTGCTTACTGAGCTCCTTTCTCTCCTTTGGAGCCATATGCCTAATAGGTAGAGCTACGTGCTTTGCATTATCAACAAGATATATGCAGAAATCTATTTCCTGCCTAGGAGGTAAGCCCCTCACCTCTTCAAAGACATCCAGATATTCCCGGACCACCCTAACTGACTGCAAATTCTCAACAGGTGCATCAAGCGACTCTAGATAACTAAGCATAACATCATTCAAGGGATTACAAGAAATTTCTAGAGTGTTACCGAGCCGAGTCAAAAGTCTAACCACTCTCTTCTCACAATCAAGAATGGCACCATTACTGGATAACCGATCCATGCCTAAGATCAGTCCATATCCCGAGAAACCCAAAACAAAGGCACTACATCTAAATTCAACACTTAGAATAGAGATTTTCAAATCCAAGCAAACCATCGACAAATAAGCCGAGCCCCCAATTGGATTTGAAACAACCAAGGGATCTTCTACCATACTAGTGTCTAGGTGCAGAGATTCTACTAAAGCAGATGAAATAAAGGAGTGTGATGCACCAGAATCAAAGAGAGTGCAAACTGGATGATCATAAAGATAAACTAAGCTTTCTACAGAAATATTTCTACCTCGTTCCTGTAGAGGTGCCACCAGCGCGTGAACCTGTCCCTCTGAGGTGGATCCAGTCCTCTGTCCCTGCCCCCGCTTCTTTGGGCAGTCCTTAGCCATGTGTCCAGTCTCTCCACAATGGAAACAACCGCCATTCATCTTCGCCTTCTTCTTTCTGCTGTCTTTTACTATATGTCCAATGATGCCACAGAAATTACACTTTCTCTTTTCATGGGGTTTGTTGTTCTTCCCGCCTTTCTTTGAATCAGCCTTCTTGTTCTGTGACCCTTCCCCCTTCTTGTCTTGAGGCACTTCTGCTTTTGCCTCTTTCTTGCCTTTATCTTTCTCGTGTAGCAGCGCCATGTCCACCAAGCCTTCATAAGTCGCTCCCATGGGTATATGGGTCATAACAAGGCTGTGTAGAGGCTCATTCAGACCTTTGACGAAGAGAAGGGCCTTCTTGTGTTGGGTGTTTACTAAATCCAGCCCAAATCTGGCCAGCTGATTAAAATGATTGACGTACTCCCTGATCGTCATACTCCCTTGCTTAAGAGTTAGGAACTTCTCTATCTGCAGGCTTCTTTCAGCTTGGGAGAGGAATTTCATCTCAAACCTCATCCTGAAATCTTCCCAAGTTTCCATTGGCCTCTCAACATGGGTAACTTCCCACCAATAGGAAGCTTCATCTTTAAGCAACCACACTGCTAGCTGTATCTTTTGCCTGTCGTCAACTTCGAAGATGACGAACAAATCTTCGGTCTCCTTCAGCCAGTTCCTTGCTACCACAAAGGACTCAGTTCCATAAAAGTCCTTTCCACCCATAGCGTTAAAGTCTCTACACGTCTTAGCGAAAGTATTTCCACGAGGAGGAGGAGGAGGAACTGCTGCCACTATGGGAGGAGGGATGTCTGCTGGACCCGCACCATTGGCCCTAGCCTCTAGGTACCTTCGGAACCAGCCAGGTATCAGTACCCCTTCTGGAAGGTTAAGATCTCCAGACATGCTGGAACAAAAAGGAAAGATTCAAAACAAAAAGATAGAGAGATAGTGTATATGGCTTTGGGGAATTATGCCTTTTAAAAACAACGCTTTTTCTTGAAAAAGAATGCTTCTTTAAACTTCTTTTTGAAAATAGTTTCAAAAACGTTTATCTAGTCTGGTAAATCTGTGCTCTGATACCAAGTGAAATACCCCACCTCCATTAAGGTCACTCACAAAGGGAATGCCTTAACTTCGATGGAGGTTTATAAGTAAAAGTAACAGATAAAACACAAGACAAATATATAAACACATATATAAGCAGCGGAAAACAAACAGACTTTTATTTCATAAATACGTGTTCATACAAAACATTTCCATAATTGTCTCATAATGACCTACAAAACATTACATCATCATTTCTATCTTGATTATTAAATAAAGAAGCATAAGACATAATAAAAGCTGCATAAATCCTCATAGAACGTGTCCAAAAGCCATAGCCAAGTAAAAAGAGTCCAAACCATACATCTACTATCTTGAAGCTTGTGTCTGACTAAGCTGGGTTGTTTCCTCCCTATGGACCGGGGGGGAGGGGGGAACGGAAGAAAAGAAAACGAAAGAAAAATAGAGTCAGACATAAAGCCTGGTAAGTCTAGTGACTCTTTAGTATGAGAATAAGAAAAAGGGCATGATAGGTATAAACTGGAAATAAGAAAGTATCATAAACTAAGATAAAGCAGTTTGAACCGAATATACTATCACACCACACACTATACCTCTGCACCTACTTGTATTTTCTCAACTGGCACCCCATGATCGGGGTGAAGTGATCCCCTTTCTAAAGATCGGCCCTTACTCGCAAAATCATATATGTCATACGGCCCCAATGAGTGTAGATACCTATGTTGGTCCCACCATGGGGTGTATCAAGTCCCATGTTGGCGGCCCGATACAATCCTAGAATGCATAGGTCATACTACTGGTGCCCAGTGCCCTATTTGTCTGCTCCGAAGTGTGTGCACGCCCGCACTCCATTATAACCCACACTGCTGCACCAACCACCGTCACTTTTGACCGCTTACAATCAGCCCAGTAATCGTGCCCCACCCTGCCTAGTTTCAGGGTAGCATGATACCTAATTGGGTTACTGCTGAAATAGGTCCCCATTACTAGGGTTTTCGAGTCAATCATGTTAAGTGGTTAAGTGTCTGTATTTACCTAACCCCACCCATCAGTTTAATTAACATGTTGAATTGGTTAAGTGTTTTAGTTAACTTAACCCTACCATCCTGACTTGTTTGTCCTTAGCTTTTTAAAGCACCGACCACTTACATTAGACAGGTATTGTTACGGTTACTGGATGTGCCGGTCGGTTCCGGGCAGGTTTACACCGTAACTCAGTCTAACCTCGGGTCCTTATTGGGCTCAATGCTTAACCTCTCACATTGGATAGGTATTGTTGTGATTACTGGACAGCCGGGCGGGTCCGGGCAGGTTTACATCACAACTCAATCCAACCTCGGGTTAAGCATACTCGTATTTTCTAAATTTACATATTTGTCTCTATTACTTGTTATATGTAAATTTGTTAACAATTAAATGTTATGGCCCACTTTCCAAGTTCATCATTTTTGGTATAAGAATTTTATACCATTCAAGTGCCACCAATTATTGGCATGTGCCAAACTTGCCAATACATATATTTTAATGTCGGGTTTCCTATAATTACCAATTTTTCCCAACTTACCCGTCTAAATATTAGGCTAACAATCTTAGCCTAATTTTTCGTCCGCATGATTTTAGCATACAATATTAGGCTAAAAACTTAGCCTAATTTAGCGTACACAAAATTGGCATAAAGAGATTCATTAACATAAATATGACATAGGTGTAAACTTGGCATTTTCGGCATAGTCAATATGAACATCATAGGTGTGAACTTGCAGTGTAGACTAAATCAACATTCATATATGTGAATTTGTAACATAGACTAAATCAACTTACATATATGTGAACTTGCATTGAAATAAGGATCTAACTAAATAGGTGTCACATGAATTAGCATATGATTTAGACAACATAAGCCTAAACATGTTTAGATCTAGGCATAACATCGAACATCACTTGCATATGACAAGAATATGACATATCCATAAAGTATGTATAATTTTATCACATGTGTGTGAACTAGATCAAATCATGTTTACTACTATAACATGAAACTTGTATTAAAATGGATCTTGGCATGGATCCAATTATGAACTTGCAACTTTCGTATAAACATATGAGCATGTATACGAACTTAATCATTTAGGCATAGAGGTTCTATTGTACCGCATATAACATATCATAATCACCTAAACATAGAGGTGTAGATATGAACCAAATAACTTGTATGTGAATTTGAATAGATCCAACATCAGCTAGATTAATCCACAAACATTCTAATGGATCCAACATCAAGTCAGTTATACCACAAACATCACAATACCACAATCATTGTAACACATAGATATGTATTAACATCGTCGTTATGCAATAGCACGATTCCATTTCTATTTTACATCGAATCAAATCTTAATTTTATTCCCATCGGAAAAATCACTATACTTACAACAAATGACGAACTTGAATTATGGATTCTGAGTTCTGAATTTGAAATGCTTTCCTTTGGGTTGACAAACTGTTTGATTCTTGTTATTACTTTAGTTTTGCTCGTCTCTAATCTTTCTTCAAGCGGAGGCTACTCTTCGCTTCCTTCCAGCAGCATGACGGCTCTAGCTCTATTTTATTTGTGTGAATTTAGGTTGAGACTAAGGTTGATTATATATAATTTCAATTTAATTATAGCCGTCGGATGATATTAGGGTTAATCAAAACCACTCAGTCAAGATAGGGTGACAAGTCAGCCCTAATGACTCAACAAGGAGTCAGAAAGGACTCAGCAATGAGTCACAACATGGATATGACTGAACCAGAAAGCTGTGCAGGCCTGCTGCTCGGCCCGGGCGCACTTAGTAGGTGCGCTAGTGAAAATTTGTACTGGCGCACTTCCCAAGTGCGCTAGCGCAATATTTTTTTCCTATCTTTCCAACCTGACTTCGTTCGTCCATATCTCCTTCATCCGATATCTTTTTTACGCAAACTCGGACTCTATCTCAACCAAAATTCCGAGACGAACGCAATGGCGTGACCCGTTTCCCTTAATTCTCACATTTATAATTAAGTATTCTTTAACTTGTTAATTTAACATTAACAGAAAAATCGGGGTGTTACAGTCGACCTCCCCCCTACAGGTCGACCTGGGGGTCGACCTGCCCCCTCGGGCAGATCTGAAAGGTGACGATTTTGTGACTCAGTGCTAAGTCACTAGGAATGAAGTGTCATTCTATCTTCAGTGGATGGTTGTGGTTAACCCTAGGACCATCTGACGGCTCAAATTGAGTTGAAATTCTATATAAACAACCCTATGCTCAAACCTAAAAATCACTCAAAAATAAGCCAAGAACGATCATGCTGTTAATGGAAAACTTGGAGTAGCCGTCACCAATTCAAAGACAAGATAATAACCTAGGATCAAAAATCAAAATAAAAGATTATCAAATTCAACGATCTACATCAAAGGCGAGCTTACCAATTTCAGAATTCAGATTTCAGAATGCAAGAATTCCTTTTTAGTTTGTAAGTTGGTATTTATGCAGATTTAAACGTTCCTTCAAATGAATCATGACGTGTTGTAATGTGAATATAGAATGATGCTTAAGCATAAGATTTGATTCTCGTTTAACTTAAAGTATCATTATAATTAATCATGTCCATATGCCTGTGGTGATGAAAAATGTTGTATATTAATCATGTCTATATGCTTGTGGTAATGAACATATTGTATGTTATTGGAATCTATTATGATTGGGTAATGGGTTTATTTTGCCAATTAAATGGTAGAATATGTCATGTTATAAATTGGTGGTTATTTACAAGTTTGTGATCATAGACACATGCTTATATGTTAGATCAACACTCATGTATATTCATGTTAGGTTGAGGCTATTTATGTTGAAAAACTTGGAATTGTAGTCCTCTTATGTTTTAACACATAAGTCATCATGTTAAGTTATGATCCGAATATGTTGATAATAGTTTTCTTATGTTTTGACATACATAAGTTAATGTGCTAAGTTGCGATTCAAAATGATTATAGTAGCTTTCTTATGTTTAGACATACATAAGTTAATATGTTAAGTTGTGGTTTAAAACTGTGATTATATGTTAAACCTCCATGCTAGACCCTTGTCAAATTTACATGACAATTAGACCCAACTTAGTCACAAGTTCACCTTTACCCATTTAATTAAAGTTAATGATACCTCTATGCCAAGTTATACATGACAAGTTGAAATGTATGCTATTTTATGTCCCTTGTTTATTACCCTTTTTGTTTATGAGTTTGGGCTAATTTACTAGCCCAACATTTTATGTGATTCGTGCATACGTTCCACGAGAGTAGCAATGGGAGAATATAAAAATTCATGGCATAGATTTGTTCATAAAATGGTATATTTGATATACCATTTATGGTGAGCATAATCAAAGGATAATTATGGCATGATTAAATTAAATTAAATTTACATAAAGAAATTAGACATATATAGAAAAAAATGTGAATTTAGAAAAAGACGAATATGCCTAACCCAAGGTTAGACTGAGTTGTGGTGTAAATATGCCCGGAACCGACTGACATATCCAGTGACCACAGCAAGACCTATCTAATGTGGGTGGTTAGTGCATCAAGCCCAAAAAGAACCCGAGGTTAGACTGAGTTGTGGTGTAAACCTGCCCGGAACCGACCGACACATCCAGTAACCACAACAAGACCTGTCTAGTGTGTGGTTAGTGCTTTAATAAATTAAAGCTAAGTCGGGATTGGTAGGGTTAAGTCAATTAAGGAAACACTTCACCGATTCAGCATGTTAACTAAACGAATGGGTGGGGTTAAGTAAACTTGGACACTTAGCCAAATAAACATGTTGATTAGAAAACCTAGTAACGAGGACTCATTTCAGCAGTAACCCACGTAAATGTATCATGGTACCCTGAAACTAGGCAGGGTGGGGCACGATTACTGGGCTGAGTATAAGCGGTCAAAATATTGGCGGTTGGTGGGCCAGTGTAGGTTCCGATGGAGTATGGGCGTGCATGTATTCCGGAGTGGAAAAATTAGGCACTGGGCATTAGTAGTATACACTATGCATCCAAAATCGTGTCGGGTTGCCATCAGAGGGACTGATACTCACTGTGACAACCCGGATTTTTACAACATGCTAAGATAAGAATCAAGACAGAATTTAATGATAAAATCTGAATCAAGGGAAACGGGCTGTGCCATTGTGTTCGTCTCGGAAAAATACGCAAAATAGAGTCCGAGTTTTCGAAAATCGGAGTCCGTATGACCAAGTTATGGCCCGCCAAAGTTTTCAGAAAATTTCAAATTCAAAAACAGTTCAAATTTGAATTCAGAATTCAAATTCAGCCAAGCAGGAGAGGCGGGAAAATTCCCGCCACCCCCAAGTTGACTGGGGAGTCGACTTGGGAGTCGACACACCCCAGGTGGTGTCGATTGCCCAGTCGACACCCCTATCGACTTGGGTGGTCGGCCAGATTGACCTGGGTGCAACTGACTTGTTCCTCAAGACATGTTTGGAGGCTTGTGATGGATTTTAAAGGCTCAGATTTATCCTAGGGTTCATCTAAGGGCCTAAACTACTCCTAATCTCTATAAAAAGACCCCTAAGCCTACCCTAAACCCTCACAAATCACTCATGCCACGAAGTGCCGCCCAAATGCCAAGTGATCATGGCCTCCATCTCCAATTCCTAGAGACTATGCATTCAAATCGGGTTCAAATCAAAAGGTGCAAGCTTCCTATGCCAAATCGAGGGTAGATCAACATTGCTACGCAAATTTCATGACGATTCTTCCACAAAGGAGCCACCTTTCTTCGTCAAGACGATGCATGATCCTTCCCTAAGCCTCGCTATGTAAGTTCTAGCTACTTGTAGATTCTAATGGTGGTTCTAATGTGACATGGAATAAAATGCGATGAAACATAAGTATGCTAGCCTATGTGAACCTAATTTTGCCCCTTTTCTATGATCTATGACCTTGGGCTAAGTTTTAGCGACTTAATCATGCCACTCATGTTATGTTTCACCTAGTTTATCTTGCAAGTTTGAATCTTTATCTATGGAATGTTAGCATGAACCTTTGGGAACCATTTGACTTGTGAAACATTGGCAAAGACTTGACTTTGGGGCTTATGCATGTAAATGAACCCAAACTCCTTATGTTATCATGCATGTTTGTGGCCAAATTCCCTTATGATACTATGCATGTTTGTGGCTAATCTCTTTGTGACATTATGCATGTTTGAGGCCAAAAACCTCTTATGATGCTATGCATATTTTGAGGCCAAACCCCTTATGATACCATGCATGTTTGTGGCCAATCCCTTTTTGACATCGTGCATGTGTTGGGGCCAATATGTAGCATAGTATCCTTACTATGTGACTAGCTTCCACTTGGGTTGGAAATACGTTTGGGTAGCTTAGGAAAAACGTGAATATGACACGAAAACTTGACATGGGGTTTACATGAGAACATGACATTCATGATACATTTAAATGTGGTCATGATACGTAGGAAAACTTGGAACTTGAACTAGACATGTGTGAGTTGTAAGTGTAACATGACACTAGACCAAACATGAAAGTGGCCAACTCGAGGTTGGGTTGAGTTTGTAGCATAAATCTACCCGGACCCGCCCGACTTAACTAGTGGCTACAAACAATAGGACCCAATGTGAGTAGTTGGTCATATAGCACTTAAAACCCGAGGTTAGACTAGGTTGTGGTGTAAAACTACCCGGACCCGCCCGGCTTAACTAGTAACCTTAACAAAGTCTAATGTGAGAGGTTGGGGTGCATTAATCTAATTAATGCCACATGAAAAGGTTAAGTAATTTTGACTAATGACACTTAACCGATATGACACGAATGGGTAGGTTAAGTTAAACCGGACTTGATTTCTTAATGACACTTAACCATATAAGACAATTATGGGATGGAGTTAAGTAATTTACACTTAACTAATCCGACTTGGTAATTAGATGGGGTTAAGTAACTTAGACTTAACTAATCTAAACACGGTAATTAGATGGGTTTAAGTAACTTAGACTTAACTAATCTAAACACGGTAATTAGATGGGGTTAAGTAACTTAGACTTAACTAATCTAAACACGGTAATTAGATGGGGTTAGGTAACCTACACTTAACTAATCTAAACACGGTAATTCGATGGGGTTAAGTTGAACACTTAACCAATCTAAACTTGGTAATTCAATGAGGTTAAGTAACTAATACTTAACCAACTTAACATGATAATTTAATGGGGTTAAGTAACTTATACTTAACCAATTACACATGATGATTTGATGAGGTTAAGTAACCTATACTTCACCAATCTAATATACGGACCTGATAGGGTTAAGTCACAAGACCTTTTTAAATATACTTAACCATTGTAATACGATTAGTGGATGGGGTTAATCTAACCCATACTTAACCAATCCGACTCAATAATCTAATGGGATTAAGATAATATATGTTTAATCAATCTGACACGATAATCTGATAGGGTTAAGACAAACAAATACTTAACCAATTTGACATACGAGTTATAGGGCTAAGCCTTGAACTTGAACACTTAGCCGAGTATGACATGGTTGGTAGGCGGGTTAAGTCATGGGCTTGAATAACAACACTTAACCCAATAGACAAAACCCTAGTTAGAGGAGCTAGGTAGAAAATCGTAGTTAATCAAGGATAACGGGAAAAGAAGCTAAGTGGTAAACCTTAGTTAAGAATAACTAAGTAATATTTCTTAGCCAAGGACATGGGACTAGTTCATAAATAGATGAGTAACCTGATACGGTAGGTCATCGCTTAGTATGCGAGGAGGAGCAACTTATCTGACTTGGATAAAAAGCTCCAGCGAACTGGGTGACGAAGCGGTAGCTTCGGGGGACGGGAGGGTACTCTTGGTATCCCTCTGTGAGGTGGCAGATGGTCCATGAAACCTGGCCTCACAGAGGTTAAGGTCTGCGGTAGAAGAGCCAAGGGTATGCCTTGGTTGCTATGCGAGCGGCCTAAAGACTGGGATGGATTAGCGTGGAGTCGACGATACTTGTTTTTTCCCTGGATAGCACGTCGCCGACTACCTACCATCTTTAGTCAATCGTGTACGAACGGAAAGGCAGAGAACTCCCAACATACCATGTTCTTGCTATCGAGTCATGGGTGAGGTTGGCCAATAGGAAAGTGGGGCATAGTGGGGCCGGGAAGTAGTTCTCATACATGATTTTTCTTGGATTGCCTTTCAGTAGTTGAGGGAGGGGTCACGTGGGACCATAGCCACGAATACAAAAACAGACCTTGATATCTGCATCAGTAGACGACTTAAAGCTCCCGATCGAGTTCTGTATTTCTCGATTTGCCCTGGCATGGAACTCGGATGGCACATTGAGATACATGTGCGTCTAGACATAGAAAACGGTTCACGATTTATACGTGGGACAAAGGGCGTGGTTGACGGGTGGCATAATCCCTAGTGGCCCTAGGTGGCTTGAACCCAAACCGAGACACGGAAACGTTCATTAGGTAGCATAATCCCTAGTGGTCCTAGGTGGCATAAATCCTAAGTGAACACGCGATAGTTCACGGTAAGAAAACATAACCAGATCAAGGGTAGCAGTCCAAAACAACTTCAAGGATAAAATGGTACTACGTTGAGGTGGTATAGATTTACATGGGAAAGCCCGTACGGCCTACGGCAAAGGACTGAACTTATACATGGAAAGAAACATACGAGTTGGGAAAACCTACATATGCTATATATTAGGTTGACATGGACCATTACATGACATTGGGCAAGGGACATTCATAGTTAACACATGACGTGGGTTGGGATACTAGTACGAGAGGTGCAGAGCAAATATACGTGATAAATACTGTGGGATGTTATACATGATAGATACCTTGGGATGGTATACTTGATAGAAACCTGACGATGTGATACCTTGATTTATCTTGACACCGTAGTTTATCATGATACCTTAGTTTATCTTGCTATAGTAGTTCATCCAGTTATCTTGGTTTAACTTATCTATCTTGTCGTCATCCTTATGTTTACTTTCAGTTTATGCATGTCATGTTACCTTTACCTGTTTATATACTGGAAGTAGATAGGACTTACCAGTATTTATGACTGACCCCGTTTTGTTTCACCTCTTTGTCTTCCGTTCCCCCCCCCCAGGTTTTCAGGGAGGAAACGATGTTGTTTAGCTCGGACCTCTTATGTTTGAAGGTCATCATGTATAGCTTGGTCTTCTCTTGGCTATGGCTGCTTCACCGCTTTATTTTGGGGAATAATTTATGAAAAGGTTTTATGCTTCTTTACTATTGCAAGACAGGTTTTGATGTATTCTGATGTGAAAGGCTTTAGACCTTATTTTATAAGATAATGAAATTTGTTTTACTTCCGCTGTTTTATATATGTTCTGTCTTGTAATATTTATGTGCATGTTTACCTCGATAATTCTCCACCAAACCTAGTGCATTCCCTTTGTGAGTGACCCTAGCGGAGGTGAGGGTGTTACACACCCCATGGTAGGACCAGCACAGGTATGTGCAGTTAAGCGGTGCCGAATGACACAGGATATGAATGCATACGAGTAGGAGCCGATCATTAAGGGGATCGTTTGTTATAAACACATAGGGCTGGTGGATCCAATGGTTAAGTAGGTGCAGAGATTATAGTAATGGGTGCGATCACATGTTCCTTTTATCTTATATTAGGGTATTGTCCTTTGTTCTGTTATTACTGTCATGATCACTTCCTTTGTTTAAATACTAGTAATCACCGAACTTACCAGACTTATTGTTTGACCCGTTTTCTTTCGTTCCCCCTCAGGTCCACAGGGAGGGAATATTGTGGCTTAGTCAGACCCTTTGCAAGCTTTAAGAACGTAGATGTATGATTTGAACTCTCTCTCAATCTTGGCTAGTTTCTCTTGGACACTATCCTTGGGGATTTATGCAGTTTTATTTATGATTTATGCTTCTTTATTAAATAATCAAGACAGAAATTATGTTGTAATGTTTTGGAAGTTGTTTTGAGACAATTTGATGTAATGCTTTTGTATTGAACCACGTATTCAACAAATAATTTGAATTCCGCGGCTTATACTTATCCGTCTTGTAAAATTTTCTACGTCTTGTACCTATAACCCTCCACCAAAGTTAAGGCATTCCCTTTGTGAGTGACCTTAATGGAGGTGGGGTGTTTCACTTAGTATCAGAGCAAAGGTTTACCAAATCAGATAAGAGTTTTTGAAAATTATTTTCAAAAAGAAATATAAAGAAGCATTTTTAAAGAAAGAGTGTTGTTTTGAATTTAAAAAGGCATAATCCCTAAAGCCATATGCACTATCTTTCTATCCTTCGTTTTGAATCTTTTTTTTCTTTTTTCGTTTCATCATGTCTGGGAATATTAACCTTCCAGAGGGTGTACCGATACCTGACTGGTTCGGGCGGTACTTAGAGGCTAGGGCCAAGGACGCAGGCCCAGTAGATATTCCTCCTCCTCCAGCTGTAGCAGTTCCTCCTCCTCCTCCTCATGCAAATGCTTTCTCAAAGATTTGTAGAGACTTTAGGGCCATGAGTGGAAAGGATTTCAAGGGAACTGAATCATTCGTAGAAGCTAGGAACCAGCTCAAAGAAACTAAGGATCTGTTCGTTATCTTCGAGGTGGACGATAGACAGAAGATACAGCTGGCTGTATGGTTGCTCAAAGACGAAGCTTCCTATTGGTGGGAAGTCACTAACGCTGAGCAGTTGACATATGGATGGATTTTAGAATAGGGTTTGAGATGAAATTCCTCTCACAAGCTGAGCGAAGTCTATAGCTGAAAAGTTCTTATCTCTTAAGCAAGGAAGTATGATGGTCAAGGAGTATGTCAATCAATTCAATCAGCTGACCTGATTCGGACTGCACTTAGTGAATACTCCTCATAAGAAGGCTCTCCGTTTTGTCAAAGGATTGAATGAGCCACTTCACATCTTGGCTATGACATATATACCCATGGGGGCTACTTACGAGAGGTTAGTGAACATGGCACTCTTACATGAGGAAGACAAAGGGCAAGAATGATCCAAAGCAGAAGTGCCTCAAAATAAGAAGGGGAGGGGTCGTAGAACAAGAAGGCTGATTCAAAGAAAGGCGAGAAAAACAACAAACCCCGTGAAAAGAGAAAGTGTAATTTCTGTGGCATCTCAGGACATCTGATCAAAGACTGCAAGAAGAAGAAAAGGAAGATGGGTGGCTGTTTCCACTGTGGTGAGACATGACACATGGCTAGGGCTTGCCCAAGGAAGCAAGGGCAGGGAGCTGGACCTTCTTCTAGAGGACAAGTTCACGCTCTCACGGGCTATGGGTTGATTCTAGGCATGGACTAGCTATCCAGTAATGGTGATGTCCCCAATTGTGAAAATAGAGTGGTTAGACTCATGATTCGTCTCGGTAACACTCTCGAAATTTCTTGTAATCCCATGAACTCCGTTATGCTTAGTTATCCAGAATCTCTTGATGCGTCTGTTGAGAATTTGCAGTTTGTAAGGGTAGTCCGTGAATACTCGGATGTGTTTGAAGAGGTAAAAGGCTTACCTCCGAAGCGGGAGATAGACTTTCGCATATACCTCATGGACAACGCAAAACCCGTTGCTTTACCCGTTAGACACATGACTCCAAGGGAGAGGAAAGAACTCAACAAGAAAGTTAAAGAATTGCTTGAGAAGGGGTTTATAAGGCGGAGTATTTTTGAATGGGGTGCTCCGGTAGTATTCGCAACTAAAGCAGATGGTTCGCTTCGCTTGTGCGTTGATTATAGGGAGCTAAACAAGCTGACCAAAAGGAATAGGCACCCACTCCCGAGAATAGATGATTTGTTCGATCAGCTTGTAGGTGCATCGGTTTTCTCCCAATTAGATTTGGCTACCGGATTTCATCAGCTAAGGGTAGCTGAAGACAGCATTGATAAGACCGCATTCAGAACTCCAGATGGTTTTTTCAAGTGGCTTGTCATGCACTTTGGCTTGACAAATGAACCTGCTTACTTCGTTGATTTAATGAGCAGGGTGTTCCGAGAGTTCCTCAATAGGTTTGTGGTGGTCTTCGTAGACGATATTTTGATCTTCTCAAAGAATAAGGAAGAGCATGCTCAGCATCTAAAAGAAGTCATGGATACTCACCATGCACATCAGTTGAAGGGAAAATTCTCCAAATGCCATTTCTGGAGAGAAGAAGTTAGGTTCCTTGGACATGTGGTGTCAAAAGAGGGGATAGCTGTGGACCCCGCGAAAGTGGTTTCTGTGCAAGATTGGAAGGTTCCTCGAAACGCAACCGAAGTCCGAAGCTTTCTTGGGCTAGCAGGATTTTATCGAAAATTTATCAAAGATTTTGCAAAAATCCCAGCTCCACTGACAAGGTTGACAAACAATAACCTAGCTTTCAATTGGGATTTGGACTGCGATATTGCTTTCCAACGTTTGAAAAGGGCTCTAACAACAGCCCTGGTTCTCACATTGCCTGATGGAAGCAAGATGTTTACAGTTTACACAGATGCTTGCGGAATGGGACTAGGCGCTGTTCTGATGCAAGAAGGGAAGGTAATAGCTTATGGTGGAAGGCAGTTGAAAGAACACGAGAAAACTACCCAACCTACGACCTAGAGTTGGCAGCCATCGTTTTTGCGCTTAAGTCTTGGCGCCATTATCTCCTAGGTGAGAAATTTGAACTGTATACTGACCATAAATCATTGAAATACCTTTCCTCACAGAAAGATCTCAATTTGAGCAGCAAAGATGGATGGAGTTTCTTGCCTTGTTCGATTTTGAGATTTCCTACACTCCTTGCAAAGGCAATGCTGTAGCAGACGCCTTAAGTAGAAAGAAGCTGGCCTTAAGCCCTCTCTTTGTGGAAAGGCAAAGCTTGGAGTTTATAGCAAGCTTTAACTTCAAACTCTCCTCTGAATTTGTACCTGGCTTACTAGCAACGTTGGAACTGCGACCAACTCTATTAGACTCAATCGGAGCTGCGCAAAGAGAAGACCCTCAGATAGCCGATGTGATGGACAAGTTAATTAGGGGTGAGACTTCCAGTCACCTCAATAGATACTCCATTGATGCCAAGGGCTGGTTGAGACGAGATGGAAGACTATGTGTCCCACGAGTATAGGATTTGGTAAAGGCGATTCTAGAAGAGGCACACCATTCCAAGCTGACTATACACCCAAGCAGAGACAAAATGTATAAAGACATCAAAAGAGTTTTCTTTTGGAATGGCATGAAGCAAGACGTAGCTGAATTTGTTTCTAAGTGTTTAATATGCCAACAAGTCAAGGCAGAGCAGAAGAAGCCTGGTGGTCTGCTCCATCCTCTAGAGGTCCCACAGTGGAAATGGGATAGCACCTCGATGGAATTTACAGATGGGTTGCCTAGGTCAAGAAGAGGCAATACCAGCATTTGGGTAATAGTGGAAAGGCTCACAAAAAGCGCCCACTTTATACCCGTCAAGAGTAGAAGGACTGCCTCATCTCTAGCATCCATATATCTCAAAGAGATAGTTCGACTCCATGGGATACCCTCCAGCATAGTGAGCGATCGAGACCCTATCTTCACGAGCAAGTTTTGGAAGAGTTTACAAGAGGCTGTAGGCACACAGTTATGCTTAAGCACGACCTATCACCCTCAAACCGATGGCCAGACGGAAAGAGTCAACAGAGTATTAGAAGACCTCTTGAGACTATGCATTCTTGACTTCAGAGGTGCATGGGAGGATCATCTACCTTTGGTGGAATTTGCTTACAACAATAGCTACCAAGCCACCATAGGCATGGCGCCTTTCGAAGCTTTATATTGAAGACCGTGCAGGTCACCAACTTGCTGGTGGGAGTCCACAGACAGGCTCATACTTGGACCAGACATGATTAGGGAAACTTCATAGAAAGTAGACTTGATACGAAGAAGAATGAAGACTGCCCAAGACAGACAGAAGTCCTACGCAGACAAAAGAAGAACTGACCTTGAGTTCGAAGTTGGAGACAAGGTGTTCCTTAAAGTATCTCCTTTGAGGAACGTCGTTCACTTTGGATCTGCGGGAAAGTTAGCACCAAGACTTGTATGGCTGTTCCCTATCATCGAGAAGTTTGGGAAAATGGCTTATAGGGTATAGCTCCCCGAAAGGTTGGTCGGGGTTCATAATGTCTTTCATATCTCTCACCTGTGGAAATGCTTACACGAGTCTGCGGAAGTGGTAGAACCAAGTATGCTAGAGGAAGTTGAAGTTGAACGAGAAGCAACTGTGAGGAGAATTCCAACCCTTATCTTGGGAACAGAATCCAAAAAGCTACGCAACCGTGAAGTTAAGCTCGTCAAAGTTCAATGGAGCGACATCGAGGAAGACACGACTTGGGAAACTGAGGACAGAATACGCACAGCTTACCCTTTTCTTTTTGAGGGTACATCCTTAATCTCTTTTTCCTTAAGTTTATGCTCGTATCTATCTTTTTAGGTATATCTCCTCGATCCTATCCTTTATACTTAGGTTGGAACCCATTTGGATGTAAACATGTAATTGAAACATGTTATGATTGATAGTTGCAAGTGGTTGCTAGTGGATGCATATACACACACATTAGGTATTAGATTGGCTCAATCACTCCCATATTGCATATGCATATGCATATATGTATTGGTATATGGATTGAAACTTGATGTGTTATCATGTGGACGTTGCACTCATGTAGGAAATTTTGAGTAGGAAAAATTGCATTCATAATGGACTCATGGCACTGACATAATTTGCATTAAGGAGGTCAACTGAATCAGTAGACCGCCTGATTTTGCCCTAGATAAGGACATGTACACACACAATGCATATGATCATAAAGCATTAGAAATCTTTTAAGGGCAATGGATGCCTGTGTTTGATGGTTGAGTAGATGGGTGATTGGATGGTAGGATATAAGTTCTTCTCAACTTGAAGATTTCGGGGACGAAATCCTAAAAGGAGGGGAGAATGTAACACCCAGTATTTTCTGTTAACGATATAGTAACGAATTAAACAATACTTAATTTAAAATATGAGAATTAAGGGAAACGGGTTACGCCCTTGTGTTCGTCTCAGAATTCTGGTTGAGATAGAGTCCGAGTTTTCATAAATTGGACTTCGTATAAAGAAGTTATGGCTGTCGGAATTTCCAGATAATTCAAATAAATTCAAACAGCTCAAAAACAAATTCAAATTCGAATCAGAAGATAGAAGCGGGTTGGGCTGGAAAATTCCCGCCCAAGGCCCAGGTCGACCAGGGGGTCGACCCTAGTGTCGACCTCCCCCCTACAGGTCGACCTGGGGGTCAACCTACCCCCAACCTACCCCTCCCACGGGCAGATCTGAAAGGTGACAATTTTGTGACTTAGTGCTGAGTCACTAGGGCTGAGGTGTCACCCTATCTTCACTGGCTGGCTGTGGTTAACCCTAGGATCATCTGACTGCTCGAATTGGGTTGAAATTTTATATAAACAAACCTATGTTCAAATCAAAAAATCACTCAAAAATAAGCCTAGAACTATCATGCTATCAATGGAAAAATTGGAGTAGCCGTCACCAATTCAAAGACAAGATAAGAACTTGAATCAAAAATCAAATTAAAAGATTATCAAACAATGATCTACATCAAAGGCGAGCTTACCAATTTCAGAATTCAGATTTTAGAACGCAAGAATTCCTTTTTAGTCTGTAAGTTAATTATTACGTAGATTTAAACGTTCCTTCAAATGAATCATGACATGTTGTAATGTGAATATAGAATGATGCTTATGTATAAGATTTGAGTCTCATTTAACTTAAAGTATCGTTATAATTAATCATATCTAAATGCTTGTGGCGATGAAAAATGTTGTATATTAATCATGTCTATATGCTTGTGGTAATGAACATACTGTATGTTATTGGAATCTATTATGATTGGGTAATGGGTTTATTTTGCC
This sequence comes from Allium sativum, assembly GCA_030737875.1. Lineage (NCBI taxonomy): Eukaryota > Viridiplantae > Streptophyta > Magnoliopsida > Asparagales > Amaryllidaceae > Allium > Allium sativum. Next base: position 532,315,018 of record CM060913.1, on the reverse strand, counting down.
AATTAAATGGTAGAACATGTCATGTTATAAATTGGTGGTTATTTGCAAGTTTGTGATCTTAGACACATGCTTATATGTTAGATCAACACTCATGTATATTCATGTTAGGTTGAGTTTATTTATGTTGAAAAACTTGGAATTGTAGTCCTCTTATGTTTTAACACATAAGTCATCATGTTAAGTTATGATCCGAATATGTTGATAATAGTTTTCTTATGTTTTGACATACATAAGTTAATGTGCTAAGTTGCAATTCAAAATGATTATAGTAGCTTTCTTATGTTTTGACATACATAAATTAATATGCTAAGTTGTCGTTTAAAACTATGATTATATGTTAAACCTCCATGCTAGAACCTTCTCAAATTTACATGACAATTAGACCCAACATAGTCACAAGTTCACCTTTACCCATTTAATTAAAGTTAATGATACTCTATGCCAAGTTATACATGACAAGTTGAAATGTATGCTATTTTATGTCCCTTGTCTATTACCCTTTTTGTTTATGAGTTTGGGCTAATTTACTAGCCCAACATTTTATGTGACTCGTGTGTACATTCCACGGGGGTAGCGATGGGAGAATATAAAAATTCATGGCATAGATTTGTTCATAAAATGGTATATTTGATATACCATTTATGGTGAGCATAATCAAAGGATAATTATTGCATGATTAAATTTAATTTAATTTACATAAAGAAATTAGACATATATAGAAAACAATGTGAATTTAGAAAAAGACGAATATGCCTAACCCGAGGTTAGACTGAGTTGTGGTGTAAATCTGCCCGGAACCGATCAACATATCCAGTGACCACAACCAGACCTGTCTAATGTGGGTGGTTAGTGCATCAAGCCCAAAAAGAACCCGAGGTTAGACTGAGTTGTGGTGTAAACCTGCCCGGAACCGACCGTCACATCCAGTAACTACAACAAGACCTGTCTAATGTGAGTGGTTGGTGCTTTAATAAATTAAAGCTAAGTCAGGATTGGTAGGGTTAAGTCAATTAAGGAAACACTTAACCGATTCTGCATGTTAACTAAACGAATGGGTGAGGTTAAGTAAACTTGGACACTTAGGCAAATAAACATGTTGATTAGAAAACCCTAGTAACGGGGACTCATTTCAGCAGTAACCCACATAGATGTATCATGGTACCCTAAAACTAGGCAGGGTGGGGCACAATTACTGGGCTGAGTATAAGCTGTCAAAACGTCGGCGGTTGGTGGGCCAGTGTAGGTTCCGACGGAGTATGGGCGTGCACGTACTCCGGAGTGGAAAAATTAGGCACTGGGTATCAGTAGTATACTTGTGCATCCTGAATCGTGTCGGGTTGCCACCAGAGGGACTGATACACCCCATGGTGGGACCATCACAGGTATCTACAGTCAAGCGGGGCCGAATGACACAGGATATGAATGCATACGAGTAGGAGCCGATCATTAAGGGGATCGTTTGTTATAAACACGTAGGGCTGGTGGACCCAATGGTTAAGTAGGTGCAAAGATTATAGTAATGGGTGCGATCACATGTTCCTCTTATCTTATATTAGGGTAGTGTCCTATATTCTGTTATTACTGTCATGATCCCTTTCCTTGTTTAAATACTATTAATCACCGAACTTACCAGACTTATTGTCCGACCCGTTTTCTTTTGTCCTCTTTTCTTTCGTTCCCCCTAGGTCCACAGTGAGGGAATATTGCAGCTTAGTCAGACCCTTTGCAAGCTTCAAAAAAGTAGATGTATGATTTGTACTCTCTCTCAATCTTGGCTATGGCTCTTAGACATTATCCTTGGGGATTTATGCAGTTTTATTTATGTTTATGCTTCTTTATTAAATAATCAAGGCAGAAATTATGTTGTAATGTTTTGGAAGTTGTTTTAAGACAATTTGATGTAATGCTTTTGTATTGAACCACGTATTCAATAAATAATTTGAATTCCGGTGCTTACACTTATCTGTCTTGTAAAATTTTCTGTGTCTTGTACCTATAACCCTCCACCAAAGTTAAGGCATTCCCATTGTGAGTGACCTTAACGGAGGTGGGGTGTTTCAGGATCCCTTGACTATTTACTATATAATACAATACACTGTTATAATAGAGTCTACGGCTAAGTTTAATATTCAAAATAGCATAAACATGATTACATTTTTACCCTTACACCAGTTAAAGTACCATAGTCTATACGGATATCATGAAGTCCACCGTAAACTAATGGCTACCATATGGCACTCAATTAGTGCAGTAAAAATTAAAAGTGTAGGGTTCTTCATCAGGATAATATGACAAGGCACACGAGGCAATATACAAGGTAGGATTCTACCAATTGCACGTCCGGATCATCGGTAACACATAGCCGCAACTACCGCCCACCTTAGACAACATTCCCACAATCAAGGGTGGATCCATAAATTAATCAGAAAGTAAAGGTATGGTTTGAAGAAGTATGCCCGAGAAGAGGAGAGACCTCATTAATCATAGTATATCTCCTATTTAATCATTTTAATTATGACCCGAAGGTCAAGGCTATCTAATATATTTCTCTTACTTCACTCCAGTAGCATTTCCCGAACTAACCTACTTTATTCTTGATTCTCCACCACATGCATAGTTGTTAAAGTGATACCGATATGCATCATTTCAAACCTTAGGGAACTTGCAATATGAGAATAATATAAATAAATAAATAATACAAATAAACTCAACAAGTCAAAAATATACATATAATAACACTTCACTTTTGTTTACGTTCATATCATATATAGATCGTGTCATAAAGGCGAGTCATCCTTGCATAATATAATATAATTTACTTCAAACAATCCTAAACATTTCATTGCATTTCAAATGTGTTGTTTTTTGTTAGTCACGTGTAGGATAAACTCACGTTTCATGGTGCTGAATGGAGATGACGAATGAATGGGCAAAAAAACTAAAAGTAGCTATATAACTTCGACTACAAGCACGATAGTGGGATCAAGGGACACAACCTAGATCATTCCGTTCAACACGTATGACTTGAAATTTTCTCTTTCTCTCCTTTTTTTTTGCAAAGAAAGAGGAAAAGAAGAAACTCAGCAAAATAAAACACGGCAGTCAACATTTTCACACACATGAAATGACCAAGCCATAAACAACGTAGCAGGCTATCTAGGCAAATCTCCACAATATTTGAAAGAATTTTCTTCTGTAGGAAGGGAAGAAACACAAATTAGATTCTAAGCAAAACAACCAAGATAAAAGAAGTAAGGCCATTCCTAGTTGAATTCAACACAGTAGGTTCGATTTTTTTCTTTTTCTCTTATATATATATATATATATGTGTGTGTGTGTGTGTGTGTGTGTGTGTGTGAGAAGATGCAAATCTCAAAACTCGGCACACTATCAAGGGGAAAAACAACTCACAACATCATCAATCTATTATAGCAAACTGAATTTTTTTTTGTATGTACACAAGAAGAAGAATCAACCAACATAAAAAAAATCAATATAACACTAGCAGGTCATGACCATAAAGGACTCGGGTTTGCAGTAGGTCGGTGGTTAAGTTTCAGGAGATGCGGAGGAGGCTATGGCGATCGGAAGGGTCGTGGAGTTTGCTATGGTTTTGGATTTTAGGTTTATGATTAATGGGTCCTGGGTTTCAAGTGGTCGGGCTAACATGGGGATGGGTTCAGGCAAGGGGAAGGTCTAAATGTGGCCATAAGAGGTGCTAATGGTAGAGACCTCAGAGAGGCGGAAGTCTGGCAGGAAGATGTCAAAGGAGAATTCAGAGGACTCTGTCATAGGTAGGAGAGAAAACGAATGGGTTTGGGTTTTGAGATAAATAAAATCAAAGATTTGGTTTATTGTAATGCAAGGGAATAGTTCACTGAAGGAAACAGAAAGAGCTAAGATGAGATATTGAATGAATTTTCAAAGTTTTGAATGATGGGAGAACGAATAGATTTTTTTGTGAGGCAGAACGAATAGATTTTTGAATTAAACAAAGATCCGGTTTTGTAACTTACAAAGAAAAAGTCTTGCGATTAAAATAGATTGATAAAAACTGGAATTGGATCTTGAATTTGAATTTGTAATTAGATATAAATTTTGATTGCTGAGAATTTCAGAGAGGAAGAAGAAAGAGATCCAAGAGATTGAGAGGAAACAAGGAAAGAAGAGGAAGACTTTGTAATTTATTCACATGAGAGAAACCCTTCATATAATAAACGTACATAAGCCATCGTTTAAGAAAATAAATAACCTAATAAGTATATCCCAAATCCAATTGACAATACGCTAAACAAGCGCACAAAAGCAGAGAAAAATAAACGTTGAGATACACACAAATATGTAGTTAATAGCGCATTTTTCACAGTGTAAATCGTGAATTTTGAACAAACAAAATCATATTTCAACGAAACAAAAATTGTTGAACAATTGGAATTTAATATAGATTCATAATTTTGAATTTTAGAACATTTAAATTTCAACTCAAATTTTGACAAAATTGATCAGCATAGGCTTTTGTCAAAAAAATTCAATTTTAATAAATTTGAATTTTTTATTATAAGTTTAATATTTAAATTTAAGTTTTAAAAATGAATTCAAATTTGAGTAGTTATCTTATTTGATTTGTTCAACAAATAAAATTTGAACTAACAATTATCTCATTTTTATTATCGAACTTATATTTATATCAAAATCAAATTCATTTATTGTAACAATCCCGACTTTTAGCCTTAAGTTTAAACATTTAAATTGGTTTTAAATGTTGATTTGGAAATTTAAATGACTCGAATTAAACGAAGTTCAAACGCATAAATTTAATTTAATTATAAACGATCTCGTAGTGTCACGGTAGTTCGTAATTTTACGATTTGAAAATTAATTAAATGTATAGGATCCAATATAAGTCAGAATTCTTTGAAACAAGAATCGATCGAACCTATTGAATTAAAGTTTTCTAATGAGAGAATAATCGAGATTTCATCTTGAATCTTTTGTGTTATGTCCAAGTCAAATTTTTAGAAAATCGCTGTAAAATTGTTTATGAAGTATAATGATTTATTAAATAAAACAGAAGGATTTTAAATAAATTGGATACTGTTTTAACTTGTAATTTAAAATGTTGAACTTAAAATCCGAATTAGTTATTTTTGAAGCTATATAAATTCTATGTGAATATATATGATAATAATTATTTATTATCAATATATTTGTTTATTTTGGAATCGATTTATATTTAACAATTTAATATAAGACTTAAGAATAGCCAATTTTCAAACAACCTCGGATTTTAACAATACCAGTTTTATAAAATTTATAATGGTTAATTATTGTAAGATTTCAAATTTCAAGTCAATTGGAGTTATTTTATGATCGTGCGTAGTATAAACGCGTATCAATTTACATTGTGAAATTAAAAGGGATTTTTTCAAATGATCTCGGAGTTCAACAAACCAATTCCATTATGTCTGGAATACCGAGTTATTGCAGGATTTCAATTTTCATCGCAATCGGAGCTCATATGTGGTTGTTCGAGCGTGAAACCTACAACGTGGGTTTCGTAAATTAATAAAATAATTTAACATTTCCCTATAAATTCTCTATAGCCCTAAGTCCACGTTCAGCGCTAGTCAACATGGAATTTTGCCCCCACCCTAGAAATGAACGACTTCCATACTTCCAAAAAATCCTTCGATCTCCTCCTTGTCACCATTTTTTGACCTGGTTTCTAAAGAGAAAAGTTTGGCCTCGGCAAGCTCTTTGCTCGGCCGGAGTGGATGGAGTTCCGGTGCTCTGGTTTGGTCATATCGGCCTCATAAAGCAAGCGTGGGTTTGGGGTTTTGTGGGAGCTGGGGTTGTCGATTGAAGTTCGAACCAACTTGTTTATGATCAGCGATAAAAACACACCAATTCTATAAATATTTATACACATCAATATTTGTACTCTTATAAAATCAACAAACCAACTTGTTCATTGATTATATTTTAAAATCCACATGTACACTTTAAATTCATTAATGTAATTTAAACACAATTTCTCTATTGATATTATTATCAAAGATACATCTAGTATTTAAACCTCGGATAATAGTTTAAGAATTATAACCAACAATTAATCTCAAATATTGAAAATATATTTTCCTTTTTTAAGTATTGATTCCCAATCAATATAAAAATATATTTTCAATATGCCCTCAATTATATAATACAATCTCAAAAATCACAAAACGTAGTAAATCAGCATTTCCCGGTTACCCGAAAATCCGGGTTGTTACAGATTTAGTAAAAGGATTCATTGTGATAAATCTAAATTATGTTTATAGTAAATACTTATTGGATTTTGTTAAAGATTTGTTAATTGGATTTTTGTAATAAAATGTAACGGCCTGACAAATTCCCAATCCTGATCATTGATACAAATACCATGTCGACTAACCAAGCACCAGAAATTACCGGATCATTAATAGAAAAAAGTTAGAGGGTGAGAAATAGAAAGAAAAACTGGATAGAAGAAAACGAATAATACAAACACAACATAATCAGAGCAAACACCGATCTCCCAGCGGAACGAATAAACTATAATATATAACATAACTTTTAAAATACACATTTGTTACTGTATACATATACCATCATCAAAGTACAATACAACACATCACAGCAGGAATAAACAGTAGCTATCTAATGTTGAAGCCTCCTACTCCAAGCTCCTCTAAGTATATATCAAGAATCTCGACTACTTGACTTCCCGTACAAATTTGGGCACCCAAGAGTTTAGGGTAAAACACTGAGTCAATCCCTGGACTGGTGTGAGTAAGCTCCAATCGCTTGATTTACCTTTAAAATCCTTTTGACAGAGAAGGTAATCGTAAGACCGATCCACACATAAACATAGGTGGTTTTTACCTTACAATAACCCAAAACATACTTTGTATCAAAAAAATTCAAATATTATAATACGTCTAAATCAAATAAATAGCAATCTGGCGGAACACTTGCATATCATTCTCCACGTACATAGTATACAATCAAAAACTGTGGGCGCTTATTGGGTAACGGATTTCCAACTATGACAAGTTATGGAACCACCTTATGATAGTGTATGCCCAGAGAGGAATACATAGGGTTCAACAAGAACATCTTCCAGCCTGACTACACATGACCAACCATTCATTCCGCTTGAGTGTACCATATGTATCATCACTAACGGTTGCGATCAACAATCGTTACCAAAAGCATACAGCAGTGATAGAATAAGAAACAAATGAATTTTTCTCTTGATCAGGTGATAATACACCTGTGCGACCCACATAGCCATGCTACATGCCCAAATTTTTTCATTTCCCAGTTGATGAGGCTTGGTTACGTCTTACCTTTATAACACCATCATATGATTCACTTTGAATATCTCATTGTTAGATTTGTCTAATCACTAATTGACATCCTCAAAAATTCACTAGGTGTTAAGCTAAGAGAAATTTCCTTCTCCACCACTAACTATGGTACGTTTGAAAAAATCAATGTACGTGACCATCTAAAAATATTATGTCAGGCATCCGTCCATATACGTTGTCCTGGGATTGGATAAAACGAAAGCACCATCCCACCAATCCATCTTAGGCAATTTGTACATAGGATTAACAGAACGACCCTTACACTTTACTCCATCTTCAATATAGTCTGATTTGTAATGCAATAATCAAATCGAAGTGGTTTTAAGATCCGGTCTCTTCGAAACGATTAACGAATTTGGTCAAAACCTCAATAGTCCATTATTTAAAAATTAAAGAAAACAGCTATGCAACCAACGATTCTATTTCTAAATGGAAATACTACATGTTAAACTGACCCTTTTTAAAATTAAATTTGAATAATTTATTCGTTTCCCAATTTCCTCTTCGATATCTTTACCCAGATATTCCACAAAACCCGTGGGCCTCTCACGATACTTGGAAACATTTCCATGATATCATAAACTCTTTATTTTCTATATTCCAGAAAATATCTCTTATCATAATTGGAAAACATTCCCATATATTCACAAATTCCTATTTTCTATATTTAGACAATATATGTTATTAACATCGGATTTTTTTCCATATATTCACAATTTCTTATTTTCTATTCAGAAATATACGTTATTAACATCGAATTTTTTTAATACATTTTTCAATTATCCTTACTCCATTTCTTACTCATCAACCAAATCATTTCATTTTCTATGCATAGAAAACATCTCTAATTATATTTGATTAAGCGTTCCCAAAGCTCATTTACTTGGATTTAAACACATGTCGTATAAAACACTGTTATGACAACTCAAAACCATAACACTCATCAACTGCCCGTATCTCTAGCCAATCCTTACTACAAAATCTTAACCATTCCTTAGTCAACAATGAAGTCAATCAAGTTGGGGTATGGCTACCTCTCAGACCTTAATTGAAACAACCCAAATTTTCCCTTATGGGAAAGCCCGGATTGAATTGAGAACACGACAAATCAGAATGCAAACAGAAGAACATTTCATTGTTTATTACAACAATTACATCAGAGTACAAGAATATTCCAGAGTATAAATAAATAATATACATCAGGAAAAATATCAGAGATTGAAATACATTACATAGCAGCGGAAAATAATACATAACACAACTGGAAGAAATACACGGATACAGAGCTTTCCGAGTATAGTTCCAGCTGTAAACCCAGGATCCTGTGAATATAATATCTGCAAAACCCATCTACAAGCTGTTAGAATATTAGGATCGATGTAGCAGCGGAAATCAATAATTTTACACATCAGATATGAAATTCGAATTCATAATTGAATTAAAACAAGCACCTTTCTTCGAATCTGAGAATCAATTGAAAAAGCTTGAACTTGAAATCTTAGAATCCACGAATTGCTAATCTAGGTCGAATTGAATCAAACGCTTGAAATCGAGCGCCTCTATTGGAGATCCACAAGCGATGCTCTCAAATCATCTAACGGAGTTGAGAATTTGATGATTCGGTACTAGCCGTAATGGAGTTTGTGGAATTCTAGGGTTTTCTGATTTTGTGTGTTCCTTCTTTAAAAGAGAGAGACAGCCCTTCTTTTATAAAAGCCAACGCGTGAAATCAGATGTCCCTTGAACCATTCTCCACCATTTAAATAAAAGAAATAGTCAAACTATTTGATTTCCCCTTTAATTGAAACTTATCACCTTTTACAACGCTTGTATGTGTGACCCGATAGGTTATCATAACGTTGGCAACAGTTTAAACAATATTTAAACTGTAAACAGTGAGCGACATCTAGTAATACATCACTGCTACCCAAGTTATAATAATATTAATGATTCAATACAAACTTTCGTAACCAGTGTAACAATGTAATATAATCCCTTTAACCATTATATCCCGGATTAAACTCAAGGCATGGATCGTATCATCCTCTTTATGATTTAATCCGTTTATCTTGATTGATGAGTAGACTATTTAAACAAATCAATATTTGAGCACGGCCATGCATTTCATAGTCTCAATCAAGAGGCCCATGGATATCACTATGAATATATCGTAGGGTTAAATTCCATCTAGATCATTCATAATTTTCATTCGATTTGAGATATATCCAATAATCACCGTTATCATTACTCTGTTACGAAATAACTTTAGATGATATCAAAACACAAATATCCTCGAATAAAATTATAATGATTTCAGGTATGAGGACCATTACATCACTGTCACTATGAGAACAACTTATGATACTGTTAATTATATTCCATGTAGTTATCTCACGGTGGGTCAGCCCAATACGATATTCTCCAATACGTATTTATGTTTTGACATTAATATCATGTATATTAATGATCAATGAGATGTGATCATCAGTCAGTCAACATACTAGTCTCAACGTTTTATTGTTGCCCTATATAAACAATAAAACTAGACTAGGGACATTTAAGAATTATAATACTTATCACATTATATAATCTCAAGTTCAGTCTTACTCGAACTATATAATTCCGTATTATTATTCTAAGGACTTCTATTATATTAATTTTTATATTACGCAGTAAATATAATATAATATTATTTTATTCCAAATAAAATAATAACAACAACAATGTTATCAATCTCATCAAATGGATTGTCTCTAGGGCATAAACTCTAACAATCTCCCACTTGCACTAGAGTCAATCATTCACATATCGTATACTCATGAAACTAGTGTGACTATTAAACTTCTGCTGCGATAGAGTTTTAATTCAGTAGGTCTGCCACATTACAACGTTTGTAACTTTGCAGATATGTTCATTTCCTTTGTGAACGGCTTCACATAGGAATTATATTTCTTAAATATATGTTTGGATTAATAGTGAGTTTAAGGTTTTAGGCCTGAGCATCAGCCACATTGTTATCGCAACGTATATCATTGGATCAACAATGAATTAAGTTCAATCATGAACTTCTTAATCCAAACATTTTCTTTCTTAGAATCAGTATTTATTTCTTGTTTTTAAATTAATATTATTCACAATAATTAATGTGTTATCAAATAACATTAGAATTATTTTGTCACTCCCACTCAATTTCTTGTCTATACAAGATTCAATGACATTATGTAGTTTTCGAGACATTTCGATTTCTATTTCATTCCCATCGGTATCTTAGAAACTGGATCTTCATTAAAATGGATACCAATTCGAGCAATAAAACGTTTTATTCTCAGAGGATTTATAGAAATAATATCCATTTGTTTCTTGTGGATATTACACAAAATAGTTATTTGATTCGGGTTCGATCTTATCAGAGAAAGGACGTTTAACAAACGCCTTACATGCCAAATCTTCAAATTAGACACACTAGGACATTTCCTAGTCCATATCTTATATGGCTTCTTTAAATCGTTTCAGTGAGATTTAAATGCAATTGTTCTAAAATTAATTTATTGGAAGATCTATATGACTTATCTTGGTCGTACCATATCTTATAAGGTGTGATTACTCCTTTCAAACACACCATTTCAATATGGTGTTCTAGGTGGAGTAAGTTATGAAACAATTTCAAACTCATATGGACAGTCATTCATTAATTGGCTTAAATATTCTTTTCGATCTGTTCGGAAAGTATTTATTTTCTTTTAAAATTGGTTTCTATCTCCACTTTGAATTCTTTGAACTTTTCAAAGGATTCTGATATGTGTTTCATAAGATAAACATATCTGTATCTACTGATATCATCAGTAAATATAATGAAGTAATAAAACCTGCCTCTAGCTTATGTATCCATTGCTCCATACACATCATTATGTATCAGACCCAATACTTATCACTCATTCACTGCATCAAGTGAAAGGTGATTCAGTTATTTTGCCTAATAAACAAGATCTGTATTCTTCATATGATTCGAAATCAATTGATTTTAAAATTCCATCACTATGGAGTTTTGATATACTTTCTTATTTACTGGGCTAACTAGTAATACTTAAGGTACAATGGATTTAAATCACTAAATTTAATCCAGCCATTATTAATGTCAAGTACATTATAGTTAAGGATTTACAAATATCATTAACTATTTGTGAAATTCCGTACGATATTTCATTCAATAAAATGAATAACAATTATTCTTTTATTACAAATGAAATTCAAACTTGTCTAAATAAGATATATTATAACATTTATTTTAAGTGGAATTTCGTAATAACAATTATTTTATTTATTTAATTAAGCCACTATATTCAACAAGAATCAACTTACTATGGATAATCTATCAACATTTGCTTCATTTCCAATTGTAAGTCCATTTGTTCTTTTATCAGATTTCTACTTATTCTACAATTTTTGTAAATCAACATACATTTATGTGATTTATATCTAGTATCTAATACTAGAAATGTATAAGTAGATTATTATAACATTTATATTTTATTCAGTTGAAGTCATACTTTAACTTTTGTTTTAGATCCTCTATATTTATTAGAACAATTACGTTTTAATTTGTTTGAGGACAATCCTCAAATTTTAATGTCAGTCAAGAGATTCGATTTAATTCAATTTATCCTTCTCAAGGATTAATTTAAATTATCGAAGTTATTATGTTATTTAATATCTACAGTAGATAATAAATAATAAATGATTCTTTAATATTTATTTGATACAAATTTCGATAATCAAAATTTACATTAGCATAAATGTATATATATTAAACTAATATATACTCCCACTCAAATTAACATCCCTTTATTTATGTACATATATCAGTATATATATATAATGGTGTTCCAAGATCCATATCTAATCATGTTTTGACTCTGCTTTGGCAAATCCCCAAAACACAACCTTTTAGGTAGACATCTTATGTCAATTATATCGTGTATATAATTCTTGGATCGCATGATGAACATTTTGTTCAGTATTATTCATTTGCTCAAATATATAATAATTCACGCTATTGTCTCTAAGGCCATAATCATATTATGCAGCTTTAGTTAAATCAAACCCAATAATACAGTCGAAGCACAGCAATTACCCCTACCTCATATAACCAAAATAAAAGGATGCACAACGCTTTGGCGTTACCTACACCCAATGACTTGGGACATTGATGGGTGTACTATTGGAAGACTTCACCATGATTTAATATAACAAAATAATTTGCTTTAAAGGGAATTTATAATTCGTAGTGGCGAATATTATTAGAGTCATTCACATATATCCAATATATGTATTTTATATTTGTAATATTAACTGAATTTAAATAATATATATAAGAATCATGTCTATATATATTCCCTATTTTAAAACAATTGGTTACCATAACCTTAAAAATAGTGATTATATTCAAAGTTATGATAGTCAAGAACCACACTTTTGTATAGTATCTCACAAAAAGAACTTTTAAACTGTAATCATGATCATACCTAGAATCAAAGATATATAAAATTATCAAATCACTTTGTCAGTTTACTGAGCGTCATACTCCATACAACAAAACAAAAACCAAAAAAGTTTTGCATGACAAATTTAAATCAAGCAGCAGATATATACTGGGTCCGACCCTGTTTCAAAATTAGAATATTATGCATTTCACTAATATATATATATATATATATATATATATATGCAATCATTCGTTATGAACAACATGTGTTCATTATAATTTCAACTAGATATGTATAACAAATTATACATACAGATTAGCCCCTTAAACAAGTCATACTTGTTTGATTTTGTATCGATTATACGAAAATTACATACATACACACACAAATAAAAGGGTCAGACCCCTTCCAGCATTACATTATTCAATATGTTATCTACAAACTTGCTTTGTGATAATAGATGCTAGTACATATTATTAGGTATCTCAAACAAGTTTAAAAGCTTATACATATTAAACAAAATTTGTAAATATAGCTTCTCACTGTCTTGTACAGTTTCAAATATATGTATCAACATCAAATGCTTACAATATATATATTTTTCTTATTCGTATAGACGAACAAGAACAGAAAACTGAAATGTTTTCACTGCCATATCCCTATTTTGAGTTGATATTTCTGCTGAAACAATTTCAGCATGAGTACAACCCCTGCAAGTATGAAACAATTTCAATCTTTGGGTTAGGCAAAGTTAAAGATATCAAATGTATTCAGTGTTTTGCATTCATTAATATATACATCAAATGTATATATATAACATCTATGTGTATTGAATCAATGTCTCATGTTTCGTCTCATTCCTTTTAGTTTGAGATTTTGTGTACATGTATGATCCAGGCAATTAGTTTACACTGTCCTGATTTAAATATCAAACAACATATATGGTATTAACCATATTAACACAGGTCATTATACATAAGGTATGATACCCAAATGTATAACAATAAACTTTGTTAATAACTCTAATCTATATTACCATACCAAAGTGTCATGATATCAGTATATCATGAGTGGCCAATTTTAGATTATGATATAATTAGTATCATGTAACAATAATTAACAGAAGTAGCATATAACTAAAACTAGTAAATTATATTTCATTCACATGAAATCACATGTATATATTGTATACTTATCATCATAAGTATACATAGGTTGTACAAGTGCATATGCAGTTTTACATAGCAGTTTAATTTCATATATGTCAACACATATATGTTAAATCCATACTAGTATAAAATACATCTTTTATGCATTTTACAGAGTATACACTATCATAATGCACTTGTTATGATCTTAAGACGGTCTTTCATTATTATCTGTATAATGTAAGTGTAAAATTCATGGAGCCTTAAGTGTTTTTCAAATATAAAATATTTCAACAAAAGGATAATATCATTTTCAGATATCAAAATGAAATCTATTTTTTGAATTTATCAGTTAGGGAAATATAAAATTTAACAATACTTGATTTCTTTAAATCAAATATTGTTAAAACTAAACCTCAAGGTTTAGACAACCAAAATTGTTTTTGATCAAAATCAAATACATGGTTAACAAAGCTATAACACTTAACCTTATATCAATTGAACATTTTAATTAAAAAGAATCAGGTAGGAAGGCTGATCCAATCAGTAATTTAAAACAAAATGTTAATACGGTTATCAAGATCTTAAAGGTTTAATATCCATGAATGTAGTATGTAATCATAAATCAATATCTTATATCAAATCATGTTTTCAAATGAAGCGATCTGATTTGATAAATAAAACTATATCACAATCATATTCCACTACTTCATCTATAATTTCGTAGCAAATTCGAGCATTGCAATCATATAAAAACAAACTAATTTGTTACAACATACCAAAATAACAGATCCAAGGCTTAATTAACTAAGATCCAGAATTAATACCTGGATCTAATTCGTGTTAACTTGAACCAATTGTATTTTATACATAATAGATTCATTACGAATGATAAACTGGAACATGGATCATGAGAACCAGATCATAATCTGATGTGCTCACTGTTGTCCATCATATATACACATATCTGAAATAAAACAATATTAATCAGATCATATCTGATATGTAAATATCAGTTTCATTCATATATACATGACTGTAACATAGAAAAATAATAAATCAAATTAGATCTGATTTTGTACTAAAGTGTTACATATTTGCATGTAACTGAAATATTAAAACAAGATAAAATCATATCAAATCTGATGTGTTTATATCAGTTAACTTGTATACATGTTACTGTGATATTAAACAGAATAAATCAAATCAAGCTTGATGTGTTTATAATTGTTTTGCTTGACATAGATAAACAAATCCAATCTGATTAAACCATGACCTGTTTTTCTATGTTTAATCAACACATATGTTCTTATATGTCAAACATATAATAGTTTGCTACATGGCAGCATTGAAGTTTATATATATGTGTGTGTGTGTATATATATATATATATATATATATATATTCCAAAGGTGAATAAACTATGGCTTTTTCCTATAAAGTCATTTAACACTATCTAAATAGCTAACTAACAGTATTACATACAAGAAAATTTACAATAGTCTTGTACCCTGTTCACTAAATTTATAGAAACATTTTTCTACCATTCATATAATCTAAAGGTAATATATACGTACAACTGAATCTGTATTCACCAAAATTTGAAACTAAGGTGAGTTTGATGCTCAGTTCAGATTATAACAGATTATCTGATGCTAATATGAATGAATTACCATGTCACATATACAAAGAAAAGGATTATCCATAATTACAGATTTGTAGTTCAATAACTAGGGTTGATTCAGAGTGATAAGTAATAATTTTAGGAGTTAAACAAATTATCATATCCAAACACATACTGATGTGTAAACTGTGTGTCATTTTAATCTCATTCATGGAATCCAGCAGAGCACAATTAAATGCATATAATAGATATGATTCGAAATCAATTTGTTATACATATTAAAATTTCTGTAGCAAATACAGAATAGAAACAACACTTGATTTCCTTTTAAAACAGATAAAAACATATGTTAAACCAAATTATACTCACATAAGAATTGGAATTTCAGATATTCATAAATGAATTAATATCGTATACTAACTCAGATTCATCCAGATGAACAAGACTGAAATTTTATTTGTCACAAAACGATTTCAGTTCTTAAATGAATGTTTATAAAATTCCAGATCTCATTTTTTTGATGTTCATAACATCGATTAGTATGTTACAATAACAATTTTAAGGCCTAACCAACATTTGAATCGATATAACCCTCGCTCTGGTACCATTGTTAGACGATTAGGATCGATGTAGCAGTGGAAATCAACAATTTTACACAACGGATATGAAATTCGAATTCATAATTGAATTAAAACAAGTACCTTTCTTCGAATCTGTGAATCAATTGAAAAAGCTTGAACTTGAAATCTTAGAATCCACGAATTGCCAATCTAGATCAAATTGAATCAAACGCTTGAAATCGAGCGCCTCTATTGGAGATCCACAAGCGATGCTCTCAAATCGTCTAACGGAGTTGAGAATTTGATGATTCGGTACTAGCCGTAATGGAGTTTGTGGAATTCTAGGGTTTTCTGATTTTGTGTGTGCCTTCTTTAAAAGAGAGAGGCGGCCCTTCTTTTATAAAAGCCAACATGTGAAATCAGATGTCCCCTTGAACCATTCTCCACCGTTTAAATAAAAGAAATAGTCAAACTATTTGATCTCCCCTTTATTTGAACGTTATCACCTTTTACAACGCTTATATGTGTGACCCGATAGGTTGTCATAATGTTGGCAACAGTTTAAACAATATTTAAACTGTAAACAGTGAGCGACATCTAGTAATACATCACTGCTACCCAAGTTATAATAATATTAATGATTCAATACAAACTTTCATGACCAGTGTAACAATGTAATATAATCCCTTTAACCATTATATCCAGGATTAAACTCAAGGCATGGATCGTATCATCCTCTTTATGATTTAATCCGTTTATCTTGATTGATGAGTAGACTATTCAAACAAATCAATATTTGAGCACGGCCATGCATTTCATAGTCTCACTCAATCAAGAGGCCCATGGAATCACTACGAATATATCATAGGGTTAAATTCCATCTAGATCATTCATAATTTTCATTCGATTCGACATATATCCAATAATCACCGTTATCATTACTCTGTTACGAAATAACTTTATATGATATCAAAACACAAATATCCTCGAATAAAATTATAATGATTTGGTCTGAGGACCATTACATCACATAGTCACTATGAGAACAAGTTATGATACTGTTAATTATATTCCATGTAGTTATCTCATGTTGGGTCAGCCCAATACGATATTCTCTAATACGTATTTATGTTTTGACATTAATATCACGTATATTAATGATCATTGAGATGTGATCATCAGTCAGTCAACATACTAGTCTCAACGTTTTATTGTTGTCCTATATAAACAATAAAACTAGACTAGGGACATTTAAGAATTATAATACTTATCACATTATATAATCTCAAGTTCAGTCTTACTCGAACAATATAATTCCATGTTATTGTTCTAAGGACTTCTATTATATTAATATTTATATTACGCAGTAAATATAATATAATAGAATATTATTTTATTCCAAATAAAATAATAACAACAACATTGTTATCAGTCTCATCAAATGGATTACCTCTAGGGCATAAACTCTAACACTAGCTGCCCGTGTGGAAAATAGGGGCGCCCAGAATTTAAGTTAAAACAATAAACTCCAGATCAGTCATGTGACTGGTGTTAGAACAAAAATAGTTATTTAAAACTTCACTTTAAAATCAGATATATAAAGGGACCACGCCGTATAACACGGAATGTGTTTACCCCCAAGAATATCAGTGCATAGAATAAACATCGCAATGCTTTTTGAAAAAATGAAGCTAATATAAGACATAGCCCCCATCACACAATGCAATGCAAGCCGGAAGATAGGGTTTTCCCTTATAATTTCCAAACGTGCTTGATACGTTTAAAACAAATCATTTGATATTATAACAAGTGTATAGCGTCAAAAACAACTTCAAACATAAATGTATCAATCATAGATGGCACGGGTACTATCTATCATGTCGCCATACTAGTTCTATAATTAAAATGGCAAAGTCACGTATTGGAAGTTGGATTTTCATCTATGAACCAAGGCAAGGGATCGTCCTTACCGCTTCGAGACTCTCTAGCCCAAGCCTCAGGACTCAAACACAGGCGGGCCCTTGGATCGTCAGGGCCGGTCCACACGGATTGGATTAAAATGCCTGAATAATAGGTTTCCCCGCCTTATGGGGCATAAACCGGTTAGTATATCGACCTAACCATCCATCGGCCCCGTAGTGACCGATATAACCAAGGTGGCTCGCTTTCCATCATCCACATAAGTAAAAATGTCTGGGCTCCATACCATGACACCACTCCTAGCTAGAAGGAAACACATGTCCTTCCCGAAGTCCTCTCCCATTTCTGGTTCACACTGGGGGTGTGAGGCTCTCAAATTAACGCTACACACGAAGCTATGCTATATTAAAGTCGTGCTTTGATCATCAACCACAAGACTGTGCTTTTCAACAGAAGCCTTGATCATTTGCATCTCAGCATGCCACACAGGCAATTCATGCCATGCGACTGATGTCTATCGATATATAACCTCTGAGCTCGTGCGTCTCAAAGAAGGGTGTTAAGCAAGAGAATAAATTCTCTGCCACCAAACAGATATATATTTAATAGAGATCAATCAACACGGAATGAAATCCAATATCAGACACACATCCATTTACAAGTCCGTTCTGGTTCTGAACGAAACCGGAGGCACCTTATACCTCGTCCCATATGTCAAATACAGGATAGAGTTCCTCGCATATACGGTCGATCTCCAAGTACGTCTGGACGATCACCACTTATTACCTTGTCTTTGGTGTACAACCCAATCAAGACATCAGTAATCATCCAAACAATGTGAAGACCTTCGGTCTTCGACAGCCGTCTTTATCGTCGACTTATCGTTGATTCGGTTATTCTGAATGGGATAAACCCGGTCTTTCTGAATAACTTGCATATCTTATAAACAAGTGCTATAAAAACACAACATACGCCTTATTCCAATTCTGAATATTCTTTTATTTAAATATTCATATCCTATGGGAAAGATTCCCATTAATTTTATCAAAGATAAATTCTTTAAATTTATTCTTTAGTCTTCCATTGGATATCCATTCAAACCAAATTAGTGTTTATTCAAACTAGTCAGGATTAACGAACCTTACCGAAGTAATCATTTATTATATTTCCTAATCCCAACCTATTCATCTCATGAAGCAAAACTGGTAATACTCCATATCTAACACCATGGTGTTATCGGTAAAATTATTTACCATTTCATGTTCAAATCTGATAAAATATTTAACTATCGGTTGGAGCAAAACTGGTGATACTCCATTCTCGATCATTTCATGAATTCAATAAATTTAATTATCCTATTCACATTCAAATCTAATTAAAGACTCATTAAAACTCTAATTTAGTTTTAATCTCAAAAATCATTACGTGATGATTATTCAAAGTTAAGAAATTAATCTTATCTTTAATTGGGTTAAAGAACTAATGTCATTTAAAACACAGTTCATGATAAATCCAAAATCATATTCCATTAATTATGGAATCTTCATGGAAAACAGATCGATATATATATATATATATATATATAATCAATAAAAACTTCTGTATCCAACCAATAATATAAATGGAAAAACGGCAAAGCCTTTTAAATTCCATATATAGTAACAGTCTTCCTCCACAGAAGTTCACATTGATTATTAACAAATCGAATTCCTTCCCATTCCAATTTATTTTATTAAATTGGAAAACTCATCTTTGGAAAATTCCCCTAAATCTTAATTAAAAGATTTATAAATTCCAAATCATATTTCACTGTAAATCGGGTTAAAGAATGAATGTCGTTAAAACACAGTTCACAATAAACCTAATTCACATTCTATTTCATTCCAATTATTAAATATAGCTGGAACTCTAATAATCTTAATTAAAAGATTCATTCTTTTCACACGAGGTTTAAGAACAGTGTTAATGAAGACACCATTCACGACAAACTCAAAATCCAATTCTTAATTCAGTTCCAATTAAATGTTAATTAATTGGAAAACTTCACTAAATCTTAATTAAAAGATTTATTCTTTTCTCAACTGGGTTTAAGAATAGTGTTAATGAAGAAAACATTCACAACAAACCCAAAATACAATTTGATATTAAATACAAGGCTCTGAATAGAAATTATATCGGCTTATATTCAATATCAAATTCTGAAACCAACAAATATCGTATTGGAAATAACGATATATAATACATCTTCCAAATTTCCATAACAATATCCGTATAATCACGAAATCCAATCTCGAAATATTCCAAGACGATTTCGATTCAAATCCATTCCAATTCATATATTGGAAATTCTGGTTATTTTTAAAACCATTCTCAATCCAATTTATTTATTTAAAAATAATTGGACTGTTATTCTAGTTAATAACTAGTTCATATCGATAAAAATATATTTTTATCTTTTCAAATATGGAATTTTTCATCCTAATTCTTTCCAAATCATTTCTTATGATTTTGCACTAATTATTAATATTTTTAACAATTTTATTAAGGCCCTTTCAGTCGATTTCCATAAACGGTCATCAACTGCACTTACAACGACCTTTTCCAAATTTGATTTGGACATAATCCAAATCCAACCGCCAGTTTTCAAATTTCTTGTATTCGTTGGAAAGCTCTTTTCGATACGAGCCCAACGCTTCTGATTTTAGGAGAATCCGACAATCGAATCTCCCGTAATGTCAATTAGAAGTCAATGGTCGACATTCGCGAACTGTCGCGGCTTGGCACGTTCTATTCAGGCCATTATATTATATATATAATATATATTTCATCGATTTCTATTTAAAACATATTTTATGAATTCGTTTTAAAACGATTCTAACTTCATTTTCAATTTTAAATCAAAATTGAATTTCCTTATCATTATAATATATAAATGATAATATTTTCAAAACATCAGATTTTGAAATCATTTCCTTTTCGATATTCATTATAAAAACGAATAAAATCGATATAAATATTGTTCATGTCAAAATGGCGTTAATCTAATTAACACAGCTTCATATATTTAAATATATTCGTGTCCATCCCAAATCGGACATCAAAATCATATTTTGATCCATTACTGAATATTATTTTAAAATACTAGTTATTTTAAAATATTCATTCCTCGTCATTTTAAAATATTTGTTAATTTAAAATATTCGTTCTTTCCGAATTGGAATCAGGCACAGTCAATTACCATATAATTTTATTTACCTGGATTTCATACACACGTGTACACAACAATAATCAAACACAATCAACCATCGTCCAGAGTGCGTTACACAACTGCATAAGCATTAAATATAAATAATTAATGCTTACAATAGTCTGTCAACCAATCGATTGACATACAACTAAACAATTAGGATTAGTGTACGTCAAATATCATCCCAATACCCGTGTGGGGTTTCAATCAACACACACAGATTTTATTTGTGCAGTTGGGCAATGTGTAAAATTTATCATCCCAATCAGTATCAGTTAAATGTGTGTCCATAAACAAATCGTCCTATTTGTAAACGAATATTTATTTTATTCATATAATTGTTAAAAATTATATTTTTAACTATAAAATATTTATTTCAACACATGAATATTTTGCATAGTTCATTTATACAATAAAATTGATATTTTTATTATTCTAATATTTTTAGAAAATTTCGGCAGCATAACGGCGCGATACTAGAACTGGAATAAAGTCTAGCCTTATCCCTCGCCTAATAATGGCTCGCACCATATACAAACCAAATTCTAATCAATCCAATTCACTTTCCAAACCAAATTCAAATAAATAAACCAATCAACCAAACAACCAAACAAATATGGTTTCAAACAAAGGTGTCGGGTGCTACTAAGCACCGTCTGCATCCTAGTATATATATTTAACTAGAAAATAAATTAGAGTGAGAAGTTCTCACCTTTGGGATCCACTCCTCCATTCTTTATTTCTGAACTGTTCAGATTTGGATTTGTTTTCCACCAGTTCCATCGCAATCTGTTTCACACGATTTTTATATTAAAAATCACATTTTTATTCCGTTACTATATAAATAAAAATCACATTTTTATTCTAATGTTATATATATAAAAATCATATTTTTATTTCGCTAACTTCATAGTAAAAATCATATTTTTATAACAACTCTGCATGTACATAAAAATCAAATTTTTACAATGCCATGTATACATTAAAAATCGTATTTTTACAATGCTATTATATATATATATATAAATCGAATTTTTATATAGCTATTCGAACAATAAAAGTCGAATTTTTATATCGCTATTCAAATAATAAAAATCAAATTTTTAATTTGCTACTATATAAGAATCATATTTTTCTGTAAACAAAAATCATATTTTTCTATAAAGAAAAATCATATTTTTCTTTTAACAAAAAATCATATTTTTCTTTTAACAAAAATCATATTTTTCTTTTAACAGAAATCATATTTTTCTTTTAACAAAAAATCAAAATTTTCTTTTAACAAAAATCATATTTTTCTTTTAACAAAAATCATGCTTTTCTTTTAAAACTCTAGATAATAAAAATCATATTTTTATTTACAACTCTAGATAATAAAAATCATAGTTTTATTTAGCTACTTCTATTTAAAAAAAAAACAATGTTGATTTTATTTTAAAAAATGTTTATTTTATTTTAAAAAATAATGTTAATTTTATTTTTATAAACTGACGTTCTTAGTATAAGTAAAATAAAATAAATAAAAAATGAAAAATCAAAACCTTTCACTGATAAAAAGTCTGGAACTCGTCTCACCATCGAGGTTTATCAACCACCACCGCCACCGTCGTCGTGGAGCAGATCGGAGGGCCTCACGTCGCGTGCCTCCGCGCCATGCACCAGCGCCTCACGTCGCGTGCCTCCGCGCCATGCATTAGCGCCGCCAGTCGCCATCAGTTCCGATGACCCCCTTCACGCCTCGATTTAGGCGCTAAAATTGCCTCTTTGGGCTTGAATTCTGAGAAAAATACGACATGATAATCTCTTCGGTTGGTATGGATTTGAAGATCCAAAAGAGTACTTCAAACTTCATTCAAGAATTTTTGGATTTCATAGAACGGAATGAGAGATTCTTGACCGTAAATCTCTGAGCTATTTCCGCCGTGAACGAGAAGAGCGACGGGGTTTTTTGGAGCGTTGACCAACGATTTGAAAAATAAGGGTTTGACCAATTCTCTATGGCTAAATATTATATCTTAATTATTATTTAATTCTCCATTTGATTTTATTTCATTCGAACTCCAAATCTAACCCAATGACTGTTGCCCCCAGCTCATTACCCCTATTCCGAACACAATGGGATATATCCCGTAAGCTGATTCGACTGTTTCGATCAGTTTCTGTTTAGATTAAAATATAAATCAATGTATATTTAATTTAAACGTACATTTTAATTTACCGGGGCACATACTGACTCCAAAAAAATAAATCTGGCTATGTTTTGACGATACGGTCCTAACAAAACTAATTTCGTCAAATTTAGAGACCGTTCGAAAAATGGTCATTTTCCAGTCGATTAAATCCAAACTGAAATGACCAAACATGTTTAAATTCACCACTCTCACATATTAATTCCAAAAATTATGAAAATTGGAATCTAGCAATGATTTGACACTCCGGATCCAACAAAAGTGGTCTCGTCGAAAACGGAAGTCGTTTGCAAAATTGCTATTTTTAAGAGTTATGTATTATATAAATTCCATAGCGATTATTTTGAATTTTCAACTGCATATAACTTTTTATTCCCGTTATGAAATATGGATTTTTCACATTCGTTAGAAAGATATTTTCAAACGGATTCAAATATTTGTAGTTTTACTAAAATATGGTTTATTTTGAATCCTATACATTCATTTGAAATTTGAAATCGAAATTTCGAACTACCGCGCCATTTCCAATTCCTTTTATAATTAAAATAAATATTTATATTCTAACTTCGCTTTAAATAAATTTATACGTTCTAATTCTATTCAAAATAAATTTCTAGTCGTTATTATTTGAAATAAATCATTTTAAATATTCAAAATTCATTAAAATTGCTAAAATAAAATTTTTAATTTGGTTATGATTTTCCAGGTTGTTACATTAACTGAACAACATTCTTAACTTTGAAATGGACGAAGTCCACAACTTCGAACATCAACAAACATTGCTCACGTAACTCTCAAATTTAATTTAAGAACCTGCTTCTTTTTTGGAAATCGTTGATTATAATAATAGTGCTATAATCCATGCTCTGATATATTAATCCTTAAAATATAGATTTTATTCATTAATTTAAATGAATAATAATTAAATGAATGAATGAATAATTAATTTATTTTTATCAAAACGGAAAGTAAATAGTACTTTCCTGAATACGACATAGTCGAATTTTAATGTATAACTCTCTTCCAAAAAAAAATTATTCAGTTAACATTCCAAACTATGGAATAAATTTACCATTTCAGGTCAACTAAATTTCCACTTTCATTCTAAATTTACCTTTGAAACTATTACTTCCAAACCCTTACCAATTTCCTTTCTAACCATTCCAATCTGCAAAAAACGTTTTCTTTTAAACCGTTATTCACTTTAAAATGTGAATTTTATTCCTTAAACAAATCTAGACTCATTTTTTGAAATCAATCTTGATTTTATTTGAAAATATCATTGTAGGCTCAAATCCCACTTATGAGTTACTTTATAAATTCACATCGTATTCCACTTCATTCATAATCTCTGTTTATATGTCAAAACTTCTTGTCATTTATCTAACAAGTTTATAATTTTATATCAACTTTACACTCGATTATAAAATATCGGTTTCAAACCAAATATTAATTATCTTTTCAAGTTTCGAATTATATAGTATATAATTTCTAAAAAATAAATTATTTTCATAAAATTCGACATAGTCGAATTTCAATTACAAATTCGTATGGATTTATTTTCAGTTCCATTCACATTCCGAAATCGGAATAAATTTCATTGTTTTCTTTTTAAACGATTTCCAATTTCCCTTTAAATTCACTCTTGAATTTACATTCTCAAATTATTAATGATAATTATTTCACTTAATTTATAAACATCGTTTATAAATTAAACTACTTGATTTTTTTAAAACAAGTTATTACTTTCTAGCCCATTCGAAATTAAATTTCTATTTTGGGAAAATAGATTTTCCTTTTAACACCAAAATTCTTTTTTTTTTTCATTCGAATATATTTTTATGGTATTTAAATATCAATATTTAGGGTCAGTTCTATTCAAACATCCAAGCACAACAAAATCTATTCAATTTATTCAACACGTCACATGTATATAAATATGTAAACAAAAAATAATAAATTTAAGGAATCCAGTCGACCCCTTTAACCTATTTTTCTTACATCCACCGATGTTAGATAACATAAATAATACCAATCCCAATTCGAGGCGGGATATCGCGGTATAGAAGGTGATCCGCTATTATGCGGGGCACATAGAGTCTCGTCCGCTTAAATTTGCGAGAATATCCAACTATCAACCTCAAATATAACTAGTGTGTGTATAGCAACAATTGATGATAATATATCAATTCATCCAAATAATCATCACACAACATTCAATCATCATTTATCAAATCTAAAATGCGTTTATAAAATTATAAACTGGATAGAGTTAGTGAGTTTACTCAACTTTTTTATTAATTGTTTTGAACTATACATACCAGTGATACCCTTGTACTTTACTCTATATAAACAGGTTTTGTACATAACTACTCTATCTCATTCTAGCACAGCAGCAAGTTAGTAATGAATTGTTTATGTTTTATTTATAGTTCTAGTGTCAGTGTGAGAAATGGTCAGTATCCAGCTATAGTCATGAAGAAGAGTATGTGTGTAGCAACTTATTTCTTTAACATTTAGTTATGAAGAACCTTTTGTTCCGTAATTCTTGTAAACCTGTTTGTTATCGTATATTAGCCTATGAGATGTTTTAAAGTGTAGCCAAAAATATGTCTTAATGCTTTATCGACTGCGCATATGTTAACCATTAGTTATTATTATTTTTCTTGGGAATTTTACTTCAATAGTATAGTTAATTCGTATACATAGAATTTTTCTCCTAGAAATAAAACAAACGTTGGATAATACTTTTGCAAGGCAACTGTAATATTGTGAAATGCATGGAACCTTTTGGGTAGAAATGTAGTTAAAACGGCCATATATAATGTTTAGCATCTTCAAACAAACGTAGCCTTACCTTATCTCATTTATGTCTTCTCATTCCTTCCTTCTACAATCTTGATGTTATTCATCTTTTTCATATATCTTAATAACTAAATTCAGCCTTCATCTCTCTCAACACATCCCAATCTAAATCTGAATCCCCCCCGGCACCATCCCCATATTATCCTACAACATCGCCAAACACCATGATCGTTGCTGGGATGAAGCCAAAGGGAGGGTAAGTAGGGGCCATGCCCCCTCCCCCTCCCTTGGTCCCATAATTTAAAAAAAATGATAAATTCATGTACCGCTATACAAAAATAGTCATTTTAAAGACGTTTGTACATGTATTTATAACCCTTAACTTGTTTTTTTAAAAAAAAAATTTGACCTCCCCTAAATTCGCCGCCCTCTAACTCAAATCCCGACTTCATCCCTGATCGTTGCAACAACTGCCTGCACCTCCATCCTTCCTACCATGAAAATGACCTGACTGCAATCAAAAACAAAAATAAAAGGGCCTATCATGAGATCTCTTGGCATGTAAGAGAAAACGTGAAGAAAATCATCTTGAGGCATAAGCGGATAATCCTATGAACTCAAATTAACAAACCAACTCCACATCCACATTATCCAAAACCCTCACATTTTCGTAAATTTTAAACTCTTTCTTCAAAAACTCACTTAAATCCTGTATGTCATCTAACCCAACAGCTAGATCCGAAGATATCAAGTGGGAATTCAAAGGATGGTATAAATCTCGGATCAGTCTCTTTATTTGATCATCTTCATTGACTGATCCATATATTGGATATGCGAATCTAGGTGGTTTAGGATTAGGGTTTGGGTTTGGAACAGGGGAAGGTTTTTTTGGGTTATCGTTAGGGTTTGGAATAGGGGAAGTTTTTTTTGGGTTATCGTTAGGGTTAGGACAAGGATCGGGATTATGATTACGAAGAAGATAGTGATTACGGGTTTGAGTATTGTAGTGGTGAAGCGGTTGTGCTGCTTTCTCATAATTTTATTGATTTAGAAACTATTTTAGTTTTGACATTGAGTAGAGGATCGAAATTATTTTGAAGTCGGTTGTAAAAGAAGAGTTTTAAACTGAAAAGAATTGCTAAAAATAGTTTTGGGGACACCATCAAAAACAAAATTCGGTATATAGCTATCGTGTTTTTTTTTTGACTATTTTTGTCAAATTTAAGGGTGAAACTCAACCACACCCCGTCGAATTCCATAAATAAATTCCACAAAGTCTTCTGAATTTCATTTGTATACCCCTTTTAAATATTTTTGGAGTGTCAATAACAATACTTTAAGGGTAGTTTAGTCATATTATAATTTAGTTTTAAGGAGAGGATTGTTAAAGGGACTCCAATACTTAATATAATTGTTAATGGATGATAAAATAAATCATCCCCCTAAACGTATTAATAAAAATTTCAATGCTAACCTTCTAATTTTCTTTAATATAAAATTTAAACCCTAAACCCTATCTTATTAATGTGGAATAATTAGTTCAACGATATATCGAAATTAAAAATAGAAAATGCTAATATAATAGTGACACAAGAAAGTAGGGTTTCAATTTTCAATCTTTTGAATCACCACACTCCGTGTTTCTGTCGAACTGGAATGAATTTAGAATGATAGGGTTTAAGAGAAGTTATGTAGGTGACGAGGGATGGTTATTTTAATCTATATATTTTTATTTTTAAAAATCCAAAGCCCCCTTAACAAGTAAAAATTAAGGTGAAGTCCCCCTAAAATTGTCCTTCCCTTAACAAAAAATGGAGTCCCTTTAACCATCCCCATAAAGGAGGATTACATTCTAATGTTCTCCCCTTATTAAATTTTAAAAAAATAAAAAATAAGCCACCCCTTAATCAAATTTAGAGTGCGAATAACAATGTCCTTACGTAATTCTTACCTTGTGTAGGTTATAGGGTCAGCCTTGAAGATAATGGGACCTTAGGCTAAATTTAGAAATAGAGAAGAAGGAAAAATATTTTGCAGGCTTAAAAATTTGCATTTGCTAGGACTTAAACTACACATGTTAGTGACGAGGCCTCGTACCTCTACAACTTTACTAAAATTATTTTCAAAAATTTACTGCCATCATAAATATAAATACAAATATCAGATGATGAGGCCCTCCAGAGCTCTGAGGCCCTAGGCAGCCATCTAGTTCGTTTATGCCTTGGATCGGGTTTGGTAGGTTATTATCGTTTTCAACTACAAATTGTGTCAGACCTACAGTATTCAATTGTAGATTATGAAAACAATTAAACTTGCCATTTATTTCTAACTGCACTAGTTTTGATGTCAAACGCACACTTTGTAGAACTTTTTTTTTGATGAACGCACAAAAGAGTTACAACCAAATCTTGCATTTTGGAGGATGAGTGAAGAACTACACCTTGGTGATTTCTCTTTCCATATAAAACAAGCCCACTATTTTTTACGAAAAAGGCATGTTTGGTTTTTGCATTTCAATTAAGGCTATTACGGTTGAACCATCAACCACACTAATCATTTGGCTATAACAATTACGATTATGGTAAGGGTTGAAAATTTAGATTACCACAGTTAATCATACCAACACAGGTGATTGTTTCATACAATGTTTATCATTCAAATATAAAAACTGGTAATTTAAGTCAAAAGAATAGCTTGTATATTAATATTATATGCCATCATGAACTAATAATATAAGCGTGCATGGTCATTATATATACAAATAAATGCATTTATAAAAAAAAGTTACAACTATATGAATTTATTGTAAATAATACATATGATAAGAAATATATATACAAAATGCTTTAAAAATTAAAAAACGACGATCAACCATCATAGATGGTTGCGGTGACGGTTACTGGAATTTACAGCAATCAACAATGGTTAAGGTTACGGTTGGTGGTAATAATGACGGTTACCATATCCATACCTTCAATTGCAAAGCTTATAAGGCGATAAAATAATTTACAACCTGTCATTTTAGCATACAACAAACATTATTGAACTTGTGGGCTCATCAAGCTTAACTTTCACACTTCCATTAAATTTTGAAAATTCATCTTGTTAATATTCCATACATACATGTAATTAATAATGTTTTCCAGGTTAAAATCATGCAAACCTAATGAGATTGTTAATCGCAAGAGCCGGTTACAACTCTGGAGATTGAGCAAGGTTAATTGAGCAAGGACCGGTCACACCTCTAGAGATTCTACGAGATTATGAATTGGTGGCATGAGTACCCTTTTGGATACTGGTAAATACTTCTAAAATTTTAGAAAGTTACACCAAACCTAAAATATCATAACCGGCACAAGAGTTTTCTGCTAAAACTATAAAAACAATTTCCATTTAACATTTATCTATATATTACAAATTAATTCTCATACGATATTACTTATTTTCATCAGTTGTTAATGTGCAGAGAGGCTTGCTATGAATAGGAAAAGGTGATTGAAGAATTAAAAACCTCTCTATCTCATATCTCTCTCGATGGGATTTGCTAAAATCAAGAGGGACCATTTAGATTACAAACACGCCTGACATTGATTATCATTCAATAGTTTCACTTCTTACCGTAAAAAATATGCCATTTGAATTTCAATATTATGATTTTTATTTTGAATCCTTGAACTTGTTATTGAATGTATAACTATTAGTATGAAAATATATTTAGTCAATCAATTTAGTTGCGATCACAGGTTGCTATCCTTGTTCGGATTGAAGATACACCTAAAATAGGAAATTCTACAAGTGATGCATCAAAAGCGGCACAAATCCTTTTAGTTGAATCAAAAAGAAGAAAACCTAATAAATAGTTCTACTGCTTTTACTTGAATAAAAAATAAATAGTTTATGTGAGTATTTGATTTTCCATTTTATTTGTAATCGATTTAACTGGTGATCCAGCTATTAAAGCCTCTTTCAGAAGCCATATATGTAAATTATGGTCATAATTCTTTTGATCTCATGAATGAATCTATGCAATAAACTACTAATGCGTTGAAAATCATCCAATCCACATTTATGTCCACTATTAGTTTTAGCATCCCGTACAGTACTGTATGCTACATATTATTAAGAAATAAAAAGCACTTTCTTGCCTCATGAAATAAAGAAGGCAAGTTAGTTGTTTTTGTGCTAATCATTATTATTTGTTTCAAGGATTTTTCAAGTTTTAACAAAGAATTTGACAAAAGAGATGCCTAAAGTACTAGATCGGTTTAGGTGGTCTACATAGGATGCTTTTTATTTTGGTTTGGTTTAGGTGGTCTACATAGGATGCTTTTTATTTTGATTTACATCCAGAAGGAATTGAAGGGAAAAAAAGGTATTATTTTTATTTTCGTATGGTTACGCTTAGAGTGCACTATTGTATAGCTGAATCCTAGCAGAACCAGAGTTGGGTAAACTACTGGATCAGACGTTTAACAACTCAAATTGATACTCTAATCTAGTACGTATAATGTTGAAATTTGTGATATGCAAATCACAATTGTGGGCAACAAATTATCTATGCAGATTTTACGGAGAGATTTGTTGCTATATTTTTAGGATATTTAAGACAAGGATTATTTGGTGCTTATCCAAATAATTTTTTGACATATATAAAGATAAATTGGGTGTCAAGTTTATTTGGGTGTCAAGTTTACTTGGGTGTCAAGTTTACTTGGGTAAGAAGTTCACTCTATAAAAGGCTTAGCTAACATCTTCATTAAGTTTGGAAAATTTTCCATTGTTCTTCATTGTCTTTCTCCTCAATTTGTTTAGCCATTAGATATTCTCTACCTATTTCTCAATAAGGTTATTGGTTTAAGTTGTGTTTGTTTGTAACGATAGTTGAAATCGGTTGTAAACAATTTTTTATTGGTGAATCAATAAAGAGGTTGGTTGGATGAATGTCGTGTGTTCATATTTTAGATATTGTTTGTGTTGTTTGTTTTTCAATCACATTCATCTCCAAGTGATTGGATGAAAAATATCCTATTTTTCTGGTGTTTTGTCAAACTTCAGCTGCACACAAAACCCCAACAGCTGGTATCAGAGCTCAGATCATCGTATAGCTTAGATGTTTGTTGGATTGAAGATTGTAGATGTCGGAGATGATGATGTTTTCAAAGATGGCTATTTTGAATGGGAAGAATTAGGGTATATGGAAGCCGAAGATGGAGGACATTCTATATTTCAATGATTTGCATGATCCCAATGATAGAGATGGGGGGATTCCCTCGAATATGGATGAGGGGAAATAGAAGAAAATGGACAAAAAGGTGATTGCATTGATTCACCAATATTTGGATGATTCGGTGTTCCACCATGTGGCTAGTTGTGAATCCACAAAGGCGTTGTGGGACAAACTATTATCTTCATATGAGTCAAGGAGTGCTACAAGTAAGGCTTTTCTGGTTCGAAAGATGGTGCAACTTCAATTGGATGAGGAGAAGTCTATTGCAGAGCATTTGAACGAATTTCAAGATGTGATCAATCAATTAACAAATTTGAAGGTCAATTTTGATGAGGATTTGCAGGCTCTATTGTTGATGGGTTCTCTTTCGGAAAGTTGGGAGAATTTGGTTGTTTCATTGTGTAATTCCAATGCTAATGGAACTATCTCTTCGGAAACAGTTAGAAGCAGTCTTTTGAATGAGGAGCTAAGGAGAAAAGGATCGGAGTTGAAATTGGTTCAAAGTGAGGCGTTGATAGCAAGGGACTCGAAGGATATGGTTTGGAAGAAAGCGAGCCAAGGGTAAAGGTGCAATCACTTGTTTCCATTGCAAGAAGGAAGGTCACAAGTGCAATGATTGTTATTCATATATACGAAATATGAAGAAGAAGAAGAAGAAGAAGGCACAGGGTGATAATAATAGTGATGAGGCATAAACAAGCTTTGCTGAAGGTACCGAAAGTGATTCTTCATGTGATTTCCTATTTAGTGTTGTGGAGCCTTGGAAGATGGATTTAGGAGTCAGTTTTCACATATGTCAGGATGTGAAAAGTTTTTATTCGTATGAGAAGAGTGTTGGCAAGATAAAGACGGCTAATGGAGTAGAGCTACAAATTTGTGGAATTGCATCTGTTAGGTTTCGAGTGCATCATGGAGCGGTGAGAGAAGCGACCGGTGTGAGGTACATATCCACTTGTTTGCATAACCGCATATCTCTCGGTTAGTTAGATCATCACAGTTGCACTTATAAGACTCGAGGTGGAGTTTTGAGAGTGAAGAAGGGTGGTCGTGTGATGATGCAAGGAGTTTTGGAGGAGGGAAACCTATATAGTTTAGTCAGTTCGGTGGTCGACAGTGAAAGACGGGTGACGATTAAAGAACCTAGTCCATAGCAAGATGTAGAGGTTAATATGGTCACTGCTAATGGTCCTAAGGCGGAGGATCATGGTATCGACAAGGGTTTAGATGTTTATGATACTCGAGGGATCGCGGAGATAAAGAGATCATATCAAACTGAAGACGGGTGTCGAGTTGTGAAATCCACAAAGACGAGATGGGAGTCTTTGCGGTATTACAAACGCTTTTGAAGGTCGCTATTGGCGTGGTGCATGGATGAAGGAAGTGCACCATTAGTGGGCGATGGTGGAGGTTTGTAATGATGTTAATTGAGAAAAGTAGGTTGAAAGTTAGAGCTAAGTTTGTTGGTTTGAGTGGAGGAGATGTTGTGATTTGGTATGAAGGTGGAGTGTTGAAATTTATGATACGCAAATTACAATTGTAGGCAAAAAATTATCTATGCAGATTTTGCGGAGAGATTTGTTGCAATATTTGTGGGATTTTTAAGACAAGGATTATTTGGTGCTTATCCAAATAATTTTTTGACATATATGAAGATAATTTGGGTGTCAAGTTTACTTGGATATGAAACAATTCACTCTATAAAAGGCCTAGTTGACATCTTCATTAGGTATAGAAAATTTGTCATTATTCTTCATTATCTTTATCCTCAAATTATTTAGTCATTAGATATTCTCTACCTATTTCTCAGTAAGGTTATTGGTTCATGTTGTGTTTGTTTGTAACTATAGTTGAGATCGTTTGTAAACAATTTTTTATTGGTGAATCAATAAAGAGGGTGGTTGGGTGGAATATCGTGTATTCATATTTTCGATATTGTTTTTGTTGTTGTTTATTTTTCAATCACATTATTATCCAAGTGATTGGGTAAAAAAAGATCCTATTTTTCCAGGTGTTTTTCAGACTTCCGCTGTACACAAAACCCCTAAGTTTATGCTACCTTTTAGATACTTTAAAATTCTATGTATTGCATTCCAATGGATATGACTAGGGTTACTGGTATATCTACTCATCTTGCCAACAGCATAGACAGTATCCGGTCATGTGCATGTCATTGCATACATCAAACTTCCAATAACTCTAGCATATTTCAGTTGCTCTATATCTCTTCTGGTATTAGTGTATAACTACATATTTGATACATAGGTTTACAATCGAATAAATTGAATATTTTCAAAATATTCTCAATGTAATAAAACTGGATAATTGATAACCCATCTTTTGTTTTCATGATTCTTATTCCAAGAATCATTTCAGCTACACCCATATCTTTCATGTCAAAACATGAAGATCGATATCTCTTAGTTTCTTCAATACTCGAAATATCCGTTCCAAATATAAGCATATCATCCATGTAAAGGCATACAATTACATCTTTACCTGAATGAAACTTGCTATAGACATATTTGACGGGTTCAAAAATCCTAAAACCATTAGATATAATAGTTTTATCAAACTTTTCGTGTCATTATTTTGGTGCTTGTTTAAGACCATAAAGCGATTTGATAAGTTTACATACTTTACGTTCTTGTCCAGGCATCACAAAACTTTCTGGTTGATATATATATATATATATATATATATATATATATATCCTCGTCAAGTTCACCATTTAAAAATGCATTCTTGACGTCCATTTGATGAATTTCAAAATTATAGATAGAAGCTAATACAATTAAAGTTCTAATAGTTGAAATTCTAGCTACTGGGGAATATGTATCAAAATAATCTGTTCCTTCTTTCTGTGTGAATCCTTTGGCAATTAATCTAACTTTAAATTTTTCGATTGTGTGGTCTGCTTTTAACTTTTTCTTAAATATCCATTTACATCCTACTGGTTTAGAACTAGGAGGTAAATCTACTAGTTTTCATGTTTTATTTCTCATAATAGATTCCATTTCATCATTTATGGCTTCTTTCCAAAATGATGAATCTTGAGATTTCATTGCTTCGTTATATGTTAAAGGATCTGACTCCATGTTTGTAGAAATCATTAATTGATGTTCAACATTATCTCTAGATCCTTTAACCAAATATATGACGAAATCCGGTTCAAAAGATTAAAATATCCTTTTTCGTGTACTTCACCTAAGAGAATCACCATTTTCATCGATATTTTCATCAGTGTTTTCTGTAGGTTCAATAGTTGGTTCATTAACCTCCACCGTTACATTAATAAGTGTATTGACTTCCACCGTTTCACGAATCGGTTTTATGAGAATAGCTCTAACTCTATTCTCAAAAAACACTGTGTCCCTTAATTCTATTACTGTATTTACATCAATAGAGTTATTAGGTTCTATTACTAGAAACCTATATCATTTGCTATATTGAGCATTTCCTAAGAATATGCACTCGATAGCCTGGTCTTCTCTGTTCAGTTCTTTATATTATTATTGTGAATTATTAGTCAAAATTGCGCTATTGTTGATGATGATGAACGAATCTACGAGGCACAACGTGTTGATTGCTATCCTAAAACAGTATTTTCCATCTTATTCAGGTGCAAGAATATAGGCGCAAATCTGTTTGAAGATACAACGGAGTAGATATTGAATATCTTTAATTGGCGTATTTGCACAGATACGATGATTCACTATCTGGATATATTCGGCAGCAGTGACAAGAGATTGGAGTTCTAGCCTGCAGGAACCAGAACTCATTTGTTATATATTTAAGAAAATGACAGATTACGGAGGAGGAAGAAGATGAAGAAAGGAATTCGTATATCTCAAAACTTGAGTGCAGTCCAGTTTTTATAGTTGGGAGGACACAGCTGCGTCCGTTTAAAAGAACGGTTTCTTCTATTCATACAAAAATGGTGGTGTCCATTTGAATTTAAACGGGCACTTCCTGTCGTTAATATCAGTCGACCGGTCTAAATAGCACCAGTCGACCGGTCTGCATAGCACCTGTCGACTGGTCTGAATACGATCAGTCGACTGGTAACATGCTATTTTCTGCCGTTCTTTCAAATATATATACATCGTTTCAAATCTGTTCAAAATTTAAATTTTTGGGCTGAAAAACCCTTTTGCACTATGGTACAAAAATATATGTTTGATCCATACCTATACACAACGCAATGTGGTGCGCGTGTTGTTCAATCATGCATGATCTCCCTCCTCACAACAAAGTAAACATGTAGGAGCCTCAAGGTCCCAACACACTTTTAAGAAAGCTACATAAGTAGTGACATACCTTCTTATATTTCATGATTTGAGATAAATCAACTTTTCTCCTTTCTTCTTCAATTTCGACCCACATGAATGAGTGGCTTAACTGTAGATCGTTAACTTTTTTCATTGTTCTTGAAAGTACATAATAAATTTTTTATTATTGCATAGCTAGCATGTTTGCACTTTTATCAAAAATGTATAACAGATATTTTGAAATCAACTAAAATAATATTTTTTTTATTTTGGATGATCTATGTTTTATTCAAGAAATTTAATTATTTAATCATGATGGAACGTGTAGTCATGGAGCTTTGACCTTTGGATTTATTAATCTAACCTTTTTCTTATGATTTTATTTTACATGTGGTAGGACGAAGTTCAAGGGGCCACCCGCACCGCTTTTCAACATGGGTGAGCTCACCAAGTGGTCTCCCGACATACAGTCATAGCAGAGGTCGCCACTATGATGTTCCTTTACATCACAGTAGCCATATTTTTCAGGTACAGCCACCAGAGCGATGCTACCATACCCATAACATCAATGCTAACTGTAGTGGTATCGGCATGCTTGGAATTGCCTTGGATTTCGGCGGCATGATCTTCGTTCTCATTCACTGCACTGTTGGAACATCTTGTATGTAATAATACTATTATTATGTTTATGACCTCTACCACTCTTCCAACTTTTTATGTATTCAAAGTGTTTGTTTCTCCTTGGACTTATAGCATGTTAACATTGTGCTGAGATTCACATGTGCCAGTATAAAACTCTTCTTATGTATTTCAAAGAATTGAACCTTACTTATGTTTGTGAACTGTGAGAAATTATGCCTTATACATCCTACAGGATGTTCTGTAATTATAATATTATATAGTTTTAGACTATGGAAATATTAGTTATAATGGGTTGCAGGTGTTGGCTCCACTTCCAATTGGGTTTGTTGTGTTCATGGTTCATTTGAAAACATGAGGGTCCCGTAGTTCCATATACATTCCTCTCGCTTGGTCGGATTTTTGGAATTGTACTTGATAGTTAACACAAACACACACACACACACACACACACACACACACACACACATATATATATATATGTATATATATATATATATATATGTATATATATATATATGTATATATATATATATATATATATATATATATATATATATATATATATATATATATATATATATATATAAAGCTTTCTCCATTTCTAGTTAGATTGGCTTGAACCCTTCTTTTTTTACTTATGGCTTCTACTTTTCCACATCAAAATTCCTACGGCTTCAAAATCAGACCTTCATTCCGTCTGCACTAGATCTACGCTTCGGTGTTGACACGAGTTTCACTTACCGTTCCACCGATTGGATAACGACGGAGTAGTTGTTCGAATTCGGGGTTCAAGCCTGTTTAGGAGCCGGGTTATGGCATTTTCAGCGTTTCTGAAGCTCATCTTCAGTTCCGGTCTCCTGCCAACCGTTCTCTCGAGTTCGATATTCATTCTTTATTCCTAGTTTGTGCAGTTTGGTGAATTTGTGGTAACAGTAAAGTGGTTTGTTCTGGGTATGGTGTTGAGGCAGCTATTGTATTGATCTGGTTTAATTAAATTTGTGATGATTTTAATGCTAAGCTTTACTGAATTGGTTTGGAAGAGGATTGGTATTGATGAGACGATGAGAGGATGAACAGTTTGAAGTGGCTGAAGCGCAGTGGTGGATAGTGTTTCAGCGTGTTGGAGCAATT
Organism: Allium sativum; assembly: GCA_030737875.1. Classification (NCBI taxonomy): domain Eukaryota; kingdom Viridiplantae; phylum Streptophyta; class Magnoliopsida; order Asparagales; family Amaryllidaceae; genus Allium; species Allium sativum. The sequence goes on along the minus strand of CM060913.1, from coordinate 532,277,383 downwards.
TTTTTGGATGGAATGTTGTCTGTAATTTTTGTTTTTCTTTATGTAACCCGGTTAGTATGCTAACTGTTATTCTGTACTGCTTTATTTCCGGTTAATACATGAGAACCCACTCTCTCTCTCCCTCCCTCCCCCTCTCTCTCTCTCTCTCTCTCTATATATATATATATATATATATATATATATATATATATATATATATATATATACATATATATATATACATATATATATATATACATATATAAAAGTTTCGAACAACACAAATGCTATTAAACATCCCGTTTTCTTAACTGTGCACACAATAGATTGTTCATGCATATCTGTTTCGATAGTTCATGTAGGATTAGATTGCAGATAATTTTTTGTATAATTAGAACTGTTATTTCTGCAAATGATATTGGAACCATCCTAACCCTTAAAAATGGTACCGTGACTAGGAATATTCTCCAACGCAATATTTTGCATCATTATGTTTTTTGTGCTATTTCTTTCCACTGATGTTCATGCATTTGTCACTATGATCATTCTCCTGATGCTAGCTTGACTTTCTTTTAAATCCAAAAGTCTGGATAATGATTTAGAATTAACATTCTCTAATGCAAGCTTGACTCTAACTGCAACAAGGTGAGACATATTTTCTTATACATGAAAATGAACAATTGACATAAAATAGACTGAAGTCGGTTATGCAATTAATCAATCCGTGAAAACACATTCATAAACATATTTCATAGTGGTTATGATATTCAGGAAAGATGTAATATATATATATATATATATATATATATATATATATATATATATATATATATATATATATATATATATATATATATATGTTTTTGCAAACAAGATAATAGTTGCGGAAGAGTTTGACTTCAATATTCACAAATAGCATCATTCGATATTGTAAGAAGCATAATTTTGGTTCAAAGCTTCCAAGACATCTATTACTGCTGGTAGATTAATTAGTCTAAGCGTGTTTATAAAAAGTGAGATGACTATTGCAGAGATTGATTTCTGCTCCTTTACATACGTTAAATGCTATAACAACTACATTAACTGTTTAAACTCATTTCCCTGTACTAGGCTAATTTTTAAATACAGAGCATAAAAGAGAAATTACAGTTACTATGCAATATTATCTAATAAAAAACATTGCAATTGTTAGAATAATTGATATATGGTATTTATTAAATACCATGAAAGAATTCAAATTTCTCCTTGCATTTCACTATTCTCATTGCCTTTTTGTAGGCATTCAGGGCTATCAATATTTACATAAATAACCCGCATTTATTCTTTTGTCATTAATTATATATTACATATGTGTAATATATAATAACATATATAACCAATGACAACTTCTACCATTAACATTTACATAAATACATTACATAAATAACTCGCATTTATTCTTTTGTCATTAATTATACATATGTGTAATATATAATAACATATATAACCAATGACAACTTCTACTATTGATATATGGTATTTAATGAATACCATATATCAATTATTCTAACACTCCCCCGCAGTCGAAGCACGCCATTGTCGGACGTTGATACTGTCTCGAAATTCATCAAATAGCACATGCGGAAGACCTTTTGTAAAAATATCTGCAATTTGATAATGGGATGGGACATGGAGGACTCGAACTTCGCCTTTTGCTAGTTTTTCACGGACAAAGTGAATATCCATTTCAATATGTTTTGTGCGTTGATGCTGAACTGGATTACCAGATAAGTAGATCGCACTTACATTGTCACAATGAAACAAGGTGGCTTTCTGAATAGGAACATGCAACTCTAATAACAAATTTCTAATCCAACATGAGTCGGAGACAACATTAGCAACTCCTCTATACTCAGCTTCTGCACTAGAACGAGACAATGTAGCTGACGTTTAGAGGACCAAGAAATAAGATTATCTCCAAGAAATACACAATAACCTGAGGTGGAGCATCTTGTATCCGGGCATCCACCCCAATCAGCATCTGTATAGGTGATAAGTTTGTCAATAGAAGACTTATGCAGATGCAAACCATAAGATAGTGTACCCTAAATATAGCGCAAAATGCACTTGAGAGCAGTCATGTGCTCAACTTTCGGATCATGCATATGAAGGCACACTTGTTGTACAGTATAAGAAATATCAGGCCTTGTGAAGGTAAGATACTGGAGAGCACCCGCAAGATGACGATACTTAGTAGGATCCTCATATGGGGCATCCTTAGTAGCACTAAGTTTAGCTTTAGTGTCAACATGAGTAGGGCAAGGACTGCAGTTAGACATTCCAGCTCTGTCAATGATATCTGCAGCATACTTTTTCTGAGATAGAAATAAGTAACTTGTAAGACGAGCAACAACAATACCCAAAAACAAAAACTTAACTGACCAAGATCCTTCATAGAAAATTCTGAACTCAAGAGAGTAATGAAAGAATTGCGCAAGTGATTTGAAGCAGTAAGAATTATGTCATCAACATACATCAGTATATATGCCATATCTGAACCTTGTCTATAAATGAACAAAGAGTGGTTAGATTTACTATGAGTAAATCCAATGGATGCAACAAAGTCTACAAATCACTGATACCAAGCCCGAGGAGCTTGTTTTAAACCATATAGAGATTTTTTAGCAAACACACATGATCTGGATGTCTCTTGTCTCGAAACCCCATGGGCTGATGCATATAGACAGTCTCATTAAGATGACCATATAAGAAGGCATTATTGACATCCAGTTGATGAATGTGCCAAGATTTTGAAAGAGCAATACTAAGAACTACTCGTATGGTTGCTGGTTTAACCACTGGGCTAAACGTTTCTTCACAATCAATACCTTGATGCTGAGTTTTACCATTACCTACAACAGGCTTTATGCCGCTCAAAAGAACCATCAGATTTGCACTTATGATGAAAAATCCACATAAACCAGATTACATTCACATTAGGTGGCCTAGGCACTAACTCCCATGTCTTATTATCAATTAAAGCATTGAATTCATCCAACATTGCACTATTCCAGTTATGGTCATGAAGAGCACTAATAGGATCCTTAGGTATAGGAGATATGTTTGTGGTGGATGTATGTAAACTGGTAGTGTATTTAGGATTTGGTTTAAAAATTCCATTCATTGCTCGGGTTGTCATACGAGGTAATATGAGGTTGTTAGGCCGAGGAGAACTTTGTGTGCTTTGGGCTTGGTTCATTTGAGCAGTCGTGATGGAGGTGTTTGGGGAAAGAGATGTCGTTGACCTAGATTTTTGAGATTGGGCAGCCGATTGAGCAGGGTGAGTGGGTTGTGTTTGTGGACTAAAAAGATGTGGAGTGGGTTGTGGGCTTAGCTGGTTTTGTCGACCAACCTGAGTGTTGACAGCACATGGAGAGAATTGTGGGGGAACTGAGCCCGTAGGAGCTAGTGGCACAACAGAAGAGGATGCAAGTGGGTTCGGTTGAGGTCGTGGCCCAGTAAGAGGAGGCTGATGTGGAGGGCTAAAATAAGGTGTGGGCTCAATTATGTTAGGAGGCTTTGAAGTGGAATGCAAATAATTCATTAAAGAATTAGAACTATTGGTAGTTAAAAAATCATACATTGCATTTGTGGTTTTGTGAATTTGTGCGAAAGAGAATTCGGTCTCAATGAATTTCACATGACGACAAATAATGATTTTTCCACTTGCCATATCGTAACACTTTGAGCCTCTATGGTTGGGAGCGGGACCAAGATAAGCACACGGAGTGGATCGAGCTTGCAATTTGTGGATAGAAGTGGTCAGAAACAAAGGAAAACATAGACAACCAAATACACGCAATTCCGATTATTTGGGATCACATTAATACAGAATTTGGGTGGGAGACTGAAATTCTAAGACTTTAGTTGGAAGTATGTTAAGAAGATATGTGGCCATTTCTAAAACATGATGCCAAAAAGAAGGTGGCATTGAGGCATTAGCGAGCAAAGTACGTTGTTTATTGATTTAATGTGTCGTTCGGCTTTGCCATTTTGAGGAGATGTGTGGGGACAAGAAAGGAGGAATAACATCCCATTATGATCAAAGAATTGTTTAAAGGTGCCATTGATGTATTCTGTACCATTGTCACATTGGAATGTTTTAATATTATGTTCAAATTGAGTTTTGATTAGAGCATGAAAAGATTTGAATAAATGTTTAACTTGTGACTTTTTGGCAATGGCAAATGTCCACAAAAATTTGCTATAATATCAAGAAAAAGAACATAATAACAGTGGCCACAAGAACTAACAACAGTCGATGTCCAAAGATCGCTGTGAATAATATCAAAAGGTAGCAAAGTGTACGACACAAAATCATAAAACGGTAATTTAGAATGTTTTCCAAGAGGACAAGAAGAACAATAAGTTTTACAAGCATTATTATAATTAATGAAGCTTTTACGATTTAATGATTTAAGCACAACAACGCCAGGATGTCCTAAGCGGTTATGCCAAAGATCTGGAGAGAGAGCAGTAAAGACTGACTGGTTGATAAAGGGAGTGGCTTGATTATTGGAGAAGAGAGGATAAAGATCCCCAGCGCTGTCACACCTCATTAGTTTGGTCCTCGTCTGTAAATCATTAATAGAAAATCCAAACGGGCCAGATTCAACAGAAACCATATTATCAGTGGTGAACTTGCAAACAAATATCAGGTTTTTAATAAGTTTGGGAGCATGTAAAACATTTTTTAAGATAAATGGAGGGTATGGTAAGGGTAAATTAGTGCTACCATGACCAACAATTGGAATTAGATGACAATTGCCAACCACAATGTTATGATAATTATTGCTATAATTGAAATAAGAAGAAAGTATACCTTGATCCGCTGTCATGTGAGATGTGGCACCGGTATCCATATAAAAATTTCCATCGGGTTGCGAGAATGATAGAGCATGCATGGCAGCTTCAATATCGGTTGGTGTGTATCCAACGGGTGGAGCCAGAGTGTTGCACGCCTGTGGACGAGACCCGAGTACTCCTTGCCTAGTAGCACGTTCGGTTTGATTTACTTGCCTCGGTTGCCATGGTGATGAGGGATATGGACAAGGAGGTGGACTGACATACCAAGAGTTCCAAGATCCAAATGGATTTTGCTATTGCTGCCAACTTGGTGGAGGGCGTGAGAACCATTGATGATGACTGGGTTGCCGACCTGGCATGTGATTGGATGCACCGGTTTGCTTTCCTCTCCCCTACCATTAGTTTTGGAATTATTATTGTTTCTTATTCTTTTATTTTGGGAACTTTGGATGGGGTTGGTGTTTGAATTCGCTGGTTTTGAAGGTGTTTCAGCTAGTAGCGCAGCACCACCACTGGTGGTCCCACCATTCTCTTTTGCTAATCGATTTTTAATTGTTCGTTCAGCCAGCTTGAGGCGGGTTCGGCTTCTCTCAAAGGGAGATAAGGGATCTTGGTTTTGAATGTAATCTACGATGCCAGCATATGCTTATGTTAAGGCTCCTGTGAAATGCAATACACGCCTGCTATTAGTCACCGAGGCACCGACATTTGCCAATTTATCAGCCAATGATTTAAGGTGGGTGCAAAATTTGTCAATTGAATTAAATTGTTCAAAATCAATTGTTGCAAGTTCTTCTTCAAGTTGAGTTTCCCTTGAAGCTTTGTTGTCTTGGTACATGGATTCAAGTCGTTTCCATGCACCCTCAGCTGTATCGTCGCGGAGAAGAATGGCGTGAAGGAGATCGGAGGAGATTGTACTGTATATTCATTGAAGGACAACATCATCAAGTCGTTTCCATAGGGCTGGGTCTGCGGATTTGACAGCCTCATAGGCAACTTGGGCGTCTTTTTCGGTTGGTGGTACGATGTGATGGTAGAGGCTGTGAACTCGAATAAGAACGGTGAATAATGCTGCCCAAGAATGATACATGCCATTTTCATTGTCTAATGTAATCGGTATGAGGGATTTTACATTAGTAATGGTTAGAGCAGAGTGGTATTGTAACAACCCGTATTTTTGAATAACATGTTATAACATAAATGGAGGCAGAATTAAACTGTAAAATCTGAATCAAGGGAAACGGGCTGTGCCATTGCGTTCGTCTCGGAAAAATACGCGAAATAGAGTCCGAGTTTTCGAAAATCGGAGTCCGTATGACCAAGATATGGCCTCGCGAAGTTTCACGAAAAATTCACAAATTAAAGTATACTTAATTAAGTGAAATGGTTTGCGCAGAGAAATATATATATACTGATATATATATATATATATATATATATAATTGAAAATTAAATAAATAAATATGCAAAAATGTTCAAAACAGCGAATTGGGAGAGGGGAATAACCGAACCGGCCGATTTTTGAGGTCGACCCAAGCCCGCTGGGTCGACTAGGGGTTAATCCAGGGTGTTTGGCTGTCAACCCGTGGGCCGATTCGCTCAAATGCAGATTTTGCATTTGAATGGTTCTCATGGTTCAGCTTTAATCTAAAGGCCCTAGATGGTTCCTACACTTGACTTCTTCCCCAAGACATGCTTTGATGGCTTGGATTGAATCTAGGGTTAATCCTATGGCTAATACTATCCTAATCCTCTATAAAAAGACCCCAAACCTAGCCTAAATCACCATTATTCAATCCTACAACTAAACTGTGTCAAATTTGTTCCTCTCATGGCCTCCACTCTCATGCTAAAATTTCTAAGTTAATTTCTATGAGAGATTTTGAGTTCATACAAGTGTTTTCAAACTTGTATGAGTGTTCTTAGCTTGCATTCAAGTCAAGTTGCAACATTTCTATTTCAAAGCAAGGGTTTTTATTGAATTGGCTCAAGGGTTTTCATTTGGAGCTTGCATATTTGGGTTTTTGGTGCTTGCATAAGGGCTTCGTCTCAATCTTTATAATAAATATTTATTTGTGTCTTCATAGCATTGTAAGCCCTTTTTCTACTTTCTTTCTTTGAACTCTAAAGTTAAATGAATGATGCAAGTTTGGGGTTGATCATTGTATGCAAGTTGATCATTATATGCAAGTTTGGTTGGTCATTATATGCAAGTTTGGTTGATCATTATATGCAAGTTTGGTTGATCATTATATGCAAGTTTGGATGATCATTATGCAAGTTGGTTTAATCATTTTGTTTGACACATGTTGCTATGTTATGCAAGTTTGGGTTGATCTTGTTATCTTGTTATGCAAGTTAAACTTGAGGTTTTGAGCATAAAGCTCCAAGCTTTATATTAAAGGTTGCATTTTGGCAACATGAAAGTTATCATATCCCTTATGATAACTTGCATGTGAGGCAAAATGCGAACTTCTAGCAACTTCTACATGTCATTTATCACCATGTATCACTCATATGCTAAGTTTGGTTTTATGCATGCTTTTGAAGCCTAATAATGCAATATGCAAGTATATGAACATATGTACATTTCATATGCCACCATGTTAAACTTGTGGCTTCAACACATTTATGTCATGGTTATGCCAAGTTCCCTGTTTTATCCTTTATGCGTTGTTGCGATTATGTAAACGATGGGATTACGTTGGGGTTGGGTAACATAATGACATGAACATGATTTTTGTAACATGACGTGATATGTTAACTTGTAATTATGTTTTGGAAACATAATGGACATGACACTTAGAAAATATGAGTGTGGCCAACTCGAGGTTGGGTTGAGTTTGTAGCATAAATCTACCCGGACCCGCCCGGCTTAACTAGTGGCTACAAACAATAGGACCCAATGTGAGAAGTTGGTCATGTTGTGCTCGAACCCGAGGTTAGACCTAGTTGTGGTGTAAAGCTACCCGGACCCGCCCGACTTAACTAGTAACCACAACAAAGTCTAATGTGAGATGTTAAAGCGCATTAAGTTAATTAATGCCTCCTGATTAGGGTTAAGTCATGGTCCACTTAATACTTAACCAATTTGGGCTTGATGGATTAATCGAGGTTAAGTCGGGAGCCTTGGGTACCCTTAACCGATTTAATCCACGTGTGGATCGGGTTAACCACATTTAACCTGTTAAGAAACCCTAGTTGCGTGGTCCTTTTCAGCAGTAACCTTCTTGGTAGTATCATAAGATCCTTGGACTAGGCTAGGGTGGGGCACGATTACTGGGCTGATTGTAAGAGACCAAAAGAGACGGCCGAATGATGCCCCGGTTGTTCAGGAGGACCATGGTCGTGCACATCAAGTCCGGAGTTGAACACGGGCTACGGTAGGTTTGGACTGTGCATCATGGAATGGTGTCAGAGGGTTACACCATAGGGCCTGATACACCCTAGGGTGGACCCTGCACAGTCAACTACATTACATGATTAAGCCGTATAACACCGACACTTGACGAGTTAGGCTTATAGGGAGCCGATCGACTAGACCGTGTAGTTGGACCTTGATTTAGGTCACCTCATGATAGTGGGCCAAGCTTGGGCCAAGGGATCAATTCTTGTTTTTACTTGACATGTTAAAATGCTAGTACACCCGTGGTGCAAAACTTAACCTTGATTATGCGATGTCACCTTTATCTATCTTGGTAGATAATCATCATGCTAGTATGTTGTTATCCTTATGTTCATCTCAGCTTCTCATGCCAGTTAACTTTACTAGTTCATGGACAGTTAGTAGTAGGGCTTACCAGTCTTTTTGACTGACCTGTTTTCTTTCGCCTCTTTTCTTCCGTTTCCCCCCCTCAGGTTCTCAGGGTGGGAACATTGGAGCTTAGCTTGGATCTTTACAGCTTGCTTACTGGATTTGCTCATGTACGGTTTTGGACATTGAGCTAGCTATGGTTTATCACTTCACTTTGGGGATAGTACTTTATGTATTTCAGTTTTTCAGTTTATGCTAGACTTTGTTTGTTGGAAAATAATGCTCAAGTACTTTGTTGTAATATGACTATGGTTTTGAAATGCTAGTTTAATCCGCTGCTTTATTTACTCTGTTTTACTTATATGTTCTGTCTTGTGATATCTGCATGCATGTTTACCTTGTCTAAACACCCCTCCAAAGCTAGAGTGCTTGCAAGAGTCACCCTTGCGGAGGTGGGGTGTTACATTTGGTATCAGAGCATAAGGTTTACAAGATATGAGCAAAAGTGTTTTTGAAACTTACCTTTTGAAAAACTATTTTCAAAACCAATTAAGTATTTTTCAAGAAAAGTCTAGTTATTTTAAAGAGGCTATTCCCCAAAAGCCATAGCACTATCCTTCGTTTCTTCGTTCTGAATCTATCTTTTTCTTCGTTTTAGTATGGCCGATCGCTTTAACATCCCGGAAGGCGTACAAGTACCCGTCTGGTTCTGGAGATTTGTGGAGGCAAGGGCGAATGAAGCCGGCCCCGTGAACATTCCTCCTCCTTCCCCCGTCGCTAACATCTCTTCTCCTCCCGTAACTGAGGTTCCTCCTCCCCCTTCTCAGAATCCGCAAGCAGATTTCGCGAAGCTTTGTAAAGACTTTAAGGCGATGGGTTGCAAGAATTTTGTCGGAACGGAGACTTCTGTGGAGGCAAGAAACTGGTTAAAGGAAACTGAAGACCTCTTTGCTATCTTTGATGTGGAAGATCGTAGGAAAGTTCTGTTGGCGGTATGGCTATTGAAAGGGGAAGCTGCTTATTGGTGGGTAGTCACCACCACTACTAGACCAATTGAGACTTGGGATGACTTTAGGAGAAGGTTTGGACTAAAGTTTTTATCATCAGCAGAAGAGAACCTTCAGCTAGAGAGGTTCCTATCTCTAAAGCAAGGGGACATGACCGTTAGGGAATACGTGGATAAGTTCAATCAACTTGCTCAGTTCGGTCTAGAATGGGTTAACACCGCTCAGAAGAAGGCCCTACACTTTGCTCTAGGATTGAATGAGCCATTGCGCGGTTTGGCCATATCTCATATACCCCTGGGGGCGACCTTCGAGAGTTTGGTGAATATGACCCTACTTCAAGAGGAAGATAAAAGTGGCAAGAAGGAGGTCAAGGCAAATGAGTCCCAAGGCAAGAAGGAAGATACCGAGAAAAGAGATAAGAACAACAACAAGGCAAGAAAGACAAGAAAGTGCAACTTCTGTAGGATCACTGGGCACATAGCCAAGGATTGCAGGAAGAAGAAGAGGAAGTTAGGCAAGTGTTTTCATTGCGGAGAATCTGGACATCTTAGCAAGGATTGTCCCAAGAAGCATGGACAAGGGCAAGGACAAACTCAGCAAGTAGGACCCTCTGGAGGGCAATTGCAGGCTCTCCTCGCTCTTCCAGCTTTTGATCGACGTAGAGTTTTTATAGAAATTCATGTTTACATTTCTGATTTTCCTGTTCGCACCTTATTTGATTCTGGCGCATCGCATAGTTTTATCTCTTCTGATATTGTTGAAAGTTTGCACCTAAGTACTAGCTTAGTTGAGGATCCCGTTTGTGTTTCAAATCCAATTGGGGGTTCCGCCCATCTGTCTATGATTTGTGTGGATTTGAAAATTTCTATCTTGGCCGTAGAATTCACGTGTAGTGCTTATGTTCTCGGGGTCACGGGATATGGGTTGGTCTTGGGCATGGATTGTTTATCCAGTTATGGAGCCATCCTCGATTGTGAGCATAGGGTGGAGAGGCTCATGACTCGCCTCGGTAACACCCTAGAAATTTCTTGTAACCCTAGAGGTCCCGTCATGTTATGTTATCTTGAATCTCTCGACTCGTCCATCGATGATCTGCAATCTGTAAGGGTGGTCCGAGACTATCCCGATGTCTTTGAAGAAGTTAAGGGGTTACCCCCTAAACGAGAGATAGATTTCCGCATTTATCTAGTTGATAATGCCAAGCCAGTATCATTGCCCGTTAGGCACATGGCCGCTCGTGAAAGAAGGAAGCTCAGTAAGCAAATCAAGGAGTTGCTTGAGAAGAATTTTATTAGGCGAAGCATTTCTGAATGGGGTGCTCCGGTGGTATTCGCTACTAAGGCGGATGGTTCGCTTCGTCTATGTGTTGATTATCGAGAGTTGAACAAGCTGATAAAGAAGAATAGGCATCCGTTACCGAGAATTGTTGATCTCTTCGACCAGCTTGTAGGTGCTTCTGTTTTCTCTCAGCTCAATCTAGCCACCGGATTCCATCAGCTTAGAGTGGCTGAGGATAGCATTGATAAAACTGCGTTTAGGATTCTAGATGGATTCTTTGAATGGCTTGTCATGCCATTCGGTTTGACTAATGCACCCGCCTACTTCGTAGATTTGATGAGTAGGGTGTTCAGGGAGTTCCTTAACAAGGTTGTTGTTGTCTTCGTGGATGATATTCTGATCTTCTCAAAGGATGAGGAAGAGCATGCTAGGCATCTCAAGGAAGTGATGAATACGCTTAGAGTGCATCAGTTGAAAGCCAAGTTCTCCAAATGTCATTTCTGGAGAAGGGAAGTTCGGTTTCTTGGACATATAGTTTCTAAGCAAGGCATAGCGGTGGATCCCGCGAAAGTGGTTGTGGAAGACTCCTAGGAGTGCAACCGAAGTAAGAAGCTTTCTCGGTTAGGCGGGCTACTATAGGAAGTTCATCAGGGACTTCGCTAAGATTTCAGCCCCTCTTACTAAGTTGACGAAGAAGAACTTAGTCTGTGCATGGGACTTGGAGTGTGAGCTTTCTTTTCAAAGGCTCAAGAGAGCCCTTACCTCAGCTCCAGTTTGGCAACGTGGATTGACACTGTTTTCAAGAGATAGTTTTCTGCATGGGATACCGTATAGTATGTAAATGAGATCCAAGATTCACTAACGAATCTTGGAAAGCTTGATTGAACCATGAGCACGCAGTTATGTTTAAGCCAAGTATTTTAGGCAAAGAATAAGTGGAAGTGGAACGAGAAGCAACGGTGAAATGAGTTCTAACTCATATTTTGGGAACAAGAATTAAGAACTACGGAATTGCGAAGATAAAAGACGGTCAGGGCACGATGGGATTAAGCACAAGAAAATGCGGCTTAGAAGATTGAAGTCTAGATACGCGCATTTAATCTCTTTCTAAGAGTATATCCTTGATCCCTATTGTTCCGTAGAGCTTACTAGCATGCTACCTTTTAAGTATATCCTCTCAGTCCTATCCTCAATCTTAGTTCTGTTACAAACCCCCTAAGGAGTATGGCTAGCCTATTTGTGATATATGGTTGGGGTGAAGAAGTTCGCCACCAAACTATTTGGGCTTTATGGGATATGGGTAATAATTGATAGATTTACAAAGAGAGCCCATTTTATTCCGGTGAAAAGCAAGAGGACCGTATCACGGCTAGCATCTATTTATCTTCAAAAGATAGTGCGGCTGCATGGAGTTCCTTCTAGCATAGTTAGCGATCGTGACCCAATTTTCACTAGCCAGTTCTGGAACAGTTTGCAAGAAGCAATGGGTACGCGATTGAATCTGAGTACAGCCTATCACCCCCGGACGGATGGCCAAACCGAAAGGGTGAATAGAGTGCTAGAAGATCTTTTGAGGTTTTGTGTTCTCGACTTCGGTGGTACTTGGGAAGACCACCTTCCTCTTGTAGAGTTTGCTTATAATAATAACTATCAAGCCAGCATAGGGATGGCACCATTTGAAGCTTCATTTGGGAGGCCGTGCAAGCCACCAACATGTTGGTGGGAAGACAACGGATAAGCTTATAATTGAGCCCGACATGATAAGGGACACATCCGAGAGGGTTGAATTGATTCGAAGACAGATAAGAACGGCCCAAGACAGACAGAAATCCTATGCAGACAAGCGAAGGACAGACTTGGAATTTAAAATTGGAGATATGGTCTTTGTGAAGATTTCTCCTTTGCGAAATATGGTTCGCTGACACCAAGGATCGTAGGACCCTTCCCTACTATAGAAAGAGTCGGGAAGATGACTTATAAGGTGGAATTGCCGAGAAGCTGGCTGGAGTGCATAATGTCTTTCATGTCTCGCATCTCCGGAAGTGTTTGCACAGACCCGCCAAAGTGGTTGAACCAAGTATTCTTGAAGACATGGAGGTAGAGGATGAAGCAACCCTGAGACGAGCTCCGATTCGTATCATGGAAATGAAGACAAAGAAGTTAAGAAGCAAAGAAGTTAAGCTTGTTAAGGCGCAATGGAGTGAAACAGAGGGAGACGCAACTTGGGAAACCAAGGAGAAGAGGCGCGTGCTTTATCCATTTCTCTTGGAGGATACATTTTCATTCTCTTTTCCTAGATTGGTATATCTTCCCTTTGCTATCCATGCTTATCTAGTTTATCTTGTTTCGTAAATCTTGTCATGAGAACCTTAGGTAGAAACCCTTGGTTGAAACATGTATTTGAAACATGTTATGTTTGATGTTTGCAAATGGTTGCAAGTGTTTGCAAGTGAATACTCGTGGATGCATAATACACGTTAGGCACTAAGATCGGCTCACACACTTTCATACCGCATATGCATGAGTGTTTATGCTTATTCATGGATAAAAACTTGTTATGCTATCACGTGGATGTTGCATATGGATGAATGTTATGTGCACTCATGTAGAGATTATAAATTATGTTAGGAATTTGCATACATATGGACTCATTTCACTAACATATTTTGCATTAAGGGGGTTTACTGAATCAGCAACCTCCTGATTTTCGCATTAGATAAGTACATATACACACACCTTTGCATATGATCATACAGCATTTAGAACCTTTTAAGGACAATGATTGCTCGTGGATGATGTTTTGAGTAGATGGATGATGGATGGTAGGATACGTTCTTCCTAACTTGGAGATTTCGGGGATGAAATCCTTTAAGGAGGGAGAATGTAACAACCCGTATTTTTGAATAACATGTTATAACATAAATGGAGGCAGAATTAAACTGTAAAATCTGAATCAAGGGAAACGGGCTGTGCCATTGCGTTCGTCTTGGAAAAATACGCGAAATAGAGTCTGAGTTTTCGAAAATCGGAGTCCGTATGACCAAGATATGGCCTCGCGAAGTTTCACGAAAACTTCACAAATTAAAGTATACTTAATTAAGTGAAATGGGTTGCGCAGAGAAATATATATATATTGATATATATATATTGATATATATATAATTGAAAATTAAATAAATAAATATGCAAAAATGTTCAAAACAGCGAATTGGGAGAGGGGAATAACCGAACCGGCCGATTTTTGAGGTCGACCCAAGCCCGCTGGGTCGACTAGGGGTTAATCCAGGGTGTTTGGCTATCAACCCGTGGGCCGATTTGCTCAAATGCAGATTTTGCATTTGAATGGTTCTCATGGTTCAGCTTTAATCTAAAGGCCCTAGATGGTTCCTACACTTGACTTCTTCCCCAAGACATGCTTTGATGGCTTGGATTGAATCTAGGGTTAATCCTATGGCTAATACTATCCTAATCCTCTATAAAAAGACCCCAAACCTAGCCTAAATCACCATTATTCAATCCTACAACTAAACTATGTCAAATTTGTTCCTTTCATGGCCTCCACTCTCATGCTAAAATTTCTAGGTTAATTTCTATGAGAGATTTTGAGTTCATACAAGTGTTTTCAAACTTGTATGAGTGTTCTTAGCTTGCATTCAAGTCAAGTTGCAACATTTCTATTTCAAAGCAAGGGTTTTTATTGAATTGGCTCAAGAGTTTTCATTTGGAGCTTGCATATTTGGGTTTTTGGTGCTTGCATAAGGGCTTCGTCTCAATCTTTATAATAAATATTTATTTGTATCTTCATAGCATTGTAAGCCCTTTTTCTACTTTATTTCTTTGAACTCTAAAGTTAAATGAATGATGCAAGTTTGGGGTTGATCATTATATGCAAGTTTGGTTGATCATTATATGCAAGTTTGGTTGGTCATTATATGCAAATTTGGTTGATCATTATATGCAAGTTTGGTTGATCATTATATGCAAGTTTGGTTGATCATTATATGCAAGTTTGGATGATCATTATGCAAGTTGGTTTAATCGTTTTGTATGACACATGTTGCTATGTTATGCAAGTTTGGGTTGATCATGTTATCATGTTATGCAAGTTAAACTTGAGGTTTTGAGCATAAAGCTCCAAGCTTTATATTAAAGGTTGCATTTTGGCAACATGAAAGTTATCATATCCCTTATGATAACTTGCATGTGAGGCAAAATGCGAACTTCTAGCAACTTCTACATGTCATTTATCACCATGTATCACTCATATGCTAAGTTTGGTTTTATGCATGCTTTTGAAGCCTAATAATGCAATATGCAAGTATATGAACATATGTACATTTCATATGCCACCATGTTAAACTTGTGGCTTCAACACATTTATGTCATGGTTATGCCAAGTTCCCTGTTTTATCCTTTATGCGTTGTTGCGATTATGTAAACGATGGGATTACGTTGGGGTTGGGTAACATAATGACATGAACATGATTTTTGTAACATGACGTGATATGTTAACTTGTAATTATGTTTTGGAAACATAATGGACATGACACTTAGAAAATATGAGTGTGGCCAACTCGAGGTTGGGTTGAGTTTGTAGCATAAATCTACCCGGACCCGCCCGGCTTAACTAGTGGCTACAAATAATAGGACCCAATGTGACAAGTTGGTCATGTTGTGCTCGAACCCGAGGTTAGACCTGGTTGTGGTGTAAAGCTACCCGGACCCGCCCGGCTTAACTAGTAACCACAACAAAGTCTAATGTGAGAGGTTAAAGCGCATTAAGTTAATTAATGCATCCTGATTAGGGTTAAGTCATGGTCCACTTAATACTTAACCAATTTGGGCTTGATGGATTAATCGAGGTTAAGTCGGGAGCCTTGGGTACCCTTAACCGATTTAATCCACGTTTGGATCGGGTTAACCACATTTAACCCGTTAAGAAACCCTAGTTGTGTGGTCCTTTTCAGCAGTAACCTTCTTGGTAGTATCATAAGACCCTAGGACTAGGCTAGGGTGGGGCACGATTACTGGGCTGATTGTAAGAGACCAAAAGAGACGGCCGAATGATGCCCCGGTTGTTCAGGCGGACCATGGTCGTGCACATCAAGTCCGGAGTTGAACACGGGCTACGGTAGGTTTGGACTGTGCATCATGGAATGGTGTCAGAGGGTTACACCATAGGGCCTGATACACCCTAGGGTGGACCCTGCACAGTCAACTACATTACATGATTAAGCTGTATGACACCGACACTTGACGAGTTAGGCTTATAGGGAGCCGATCGACTAGACCGTGTAGTTGGACCTTGATTTAGGTCACCTCATGATAGTGGTCCAAGCTTGGGCCAAGGGATCAATTCTTGTTTTTACTTGACATGTTAGAATGCTAGTACACCCGTGGTGCAAAACTTAACCTTGATTATGCGATGTCACCTTTATCTATCTTGGTAGATAATCATCATGCTAGTATGTTGTTATCCTTATGTTCACCTCAGCTTCTCATGCTAGTTAACTTTACTAGTTCATGGACAGTTAGTAGTAGGGCTTACCAGTCTTTTTGACTGACCTGTTTTCTTTCGCCTCTTTTCTTCCGTTTCCCCCCCTCAGGTTCTCAGGGTGGGAACATTGGAGCTTAGCTTGGATCTTTACAGCTTGCTTACTGGATTTGCTCATGTACGGTTTTGGACATTGAGCTAGCTATGGTTTATCACTTCACTTTGGGGATAGTACTTTATGTATTTCAGTTTTTCAGTTTATGCTAGACTTTGTTTGTTGGAAAATAATGCTCAAGTACTTTGTTGTAATATGACTATGGTTTTGAAATGCTAGTTTAATCCGCTGCTTTATTTACTCTGTTTTACTTATATGTTCTGTCTTGTGATATCTGCATGCATGTTTACCTTGTCTAAACACCCCTCCAAAGCTAGAGTGCTTGCAAGAGTTACCCTGGCGGAGGTGGGGTGTTACAGGTATTTGGAGGATTCAGCCATTGGTGGTTTTTTTTTAAAAAAAAATTGTTGAAGTAGAAGAAGAAAGTGAGGAGGATGGGAGAGCACAATTTTAGATATTCGAAATCTGCTCTGATATCCTAAAAGAATTCAAATTTCTCCTTGCATTTCACTATTCTCATTACCTTTTTGTAGGCATTCAGGGCTATCAATATTTACATAAATACATTACATAAATAACCCGCATTTATTCTTTTGACATTAATTATATATATTACATATATGCAATATATAATAACATATATAACCATTGACAACTTCTACCATTAATATTTACATAAATACATTACATAAATAACCCGCATTTGTTCTTTTGTCATTAATTATATATATTACATATGCGTAATATATAATAGCATATATAACCAATGACAACTTCTATCATTGATATATGGTATTTAATAAATACCATATATCAATTATTCTAACAACACTCACACTTCGTAAAATGCAAAACAAATTTCAAAGATGAAATTTATTAGACAATTATAAAATGTTCGATTGGCTACTTTTATAATGAATGAAATTGATTGGTCTACAAGAGTGGAATGCTTTTTGACTAAATGAATGCATAGATGAACTGATGAAAGCATGCAAATCTCATATTTGGTTATCATAATGTACATTGTATGAATTTGATATGGTCCATATAACAAAATCAGTAACGGAACGTTTGCTCTGTAACTCATGCCATACGTGCTTCAGCAACGGTGTACTCCTATGTCACTCACAATCAGAGCACCATAAGTAAAGCATGCTTCACAACAGTTCGGCCACACCACTCACCACTGCAACGTTTGCTCTGTATCAATGCGCCGACTATATGGCTGTGGCTGGACTGTACATTTGTAGCGCTTCGCTTCTTCACATTAGTCTCCGCTGTTAGGACATAATTTGAACTTTATCTTTTAATTCATGTTTGTCTGTGTATTCAAAGTGTTTATTTATTAAGTGTCAAGTCCATTCATCAAGAGTTGTGTTTATTGACATCAAAAAATGATAAATTTATAAGAAATTGTCAAAAAAATGATTTTGAAAATGACTCTGCTGTTTTCTGAAGGCATTACAGTATCTATATGTTTGGCTCTGAGAGTATGAGCTGTACAAGATTAATCATTCCTTAAAAATATCATCCCTAAAGAATACGTCTTGAAAATATCCTTCCTGAAGAATATGTCCACAATACTCTCCCTCAAGTGGGAGCGTAAAGGTCATGAATGCCCAACTTGGACAATAAGGAAGAGAAAGCTGAAACACCAAGTGCCTTCGTGAAAATATCGACCAACTGAAATTTAGTATCAACATGCGCCATAGATATCACACCATGCATCAACATTTCCCGCATGAAATGACAGTCGATATCTATATGCTTAGAGCGCTCATGAAAAACTGGGTTGGAAGCTATATGGATGGCAGCTTGATTATCACAGAACAAACGAACTGGTTGGTGATGTTGGACGCCAAGTGAAGCCAATAGAAGTTGAAGCCATTTAACCTCAGCGCAGGTATAAGCCATGGTACGGTATTCAGCCTCTACGGATGAGCGAGAGACAGTTGATTGCTTCTTCTCTTCCATGAAATAGGAGAACGTCCCAAAGTCACAAACTATCCACTAATAGAGCGCCGAGAAATAGGACAACTAGCCTAATCCGAATCACAAAATGCATATAGTTACAAGTCACAGTCAGCTCGTAACATTAAACCTTGACCTGGATGACATTTCAAGTACCTCAACATACGAATGGCAGCATCAAAACGATCTTGTCTCGGAGCTTGCATGAATTGAGATAAAATATGTACAGCATATGATAAATCGGGTCGAGTGATAGTAAGATAAATCAATCGACCAACCAAGAGCTGATACCGTGCCGGGTCTTTGAACAGTGTACTAGTGGACAAAGCCAAATGGTGATTATTTGCCAAAGGTGACTCAACAGGCTTGCATGCAAGGAGACCAGCCTCCTCTATTATGTTTAATGCATACTTATGTTGGTTGAGGAACATACCTTCTAAAGATCGCGCACATTCGGTGGCAAGGAAATATTTCAGAGGACCTAAATCTTTAAGATGAAAACAATCTTCCAGGTAGTGCTTAAAAGATGTGCATAAAGTAGGATTATTTCCTGCAACCAAAGTATCATTAACATACATAAGAACTAACAAGATATCTCCTCCTTTTCGATGTGTGAAAAGTGTATGATCAGCATGAGATTGTCGAAAACCATATTTTTGGAGAGAGGTAGTAAGTTTGTGAAACTAGTTATATGGTGATTGTCGTAGACCATAAAGGGACTTATGGAGACGACACACCTTGCTAGGAGAAGCACCAGAAAAACCGTAAGTACGACGCATATACACCTCGTTCAAATCACCATGAAGAAAAGCGTTATTGACATCCAGCTGATGTACTTCCCAGTTTCTAGCAACAACACTACTAAAAAGTATGAACGGTGACCATTTTTGCCACGGGAGCAAAAGTGTCTGTATAATCTTTGCCCTCTTTTTGGTGATTACCAAGAACAACCAAACGTGCTTTATGTCGTTCAACCGTGCGATCTGATCTAAATTTAACTTTGAACACCCATTGACAACCAATTGGTTTCTTCTCGGAAGGCATATCAGTAATCTTCCAAGTGTGATTTCTCTCTAGTGCATCAATCTCAGCCTTCATAGCTTTGCGCCAATGTTCATGTTGTGATGCTTCTTTATATATGACTTAGGTTATTTGCTTGTACTTAAAGCAATAACAAAATTACAATGGCTAGCATTAAACCTATCATATGTAAGATAATGAGCTATAGGAAACCGCGTACCTGAGGAAGGTGATGGCTTGGATGCAGAGGAAATGGAGTGTGTATGTCTAGCCGAATGGCAAATATAATTCGAATGCCATGCAGTGGGTCGACGTTGACGAGTCGGTGAAGCTGACGTATTATCAAAACAAGCCGAGGCTTCAAACGGACGAGGTGGACAATATGTCATAGGCACACTAGGAGTGTTGTCAGCTGCAGGCGCAAGGTATGCGGGAACATCCTCATTATCGCGCACATGCATAGTGGGTGCAGGCTGTCGTGTGGTCTCATGTATACTGATGGCTTGCTGGGTTGTGCACGGTCTACGTGTGTATACGAGGGGAGAACGAGGGTGTGTATGCTACGAAGGATCGACAGCCGATGAACTCCCCCTATCTTCACGTGAGGATGAGTCGAAGATAGGTGCTGGATCTCTAGTATTACCAAGCACTCCAAAGTCTAAATCAATAAATTCCATTGATAAATTTTGCGGTGACTCAACTTGAGATTCTGTCACAAATGGGAATACATCTTCAATAAATCGAACATCTCTCGAAACAAATAACTCCCTTGTTTCCAAATAATAAACATGCCATCTTTTCTTTCCAAAAGGATGCCCTAAAAATACACATTTCCAACTACGAGGAGCAAACTTATCCTTAGTTCATGGTTTTTTATGTGCGTAGCACAAACAACCGAACACTTTTAGTAACTCTAAATTTGGAGCTTTACCAAACAAAAGCTCATATGGTGACTTGCCATCATGCAACTTAGTAGGAGTTCGATTAATTAAGTGAACTGTTGTTTTGACACATTCTTCCCAAAAACGAATAGGAAGTGAAGCATGAAACATCAAAGCTCTAGCTACTTCAAGAATATTCTTGCGTTTTTGCTCAACCCGCCAGTTTTGCTGTGGAGTGCCCACACAGGAGGATTGAAATAATATTCCCATTTTTTGATAAAACTATAACAAAGATGTAGTGATGAATTCCGTGCCTTTATCATATCTTATGTTTTTGACAACTTTTTCATATTGAGTTTTTACCATAACATGAAAGTTACGTAAGAAACCAGGTACTTCACTTTTCTCCTTAATTAGGTATACCCAAACCGCACGTGAATAATCATCAACAATTGTGAGAAAATAATGTGAACCAGAAGAAGAAGAAGAAGATTATGTATAAGGACCCCATATGTCACAATGAATTAAACTAAACAAATCATCAGCTTTTTTCTCACTTAAAGGAAAAGCAACACGAGTTTGTTTGGAACGAAAACATACATCACAAGAGTCTAACTCTTTCTTTATTTTGCTGTTCTTACTAGCACTACTAATATAAGATAAATGTTGACTCGAAGGATGACCAAGACGACGATGCAAAAGGAGAGTTGATTCTGTGGATGTAGCATGAGACAAAATCGGATGCTCTATTTCCCGAAAAACATACACTCCATTCCTTAGCTCATCGAGTCCAATCACCATCCTTGTTAAGTGGTAAATGTTACAATGCAATGTGAGTCTAGAACAAGTTGCCTAACAGAAATTAAATTGCATTTGAGATTAGGAACATATAGCACGTCTTTGAGTACTAATCCATTTCCTAACTTCACAATTCCTTTAGAAGTTGTCGCCGTTTTCACACCATCGGGAAGACTTACGGGACTATGAGGCAAATTACAAACATCAAATATATTGTTCAAAGTTCCTGTCATGTGGTGAGATACACCACTATCAAGAAGGCAAGTACACTTGTTATACTTACCAAACAACTTATCATTGGATTGGTCCCTCTCAAGAAGAGTGATCAAACGCTGCATTTATTCATTAGAGAAACCTACACTAGGACTAGCATCAGTATGGGTGCTGCTACTAAAGGCCTGTTGAGAAGCATTAGCCATGGTTGCGGATGGTGAGGACTGCCTACGACCACCTGAGGCTCCCCCTCGTCCACGACTGCCCCTACCTCTGCCACCCCTTCCTCCATGCTTGGGAAAACCAATACGTTGATAGCAACGCTCATAGTCATGGCCATGTTTCCCACAATGAGTGCATGTTGATGAAGAGGAGTTAGTACAACTCGGAGGTGTATTATGGGTAGGAGGTGTGGCCGAATTAGAAGCGGACTGAACGACAAAACTCACAATTTCAGTTTTATCATCGCGCTCCTGATAATGCTTTTTTGTCATTCTTCCTGAGATGCCAAAGAGAAGGCTTTGTTTAAATTAGGAAAAGGATCCATGCTGAGAATTTGAGTACAAAGAGCTTTGTATTGCTCATCACCAAGCCCTAACACAAAATCATGAGTCTTGTCTCTCTCAATCGAGCATGCAGTTTGGCGGCGGCAGCACACATGCACCCACAAATCAGATCTTACTTGCCATAAAGTGCATCCCACAATGCCACAAATTTGTTGTAATAAGACACAACAGATAGATCTTTCAACAAAGCGAATGATACTCTGATTTCAGTTGATTAAGGCGAGGACCATTCGAAACACAATAGCGTTCTTGTAGATTTTTCCATATATCTTTTGCAATTTTAAGAGACACAATACTAAGTTGAATAGACTCATTGATAGAACCGAAGATCCAAGAACAAATTTTGTTCTAGAGCATTAATAATAGTCTGCTCCCATATATCATAATTGTCTCCTTTTAATAAACACTTAGACAATGAATTATTAGGACCTTCAGATGGATGCAAATAATATATGGAGGAAGCATCATGAATTAATTGAATTGGACGGTTACCATTGTCACCTAAACCCATGGAGAAAAATCAAAGAAAGAATGATGTTGTGCTGGAACATCGTGCGCTAAGACAAGGCTGCGATGACGGACAAGAAGCGAAAGGCAAACGGTTTCTGCGGCGAAGAGGTTTTTTTTGAGAATTAATAAACCATTCGATCTGATACCATGATAAATTTATAAGAAATTGTCAAAAAAATGACTTTGAAAATGACTCTACTGTTTTCTGAAGGCATTACAGTATCTATATGTTTGGCTCTGAGAGTATGAGTTGTACATGATTAATCATTCCATAAAAATATCCTTCCTAAAGAATACATCCTAAAAATATCCTTCCTGAAGAATATGTCCACAATAAAAAGTGCCTATTTCTAAGGTCACATAGTCCGTTATATGTATGTGTGGTCTTTTGTAAGCAAGTAAGGAAGTAAGAAAGTAAAAATATAATATTATTTTTCTTCATCTGCCACATGCTGCAGCTTGATGCATCTTTTTCTTTTATGCCATGTATCTCTGCAGACGTTACGCTGCTCATTTTGTGTCCAGTGTTGATGGTTCACGCTTCAGTCTCATGGAGTGCTCTTTTGCTTCATGCAAACTTTTAGTTATATTATCCATCTTAAGATATTATCGTGCATAAATGCTGAAACACCCCATCTCCGTTAAGGTCACTCACAAAAGGAATGCCTTAATTTTGGTGGAGCATTATAGGTAAAAGATGCAGATAAATTACAAGACAGACAATTAAAGCAGCGAAAAATAAATTAAACTTTATTTCATTGATAAACAACTTGTACAAAGATTGTTTTACAATACCAAAGTATCCTGTCTTGCTTACAAAAATAAAGAAGCATAAAGTGATTTCCCCAAATAAAGCATGAGCCAGCCATAGCAGTAGAAGAGAGAGTCCAAGGCAACACGTCAAAGAGTCTTCAAGCTTGGAAAGAGTAATGGTCCAAACAAACCTGAGCTATTCCCTCCCTGACTACCGAGGGGGACGGAAGAAAAGAGGCGAAAGCAAAACTAGGTCAAATATAAAGTCTGGTAAGTCCAGTGATTCTTAGTATTTAAATGAGGAAAAGGGTCATGACATGAATAAGTTAAATATAAGACTAAACCATAGTAACAAGATAATATGGGATAAGCATGGGATATGGCAAGATAAACTGAATGTACCGATAAACTGATTGTACTGATAAACTGAATGTACTGATAAACTGAATGCGCTTCTACTCCTTCTCTGCTTCGCAACTACCCTATTTATACTGATTTCTATATCTCTGCACTACCTAATTGTTGTCCAAGCTAGTAATCTATGATCATATGATAACGTGATCCCAATCCCCGTAATTGCGGTTGCCTTTAGGTGCGCTTCTATTATGGTGATTCCGTTTATTATTTAGATCTAATCTAGGGTTTACTATCGAGTACTCACTAGATTCAACCAGAGTTTACACTACCCAGGGCCACTGGGGTTTATGCTACCTATTGAACGCTTCTCGGATTTAGGATTTACGCGACCTAGGTCCAACTAGGGATTATGCTACCTACTTTGTATTAATTTTCCATGTGTCTGTGTCAGTCGGCCCTCTCTTGCGTGTAGATACTCTGTACTGGCCCCACCATAAGGTGTATCAAGCCTTATGATAGCGACCCGGCACGATTCAAGATGCACAGTGTATAACTACTAACACCCAGTGCCCGCTTTTTCCACTCCGGAGTACGTGCACGCCCGTAAACTGTCGGAATCTACACTGACGTACCCCCTACCGCTATTTTTGACCGCTTATAATCAGCCTAGTAATCGTGCCCCACCCTGCCTAGTTTCAGGGTACCATGATACATCTATGTGGGTTACTGCTGAAATGAGTCCCTGTTACCAGTGTTTCCCGCTAGTTAAGTTCGTGGGCCTATATATACAAATATTACCCACCTATACGAGATGTACTTAACCCTCCCACCGATTCTAGCATGTTTTCTTAATGGTTAAGTTTGTGGGCCTATAATTTCTAATATTACCCATCTATACGACGTGTACTTAACCTACCCACAGATTTCAAGCACTTTATTTAATGGTTAAGTTTTCTGGGCCTATATTTACTAATAATACCCACCTACCCAACGTGTACTTAACCTCCTACTCGTCAAGTCGTGTTGGTTAAGTGGTTCTTGTTAACTTAACCTATCTTGCTTATCATGTTGGATTGGTTAAATATTGCCTTCTCGTGTTAACTTAACCCTTCGCATCCATCGTGTTATATAATTGGTTAAGTGTTTTCCTCTTGTATTACCTAACCCCACCACATGTCATTATATATTGGTTAAGTGTTACTTTATTTAACTTAACCCTATCATTTGCTTAATTAACATGTTACAACGGTTAAGTATTCTAAATTTACTTAACCTCACCCACTTGCCTAGTTAACAGGTTATAGTGGTTAAGTGTTCTAATTTTACTTAACCTCACCCATCAGTTTAGTTAAAATGTTGAATTGGTTAAGTGTTACCTTAATTAACTTAACCCTACCAAATCTTGTCTTAGCTTTAATTCATTTATTAAAGCAACAACCACTCACATTAGACAGGTATTGTTGCGATCACTGGATGTGCCAGTCGGTTCCGGGCAGCTTTACATCGCAACTCAGTCTAACCTCGGGTTCTTATTGGGCTCAAAGCTTTAACCTCTCACATTAGATAGGTATTGTTGTAGCCGGGCAGGTCCGGGCAGTTTTACACCACAACTCAATCTAACCTCGGGTCAGACATATTCATATTTTCTACAATGTACACATATTTAGGACAAATTCTATATGTAAATTATTCCTAATTTACTTATGCCATAATTACTCTTTTAATGTACATTATCAATACTTATTATTATGGCCCACTTTCTCTTTAAATCATGTTTATAATTTTTGGTATGTAAATTATACAAATTAAGTGTCACTAACCATAATTATGCTAAACATGACAATTACAAGTAATTTCAAATTATTAGTCAGAATAGGCTATACCCCACCTTCCCAAACTCGCCATAATAGTCATGCCCAAAATCACTATGTAACACCCCGCCTCCGCTAGGGTCACTCGCAAAGGAATGCACTAGCTTTAGAGGGGCATTATTGGTAAACATGCACAGAAATATCACAAGACAGAACATATATAAATAGCGGAAGTAAAATCAAACTTTCATAACATGAATAAATAAGGTCTAAAGCCTTTTACATCAGAGTACATCAAAACCTGTCTTGCAATAGTAAAGAAGCATAAAAACTTTTTAATAAATTATTCCCCAAGTAAAACAGTAAAGTAGCCATAGCCAAGAGAAGTCCAAGCCATCCATGATGACCTTCAAGCAGAAGAAGTCCGAACTAAACAGCATTGTTTCCTCCCTGAAACCTGGGGGGGGGGAAACGGAAGAAAAGAGGCGAAACAAAACGGGTCAGTCAAAAAGACTGAGTAAGTCCTGTCTACTTCCAGTATAAAAACAGGTAAAGGTAACATGACATGCATAAACTGAAAGTAAACATAAGGATAACTACAAGATAGATAAACCAGGGTAGCCGGTTGAGCTACTGCGGCAAGGTAAACTAAGGTATCATGATAAACTACGGTGCTATGATAAGTCAAGGTATCACATCATCAGATTTCTATCGAGTACATTATCCCAAGGTATCTACCCCGTCTAACATCCCACGGTATCTATTATGTATATTCTTCCTAGTTCTAACATGTATATTTGCTCTGCACCTCTCGTACTAGTATCCCTTACCCGCGTCATGTGTTAACCATGAACGTCCCTTGCTCAAAGTCGTGTAATGGTCCATGTCAACCTAATATATCACATATATAGGTTACTCAAAGCATATGTTTCTTACCATGTATATAAGTTCAGTCCTTTGCCGTACCTCGTACGGGCTTCCTCATGTCGTATTATCCTTGAAGTCGTTTGGACTGTCACCCTTGTTCTAGCTAGGCTCTTCTATATGAATCATCGTTTGAACTACTAGGACTTACGCCACCTAGCGCCACTAGGGATTACACTTACCTATTGCACGCTTCCGTATTTCGGTTTGGGTTAAACCACCTAGGCCACTAGGGATTACGCTAACCCTCAACCGCGCCCTTTTTCCCACGTATTCATCGTGAATCGTTTTCTATAACTGTATGCATATGTATCACATCGTGCCATCCGAGTCCTGTCACAGGGAAAAACAAGAAATACATGACTCGGTCGGGAGCTTTAGATTTATCTCCTGATGCAGATACTAAGGTCTGCTTTTCTACACGTGGCTATGGTCCCACGAGACCCCTCCCTCAACTAGTGAAAGGCAACACAAGAGAAAATCTTGCTTGAGAACTACACTCCGGCCAGCCCACATCCTACGGCCTACCTCACCCATAATTAGATAGCAAATCATGGTCTGTTGGGTGTTCCCTGCCTTTCCGTACGTACACGCTTGACTCAAGATGGTAGATGATCGACGAACTTGCTATCTCGGGCACCTTATGTATTCGTCGACTCACTGCTATCCACCCCAGTCTTTAGGTCGCTCGCATAGCAACCAAGGCATATTCTTGGTTCTTCTACCGCAGACCTCAACCTCTCGTGAGCCTAGTATAATGACCTGGCAGCTCACAGAGGGATCCCAAGAATATCCTCACGTTCCCCGAAGCCGCTGCTTCGTTACCCAGTTCGTTGGAGCCTTTATCAAAATCAGATAGCCTGCTTCTGCACGCATACTTAAACGTTGACCTAACGTATCGGGTTACTAATCTATCTAAGAAATGGTCCAAATTTCCTTGACTAAGAATTATTACTTAGTTTCCCTTAACTAAGGTTTACCACTTAGCCTTATTTCCATACTCCTTGTTAACTATGCTTATTTACCTAATCCTCCGAATTAGGGTTTATCTAATGGGTTAAGTGTCACTTAAGTTCATAACTTAGCCCGTCTACAAACCATGTCAAAATTGGCTAAGTATCCAAGTCCAAGACTTAACCCTACAAACCATGTGTCAAGTTGGTTAAGTATATCAAGCAATCCATGACTTAACCTTGTCTAATTATCATTTTAGATTGGTTAAGTATACATTAATTTGACCTTATCAAATTACCGAGTCAAATCGGTCAAGCGTATTCGAAGCGATTCGTGACTTAGCCTTATCATGTTTTCACGTTAGATTGGTTAAGTATAGGTTAACTTAACCTCATCAAATTAACAAGTTAGATTGGTTAAGTATAGGCCACTTAACCTCACCAAACCATCGTGTTAAATTAGTTAAGTGTTTAACTTAACCCCATCCGATTACCATGTTTAGATTAGTTAAGCCTAATCTTAACCCCATCCATTAACTGTATTATACGGTTAAGTGTCATTAAGAAAATTTACTTAACCTGATCACGTTATCGTATTGGATTTATTAAGTGTTGGTTAACTTAATCCCGTCCACTAGTCGTATAAAAATGGTCAAGTGTCATTAGGCAAATCAAGTTACTTAACCTACCCAAGCTTATCATGTTTTGTTAAGTATCATTAGCCTAATCAAATTACTTAACCCATTTGTCCATATCATATTTGGTTAAGCCTCATTAATCAAATTAACTTAACCCTATTATGTGGCATTAATTTAATTAATGCACCCTCAACCTCTCACATTAGACCTTGTTGTGGTTACTAGTTAAGCCGGGCGGGTCCGGGTAGATTTACACCACAACCTAGTCTAACCTCGGGTCTTAAGCGCGACATTACCAACTTCTCACATTGGGTCCTATTGTTTGCAACTACTAGTTAGGCCGGTCGGTTCCGGGTAGTTTTACGTTGCAAACTCAACCCAACCTCGAGTTGGCCACACTTATATTATCTAAGTTCATCATGTTTCCAAAACATGTTACAAGTTTTTCAAGCATTTGGGTAGACCTAACTTAATAGGTAAATTCCCAAAGGGTAGACCTAACTTAATAGGTAAATTCCCAAGCTCATGTTTTTATGCATACTTACATGCCATCTTCCATGTTATCTTTCAAGTCATATTTCCAAGTATAAACATATGTCATAATCAAGTTAAGATTTCACGACATGTTCATGTTTATCTAACTACCCAAAAATCGTATTTTCCCAACGCAAGCAAAGCGAGTCAACATAGTAAGAATACTATGTCACATATTGGTCTCAAAACATGCATGATGCCAAAAAGGGATTGGCTTCCACATGCATAACATCATAAAGGGATTAGCCATAAACATGCATAGTGTCATAAGGTAATTTGGCCACAAACATGCATATTATCAAAAAAGGGGTTTGGCCATAAACATGCACAACTTAAAAGAGGAGATTGGCCACGAGCATGCATAATCTTATAAAGGATATGGCCACAAAATCGCATGTTACCATAAGGGGTTTGGGTTCATAAACATGCACAAGTCCCAAAATTTTATCTTAGCCAATGTTTCACACATAAAGTGGTTCCTAAAGGTTCATGCTAGCATTTCGTGCATAAAGATCCAAACTTGCAAGTTAAACTAGGTTATGCATAGCATGAGAGACATGATTAAGTCACTCACATGGCCTAAAATCATAAACATGAACACAAGAGGCAAGGTAAGGTTCATATAGGTTCGCATAATCATGTTTAGCCTCATTTTATCCCATGTCAACATTAAAAATACCGTTTTGATCCAAAAGTAGCTAGAACTTACATAGTATGGCAAGAGGACTAGGAGCATGAATCGTTTTGGCGAAGAAAGGTGGCTCCTTTGATGAAGATCCGTCATGAAACTCACATAGCAACGTTGATTTGGCCTCTATTTGGTGTAGCAAGCTTGCACCTTTTGATTTGAACCCGATTTGAATGCATAGGCTCTAGGAATTGGAGATGGAGGCCATGATCAAGATTGATTTTGGCAGCACTTAGTTGCTAGGTTTGAATTTTTAGGGATTTAGGTTAGGTTTAGGGTCTTTTTATAGAGATTAGGATAGTTTTAGGCCCTAGGATTAGATCTAGGATTAATCTAGGCCACAGAAATCGTCACAGGCCCATCAGACCAGACCAAGACTGCATCCAGGTGCACCAGGCCACAAAACACGGAGTTGTGTTTTTGGACCCAGTCGACACCCAAGTCGACAGCCCTGTCGACTTGGGGTCCAGGGGTGTCGACAGCCCTGTCGACTCCCCTGTCGACATGGGCTTTGGCGGGAAAATTCCCGCCTACCCCAAAAATTGAACTTCCTAGGTGATTTTCAAACTTGAAAACCCTGAAAACTTTGACGGATCATAACTTGGTCATACGAACTCCGATTCTCGAAAACTCGGACTCTATTTCGCGTATTTTTCCGAGACGAACGCAATGGCATAACCCGTTTTACTTGATTCAGAGTTTAAAATTAAATTCTGCCTTGATTCTCGTTTTAACAGGTCATCGAAATACGAGTTGTTACACACTATGTCATATATTTGGCGTTCCACATCTAGATTTAGTATCCAAATTTACAGTTCATGTTAAAACTAGATTTCTAGTTTACAGTTTATGCCCAAAACTTGGTTTACGTGCCAATTACATATTTTGCGGCCAATTAACAATTTACCATTTACGCTCAAGTCTAATATGCATGTAAATTATTTACTATTATAGCCAATTCAGATTATGCCAACATATTTATTATGACAAATTAACTTAATTAAGCTACGCCCAAATTCCCGCGCCGTAATAGTACGTATAACATGATTTCACAAGTTTCTAAGTACTCATGAAATGAATCTAACCAAAGGAATAAGGGATAAGCACGAGAATTGACATGAAAGATTAGTCATGCAAAAATGAACCAAATACAAAAATAATTGTTCCAATAGGATGTACATACATAACAGTGAATA
Source organism: Allium sativum (assembly GCA_030737875.1). NCBI lineage: Eukaryota > Viridiplantae > Streptophyta > Magnoliopsida > Asparagales > Amaryllidaceae > Allium > Allium sativum. Next base: position 532,247,098 of record CM060913.1, on the reverse strand, counting down.
GGAATAAACTAGACAAGTTACACCCTAAATATGAGATCCAACATAATCAATGGAGACATAGGTGATTTGATCCAACATAATGCCAGTTCGGTGTACAATCATGATTTGTAACTATAGTGTTATGGGCATAAGCAACTAACCATAATAGTCATAGGAAATTAACCACAATAGTCCTAGGCAATTAACCACAATAGTCCTAGGCATGGTCATAGGTGGTAGTCTCATAGTTATGAATCATAGTCATAGGCAATAGTCTTATGTTCATAGTCATAGGCAATAGTCTTATGTTCATAGTCATAGGCATTAGTCTTATGTTCATAGTCATAGGAATAGGCAAAAGTCCCATAGTCATTGTCTTTGGCAATTAGCCACAATAATTTCTAGGCCACAATCGAGAATCAGATCCAAAGGCATAGATAACGTTAGATTTGACATAAGCATGAATCAAAGATAATTAACTTGCCAATAGGCACAGTTCTATATTTTAATTTATTACATTGAAGAGTCCAATTACACGTTCAAATCTAAGGAATAACTGAACTTACAGTGATCAGTTTAGAAAAGGCGATTTGCTATGATTTGCGTGGCGTTGCTTGAAGTCGTTGAATTAGCCTTTGATTCCCTTCTTGAAGCTTTAACTTGTTTTAAATCTCTTCTTGAAAAACTTGAGCAACATAACCTCATCTTAGATTTATATATTATTTTATTTTAATTAGAATTAGAGTAGAGTATAGACGTAGAGAAGTTGTGAGGAGAAAAATATGAGGCCTAGGGGTGCTTTTATAGCTGTTAGATCAATGTATAGGGCCAAAATCGCGTCTAGGTTCAGAAATGTAAATTCTGCCTAGATCTGGGGGTAGGTAGACCTCCCTTGGGGTAGGTCGACCTCCCTTGCCTGGGCGGGAATTTTCCCGCCCAGCCCAGTTCTGCGATTTTTGAATTTCTGAGCTGGTTCTGAATTTTTGTTGAAACTTCTTAACGTCATAACTCCTTCATACGGAGTCCGATTTACGCAAATTCGGACTCTATCCCAAGCAGGATTTCGAGACTAACACAATGGCGTAACCCATTTCCCTTTATTATACTTCTAAAAATTATTTATACTTTAATTTGTGAAACTTAATGTTACAGAATTCCGGGGTGTTACAAATGCTCCTTGTTACCCCCTTTAATTTAAAGCCTCAAGCTGCTGAACCACATTCACTTCCATTCTTGGACACATTTCCTGGCTTATGCGTCTCCAATCTCCTTGCTGAAGACATGTTATATGCGTCTATAAGATATGCATCAGCCTAGCCAAATGGATGTTAACATCTTTGCAATATTGAGGAGAAATGACATATTTATTTGGTTTGTTATGCTAAGGTCGGGGTTGTCAACTCCCTTGCTTTCATTTTTTGGGGATCATCAATGCAACGATCACTTTCAACGTCTTCGGTCCAAATTTAAATTTTGACCAATATAGGAATGTAAAAAAATTAAAACCCTGTATAAATACGATCATTATATTTATTAAACGTATAGTTTCTAAAAAATGAACACCCCAGCAGCACCTAAAGTAGAACAATTAATTAAATGTATTTTTACTCAAATACACATTTTTAATAAGTTAATCCACCCTATAAAATATGATCATTGACTTTTAGTAATATCTAAATTTTAATTGGTTTATCCACCTAAAAAAGTCAAATATCTTTCTCCTTCTCACTTCTGCGTCTTTCTTCTTCTCAGTTAGTTTTTAACAAGACTTCAATCCAACCTTAAAGGCACTAAGTATGGTTTAAATAATTAGTACTCTATATAAACTATGGCGTGTATGTTACAAAGTTATTCCATGTTTCATGCATAAGATGTGGAATTATTAAGCAACTAGCCAAATCAGACCCAACAGTGGAAATAAGTCCACATGAACAGTTTGCATATAAACCAAGCAGTACATAATTTGAGTAACATAAACTGAAGGATTCAAAATAAAAAAAAATGTACTGGCAGAAATGGTTTATTTATACCATAGTATCAAGAAACTCAGATACTATTTATAAGTTTGATTTTTTCAAGTGAACTCAAGATGGTAAGTATTTATTCCTAAGTAACATTACTGATCGTTTATTTTATAAGCATGGTAAAATGCATATGCTTTCTATTAAACGAACTACAAGGGAAATGCAACTGTGCACTCATCCTAATAAATACTTGGATTGTAATGAAATAAAGAAAAAAATGGTTAGCTTTTATTTATAAAATTGCATTGCAAATAGTGGGTATAAATCAAAAAGTAACATACTCTAAGTATATTAGCCGTACAAACAAAACATCTGGTATAGCTGCAAGCCATTATAAAGATTGATTCCACCTTTGTGTTGTCTGTTAATGTCTCCTCTTCTCAATTTGGGTCCCTACAAACAAATGTAAGTATATGATGTAAGAAAATTATCAGCATCTAAATGAGATTAAAGGAAACAATTGTGTTGACATAATAATATTTAGACAGAATGGGTGCAGAGAACATAAACCCAGTACTTGAAAAAAAACAATGCACAATGTGTAGTAGAAAAATCATGGATACAAGAGTTAAGATTATGGTTCAAATGAACAATAACATGTAGGAGAAAGGAATACTAAAAACATAAAATCTTTAAATTAGTCCACTTGTGGATTAACTTACAAAATAGTTGTGGATTAACTTATTAAGGTAAAATGGTGGATTAACTCATTAAAAATGTGTATTAGAATAAAAATCACCTTAATTAAAACTAGCAATAAAAAAGAGAAACGATCAAATTTTGGATAAAGTAGTTCACTTGCTATTAAAAGTAAAAAAACAGGTAAGAGTGAATGTTCTAAAAATCTTTCATGGTATCCCGTGTTTCTTGATTTTCAGCAACAAACCTATCACCCTTATGGCCTGACTAAAACAAATTTCAAATCACTCAAAATACTCGCTAAATACAAAAAACTTTTGAATAATTAATGCAATGAAAGTATAAAACACCCAAGTGAGATAATGCTACTACACTGCAATTGCTAATTAATGAGCTTAAATAACTCATAGCTGTAGTACTGTAATTTCACCTAATACTCCAAACAAGATAAGGAGACATCATTAGTGAGATAGTAAAGACCCATTAAACCATTGATTTTCATGCCAAATTTGTCCAAAATATCATAAGCATTTGTTTTATCTTTGTATAGCATCTTCTTTTGAATACATTTATCTATATTCTATATTTTCTTGTGCTAATATTTTATTGGCATCTCCCTTTTTGAAGACTCTTTGCTAGTATCAGAATTTAAAAGCAGCTCATACAATAATTTTAGGTCTAACCCCGTAATGCTGCACAAAACTAAATTAGAATTGGAGCGCAAAGATCACAGTATGGATAAACATGGTCAGAATAATTTAGTGTGACGACCGCCTACAACTCATGCACTTAACAGAGGAACTGATGCGCTGAAGGGCATACCAAGCAGTCATTGACGATCATCAGGATAGAAAATCACAAACTAAACCTATCGTGTAATTCACAGCGCAAGGATAAAATATAATAAAATATATACAACAGGCAATAATAGTGAAGCAGAATGGAGCATAATCTTAGACTTTTTCATATCACCATGAAAATATCCGTACAACATAGGATTACACTATAAGAGTCTGTACAAAGTGCCTCACTACAAGTCACTCAGAGAATACATCAACATAGCAGTAGAAAAACAGCAAATAGTAGGTAATAAGAAACCAATACGTAAGCCACCAGCTCATTATTGCTCAGCACCATCGTCCTCATCAAGATCAACTACGTATCACCTGCTACTCAGTCTGCCCATCCAACACACGGATGAACATCCCAAGGTAATAAGAGGAAACATAAAACCTTGAGTCAGACAACAGTCTTAATAAGCGATAAAACAACTATCTAACATCATCAATAAAGTATACGAGAATAAGCAGATTAATCAATTAATCTACCAACGTCAACTGAGAAGAACCCAAACTCGTCTTCGATACATCGGACATTGATAGCCTTTATAATAATCAAGTGAACAAACAGTGCATTCAGGGCAATCAATTATCAAGCGTAGACCATCCTAATCGATATCGGCATCTCCCAAGCACAAGCCCCGAAGGCCTAAACCAATGTCAGACAAGAACCAAAGAGATGACTCATCCGATGTCAAATAATCTACACAAGATGATATAAGCGAAACTAACATCATCCATGACTCTGGCTATCACCGCCAATTTTGCTTTGAAACCAACGTTGATCGTATGACCAGATCAACATCATGTTGTCCATTAAGGGCCAATGGTAAACCCCGATTCAAGCTCAAACTCCTTTCGTCTTTCATCGCTACTTATCTAGGCCTTTCATCGCTACCCATGGTATTCGACTAATCATCTAGCCTTTTAGGTGTCTTATTATACCATTGCTTTGAGTCCGCTAGAACCTACAACCACGATAATTCTTCGGTCTTCGATATCTCTAGTCGTCATCATCGACGACTATTAGCAAGCTAAAATCATCTTAAGAAGCCATTATCGACGAGCTCAAATCATCTTGAGTCGTTTTCACATTCGTTGCATTTCATTGATAAACGAGTGTTTTAAAATGCTTCAATCATTCTACCTTATCGTCGAAGCCATGATCGTCGTCGACCCAAAAATATGCATCGTTTGATATTGCATTTCATTGCATTTTCAGCCATTCTGCTATGAAAAACATACTTCGGTGTTTAATTCAGCCTTTTACAGTGTTTCAAAAATGCTATTATATCTCCTGGCTTGATCCAGATCCTTTGGCTCAATTGTTATACCACAGCGTTTAAAACGGCTTTCCACAGCATTTTTAAATGCTATCATATCTCCCCGATCCATCGAAAACATATCAAAAACACATGCGAAACACCACGTTTTTAGTGTCCAATCCATGCTCCAAAAAGTGGCTGATCCATCACCCTTTTACAACGTTTTGAAAGCGCTGTTAAATTTCTGCCCGATCAAAAACTGCTCAAAAACACATGTGCAACACAACGTTTTTGTGCCCGATCCATGCCTTTCTACAACGTTTAACAAACGCTGTTAAACCCTGAAATTCAGCCTTTGCCAAAACTCGTCGACTCAAGCCGAAAACTCGCCCAAACACCATGATCCATCTCAAACACCATCGATCTAATCCATGCATGCGCACCAAATCTCCAACTAAAACTACACTTGAATTCAATTTGATTTCATATACAAAAAACAATTCAATTTCAACATTTTCAACAATGATTCAATAGCACAATCAACCAATTATCAATCCAACACGAGTACATTAAACAACATATGAAATTACCGTTTATAAGTTGCTAGATTAAATCCTATGATGACTCAAATTAAAATCATACATATCGTGGTGTAGATCTAAGTGGAAACAACTTGAAATGACGAAAATAAGATTATACATCCCATATACTTGATTGAATCCATGTGAGAGATACTTAACACTCACCAAATCTTCAAAATACTTGAAAACTACTGATCTCTAATCTTGACAGAGAAGAACGATGAAGAACGACTTTCGAATCAAACATTTTGATGCGATCTACCTTTCATTGATGTTGATCTACGATCTTCTAATCTAGATCTATGTTTTTAATGGAGGAGAGAGATATTTGATTGAGAAAGGAGGATCACGAGCTCAACTAAATGAGAGAAATGAAGAGACTAAACTATTCTCCATGCCTCCACCCCTATTTATAGCCAACATCCCAAGCCTTAGCGGGCCCCATAAACCAGCCCACTAATTATCAGTTAGCTTGGACAGAAATTGTGTGGCACTAAAATAGCGATTTCTCCCAAACCACTGAACCAAATCTTTAGTGTGACCACTCTACAGAATTGGCAACACCATTTCCTTTCCAATGAAATTGACGTCAGCACCTAACAAGGGAAAAATAGTCACAAATAAAATTAGTAAAAATTATGGACATGTCTCACATCCCCATAAACAACATATCAAAATATGAAAATGATCCAACCCTAAAAGAATTAAATAAAATATTTTACGATCCTCCGATACGTAAAATGCGGGTTGTTACATTCTCCCCTTCCCCCTAGGAATTTCGCCCCCGAAATTCCAAGCAAACACTTGCAACCAGAAATAATTCCGCATGCCTACCATCCAGAAGCAGACAATTTATCGTCCAAACTAGCATCCATCAAACAATTCATCCATAGCCTTATCCTAGCATGCGAAATTATAATAATGATAGTACAAGTTACAATGGTGTAAGGTGATACGATATTAATGGGTCATACCAACGAAGAGTTCTCGATGGATCATCTTCGTACTCTCTTCCGTCTCGCACGTACAATCGTCATCATTTTTACTCCATTCCACGTTGACTAGTTTAACCGTCTTCCTCCTAAGTTGTTTTGTGTCATTTCCCACAATGCAAAGTGGCTTTTGAGGTTTCGTAATTAGGGTCTTGATTTCTAGGTCTTCGTACTGCTCTGGAGATACCAGCATATTCGAATCATGCATACACTTCCATAGAAATGACATATAGAAAATATTGTGCACGTTCGACATCCTCTGGGGTAAATCAAATCTATATGGGGGCTTTCCAGTCCACTCGATTATTGGAAATGGTCCAACGAATCTTGGCGTTAATTTTCCTTTATTTCTGAACTGCACAACATTCTTGAACGGTTAAATGTTCAAGAAAACCATATCGCCAACCTCGAATTCCAAATCCTTTCGACGCTTATCAGTATAAATCTTTTGACGGTCTTGGGTTGCCTTCTTTTGTTGCCGAATAATCTTGATACAATCTGATGTCTATTTGATCATCTCCGGCCTAAGTATCAATTTATCTTCAGTCCCTAACCAACAACTCGGAGAATTACATGGTCTTCCATACAATGCCTCGTATTGTGCCATCCCAATGCTCGACTGGTATCTATTATTACACACAAAGTCAACTAAATGTAGATGGTCTTCCCATGATCCTCCGAAGTCCAATACACAAGCCCTTAGGAGACCTTCAAACCTCAGTTTACCCTCTCGGTTTGTCCGTCTGTTTGGGGATGATAAGCCGTAATCAAACACAATTCAGTTCCCAAAGTATCTTGCAAACTCTTCCAAAATCCACTTGTGAATAATGGATCTCGATCACTCACTATGCTCTTTGGGATATCGTGGAACTGAACTATCCATTTAATATAAAGCTCGACCAACTTCGATGCTATTCTAGTAAATTTAACAGGAATAAATCTTGCACTTTTGGTCAAGCGATCTGCTATGACTCTAATTCCTTTGTTTGCTGCCCTTGTTTTAGGTAGCCCATCGATATAATCCATCGATATCAGCTCCCACTTCCACGTGGGAACTTCCAATAGCTGAAGCAATCCACTTGGCTTCTTCTATTCAGCTTTCACCAACTGACCATTCATGCATTTAGAAATAAATTTTCCAACATCCCTCTTCATCCCTTCCAAGTAGTAAGCTCGCTTCATATCTTGATACATCTTATTACCAACAGGATGAATCGTCAACTTCGAGTGATGACATTCCCTCGTAACCTCATCTTTTAATCCATCGATATCAGGAACAACCATTCATCCTTGTTTCCAAAGCCAACACTCTCGATCGACTTCGAATTCCTTATCCTTTGGTTCCAACTTTTGGATAATCTTAACAAGATTTATGTCACACTTTTGGCTCTCGCTAATCCTTTCGATGAGAGTAGGTCTTATCGATAAGCTTGCCAACATTTTAGGTTACAACTCACATCGAGGCCTGGAATCAAATCCTGCCAAGTACTCGAGGTACTTCCATTCTGAAAACTTTGCTCCCAGTCCTGAATGTCTTCGACTCAACACATCTTCAACTACATTACCTTTACCAAGAGTATAGGATATACCAAAATCATATCATGCCAGAAACTCTAACCACTTTTGATGTCGAAGATGCAAATCCTTTTGGGAGAAAAGATACTTCAACGACTTGTGATCCGTAAAAAACTCGAATCGAACTCCCAACAGCTAATGTCTCCACATCTTCAGAGAAAACACGATCACTGCTAACTCCAAATCATGGGTATGATATTTCTCTTCGTGGGCTTCAACTGTCGACACGCGTAGGCCACAACTCTATCCTTCTGCATCAGCACTGCTCCAAGTCCAGTACTAAATGCATCAGTGTATACCACCATGTCTTCATTCTCGCTTGGAATGGTCAAAACAGGAGCACTCATCAGTCTTTCTTTAAGGATTCCAAAAGCTTGCCCACGCTTCGCATCCCATGTGAACACTTGATTCTTCTTTGTCATTCCTGTTAATGGTGCAGCTATCCTGGAGAAACCCTTGATAAACCGATGATAATAACCCGCCGACCCAAAGAAACTATGAACATCTATCGTATTCTTAGGTCTATCCTAGTCCTAGATTGTTGTCACTAGCAAAGTCAACCGTTATTCCATTTCCAAAAACAACATGGCCTAAGAATCTCACTTCGCTCTTCCAAAAATGACACTTCGAAAACTTAGCTTTCAGTAGATGCTTTCGTAGGACTTCCTAAACAACTCGCATGTGCACCTTATGCTTTTCCTCATTCTGAGAGTAAACCAGAATATCATCCACGAACACAAGCACGAACTTGTTCAACTGATTCCTGAAAACCCTATTCATAAGATCTACGAAATACGCTGGCGCGTTAGTCAACCCAAACGGCATCACTAACCATTCGAAGAAACCGGATGGTGTCCTAAAAGGATTCTTCGACACACTATCCTTTGCCACCCTCAACTGGTGAAATCTAGTTGCCAAATCCATCTGAGAAAACATTTTTGCCTCGTGAAATGGATCGAACAAGTCGTCTATCCTTGGCAACGGATACTTGTTCTTATTTGTCACCTTATTCAGGGCACAATAGTTCACACGCATTCTCAATGATCCATCGGCCTTGGTTGCAAACACAACTGGTGTCACCCATTTGGATACACTTCTCCGAAAAACCCTTTCCCCAAAAGGTTGCATACTTGCAGTTCTAACTCTCGTTGTTCCTTAGGCGCTATCCAAGAGGCATGATGATAGGTCTAGCACCGTCAATTGAATCGATTCTGAACTCAATCTCACGATGCGACGACAACCCTTTGACCTCGTCAAAGACATCATTGAACTCAAATGTGATCGACACTGATGACAAGATGTCCTGTGGAATCATAAGCGAATATAAATAGCTCACGAAGACACCATCTTCTGGCTTACATCGAATCACAACCATTCGCCCTTCCACGTTCCCGACTGTCACCTCCAACTTCTCGCAATCCACTTTTGCCGCATACCTCTTGAGCCAGTCCATACCCAAAATAATCCCAAACCTAACGAAATTCAAAAAAAGGCAATCACACATAAAGGTGCAACCATGACTCGACAACACTAGACCATGACAAATCATACGCAAACTGGACAAACCCCCAACTGGATTAGTTACGATCAATGGTCTATCACAAATCTCGGGTTCCAAACTCAAGGGGCACACAAGTTCATTACAAATAAAAGAATGTGATACCCTAGTGTTAAACAACATACGAACCGAAATGACTGTAATGGAAATAATACCTTAAACGACACTCTTCCCTTTCTCCTCTGCCATAGGAACCCTCGAAGAAGATGTCACAACCTCCAAAGCATTTTCCTTCACAACCTGCTTACCCTTAGCTAGTTATGGACAATCCTTCTTGTCATTCCCAGGTTTTCCACACTTAAAGCACTTTCTTTCAGCTTTTGGATTCTTACAATCCTTAGAGAAATGACCCTTTTGCTGGTAATTACAGCAAGTCACTTCGCCTTTCTACTTTTTCTTACCATCTTTTCCTTTCTGTTGTTGCGGCTTCCTCTTTTTTTTTATTACCACATTGTTGCAGTTTCGGTTCCTCTTAAGCTGCAAAAACAGTCTCTTCCTCGGGAAACAAACTCTCGTGCCTTAGAGCTTTCTCCAGGATCTTCTCATAAGTGTCATCCAGATGATTGACTAGCTGATTCTCAAGATATTTGTCCAAGCCCATGACAAAATTCTCATTCTTCTAGTAAGGAGTCTCAACATATGAATGAGCGTACTTGGACAAGGCTTCAAAATTCGAAACATACTCCAATACTGGTCTACCATTCTGCTTCAACTCAACGAACCACTTGAACAAAATAGACTTCTGAATGATAGAAATGAACTTCGTCTCAAACTTGACTAGGAACTGATTCTATTTGATATCATCCTTTGGGGTCACAACAGTGACAGAGTTCCACCATTCCATAGCTTTGCCCTGTAGTTGTCTCGATGCAAGCTTCCTCTTAGTCGCATCATCAATACCCAAGTCTCCAAAAATCCGAATGCAAGTATCAAGCCACCCTTGAATCTCTACAATCGGCTCCATCCCTTTGAACGACTTTCCTCCTAGAATGGTGAAATTTTTGCATAGCTTTACGAAGTCCACGACCCTAGGTACTTGCACTTGAACTCCTACATCTACCGCGGCTGTCTCCTAAGCGGGTACCCTACTCATGATTGCTGCCATCATGGCCTTGAACATAACTGGGTAATCTGGTATACCGCCATCACCCCTATAGGAACAGTCTCTTCCCTAGCAGTGTGCCTCGGCGTTCGATGACTTATTCTAAATATTAAAAATAGAATGATTATTCCATGCACTAGAAAAACTGCAAATGGAGTTTAAGTGTTATTATGTTGTACACTGATATTTAGTATACATCCATTAGAAATCTACAAATACGTCTCCCATACGTTATTACGTCCTTGAATTTTGGCTAAAATCAATTAACCAAAGCTTTGATACCAAATGTAACAACTGCCCACAACTCCTGCACTTAACAAGGGAATTAATGAGCTGAAGGACATGCCAGCCAGCTATGGACGATCATCAAGGTAGAAAATCACAAATGAAACTTGTCATATAACTCACAGCGCAAGGATAAAATATAATAAAACATATACAACATGCAATATTACTGAAGCAGAATGGAGCAGAATCTTAAACTATTTCATATCACCATGAAAATATTCATACAACATTGGATTACACTATAAGAGTATGAACAAAGTGCATCACTATAAGTCACTCGGAGAATACCTCAACATAGCAACAGAAAAACAACAAATAGTAGGTAATAGGAAACTAATACATAAGCCTCTAGCTCATCATCGCTTAGCAGCATCATCCTCATCAAGATCAACTACCTTTCACATGCTACTCAGTCTACCCATCCAACACATGGATGAACAACCCAAGGTAATAATACGAAACATAAAACCTTGAGTCAGACAACAGTCTTAATGAGCGATAAAACAGCTACCTAATATCATTAATAAAGTATATGAGAATAGGTAGATTAAACAACTAATCTACCAACATCAACAGAGAAGAACTCAAACCCGTCTTCCCCACATTGGACAGTGATAGCCTTTACAATAATCAAGTAAACAAAAAGTACATTCATGGCAATAAGTTATCAAGTGTAGACCTCCTAATCGATATCGACATCTCCCATGCACAAGCCCCGAAGGCCTAAAACAACATCAGACAAGTACCAAAGATATGTTTCCTTAGACGTCGAATAATCTACACAAGACGATACAAGCGAAATAATAATCATCCATGTCTTTGGCTATCACCATCAATCTTGCTTTGAAACCATCATCGATCATATGACCGGTTCAACATCAGACCGTCCATTAAGGGCTAATAGTAAACCCTAGTTCTAGCAAAAACTTTATACTCATTTCATCGCCAGTATCCATGACTTTCGTCGCTACCCAGGGTACCCGATTAATCATCTTGTCTTTTAGGTGTGCCTATTATACCCATGCTTTGAGTTCGTTAGAACCTATGACCACAATAATTCTTTGGCCTTCGATATCTCTAGTCGTCATCAATGACGACTGTTAGCAAGCTAAAATCATCTTGAGCAGCTATTATCTACGAGCTCAAATCACCTTGAGTCGTCTTCACATTCTTTGCATTTGATCGATCAATGAACATTTTAAAACACTTCGATCATTCCTCCATGAATTCACATCGAAGCCATGATCATTGTCGACCTAAAAATATGCATTGTTTGATCGATATTTTGTTCCATAGCATTTTCAGCCTTTCTACTATAAAAACATACTACACCGTTTAATTCAGCCTTTTACAGCATTTCAAAAATGCTATCATATCTCCTAGCTCGATCTAGACCCTTTGGCTCAATTTTTATACCATAGCGTTTAAAACTGCTTTCCACACCGTTTTGAAATGCTATCATATTCGCCTGGTCCATCCTAGACTGGCCAGCCGGATCCATCAAAAACTGCTCAAAAACATGTGCACAACACCACATTTTTAGTGCCCAATTCATGCTCCAAAAAGTGGCTGATCATCATTCTTCTGCGGAGTTTTAAAAGTGCTATTAATTTCTGTCTAATCCATCGAAAACTGTTAAAAACACATGCGCAACACCACATTTTAGTGCCTAATCCGTGCTCTAGAAAGTGGCTGATCCATCACCCTTCTGCAGCGTTTTAAAAGCGCTGTTAAATTTTTTCCCAGTCCACTTTGTGAACTCTGCCCGATCCATTCAAGCCGCGTGTGCAACACTACGTTTTTAATGCCTGATCTGTGCTCCAAAAAGTGGTCGATCCATCCTCATTCATAACATTTAACAAAAACTGTCGTACCTAGAAAATTCAGCCCTTGCAAGATCCATCAAAACATGCCTGATCCCCATCATTCTTTCATGCCGATCCACTGATTTTTGGTGACCGATCCATACTAGAATTTGCGCCCGATCTATGCCTTTCTACAGCGTTTAACAAACGCTGTTAAACCCTAATAATTCAGACTTTGCCAAAACTCGCTGATCCTAGCCCGAAACTCACCCAAACACCACCGATCAAATCCATGCATGCGCACCAAACTGCAACTAAAATCACACTTGAATTCGATTTGATTTCAAACTCAAAAACCAATTCGATTTCAATGTTTTCAACAATGATTCAACAACAAAAACACCCAATTGTCAATCCAACACGAGTACATTAAACAACATATGAAATACCATTTATAAGTAGCTAGATTAAATCGCATGGTAATTCAAATCGAGATCATGCATGCCGTGGTGTAGATCTAAGTGAAAACAACTTGAAATGATGAAAATAAGATTATACATCCCTTATACTCGATTGAATCAGTGTGAGAGATGCTTATCACTCACCAAATCTTCATAATAGCTTGAAAATATCTAATCCAGACAGCGAAGAACAATAAAGAATGACCTTCGAATCAACCATTTTGGTGGGATGTACCTTTCTTCGTTGTTGATCTTCGATCTTCTAATATAGATCTATGTTTTTAATGGAGGAGAGAGATATTTGATTGAGCAAGGAGGATCACGAGCTCAACCAAATGAGAGAAATGAAGAAACTAAACTATTCTCCATGCCCCTACCCCTATGTATAACCAACAGCCCAAGCCTTAGGAGTCCCCACAAATCAGCCCACTAGTTATCAATTAGCCTGGACAGAAATTGTGTAGCACTAAAACACCGATTTCTCCCAAATCGCTGAACCAAATCTTTATTGTGACCACTCCAACACCATTTCCTTTCCAATGAAATTGACCTCAGTGCCTGATTCGATCCTAGTCAAAAGTTATAACCTATACAAAACTGACAGGGGGAAAATGGTCACAAATAAAATTGGTAAAAATTATGGACATGTATCATCCTCATAAACAACATATCAAAATATGAGAATGATCCAACCCTCAGGGAATTAAATAAAAATATTTTATAATCCTCCAATATGTAAAATGCGGGTTGTTACATTTAGACCGTGCACACACATATAATATATACTTGTGTATACATACATGCGCACCCCCCCATATATATATATATATATATATATATGTATATATATATATAGAGAGAGAGAGAGAGAGAGGTGTACAAATAAAGGCAAATGATTAAATCAAATTAGTTTATCTCAAAAAAGGCAAATTGTTATATCAAATTAGTTTGTCTCATTAGATCAGAAGTATTAATTTCTTATTTCATAGGATTGAACTAGAATGAACTAAAGAAGATTGTAACAATGGATCTAAATCATAGGTAAACTTTAGGAAACTTATAACAAATAATGATCAAATGATCATGTTTATGTAACTAAAGGTAATTAATTGTGAAGTAGAAACAATTTCGCACAGCGAGGGTGCAAAACTAAGATAAGCACAAAGTGATATCCATTTTACCACATTTCTAGGTAACTTTAATGGAGCATGGATGGTACTGGAAATATGTTTTGCTTGAAATTATCATAAAAAAATAAACGTGTGAGTTGTAAAAATTCCAAGAAAATGGAAATCTAAAAAATAGTAGGAATATGCTACAAATTGGGCATAACCCCTACTGAACTACACATTCAAACATCATGGCTCCATTTGAAGGAGCGAAGTCATTCGGAAAGAGCTCTCTAAACCTCCACAAGCTTGAGAAGGGCAAGCTTAAGAGTATATTCGGGGCGGGAATGAAGAAGCGAGCCGGATTAGTCTTAGTAAAGTTAGTTAGGCGAATGATCCAGTATATTAGACCGGTTGGCGAGCGAGTGTGCTGGTTTGAGAGCTTGATAATTGTACATAACATTTGCTAGAAATGATGCCTCAAAAAGAAAGGCATGGTAGTATATTACAAAACACGGTATCCTGTTCTTATAAATTCGATGTAGAACATGTATTTTCTTTGTTTGATTGCCTTTTTTATAATATATATAAGATGATGTGTGACAAGATATTGATATTTTAATGTCCCGAAATTGAGTTAAATTGCCTACAAACACGGATACTTGCTCGGCCTAAGATAGTAACGTTAATTTTAATAAAAGGAAGTTCATGTCTAGAGAAATAATATTAATCCTCACATCTATGTTGTTCATGAATATTAAATCCATCGACAACAACAAAAGAAAATAGTGAAACTAACAAAACAAGCATATAATGTACTTAATTAAAAGGTATCCAATGGAACATAAATGATTTGTATTCGTATATGCATAGTATATGCATTGAAACTATAATGAATAGAACTTGAACTACATTATGATTAGTGCAGGAAAATGATTTACTATTTTGAAACCGTAGTTGTTAATAGGAAAAGAACAGAAGTCATGAGATGACCCGAAATCCCCCTTACGGGAAAGCCCAGATTTCTTTGAGAACATGACTCATCAGAACACAAATAATAGAATATTTCATTGCTATTACAATAATTACATCAGAGTACAAGAATATATCAGAGTATAAATAAATATTATACAGCGGAAAATAAATATATAAATATAATGTACAACGGAAATCATCTACAACCACAACCGAAAGAGATATACGGATACAAAGCTTTCTGGATATAGCTCCAGCTGTAATCCAGGATCCTGTGAAAAGAAATATCTGCGAAAACCAAAACTACTACCTGCCCGTATGGAAAATATGAGCACCCAGAGTTTAGGTTAAAATAATAAACTTTGAGTCAGTCATGGGACTGGTGTGAGAACTAAAAAAGTTATTAGCTTGATTTTAAAGTTAGGTAATCATGGGACCACGCTATATAACACGGAACGGGTTTATCTCCCATGGATACCAGTGCATAAAAATGAATAGCGCAATGCTAAAGAGAAAAATGAAGCTATTATAAGACTCAGGTCCCATTACACAATGAACACAGTCGAGGATAGAGTTTTCCCTTATAATACCCAAATATGTTTAATACGCAAAATTTCATCTTTTCTTATTACTATAAGCGAAGAAATCAACTTCAAATATAAATGTATCAATCATAAGCGGTGTAGGTACCATTAAATTACATTGCCATATAGGTTTACAACTAAAACCGTAAAATCGCGTCTTGGAAATTGGGTTTCCATCTATGAATCGAGGCAAGGGATCATCCTCACCGATTTCGAGACACTCTAGCAAGTACCTCAGGCCTCGGACGTTTGTGAGACCTTGGGATCGACAGGGCCGGTCATCCGTCGATGATTAATTATACCATAAACTATATGTTAGCCGGTTCTATTGAACATCCAAAATAGTCAGTCCAGTCAACCATCTAGAACCTTTTAGTCATTTCTAGTATCAAGAGCCACTAGGGACTGAAATCTGAGGTACCTCGCTTTCCGTCTATAAAGTTTTCCAACATCCACATAAGTAAACAATCTGGGCTCCATACCATGATGTTACTCGTAGCGAGAACTAACATATGTCCATTTCCCTGCGGTCACTATTCCGTTTTTGGTTCATACCGGGGTGTGAGGCTCATGAATTAAATCTACACAAAGCTATGCTAATTAAAGTTGTGCTTTGATCATCAACCACAAGACTCTGCTTCTGAACAAAAGCCTTAATCATTTGCATCTCAGCATGCTACACTGTCAATCCATACTACACCACCGATTTCCACCAATATATAACCTCTGAGTTACATCTCAGAGAAGGGTGTTAAGCAAGAGAATAAATTCTCTGCCACCAAACAAATATATATTTAGAAGAAATCAACGAATACAGTATAAAGGAATACAATGTCAGACATACCATCCATTTTCAAGTATGTTCTAGGTTTGAACGAAACCGGAGGCACCTTATTCCTCATCCCATTTGTCTAATACAGGAGAGAGGCCCTCGCATATCCGGTCGATCTCTAAGTACGTCTGGACGATCACCACTTATTACCTTGTCTTGGGTGTACATCCCAATCAAGACATCAGTAATCATCCAAACGATGTGAATATCTCAAGTCTACAACCACCGTCTTCATATCATCGACATTTAGTCATCGTATCAGTTATTCAAAATGGGTTAAACTCGGTCTTTCCGAATAACTCGCGTATCTTATAATCAAGTGCTATAAAAACACATCATATGCCTCATTCCAATTCAGAATATTATTTTATTCAAATATTCTTTACACAATTTAAACCAAAATAAGGTTTATCAAACTAGTCGGGATTATCGAGCCTTACTGAAGTAATCATTTATTTTATTTTTTCAATCCTAACCTATTCATCCCATGGAGCAAAACTGGTAGTACTCAATATCTAAAACCCACTGTGTTGTTGGTAAAATTAATTACCATTTCTCGTTTCAAATCTAATTAAAATTTAACTATCGCATGGACTGAAACTGGTGGTACTCCATTTTCGATCATCTCTTGAATTTGATAAATTTAATTATGTCATTCTCATTCCAATCTAATTAAAGATTCTTTAAAAATCCAACTTGGTTTTAATATCAAAAATCATTACTTTATGATTATTCAACTTTAAGGAATTAATCTTGTCTTCAACTGGGTTAAAGAGCCAATGTCATTAAAACACAGTTCACAATAAACCCAAATCATCTTCCATTAACTATGGAATCTTCACGGAAATCCAACAATATGTAATTGATAGTAATTTCCGTATCAAACTAATAATATAAATGGAATAACGACAAGGCATTTTAAATTCCATATATAGTAATGGTCTTTCTTAACAGAAGATCATCTCGATTATTACCAATTCGAATTCCATTCAATTCCAATTTATATATTAAACTGGAAAATTTTACTTTGGAAATTTTCCATTAAATCTTAATAAAAAAGATTTATAAATTCCAAATCATCTCTTCACTGTTAATTGGGTTAAAGAACAAGTGTTATTTAAAACACGTTCACGATAAGCCCAAAAATCCATCTTCAATTCAGTTCCAATTAAATATTAATTAATTGGTAAACTTAGTTAATCTTAATTAAAAGATTTATTCTTTTCTCAATTGGGTTTAAGAACAGTGTTATTAAAGACACCATTGACGACAAACCCAAAATCCAATTTGATATTAAACACAAGGCTCTAAATAGAAATTATATCGGCTTATATTTAATATCAAATTCTGAAACCAACAAGTATTGTATTAGGAATAACGATATTTATATATCTTCCAAATTCCTCAACAATATCCGTATAATCACAGAATCCAATACCGAAATATTTTGAAGGTTATTTCCATTTAAAATCATTCGAATCCATATGTTGGAAAATTTCAGGTTATTTTAAAACCCATTTACAATCCAATTTATTATTTCTAAAAATAATTGGATTATTATTCAAGTTGTTAACTAGTTCATTTCGATAAAAAAAAATATTTTTATCATTTCAAAACTTGTAATTTTTCATCCAAAATCTTTCCAAATCATTTATTGTGATTTTATACAATTTTTCCATATTTTTAGTAATTTTATTATGGCCCTCACAGTCGGTTTCCAATATCGACCACCGAACTACATTCATAACGACCTTTTCTGAAATTGATTTGGATATAATTCCAAATCCAACCATTAGATTTCAAATCTCTTATAATCATTGGAAATCTCTTTTCGATACGAACTCAACGGTTCCGGTTTTAAGAGAATCCGACAGTCTGATCTCCCGTTACATCAATTTGAAGTTAATGGTTGAAATTCATGAACGGTCATGGCGCGGCGCGTTCTATTCAATCCATTATATATATATATATATATATATATAATATCAACGATTTCCATTTAAAACATATTTTATAAATTTGTTTTAAAATAATTTCAACTTCATTTCCAATTTTAAATCAAAATTGAACATTCCATATCATTAAAATAATAAAATGATAATATTTGTAAAATATCTGATTTCGAAATCCATTTCCTTTTTGTAGTCATTATAAAAGGAATAAAATCGATTAATAAACCCTTTCGAGCTAAAATGGCGTTTACTACTTAACTCGGCTTCACATTTCAATATTTTCGTGTCCATCCGAAATCGGACATCAAAATCACATTTTGATTCTTCACTGAATATTAATTTAAAATATTCGTTATTTTAAAATATTCATTATTTTAAAATATTCATTATTTTAAAATATTCATTATTTTAAAATATTCGTTATTTTAAAATATTCTTTATTTCTGAAGTCGGAATGCGACTCAATTAATTACCATATAATTTCAGTTATATGGATTTCATACATCGCATGTATTCAACAATAATGATAAATAATCATTAACCATTCAAACATCATCTAGAGTGCAATTCACAACTATATCAGCATTAAAATAATTAAATAACGCTCATCACAGCCTGTCAATCCATCAATTGACATAGAACTGAATATTGGGATTAGTGTATGTCAAATATTATCCCAATACTCGTGCGGGGTTTCAACCAAAAAATTCTGATTATTATTTGTGCAGTTAGGCAACGTGTAAAATTTATCATCCCAACCAATATCAGTCAAATAGGTGTACATAAAAAGCCATCCGATCTGTAAATGAATATTTATTTCAATTTCTTTTTATGAAAATTTTATATACATTTTATATAAATAATTTGTACATTTCCTTTTCAGAAAAATTCGGCATTATAACGACGCGATATTAGAACCGGAATAATGTCTAGCATTATCCCTCTCTTGATACTGGCTCAAGCCATACACAATAATCAGTCAATCCAATAATACCACAATACAATCAATTTTTCCAAAACACAATTTTATCACACAAATCATCCAAGTTTTGTACAAAAAAGTAGTGACTAAGCCCTATTTACAACCTAGGATATAATAACAGAATGAAAATGGTTTGAGTGAGGAGTTCTCACATTGGGTTCCACTCTGCCATTCTTTATTTGATGATTTCAGTACAGTTTGAGTTGATATTTGCCTAAATTTCTAACGTGCTCCATTTTTGTCATAGTCAGCTTCATTGCGTAGTGTTCAACCTCACGGTTCCGACAAACTTTGTTTCGCGCAATTCTGAGTGTGTATGACAAAGATATGGAGATATGAAGATTAATTACATTATTAACATAATTAAATTTTAATTAAAATTCCTTAATTACTTTGGAAAAATCGTTGCCGCTCATTTCTGATCCTTCCACATTGTCTTCTTTCTTTACCAAGCTCCAGCTAATTAAGAAAATTGAACCAACGTAAGCACCCCTTCAAATCTTTGCACCACCGCCGGCGACGCTACGCTCCACCGGATTTCGATCCATCTGAGCCGCGGTGAAGCCCCGAGAGCCACCATCCCATGTCAGTCGCCAGGTTGAACTGGAGCGCCTCCTGGCCTCTAAAACTATGCTCAAATACGACAACTTTAATCGCTGGTTCCTCTTGATTTAGTACATGATATTCAATCATATTAGTGTAGAATTAAAGATCGAAGACCCTCTTGAAATTTCATGTGGAAATCCACTCCAATTCCTGATATTTTAGATGTGATTTGAGAATTAAATTTGGACAATCTCGTCCGTTAATATGAGGGTGGCGGCGCTGAGTTTTGATTGGGATTACGGCTTTGATGGGTATTAAGGGTTATATAGTTATTATTAATATTTTATTTTTATTTATTCCTTAAAAAAAATTTTTGCAAACGAACTCCAAATTAAATCCAACGAATGTCACCCCTAGCCAAATACCCATATTCCGGACACAATAGGATATGTTTCGCAAGCCAATGCTACTATTTCAGTCAGTTTTCATCAAAATAAAAATATAAATCACTTTATATTGAATTTAAACATACATTTTAATTTACCGGGGCCACATACTAACTTCAAAAACTACAAAAATAAAAAATCTAGCTATGTTTTGACGATACGGTCCTAAAAAAACTAATTTCATCGAATTTGGAGATCATTTGAAAAATGGTCATTTTCTAATCAATTAAATTCAAGTGAATATTAGCATGACATCCCTATTTAAGTTTCAAATTAAAGCCACGTCCCTGCCCCCCCCCTCCAAACCAAACTTTAAATGTAAACCTATTCCCTAGAATTAGCTGCAGCTCTCTTTTTTTCCTCCCTTCCGCCTTCTCGTCCAACCACTTCCGCCTTTTACCCATTTTGACCCAAAAAAAATGCGCCACTCACTAATTTTTTTTTCAAAAAAACGGAAATATTCCCAGAAGCATTCGAAAAAACAAAAAAAAAAGTTGCATACTTCTATGCAACTATTGCCAATAGTAGCATACATACATGCATATGTTCATACATGTTTTTATATTGAAAATCTGGACCAGCATATGCATACATGTATGCAACTATTACCAATTGTCGCACACATGTATGCATACAAAGTTAAACTGAGATTCATGTGTTACGAATAGTTACATACATGAAAGCAACTATTCTGTATATATGCATGCATGTGTGCAACAAATTTAGATGGGACGACAACCTCTGAATACGCGCATGAGTGCATGCATGTATTCTATACAAGAGCGTAAATGTGTGCAACAATGTCTGAAAATGGCGAATGCTTGAAAAAAAGTCAAATTTGAATATATGCCTAAACGGATGCGTATAATGCTGTTTAGCAGCATAAATATATGCATTTATACTGCAATTGGATGCAACGCTGAAACATAAGCATGAATGTATGCAACTATTTACAAATATGTGCATCTTTTGATGCAAAAACCTGCTGTTTCGCCGTTTTTGTGTTATTTTGGGTTTTGACGTGGTTTTTGATTGTTTTAACGCATGAATTTTTGGGCGTGTACGAGTTTTATATAATAATAAATTTTCGTGATTTTTTTAATGAATTTACAAAAAATAGGGACCTAATTTACAATAAGTTTAGCACCGGATGTGAGCCAAATTTTGAAACTTAATAGGGACCTGTGACAAATGGACCCTAAATTTAAACTGAATTGACAAAACACGTTTAAATTCACTACACTCACATATTAATTCCAAAAATTATAAAATTTGAAACCTAACAATAATTTGACATTCCGGATCCAACAAAAGTGGTTTCATCGAAAACGGAGGTCGTTTGCAAAATGACTATTTTTAAGGGCTATATATTATATTAAATATATATAAATTCCATAGCGATTATTCTAAATTTTAAACTGGACATAAATTTCAATTTATAATGTGAAATCTTGATTTTTTGCATTTGTTAGAAAGATATAGTTAGACAGATTCTAACGTTTCTTGTTTTACTGAAATCCGATTAATATTGAGTTCTATACATTCATTTGAAATTAAAAATTGATTTTTCAAACTACTGCACCATTTCAAGCTTGTTTTATAATTAAAATAAATTTATACGTTCTAACTTCGATTAAAATAAATTTAACATCGTTATTATATGAAATAAATCATTTTATATCTTTAAATCCATTAATTCAATTAAAATTAAAATTTTAAATTGGTTCAGAAATTCCGGGTTGTTACAATCTCCCCCACTTAAAATCTTTTTGTCCTCGAGAAGGAATGGAGTTGAAAGTTGTTCGAGTAACCAAATCAAGTTTCATTCTGCCTTTCATTCTTCAACTTTTCAGTTCCTAAGAATTTTCTAATTTCTCAAAAATTTGGCTAACACCCAAAATTTTCGAATTTTTTTGCCATAACCTCCTTTGTATAGCCTTATCGGTAAAACAACAACTTGCCCCCACAGGCCCCTCATCAATCAAAAAGAAAAAGCCAATTGGCTCATAAAATCATCAAACCCTAATAAATACAGTAAATATGTACCTATTTGTCGGGCATACAATTTTATTCCTCTTCTTAACTTCTATGATATGACTATTCATTATATACACATGTACATATATGAAAATCCAATCAATTTTCAATTTAATTCAATATTTGATTCGATTTGGCTTTACTTATCATTCATTCTCGTATTGGTTAAATTAATTACCGTTCCAATATTTTTATTAGTTCAACTTATAATCACACTACACAACCAGCAATCAATTACTTGATTAGTTTTTTAAATATATAACTTTTATATATATATATATATATATATATTTAAAAATCATATTTCAATGCCAAATCACAAACAATAAATTCTAACTAAGTTTTAGTTCTCACACCAGTCAATTGGAAATGTATAGATATCCCACTTTCGAAACTCGAACATAAATATTGATGATGGTGCATTATCACCAGAATTATCCTTGGTAGACTGGAGTGTGATTCTATCTACCCAGTATATTTGAGACTTCAAATACACGTGGATCAGACGTATATTAAAATCTCATTATACCCGATAGTCAAAATCAATTTAAAATAAAATACTCATATACGAATAATATGTTATATTTCTCAAAACTAAATTTGTTTTTGTAAAATAGCACTCTTTGAACTAATTCTATGGTATTACCAACCCTGTCTCAAACGAGTCATTCTTATAGGATATTACTAATCCTATCTCTGATGAATTCTTTCATTTAGTCCTAATGTGCCTTGTTCTCGAGCTTTGTAAACCAAAGCTCTGATAGCAACAAATATCGTATTAGAAATAATGATATATATATCTTCCAAAGTCCTCAACAATATCCATATAATCACGGAATCCAATACCGAAATATTTCAAAGATTATTTCCATTTAAAACCATTCCAATCCATACCTTGGATAAATTCGAGTTATTTTAAAACCCATATTCTATCCCATTCATTATTTCTAAAAATAATTGGATTATTATTCTAGTTATTAACTAGTTCATTTCAATAAAAATATATTTTTATCTTTTCAAAACTTGGAGCTTTTTCATCCAAAATCTTTTCAAATCATTTATTGTGATTTTACACAATTTTTCTATATTTTCAATAATTTTATTGAGGCTCTCACAGTCGGTTTCCAATATCGACCACCAAACTGCATTCATAGCGGACTTTTATAAAATTGATTTGGACATAATTCCAAATCCAACCGTTAGATTTCAAATCTCTTATAATCATTAGAAAGCTCTTTTCTATACGAACTCAACAGTTCCGGTTTTAGGAGAATCCGATGGTCAGATCTCCCAATACATCAATTTGAAGTTAATGGCTGAAATTCGCGAATGGTCGCTACACGACGCGTTCTATTCAGGCAATTATATATATATATATATGTATAATATATCATCGATGTATAATATATCATTGATTTCCATTTAAAACGTAATTTATAAATTCATTTAAAAAAAAATCAACTTAAGTTTCAATTTTAAATCAAAATTGAATATTCCATATCATTATAATATTAAAATGATAATATTTTCAAAATATCTGATTTTTTAATCCATTTCCTTTTCGTATTCATTATAAAATGAATAAAATCGATTAATAAACCTGTTCGAGCTAAAATGGCGTTTACTACTTAACTTGACTTCACATTTCAATATTTTCGTGTCCATCCAAAATTGGACATCAAAATCACATTTTGGTTCTTCACCGAATATTAATTTAAATATTCGTTATTTTAAAATATTCATTATTTCTAAAGTCAGAATGTGACTCACTCAATTACCATACAATTTCAGTTATATGGATTTCCTACATCGCATGTATTTAACAATAATGATAAATAATCATTAACCATTCAAAGATCATCCAAAGTGCAATTTACAACCATATCAGCATTAAAATAAATAAATAAATAACGCTCATCACAGCCTGTCAACCCATCGATTGACATACAACTAAATATTGGGATTAGTGTATGTCAAATATCATCCCAATACCCATGTGGTGTTTCAACCAACAAATACTGATTATTATTTGTGCAGTTCGGCAACGTGTAAAATTTATCTCCCAATCAATATCAGTCAAATAGGTATACATAAATAAGTCATCCGAATTGTAAATGCATATTTATTTCAATTTCTTTTTATGAAATTTTACATACATTTTATATAAATAATTTATACATTTCAGTTTCAGAAAAATATTGGCATTATAAGGCGCAATATTAGAACCAGAATAATGTCAAGCATTATCCTTCTATTGATACTAGCTCGCGCCATACACAACAATCAATCCAATAATACCACAATACAATCAATTTTTCCACAACACAATCTTATCACACAAATCATCCAAGGTTTGTACAAAAAGTACATACAGGAGCTACTAAGCCCCATTTACAACCTAGGATATAATAACTGAATGAAAATGGTTTTAGTGAGGAGTTCTCACATCGGTTGCACTCCGCCATTCTTTATTTGGTGATTTCAGTATAATTTGAGTTGAAATTTTCCTGAATTAATAAAGTGCTCCGTTTCTCTCCTAGTCAGCTTCATTGCGTAGTGTTTGACTTCACGGTTCGAACGAACTTTGTTTCATCCAATTTGAGTTTGTATGATAAAGATATGGACATATGAAGATTAATTACATTATTAACATAATTAAAATTCCTTAATTACTTTGGAAAAATTGTGGCCGCTCATTTATGATCTTTCCACTTCACCTTCTTTCTTTCCCACGCTCCAACTAATTAAGAAAATCGAACCAACGTAACCCATCCATTAAATCTTTGCACCACCGCCGACGACGCTATGGGCCGCCGGAGTTCGATCCATCTGCGCCGCTGTGAAGCCTCGAGAGCCACCATCCCATGTCAGCCTCCACGTTGAACTCGAGCACCTCCTAGCGTTGAAAGCTTTGCCCAAACATAACAACTTTAATCGTTGATTCCTCTTGATTCGGTACACGATATTCAATCATACATGTGTAGAATTAAAAATCGAAGAACCCTCTTGAACTTTCGCACGGAGATCGCACTCCAATTCCTGATATTTTAGATATGATTTAAGGATTAAATTCGGACAATCTGGTCTGTGAATATGAGTGTGGCGGCGCTGCATTTTGATTGGGGATTAGGGCTTTGAGGGGTATTAAGGGTTATATAGTTATATTTATTAATATTTTATTATTTATTTATTCCTTAAATACAAATTTTCGCAAATGAACTCCAAACTAAATCCAATGAATGTCGCCCCTAGCCAAATACCCCTATTCTAGACACAATGGGATATGTTTTGCAAGCCAATCCTACTGTTTCAGTCAGTTTTCATTAAAATATAAATCACTATATATTGAATTTAAACATACATTTTAATTTACCGAGGCCACTTACTAACTTCAAAAATTACAGATAAATAAATATAGCTATGTTTTGACGATACAGTGCTAACAAAACTAGTTTCGTCGAATTTGGAGACCGTTTGAAAAACGGACATACTCCAGTCGATTAAATTTAAATTGAATTGACAAAAGACATTTTAATTCACTACGCCCAAATATTAATTCTCAAAATTATGAAATTTGAAACCTAACAATAATTTGACATTTCGGATCCAACAAAAGTCGTTTCGTCGAAAACGGAGGTCGTTTGCAAAATAACTATTTTTAAGAACTATGTATTATATTAAAATATATATAATTCCATATCTACTATTCTAAATTTTAAACTGGACATAACTTTCAATTTACATTATGAAATCTCGATTTCTTACATTCGTTAGAAAGATATAGTTGAACAGATTCTAACGTTTATTTTTTACTGAAATCCGATTTATATTAAATTCTATACATTCATTTCAAATTAAAAATCGAATTTTCAAACTACCATGCCATTTCAAGCTCATTTTATAATTAAAATAAATTTATACATTCTAACTTCGATTAAAATAAATTTCAAATCGTTATTATTTAAAATAAATCATTTTAAATCTTAAAAATCCATTAATTCAATTAAAATAAAATTTTAAATTGGTTTACAAAATTCCAAATTGGTACAAGTCATTATTTCAAAACAAGATTCAAATATTCATTTAACCACATATTATAACCTTGTATTCAAAACAAAGGCTAATTTTCAACTTCCTGCTCATAATCCTAGTTTGACAACAAGGCTATCACCCAAATGTTGCAACCAACATACACTATCAGTACTGAAATAAATAATGCCGAAAATCTAGCTCAAAACATTAACGATAAATCAAGAGAAATAATAATGGTTCAGTATGAAACACTAAAGCTTGAAATGTAAAAGTTGAGTATAGATAAAAGTTGTGTCCTATTGAAGCATTCATTAGTTATTCGAAATAAAATAAAGCAGTTAAACAAATAGAGAACATTCGATTTCCATTGGAAATCGATGGTGAGCTTGTAGTCAGGGAAATCAAGGGAAATATACTTAATCAAGGGAGTTTGGAGTTGGTGGTAACATTGTGGTCGTGAAATCATGAGTGTTGTACTTGGATATTGATATAGTAATAAAACTTTGCGCAATCCAGCATTGCGTGGGACTGGACGTAGGAGTAATTCGAACCAGTATAAAATCCAGTGTGTTCTTTCCTTTTCTACATTTTATTTTTGTTTATTTTTGTGTTTTTGTTTGATTCTGTGTCTATGATCATCTCTGTGGTGTGTGATTCATATAGTAGATCATATAAGTTTTAGATTTTCTTAAATTCCTTAAAAACAATATTTACCCCACCTTTAGTGTTAATTTTGCCTTAACGATCCATTATGTATTCCCTAACAATTGGTATTAGTGGAAGGTTTTTCAAAAAGTTCATAATCTGATTTTTGAAAATGTTAAATGGAAAATTTTAAATACTAGTTTATATTCATGTACTACATTAGTATTGGATGAGTCTGTATTCAATTTTATTGAAAAATAAAGTTATCATGATATGATTTCTTGAAAATTTCAAATAGATATATCACAGAATCATCATGATGGTATTATTTCAAATTATAGTTAGTTATTTTGAAAAGTCACTTGACTCTTTGAAAAGGTATGTTGTTTTGCAGGAAAAGAAGTTATGTTTTATGACTGTTGGCCAAAAGACACCAAAATGATCATTCATCAATCAAGAAAAGATGATTTTATGAAGGGATATGACTTTTAGGCTTATAGTAGTTGGAGTTCCCATTAATTCAAAATTCAAATTCAAAACTTTGACGCCAAGTTGACCAGGCCATATAAAAAGAATGTGTCCTTATCCATATGATTCAGATTCATCATCAAGCGATGACGAGCCGGAGATCGAAAATTCAAATATTTGTTTCACAACAATTCAGAACTCGGAGAATATCGAAGAAATGGACCTAAAAACCGGGTACGCCATAATTAATTTTTAAATTTTATGGTTGAATGGATGTTTTGTTTGCTTTGATTTGAATTTGAAAATTAAATTTTAAAATTCAAACTTGAAATTTAAATTTTGAATTTGAAATTTGAAATTAAAAATAATAAAATAATAATTAGTAAGATAATAAAATAAAATTTTGATGCTTGTTAGGATTAATAACTCAGAAATAATAAAACCTGAAATATAAATCGATAATATAATCAAAACAACATGTCTTTTGAATTTCTGCATGTATGTCGACATACATAGAAGGGAATGTTGACATATGTACCAATAAATTCAAAATTTGAACTTTCAAACTTCCTTCCATCTTTTCACTAAGAAAATGCAAGTTCAAACTCTGGTTATTAACTTTGTTTGTCTACTTATTTTCTTATCTCCTGTTTCAAAATATATATTAAAAGTATATAAATTAATAAAATTATATAGACATGTTAATATGATATACAAATTTAATTTTTTTTATATTCTTATAAAATATAAATTTATTTATCTTTTATATAGTTTAAACATGCCTAGTTTAACTAATATATTATTCATGTGATTTCATAACAATTTTGGGTTAAATTATTGCAAATACTATTTGTAACATAATACTTATTTCTTATTTCTTATTAAAGGTTTATAAAAGCTTGAATATTTAACTTGGTATTTTTGTATTAAAATAATAATATATATATATATGATTTTATGCCTTAATATAAGAAGTTATAATTTAATTTATATCTAGATTTCATAATTTAGTTATGACTATAGAATTCTTTTTAAAGTTAACGAATAAATGGTTCCTAAGAAAATTAATATATTTTGATTTCTAAAAGTTTAAATTTAAATTTGATTTGTATCTAAAGATTGATTTATAAATTAAATTTTAAGTCCTTTTTTAAATTAGTTTATATATACAATTACGAATATATGTTTATATAAAAATAGTTTACTTTATACGATACAATTATATATTCTCTTTTAAAAAGATTTTCAATTTTTACTATATTAAAGAAGCACCCTGCTAAGATTATATAACTCCACATTTCTCATAAAATTATTCTAAATATTCTATTATAAATATCATAAAACTTATATCTTTACTATCCTTTCAATCTCTTTCATAAGTATCATTAACCTAAGTTTAGAAATTAATATATATTACCCTTGTTCAATTCAAATAATTTGTAATATATATGTTTATGCATAATAGTTAGAAAGTACCTTGAATATACTTTACTTAAATAGATATAATCATCAGAACATTCTGCACACTGTCATTACACATCTTATTTCATATCATATATCATTATTATAAGTTACAATACATTCCAAATTAAAATCATTCACATCATAAGTTGCATTTCATTTAATATATCATTTTATATTTCTTTGCATATGACATACATACTACACACACTACATTACATATTAATTTTTAACTCCACACACAACAAGTATACTATATGCATCGGATATTATTGTCCTAGAAATACATAGGATTATTAAACACATAACTTGTTTAACTTGATTGGCTTGTTTGGCTTAACTGAATTGATTTTCTTGATTAATTTGTTTAGCTTGATTGATTTGCTTGATTTAATTGAATTTTTTGACATGGTTAAATTTCATTAGTGGTTAATAGGTGTGTTAGAAATATACTTATGCATTTGTAGTTGATAGGAGCTTTATAGGTTTTAGGATAAATAGAAGTTACAAGAAATGTTTGGTTTTATGTTTGAATTTATTTGAATTTATGTTTTGAGACATCAAAACTTAAATTGATTGATTGCTTGGATTAAATTGCCTTACTTAACTTGTTCATAATTTCAAGGATATCTTATCAGAGTTATTTCCTAGTCTTGATTAAAGTCTTATTATAGCTTTAAGGGAATTAGAGTTTAGGATAGGTTTAGTCTTGTATTAGATCAAGGGGGAGTTTTAGAGTTTCTAAGGATTAGTTGAAGATTCAAGAATGCTTTGGTTAATTTAATTGTTTAGATTGATTGTTTGAATTGCTTCATTATTTGAATTGCTTGTTTGTTTAAATTGCTCATTTGGATTGCTTGTTTGGGTTAATTTTCTTGTTTGAATTGTTTATAAAATTTGATTGGTTAGTTTATTATCCTTTTATTTAGTTTATTAGACTAGTATAGTCATAATTTTAAAGGAAGTTATAATCTTTAGGCTTAGAATCATAGATTAAGAGGGAGATATACAGATATTATAGAATCAGGGATAGTTATATTAGAAACATTAATAGCACAAATTTAGGGGGAGTTATTTATACTAGTACTTTGGAATAGAATCAAATATTATAGGATATGTATAGATAGATATAGGATTTATGGGGAGTATATTTAGAATTTCTTTTGGATAATGACAAAGGGGGAGAAATTATAAAATATAGCCTTACTTTAAGGGACAGTATATAGGATTCATATTGATAGAAGCAGTATTAGAAGGATCAGAATCAATAGGTATGAACAGGTATGAATATTTTTGTAAACCAAGGTTTTCATAATCAAAAAGGGGGGATTGTTGGAGAATGGAGTTTTGATGATAACAACCTTGTATCAGTTATCATTTATTATAATATACATATACATATATATATATATACTAACATCTCTATCTAGAATATATAGACATATATATGCATGATATATATACAACACTTAAATACTGAAGACTGTACAATTTTAGAGTTTCAATAGATTTAGGTTCTAGAAGAGATCAAGACTCATGAGTTATCAAGCTATCAAGAGTTCAAGAAAAATATAGTAATAGATTCTAGTTTATATGTAAGACTCTGGATAGCACTCCAGGTTCAAACTCTGTTTTTCAAGTTATCTCTTTTCAAAATTAATTCCAAAACTAATTTCAAATTGATTTCAAACTTCTCTCAAAATAATTTTTAATCTTCCAAGAATTTCAAACTTATGATTTAAATATACTTCATAATTTATAAGTATTCTTATTTTTATAATTTTATTAGATCATTTATATATATATATATATATATTACTAAGTTTATATTTGATTATAATATTCTTATTTTAACTCTAAGTTTTTTATATAACCTTTTATTTATAAATAGTTTAAAAATATCTCATTATAAATTCCTATATATATTTATAATTATATTATATATAGTTTAATATCGCATATATATAAAGTTTTTAATCATATGTTTCAATAATATTTTCCTATGTTTCATACTTGAAAAATAATGTTTTAGCAACTAGTTTTGTTTCAGGAATTTCCAAAATTTAAATAATTATTTTAAAACTTTTAAAATGGTTTAAAAATCATAAAAATGATGGATATATTGACATACATACATGGGTATGTCGACATATAACTATCAGAAATTTAAATCTGAAAGGAAGTGTCTTTTCACCATTTGTAACGTTCTAGAAGCATTGCAACTTTTCAAATCTTATAAATAGGGGTTGATTTCAAATTTTTTAACCATTCTTCTTCTCCATCTTCATCCTCTTTCATTAAACCATCAATATTTCATATTTTTTATGATTTCTACATTTATACTCTGCCTATTTCAATTCTATTTACATAAAACTTCTTCTACTCTTAATCTTTATTCATTACTCTCTGAATCAAAGTGAAATTGAAGAGTTATAGGGCTGTTGTAATTGTTTGGGAAGTGTTTGGGAAAATGTGTGTTTCTTGTAGCCTTGAAATCAAGGAAGGAATCGACGGTGACCTTGTAGCCGGGGAAATCAAGGGAAATATACTTGATCAAGGGAGTTTGGGTTTGGTGTTAACCTTGTGGCCGTGAAATCAAGGGTGTTGTACTTGGACATTGATATAGTAATAATACTCTCCGCAATCCAGCGTTGCATGGGACTGGACGTAGGAGTGATCCGAACCAATATAAAATCCGATATGTTCTTTCCTTTTCTGCATTTTATTTTTGTTTATTTTTGTGTTTCTATTTGATTCTGTGTCTGTGATCATTTCTATGGTGTGTGATTCATATAGTAGATCGTATTAGTTTTAAATTTTCTTAAATTCCTTAAAAACACTATTCACCCCCCTCTAGTGTTAGTTTTGCCTTAACGATCCATTCTGCATTCCCTAACAGTTATCTCGTTTGCTTTGTACTTGATTATTTTATTATAGTTTCATGTTCAACATTATTTATCTATCTTGATACTTTATATCTTATCTTACTACAGAAAGTCATGGGAACTCGCCAGGTTTTATGTCTGGCCTGTTTTGTTTTCCCTTCTTTCTCTTCCTTCCCCCAATCAAATTCTCAGAGTGGTAGTGGACAGTAGCTGTGACCGTGATTCTATTTTTCTTGGACTTGGGTTGCATTCCTTTCCATGTATTACTTTAGTTTAGTTATCTATGCTTATTGTTATAACATAAGAGGGATGCAGTTTTGTACGTTGATGATTTACAAGACATATATTTATGGTTTTGACATTAATGGTTCATTTTTGAAAAATGTAATGTTGAATTTTATTTGAAATAAAAGTTTGAAATTTTCCGTTGTATTTTATATATTTTTGTCTTGATAAATTTAGTCTTTGTATTGTTATTCCGCTCCACAGAACTTAATGCATCCTCATATGGGCAACATTAAGGGACGTGGGGTGTCACATTTGGTATTAGAGCCTAAGACTACAAGATCAGTGGAAAAGTTTTGAAAAAAGTATTTTTCAAAGTAAAGATTTTCAGTTAAAACCAATTTTTGAAAAATATATCTCCTCAAGTCATTTACAATATTCCTTCGATCTGTTTCTGAATCCTTGTTACGTCTCTTTCCGTCAT
Organism: Allium sativum; assembly: GCA_030737875.1. Classification (NCBI taxonomy): domain Eukaryota; kingdom Viridiplantae; phylum Streptophyta; class Magnoliopsida; order Asparagales; family Amaryllidaceae; genus Allium; species Allium sativum. The sequence goes on along the minus strand of CM060913.1, from coordinate 532,214,327 downwards.
GTTTGGGGATCCTAACCTTCCCGATGGAATTCCACTTCCGACATGGTTTCATAGATACTTGGAGGCTACGACACCTGCCAAAGTGTAAGGCAATTCCCCACCCCCAACTTCAGCCGTAGTAGCTCCACCCAATCTTGTTGTCAATTTTTCTAAGCTTTGTAAATACTTCTGTGTGATGGGAGGAAGTCGTTTCGTGGTACTGAGAGTTTTGTGGAGGCGCGCAATTGGCTTAGAGAAACGGAGAATGTGTTTGATTTATTGAAGCTCAATGATAGGAGGAAGATTCAGTTGGCCGCTTGGCAACTGAAAGAGGAAACTTCAAACTGGTGGGAGGTGACTCAGGCGGGGCAGGCGGTAGCTACTTGGGATGAGTTTAGACGCATATTCGAAATGAAATTCTTGTCACAAGCCGAGGAAGGAATAAAAATGGAGAAGTTTTTGAATTTGAAACAAGGAGATATGTTAGTGAAGGAATATGTCAATAGTACCAATCGGCTAGCAAGATTCGGTTAGGATTTGGTGAACACACCACATAAGAAGGCTTTAAGGTTCGCGAAAGGATTGAACCAACTACTGCAAGGATTAGCATTGACTCATATCCCGATGGTAGCAAGTTTTGAGAGACTATTCGACATGGCTTAGATGCACGAGGATGATAAAGAGAAGAAAGAAGTTAAGATTGAGGAGGAAAAATCCAAGGTTGCGAAAAAGAAATGGTGGCGCAAGAAGGGGACAGCAACGAAGGGAGGAAAGCCCGATAAGGCTCATATCAAGTTAGAGGTTAAATCCCATGGTTGTGGGAATTGGGGAACTTCGTGAGAGATTGTAAGAAGATAAAGAATGCTTGTTTAAGTTGTGGTCAAGTTGGACATTTTACTAGGCAATGCCCCTAACAAGCAAGGTCATAAGGTAAGATCGTCTAAAGGACAAGTTCATGCTCTTGAGGCTAGTGGACTAGATCGTGGTAGGAAATTCACAGTCGAAGGTTTGATTTTTCTTTTTGACTCTCTTATTAGGACTCTCTTTATTCCGGTGCATCTCATTCATTCATACCCAATTCTGGTGTAGATAATCTGCACCTAGACACAAGTATTCTTTCTGATCCTGATGTAGCCTCAAACCATAAAGGAAGAATAACTCATTTATCTATGGTATGCAGGTGTTTGAGAATTTCTATTCGGGGCGTCGAATTTGAATGTGACACATATGTTCTTGGCTTTATTGGTTACGAATTAATTCTAGGAATGGATTGGCTAGCCATGTATGGTTCCATCCTTGATTGTGAGAGGAGAGTTGGTTGACTTCTAATGTGCCATGGTAGAACTCTCGAGATTTCTTGTGACACACAAGGGCCAGTTATGCTCAGTTTCCTAGATTCTCTTGATGCTTCCGTTGACGAACTCGATTAGTACCCATAGTTAGTAGTTTTCTAAATGTGATCGATTAGGTTAAGAGATTACCTCCAAGGCAAGAGATAGATTTCTGCATTTATTTGGTGGAGAATGCAAAACCAGTCACTCTACCGGTGCGCTACATGGCCCTTAGGGAGAAGAGGGATGAAACGACCCAAAACTCCCCTTACGGGAAAGCCCGGATTGCTTTGATAATAGGACGCATCAGAACACAAACAATAGAACATTTCATTGTTATTACAACAACTACATTGGAGTACAAGAATATTCCAACGTATTAATAAATATTACATATTGTAAATTCAATAACAAAGATTAAGAATTTGCATAGCAGCGGAAAATAATACATAGGTACAACGCATAGCAGAAAATAACAACTGGCACAACTGAAAGAGATATACGGATACAACGCTTTCCAAATATAGCTCCAGCTGTAATTCGGGATCTTGTAAAAAGAAGTATCTGCGAAAACCAAAACTACTAGCTGCCCGTGTGGAAAGTATGGGCACCCAGAGTTTAGGTTAAAACAATAAACTCCGAGTCAGTCATGGGACTGGTGTGAGAACTAAAACAGTTATTAACTTTTTACTTTAAAAGTTGGGAAATCATGGGACCACGCCGTATAACACTGAAAAAGTTTACTCCACATGAATATTAGTTTAAAACATAAAACAACGCAATGTTTTTTTGAAAAATGAAGCTATTATAAGACTTAGGTCTCATCACACAATGCAATGCAAGCCGAAGGATAGAGTTTTCCCTTATAGTAGACAAACATGCTTGGTACGTTTAAAACAAATCATTCTGATATTACTATAAGGGCATATTGTCGAAACAATTTCAAATATAAATGTATCAATCATAGATGACGTAAGTACCATATATTATGTCACCATACTAGTTTTACAATCAAAACCGCACAATGTCGTATTGGAAATTGGATTTCCATCATGAACCAAGGCAAGGGATCTTCCTTACCGAATTCGAGACATTCTAGCCCGTGCCTCAGGACTCGGACTCAGGCAACCCTGGGAGCGGCAGGGCCAGTCCACACTTACTTTAGTGGATTTGCTAATCCTGAAAAATACATTTCCCTGCCCTCTGGGGCATAAAATCTGGTTAGTATGTCGACAATAAAGATCCAATTGGGACTCAAATTCGAGGTACCTCGCTTTCCAACATCCACATAAGTAATTGCTTGGGCTCCATACCATGGCATCACTCCTAGTTAGAAAGAAACGCATGCCCTCCCTGCGGTCCCTCATCTCGTTTCTAGTTCATACCAGGGTGTGAAGCTCGTGAATTAACGCTATACAAAGCTGCGCTATTTAAAGTTGTAACAACCTAATATTTTAACTAAGTTTAATGGAATTTCAAATAGTATAATTTGAGTTATCTAAGTATAAATTTAAATTTTTAGATTTAAGTATTGATTCTTATTTAATAAGTTTTTATATTTGGTTTAATGGATATTTGCTCTTATTTATAAATATAGTTTTGAATAAGGAAATTTATTTTTAATTTATGTTGACCATAAATTTGATAGTTAAGAATATTATTTATATTTATAAGTATCGATTTTGTAAAAGAGATAATTTTATTGTAGTTGTTAGTTAATATCGTAAGAGATAAGTAAATGATTTTTATTACTAATAAGCCTTTAAAGGATTTAAAATATGATTTTGTATTGTACAACGATATTATATTTTCATATTAAGATTTATTACAAGATATAGATTTTATAAATATTTGAAACTTTATCTTATGTTTAGCAATATAGGTATATATAATGTTAATGTTATTTGTTAACATATGACAATTGGTGAAATATAGATGTTAACAACTTATGAAATGGTATAAAGATGGGTTAAATATTTAAATTTTACTTTGGTTGGTTATATATACATTTTTATTAGTGTTTTGTAATATAACATTTTCAATAGTTGTATATATATATATATTCATTAAGGATATGATACCTTCATTAATGTAGAAAGTTGTCACATATATGTTTGTTACAAAGATATAACCAAAAAATAAAATTTACAAATATATAAATAAGTCATTTTGTCAAGCATGCGTTGGATGGGGTTTTAAATAAAACAAATGAAAAATAGGTGTCCTTTTTGCATGGAGATAAGCTGTCAAGTGTTTTAATTTAGACTGAAAAATATACGGAATTAAAGTTTAAAAGGGAAATGGAACGTTCAGCACCTCATTTCGGTTCTCCCCACTCCATCATTTGTTGTTCTCAAAAGAATACAACTCCCATCTATTCACGCAATCTTCTCTTCCCCATACACTACATTCTTCCTCCTTCCCAAGAAAATTCCTCAGTTACTCCATTTCCACCGCCATCAGTTTCCATCAACTACCAACGCACCTCAAACCCGTAACACCCCTTCCATCACTGCTAATCACCCACCAGTTGAACTCTCCGTTCCCTGCTAATTAAAACCCAACCCGTCGCCTTACCTTTCCACTCCGCCCACAAACCTTTTTAAAACTGCCTCCACCACTCCAGAACGTTATTGCATTGTCCGAACTCTTCATAACCAAAGCCAAACGTTTTTCCTTCTAACGCCATCATTCTCTCTCCCTAGTATCTCGCCCTTCCCTCTTAGTTCGATTTGGCCTCCTCTTCATCGAACCCTGCCGCCCAGTCAAGCACCCACCACCAGTTCACCGGTCATTACCTCACCAGCCACCTCCAGCGAGCCCAGTTCCCTCCAGCAAGACCAGCTCTAGCCCTCTTCCAAACGCAGCTCCTTGCCTCCTTTATTCGACACACCATCGTCACACTCTTCCGCGAAGTCCTGGTGCCTTTCACCGATCGAGCCCAAGATTTTCCCCTCCTGACCCATTGATGACCTTACAATAAAAAAAGGAAGAGAGTGTTTGCTTATCCCTTAAAACAGTCTGCTCATTTACTCTTCCACCACTACAGTCTAAGCGTGACACCAGACAGCTTGGTATTAGAGGGGAAACTGTAACAACCCGTAAAATGCGAGCCAGTTTGAAATTTTTATTTTGGCAACTTTAGTGAATTTTGAATATTTAAAATGAATTATTTTAAATAGAAATCGACGAAGTATATATTATATATATATTATATATATAATATAATGGCCTGAATAGAACGCGCCGCGCCGCGGTAGTTCGTGAATTTCGACCATTTATTTCAAACGGACATTGCGGGAGATCCGACCGTCGGATTCTCCTAAAACCGGAACCGTTGGGTTCGTATCGAAAAGAGCTTTCTAATGAATGTTAGAAATTTGAAATCTAACGGTTGGATTTGGAGATACGTCCAAATCAAATTCGAAAAAGGTCGTTGTAAGTGCAGTTCGATGGCCGTTGTTGGAAATCGACTGTACGGGCCTTGATAAAATTATTAAAAATAGTAATAATTTGTGTAAAATCATAAGAAATGATTTAGAAAAGATTGGGATGAAAAACTCCATATTTGAAAGGATAAAAATAGATTTTTATCGAAATGAACTAGTTTTGAACTAGAAAGATAATTCTATTTATTTTTAAATAAATAAATTGAATTTGAAATGGTTTTAAAAATAACCAGAATTTCCAATGATTGCATTGGAGTGGAATTGAATCGAAATTGTCTTCGGAATATTTCGATGTTGGAATTCGTGATTATACAGGTGTTGTTATGGAAATTTGAAAGATATATTTATATCGTTATTTCCAATACGACATTTGTTAGTCGTAGAATTTGATATTGAATATAAGCCGATATATTTTCTATTCAGAGCCTTGTATTGAATATCAAATGTGATTTGGGGTTTGTCGTGAATGGTGTCTTCACTAACACTGTTCTTGAACCCAGCTGAGAAAAGATTAAATCTTTTTATTTAGATTTAATGAAGTGTACCAATTAAATAACATTTAATTGGAATTGAATCGATATTGATTTTTGGGTTTATCGTGAACAGTGTTTTAAATAACACTCGTTCTTTAACCCGATAATTAATGAATGTGATTTTGGGTTTATCGTGAACCGTGTTTTAAATGACACTGATTCTTTAACCCAGTTGAAGATTAAAACTAAGTGGAGTTTTAATGAATCTTTAATTAGATTGAAATAATCGAAATGGAGTATCACCAGTTCTTGTTGCAGTCGTGATAGGGGGTTCTCGCTTCGCAGTTTTGTGGCGAACGGGAGACTCTTACCCCATCTTATATACAGTACGTGAAGAATACACACACACACACACACACACACACACACACATATATATATATATATAATATATTTAGGTCATTCCAAAGTAAAGTCGGTGCGCATCATCTGGAAATTTTGTATGTGGTTGATACGGAATTCTGAAAACAAAATCGGAGCGCAATGAAGGTGAGAACACTTAACTTTAAATTTTAATATGATTTCAAGTTATAATATGCTGCGTATTTTGATGAATGCGGTAATATGTGGTATTGGTTGCATGAATGGTTGATTGTTCATTATGAGAATGACGTTATAAATTTGTAGATAATATGGCTATCCATGTCAAGGCGCATTAATGCTTTAACACGTGTTCACGAGTTATTTGTTGTATGCATTAAAATGGATGACAGGTAGTGGAGATGTTAGCGTCATAGAACATAACGCTTGCGTGAAATTCATTGGTTGTGCAAATGAATGTTTCACGTTTGCTATATGGTCGATTTATATTGTTGAATTTGTTTGTATGAAATGCATGCATTGTAGTGGTGGATTTATGCGGGAAAAACCGACTAAACCTCCTTCCCAAAAGAGACCATTAAAATTTTTAAGTTACATTTGAAAGTTTATTATTTTTAAGTTGCGATGAAATTTGTAAATATTTGAAAATTTTGAAATACTAATTTCGAAGCAATAAGAATATTAGAATCGAATAAAAGTGGTTTATTTATGATAAATCATATTTTTATTATTTTTTTAGGTGATGTAACACGAAGTATTCGAATTTTGAAAATTTGAATCTATTTGATCGAAATAGCCAATTCAGCACTTTCAGTAACGCTTTTAACATTTTTATAATTTTCTTTTGGAAATGATTTGGGTTCGAAAAATTTATACACTTGGAGTCTTGTTAGATTAATTATAGAAAGATCCTGTTAAATATTTAAAGATTTAAAAATCATTTAGTATGAAATTTATTTGAATATTATTGATTTTAAGTTAAGAAATGTTAGAAAGAATGCGCTTGATTAGATTTAATCTAATATTTGATTTACAAGGCGATCTAATATTTCTTAAGTTAGAAAGCGAGGTTGAATAATAAATCCTTGAAAACTATATATTGGAAATATAAGTTGGAGGAACTATTTTGAATGGAAGCTAACCAATTTAAATTGGTGATTTTGTGAATTTATGAAAAGGATGACAACGATCAAAAGCATTGTGTTTGAAAAAATAGGAATTCAGGTTTATTTATTCAAAGAATGATAAGACGATAACAAGTTTATGAAATAGGATCTAGCCTCGATTATAGAAGAATTGATAATGATATGAAAGAAGGTTTGAATCGGGACCACGGGTAATCCATAACTATTGTTTAAATTTGCGCTTATTACTTGGAAAGACCGGGATCGAATATTATTTCGAAAACCATTCCAAGTAATAATACGACGTATGAAGCAATTTAAGACTCAATAAACGATGAACGAGGACCAGAAATCTTTGGATTGTTTGGATTGAGTGTCGATGTCTCGGTTGGGCTGATCCCCCGATACGAGGTTATACGTGGAATATGGTCTAAATATATTTGGAGATTTTCGGATTTTGTTCCGTTCAGACCTAGAATGGACTTGTATGGATAATGTGTCTGACATTGTGATTGATGGCATAACACTGATTTCCATTGATATGTATCTAGTTTGTGACGTATGAGCTCGAAGTGGTTATGTATGGATGGAAATCAGTGGTCATGTTGTGAATGGACAATGTGACATACTTAAGATATGAAATAAGCTTGTATGATCAGGGCATCGCTTATCTAGGCATACTTTGTGTATGACGTGACATCGACAAACCTCACACCTCGGATTAATGAGAAACTAGCGGTTAGGTTGTATACTTATATATGATTGATGATGAAGCTGCAACAGTGGGAAACCCACTTATGAACTTGGGGAATCTGGGTATGTTCGGGGGGCCATGTCTGGTCGAAAACTGTTGATCTGCCCTGCGATTTGTTGTTAGTGTCCGAGAAAGATGGAAAAGCCTTGTTACACTTTTCTTTGTATCCCTGATTGATCTTTCATGCCAGGAATCATAAAGTTGGAAACCCAAATCTCTAGTACGAGCCATGCCGATTTTGATTGTATACCTATAGGTCAATATAACCAATTGGGGTTATGGGGGCTATAATTCTATATTTATTTGTGAAACGGTTTTTCCACATTATATTATAGTATTGAAAGAGAATTTTACGTATGAAAGCATGTTTGGTTATCATAAGATAAAACTCGCCTCTCGGGTGTGCGCTTGCATTGTGCCATATGGGACGAGCTTATAATAGCTTCATTTTCCCAAAGTCATCACGAATTTCTATGCATGGGTATTCACATGGAGTAATCCCATTCCGCGTTAGCAGCATGGTCCGGTGAATTTCCCAACTTTAAAATAAATCCTAAAACACCTGTTTTACGTTCTCACACTAGTCCCATGACTGACCTGGAGTTTATTGTTCCTTCCTAAACTCTGGGTGCCCACTAATTTTTACACGTGCAACTAGTAGTTTAGTTTTGCAGTTATAGATCGTTGGAGCAGCATTCGGAGCGCTTTTAGAATTGGATTTTACGCTAGATTTTGGAGTTTCTGCTATATCATATGGTTTCTTCCGCTGAGAATATATTTACTTTTCTTCCGCTGTATATGTTGTAACTCTAATATTTCTTGTAACTCTGATGTAATATTGTACTAAGCAATGAAAAGTTCTGTTCTTTTGTTCAATGTATGTATGTACCCATAATAATTCGTCTTTGTGAACAGTTTTAGTTGGTTTAATTACCGGCGAAAATTGGGCAAAAAGACGGGTCGTTACAGTTGGTATCAGAGCTTTGGTTATACAAAACTATCGGGTAAGACATATTTTGAATGAAAGGTAGAACTCATCAGAGTTATTATATTTCGTTAGAGAAAGGGTCAGAGATGCTCTAGAATGAGATTTTGGAATATTTCGTTGAGAGAGCATATCGTGAAAACTAAGTAAATGACTTTAGAACAACTGTTTTGAAATGCAACTTTTAAAGGTAAATTTTCTAGTTGTTATTCGACGTTGCGGTTGGACTACTAGTATATATGAAGAGTTCAAATATATGCATGGCCGGCGTATATATGAAGTCTTATATAAACTAGATAGATATAGAATCACGCTCTAGTTGCTCGAGGATGATCCTGTTGATGACTACAGCATCATTGGTATTCATTTTCGAGTTCCGAAAGTAGGATGACTATACGATTCCAGTTAAGATGTCGGAAAATACTATTTCAACAAATGTTTGCGAATAATAAATAAATCTAACATAAGGTAGTTAAGTAAAATGTCCTTAGTTTGAAACAATTATAAATGAAACCAAATTTATTTTGTTGATGACTATAGGAATTCCATTCAGAAGTAAAGAAATCAAATAACTTAATTATTTTGAAGACCTTAAGATTTTAAAGTAATGAATATGGTTATGAATATCTAGTAAATAAATGTGCAAGTATAAGCTGGTTGAGGGAACAAGGAAATAGAATAACCCTTTGTAATCTTAGGTTACCCCTGGAAACAAAATGGAATTCTGGATGATGCAAAATTAAGCAAAGAGGGCACTAGCTCGAAAGGAAGAAGAAGAGATGGAAAAGCTGAGAAAGCTTAAGAATGTTCAGTATTATAGATGCTTTAGGAACGGTCATTTTGCTGTCAACTGCCCTAATAGATCTAAGAAGAAGGAGAAAGTCGTTCGAAGAATATACGTTGTTTCAAGTGTAAGAGATTTGGACATTTTAGGAATAAATGTCCTAAGAAAAGGAAAGAAACCGAGGACCCTGCAACGGAAAGGAGGTGTCATAGATGCAGGATGGTAGGACATGAGGTTCGGGACTGTCCAGTGAAGAAAGGGGTAGCAACGTCTTCACAAACAATAGCGCAAGAAAGGAAAATTTCCAATCCGTAGGGTTAATTCTAAGAATAGTACAAGGTTAAGAAATGGCTGTATAAGGTTGAAAATTAAGAATGAATGTATGAATGCTTGTGTTAATTTAATCTTGGTTGTTAGTTATTTCTTTAAAATTTAATTTGTAAAATTATGAGCTAAGGGTTGAGTGCCTAATGCAAGAAATTTGGATTGGAAACATATATACGTTAAATTAGAGTAGCGTAGAATGCATGATGATATTCTAAATTGGAAAGTTCAAGAGACTAATTTAACAAGAATTATCTGTAATAAGAATGAATAAAAGTTTTTCTTTGTGGTTCATTGTTTATAAGGTACAGGCTGAATTTGAAGTTAAATAGAGGGTAACTTGAATGAAAATGAAATAGTAGTACTTGAAACCTTGTAAAACGCCATAACTTAGGTAAGTCGAACACTCTAAGATTAGTATGGAAATATTGAATATGTAAATATTTTGATGCTATGGATTTTCAGTAGGAAACTTTAAAGGAAGACAATTAGGTAATATTGAAGTTATTTGATATTATAAATTACTTAAGTATGAAAGCTTTAATAAGATATTTGGAAGTGTTGAACTTACATTTAAACCTAAGAAAATGTTATTAACTACTTGGTATGATAATGATTTTTGATTAGTAATAACTTAAGTAGAACCTTTAACTATTTTTGAGTACTTAGAGAATTTAGGAGAGTAACACTTATAAAGATTTAGCTTGGATTGTTCCAAATAGGAATGGTATATGAAAGCCGGTATAATTTTTATTTAATAATGAATTTGGATGTTTTCTAAGCTTAGATTTTTCCTTTGTCTAGGGTGGTCGATCTCTTAGTATAAGGCAGTTTTAGTCTAGTGGTTACAGTGGCAGCAGTAACAGCTCGGAGTCTGACTCAGAGGATCTTTTCATAGATAGTTCCAATAGCTCGAGCGATCATGGAATAGACCCATAGTGGAAGAAATATTTGAAGAGGTTGGCGAGTGTTCCATGCCCGTTAATTGTGGACCAGATGACTGGTGCAGAGGCAGTAGACCATTTTGGGGCTAACGTTCCTCCAGGGGTTGACAATGCTACAGTGGAGGCTGTATGGCAGCAGGTCCTCTACGAGAGAGACTGGTACTTGTTGGAGCATGATCCAATACCCGATTATATTGGTTTAGAGAGGGACCCAGTGTTAGTTAAGAGGTTTGTGGAGATGCTTTATGCATAACAGCTAGAAGTTCCAGAGGCAGGGGCGATGGGTTTAATGTTATTCCAGAGGACGCAGAGCATCCGGGGGTTATAGTCAAAGAAGATCCACTACCAGAGGCAGGAGTCGATGGACATGATGAGGATATGGAGGAGGTGGAGCATCCCCTACACGAGGATGAGGTTGCAGCTGGTAAGGAGAACGTTGAAGATGGGAATGATATGGTAGCAAGTGATGATGTGATAACCGCGGTGAGGATGGATTCATGGTTAATGAGATCTTGGAAGAGATACAGCAGCCTTTAAAGGAGGAAGGTAATGGATTCATGTTAGATGAGGAAGTTCCTTTGGCTAACGAAGCTGGATTTATTATAGACGAGCATGGAGTTTGTTAGACCAAAATTTGGGCCTAACACCCAAATGCAGCGTGAAATCCTCGCAATCACAAATCGCAGATCACAGAATGCAGAAAATAGTAAATAACAGGAGACACATGAAGTTTTTATAGTGGTTCGGCTCAAACCAAGCCTACGTGTAACAACCCGTATTTTTATAACATGTTAAAGTCATAAATCAAGGCATAATTAAATTTTAAAACAAGAATCAGGGGAAACAGGTTGTGCCATTGCGTTTGTCTCAGAACTCTGCATGAAATCAAGTCCGAGTTTTCGAAAATCGGAGTCCGTATGACCAAGATATGACCCTCCAAAGTTTCAGGAATTTAAATAAAATAAAACAGCTCGAAAATAAAGCCAGAAATTCGAAATTCAAACCCAGAGAAGGCTGGTGTGAAAATTCCCGCCCATATACCCAGGTCGACTGGGGAGTCGACCCCCCCCCCCCAACCAGGTCGACTAGGGAGTCGACCCCCCCCCCCCCCACCATGACCAGATCGACTGGGGAGTCGACCCCCCCATGACCAGGTCGACTGGGGAGTCGACCTACCTCCCGAACCTATTTCCTGAGCCAGATATATTCTGATGTATTTAGACTTGTTTCTTGACCAGATTCGTCTGCCTAACCCTATATAAGCAGCCCCCTAGCCTCATTCTCTCCACACCATTTCATTCTGTCCTTACACTGCTTCTAAGATAATCAAAATAATAAGATAAAAAGGAAGAAAAAGGACTGCTTCTTCTCCATCAAGACTACGCTTAGAGATTTGCAAATTGGGGGATTTCAATTAGAACACGATCAATCAAATAGAGATTCAACAATCAAATTCTGCTTTCTAATTCTCGATCCATGCACTGTAAGTTCAAGTTACTTTTAGATAAAAGTTGTAAACTTAATATCCATGTTGTAAATTGGAATTGGATCTATGTATGGTAATTGATTCGTATCTATTCTTGTTCATCTTGGATCTTGACTTTCGTGAATATTGCTTTGGACCTATTCATGTTGTAAATCAAACTCTCTCATGTCTATAACCTTAACATGCCTATGACGTTGAAACTATTGTTAATGGCCAAGGACTATGACTGTGAACATAAGACTACGCCTATGCCTATGACTGAGAACATAAGACTATGCCTATGACTATGAACATACGACTATGCCTATGACTGTGAACATAAGACTATGCATATGCCTATGACGGTGAACATAAGACTATTGCCTATGACTATGACAAGGACAATGGTGGCTAATCACCTATGACTCTTGACTATGAGAATTATTACCTATGATTATGAACATAAGGCTATTATCTAAGACCATGACTTTGAAACTATCACTGTTAATTGACTATGACTATTTTCCTAGAACTATTTTGGATAATTATCCATGACTATTGTGATTAATCGCTTATGGTTCATAATTATGAGATTTCTGCCTTTGACCGTGACTATGACTATTGGGGTTAATTACTTAAGACTATTATAGTTGATTGTTCATGCCCATAGTTGAATCCCATGTTGTACACCGAATTTGCAGTTATTGGATCTCATACCTAGGGTGTGACTTGCTTAGTTTATTCGTTATTATGTACACCAAAAACCATTGACCCATTATCCTTGTATTTGGCTTGCTTTTGCATGCCTATTCTTTTATGTCAAGTTTTTATCAGGACTATCGCCTTATTTTGCTAGATTTGAAAACCCTGTTAATTTATATATGCCAGTGATGTTGTAATCGATTATCTCAAGTTAATATCATGCCAGTCTTGTAATCTCTTTTATCGCTTTATGCTGGTCCCTTCTGCCTATCATAGTTTTGATGTTATTCCCTTTATCTCTAGATTTAGATTTGCTTGTAATTTAGATCGATTAACGTTTACATGCGATGGGAATACAATTTGGGTAGATTAGGCAAAACATGAACTGGTTATAAACATGAATCATGAACTCGATAATAGGCATAAGTTGAAACATAAAACTTGACATGAAACTTGAACATGGTCATGACACTAGAATGAATTTCAAAATGGCCAACTCGAGGTTGGGTTGAGTTTGCAGTGTAAATCTGCCCGGAACCGCCCGACAAATCCAGTTACTGTAAACAATAGGATCCAATGTGGGTAGTTGGTCATATCGCGCTTAAAACCCGAGGTCAGACTGAGTTGTGGTGTATATCTGCCCGGAACCGCCCGGCGTATCCAGTGACCACAACAACAGGTCTGATGTGAGAGGTTAGGGTGCATTAATGAATTAATGCCACATGATAGGGTTAAGTCATGAACATGAAAGACAACACTTAACCAACTTGAAATATGATTGGTAGGGTTAGGTCATGAACTTGAACGACAACACCTAACCAACTTAACATGTGAATGGTAGGGCTAAGTCACGAACTTAAATGACAACACTTAGCCAACTTGATATGCTAGACTGATGGGGTTAAGTCTCGAATTTAAATGACAACACTTAACCTATTAGACGGAAACCCTAGTTACGCGGTCCATTTCAACAATAACCCACTAGATGTATCATGGTACCCTGGAACTAGGCAGGGTGGGGCACGATTACTGGGCTGATTGTAAGCGACCAGAACGACGTCTTTGTGGGTGCGCCAGTGTAGGTTCAGGCGGGCTATGGTCGTGCACGTGGTCCGGAGTTGAAAAAGCAAGCATTGGGCATCAGCAGGTTTATCTGTGCATTCTTGATTTGTGTCGGTGGTTGGCACCATAGGGCTTGATGCACCCTACGGTGGACCTATTACAGGTGACTACATTCGTGATAGGGTCGTATGACACTGAAACACAATGAGCTAGAACTTGTAGGGAGCCGATCGATTAGTGGATCGTTCTGTTGGACCTAGTAATGGGTCATTCACGATTTTGGGCCAAGGGATCATTTCATGATTAATACTTGACATGGGTTGGGCTACTAGTACAGTTGGTGCAGTGAACCTTGAATATGTGATGCTATACTTGACCTATACTTGATTCATCATGTTATCTTAGTCTATCTTATCCATCTTGACATCATACTTATGTTTACTTTCAGTTTATACATGTCATGTTACCTTTACCTGTTTTTATGCTGAAAGTCACTTGGACTTACCAGTCTTTATGACTGACCCGTTTCCTTTTGCCTCTTTTTCTTTCGTTTCTTCCCCCAGGTTCTCAGGAGGAAACTCTAGCTCTTAGCTTGGATTTAGCTTGCTTTCTATCAGCTCATGTACGGTTTGGTCTTGAGCTATGCTATGGCTGCACGTCTGCTATTTTTGGGGAATAAATTACTTTTGTTATTTTAAGTTTATGCTTCTTTATTTAGAACTTGATGTAATGGAATAAGGGCAACTTGTACTTTGGATATATGAGGTTTTGACTCTTTTCTTGAAAGTAATAAGATTTGGTTTTTAATTTCTACCGCTGCTTTATTTATGTTTAGTCTCGTGATATCTCTGTGTATGTTTACCTAGATAATGCTCCACCAAAACTAGTGCATTCCCTTTGTGAGTGACCCTAGTGGAGGTGGGGTGTTACATTTGGTATCAGAGCAGAATGTTACCAGACTAGGAAAAAGCTTTTAAAAACCTTCTGAAACTATTTTCAAAACCGTTTATAAAGAAGCATTTTTCAAGAAAAGTTTATTTTGAAAAGGCTATTCCCCAAAATCCATTAGCACTTTCCTTTGTATCCTCGTTTGAATCTCTATCTTTTCGTTTTTCAGCATGTCCGGGAATCTTAACTTTCCAGAGGGCGTGCCAATACCTGGCTGGTTCAGGAGGTACTTAGAGGCTAGGGCTAACGATGTAGGCCCAGCAGATATTCCTCCTCCAGCTGCAGCGATTCCTCCTCCTCCTCCTCGTGGAAATGCTTTCGCAAAGACGTGTAGAGACTTCAAGGCTATGGGTGGAAAGGACTTCTATGGGACTGAATCCTTTGTGGAAGCGAGGAACTGGCTGAAGGAGACCGAAGATTTGTTCGTCATCTTCAAAGTTGACGACAGGCAAAAGATACAGCTAGCAATGTGGTTGCTTAAAGATGAAGCTTCGTATTGGTGGGAGATTACCCATGCTGAGAGGCCAGTGGAAACTTGGGAAGACTTCGGATGAGATTTGAGATGAAATTTCTCTCCCAAGTTGAAAGAAGCCTGCAGATGGAGAAGTTCCTAACTCTTAAGCAAGGAAGCATGACAGTCAGGGAGTACGTCAATCATTTTAACCAGCTGGCTAGATTTGGGCTGGATTTAGTGAACACCCAACACAAGAAGGCTCTTCGCTTCGTCAGAGGTTTGAATGAGCCACTACACAGCCTTGCTATGACTCATGTACCCATGGGGGCAACCTTTGAGAGCTTGGTGGATATGGACCTACTTCATGAAGAAGACGAGAATGGCAAGAAGGAGGTCAAGGCGAATGATTCTCAAAACAAGAAGAAAGACTCCGAGAAAGGAGGCAAGAACAACAATAACAGTAATGACAACAAGACACACGAGAAAAGAAAATGCCACTTATGTGGTATTAAGGGGCATATAGTCCAGGATTGTAGAAAGAAGAAGATGAAGATAGGAGCATGCTTTCAATGCGGTGAAACTGGACATATCAGCAGGAACTTCCCTAAGAAGCAAGGGCAAGCCCCGCAAGCAGGACCTTCTGGGGGTACATCTTTAACTTCTCCTCCTTGATGCTTTGTTTTATCTTGCTTATCTTCTCGATCCTATCTTGAGAACCTTAGGTAGAACCATATGGATGGAAACATGTTATGGTTGATGTTTGCAAATGGTTGCAAGTGGTGCTCGTGGTTGCATAACACACATCAGGCACTAGATCGGCTCAGACACGTTTTCATATTGCATATGCATAAGTGTTTATACTTGTTTATGGATGAAATTGAATGTGTTATCATGTGGATGTTGCATATGGATGAATTTTTGTGCACACATATAGTGTTTATGTGACTAGGATTATTTGCATACATGTTGGATTCACGACACTAAACATATTTTGCATTAAGAAGATCAAACATGCCTGATCATTTGCATTAGATAAGCAACATATACACACACTTTTTGCATATGTTCATATAGAATTAGAAATCTTTTAAGGACAATGATTGCTCGTGAATGATGGTTGAGTAGATGGATGATTGGATGGTAGGATATATTCTTCCTAACTTAGAGATTTCGGGGACGAAATCCTTTAAGGAGGGGACAATGTAACAACCTGTATTTTTATAACATGTTAAAGTCATAAATCAAGGCAGAATTAAATTTTAAAATAAGAATCAGGGGAAACATGTTGCACCACTGCGTTCGTCTCAGAATTCTGCATGAAATCGAGTCCGAGTTTTCGAAAACCGGAGTCCGTATGACCAAGATATGACCCTCTGAAGTTTCAGGAATTTAAATAAAATAAAACAGCTCGAAAATAAAGCCAGAAATTCGAAATTCAAACCCAGAGATGGCTGGCGGGAAGATTCCCACCCATATACCCAGGTCGACTGGGGAGTCGACCCCCCCCCCCAACCAGGTCGACTGGGGAGTCGACCCCCCATGACAAGGTCGACTAGGGAGTCGACCCGCCTCCCCCCCACCAGGTCGACTGGGGAGTCGACCCCCCCATGACCAGGTCGACTGGGGAATTGACCTGGGGTCGACCTACCTCCCGAACCTATTTCCTGAGCCAGATGCATTCTGATGTATTTAGACTTGTTTCGTGACCAGATTCGCCTGCCTAACCCTATATAAGCATCCCCCTAACCTCATTCTCTCCACACCATTTCATTCTGTCCTTATGCTGCTTCTAAGATAATCAAAATAATAAGATAAAAAGGAAGAAAAAGGACTGCTTCTTCTCCATCAAGACTACGCTTAGAGATTTACAAATTGGGGGATTTCAGTTAGAACACAATCAATCAAATAGAGATTCAACAATCAAATTCTGCTGTCTAATTCTCGATCCACACACTGTAAGTTCAAGTTACTTTTAGATAAAAGCTGTAAACTTAATATCCATGGTGTAAATTGGAATTGGATCTATGTACGGTAATTGATTCGTATCTATTCTTGTTCATCTTGGATCTTGACATTCGTGAATATTGCTTTGGACCTATTCATGTTGTAAATCAAACTCTCTCATGTCTATAACCTTAACATGCCTATGACGTTGAAACTATTGTTAATGGCCAAGGACTATGACTGTGAACATAAGACTACGCCTATGCCTATGACTGAGAACATAAGACAATGCCTATGATTGTGAACATACGACTATGCCTATGACTGTGAACATAAGACTATGCATATGCCTATGACGGTGAACATTAGACTATTGCCTATGATTATGACAAGGACAATGGTGACTAATCACCTATGACTCTTGACTATGAGAATTATTACCTATGATTATGAACATAAGGCTATTATCTACGACCATGACTTTGAAACTATCACTGTTAATTGACTATGACTATTTTCCTAGAACTATTTTGGATAATTATCCATGACTATTGTGATTAAGCGCTTATGGTTCATAATTATGAGATTTCTGCCTTTGACCGTGACTATGACTACTAGGGTTAATTACTTAAGACTATTATAGCTGATTGTTCATGCCCATAGTTGAATCCCATGTTGTACACCGAATTTGCAGTTGTTGGATCTCATACCTAGGGTGTAACTTGCTTAGTTTATTCGTTATTACGTACACCAAAAACCATTGACCCATTATCCTTGTATTTGGCTTGCTTTTGCATGCCTATTCTTTTATGTCAAGTTTTTATCAGGACTATCGCCTTATTTTGCTAGATTTGAAAACCCTGTTAATTTCTATATGCCAGTGATGTTGTAACTGATTATCTCAAGTTATATCATGACAGTCTTGTAATCTCTTTTATCGCTTTCTGCTGTCCCTTTTGCCCATCACAGTTTTGATGTTATTCCCTTTATCTCTAGATTTAGATTTGCTTGTAATTTAGATCGATTAACGTTTACATGCGATGGGAATACGATTTTGGTAGATTAGGCAAAACATGAACTGGTTATAAACATGAATCATGAACTTGATAATAGGCATAAGTTGAAACATAAAACTTGACATGAAACTTGAACATGGTCATGACACTAGAATGAATTTGAAAATGGCCAACTCGAGGTTGGGTTGAGTTTGCAGTGTAAATCTTCCCGGAACCACCCTGCAAATCTAGTTACTGCAAACAATAGGATCCAATGTGGATAGTTGGTCATATCGCGCTTGAAACCAGAGGTCAGACTGAGTTGTGGTGTAAATCTGCCTGGAACCGCCCGGCATATCCAGTGACCACAACAACAGGTCTGATGTGAGAGGTTAGGTGCATTAATGAATTAATGCCACATGATAGGGTTAAGTCATGAACATGAAAGACAACACTTAACCAACTTGAAATATGATTGGTAGGGTTAGGTCATGAACTTGAACGACAACACCTAACCAACTTAACACGTGAATGGTAGGGCTAAGTCACGAACGTAAATGACAACGCTTAGCCAACTTGATATGCTAGACTGATGGGGTTAAGTCTCAAATTTAAATGACAACACTTAACCTACTAGACGGAAACCCTAGTTACGCGGTCCATTTCAGCAGTAACCCACTAGATGTATCACGGTACCCTGGAACTAGGCAGGGTAGGGCACGATTACTAGGCTGATTGTAAGTGACCGGAACGACGGCTGTGTGGGTGCGCCAGTGTAGGTTCAGGCGGACTATGGTCGTGCACATGGTCCGGAGTTGAAAAAGCAGGCATTGGGCATCAGTAGGTTTATCTGTGCATTCTTGATTCGTGTCGGTGGTTGACACCATAAGGCTTGATACACCCTATGGTGGACCTAGCACAGGTGACTACATTCGTGATAGGGCCGTATGACACAGAAACACAACGAGCTAGAATTTGTATGGAGCCGATCGATTAGTGGATCGTTCCGTTGGACCTAGTAATGGGTCATTCACGATTTTGGGCCAAGGGATCATTTCATGATTAATAGTTGACATGGGTTGGGCTACTAGTACAGTTGGTGCAGCGAACCTTGAATATGCGATGCTATACTTGACCTATACTTGATTCATCATGTTATCTTAGTCTATCTTATCCATCTTGACATCATACTTATGTTTACTTTCAGTTTATACATGTCATGTTAACTTTACCTGTTTTTATGTTGAAAGTCACCTGGACTTACCAGTCTTTATGACTGATCCGTTTCCTTTCGCATCTTTTTCTTTCGTTTCTTCCCCCAGGTTCTCAGGGAGGAAACTCTAGCTCTTAGCTTGGATTTAGCTTGCTTTCTGTCAGCTCATGTACGGTTTGGTCTTGAGCTATGCTATGGCTGCACATCTGCTATTTTTGGGGAATAGTTTACTTTTGTTATTTTAAGTTTATGCTTCTTTATTTAGAACTTGATGTAATGGAATAAGAGCAACTTGTACTTTGGATATATGAGGTTTTGACTCTTTTCTTGAAAGTAATAAGATTTGGTTTTTAATTTCTACCGCTGCTTTATTTATGTTCTGTCTCGTGATATCTCTGTGTATGTTTACCTAGATAATGCTCCACCAAAACTAGGGCATTCCCTTTGTGAGTGACCCTAGCGGAGGTGGGGTGTTGCACTACGTCTGCTTTATCTCCTCTTAAATCCTAAGAAGTTACAAGTACAATTCTATCGGTTTATACATAAAATCCTTATGTTTACAATGAAAAGAGGTAGGTAATCATAAGATTATACACAAAATCCTCGTGTTATATTGTGGAATTTAGCTTCTTTGCTGCTGAAAAGGATTTGCAGAGAGAAATGGTGGAAGCCGTGAGAAGTTAGAGCCAAATGATCCTTCAATTTGCTTTCAAATGGTGCATTTATAGCCATTTCCTGAAACCGGTTCATGAGACACGTGGCACGCATCCCAAAAATCTCGAAATGAGGTGGAAAACGTCTAGAAATCCTTTCCAAGTCATTATACGCCACCTTGAATCAGATTCGGGTTGATAGGAGTAAGATATGGCATGAGAATACGTCAAAACATAATGTCCAGGAGCAAGTTCGGGGGTAGGGTCGTGGTCACATAGGGCGAACCAAGCCGGTACGTGATGAGGTGGTAAAACTCGTGCAGAGCGGGTCGTGGTCTAGGTGGGCATCACGAGCGGGTCGTGATCCAGGAGGCCACCATGAGCTGGGTTGGTTAACGACCAAGAAATAAGGGCGAGCCGAGGTGGGTACCACGAGCCAAAAGTGGTCCCACAAGCCGAGGAGGGCGGCCCGACCAGGGATGTCACCAATTCCAAAATCCAGGTTCTTTACGCGTTTACGGAAACGGATGTAACTTCCAAACTGTAAGTCCGTTTTGCTCAAACGAAAGCTCTCCCTGAAGCTAATTCAGAGGGCTACAAGAGTACGGAGCAAGTCTCCTAATTGCTGTTTTCGAGCCAAAAAGAGATCGTCTGATAGGAGTTTTGGGCCATTCTTTGTTTGTGTCGCGACTTCAACCAAATCGGTTTCTGTCTTCTGACGACGTTTTCAATCCTTGAGCATGCTTCCATCCAGAGATTCCATGTGTGACAGCTTTACCAAAAAGTGTATCAACAAGTTTGGCCCCCATAACATATCTTGCTAGTTGAAGGAAGATTTGTTCTGGATACTCCGAGAATTCCATACCTGTACAGAGGTAGAGGTAAAATTAATGTGCGAAATACTGACAGTATTATTCAAACTTTCCTGAGCATAAACCATACTCGAGGAAAGTCCAAGTCATTCTGCCAAATCCTGGCAAGGGCCAAACCTTCTAAGCATAATCCATACCAAGAAGTTCAAACTGAGTATAATCCATACCAGATTTCTTTTGTCATATCCTGACAAGACCATTTGTAATTCCTTAAGTATAATCCATAATTATGATTCCAAAGCGAGTATAAACCATACTCGAGTTGCCAATCTGAGTATCATCCATACTCATATCCAGAGAAAGCTATAATTGCCATAGCCTGAAAAGATAGTCCGACCCTAGGCATAATCCACACCTAGTGTTTCAAAATAAGTATAAGCCATACTTTAACCAAGATTGAGGATCTCGCCACATCCTGACAAGATACTTAAATTCACCAAACATAATCTATACTCGGAAAACCCTTCCTTATTCAATTCAACATGCAAAACCAAAGCAAATCCTGATTGGTTTGACATCGAGTCCAGAGCACGCTTTGGGGCTACATCCTAACCCCATACGTGAGTACTCCGATTCAACCAATCAGAAAACCTAACGAAAGCAAAAAAAATCTTAAAGCCTAAGAAATGCGGAAAATGAAAGTTGATCTCATCCAGATCAGTTGATGATGAGCCCGCGAGAGCTCGATCCAGGGTCGTTCCCTCTTCGGGGAGTAGGAGGTGGCAGCGCAGGTGCAGGCGATGTTGGTGGTTTCACATACTCGGGTAGCTCTCAATATCTAACCCATTCCTCAATCAAATCATGCAGATGCCTGTAGTCATTCGTGTCATGACCATCCATATCGTGGAATATGCAGTGCTTTCCAGAATCACGTTATCTTTGCGATGGATCCCTCCTGGGAGACTTTGGGTAGGAGATAACACCGTTTGTGTCCATGTAGATGTCAGATAACGAAGCACTGAGTTCAGTGTGTTTTTCGTATCTGGGCCCTCTCCGGGGCTTGGTGTTGCGGTCATTCTTGACGGCGGCATTTCTTTTGCCATTTCCAGAATCGGACGGTTCTCCGTCTTTAACCATGTTGACATCGAGAATGCGTTTCTCATAAGTTGCATCTTCTTTCCGCTGAAATCTGTCTGCTTCGAGCTAGAATTCACCGAGATTGCGCGGTGGATCTCGGTACAAAGACTTCTTGAACGCCGATTCATCCAAGACACCGGATACTGCTGCCATCAGAACCATCGATGGTTAAGGGCGATCAACTAATGCTTCTGCAACATTGAATCTTTCCAGAAATGAGCGTAGGGTTTCTTTGGCCCTTTGCTTGATTGTAGTGAGTGACATGACGTTCTTGGGTCGTGCGATGTGAACCCGAAATTGTTCAAGGAAGCGAGTGGCTAACATATTCCATCTGTTGATCGATTCCATTTCTAGCTGTCGAATCCACATGGCTATTATATCAGTCAGAAAGAGGGGAAAACATTTAGCCATGATGTTTTCCGCTGCCAATTGAACTTCCATATGTCGTTTGTAGCGCTTAGGTGCACGGTAGGATCTGTCCTGCCGTTTTAGGGCTCCAGTTGTGGAAGTTTGAAATCTGGGGGATTGCGAGAATTCCTGATTTCCTGAGTGAATGGGTTGTGATTGACGTCATCTACGTCGCTCTGATAAGTGCGGCCTCTCGTGAGGCGTTGAATGAGATTAGCGAGCCAATCACCCTCAAAAAGTTGTTGTAAATTACCAAGATCAGAGCAAGTGCCCCCAGCATTGAATCTGAGAGAAGGTAGATGCCGGTGAGCTGCTGGCAGTGAATCGCTGGGACTGGTTCGTGAGCCAAAGGTGCATCACGAGCCAGGTCATGAAGGTCTGTGGCTCATGTGTCAGGGTTGCGGAGTCAGGCTCGTGGTTCGAGGGGGCGACCCGACCCAGTTGTGTGTCCCCATCACGAGCCGCTCCTGGCTCTGCATCATAAGTTGCTCTAGGTTCTGCAACATGAGCTGTGTTTTGTTGCTGAGCGAGGAGGTTGCCCCCAAGTCCTAGTGATTCACGAGCAGCTTAAGTGGCTTCATTTCCAATGCGTTGATCGTTGATGCTCGGTCTGCCTTCCATCCGAGCAAAGAACCCATCGATCATCTCCTGTTGTTTCCTAAGGAGATCGTCCTGCCTTGCCATTTGATCTCTCAATTTGGTAAGAACGCCATCCATCTCGTCTCTAGTTAAGTATTGCGAAGGATCTCCAGGAGAGGAAGCCTCCTGGCTCGCCTCGTTCCTTGCGCCTTTAGCGTCAGCATCCTCAGCATGAGAGGAAGTTCCAGTTTTCTTCCTTTTGATTGCCATTTATCCAAGCTAGAAGTTGAGGTTGTCGTATGCCCCCTACCTGGCATGCCAAAATGTTAAACCAAAATCTGGGCCTAACACCCAAATGCAGCATGAAATCCACACAATCACAAATCACAGATCATAGAATGTAGAAAACAATAGATAGCATGAGACACATGAAGTTTTTATAGTGGTTCGGCTCAAACCAAGCCTATGTCCACTTTATCTCCTCTTAAATGCTAAGAAGTTACAAGTACAATTACCTCGGTTTATACACGAAATCCTCATGTTTACAACGATAAGAGGTGGGAAATCATAAGATTATACATGAAATCCTCGTGTTATATTGTGGAAATTGGCTTCTATGCTGCTGAAAAGGCTTTGCAGAGAGAAATTGTGGAAGCCGTGAGAAGTTAGACCCAAAAGATCCTTCAATTTACGTTCAAATGTTGATTTATAGCCATTTCCTGAAACCGTTTTGTGAGACACGCGGCACGCATCCTAAGAATCTCGAAATGAGGTGGAAAACGTCCAGAAATTCTCCCTAAGTCATTATATGCCACCTGCAATCAGATACAGGTTGATAGGAGTAAGATATGGCATGAGAATAGGTCAAAACATGCTGTCTAGAGGTTCTGGGGTTCGGTCGTGGTCACATAGGGCGAACCGAGCAGGTACGTGACGAGGTGGTGAAACTCGTGCAGAGCGGGTCGTGATCTAGGTGGGCATCACGAGCGGGTCGTGATCCAGGGGGCCACCACGAGCCGGCTGGTTAACAAGCAGGAAATAACGGCGAGCCGACATGGGTCCCACAAGCCAAAAGTGGTCCCACAAACCGAGGAGGGTGACCCGACCAGGGATGTCACCAATTCCAAAATCCAGGTTCTGTGCGCGTTTACGGAAACAGACGTAACTTCCAAACCGTAAGTCCGTTTTGCCCAAATGAAAGCTCTACCTAAAGCTAATTTAGAGGGCTACAAGACTTATGAAGCAAAGCTCCAGAATTGCTATTTTAGGGCCCAAAAGAGTTCGTCTGATAGGTGTTTCGGACCATTCTTTTTTTGAAAGCTAAGCGCAAAATTTTATTTCTCTATACGGAATGATTACAAAATGAACTAATCCACTATAAATAAAATTACAAATAACACCTAGGCAACTCACGTATACACTATACTCAAAATATAAAGTCAAAAAACCTAAAAACTCCTTCTTCACTGATATCACAGTGCAAAACTACAGTGGTTAATCAGCTCAGCACCATCATGTCTATCAAATGCCACTACTACCGAAAGCATCCAATATATACTTCAACATTTCTCAATTTACACTATATTCGTCCATCATTCAACATCTCGTAAATTCCTAATATAATCTCCAGTACAACCAACAAGCATTACGTTTCACTTTGCTTTACCACTAGAGTCCTATAAAGATACCATGCATATCCATACACAGCAAAACCACATCAAAAAAGAGACGGGTCATACATCGGGTTATTCCTAGTATGCCTTCTAGATGTCTTCAGCTTTGAACTTAAAGGACACACGTCCTCTGGAGTATAATCAATCCCCTCATCTAAATCATCCCAAAATTTCCCTGTCAGCTTAACATTCTTGGATTTAGATGATGGCAATGAACCCTTAGGGACTGCAGAAGATAAAAAGGCCGGATCAATATTTGGAAATGTTAGACCAACACCAGCCACTGCAGGAGGTGGTAATTTGACATTGGATGGAGGCTTCAAGTGCGAATAAGGAGAAAAATTAGCCTGAGACAAAGAATCATTAGACATTGGATGGAGGCTTCAAGTGTTTATAAGGAGAAAAATTAGCCGAACACATGGGCCATTCTTTGTTTGTGTTGCGACTTCAACCAAATCGCTTCCTGTCTTCTGACGACGTTTCCAATCCCTAAGCACACTGCTATCCAGAGATTCCATGTGCGATAGCTTTACCAAAAAGTGTGTCAATAAGTTCATCCCCCAGAACATATCTTGCTGGTTGAAGGAAGATGTGTTCTGGATACTCCGAGAAATCCATACTTATACAGAGGTAGAGGCAGAACGAATGTGCGAAATCCTGACAGCATTATTCAAACTTTCCTGAGCATAAATCATACTTGAGGAACGTCTAAGTCATCCTGTCACATCCTAACAAGACCATTTGTAATTCCTTAAGTATAATCTATACTTAAGGTTCCAAAGCGAGTATAAACCATACTCGAGTTACCGATCTGAGTATCATCCATACTCATATCCAGAGAAAGCTATACTTGCCACAGCCTGACAAGATAGTCCGACCCTAGGCGTAATCCACACCTAGTGTTTCAAAATAAGTATAAGCCATACTTCAACCAAGATTGAGGATCTCGCCATATCCTGACAAGATACTTAAATTCACCAAACAAAATCTATGCTCGGAAAATCCTTCCTTATTCAATTCAACATGCAAAACCAAAGCAAATCCTGATTGGTTTGACATCGAGTCCAGAGCATGCTTTGGGGATACATCCTAACCCCGTACGTAAGTACTCCGATTCAACCAATAGGAAAACCTAATGAAAGAAAAAACAAATCTTAAAGCCTAAGAAATGCGGAAAATGAAAGTTGATCTCTTCCAGATCAATTGATGTTGAGCCCGCGAGAGCACGATCCAGGGTCATTCCCTCTGCGGGGAGTAGGAGGTGGCAGCACAGGTGCAGGCGTTGTTGGTGGTTCCACATACTCGGGTAGCTCTCCACGTCTAACCCGTTCCTCAATCTAATCACGCAGATGCCTGCAGTCATTCGTGTCATGATCGTCCATATCGTGGAATATGCAAGGCCTTTAGAATCGCGTTGTCTTTGCGATGGCTCCCTCCTGGGAGGATTTGGGTATGAGACAACACCGTTTGTGTCCATGTAGATGTCAGATAATGAAGCACTGAGTTCAGTGTATTTTTTGTATCTGGGCCTTCTCCGGGGCTGAGTGTTGCGGTTATTCTTGACGATGGCTTTTCCTTTGCCATTTCCAGAATCAGACAGTTCACCGTCTTTAACCATGTTGACATCGAGAATGCGTTTCTTAGAAGTTGCATCTTCTTGCCACAGAAATCTGTCTGCTTCGAGGTAGAATTTGCCAAGATTGCGTGGTGGATCTCGGTACAAAGACTTCTTGAACTCCGAGTTATCCAAGACACCAGATATTGCTGTCATCAGTACCATCGATGGTTCAGGGTGATCAACTGATGCTGTTGCAACATTGAATCTTTCCAGAAATGAGCGTAGAGTTTCTTTGGGCCTCTTCTTGATTGTAGTGAGTGACATGATGTTCTTGGGTCGTGCGATGTGAACCCGAAATTGTTCAAGGAGGAGAGCGACCAACATATTCCAGTGTTGATGGATTCTGTTTCTAACTGCCGAATCCACATGGCTGTTATATCAATCAGAAAGAGGGGAAAACATTTAGCCATGACGTTTTCTGATGCCGATTGAACTTCCATATGCCATTTATAATGCATCAGGTGCATGGAAGGACCTGTCCTGCCGTTGTAGGGCTCCAGTTGTGGAAGTTTGGAATCTGGGGGATTGCTAGAAATCCTGGTTTCTTGAGTGAATAGGTTGTGATTCATGTCATCCACGTTGCTCTGATAAGTGCGGCCTCTCGTGAGATGTTGAATTAGATTAGCAAGCCGATCGCCCTCAAAAAGTTGTAAATTGCCAAGATCAGAGCTAGTGCCCCTAGCGCTGAATGTGAGAGAAGGAAGCTTCCGGTGATCTACTGGGAGTGAGTCGCTGGGATTGATTCATGAGCCGGGGGTGCATCACGAGCTGGGTCATGGAGGTCTGCGGCTCGTGAGTCAGGTTGCGGAGTCCAGCTCGTGGTTCGAGGGGGCGACTCGACCCGGTCGTGTATCCCCATCATGAGCCGCTCCTGGCTCTGCATTACAAGCCGCTCTAGGTTCTGCATAATGAGCCGTGTTTTATTGCTGAGCGAGGAGGTTTCCCCCGAGTCCTAGTGATGGACTAGCCGCTTCATTTCCAGTGCGTTGATCGTTGAAGCTCGGTCTGCCATCCATCTGAGTGAAGAATCCATCGATTATCTCCTGTTGTTTCCTGAGGAGATCGTCTTGCATTTCCATTTGATCTCCCAATTCAGCAAGAACGCCGTTTATCTCGTCTCTAGTTAAGTATTGCGAAGGATCTCAATGAGAGGAAGCCTCCAAGCTCGCCTCGTTCCTTGCGCCTTCAGCGTCAGCATCCTCAGCATGAGAGGAATACCAGTTTTCTTCCTTTTGATTGCCATTTATCCAAGCTAGAAGTTGAGGTTGTCGTGTGCCCCCTTACCTGGCGCGCCAAAATGTTAGACCAAAATCTGGGCCTAACACCCAAATGCAGCATTGAGTCCTCACAATCACAGATCACAGAATGCAGGAAACATTAAATAACAGAAGACACAAAGTTTTTTAGTGGTTCGGCTCAAACCAAGCCTACGTTCACTTTATCTCCTCTTAAATCCTAAGAAGTTACAAGTACAATTCTCCCAGTTTATACACAAAATCCTCGTGTTTACAATGAAAAGAGGTAGGAAATCATAAGATTATACACGAAATCCTCATGTTATATTGTGGAATCTGGCTTCTTTGCTGCTGAAAAGGCTTTGCAGAGAGAAATGGTGGAAGCCGTGAGAAGTTAGAGCTAAAAGATCCTTCAATTTGCCTTCAACTGGTGCATTTACAGCCATTTCCTGAAATCGGTTCGTGAGACACGTGGCACGCATCCCAAAAATCTCGAAATAAGGTGGAAAACGTCCAGAAATCCTTTCCAAGTCGTTCCTGCAATCACATCCGGGTTGATAGGAGTAAGACATGGCATGAGAATAGGTTAAAACATGCTATCCAGGAGGAGGTTCGGGGGTCGGGTCGTGGTCACATAGGGCGAACCGAGCCGGTACGTGATGAGGTGGTGAAACTCGTGCAGAGCGGGTCGTGATCTAGGTGGGCATCACGAGCAGGTTGTTATCCAAGAGGCCACCACGAGCCGGGATGGTTAACAACCAGGAAATATGTACGAGCCAAGATGGGTCCCACGAGCCAAAAGTGGTCCCACAAGCCAAGGAGGGCGACCCAACCAGGGATGTCACCAATTCAAAAATCCAGGTTCTGTGCGCGTTTACAGAAATAGACGTAACTTCCAAATCGTAAGTCCGTTTTGCCCAGTCGAAAGCTCTACCTGAAGCTAATTCAGAGGGCTACAGGTGTTACAGAGCAAAGCTCCGTAATTGCTGTTTCCGGGCCCAAAATAGTCGTCTGATTAGAGTTTCGGTCCATTCTTTGGTTGTGTTGAGACTTCAACCAAATCGATTCCTGTCTTCTGATGATGTTTGTCCAGAGATTGCAAGTGTGACAGCTTTACGAAAAAGTTTGTCAGTAATTTTGCACCCCAGAATATATCTTGCTGGTTGAAGGAAGATGTGTTCCAGATACTTCGAGAAATCCATACCTGTGCAGAGGTAGAAGTAAAACAAATGTGCCAAATCCTTATAGTATTATTCAAACTTTCGTGAGCATAAATTATACTCGAGGAACGTCCAAGTAATCCTGCCAAATCCTGGCAAGGGCCAAACCTTCTAGGCATAATCCATACCAAGAAGTTCAAACTGAGTATAATCCATACTAGATTTCTTTTGTCACATCCTGACCAGACCGTTTGTAATTCCTTAAGTACAATCTATACTCAAGATACCAAAGCGAGTATAAACCATACTCGAGTTACCAATCTGAGTATCATCAATACTCATATCCAGAGAAAGCTATATTTTCCACAGCTTGACAAGATAGTCCAACCCTAGGCATAATCCACACCTAGTGTTTCAAAATAAGTATAAGCCATACTTTAACCAAGATTGAGGATCTCGCCACATCCTGACAAGAGACTTAAATTCACCAAGCATAATCTATGCTCGGAAAATCCTTCCTTATTCAATTCAATATGCAAAACCAAAGTAAATCCTAATTTGTTTGACATCGAGTCCAGAGCACGCTTCGAGGATACATCCTAACCTCGTACGTGAGTACACCGATTCAACCAATCGGAAAACCTAATGAAAGAAAAAACAAATTGTAAAGCCTAAGAAATGTGGAAAATGAAAGTTGATCTCATCCCAATCAGTTGATGATGAGCCCGCGAGAGCTCAATCCAAGGTCATTCCCTCTCCGGGGAGTAGGAGGAGGCAGCGCTGGTGCAGATGCTGTTAGTGGTTTCATATACTCGAGTAGCTCTCCACGTCTAACCCGTTCCTCAATCAAATCACGCAGATGCCTGCAGTCATTCGTGCCATGATTGTCCATATCGTGGAATATGCAGTGCTTTCCAGAATCGCGTTGTCTTTGCGATGGCTCCCTCCTGGGAGGCTTTGGGTAGGACACATTGTTTGTGTCCATGTAGATGTCAGATAATGAAGCATGGAATTCAGTGTATTTTTCATATTTGGGCCCTATCCAAGGCTGAGTGTTGCGGTCATTCTTGACGGCGGCTTTTCCTTTGCCATTTTCAGAATTAGATGGTTCTCCATCTTTAACCATGTTGACATCGAGAATGCGTTTCTCAGAAGTTACATCTTCTTTTCGTAGAAATCTGTCTGCTTCGAGGTAGAATTCACCGAGATTGCGCAGTGGATCGCGGTACAAAGACTTCTTGAACTCCGAGTTATCCAAGACACCGGATACTGCTGCCATCAGTACAATCGATGGTTCAGGGCGATCAACTGATTCTGCTGCAACATTGAATCTTTCCAGAAATGAGCATAGAGTTTCTTTGGGCCTCTGCTTAATTGTAGTGAGTGATATGACGTTCTTGGGTCGTGCAATGTGAACCCGAAATTGTTCAAGGAAGCGAGTTACCAACATATTCCAGTTGTTGATCGATTCCATTTCTAGCTGTTGAATCCACATGGCTGCTATATCAGTCAGAAAGAGGGGAAAACATTTATCCATGACATTTTCCAATGCAGATTGAACTTCCATATGCCATTTATAGCGCATCAGGTGCATGGTAGGATCTGTCCTGAGTTGTAGGGCTCCAGTTGTGGAAGTTTTAAATCTGGGGGATTGCGAAAATTCCTAATTTCCTAAGTGAATGAGTTGTGATTGATGTCATCCACGTCGCTATGATAAGTGCGGACTCTCACGAGGCATTGAATGAGATTAGCATGCCGGTCACCCTAAAAAAGTTGTTGTAAATTGCCAAGATCAGATCTAGTGCCCCCAGCATCGATTGTGAGAGAAGGAAGCTGCCGGTGAGCTGTTGGGAGTGAGTCGTTGGGATCAGTTCGTGAGCCAGGGGGTGCAATACGAGACGGTTCATGGAGATCTGCGGCTCGTGAGTCAAGGTTGCGGAGTCCAGCTCGTGGTTCGAGGGGGCGACCTGACCCAGTCGTGTGTCCCCATCACGAGCTGCTTCTGGCTCCGCATCACGAGCCGCTCCAGGTTCTGCATCACGAGTCGTGTTCTGTTGCTGAACGAGGAGGTTGCCCCCGAGTCCTAGTGATGTACGAGCTGCTTTCAGTGGCTTCATTTCTAGTGCGTTGATCGTTGAAGCTCGGTCTGCCATCCATCCGATCGATGAATCAATCGATCATCTCCTGTTGTTTCCTGAGGAGATCGTCCTGCCTGGCCATTTGATTTATCAATTCAGCGAGCACGCCATCCATCTCGTCTCTAGTAAAGCACTGCAAAGGATCTCCATGAGAGGAAGCCTCCTGGCTTGCCTTGTTCCTTGCGCCTTCATCTTCAGCATCCTCAGCATGAGAGGAAGTTCCAGTTTTCTTCATTTTGATTGCCATTTTATCCAAGCTAGAAGTTAAGGTTGTCGTGTGCCCCCCACCTGGTGCGCCAAAATGTTAGACCAACATCTGGCCCGAACACCCAAATGCAGCGTGAAGTCCTCATAATCACAAATCGTAGAACACAGAATGCAGAAAACAGTAAATAACAGGAGACACACGAAGTTTTTACAGTGGTTCAGCTCAAACCAAGCCTACGTCCACTTTATCTCCTATTAAATCCTAAGAAGTTACAAGTACAATTCTCTCAGTATATACACGAAATCCTCGTGTTTACAATGAAAAGAGGTTGGAAATCATAATATTATACACGAAATCCTTGTGTTATATTATGAAATTTGGCTTCTTTGTTGTTCAAAAGGCTTTGCAGAGAGAAATGGTAGGAGTCGTGAGATGTTAGAGCCAAAAGATCCTTCAATTTGCCTTCAAATGGTGCATTTATAGTAATTTCCTGAAACCGGTTCGTGAGACATATGGCACGCATCCCAAAAATCTCGAAAAAAGCTGGAAAACGTCCAAAAATCCTCTCTAAGTCGTTATATGCCACCTGCAATCAGATCCGGGTCAATAGGAGTAAGATATGGCACGAGAATATGTCAAAACATGCTGTCCAGGAGCAGGTTCGTGGGTCAAGTCGTGGTCACATTGGGCAAACCGAGCCGGTACATAATGAGGTGGTGAAACTCATGTAGAACAGGTCGTGATCTAGGTGGGCATCACGAGCGGGTGGTGATCTAGGGGCCACCACGAGCTAGGCTGGTTAACGAGCAGGAAATAAGGGCGAGCCGAGGTGGGTCCCACGAGCCAAATGTGGCCCCACAAGCCGAGGAGGGCGACTCGACCAGGGATATCACCAATTCCAAAATCCAGGTTCTGTGCGCGTTTACGGAAACGAATGTAACTTCCAAAATGTAAGTTTGTTTTGCCCAAACGAAAGCTCTACCTGATGCAAATTCAGAGGGCTACAAGAGATACGGAGCAAAGCTCCGTAAATACTATTTTCGAGCCCAAAAGAGGTCGTCTGATAGGAGTTTCGGGCCGTTCTTTATTTATGTTGCAACTTCAACCAAATCACTTCATGTCTTCTGAAGACGTTCCCAATTCTTGAGCATGCTGCTATCCAGAGATTCTATGTGTGACAGCTTTACCAAAAAGTGTGTCAACAAGTTTGCCCCCCTCCCCCCAGATCATTTCTTGCTAGTTGAAAGAAGATGTGTTTTGGATACTCCGAGAAATCCATACCTGTAAAGAGGTAGAGGTAAAACGAACGTGCCAAATCCTGACAGTATTACTCAAACTTTCCCGAGCATAAATCATACTCATGGAACGTCCAAGTCATCCTGCCAAATCCTGGCAAGGGCCAAACCTTCTAGGCATAATCCATACAAGGAAGTTCAAACTGAGTATAATCCATACAAGATTTCTTTTGTCACATCCTGACAAGACCGTTTGTAATTCCTTAAGTATAATCCTTACTTATGATTAAAAAGCGAGTATAAACCATACTCGAGTTACCAATCTGAGTATCATCCATACTCATATCCAGATAAAGCTGTATTTGCCACAACCTGACAAGATAGTCTGACCCTAGGCGAAATCCACACCTAGTGTTTCAAAATAAGTATAAGCTATACTTTAACCAAGATTGAGGATCTCGCCACATCCTAACAAGATACTTAAATTCACCAAACATAATCTATGCTCGGAAAATCCTTCCTTATTTAATTTAACATGCAAAACCAAAGCAAATCCTAGTTGGTTTAACATCGAGTCCAGAGCACACTTAGGGGCTACATCCTAGCCCCGTATGTGAGTATTCCGATTCAACCAATCGTAAAAACTAATGAAAGCAAAAACAAATCTTAAAGCCTAAGAAATTCGGAAAATGAAAGTTGATCTCATCCAGATCAATTGATGATGGGCCTGCGAGAGCTCGATCCAGGGTCATTCCCTCTCCGGGGAGTGAGAGATGGCAGCGTAGGTGCAGGCTCTGTTAGTGGTTTCACATACTCGGGTAGCTCTCCATGTCTAACCCGTTCCTCAATCAAATCACGTTGATGCCTGCAGTCATTCGTGTCATGACCGTCCATATCGTGGAATATGCAGTGCTTTCCAGAATCGTGTTGTCTTTGCGATGGCTCCCTCCTAGGAGGCTTTGGGTAGGACAACACCGTTTGTGTCCATCTAGATGTTAGATAATGAAGCACTGAGTTCAGTGTATTTTTCGTATCTGCGCCCTCTCCGGGGCTGAGTGTTGCGGTCATTCTTGACGGTGGCTTTTCCTTTGCCATTTCCAGAATAATACGGTTCTCCATCTTTAACCATGTTGACATCGAGAATGCGTTTCTCAAAAGTTACATCTTCTTCCCATAGAAATCTGTCTGCTTCGAGGTAGAATTCGCCGAGATTGTGCGATGGATCTCGGTACAAAGACTTCTTGAACTCCGAATTGTCCAAGACACTGGATACTGCTGCCATCAGAACCATTCATGGTTCAGGGCAATCAACTGATGCTGCTGCAACATTGAATCTTTCCAGAAATGAGCGTAGAGTTTCTTTGGGCCTTTGCTTGATTGTACTGAGTGACATGATATTCTTAGGTCATGCAATGTGAACCCGAAATTGTTCAGGGAAGAGAGCGACCAATATATTCCAGCTGTTGATCGATTCCGTTTCTAGCTATCGAATCCACATGGTTGTTATATCAGTCAGAAAGAGGGGAAAACATTTAGCTATGACGTTTTCCGATGCCGATTGAACTTTGCCGTTTGTAGCGCTTCAGGTGTACGGTAGGATCTTCCTACCGTTTAGGGCTCCAGTTGTGGAAGTTTGAAATCTCGGGGATTGGGAGAATTCCTGATTTCCTGAGTGAATGGGTTGTGATTGACGCCATCCACGTCGCTCTGATAAGTGTGGCCTCTCGTGAGGCATTGAATGAGATTAGTGACCGATTGCCCTAAAAAAGTTATTGTAAATTGCCAAGATCAGAGCTAGTGCCCCCGCGTTGAATGTGAGAGAAGGAAGCTGCTGATGAGCTGCTGGGAGTGAGCCGCTAGGACCGGTTCATGAGCAAGGGGGTGCATCACGAGTCGGGTCATAGAGGTCTGTGGCTCGTGAGTCAGGGTTGCGGAGTCCGGCTCATGGTTCGACGGGGGCCACCCGACCTAGTCGTGTGTCCCATCACGAGCCGCTCCAGGTTCTGCATCACGAGCCATGTTTAGTTGCTGAGCGAGGAGGTTGCCCCCGAGTCCTAGTGATGCCCAAGCTGCTTTAGTGGCTTCATTTCCAGTGCGTTGATCGTTGAAGCTTAGTCTGCCATCCATCCGAGCGAAAAATCCATCGATCATCTCCCGTTGTTTCCTGAGGAGATTGTCCTGCCTTGCCATTTGGTCTCTCAATTCAGCGAGAACACCGTCCATCTCGTCTCTAGTTAAGTATTGCGAAGGATCTCCATGAGAGGAAGCCTCCTGGCTCGCCTCGTTCCTTGCACCTTCAGTGTCAGCATCCTCAGCATGAGAGGAAGTTTCAGTTTTCTTCCTTTTGATTTCCATTTATCCAAGCTAGAAGTTGAGGTTGTCATGTGCCCCCTACCCGGCGCAGCAAATTGTTAGACCAAAATCGGGGCCTAACACCCAAATGCAGCATGAAGTCCTCACAAATCGCAGATCACAGAATGCAGTAAACAGTAAATAATAGGAGACACATGAAGTTTTAATAGTGGTTCAGCTCAAACCAAGCCTACATCCACTTTATCTCCTCTTAAATCTTAAGAAGTTACAAGTACAATTCTCTCGGTTTATACATGAAATTCTCGTGTTTACAATGAAAAGAGGTTGGAAATCATAAGATTATACAGAAAATCCTCGTGTTATATTGTGAAATTTGGCTTCTTTGCTGCTGAAAAGGCTTTGTAGAGATATATGGTGGAAGCTGTGAGAAGTTAGAGCCAAAAGAACCTTCAATTTGCCTTCAAACAGTGCATTTACAGCCATTTCCTGAAACCGATTCGTGAGACACATGGCACGCATCCCAAAAATCTCGAAATGAGGCGGAAAACGTCCAGAAATCCTTTCCAAGTCATTCCTACAATCAGATCCAGGTTGATAGGAGTAAGATTTGGCATGAGAATAGGTCAAAACATGTTGTCCAGGAGGAGGTTCGGGGGTCGGGTCGTGGTCACATAGGGCGAACAGAGCAGGTACGTAATGAGGTGGTGAAACTCGTGCAGAGTGGTTCATGATCTAGGTGGGCATCAAGAGCGGGTTGCAGGGGGACACCACGAGCCAGGTTGGTTAACGAGCAGGAAATAAGGGCGAGCTGAGGTGGGTCCCACGAGCGAAAAGTGTTCCCACAAGCCGAGGAGGGCGACCCGACCAGGGATGTCACCAATTCCAAAATCCTAGTTCTATGCGCGTTTATGGAAACAGACGTAACTTCCAAACCGTAAGCCCGTTTTCCCCAATCGAAAGCTCTACCTGAAGCTAATTCAAAGGGCTACAAAAGTTATAGAGCAATGCTCCGTAATTGCTATTTTCGGGCCCAAAAGAGGTCATCTGATAGGTGTTTCGGGCCATTCTTTGTTTATGTTGCGACTTCAACCAAATCTCTTCCTGCCTTCTAACGATGTTTCCAATCCCTGAGCACGCTGCTATCCAGAGATTCCATGTGTGACAGCTTTACCGAAAAGTGTGTCAACAAGTTCCCCCCCCCCAGAACATATCTTGTTGGTTGAAGGAAGATGTGTTCTGGATACTCCGAGAAATCCATACCTATACAAAGGGAGAGGTAAAATGAATGTGCCAAATCCTGATTGTATTATTCAAACTTTCCCGAGCATAAACCATACTCGAGGATTGTCCAAGTCATCCTGCCAAATCCTGGCAAGGGCCAAACCTTCTAGGCATAATCCATACCATATTTCTTTTGTCACATCCTGACAAGACCGTTTGTAATTCCCTAAGTATAATCCATACTTAAGATTGCAAAGCGAGTATAAACCATACTCGAGTTACCAATCTAAGTATCATCCATGCTCATATCCAGAGAAAGCTATACTTGCCATAACCTGACAAGATAGTCCGACCCTAGGCGTACTCCATGCCTAGTGTTTCAAAATAAGTATAAGCCATACTTTAACCAAGATTGAGGATCTCGCCACATCCTGACAAGATACTTAAATTCACCAAACATAACCTATGCTCGGAAAATCCTTCCTTATTCAATTCAACATGCAAAACCAAAGCAAATCCTGATTGGTTTGACATCGAGTCCAGAGCACGCTTTGGGGCTTCATCCTAACCCCGTACATGAGTACTCCGATTCAACCAATCGGAAAACCTAATGAAAGCAAAAACAAACCTCAAAGCCTAAGAAATGCGAAAAATGAAAGTTGATCTAACCCAGATTAGTTGATGATGAGCCCGCGAGAGCTCGATCCAGGGTCGTTCCCTCTCCGGGGAGTAGGAGGTGGCAGCGCAGGTGCAGGCGTTGTTGGTGGTTTCACATACT
Source organism: Allium sativum (assembly GCA_030737875.1). Taxonomy (NCBI): domain Eukaryota; kingdom Viridiplantae; phylum Streptophyta; class Magnoliopsida; order Asparagales; family Amaryllidaceae; genus Allium; species Allium sativum. The sequence goes on along the minus strand of CM060913.1, from coordinate 532,177,848 downwards.
TGGGTAGCACTCCATGTCTAACCCGTTCCTCAATCAAATCACGTAGATGCCTGCAGTCATTCGTGTCATGATCGTCCATATAATGGAATATGCAGTGCTTTACAGAATCATGTTATCTTTGCGATGGCTCCCTCCAAGGAGGCTTTGGGTAAGAGACAACACTATTTGTGTCCATGTAGATGTCAGATAATGAAGCACTAAGTTCAGTGTATTTTTCGTATCTGGGCCCTCTCCAGGGCTGAGTGTTATGATCATTCTTGACGGTGTCTTTTCCTTTGCCATTTCCAGAATCAGACGGTTCTCCGTCTTTAACCATGTTGACATCGAGAATGCGCTTCTCAGAAGTTGCATCTTCTTCCCGCAGAAATCTTTCTGCTTCGAGGTAGAATTTGCTGAGATTGCGCGGTGGATCTCGGTACAAAGACTTCTTAAACTCCGAGTTATCCAAGACACCGGATACTGTTGCCATCAGTACCATCGATGGTTCAGGGCGATCAACTGATGTTGCTATAACATTGAATCTTTCTAGAAATGAGCATAGAGTTTCTTTGGGCCTCTGCTTGATTGTAGTGAGTGACACGACATTCTTGGGTCGTGCAATGTGAACCCGAAATTGTTCAATGAAGCGAGCAACCAACATTTTCCAGTTATTGATCGATTCCGTTTCTAGCTGCCGAATCCATAGGCTGCTATATCAGTCAGAAAGAGGGGAAAACATTTAGCCATGACATTTTCTGAAGCTGATTGAACTTCCATATGTCGTTTGTAATGCATCAGGTGCACGGTAGGATTGGTCCTGCCATTGTATGGCTCCAGTTGTGGAAGTTTGAAATCTGAGGGATTGCGAAAATTCCTGATTTCCTGAGTGAATGGGTTGGGATTTACGTCGCTTTGATAAGTGCGGCCTCTCGTGAGGCGTTAAATGAGATTAGTGAGTCGATCGCCCTTAAAAAGTTGTTGTAAATTACCAACATCAGAGCTAGTGCCCCCAGCATTGAATGTGAGAAGAAGGAAACTACCGGTGAGCTGTTGGGAGTGAGTCGCTGGGATCGATTCGTGAGCTAGGGGTGCATCATGAGTGGGGTCGTGGAGGTATGCAGCTCGTGAGTCAAGGTTGTGGAGTTCGGCTCGTGGTTCGAGGGGGGCGACCCGATGCGGTCGTGTGTCCCTATCACGAGCCGCTCCTGGCTCTACATCACGAGCCGCTCCAGGTTCTACATCACGAGCCTTGTTCTGTTGCTAAGCGAGGAGGTTACCAACGAGTCCTAGTGATACACGCTTCAGTGGCTTCATTTCCAGTGCGTTGATCGTTGAAGCTCGGTCTGCCATCCATCCGAGCAAAGAATCCATCGATCATCTCCTGTTGTTTCCTAAGGAGATTGTCCTGCCTTGCCATTTGATCTCTCAATTCAACGAGAACGCCTTCCATCTCGTTCCTAATTAAGTATTACGAAGGATCTCCATGAGAGGAAGCCTCCTGGCTCGCCTCGTTCCTTGAGCCTTCAACGTCAGCATCCTCAGCATGAGAGGAAGTTCCAGTTTTCTTCCTTTTGATTGCCATTTATCCAAACTAGAAGTTGAGGTTGTCGTGTGCCCCCACCTAGCATGCCAAAATGTTAGACCAAAATCTGGGCCAAACACCCAAATGCAGCGTGAATTCCTCACAATCAAAAATCACATATCATAGAATGCAGAAACAGAAAATAGCAGGAGGCACACGAAGTTTTTATAGTGGTTCGGCTCAAACTAAGCCTACGTTCACTTTATATCCTCTTAAATCCTAAGAAGTTACAAGTACAATTCTCTCAGTTTATACACAAAATCCTCGTGTTTACAATGAAAAGAAGTAGGAAATCATAAGATTATACATGAAATCCTCGTGTTATATTATGGAATTTGGCTTCTTTGCTGCTGAAAAGGCTTTGCAGAGAGAAATGGTGGAAGCCATGAGAAGTTAGAGCCAAAAGATCCTTCAATTTGCCTTCAAATGGTGCATTTATAGTTATTTCCTAGAACCGGTTCATGAGACACGTGGCACACATCCCAAAAATCTCGAAATGAGGTGGAGAACGTCCAGAAATCCTTTCCAAGTCATTATATGCCATCTTTGATCAGATCCGGGTTGATGGGAGTAAGATATGGCATGAGAATAGGTCAAAACATGATGTCCAGGAGCAGGTTCGGGGGTCGGGTCGTGGTCACATAGAGCGAACCGAGCCTGTACCTGATGAGGTGGTCAAACTCGTGCAGAGCGGGTCATGATCTAGGTGGGCATCACGAACCGGTCGTGATCCAGGAGGCCACCACGAGCTAGGCTGGTAACGACCAGGAAATAAGGGTGAGCTGAGGTGGGTCCCACGAGCCAAAAGTGGTCCCACAAGCCGAGGAGGGTGACCCGACCAGGGATATCACCAATTCCAAAATCCAGGTTTTGTGCGCGTTTACAGAAACGGGCGTAACTTCGAAACCGTAAGTCCGTTTTGCCCAAACGAAAGTTCTACCTGAAGCTAATTCAGAGGGCTATAAGAGTTATTAAGCAAAACTCTGTAATTTCTGTTTTCGGGCCCAAAAGAGGTTGTATGATAGGAGTTTCGGGACATTCTTTGTTTACGTTGCGACTTCAACCAAATCGCTTCCTATCTCATGACGACGTTTCCAATCCCTGAGCACGCTGTTATCTAGAGATTCCATGTGTGAATGCTTTACCAAAAAGTGTGTAAACAAGTTTGCCCCCTAGAACATATCTTGCTGGTTGAAGGAAGATGTGTTTTGGATACTCCGAGAAATCCATACCTGTACAAAAGTAGAGGTAAAACGAATGTGCCAAATCCTGACAGTATTATTCAAACTTTCCCAAGCATAAACCATACTCGAGGAACGCCCAAGTCATCCTGCCAAATCCTGGCAAGGACCAAACCTTCTAGGTATAATCCATACCAAGAAGTTCAAACTGAGTATAATCCATACCTGGTTTCTTATGACACATCCTGACAAGACCGTTTGTAATTCCTTAAGTATAATCCATACTTAAGATTCCAAAGCGAGTATAAACCATACTCGAGTTACCAATCTAAGTATCATCCATACTTATATCTAGAGAAAGCTATACTTGCCACAGCCTGACATGATAGTCTGACCGTAGGCGTAATCCACACCTAGTGTTTCAAAATAAGTATAAGCCATACTTTAACCAAGATTGAGGACCTTGCCACATCCTGACAAGATACTTAAATTCACCAAACATAATCTATGCTCGGAAAATCCTTCCTTATTTAATTTAACATGCAAAACCAAAGCAAATCCTGGTTGGTTTGACATCGAGTCCAGAGCACTCTTTGGGCCTACATCCTAGCCCCGTATGTGAATATTCCGATTCAACCAATCGGAAAAACTAATGAAATCAAAAACAAATCTTAAAGCCTAAGAAAATCGGAAAATGAAAGTTGATCTCATCCAGATCAATTGATGATGGGCCTGCGAGAGCTCGATCCAGGGTCATTCCCTCTCCGGGGGGTGAGAGGTGGCAGCGTAGGTGCAGGCTCTGTTAGTGGTTTCACATACTCGGGTAGCTCTCCATGTCTAACCCGTTCCTCAATCAAATCACGCAGATGCCTGCAGTCATTCGTGTCATGACCGTCCATATCGTGGAATATGCAGTGTTTTCCAGAATAGCGTTGTCTTTGCGATGGCTCCCTCCTGGGAGGCTTTGGGTAGGAGACAACACTGTTTGTGTCCATGTAGATGTCAGATAATGAAGCACTAAGTTCAGTGTATTTTTCGTATCTGGGCCCTCTCCGGGGCTGAGTGTTGCAGTCATTCTTGACGGCGACTTTTCCTTTGCCATTTCCATAATCAGATGGTTCTCCATCTTTAACCATGTTGACATCGAGAATGCGTTTCTCAGAAGTTTCATCTTCTTCCCGCATAAATCTGTCTGCTTCGAGGTAGAATTCGCCGAGATTGCATGGTGGATCTCGGTACAAAGACTTCTTGAACTCTGAGTTATCCAAGACACCGGATACTGCTGCCATCAGTGCCATTGATGGTTTAGGGCAATCAACTGATGCTGCTGCAACATTGAATCTTTCCAGAAATGAGCATAGGGTTTCTTTTGGCCTCTGCTTAATTGTAGTGAGTGACATTACCTTCTTGGGTCATGCGATGCGAACCCGAAATTGTTCAAGGAAGAGAGCGACCAACATATTCCAGCTGTTGATTGATTCCGTTTCTAGCTGCCGAATCCGCATGGCTGTTATATCAGTCAGAAAGAGGGGAAAACATTTAGCCATGACGTTTTTCGATGTCGATTGAACTTCCATATGTCGTTTGTAGTGCATCAGGTGCACGGTAGGATCTGTCCTGCCTTTGTAGGGCTTCAGCTATGGAAGTTTGAAATCTGGGGGATTGCGAGAATTCCTGATTTCTTAAGTGAATGGGTTGTGATTGACGTCATCCATGTTGCTCTGATAAGTGCGACCTCTTGTGAGGCATTGAATGAGATTAGTGAACCGATCACCCTCAAAAAGTTGTTGTAAATTGCCAAGATCAAAGCTAGTGTCCCCAGAGTTGAATATTAGAGAAGGAAGCTGCCGGTGAGCTGCTGGGATTGAGTCGCTGGGACCGGTTCATGAGCCATGGGGTGCATCACGAGCCGGGTCGTGGAGGTCTGCGGCTCGTGAGTCAGAGTTGCGGAGTCCGGCTCGTGGTTCGAGGGGGGAGACCCGACCAGGTCGTTTATCCCCATCGCGAGCTACTCTTGGCTCTGCATCACGAGCCGCTCCAGGTTCTGCATTACGAGCCGTGTTCTGTTTCTAAGCGAGGAGGTCGCCCCCGAGTCCTAGTGATGCACGAGCCGCTTTAGTGGCTTCATTTCCAGTGCGTTGATCGTTGAAGCTCGGTCTGCCATCCATATGAGCGAAGAATCTATCGATCATCTCCTGTTATTTCATGAGGAGAACGTCCTGCCTTGCCATTTGATCCCTCAGTTCAGCAAAAACGCCGTCCATCTCGTCTCTAGTTAAGTATTGCGAAGGATCTCCATGAGAGGAGGCCTCCTGGCTCGCCTCGTTCCTTGCGCCTTCAGCGTCAGCATCCTCAGCATGAGAGGAAGTTCCAGTTTTCATCCTTTTGATTGCCATTTATCCAAGCTAGAAGTTGAGGTTATCGTGTGCCCACTACCTGGCGCGCCAAAATGCTAGACCAAAATCTGGGCCTAACACCCAAATGCAGCGTGAAGTCCTCACAATCACAAATCGCAGATCACAGAATGCATAAAATAGCAAATAACAGGAGACACATGAAGTTTTTATAGTGGTTTGGCTCGAACCAAGCCTACGTCCACTTTATCTCCTCTTAAATCCTAAGAAGTTACAAGTACAATTCTCTCGGTTTATACACGAAATCCTCGTGTTTACAATGAAAAGAGCTTGGAAATCATAAGATTATACACGAAATCCTCGTGTTATATTATGGAATTTGGCTTCTTTGCTGCTGAAAAGGCTTTGCAGAGAGAAATGGTGGAAGCCGTGAGAAGTTAGAGCCAAAAGATCCTTCAATTTGCCTTCAAATGGTGCATTTATAGCCATTTCATGAAACCGGTTCCTGAGACATGTGGCACGCATCCCAAAAATTTCGAAATGAGGTGGAAAACGTCCAGAAAATCCTCTCCAAGTCATTATATGCCACTTGCAATCAGATCCGGGTTGATAGGAGTATGATATGGCATGAGAATAGGTCAAAACATGCTGTCCAGGAGCAGGTTCGGGGGTCGGTTCGTCGTCATATAGGGCGAACCAAGCCGGTACATGATGAGGTGGTGAAACTCTTGCAGAGCGGGTCGTGATCTTGGTGGGCATCATGAGCGGGTCGTGATCCAGGGGGCTACCACGAGCCGGGCTGGTTAACGAGCAGGAAATGAGGGCGAGCCAAGGTGGGTCTCACGAGCCAAAAGTGGTCCCATAAACCGAGGAGGGCGACCCAACTAGAGATGTCACCAATTCCAAAATCCAGGTTTTGTGAGCGTTTACGGAAACAGACGTAACTTCCAAACCATAAGTCCGTTTTGCCCAAACGAAATCTCTACCTGAAGCAAATTCAGAGGGCTTCAAGTGTTAATGGGCAATGATCCATAATTGCTATTTTCGGGCCCAAAAGAGGTCGTCTGATAGGAGTTTCGGGCCATTCTTTGTTTGTGTTGCGACTTCAACCAAATCGCTTCCTGCCTTCTGACGACGTTTCCAATCCCTGAGCATGCAGATATCCAGAGATTCCATGTACGACAGATTTACCAAAAAGTATGTCAACAGTTACAATAGATGAGGATGCATTCATAGCAGGTGATCAGGGAGAGGAAGCTGATGGATTTATAGCAGACGAGGATGAGTTTAAGGTTGGACATGATGTTGAAGGAGAAGAAATAGATGATAATGGGTTCTTCGCAGATGATGAGGAGGAATTTAAGGATGAGGAGCCGGAAGAGTTTGACGAGGAAGATCTAGTGGAGCTTAGCCTATCTGGTCCATCGGACTATGGATCAGATATGTCAGATGGTTAGTTAGGAGATGTGTATGGACCTGGTGTACATAGTATGTATGTTATCTTAAGTGCTTAGACGCACTAGGATATTTTGGGCTAGGACGGTTTTTGAGGGACTAGCACCTGGATAGGTATACCTTTTGTGACTTTATGTTTTGGACTACCATAAGTATGTGTTACGTACTAGGGTAGGGATACCTTTTGTATGCTGACTTGGATGACCTTATGGTATGAACTTTTGGATGATTATGTTATGTAAGTGTTATGCGATGATCTGGGTATGTTTATTTTATTTTATTTTTGAAATCTATTTTCCAAACTATATATAGAGGAGTTGAACCATAATTCATAGAAGGTCTAAAAATTATCATTTCCCTTTTCAAGGACGAAAAGTCTTAAGGAGGGGTGAATGTAACAACCTAATATTTTGACTAAATTTAATGGAATTTCAAATAGTATAATTTGAGTTATCTAAGTATAAATTTAAATTTTTAGATTTAAGTACTGATTCTGATTTAATAAGTTTTTATATTTGGTTTAATGAATATTTGCTCTTGTTTATAAATATAGTTTTGAATAAGGAAATTTATTTTTAATTTATGTTGACCATAAATTTTATAATTAAGAATATTATGTATATTTATAAGTATCAATTTTGTAAAAGAGATAATTTTATTGTAGTTGTTAGTTAATAATGTAAGAGATAAGTAAATAAATTTTATTACTAATAAGCCTTTAAAGGATTTAACATATGATTTTGTATGGTACAACGATATTATATTTTCATATATTAAGATTTATTACAGGATATAGATTTTATAAATATCTAAAAATTTATCTTATGTTTGGCAATATAGGTATATATAATGTTAATGTTATTTGCTAACATATGACAATTGGTGAAATATAGATGTTGACAACTTAGGAAATGGTATAAAGATAGGTTAAATATTTAAATTTTACTTTAATTGGTTATATCTATATATATTTTGATTAGTGGTTTGCAATATAACATTTTCAATAATTGTATTTATATATTCATTAAGGATCTTCATGAATGTAGAAAGTTGTCACATATATGTTCGTTACAAAGATATAACCAAAAAACAAAATTTACAAATATATAAATAAGTCATTTTGTCAAGCATGCAGTGGATGGGGTTTTAAATAAAATAAATGAAAAGTAGGTGTCCTTTTTGCATCGAGATAAGCTGCCAAGTGTTTTAATTTAGACTGAAAAATATACGGAATTAAAGTTTAAAGGGGAAAGGGAACGTTCAGCACTTCATTTCAGTTCTCCCCACTCCATCATTTGTTGTTCTCAAAAGAATACAACTCCATCTGTTCACGCAATCTTCTCTTCCCCATACACAACGTTTTTCCTCCTTCCCAAGTAAATTCCTCAGTTACTCCATTTCCACCACCATCGGTTTCCATCAACCACCAACGCACCTCAAACCCGCAACACCCTTCCACCACTGCTAATCACCCACCAGTCAAACTCTTCGTTCCTTGCTAATTAAAACCCAACCCGTCGCCTTACCTTTCCACTCCGCCTGTAAACCTTTTTAAAACCGCCTCCACCACTCCAGAACGTTATTGCATTGTCCGAACTCTTCATAACCAAAGCCAAACGTTTTTCCTTCTAACGCCATCATTCTCTCTCTCCAGTATCTTGCCCTTCCCTCTGAGTTCGGTTTGGCCTCCTCTTCATCGAACATCACTGCCCAATCAAGCACCCACCATCAGTTCACTGGTCATCGCCTCACCAGCCACCTCCGGTGAGCCCAGTTCCCTCTGGCGAGACCAGCTCTAGCCCTTTTCTAAACGCAGCTCCTTACCTCCCTTTTTCCGACATCAACATCGTCACACTCCTCCGTGAAGTCCTGGTGCCTTTCACTGATCGAACCCAAGATTTTCCCCTCTTGAGCCGTTGATAAGCTTACAGTAAAAAGAAAAAAAGAAAAAAGAAGAGAGAGTTTGCTTATCCCTTAAAATAGTCCGCTCACTTACTCTTCCACCACTACAGTCTAAGCGTGGCACCATACAACTTGGTATTGGAGGGGAAACTCATCTTGTATACAGTACGTGAGAATATACACATATATATATATATAATATTTAGGTCATTGCAAAGTAAAGTTGGTGCGCATCATTTGGAAATTTTGTACGTGGCTGATACAGAGTTCTGAAAACAAAATCAGGGCGCAATGAAGGTGAGAACACTTAACTTTAAATTTTAATATGATGTCAAGTTATAACATGCTGCGTATTTTGATGAATGTGGTAATGTATGGTATTGATTGCACGAATGGTTGATTGTGCGTTATGAGAATGACATTATAAATTGGTAGATAATATGGCTATCCATGTCAAGGCACGTTAATGCTTTAACGCGTGTTCGCGAGTTATTTGTTTATGCATTAAAATGGATGATAGGTAGTGGAAATGTTGAGCATCATGGAACATAACGCTTGCGCTAAATTCATTGGTTGTTTTATTGGTTGTGCAAATGAATGTTTCATGTTTGCTATATGGTCGATTTATATTGTTGAATTTGTTTGTATGAAATGCACGCACCATAGTGGTGGATTTATGCGGGAAAAACCGACTAAATCTCCTTCCCAAAAGCGACCATTAAAATTTTTAAGTTATATTTGAAAGTTTATTATTTTTAAGTTGCAATGAAATTTGTAAATATTTGAAAATTTTGAAATACTGTTTTTGAAGCAATAAGAATATTAGAATCAAATAAAAGTTGTTTGTTTATGATATATCATATTTTTATTATTTTTTTAGGCGATGTAACACGAAGTATTCGAATTTTAAAAAATTGAATCTATTTGTTCTAAATAGCCAAACTTTCAGTAACGCTTTTAACATTTTTATAAAATTTTTTTGAAATGATTTGGGTTCGAAAAATTTATACACTTGGAGTCTTGTTAGATTAATTATAGAAAGAGCTTGTTAAATATTTAAAGATTTAAAAATCATTTAGTATGAAATTTATTTGAATATTATTGATATTAAGTTAAGAAACGTAAGAACAAATGCGCTTGGTTAGATTTAATCTAATATTTGATTTACAAGGCGATCTAATATTTCTTAAGTAAGAAAGCGAGGTTAAATAATAAATCGTTGAAAACTATATATTGGAAATATAAGTTGGAGGAACTATTTTGAATGGAAGCTAACCGATTTAAATTGGTGATTTTGGGAATTTATGAAAAGGATGACAACGATCAAAAGCATTATGTTTGAAAACATAAGAATTCAAGTGTATTTATTTCAAAGAATGATAAGACGATAACAAGTTTATGAAATAGGACGTAACCTCGATTATAGAAGAATTGATAATGATATGAAAGAAGGTTTGAATCGAAACCACGCATAATCCATTCCAAGTAATAATACGACGTATGAAGAAATTTAAGACTCGATAAATGGTGAACGAGGACTGGGAATCTTTGGATTGTTTGGATTGAGTGTCAAGTTCTCGGATGGGCTGATCCACCGATACGAGGTTATAAGTGGCATGAGGTCTAAATATATTTGGAGATTTTCGGATTTTGTTCCATTCAGACCTAGAATGGACTTGTATGGATTGTGTGTCTGACATTATGATTGAGACATAACAGTGTTTTCCATTGATATGTATCTGGTTTGTGGCATACGAGCTCAAAGTGGTTATGTATGGATGGAAATCAGTGGTCATGTTGTGAATGGACAATGTGACATACTTAAGATATGAAATAAGATTGTATGATCAGGGCATTGCTTATCTAGGCATGCTTTGTGTATGACGTGACATCGACAAACCTCACACCCCGGATTGATGAGAAACTGGCGGTTAGGTTGTATACTTATATATGATTGATGATGAAGCTGCAGCAGTGGGAAAACCACTTATGAACTTGGGGAAATTGGGTATGTTCGGGGGGCCGTGTCTGGTCGAAAACCGTTGATCTGCCCTGCGATTTGTTGTTAGTGTCCAAGCTGGACGGAAAAGCCATGTTACACTTCGCTTCGTATCCCTGATTGATCTTTTGTATCAGGAATCGTAAAGTTGGAAACCCAAATCTCCAATACGAGCCATACGGATTTTGATTGTATACCTATAGGTCAATATAACCAATTGGGGTTATGGGGGCTATGATTCTATATTTATTTGCAAAACGGTTTTTCCACATTATATTATAGTATTGAAAGAGAATTTTACTTATGAAAGCATGTTTTGTTATCATGAGATAAAACTCGCCCCTCTGGTGTGCGCTTGCATTGTGTGATATGAGACGAGATTATAATAGCTTCATTTTCCGAAAGTCATCGCGAATTTCTATGCATGGGTATTCACATGGAGTAAACCCATTCCGCATTAGCGGCGTGGTCCGGTGAATTTCCCAACTTTTAAAATAAATCCTAAAAACAATTGTTTTATGTTCTCACACCAGTTCCATGACTGACCCGGAGTTTATTGTTCCTTCGTAAACTCTGGGTGCCCACTAATTTTTACAAGGGCAGCTAGTAGTTTAGTTTTGCAGTTATAGATCATTGGAGCATGATTCAGAGCGCTTTTAGAATTGAAGTTCACGCTAGAGTTTGGAGCTTCCGCTATATCATACAGTTTCTTCCGCTGAGAGTATATTTACTTTTCTTCTGCTGTATATGCTGTAACTCAGATATTTCATGTAACTCTGATGTAATATTGTACTAAGCAATGAAAAGTTCTGTTATTTTGTTCAATATTTGTACGTACCCATAATAATTCGTCTTTGTGAACAGTTTTACTTGGTTTAATTACTGGTGAAAATTGGGCAAAAAGGCGAGTCGTTACCAAAGCCGTGCTTTGACCATTATCCACAAGACTCTGATTTTCAACAATAAGCCTTAATAATTTACATCTTTGCATGCCACACTGACAATACATGCCATACGACTGATGTCTACTAATATATAACATCTAAGCTCATATGTCTCAGAAAAGGTGTTAAGCAAGAGAATAAATTCTTCGCTACCAAACAGAAATATATTTAATAGAAATCAATCAAGACAGAATGAAATTCAATGTCAGACACACATCCATTTACAAGTTCGTTCTGGGTCTGAATGAAACTTAGGCACCTTATTCCTTATCCCATATGTCCAATACAGGAGAGAGCCTTTGCATATCCGGTCGATCTCCAAGTACGTCTGGATGATCACTACTTATTACCTTGTCTTGGGTGTACAACCCAGTCAAGACATCAGTAATCTTCCAAACAATGTGAAGATCTCTGATCTTCAACTACCATCTTCATCTTCGACTTTTAGTCGTCATATTATTTATTCGGAATGGGATTAACCCGGTCTTTCTAAATAACTCGCGTATTTTATAATCAATAATCAAGTGCTATAAAAACACATCATACGCCTCATTCCAATTCAGAATATTCTTTTATTCTAATATTCACATCTTTTGAGGAAAGGTTCCCAATAATTTTATCAAAGATAAATTCTTTTAGACTTATTCTTAAATATTCCTTTGGATATCATTTCTAAAGATTTTATCTTATCTTTTAACCATTCTAAACCAAATTAAAGTTTATAAAACTAGTCGGGAATATCGAGCCTTGCCGAAATAATCATTTATTTTATTTTTTTCCAATCCCAACCTATTTATCCCATGGAGCAAAACTAGTAATACTCCATATCTAACACCCACGGTGTTATCGGTAAATTTAATTACCATTTCAAGTTCAAATCTAATTAAAGATTAACTATTGTAAAAATCCAGAGTTTCAGAACCAATTTAAAAATTTTATTTTAGCTATTTTAATGGATTTTGAATATTTAAAATGATTTATTTTCAATAATAATGACTAAAAATTTATTTTAATCGAAGTTAGAATGAATAAATTTATTTTAATTATATAACAAGCCTGAAATGGTGCGGTAGTTTGAAAATTCGATTTCTGATTTCAATTGAATTTACATAATACAATATAAGACAGAATTGGATGAAACAAGAAATATTTGAATCTGTTTTATTATATCTTTCTAACGAATGTGAAAAACTCAGATTTCATAACAGGAATAAAAAGTTATGTCTAGTAATTTTTGGAATGTCAAATTATTGCTAGATTCCCATTCCCATAATTTTTGGAATTAATATATAAGCACAGTGAATTTAAACATGTCTGGTAATTTTAGTTTGAATTTAATCGACTGGAAAATGACTGTTTTTCAAATGGTCTCCAAATTCGACAAAATTAGTTTTTTTAGGACTGTATCATCAAACTATAGCTAGATTTATTTTTCTGAAATTTTCGGAGTCAGTATGTGGCCCCGGTAAATTAAAAAGTATGTTGAAATCAATTTTGAATGTTAAATTAATTTATATTTTAATTTGAATAGAAAATGATCGAAACAGTCGAACTGGCTTACCGAACATGTCCCATTGTGTCCAGAATGGGTAATTAGTAGGGGGCGACAGTCGTTGGGCTCAATTTGGGGTTCAAACGAAAAATTTACTTTTTGGAGATAAATAAAATAAAATATATATATAATTATATAGGGTCAACGCACCTTTCCCTCTCACTCATTCTCCCCGTCGATCAAAATAGAAAATAAAGAAACAAAAAAACAAATCCGCTGCGTTTCCGCCCAATGCGGCCTACCAGCGTCGCCGCTCCATCGCCGGAGCAAACCACTGCCACGCCGCGCCCCTCTGGCCACCTCCCCTCACGTTTAACAGCGTCCACCATCCTGAAAATCACCGCCCCCTTTCTTAAACCCTAAAACCCGCCAAGATCCACCGCCACAGCACCCCCTGCCGACCACACCCATCGCCTGCGCCACCACTGGCCGCCCCACTCCGACCAAAACCCTAGAAAATCTTGTAAGCTTTCTGATTTTCATTTCTATATAAAAATGTGATTTTTTTAGTGGTTTAAAAATACGATTTTTAGTCATTCGAAATTGCGATTTTTAGTGGTTTAAAAATACGATTTTTAGTGAGTTAAGAATGTGATTTTTAGTGGTTAAAAAAAATATGATTTCTTAATTTATTAAAAATAAAAAGATATGATTATTAATAATAAAAAGATATGATTTTTAAGAAATAAAGATATGACTTTTAACGATATATAAAGATGCGATTTTTAACGATATACAGATATGATTTTTAATGATATAAAAATATGATTTTTATATGTATAGTAGAATTATAAAAATAAGATTTATATATATAGATATATATAGTAGAGTTATAAAAATATGATTTATATATATATAATAGCGATATAAAAACATGATTTATATATAAATAATAGCGAAATAAAAATATGATTTTGATATATATAGTTGCGATATGAAAAATGTAATTTTTAATATAAAAATCGTGTGAAACAGATTGTGATGGGACTGACTAGAAACAAATCCAAATCCAAACCGTTCAGAAATAAAGAATGGAAGAGTGGAAACCCAAGGTGAGAACTTCTCACTCTAATTTTATTTACAGTTAAATATATACTAGGATGCAGACAGTGCTTAGTAGCACCCAACACCTTTGATTGAAACCATGGATGTTTGGTTGTTTGTTTTATTTGGTTGATTTTTAGTTAATAGGTTTTGGCAACCCTATTAAGAAATTGGTTGAATTTGATTTGGGATATGAATTGAATTGATTGTAATTGGTATATGTATGGCATGAGCCAGCATTAGGCGAGGGAAAGGCTAGACCTTTTTCTGGTTCTAGTATCGCGCTATTATGCTGCCAAAATTTTCTAAAATATGTTAGAACAATAAAAATATCATTTTTATTAAATGAACTATATAAAATATTTTTGTGTTGAATAAAATATTTATTGTTAAAAATATAATTTTTAACGTAAATATGAACGGCATAAAATTCTCCTGAAATGAAAATAAATAATCATTTACAAATCGGACGATTTGTTTATGTACACCCATTTTACTGATATTGATTGGGACGATAAATTTTACACATCGCCCAACTGGACAAATAATATTCAGTATTTGTTCGTTGAAAGCCCACACGGATATTGGGATGATATTTGCCATACACTAATCCCAATTGTTTAGTTGTACGTCAATCGATTTGTTAACAGACTATTGTAAGCACTAATTATTTATATTTAATGCTTATGTAGTGTGGAATCCACTCTGGATGATGGATGATTGTTTATCATTGTTGTTGTGTACGTGTGTGTATGAAATCCATATAAATAACATTATATGGTAATTGACTATGTCTGATTCCAATTCAGAAAATAATGAATATTTTAAAATAACGAATATTTTGAAATAATGAATATTTTAAAATAATATTCAGTAAAAGATCAAAATATGATTTTGATGTTCGATTTTGGATGGACACGAAAATATTGAAATATATGAAGCCGTGTTGATTAGATATGCGCCATTTTGACGCGAATGATATTTATATCGATTTTATTCATTTTTATAATGAATATCGAAAAGGAAGTGATTTCAAAGTCTAACGTTTTGAAAATATTATCATTTATATATTAATGATGTGGAATATTCAGTTTTGATTTAAATTTGAATATGAAGTTGAAATCATTTTTATAACGAATTTAAAACGATTTATAAAATACGTTTTAAATGGAAATCGATGAAATATATATATATATATATATAATATATATAGTATATATATTAAATGGCCTGAATAGAATGCGCTGCGCCGCAACCGTTCGCGAATTTCGAACATTGACTTCGAATTGACTTTACGGGAGATCCGACCGTCGAATTCTTCTAAAACCGGAACGGTTGGGTTCGTATCGAAAAGAGCTTTCCAACAAATATAAGAGATTTGGAATCTAATGGTCGGATTTGGAATTATGTCCAAATCAAATTTGGAAATGGTCGTTGTAAGTGCAGTTCGATGACCGTTTATGGAAATCGACTTAAAGGGCCTTAAAAAATTATTCGTAATATTGATAATTTGTGTAAAATCATAATAAATGATTTGGAAACAATTGGGATGAAAAATTCCATATTTGAAAGAATAAAAATATATTTTTATCGAAATGAACCAGTTATTAACTAGAATTATAATCCAATTATTTTTAAATAAATAAATAGGATTGAGAATGGGTTTTAATATAAACAAAATTTCCAATATATGAATTAGAGTGGATTTGAATGGAAAACATCTTCGGAATATTTCGATGTTGGATTTCGTGATTATACGGAAATTGTTATGGAAATTTGGAAGATATATTTATATCGTTATTTCCAATACGATATTTGTTGGTTTCAGAATTTAGTATTGAATATAAGCCGATATAATTTCTATTTAGAGCCTTGCAATTAATATCAAATGGGATTTTTGGTTTGTTGTGAATGGTATCTTCAGTAAAACTATTCTTAAACCTAGTTGAGGAAAGAATAAATCTTTTAATTAAGATTTAGAGAAACTTACCAATTAATTAATATTTAATTGGAATTGAATTTAGAATTGGATTTTTGGGTTTATAATGAACGATGTTTTAAACGACATTTATTCTTTAACCCGATTAACCGAGAAATGTAATTTGGAATTTATAAATCATTTATTAAGATTTAACGGGAATTTTCCAATGTAAAGTTTTCCAATTTAATATATTGTACTGGAATTGAATGGAATTCGATTTAGTAATAATCGAAGTGAGCATCTGTGGAGGAAGACTGTTAATGTATATGGAATTTAAAAGGCTTTGTCGTTATTCTTATTTATATTATTAGTCAGATACGGAAATTGATATCGATTACATATTGATCTGTTTTTCTGTGAAGATTCCATATTTAATGGAATGTGATTTTGGGTTTATCGTGAGCTGTGTTTTAAATGACATTGGTTCTTTAACCCAATTAAAGACAGGGTTACATGTCTGGCATTGTATTTTGGACTGTATTGTTGATCTCTGCTAAATATATATCTATTTGGTGGCGGAGAATTTATTCTGTTGTTTAACACCCTTCTCTATGACGTACGAGCTTAGAGGTTATATATCGGCAGATATCAATGGTACGGTGTAGATTGTCGATGCGACATGTTTGATTTTCTGAAGTTAAATAATCATTAATATTGATTTTTGGGAAGATTAAAACTAAGTTGAGTTTTAATGAATCTTTAATTAGATTGAAATGTGAATTGATAATTTAAATAATCAAATTTGGGAAATGATCGAGAATGGAGCATCACCAGTTTTGCTCCAAGCGATATTTAAATCTTTAATTAGATTTGAACGTGAAATGGTAAATTTTACCGATAACATCGTGATGTTAGGTATGGAGTATTACCAGTTTTGCTCCACGGAATGACTAGATTAGAATTGAGAAATATAATAAATGATTACTTCGGTAAGGTTCGCTAATCCCGACTAGTTGATAAACCTTAATTTGGTTTAGAATTGATATCCAAAGGAAGATTAGGGAATAAATTTAAAAGAATTTATCTTTGATAAAATTAATGGGAACCTTTCCCAAAGTATAAGAATATTCTGGATTGGAATGAGGCGTATGTTGTGTTTGTGTAGCACTGTTTTTAATATACGCGAGTTATTTGGAAAGGCCAAGTTTATACCCATTCTGAATAACTGATACGACGATAAGTCGACGATTAAGATGGTGGTTGAAGACTGGAGGTCTTCACTTCGTTTGGATGATTACTGATGTCTTGATTGGGCTGTACACCCGAGACAAAGTAATAAGTGGTGATCGTCCAGACGTACTTGGAGATCAACCAGATATGCGAGGACCTCTCTCCTGTATTGGACATATAGGACGAGGAATAAGGTGCCTCGGGTTTCATTCGGACCCAGAACGAACTAGTAAATGGATGTTTGTCTGACATTGGATTTTATTTTGTGTTGATTGATCTCTATTAAATATATATCCGTATGGCGGCGGAGAATTTATTCTTTTGCTTTACACGCTTCTCTAAGACGTACGAGCTCAGAGGTTATATATCCATAGACATCGGTCGCATGGCGTGAATTACCTATGTGGCATGCTGAGATGCAGATGATCAAGGCTTCTGTTCAAAAGCAGAGTCTTGTGGTTGATGATCAAAGCACGACCTTAAATGGTATAGCTTTGTGTACAACATTGATTCGCGAGCCTCACACCTCAGTATGAGTCAAAAACGGGATAAGGGACCCAAGGAGTGCATGATGTTTCCTTCTAGCTATGGGTGGTGTCATGGTATGGAGCCCAAACATTTACTATATTTTTACCTATGTGGATGATGGATTGCGAGGTGCCTCAGATATATCGGTTACTACAGAGCCGATGGATGGGTCTTATAGGACCGGGAAACGTGTGTTCAGGAATACTAATCCACTAAAGCATGTGTGGATCGGCCTTGGAGGATCCAAGGGTTGCCCCACATGTGTAACCTTGAGACATTTTCTAAAGTGTCTCGAAGCCGGCGAGGATTACATCCCTTACCTCGACTCATGGTGGAATCCAATTTCCAATACGTGACGGTTTTGATTGTACAGCCTAGTATGGCGACATAGCAACAAGGGATACTATGCCATCTATGATTGATACATTTATATTTGAAGTTGTTTGATACACTATACACTTATAGTAATATCAAAATGATTTGTTTTAAAATGTACCAAGTATGCTTGGCTATGATAAGGTAAAACTATTTCCTCTGGCTTGCGATGCATTATGTGATGGGACCTGAGTCTTATAATAGCTTCAATTTTCCAAAATACGTTGCGCTGTTTGTTTTATGCACTAGTATTCTGGGGAAGAAACCTGTTCCATGTTATACGGCGTAGTCCCTTGATTTACTTTGTTATAAAAAGTAAAGTTTTAAATAACTGTTTTAGTTCTCACACCAGTCACATGACTGACCTGGAATTTATTGTTTTAACCTAAACTCTAGGTGCCCCTATTTTTCACACGGGTAGCTAGTAGTTTTGGTTTTGCAGATTTCTATTTCACAGGATCCTGGTTTACAGCGGGAGCTATATTCGGAACGCTCTATATCCGTTTATCTCTTTCAGTTGTGTTATGTATTATTTTCCGCTTCTTAATAATGTATTTTAATCTCTGATATTTTTCTGATGTATATTATTTATTCATACTCTGTTATATTCTTGTACTCTAATGTAATTGTTGTAATAAGCAATGAAATATTCTTCTGTTTACGTTCTAATTTGTCGTGTTCTCAATTCAATCCGAGTTTTCCCGTAAGGGCGAGTTTGGGTCGTTTTCATTATGGTATCAGAGATTTGGTTTACAGAGCTCGAGAACAAGACATATTAGAATCGAACGAAAGAATTCATCAGAGATTGGATTAGAAATATCCAATAAGAATGACTCGTTAGAGATAGGATCAGTAGTATCCTAGAACGAGTGTGAAGAGTGTTATTTTTAAAATAAAAATAAAAAAAAATTAGTTTTGAAAATTTCAATCCAATTATAGTGTATGAGTATTTTATTTCAAATTGATTTTGGACAATCGAGTATATGAAGATTGTGAAAATACGGATCACGAACGTATATTCGAACTCTCAAATATCCTGGATAGATATAGAATCATGCTCTAGTCGCCCGGGAATGATTCTAATGATAGGACCCATCATCAGTATTTATTTTCGTGTTTCGAAAGTGGGGTATCTATATATTTCCAATTGACTGGTGTGAGAATCAAAACTAGATAGGATTTATTGTTTGTGATTTGACACCAAAAATATGATTTTTATGTACATATAGAAAATTATATTTTTGAAAAGTTAACCAACTAATTGACTGCTGGTTGTGTTGCTTGGTTATTAGTTTAACTAATAAAATTATTGAAACCAATATGTAAACGAAAAGTAAATTTAGCCAAATCAAATCAAATATTGAACTGAAATGAAAATTGGTTGAAATTGCATACATGTACATGCATATATAATGAACAAGTCATAGCAGGGAAGCTAAGAAGAGGAATAAAATTGTATGCCCGACAAATAGGTACATGTTTACTATTTTCTTGGGTTTTGATGATTTTATGAGCCGATTGGCTAGCCGCTTGGCTTTTCCTTTTTCTTTTAGATTGGTGAGGGCCCTATGAGGCAAGTTGCGGTTTTAAAGGTCTCCCCGTACAAAGGAGGTTATGGCGATTAGGATGTTAGCCAAATTTTTAAGAAACTAGAAAATTCTTAGAAACTGAAAAGTTGAAGAATGAAAGTTGAGTTGGTTAGTTAAACAACTTTTAGCTCCGTTCCTTTTCGAGGACGAAAATATTTTAAGTGGGGGAGATTGTAACAACCCAGAATTTCAGAACCAATTTAAATTTTTTATTTTATCTTTTTTAATTTGTTTTGAATATTTAAAATGATTTATTTTAAATAATTACGACTAAAAATTTATTTCAGTCGAATTTAAAACGAATAAATTTATTTTAATTATATAACGAGCCTGAAATGGCGCGGTAGTTTGGAAATTCAATTTCTAATTTCAAATGAATGTACATAATTCAATATAAGTCAGAATTGGACGAAACGAGAAATATTTGAATCTGTTTATTTATATCCTTCTAACGAATGTGAAAAACTCAGATTTGATAACGGTAATAAAAAGTTATGTCCAATTTAAAATTTGGAATAGTCGCTAGGGAATTTGTATATATTTTAATATAATATATAACCCTTAAAAATAGCTATTTTGCAAACGACCTCTGTTTTCGACGAAACCACTTTTGTTGCATCCGGAATGTCAAATTATTGCTAGATTCCAATTCTTATAATTTTTAAAATTAATTTATGAGCGCAGTGAATTTAAACGTGTTTGGTAATTTCAGTTTGAATTTAATCGACTGGAAAATGATCATTTTTCAAACGGTCTCCAAATTCGATGAAATTAGTTTTATTAGGACCGTATTGTCAAAACAAAGCTAGATTTATTTTTCTGGAATTTTTGGAGTCAGTATGTGGCCCCGGTAAATTAAAAAGTATATTGAAATCAATTTTGAATGTTAAATTAATTTATATTTTAATTTTAACGGAAACTGATCGAAACAGTCGAACTGGCTTACCGAACAATCCCATTGTGTTCGGAATAGGGGTCATTAGCTAGATGCGACAGTCATTGGGCTCAATTTGGGGTTCGAATGAAAAATTAACTTTGGAGATAAATTAAATAAAAAATATATATAATTATATAGGGTCAACGCCCCTTTCTCTCTCCCTCATTCTTCCCGTCGGTCAAAATAGAAAATAAAGAAAAAAACAAATCCACCGCGTTTACTCCTACCGCACCGCCACTGCGGCCTACCAGCGCCGACGCTCCACCGCCGGAGCACCCCACCGCCACGTCACGTGTAACAACCCGGCAAATCAGAACCAATTAAAAAAAAATTATTTTGGTAATTTTAACGGATTTTGAATATTTAAAATGATTTACTTTAAATAATAACAACGAAAAAATTATTTTCGATGAAGTTAAAACGAAAATTTTTATTTTAATTATAAAACGAGCCTGAAATGGCGTGGCTGTTTGAAAATTTGATTTCAAATTTCAAATGAAGATACATAATTCAATATAAGTCAGAATTGGACGAAACAAGAAATATTTGAATCTAATTAGCTATATCTTTCTAACAGATGTAAGAAACTGAGATTTCACTTTATAAATTGAAAGTTATGTCTGGTTTAAAATTCAGAAAAGTCGATGTGGGATTTGTATATATTTTAATATATATAGCCATTTTGAAAACAACCTCCGTTTCCGACGAAACCACTTTTGTTGGATTCGAAATGTCAAATTATTGATAGATTCCAAAATTCATAATTTTTGGAATTAAATTGTGAGCATGGCCAAAAAAATGTGTTTTGACAATTTCTGTCAATTTGGATTGACCAGAAAATGACCATTTTTCAAATGATCTTCAAATTTGACATAATTTGTTTCGTTGGGACCTTATTGTCAAAACAAAGTCAGAAATAATTTTTCTAGAATTTTTGGGATCCCTATGTGACCCCAGTAAATTGAAATGTGCGTTTAAAATTCAATATAATGATTTATATTTTAATTTAAGTGAAAACTGATCGTAACAGCCGAATTGAATTACGAATCATATCCCATTATGTCCGTAACAGAGGTATTTGGCTAGGGGCAACAGTCGTTGAGTTTCGTTTGGAGTTCGGTGCATTAAAATTCAAAGTTAAGTAAAAATTGAATAAAATATTATTATATATATATACATATATATAAATCTAGAAAAAAAACTTTTTCCCTTTTCCCTTTTCTGAGTCTGCCCTGGTTAAATTTCAATGGCGGAACTCGTTTAAGAATTTTTCCACCAATCTCTCTCAAATTACAACTAATTAGAAGATCATTTTAAAGAAAAAATCAAAGAAGAAGCTTGGATCTTCAAATGTATATGGATCTGATCGAGGTCAATGCGCTGTGGAGGTGGTATTTTTACCAGGAAAGCTCGCCGTTCGATCCAGGATTGGAGGAGCTAGAGGAGGCCGAGTTGGCTGGGAATTGGGGAGGTGGCGCGGTTTTCAATGGCGAACAACATGGGGTGGAGCAATCTTGCTCTGGTGGCCTGAAAAGGTTACAACATGGGGGTTTTAATGGTGGAGCATGGGTTCAGTGAGGGGGCGACGGGTTACGGATGAGGAAGACAAAGTGGATTAGTAGTGTATTTTTCTAAACGCAGTTAATTTTGTGATAAGCATATTTTCATTCCTTTTTCAATTTTAAAAATAAATATTGTTTTTAAATATGCTTTTAAATAAATAACATTGAAATAAAGAATGGAATTTTTATATAAACAAAAAGCGTAGAATGAAAATGGAATTTATATATATAAAACATTGTATAAAAGACGTTACTTTATAAAAATATAATCTTTATGGTTATAAAAATATGTTCTTTTATATATAAATGGCAAATATAAAAATGTGATTTTTGATAATGTAATAGAATTTGCAAAAATAGTATTTTTGTAATAAAATTAGCATTGGTTATAAAATAAAATTTGCGTTGTTTTTAAAATATGAATATCTTTGATTTAAAACTATAAATGTTGTTTTAAAAATAGAAATGGTAAAATAAAAATATGACCTTTATACTAAAATTAGCAGTGTAAAAAAATTTATTTTTATAAAATAGCTTTGTAAATTAAAAATATGATTTTTTTTAATAAGAACATAGCAATAGAAATATGATTTTTATTATATGAATAGCGAATCAAAAATATGATTTTATTTACATTGTAGCGAAATAAAAATCTGTTTTTTAATACAAATGCGTGAAACAGACTGCGTTGGAAGCAGGTGAAGAACGCTACGCATAGGAAATAAATACAAACCGTTTATAAATAAAGAATGGAGGAGTGGATCCCAAAGGTGAAAACTTCTCACTCTAATCTTGTTTTTTTCTAGTTAAATATATACTAGGATGCAGACGGTGCTTGGCAGCACCCGACACCCGTTGTCCACAAACCACGGACGACTTGTTTGATTTGATTGTGTTGTGAAAATTGATTGTGATGTGGAATGAAATAAAATATTCATGGGTTGAATAAAATATCTTATAGTTAAAAATATAATTTTAACCGTATATGTGAATAAAATAAATATTCATAAACAAATCGGACGATTTGTTTATGTACACATATTTGACTGATATGGATTGGGACGATATATTTTACACATTGCCCAACTGCACAAATAATAATCAGTGTTTGTTGTTTGAAAACCCACATGGGTATTGGGATGATATTGGACATACACTAATCTCAATATTTAGTTGTATGTCGAACGATGGGTTGGTAGGCTGTTGTAAGCGTCAATTATTTGTATTTAACGCTTATGCAGTTGTGTTATGCACTCTGGATGATGGTTGATTATCTATCATTGTTATTCTATACATGTGTTGTATGAAATCCATATAAATAACATTATATGGTAATTGACAGTGTCTGATTCCAGTTCAGAAAGAATAAATATTTTAAAATAACGAATATTTTAAATTAATGAATAATTTAAAATTATATTCAGTAACAGATCAAAATCTAATTTTGATGCCCGATTTGGGATGGATACGAAAATATTTAAATATATAAAGCCATGTTGATTATATTAACGCCATTTTGATGTGAACGATATTTATATCAATTTATTCATTTTTATAAAGAATATCGAAAAGGAAGTGATTTCAAAATCTAATGTTTTAAAAATACTATCATTTATATATCGATGATATGGAATATTCAATTTTGATTTGAAATTGAATATGAAGTTGAAATCATTTTGAGAACGAATTTAAAACGATTTATAAAATACGTTTTAAATGGAAATCGACGAAATATAAATAATATTATATATATATATATATATATATATATATAATGGCCTGAATAGAATGCGCCGCGCCGCGGCAGTTCACGAATTTCAACCATTGACTTCGAATGGACATTACGGGAGATCCGACCGTCGGGTTCTCCTAAAATTGGAACCTTTGGGTTCGTATTGAAAAGAGCTTTCTAATGAATACAAGAAATTAGAAATCTAACGGATGGATTTGGAATTATGTCCAAATCAAATTTGGAAAAGGTCGTTGTAAGTGCAGTTCGATGGCCTTTATGGAAATCGACTGTATGGGCCTTGATAAAATTATTAAAAATAGCAATAATTTGTGTAAAATCGTAGTAAATGATTTGGAAAGAATTGGGATGAAAAATTCCATGTCTGGAAGGATAAAAATATATTTTATCGAAATGAACTAGTTATTAACTAGAATTATAATCCAAATATTTTTAAATAAATAAATTGGATTCGAAATGGTTTTAAAAATAACCATAATTTCCAATATATGAATTGGAATGGATTTGAATCGAAGTTATCTTCGGAATATTTCGATGTTGGATTCCGTGGTTATACGGATATTGTGGAGCAATTTGGAAGATATATATGTATTGTTATTCCCAATACGATATTTGTTGGTTTCAGAATTTGATATTGATTATAAGCCGATATATTTTCTATTCAGAACCTTGTATTTAATATCAAATTAGATTTTGGGTTTGTCGTGAATGGTATCTTTAATAATACTGTTCTTAAACCCAATGGAGTTAAGAAAATTAGAAACTAACTGGAGATTAGCTAAGATGAATGGTTTCCTGGGTATTGATCTGATGTTGGTTTAGGCCTTCGGGATTAATACTTAGGAAATTGTTCTCTTACTAATTTACGGTTAGAGACTGATGGGATGGGGTCTTCAGTAACATTGTTCTTAAACCCCATGTGAAAAGAATAAATCTTTTAATTAAGATTTAAAGAAGAATTACCAATTAAATGACATTTAATTGGAATTGAAATGGAATGTGAATTAGGTTTATAGTGAACTTTGTTTTTAACGACATTCGTTCTTTAACCCGATAAACAAAGAAATGTGATTTGAACTTTATAAATCTTTTTATTAAGATTTAATGGAAATATTCCAAAGTAAAGTTTTCCAATTTAATATATTGGAATGGAATGGAATTCGATTTGGTAATAATCGAAGTGAACTTCTGTGGAGGAAGACTGTTACTATATATGGAATTTAAAAAGGCTTTTCCGTTATTCCATTTATATTATTAGTCGGATATGGAAATTTATATCGATTATATATATTGATCTGTTTTCCATGATGATTCCATAATTAATGGAATGTGATTTGGGTTTATCATTAACTGTGTTCTAAATGACATTAGTTCTTTAACCCAGTTAAAGATAAGATTAATTCCTTAACTTTGAATAATCATTAGGTAATGATTTTTTAGATTAAAACTGAATTGGAGTTTTAATGAATCTTTAATCAGATTGAAAAACAGAATGTGATAATTTAAATTATCAAATTCGGGAAATGATCGAGAATGGAGTAGCACCAGTTTTACTCCAAGCGATAGTTAAATCTTTAATTAGAATTGAACGTGAAATGGTAATTAACTTTACCGATAACACTGTGGTGTTAGATATGAAGCATTACCAGTTTTGCTTCATGGGATGAATAGGTTGAGATTGGGAAATATAATAAATGATTACTTCGGTAAGGTTCACTAATCTTGACTAGTTTGGATAAACCATAACTTGGTTTGAATTGATATCCAAAGGAAGATTAAAGAATAAATTTAAAGAATTTATCTTTGATAAAATTAATGGGAACCTTTCCCAAAGGATATGAATATTTAAGTAAAAGAATATTCAGGGTTGGAATGAGGCGTATGTTGTATTTTTTTAGCACTTGTTTATAATATACGCGAGTTATTCAGAAAGACCGGGTTTATCCCATTCTGAATAACTGATTCGACGATATGTCGATGATGAAGATGGTAGTTGAAGACCGGAGGTATTCACATCATTTGGAAGATTACTGATGTCTTGATTGGGTTGCACACCCTAGACGAGGTAATAAGTGGTGATCGTCAAGATGTACTTGGAGATCGACCGGATATGCGAGGATCTCTCTCCTGTATTGGACATATGGGACGGGGAATAAGGTGCCTCCGGTTTCGTTCAGACCCAGAACGAACTTGTAAATGGATGTGTGTCTGACATCGGATTTCATTCTGTTTGATTGATAGACATCGGTTGCATAGCGTGGATTACCTGTGTTGCATGCTGAGATGCAAATGATCAAGGCTTCTGTTGAAAAGCAGAGTCTTGTGGTTGATGATCAAAGCATGGCTTTAATATAGCATAGCTTTGTGTATAGCGTTAATTCACGATCCTCGCACCCCGGTGTGAAACAGAAATGGGAGAGGACCTCAGGGAGGACATGCGTTTTCTTCTAGCTAGGAGTGGTGTCTGGGTTTTACACGCCCAGATGTTTTACTTATGTTGATGATGGATAGTGAGGCGCCTCGGTTATGTCGGTCTCTACGGAACCGATTGATGGTTTGGTCGACACTGACCAACTTTACGCCCCATAGGGCGGGGAAACGCATTGTTCAGGCATTTTAATCCACATCGAGTGGACCGGCCCTGACGATCAAAGGGTCACTCGAGCTCTGATCCTGAGGGGTGGGCTAGAGCGTCTCGAAGCGGGAAGGATAATCCCTTGCCTTGGTTCATAAACGGAAATCCAACTTCCAATACGTGACATTCGGTTTTGATTGTAGAGCCTAGTATTGGCGACATGATATATGGTACCCATTGTCTAGGATTGATTACACTATGCACTTATAATAGTATCAAATGATTTGTTTTAATGTACCAAGCATGTTTGGCTATTATAAGGAAAAATCCTATCCTCTGGCTTGCATTGCATTGTGTGATGGGACCTAGGTCTTATAATAGCTTCATTTTTCCAAAAAAGCATTGCGCTGTTTTGTTATACGCACCAGTATTCTTGGGAGGAAACCCATTCCATGTTATACGGCGTGGTCCCTTGATATATCTGATTTTAAAATAAAGTTTTAAATAACTGTTTTAGTTTTCACACCGGTCACATGACTGACCTGGAGTTTATTGTTTTAACCTAAACTCTAGGCGCCACTATTTTCCACATGGGCAGCTAGTAGTTTTGGTTTTGCAGATTTATATTCACAGGATCCTGGTTTACAGCTGGAATGATATTCGACAAGCTTTGTATCTGTGTATCTCTTTCAGTTGTGTTTTTGTATTATTTTCCACTGCATAATAATTTGTAAGTCTCCGATATCATTCTGATGTATATTATCTGTTCATACTCTGTATATTCTTGTACTCTGATGTAAATTGTTGTAATAAGCAATAAAATATTCTTTTGTTTATGTTCTGATTTGTCGTGTCCTCAAAGAAATCCATTCTTTCTCTTCTCTTCGACTACCGGGGAAGTTCGGGTTGTCACACCGTGCCCCTCTGGCCACCTCCCCTCGCATCTGAAAGTCTCCATCGCCCTGAAATTCACCGCCCCCTTTCTTAAACCCTAAAACCCCCCAAGATCCATCGCCAAAGCACCACCCACGACCGTCCTGACCCTCTGTCGACCATCCCCATCGCCTGCGCCACCTCTGGCCTCCCCATTCCAACCAAAATCCTAGAAAATCTTGTAAGTTTTCTGATTTTTGTTCCTATATAAAATCCAATCTTTTTAGTGGTTTAAAATTACGATTTTTAGTGATTTGAGAATGCAATTTTTAGTGGTTAAAAAAACAATTTCTTAGTTTATTAAAAATAAAAGGATATGATTATTAATAATAAAAAGATATGATTTTTAACGATATAAAGATATGATTTTTAACGATATAAAGATATTATTTTTAGCGATATAAAGATATGATTATTAATGATATAAAGATAAGTTTTTTAACAATATAAAAATATGACTTTTATATGTATAGTAACATTATTAAAATATGATTTTTATATATATAGTAGCATTATAAAAATATGATTTTTATATATATAATAGCGATATAAAAACACGATTATATATATATAATAGCGATATAAAAATATGATTTTTATATATATAGTAGCAATATGAAAAATGTGATTTTTAATATAAAAATCGTGTGAAACAGATTGGGATGGGACTGACTGGAAACAAATACAAATCCAAACCGTTCAGAAATAAAGAACGGAGGAGTGAAAACCCAAGGTGAGAACTTCTCACTCTAATTTTGTTTACAGTTAAATATATATTAGGATGCAGACGGTGCTTAGTAGCACCCGACACCTTTGATTGAAACCATGGATGTTTGGTTGTTTGTTTTATTTGGTTGATTGTTAATTAATAGGGTTTGGCAACCTTATTAAGAAATTGGTTGAATTTGATTTAGGATGTGAATTGAATTGATTGGAATTGGTATGTGTATGGCGTGAGCCAGTATTAGGCGAGGGATAAGGCTAGACCTTATTCCGGTTCTAGTATCGCGCCATTATGTTGCCAAAATTTTCTAAAATATGTTAGAACAATAAAAATATCATTTTTATTGAATGAATGAACTATATAAAATATTCATGTGTTAAATAAAATATTTATCATTAAAAACATATTTTTTAACGTATATATGAATGACATAAAATTCTCCTGAAATGAAAATAAATATTCATTTACAAATCAGACGATTTGTTTATGTACACCCATTTTGTTGATATTGATTGGGACGAAAAATTTTACACAACACCCAACTTCATAAATAATATTCAGTATTTGTTGGTTGAAACCCCACACGGGTATTGGGATGATATTTGACGTACACTAATCCCAATTGTTTAGTAGTATGTCAATCGATTGGTTGACAGACTGTTGTAAGCGTTAATTATTTATATTTAATGCTTATGCAGTGTGGAATGCACTTTGGATGATGGATGATTGTTTATCATTGTTGTTGTGTACATGTGTGTATGAAATCCATATAAATAACATTATACGGTAATTGACTGTGTCTGATTCCAATTCAGAAAATAACGAATATTTTAAAATAACGAATATTTTAAAATAATATCCCGTAAAAGAACAGAATATGATTTTGATGTCCGATTTTGGATGGACACGAAAATATTGACATATATGAAGCCGTGTTGATTAGATATGCACCATTTTGACGCGAAAGAAATTTATATCGATTTTATTCAATTTTATAATGAATATCGAAAAGGAAGTGATTTCAAAATCTATTGTTTTGAAAATATTATCATTTATATATTATTGATATGGAATATTCGATTCTGATTTAAAATTGAATTTGAAGTTGATCTCGTTTTTAAAACGAATTTAAAACGATTTATAAAATACGTTTTAAATGGAAATCGACAAAATAAATATAATATACATATTATATATATTAAATTGTGACGATCCCAAAACCCCGTGACACGGTTTTAAGGATAATCATTAGGATATAACACATTAATCATCATTAGCAGATCACAGATAATAGCATAAACAGAATATAGAATAATTTACACACATATGACAGCGGAATCATATAGATATCATCACATCAGAGATGCACAGTACAGGATACAACTTAGTGCATAATGATACATAATCAATCACCATCGCCTGAGGCGGAATCATACATAAAGAGTACACAAAATAAATATCAGTCTACATCGCCAATGGCGGAATCATAATATAGATACAATGATGGCGGAGAAAATCCAAGTCAGCACGGTGTAGTCAAGCCTCGCCATGACCCAAAAGGTGCGTCAGAAACCTGTAACTAAGCTGCCCGTGTGAAAATGAGGGCACCCGAGTTTGCAAGGTGAAACAAACTACGAGTCAGTCATGGGACTGGTATGAGAAATCTACTTAACTAATTAACAACAATAATAAGGCAAATCAAAGGACCACGCCACTTTCGCGGAACGGGTTTACTCCAATGAGTGCTAGTGCATGAAATAAAGTAAATGATTAAATCATCGCAATGCTTTTTATAAAATGAAGCCATTATAAGACTCAGGTCCCATCACACAATGCAACGCAAGCCAGAGGATAGAGTTTTTACCTTATAATGGCCAAAAATGCTTCATACGAATAAAACAAAAGTGTTTGATATTATTACTAGTGTATATATGTTTCAAAAGCAAATTCAATCATAAATATCAATCTTAGGCGGCATAGCTACCATCTACTATGTCGCTAGTAATACAATCACGTCCGCATATTTCGTATTGGAAATTGGATTCCTTCATGAGTCGAGGCAAGGGGCAAGCTCCTCTCCGTTCGAGACACTCTAGCAAATGTCCCAGGACCCCACTATGATCCTTGGAATCGGCTGGGCCGGTCCTCTCTTACTTTTGAGGATTAGTTATTCCTGAACACACGTTTCCCGGTCCTTACAGACCTATAATCGAGGCGCCTCACATTCCAACAACCACACAGGTGAAAAGTATATATAATGTCAGGGCCGGTAGGTCACTGACACCACCATAGCTAGAAAGAAACGTCGTGCTCTCCCAGCGGTCTGTCTCCCGTTTTTGACTCATACCGAGGTGTGAGGCTCGCGAATTCACGTCATACACAAAGCTACGTCACACAGACCATGCTTTGATCATCAACCACAAGACTTTGCTTTGCAACAGAAGCCTTGATCATATGCCACTTAAGCGTGCCACACAGGCAATCCACTCCATGCGACTGATTTCTATCAATACATAACCTCTGAGCTCGTACGTCTCAGAGAAGGGAGTTAAGCAAGAGAATAAATTCTCCACCGCCAAACAGATATATATTTAACAGATATCAATCAACACAGAACAAAATCCAATGTTAGACACACAGTCCATTTACAAGTCCGTTCTGGGTCTGAACGAAACCGGAGGCACCAATTCCTCGCATATCCGTACAATCAACAGTATGTTTGGACGGCTACTACTTTAGTTCCTTCATGGTAGCTACTCCAATCACGAGCATCAGTAGCGCCCATCCATCCAGTGTGAAGATCGTCGGTCTTCAACCTTCTTCCACTCTTCGACTTCTCAACGTCGATCGATTATTTGAAATGAGATAAACTCGGCCTTTTCAAATAACCCACGTATATTTAGATTTTCAAATCAATTATTCACATGGTTGGACTATTCAACATTCACATTTTAGTTATTTAGTTACAATTTTCATGTCAAATACATTCAACCATCACATATAAAGCAAACACAACAAAATTGGTTTATTTCCACTCTATATCGTCTAAAGTATTTTATAACGATATATCGCCATTTTTATTTAATTTAAAACGGCCATATTTAATTAAACGACGTTTCAGGTCGTGTCGATGCACTGGCGCTGCTTTCCACTAATTTTGTTTTACACATATCTGGAAATCTAACCGTTGGATCTTCACAAAAATTATATCATTAGGAAGGTCATTTCAAAATGAATCCAACGGTTTCAGTTTTGGGAAAATCCGATGGTCGGATCTTCCACACTAGTCATTTGAAGTTACGATTTCAATTTACGAACTGCAGCGTCGTTATTCGATTTAATTTAATTATATTTATATATATATATATAAATATAATCGTTTCTGGCACTGTTTTTCTTCATATTTGAATTAAACATTCCAGACAATCCAACCATCGGATCTTCACAAAGTTGGTGTCGTTGGAAAGATATTTCCAAGGCGAGCCCAACGGTTGAGGTTTCGGGAAAATCCAATGGTCGGATTTCCCTCACTAGTCGTTTGAAATCACGGTTTCAAAACACGAACTGCACGGCCACGTTTCGTTTTAATTTTATTTATATTTATATATTTATATAAATATAGTTCATTCAAAAATTCCTATATCGTTTTCACTTCAATTATTTCACTAACGCCTTTAAATTTTGGAAAATTTCACCATAACCTCCTTTGTACGAGAGGGGCTGGGAAAATTCCCAAATAGCCACACAGGCGTCTCATGTCAAAAAGAAAAAGAAAAAGCCAAGCGGCTAGCCAACAGGCTCATAAAATCATCACCCAAACAAAACAGTAAATGTGTACCTATTTGTCGGGCACAAAATTTTATTCCTCTTCTCTAGCCCCTTTGCTATAACCTATTCAATAAATATGCATGTACATATATACAATTTTTATCACTTATCATTTTCCATTTAACTTCATATTCAATTTACTTTGGTTTAAAAACACCATTCATTCTAATGTTGCGATGCATAGGCTAAAATCACATCATTAGCTAATTAATGTATATTTCAACCCATGCACATTTATTTGAACAAGTGGCTATTTTTAACACTTCACATTTCAAAGATGATAATTTGGCGAACTAAAATAGATTTCAACACATGACTATTTTATTTAGTTCCTATGCATGTTAAAAATAATATTTCATCACCAATATTTATTTCAACGTACGCATATCTCTAGCATATCGCATATATGATAAAAATGATATTTTTATCATTTAAAATATTTATTCGACAAATGGATGTTTTCAACACTTCATAGTTTCAATAAAAATGTTATTTTTATTGTTCGATCTTTTTATTTAACACATGAATTTTTCCACTACACACACTTTCAACACATGAGCATTTCCACACATGGATATTTTATTTATGTTGTTCATATTAGAAAGATGGAATTTTTATTGTTGAAACTATTTATATAAGGCGAATATTTTCCTTACTTCATATATATTTAAAAAGGTGATTTTTATTGTTTAAACACTTCATTCATTCACAAATGAATTTAATTTTCACACATCACTTTTCAACACATGAACATTTCCACACATGGATATAGTTTCAACATCTGACTTTAATTTCAACGCATGAAAATAATTTCAACATATGAAAATTATTCTAACACATAAAAATTATTCAAAATTTCGGCAGCATAACGGCAGGGTAGTTAAAACCGGCACCGTCCCTAGTACGGCTCCTCGCTCTACCTTAAAACCTCGCGGTTTTTGACAATGGGGATTCATGCATCTAATTCGCAAGCAGGCGGCATGTTTTATTTTTATTTCCAAAAATATTTCCAATTCATTTCAATCACCAATGGGTATTTTTCAACCACCACCAAACAATATCAAC
The DNA here is from genome assembly GCA_030737875.1 of Allium sativum. Classification (NCBI taxonomy): domain Eukaryota; kingdom Viridiplantae; phylum Streptophyta; class Magnoliopsida; order Asparagales; family Amaryllidaceae; genus Allium; species Allium sativum. Next base: position 532,144,839 of record CM060913.1, on the reverse strand, counting down.
CACAAACAATTATTCAACCATTCGTATTTTTCATCCAATATTTCACACTAATTCACAACAATAAATATTGTCCATGGTTTGTGGACGAGGGGAGTGTGTGTGTGTGTGTATATATATATATATATATATTAATTGCTATATTTCACTTGCATTTCAACACATATATCAATTATTCTATGCATGTAAAATTCATACTTCGCTTATATAGCTTACACTACGCATGTACATGAGGTATACAACACGTATGTATTTATATTTCGCTAATATAATTTATACACGACATTTTCCATTCAAATTCTTTTAATTTAAATTTCTCACATTGGTTTTCGGAGTGCTAAAAATCGTAGAGGACTCAGAAAAATCCGCGGCTTCTTCTATGAGGTAGAGAGCTTCCTTGCGGTCCCGATGTTTCCTGTTTCATCGAATTTCGTCAACACACCAAAAAGATATGATTTTTCAAAGTGCAAACATCAAAAAGAACTCACCTTTCACGATGGTTCAAAACTACGTTTATGGTTTTCGCGAGAACCGAGGCACGAGGGGATGATCGGCGAGTTGGACGTGGAAGAGGGAGGAGAGGGCTATCTGTCGGTGGTGGTTTGGTGGCGCTCGGTGGTCGGGATCGTCGGCGGCGGCGGAAGGAAGGTCAGGACTTTGGAGTCTCGATTCAGGCGGAGGAGGGGTCGGTCGGGGACGTGGTGGGGTCGGATTTGAAGAGGAGGCGGAGGCACGTCGAGGGGTGGCGGCGGCGTTGGCTGGAAGTGGCCGTAGCGGCGACGATCGAGGAGGGAAGCGGCGAAAGGGGTTTCACCGTTGAAATCGAGGGTTCGGGTTTTTTTTTTAATTATGAAAGAAAAAATCCTATTGGCCGATATATATTTTATATTAGTGTTTTCTCTAACGAACTCCTTTTCAAACCCAACGACTGTCGCTCTAGCTAAATACCCCTATCCCGGACACAATGGGATAGGTTTCGCTGGCCAATTCGACTATTACAGTCAGTTACTTTCCAAATTAAAGTATAAAACATTTAATTTTTAACTTTGAACGTGCATTTCAATTTGCCAGGGCCACAAACTGATTCAAAAAATTCCAGAAAAATAAATTTAGCTATGTTTTGACGCTACGGTCCCAACAAAACTAGTTTCGTCGAATTCTGAGATCGTTTGAAAAATGGCCATTTTCTGGTCGATCCAACTTAACGGAAATTGACCAAACACATTTTCTTTTGCCACGCTCACATACTAGCTTCAAAAATTATGAAATTTGAAACCTGGCAATAGTTTGACATCTCGGACCCAACAAAAGTGGTTTCACCGAATTCCGAGGTCGTTTGCAAAATATCTATTTTCCAAGGCTATATATTCTATATAGCGACCATTCTGAAAATTCATTCGGCCATAACTTTTGATTCCCGTTATGAAACTTCGATTTTTCAGATTCGTTAGAAAGGTATTGATAAACAGATTTAAATATTTTTGGTTTTGCTAAAATCCGTTATATTTTCCACCCTGCACAGTCAGTCAAAGTTTGAATTCAAATTTTCAAACTGACTCACTATTTCTAATTCACTATTTTTATTGAAATATTCTATTTCAATTGTTCAAATTCCTTTGAAATCACCAATTTAAAATTTTTAAATTGGCTCGTATTTTCCGGGTTATTACAATCTCCCCCACTTAAAACTTTTCGTCCTCGAAAAGGAAACAACAGTAAAGTAAGAAACAAAATGTAAACGCAAAGTATTTTAAAGGTACCTTGCACCGGAGTTAGTCAGAGGTATCCACTCTGCATTTGGGGTAAGCTTGCTTAATGCTTTCCTCAGTCTCCCAAGTACAGTCTCTAGGATCACTACTCCACTGCACTTTAACTAAATGAACCTTTTTGCTTCTTAGTTCTCTAGTTTCTTTGCCAACAATCTTTAATGGCTCACTTCTGAGTGCTAATTCTGGAGTTATGTCTATATCCAGTTGCGCTGCTTCCTCTACAACAAGATCTGGATCATGCACATGTCTTCTAACTTGAGATATGTGAAATACATCATGCACTCTAGGCAACCAATCTGGTAATTGAACCCTATAAGCAAGAGTTCCAATTCGTTCAAGTATAGGAAAGGGACCAATAAATCTCGGTGCCAACTTCCCAGTTTTTTCAAATATGATTACTCTTCTCATCGGAGAAACTTTCAAATAAACATGGTCACCAACAGAAAATGTCAAATCTCTCCTTCTATAATCTGCATAACTTTTCTGTCGGCTTTGCGCGGTTCTCAATCGCTTTTTGATGAAGTCGACTTTATCAGAGGCTTCTCTAATCATATCGGGTCCTAACACAAGTCTGTTACCAGGTTCTACCCAACATGCTGGAGATCTGCACGGTCTGCCATATAATGCTTCAAATGGCGACATTCCCAAACTTGCTTGATAGCTATTGTTATATGAGAATTCTGCCAAATGCAAGTGATCTTCCCATGACCCACCAAAATCAATTATACAAGCCCGCAATAAATCTTCTAAAATTCTATTCACCCGCTCAGTTTAGCCATCTGTTTGAGGGTGATAAGCGGTGCTCATATTTAGTTTCGTTCCCAATTCTGTCTGGAAAGCCTCCCAGAATTTTCTAGCAAATATCGGGTCTCTATCACTGACTATGCTGATGGGAATTCCATGCAGCTTAACAATTTCTTTGAAATATATCTGTGCTAGACTTTGAGCGGTTCTATTGGATCTGACAGGTATAAAATGGGCAGTCTTCGTGAAGCGATCTACGATTACCCAAATGCTATCATTACCTTTCCTGGTTCGCGGCAAGCCATCTATGAAATCCATGGAAATCTGTTCCCATTTCCAACCTAGGACTTCCAACGTTTGCAACAATCCAGCTAGCTTCTGTTGGTCGCTCTTAACCAATTAACAAGTAGGGCATCTGCTAACATACAAAGAAATATCCCTTTTCATTTCCCTCCACCAAAAAGTGTGTTTGATATCGTTGTACATTTTACTTACACCAGGATGGATGCAAAATTTGGATTTATGGCATTCGTCTAGCACTTCTCTTCGAAGGCCTGGAATATTTGGAATGCAAATCCTATTATTTAACCTGAGAACCCCCTTATTGTCAATACGAAAACTCGTGGTTTCACCTTCCTTGACCCTCTGACTGATTCTCTGAATGAATTCATCGTCTTTTTGAAGGGCTGAAATCTTATCGATCAATCCAGGCGTAATTATAAGGTTGGCCATGATTGCGGTTTTTCTACTAAGCGCATCCGCTACAACATTAGCCTTTCCCGGCGTATACAGGATATCAAGATCATACGCTGCAAGAAATTCTAGCCAACGCTGTTGTCTCAAATTCAGATCTTTCTGGGTGTATAAATACTTCAATGATTAATGATCTGTGTACAGTATAAATTTCTTGCCCAATAAATAATTCCTCCAGATTTTTAATGCAAAAACGATGGCTAGCAACTCAAGATCATGAGTCACATAATTCTTCTCATGCGGTTTCAGTTGGCGGCTTGCATAAGCGACTACTTGGCCTCTTTGCATTAACACTGCACCAAGACCTCTAATAGAAGCATCTGTCCAAACTGTTAAATCCTGATTGCCATCAATAATAGTTAACACTGGAGCAGTGGTCAGTTTCGATTTCAATTCCTGGAAAGCTTCTTCACAGTCAGAAGTCCACTTGAATTTCTCATGCTTCTTCGTGAGCTTCGTTAACGGACCGGATATCTTTGAAAAATCCTTAACGAACTTTCGATAATAACTAGCCAACCCCATAAAACTTCTAACCTCTGTGGGAGTAGTGGGTTGTTTCCAGTCTTGAATCGCTGTTATTTTGCTTGGGTCAACAGAGATCCCTTTCTTTGACATGACATGGCCAAGAAATTTCACTTCTTCTTGCCAGAAGACACATTTAGAGAATTTGGCTTTGAAGACGTTCTTTCTTAGAATCTCCAATACTTGTTCTAAGTGCTTTTCATGCTCGGGTTTTGATTTGGAGTAGATTAGAATATCATCGATGAATACGAGGACAAATTATTCAGAACTCCCCTGAACACTCTATTCATTAGATCGACAAAGTATGCTGGAGCGTTGCATAGGCCAAACGGCATTACTAACCGTTCATAAAATATGTCTGGACCTCTGGAAGCTGTCAAAGGAACACACTCTTCTGCTATTCTCAATTGATGAAAACCTGTAGCTAGGTCCATTCGGGAATATACTTTCGCCCCATTCAATTGGTCTAGCAAATCATCGATGCGGGGTAATGGATATTTATTTTTGAGCGTCTGTTTGTTGAGGTCTCGGTAATCAACGCATAATCGAAGAGTACCGTCTGACTTTGGGACAAACACAACAGTTGCACCCCAATTAGAAAAACTAGGTCTGATTAGACCCTTCCACAACAGTTGACGAGTTTGATCACCTAATTCTTCTTTTTCCTTCGGAGTCATTCTGCGAATTGGATGTACCACCGGTCTGGCATTGGGAATTAGATCGATTCGGAATTCTATTTTTCTTTGCGGAGGTAAGTTTTCAACTTCTTCAAACACATCCGCATAATTTCTAACAATCGGAATCTTTTCTATGGAAGTGGGGATAACTTCTAATGCTGACCAAAATTCTTCTCTATTTGGATTCGAACCATGACAAGGTATAAATATGTGTCCAAGCTTCGTTCGGATTTTAACGATTCTTTCTGCACAATTCACTTCAGCTTCGTAGTTCGTTAACCAATCTAGCCCGAGAATGATATCGAATTCGGGAAAATCCATAGCGATTAAATTGAAAGGAAACTGGTATCGGGAGAAAGAATAGGCACCTTACAACACGAACTAAGGGTAATAAGACCCCCTATCGGGTTATGTACTTCCACCGAATCTTTAAGCTTTCTCTGTTTTAACTTTAATTTGTGCATTGTGTTTCTAGCAATAAAACTACCCGACGCACCCATGTCAAACAATACAGAAACAGGAATATTCTTAATTGTAAGGGTACCTCCCAAAATATCAGGTTTACCTGCCCCGTCGGAAGCAGCTGGCGGGCTCGACCCGTCATACACGTGAGCTACTGTGGCCTTCTTTAACAAAGGACAGTCTTTGACCAGATGATCGGTCTTGCGGCAATTAAAGCAGGAGCGAGGGTTTTGAGAACCCTGGCTTGAACCTTGTGAATTTGTCTTCTGCTTCTTCGGGGTTGTGCACACATTAGAGTAGTGCCCCGCTTTGCCACAGTTAAAGCAATTTCCTCTTGGCGGCTTTTCAGTCTAAGGTTTTGAAGATGCTGCTTGGCTTGACTCAGCTTGATTCGCAGCAGGTTTGCGTTTGTTCCCGGCTTGGCTTCTAGCGCGATCCTGCTCCAGATGCCTATGGTCAAGGTCTTCGTAGTTGCATGTCATTCCACCAGTTCGTTGAATTCCAGCTTGACATGGGCCATGGCTCTATCATGATACTGTCGCCTTAGCCCCAGGATAAACCTCTTATTTTTGGACTTTGCTGTGGTGACAAGCTCCGGAGCATAGGGCGACAACAGTGTAAATTTATTCAGATAATCCTGCACGGAAAGATCCCCCTGCTGGAGGTTGGCGAAGTCATCGTGCATTCGTTCCAGTGCTTGTTCCGGGACATATTTCTCCTTGAAGAGTTCTTTGAATCCATCCCATGTTCTTCCAGCTTCTCTATTCCCGGCGGTGAGAGATTCCCACCATAGTTCAGCTTGTTCCTGCATAAGCCAGGCGCCCGTAATAGCTTTATCTTCGTCTCCAAGCCTTAGGCCTTCAAGGATTTTCTCGCATGTTTTGAGCCATGCAAGAGCCTCTATTACGGTGCCAGTTCCCGTGAAGGTCTTGCCTCCTAAGTTTTTGTATCTCTTAGCTACACGGTCTAGCTCGAAGTATTGAGCGGCTGGAGGTTGTATCAAAGGTCCTTCTTGAACTGGGGCTTCGCCCCTTCCTCGGCCTCGGCCGGCATGGCCTCCTCTAGCGGCTGCTGCTCTAGTAGACATTTGTCAAATTCTGTATAAGCAAGGAAAGAGTCAGCTAACAGCAATGATAGTTTATTGCATAGTTATGCAGAAAATCTAAGGAAAGATAGCGATGGACTTATCAAATTGTTTTTGCTATTCTGCTCGGCTCATTCTAGGACTTTACTAGTCCCATCTCTTATGAGCAACTCGCCTTAGAATACTACTGATTCCATTTTGACGAAGTGTTTATTGTGTTAGACTCCAGAACTAAGGTTAACCAAAGCTCTAATACCAGCTGTGACGATCCCAAAACCCCGTGACACGGTGTTAAGGATAATCATTGGAATATAACACATTAATCATCATTAGCAGATCACAGATAATAGCATAAACATAATATAGAATAATTTACACACATATGACAGCGAAATCATATAGATATCATCACATCAGAGAAGCACAGTACAGGATACAACTTAGTGCATAATGATACATAATCAGTCACCATCGCCTGAGGCGGAATCATGCATAAAGAGTACACAAAATAAATATAAGTCTACATCGCCAATGGCGGAATCATAATATAGATACAATAATGGCGGAGAAAATCCAAGTCAGCACAGTGTAGTCAAGCCTCGCCATGAGCCAAAAGGTGCGTCAGAAACCTGTAACTAAGCTGCCCATGTGAAAATGAGGGCACCCGAGTTTGCAAGGTGAAACAAACTACGAGTCAGTCATGGGACTGGTATGAGAAATCTACTTAACTTATTAACAACAATAATAAGGCAAATCAAAGGACCACGCCACTTTCGCAGAACGGGTTTACTCCAATGAGTGCTAGTGTATGAAATAAAGTAAATGATTAAATCATCGCAATGCTTTTTATAAAATGAAGCCATTATAAGACTCAGGTCCCATCACACAATGCAACGCAAGCCGGAGGATAGAGTTTTTACCTTATAATGGCCAAAAATGCTTCATACGAATAAAACAAAAGTGTTTGATATTATTACTAGTGTATATATGTTTCAAAAGAAAATTCAATCATAAATATCAATCTTAGGCGGCATAGCTACCATCTACTATGTCGCCATACTAGTAATACAATCACGTCCGCATATTTCGTATTGGAAATTGGATTCCTTCATGAGTCGAGGCAAGGGGCAAGCTCCTCTCCGTTCGAGACACTCTAGCAAATGTCCCAGGACCCCACTATGATCCTTGGAATCGACTGGGCTGGTCCTCTCTTACTTTTGAGGATTAGTTATTCCTGAACACACGTTTCCCGGTCCTTACAGACCTATAATCGAGGCGCCTCGTATTCCAACAACCACACAGGTGAAAAGTATATATAATGTCAGGGCTGGTAGGTCACTGACACCACCATAGCTAGAAAGAAACGTCGTGCTCTCCCAGCGGTCTGTCTCCCGTTTTTGACTCATACCGAGGTGTGAGGCTCGCGAATTCACGTCATACACAAAGCTACGTCACACAGACCATGCTTTGATCATCAACCACAAGACTTTGCTTTGCAACAGAAGCCTTGATCATATGCCACTTAGGCGTGCCACACAGGCAATCCACTCCATGCGACTGATTTCTATCAACACATAACCTCTGAGCTCGTACGTCTCAGAGAAGGGCGTTAAGCAAGAGAATAAATTCTCCGCCGCCAAACAGATATATATTTAACAGAGATCAATCAGCACAGAACAAAATCCAATGTCAGACACACAGTCCATTTACAAGTCCGTTCTGGGTCTGAACGAAACCGGAGGCACCGATTCCTCGCATATCCGTACAATCAATAGTGTGTTTGGACGGCTACTACTTTAGTTCCTTCATGGTAGCTACTCCAATCACGAGCATCAGTAGCGCCCATCCATCCAGTGTGAAGATCGTCGGTCTTCAACCGTCTTCCACTCTTCGACTTCTCAACGTCGATCGATTATTTGAAATGAGATAAACTCGGCCTTTTCAAATAACCCATGTATATTTAGATTTTCAAATCAATTATTCACATGGTTGGACTATTCAACATTCACATTTCAGTTATTTAGTTATAATTTTCATGTCAAATACATCCAACCATCACATATCAAGCAAACACAACAAAATTGGTTTATTTCCACTCTATATCGTCTATAGAATTTTATAACGATATATCGCTATTTTTATTTAATTTAAAACGGCCATATTTAATTAAACGACGTTTCAGGTCGTGTCGATGCACTGGCGCTGCTTTCCACTAATTTTGTTTTACACATATCTGGAAATCTAACCGTTGGATCTTCACAAAATTTATATCATTAGGAAGGTCATTTCAAAACGAATCCAACGGTTTCAGTTTTGGGAAAAATCTGACGGTCGGATCTTCCACACTAGTCATTTGAAGTTACAATTTCAATTTACGAACTACAGCGTCGTTTTTCTATTTAATTTAATTATATTTATATATATATAAATATAATCGTTTCTGGTGCTGTTTTTCTTCAGATTTGAATTAAACATTCCAGACAATCCAACTGTCGGATCTTCCCAAAGTTGGTGTCGTTGGAAAGATATTTCCAAGGCGAGCCCAACGGTTGCGGTTTCCGGAAAATCCAATGGTCAGATTTCCCGCACTAGTCGTTTGAAATCACGGTTTCAAAACATGAACTGCACGGCCACGTTTCATTTTAATTTTATTTATATTTATATATTTATATAAATATAGATCATTCAAAAATTCCTATATCGTTTTCACTTCAATTATTTCACTAACGCCTTTAAATTTTGGAAAATTTCGCCATAACCTCCTTTGTACGGGAGGGGCTGGGAAAATTCCCAAATAGCCACACGGGCGTCTCACGTCAAAAAGAAAAATAAAAAGCCAACAGGCTCATAAAATCATCACCCAAACAAAACAGTAAATGTGTAGCTATTTGTCGGGCACAAAATTTTATTCCTCTTCTCTAGACCCTTTGCTATAACCTGTTCAATAAATATGCATGTACATATATACAATTTTTATCACTTATCATTTTCCATTTAACTTCATATTCAATTTACTTTGGTTTAAAAACACCATTCATTCTAATGTTGCATGCATAGGCTAAAATCACATCATTAGCTAATTAATGTATATTTCAACCCATGCACATTTATTTGAACAAGTGGCTATTTTTAACACTTCACATTTCAAAGATGATAATTTGGCGAACTAAAATAGATTTCAACACATGACTATTTTATTTAGTTCCTATGCATGTTAAAAATAATATTTCATCACCAATATTTATTTCAACGTCCGCATATCTCTAGCATATCACATATATGATAAAAATGATATTTTTATCATTTAAAATATTTATTCGACAAATGGATGTTTTCAACACTTCATAGTTTCAATAAAAATGTAATTTTTATTGTTCGATCTTTTTATTCAACACATGAACTTTTCCACTACACACACTTCTCAACACATGAGCATTTCCACACATGGATATTTTATTTATGTTGTTCATATTAGAAAGATGGAATTTTTATTGTTGAAACTATTTATATAAGGCGAATATTTTCCTTACTTCATATATATTTAAAAAAGGTGATTTTTATTGTTTAAACACTTCATTCATTCACAAATGAATTTAATTTTCACACATCACTTTTCAACACATGAACATTTCCACACAAGGATATAGTTTCAACATATGACTTTAATTTCAACGCATGAAAATAATTTCAACATATGAAAATTATTCTAACACATAAAGATTATTCAAAATTTCGGCAGCATAACAGCAGGGTAGTTAAAACCGGCACCGTCCCTAGTACGTCTCCTCGCTCTATCTTAAAACCTCGCGGTTTTTGACAATGGGGATTCATGCATCTAATTCGCACGCAGGCGGCATGTTTTATTTTTATCTCCACAAATATTTCCAATTCATTTCAATCACCAATGGGTATTTTTCAACCACCACCAAACAATATCAACCACAAACAATTATTCAACCATTCGTATTTTTCATCCAATATTTCACACCAATTCACAACAATAAATATCGTCCATGGTTTGTGGACGAGGGGAGTATGTGTGTGTGTGTGTGTGTGTGTGTATATATATATTAACTGCTATATTTCACTTGCATTTCAACACATATATCAATTATTCTATGCATGTAAAATTCATACTTCGCTTATATAGCTTACACTACACATGTACATGAGGTATACAACACGTATGTAATTTATATTTCGCTAATATAATTTATACACGACATTTTCCATTCAAATTCTTTTAATTTAATTTTCTCACATTGGTTTTCGGAGTGCTAAAAATCGTAGATGACTCAGAAAAATCCGCGGCTTCTTCTATGAGGTAGAGAGCTTCCTTGTGGTCCCGATATTTCCTGTTTCATCGAATTTCGTCAACACACCAAAAAGATATGATTTTTCAAAGTGCAAACATAAAAAAGAACTCACCTTTCACGATGGTTCAAAACTAGGTTTGCGGTTTTCGCGAGAACCGAGGCACGAGGGGATGATCAGCGAGTTGGACGTGGAAGAGGGAGGAGAGGGCTATCTGTCAGTGGTGGTTTGGTGGCGCTTAGTGGTCGGGATCGTCGGCGGCGGCGGCAGGAAGGTCGGGACTTTGGAGTCTCGATTCAGGTGGAGGAGGGGTCGGTCGGGGACGTGGTGGGGTCGGATTTGAAGAGGAGGCGGAGGCGCGTCGAGGGGTGGTGGCGGCGTTGGCTGGAAGTGGCCGTAGCGGCAGCGATCGAGGAGGGAAGCGGCGAAAGGGGTTTCGCCGTTGAAATCGAGGGTTCGGGGTTTTTTTTTTAATTATGAAAGAAAAAATCCTATTGGCCGATATATATTTTATATTTTTAAATAGCGTTTTCTCCAACGAACTCCTTTTCAAACCCAATGACTGTTGCCCCTAGCAAAATACCCCCATCCCGGACACAATGGGATAGGTATCGTTGGCCAATTCGACTGTTACAGTCAGTTACTTTCCAAATTAAAGTATAAAACATTTATTTTTTAACTTTGAACGTGCATTTCAATTTGCCAGGGCCACAAACTGATTCGAAAAATTCCAGAAAAATAAATCTAGCTATGTTTTGATGCTACAGTCCCAACAAAACTAGTTTCGTCAAATTCTCAGATCGTTTGAAAAATGGCCATTTTCTGGTCGATCCAATTTAACAGAAATTGACCAAACACATTTTCTTTTGCCACGCTCACATACTAGCTTCAAAAATTATGAAATTTGAAACCTGGCAATAGTTTGACATCCCGGACCCAACAAAAGTGGTTTCGTCGAATTCCGACGTCGTTTGCAAAATATCTATTTTCCAGGGCTATATATTCTATATAGCGACCATTCTGAAAATTCATTCGGCCATAACTTTTGATTCCCGTTATGAAACTTCGATTTTTCGGATTCGTTAGAAAGGTATTGATAAACAAATTTAAATATTTTTGGTTTCGCTAAAATCCGTTATATTTTCCACCCCGCACAGTCAGTCAAAGTTTGAATTCAAATTTTGAAACTGACTCACTATTTCTAATTCACTATTTTATTGAAATATTCTATTTCAATTGTTCAAATTCCTTTGAAATCACCAATTTAAAAATTTCAAATTGGCTCGTATTTTCCGGGTTATTACATAAATGGCCTGAATGGAATGCGCCGCACAACGATCGTATGCGAATTTTGACCATTGACTTCGATTGACTTTACGGGAGATCCAACAGTCGGATTCTCCTAAAGCCGGAACCGTTGGGTTTGTATCAAAAAGAACTTTCCAATGAATATATGAGATTTGAAATCTAACAATTGGGTTGGGAACTATGTCCAAATCAAATTAGGAAAAGGTCGTTGTAAGTGCAGTTCAATGACCGTTTATGGAAATCGAATGAAAGGGCCTTAATAAAATTATTAAAAATATTAATAATTTGTGTAAAATCATAATAAATGATTTAGAACGAATTGGGATGAAAAATTCCATACTTGAAAAGATAAAAATATATTTTTATCGAAATGAACTAGTTATTAACTAGAATTATAATCCAATTATTTTTAAATAAATAAATTGGATTGAGAATGGGTTTTAATATAACCAGAATTTCCAATATATGAATTGGAGTGGATTTGAATGAAAATCATCTTCCGAATATTTCGATGTTGGATTTCGTGATTATACGGATATTGTTATGGAAATTTGGAAGATATATTTATTTCGTTATTTCCAATACGATATTTGTTGGTTTTAGAATTTTGTATTGAATATAAGCCGATATAAATTCTATTCAGAGCCTTGTATTTAATATCAAAAAGGATTTTGGGTTTGTTGTGAATGGTGTCTTCAGTAACACTGTTCTTAAATCCAGTTGAGGAAAGAATAAATCTTTTAATTAAAATTTAGAGAAATTTACCATTAATTAATATTTAATTGGAATTGAATTAAGAATTAGATTTTTGGGTTTATAGTGAACGATGTTTTAAACGACATTTGTTCTTTAACCCGATTAACCATGAAATGTAATTTGGAATTTATAAGTCTTCTACTAAGATTTAACGGGAATTTTCCAAAGTAAAGTTTTATTAGATTGGAATTGAATGGAAATCGATTTAGTAATACACGAAGTGAGCTTCTATGGGGGGAAGATTGTTAATATATATGGAATTTAAAAAGGCTTTGTAGTTACTCCATTTATATTGTTAGTCGGATACAGAAATTGATATCGATTATATATTGATCTGTTTTTCCGTGAAGATTCCATATTTAATGGAATGTTATTTTGGGTTTATCGTGAACTGTGTTTTAAATGATATTTGTTCTTTAACCCAGTTAAAGATAGGATTACATGTCTAGCATTGTATTTCGAATTGTATTGTAGATCTCTGCTAAATATATATATATTTGGTGGAGGTGAATTTGTTCTCTTGCTTAACACCCTTTTCTAAGACGTACGAGCTTAGAGGTTATATATCGACAGAAATCAATGGTACGGTGTAGATTATCGATGCGACATGTTTGATTTCCCAAAGTTAAACAACCATTAATATTGATTTTTGGAAAGATTAAAACTAAGTGGAGTTTTAATGAATCTTTAATTAGATTAAAATGGTGAACTGATAATTTAAATTTTGAAATTTGGGAAATGATCGAGAATGGGGTATCACCAATTTTTCTCCAAGCGATAATTAAATCTTTAATTAGATTTTAACATAAAATGGTAATTAAATTTACCGATAACATCGTGGTGTTAGATATGGAGTATTACCAGTTTTGCTCCATGGGATTAATAGGTTGGAATTGGGAAATATAATAAATGATTACTTTGGTAAGGTTCGCTAATCCCGACTAGTTGATAAACCTTAATTTGGTTTAGAATTGATATCCAAAGGAAGATTAAAGAATAAATTTAAAAGAATTTTTCTTTGATAAAATTAATGGGAACCTTTCCCAAAGTATAAGAATATTTAAATAAAGGAATATTCTGGACCGGAATGAGGCATATGCTGTGTTTATGTAGCACTTGTTTATAATATACGCGAGTTACTCGAAAAGGCCGGGATTATACCCATTCTGAATAATTGATTCGACGATAAGTAGACGAGGAAGACGGTGGTTGAAGACCGGAGGTCTTCATATCGTTTGGATGATTACTGATGTCTTGATTGGGTTGTACACCCAAGATAAGGTAATAAGTAGTGATCGTCCAGACGTACCTGAAGATCGACCGGATATGCGAGGACCTCTCTCCTGTATTGGACATATGAGACGAGGAATAAGGTGCCTCTAGTTTCGTTCAGACCCAGAACGAACTAGTAAATGGATGTGTGTCTGACATTGGATTTTATTCTGTGTTGATTGATCTCTATTAAATATATATCGGTTTGGCGGTGGAGAATTTATTCTCTTTCTTTATGCCCTTCTCTGACACGTACGAGCTCAGAGGTTATATATCGATAGACATCAGTCGCATGACGCGAATTGCCTGTGTGGCATGCTGAGATGTAGATGATCAAGGCTTATGTTCAAAAGCAGAGTCTTATGGTTGATGATCAAAGCACGACCTTAAATGGCATAGCTTTGTGTATAGCATTAATTCTCGAGCCTCACACCTTGGTATGAGTCAAAAACGGGATAAGGGACCCAAGGAGTGCATGACGTTTCCTTCTAGATATGGGTGGTGTCATGGTATGGAGCCCAGACATTTATTATATTTTTACCTATGTGGATGATGGATTGCGAGGCTCCTCGGATATATCGGTTACCACGTAGCTGATGGATAGGTCCTATAGGACAGGGAAACGTGTGTTCAGGAATATTAATCCACTAAAATATGTGTGGACCGGCCTTGGTGGATCCAAGGGTTGCCCCATGGTGCGTAACACTGAGGCATTTGCTAGAGTGTCTCGAAGCCGGCGCGGAGTGCATCCCTTGCCTCGACTCATGATGGAATCCAATTTCCAATACGTAACATTTCGGTTTTTATTGTAGAGCCTAGTATGGCGACATAATAGCATGGGATACTATGTCTTCTATCATTGGTACATTTATATTTGAAGTTGTTTGATACACTATACACTTATAGTAATATCAAAATGATTTGTTTTAAAACGTACCAAGCAAGTTTGGCTATTATAAGGTAAAACTCTATCCTCCGGCTTGCGTTGCATTATGTGATGGGGCATGAGTCTTATAATAGCTTCATTTTTCCAAAAAGCATTGTGCTATTTGTTTTATGCACTGGTATTCTGGGTAGGAAACATGTTCCGTGTTATATGGTGTTGTCCCTTGATTTACTTTGTTTAAAAAAGTGAAGTTTTAAATAACTGTTTTAGTTCTCACACCAGTCACATGACTGACCTGGAGTTTATTGTTTTAACCTAAACTCTGGGTGCCTCTATTTTCCACATGGGCAGCTAGTAGTTTTGGTTTTGCAGATTTCTATTTAACAGGATCCTGGTTTACAGCAGGAGCTATATTTGGAATGCTATGTATCCGTTTATCTCTTTTAGTTGTGATATGTATTATTTTTCCGCTGGTTAATAATGTATTTTAATCTCTGATATTTTTCTGATGTATATTATTTATTCGTACTCTGATGTAAATGTTGTAATAATCAATGAAATGGTCTTCTATTTGCGTTCTGATTTGTCGTGTTCTCAACTCAATCCAAGCTTTCCCGTAAGGGCGAGTTTGGGTCATTTCAACTATCGCTTGGAGTAAAACTGGCGGTACTCCATTCTCGATCATTTCATGAATTTAATTGTCACATTCTCATTTTAATCTAATTAAAGATTCAATAAAACTCTAGTTTAGTTTTAATTTCAAAAATCATTACTTAATGATTATTGAAAATTTAGGAAATAAATCCTACCTTTACTGGGTTAAAGAATCCATGTCATTTAAAACACAGTTCATGATAAACCCAAAATCATCTTCCATTAAAATGAAATCTTCACGGAAATCTGATCAGTATATAATTGATATAAATTTCTATATCAGACTAACACTATAAATGGAATACCGGCATAGCCTTTTAAATTCCATAAATAGTAACGGTCTTCCTTCATAGAAACTCATTTCGATTATTGCCAAATCGAATTCCATTCAATTCCAATTTAATATATTAAATTGGAAAACTTTACTTTGGAAAATTTCTGTTAAATCTTAATAAAAAGATTTATAAATTCCAAATAATAACTTCACTGTTAATTGGGCTAAAGAACAAATGTCATTTAAAACATCGTTCACAACGAACCCAAAATCATCTTCCGTTTAATTCCAATTAAATAAATATAATTGGAAAACTTCATTAGTCTTAATTAAAAGATTTATTCCTTTCTCAACTGGGTTTAAGAATAGTGTTATTTAAGACACCATTCACGACAAACCCAAAATCCAATTTGATATTAAATACCAGGCTCTAAAAAGAAATTATATCGGCTTATATTCAATATCAAATTCTGAAACCAACAAATATCGTATTGGGGATAACGATATATATATCTTGCAAATTCCTCAAAAATTCCGAAAATTATTTCTATTCCAAATCCATTTCACTTTATTCATTGGAAAGCTCTGGTTATTTTAAAACCATTTCAATTCCTTTCAGTTCTTTATTCTAGTTGTTCACTAGTTCATTCTGATAAAAATATTATTTATCTCTACATATATGGAATATTTCATCCGAACTCTTTCCAAATCATTTAATATGAATTTACACAATTTATTCATATTTTAAATGATTTTAATATCTCCATTTCAGTTGATTTCCATATACGGTCGTCGAACTACATTTACAACAACCTTTTCCAAAACTGATTTGGACATAATTTGAAATCCAACCATTCAAATTTAACTCTCTTACATTCATTGAAAAGTTATTTTTGATATGAACCCAAACGGTTCCGGTTTTAGGAGAATTCGATGGTCGGATATCCTGTTACATCAATTTGAAGTCACTGGTGGAAATTCGTGAATGGTCGTTGCGCGGCGCGTTCTATTCAAGCCATTAAATATATATGATATATATCGTCGATTTCCATTTAAAATGTATTTTATAAATTCATTCTAAAACGATTTCAACTTCATTTTCAATTTTAAATCAAAATTAAATATTCCATATCATTATAATATTAAAATGATACTATTTTCAAAATATCTGATTTTGAAATTAATTTCCTTTATTCGCATTCATTATAAAATGAATAAAATCGATCAATAAACCCATTCGGGTTAAAATGGTGTTTAACTACTCAACTCGGCTTCACATTTCAATATTTTCGTGTCCATCCAAAATCAGACATCAAAATAATATCTTGATTCTTCACCGAAATTATTTTAAAATATTCATTATTTCTAAATCAGAATGTGACTCAATCAATTACTATATAATTTCAGTTATATGCATTTCATACACAACATGTATTCAACAATAATGATAAATAATCATTAAACATTCAAACACCATCCAGGGTGCATTCTACAACTATATAAGCATTAAAATAAATAGATAATGCTCACAACAGTCTTTTAACCCATCGATTGGCATACAGCTAAAAATAGGGATTAATGTATGTCAAATATCATCCTGATACCCATGTGGGGTTTTGAAACACCACAATCAATTTAAATAAATCATTGGTTAATAAATTTAACCAATTTTAATTCAATTCGAATTATTTTTCAAATTAATCAATTTTCATTATTTAAATTATAAATAGATATTTATAATTTAATTTCAACAACCACAAAGTATATCCACATTGTTTGAAATACGAGTGTCGTATATTCAAACAACTCTTCTTGTGCAAATGAGTCGTTAATAGCTCATGTGTTGAACTCAAACAATGTCACATACAATAGATAAAAATCAACAATGATAATTTCTATATATTTACAGTTATAAATAAATTAAATAACTATACAAATATTTTAGTGAGAGAATTCTCACTTTGGTTTCCACTCCGCCATTCTTTAACGAAGGATTGTTTTAATAAAATTAAATGATCGTTTAATTTTATCAAAAAATGCAACTGCTTCCGTTTCCTTTCTGGACAGTTCTAGAATGTAGATCATGTTGAGACGATCCCAACGCATCCTATTTTGTCCAATTCCACTGCCGTATGTAAAAGATAAAGATATTTAAACATTTGAATAATTGAACAAGTAATTAACTTTAAATAATATAACTAATTAAACTAATCTTTTTCTCCCACCGTTGATCTAAGATCCTATGGCCCTGGCCTTTTTTCCTTTTTACCGTTCTTCTTTGTTACCTAACCAGACCCATCGCTTGAAATAAAAACCCACAACCGCAGATCGCTCCGATCACCGTGACCCAGATCTGATGTCACCACGTCATTGGCCTTCGTGTGCGCCTCCACCACCACTGACCTCGTCGAACCCTCTGCCATATCCAGCCCAGAAATTTGGTCTAAAGTCGTGTCCTTTGAACCTCAAATCAGCCACCACCGATCCTTGTTTCAGATCATGCTCGTCCAGTATTTAGATCTCACTTAGTACTTTGATTTGGCTTTAGAAATTTTTTGGATTCAATTGATGGATTTAAAGAAATGTGAAGGTGAAATCTAGAGTGAATTTCGCCATCAACGAAGAACAGCGGCGACTCCTTGTTGTCTGAACAAGGCTGACTTTTCTTAGGGTTTTTGACTCAATATATATATATATATATATATATATATTTAAAATAATATTTAAATCACAAATTTGTACCTTCGCATCTGAACTCCAAATCAAACCCAACAACTATTGTTCCTAGCTAAATACCCCCATTACGGACACAATGGAATATGTTTCGTAAGCCAATTCGACCGTTTCGATCGGTTTTTATCAAAATTAACAAATAAATTAATATAACGGTCAATATTGACTTTGAACGTACATTTTAATTTACCGGGGCCGCATATTAACTCCAAAAATTATGGAAATTAAAATCTAGCTATGTTTTGACGATACGGTCCTAACAAAACTAATTTCATCGAATTTGGAGATCGTTTGAAAAATGGTCTTTTTTTGGTCGATTAAATTTAAACTGAATTTACCAAACGCATTTAAATTCACTGCGCTTAAATATTAATTCCAAAAATTATAAAATTTTAAACCTGACAATAACTTGACATTCCAAATCCAAGAAAATTAGGTTCGTTGAAAACAGAGTTCGTTTGCAAAATGGCTATTTTTAAGGGCTATATATATTATCAAAATATATATAAATTCCATAGCGACTATTCTAAATTTTAAACTGGACATAACTTATAATTTATAAAATTAAATCTCAATTTCTTACATTTGTTAGAAAGATATAGTTCAATAGAATCTAACGTTTCTTGTTTCGTCCAATTCTGACTTATATTGAATTATGTATATTCAGTTGGAAATTAAAATCGAATTTTCAAACTACCACGCCATTTAGAGTTCATTTTATAATTAAAATAAATTTATACATTCTTACTTCGATTTAAATAAAATTTTAGTCATTATTATTTAAGATAAATCATTTTATAAATTCAAACCCCATTAAAATAGATAAAATAAAAATTTTAAATTGGTTCAGAAATTCTGGTTGTTACAATCTCCCCGTTTAAAATCTTTTCGCCCTCGAAAAGGAACGGAGCTGAAGGTTGTTTAACTAACCAACTCAACTTTAATTCTGGCTTGAGTTCTTCAACTTTTCAGTTTCTAACTTTTTAAATATATATAACTTTTCTATATATACTCAAAAATCATATTTTCAATGCCAAAACACAAACAACAAATTCTAATAAAGGTTTTGGTTATCATACCAGACAATTGGAAATATATAGATACCCCACTTTCGAAACTCAAACATAAGCATTGATGATGTTCGAACTATCATCAGAATCATCTCCGGATGACTAGAGTGTGATTCTATATCTACCCAGTATATTTGAGACTTCTAATATATGTTCGCGAGACGTATATGCAGAATCTTCTTATACTCGATAGTCCAAATTCAAAATAAAATACTCAAATACGTATAATAAGTTTTAATTTTCAAAACTAAATTCATTTTTATAAATAGCACTCTTCAAACTCATTCTAGGATACTACTGATCCTATCTATAACGAGTGCTCATAGGATATTACTAATCCTATCTCTGATGAATTCTTTCATTCGGTTCTTATGTGTCTTATTCTCTATTTTTGTAAACCAAAGCTCTAATACCAAACTGAAACGACACTTCCCCTTACGGGAAAACTCGAATTGCTTTGAGAACACGATGCATCAGAACACAAACAACAGAACATTTCATTGCTATTACGACAATTACATCAGAGTACAAGAATATTCCAGAGTACGAATAAATATTACATATTGGAAATACAATATCAGAGATTAAGAATTTACATAGCAGGGGAAAATAATACATGGGTACAATGCGTAGCGTAAAACAACAACTGACACGACTGAAAGAGATATATGGATACAAAGCTTTCCGAATATAGCTCCAGCTGTAATCCAGGATCCTGTGGAAAGAAGTATCTGCGAAAACCAAAACTACTAGCTTCCCGTGTGGAAAATATGGGCACCTAGAGTTAAGTTAAAACAATAAGCTCCGAGCCGGTCATGGGATTGGTTAGAGAACTAAAACAATTACTAACTTTTTACTTTAAAAATTAGGAAATCATGGGACCACGCCGTATAACACGGAACGGGTATACTCCACATGAATACTAGTTTAAAACATAAAACAACGCAATGCTTTTTGAAAAATGAAGCTATTATAAGACTCAGGTCCCATCACACAATGCAACGCAAGCCGGAGGATAGAGTTTTCCCTTGTAATAGCCAAACATGCTTGGTACGTTTAAAACAAGTCATTTTGATACTACTATAAGTGCATAGTGTCGAAACAATTTCAAATATAAATGTATCAATCATAGACGGCATAGGTACCATATATTATGTCACCATACTAGTTTTACAATCAAAACAGCACAATGTCGTATTGGAAATTGGATTTCCGTCATGAACCAAGGCAAGGGATCTTCCTTACCGAATTCGAGACACTCTAGCCCGTACCTCAGGACTCAGACTCAAGTGAGGCCTGGGAGCGGCAGGGCCGGTCCACACTTACTTTAGTGGATTAGTTATTCTTGAACAATATGTTTCCCTGCCCTATGGGGCATAAAATCTGGTCAGTATGTCGACCATCAAGAGCCACTAGGGACTCAAATCCGAGTTACCTTGCTTTCCAACATCCACATAAGTAAATTGCATGTGCTCCATACCATGACATCACTCCTAGAGAGAAAGAAACGCATTCCCTCCCTATGGTCCCTCATCCCGTTTTTGGTTTATACCGGGGTGTGAAGCTCGTGAATTAACGATACACAAAACTGCGCTATTTAAAGCCGTGCTTTGATCATCATCCACAAGACTCTGCTTTTCAACAATAAGCCTTGATCATTTGCATCTTTGAATGCCACACTGACAATCCATGCCATACGACTGATGTCTATCAACATATAACCTCTAAGCTCATACATCTTGGAGAAGGGTGTTAAGCAAGAGAATAAATTCTCCGCCACCATACAGATATATATATATATATATATATATATATATTTAATCGAAATCAATCAACATAGAATGAAATTCAATGTCAGACACACATCCATTCACAAGTTCGTTCTGGGTCTGAATGAAACTGGAGGCACCTTATTCCTCGTCCCATATGTCCAATACATGAGAGAGGCCCACACATGTCCGGTCGATCTCCAAGTACGTATGGACGATCACTACTTATTACCTTGTCTTGGATGTACAGCCCATTCAAGACATCAGTAATCGTACAAACAATGTGAAGATCTCCGGTCTTCAACCACCGTCTTCATCGTCGACTTTTAGTCGTCGTATTATTTATTCAGAATGGGATTAACCCGGTCATTCTGAATAACTCGCTTATTTTATAATCAATAATCAAGTGCTATAAAACACATCATACGCCTCATTGCAATTCAGAATATTCTTTTATTTAGATATTCACATCTTTTAGGGAAAGGTTCTCATTAATTTTATCAAAGATAAACTCTTTTAGACTTATTCTTAAATCTTCCTTTGGATATCATTTCTAAAGATTTTATCTTATCTTTTGACATTCTAAACCAAATTAAGGTTTATAAAACTAGTCAGGATTATCTAGCCTTACCAAAGTAATCATTTATTTTATTTTATTTTCCAATCCCAACCTAGTTATCCCATGGAGAAAAACTGGTAGTACTCCATACACTACTACAAAAGAGGGCATATTCGACACTAATTTGTGTGCGTCGCATGAAAAGTGTGGCGAAAGCTATGATTTCTTCGAGCTTCTGCAACAGCATTCATATGTTGTTGCATTATACGTGGATGCACTGTTGCGGTGGGAATTTTAGTGTTCTGATGTGCAACACCAGTTAAAAGCGTAGCATTACGTATATATAATCCAGCTCAGCTATCCGCGTTATCAACATATAAAAACCCCAACCGTAGATGAAAGATTAATCCAACGGTTCAAACCATCTATGGATCTGATGATCTTAATGTTAGCCATCATCCAATCATTGACAGCCACGTCATTTCATTCTTTTGACGAAATTTTGGCGCGATCTTCTCCCTTCATGAAATCGTTTTCTTCTCTATCATCTAATCGTTTTCCCCCTTTTTACTATTGACAAAAATTTAAACCTAAATTCACGTCAGTATCGATCCTCTCCTCGACAGCAAATTCTATTCCGAAAAGGATGAAGCTTTGAAACGCTTTCTAGTTTTGATTGCTCAGGGCGCTGACATCGCCAGTTTTTTCCCTCAGGTTCAGTTTATATTGCACTGTGAATTAGTTGCGCTTATTATAGATTGGATTATGAGTAATTAGTAATTAGTTCATTTGTTACATTTTGGAAAACCCATTCGCTTATGAGTAATTAGTTGCGCTTATTATTGATTTGGGATTTGGGATTATGCTGAGGTTTATTCGAAAATTATACCCAGCAATAAACCATGAGAACCGGGCTACTGGCATGAAAAAGACATTGGTTTATTATAGAGGTCGAGCTAGTTAAGGAATGGGGACTGCGGTTAATTTGCACTGCTTGAGGTTCATACCTTACACTGTGGTTAATTTGTATGCTTGAGGTTAATTTGCACTGCGGTGTGTATGCACTGCGGTGACATCCGAATTTTAAGCCTCTTACCGCAGATTTTGACAAAATCTGAAGCGGGCACTCAAGCATTTTCGTTTTATTACAATACACATCATACACGCAGTGCATATATACACTCACAAGTATACACGCACGCACAAGTATACATGCACAAGTATCATAAGTATACACGCACAAGTATCACAAGTATACAAGCTCAAGTATCATAAGTATGCACGCACAAGTACACACGCTCAAGTATCATAAGTATACACGCACAAGTATACACGCACAAGTATCACAAGTATACAAGCTCAAGTATCATAAGTATACACGCACAAGTACACACGCTCAAGTAGACACGCACAAGTATACACGCGCGCACAAGTATACATGCACGCACAAGTATCATAAGGCAGCCATCTGAAGGCACGCACAAGTATACACGCACAAGTATCATAAGTATACAACAGAGACGTACGCAGAGATTTTAAAAAATCACCAGCATTCACAAACAAAACAACGTACCATTCACAAACATTCAAAAACATTCACCAGCATCCATCATCAGTCATCACCAGTCATCACAAACTTCCACAACCACACAAAGTTTCACAAATATTCACAAAATTTCAAGCCAAAAATCATTACCAGCAGAATAAAACCAACATCCACAAACATCACCAGTCATCACCAGCATCCACACCAGCATCAGCACCAGCATCCATGTCAGAGTCATTGTCTATGTCAGAGTGGTTGTTAAGGATAGAGCATAGTCAGCGACCAAACCAGAGTTTCTTGTTGTGGAGGGCAAAGTGATCTTTGGATGATCAAACTTCAATAGGTATGTTAATTCTATTTCTGTAAACATTTTGTGATCCACCTAATATATTATATGATCAAATTTCTATTTCTGTAAACATTTTGTGATCCACCTAATATATTATATGATTCAATTCTCAAATAATGTGATCCACCTACGAGTTTATATGCCTTAATTATCAAACAATTTGACATGTAACACACATTATTTATCAAATAATTTGACATGTAACCACATCTAAAGGAAATTCAAGCCATACAATAACAGTGTCTCAAATTCAAGCCACACAACCACATCTATGTACAACTAACAGAGCACCAGTTTGTATTATTATTTCAGAATCTTGGGTGGGGCATTATAACCTTGTATGTATGTATGTGAGTGTGTGCATGTGTGGTTGTGTCTCACAATAAGAAACTGTGGATGGAAGTAAAATTTACCTCTATGATCACAAAATAATGGTACCACCGGTTCCTCCCTATTGCTCACAAACAGAATTTCAGGCCTCGTCAAAGGATGAGTATGTGTGGTGCGCTCAAACCTAATGATGTATTTCTTGTTGTCGAATCGAGCAGCAAAAACATTCTCCAAGCCAATGCCTTCATAAAATTCCATTTTCAGGTATAATGATCTATGGTCAATTCGAGACCAATGACAGTCGTCAATTTCACACACATTTCCCATTGGCATCATTAATTCTTTTATTGCAGGAACATTTGTCTTCAGGAACTCGGGAAAGCCAACAACTCTGACCCATGATTCTGCCTCGAACGCTGGTTCAGGCTCAAATTCTTCAGCAGACCATTGTTGCACATAAAAAGCACCTCCAATTTTTGTAAAAAGTTTCAACATTAGCGCATGATCACGTGTACTGTAAGATGGGCATGTTATTAGAAAAGAGTTTTTGGGTATAACCCGTATAGTCCACTCCTCATTAAGCTTCAGCGTATGCCTAAGCGTGAGATGCATAAATTCGTAAGTCCAATGTCCTGAAAGAACAGTGGCAGTGATGCATAGTGAAGAGTCCTCCATTGTTTTTTTTAACTTTTGACGATGGAGTTTTGTTTAGGAGTTGAAGATGTAGATGACGATATGCTTCTGAAGCTTGACAGGATATGAAGTGACACACTGTACGTGGCAGTAATATGGGAACTGAAAACTTTTTGCTCAGAAGACGAATGGCCATATGAAATTGCTTATTTGTTGGCTGGCATGAGTGACCAATCGCCAATGGTCAGTAAGTCAATTGTAATAATTGTGTTCATAACATTTTACTAAGAAGGTCAATGGCCATTCGATGCCACCACTTATCAAATAACTTGTTATCATTTGATCAGGTGCATATTTAATTCTGGAAGGCAGAGGGATACATTTTGCAGATCGGATTGTTGCATATATATGATTCATATATAGGTACATACTAACATACATATATATTTCCTATTGCAACCGGATTGCTGCATATATATGATTCATATATATAAATGAGTAATACATTTTGCAGGTGTGGACACATGTGTACATGTTCAGAATTCGCTAAAGAATTGGCCAGGAATGGATCAGGATAATGTCCCTTATGCCGTGCACCTATTCTTGAAGTAGTTCGAGCTTACTGTATACAATGAACAAAACGGTGTAGCTGATTTTTGAGTTTTGATATTTGGATAATTAAAACAATTGCTTTGGATGAGTTTCTTGTACAAAATCTATATTGCAAAATATTTAATTAAAGCATTGTATTTCTATCAAATTAGTGTTGCATTTTCCTTCTTCTACTGTTGCGTTAGCTTTTATTGATATTGCATTTCATTGTAATGGTGTTGCATTACATATTGTAGTGGTGTTGCATTACATTAAATATAATTGCTTACCCGTCGCACGTGGACCCCACAGCTGACGTGGATAGCTGGTGTGGCATGTAACACGTGGAGTGCTGACATGGAGAGATGACGTGTCGTGTGACACGTAGACAGCTGACGTGGAAAGCTGACGTGGCGGCACTGGAAGCCGGGCCCTAACTAATGCTTAAGGAAACGCTGAATAGTGTTGCATTACGTGCAAATAGTGTTGCATTATGGCTATAATGCAACACTTTCTTTCCGTGGCCGTAGATGGGCAAAAGTGTTGCCTTAGGTGGCTAATGCAACGGCCGCGGATGCCACGCCCACTGGTGTTGCCTATTTGAAAAAATGGCCTACGGCAACGCTTTTTTGATCTACGGCCACATAAAAATAGTGTCGAATATGCCCACTTTTGTAGTAGTGATATCTAACACCCACGGTGTTATTGGTAAATTTAATTACCATTTCACGTTCAAATATAATTAAAGATTTAACCATCGCTTGGAGTAAAACTGGCGGTACTCCATTCTCGATCATTTCATGAATTCAATAAATCTAAATATCCCATTCTCATTTCAATCTAATTAAAGATTCATTAAAACTCCAGTTCAGTTTTAATCTCAAAAATCATTACTTAATGATTATTCAAAATTTAGGAAATAAATCCTACCTTTACTAGGCTAAAGAATCCATGTCATTTAAAACACAGTTCATGATAAACTCAAAATCATCTTCCATTAAATTGGAATCTTCATGAAAATCTGATCAGCATATAATTGATTTAAATTTCCATATCAGACTAACACGATAAATGGAATACCGGAAAAGCCTTTTAAATTCCATAAATAGTAACAGTCTTCCTTCACAGAAGCTCATCTCGATTATTACCAAATTGAATTCCATTCTATTCTAATTTAATATGTTAAATTGGAAAATTTTACTTTGAAAATTTTCCATTAAATCTTAGTAAAAAGATTTGTAAATTCCAAATCATAACTTCACTGTTAATTGGGCTAAAGAACAAAAACATCTTTCATAACGAACCAAAAACCATCTTCCATTTAATTCCAATTAAATAAATAAAATTGGAAAACTTCATTAATCTAAATTAAAAGATTTATTCCTTTCTCAAATGGGTTTAAGAATAGTGTTATTTAAGAAACAATTCACGACAAACTCAAAATCCAATTTGATATTAAATACCAGGCTCTAAATAGAAATTATATCGTCTTATATTCAATATCAAATTCTGAAACCAACAAATATCGCATTGGGAATAACGATATATATGTCTTCCAAATTCCTCAATGATATCCATATAATCATGGAATACAATATTGAAATATTCCAAAAATTATTTCTATTCCAAATCCATTCAACTTTATTCGTTGGAAAGCTCTGGTAATTTTAAAACCATTTCAATTCCTTTCAGTTCTTTATTCTAGTTGTTAAATAGTTCATTCTGATAAAAATATTATTTATCTTTACATATATGGAATATTTCATCCAAACTCTTTCCAAATCATTTATTATGATTTTACACAATTTATTCGTATTTTTAATTATTTTAATATCGCCATTTCAATCGATTTCCATATACGGTCATCGAACTGCATGTACAGCGACCTTTTCCAAAACTGATTTGGACATAATTTTAAATCCAACCATTCAAATTTAAATCATTTATATTCATTGAAAAGATCTTTTCGATACGAAACCAATGGTTCTGGTTTTAGGAGAATCCGATGGTCTGATCTTTCGTTATGTAAATTTGAAGTCAATGGTCGAAATTTGCGACCGGTCGCTACGCAGTGCGTTCTATTAAAGACATTAAATATATAAAATTTATATGGTCGATTTCCATTTTATACGTATTTTATAAACCGTTTATAAATTGATTTTAAAATGATTTCAACTTCATTTTCAATTTTAAATCAAAATTGAATATTTCATATCATTATAACATTAAAATGATAATATTTTCAAAATATCTGATTTTGAAGTCAATTTCCTTTATTCGCATTCATCATAAAATGAATAAAATCGATCGATAAACCCGTTTGGGTTAAAATGGCGTTTACCTACTCAACTCGACTTTACATTTCAATATTTTCGTGTCTATCCAAAATCGGACATCAAAATCATATCTTGATTCTTCACTGAAATTATTTTAAAATATTCATTATTTCTGAATCGGAATGCGACTCAGTCAATTACTATATAATTTTAGTTATATGGATTTCATACATAGCATGTATTCAACAATAATGATAAATAATCATTAAACATTCAAACATCATCCAGAGTGCATTCTACAACTATATAAGCATTAAAATAAATAGATAATGCTCACAACAGTCTGTCAACCCATTAATTGGCATATAGCTAAAAATTGGGATTAGTGTATGTCAAATATTGTCCTAATACCCGTGTGGGTTTTTCAAACAACACGTCTATTTAAATAAATCATTGGTTAATAAATTTAACCAATTTTAATTCAATTCGAATTATTTTTCTAATTAATCAATTTTCACTATTTAAATTATAAATAGATATTTACAATTTAAATTTCAACAACCACAAAGTGTATCCACATTGTTTGAAATACGATTGTCGTATATTCAAACAACATTTCTTGTGCAAATGAGTCGTGAATAGTTTATGTGTTGAACTCAAACAATGTCACATACAACAGATAAAAGTCAACAATGACAATTTCTGTATATTTTCAGTTATAAATAAATTAAATAACTGTACAAATATTTTAGTGAGAGAATTCCCACTTTGGTTTCCACTCCGCCATTCTTTATTGAAGGGTTGCTTTAATAAAATTAAACGACCGTTTAATTTTATCAAAAAATGCAACTGCTTCCATTGTCGTTTTGGTCAGTTCTAGAATGCAGATCACATTGAGACGATTCCAACGCATCCGATTTTTGTCCAATTTTGTTGCCATATGTATAGATAAAGATATTTAAATGTTTGAATAATTAAACAAGTAATTAACTTTAAATAATATAACTTGTTAAACTAATCCTTTTCTCCCACCGTTGATCTAAGATCCTACAACCCTGGCCTTTCTCCCCTTTTCTCGTTCTTCTTCATTACCTAACCGAACCCATAGCTTGAAATAAAAACCCACAACCGCACATCGCTCCGATCACCGTGACCCAGATCTGATGTCACCACGTCATTGGCTTTTATGTGGGCCTCCACCACCACTGACCTCGTCGAACTCGCCACCATATCCAGCCCAGAAATTTGGTCTAAACTCACATCCTTTGAACCTCAAATCATACACCACCGATCCTTGTTTCAGATCATACCCGTTCAGTATTAAGATCTCACTTAGTACTTTAATTTGGCTTTAGAAAGTTTTTGGATTTAATTGATGGACTCAAAGAAAAGTGAAGGCAAAATCTAGAGCGATTTTCGCCATCCACGAAGAACAGCGGTGGCTCCTTGTTGTTTGACCACGGCTGACCTTTCTTAGGGTTTTTGACTCTATATATATATATATATATATATATATATATTTAAAATAATATTTAAATCACAAATTTGTTTCTTTGCATCTGAACTCCAAATCAAGCCCAATGGCTGTCGTTCCTAGCTGAATAACCCCATTCCAGACACAATGGAATATGTTTTGTAAGCCAATTCGATTGTATCGATTAGTTTTTATCAAAGTTAAAATATAAATTAATATAACGGTCAATATTGAATTTGAACGTGCATTTTAATTTACCGGGGCCACATATTAACTCCAATAAATTATGGAAATTGAAATCTAGCTATATTTTGACGATACAGTCCTAACAAAACTAATTTCGTTGAATTTAGAGATCGTTTAAAAAATGGCTTTTTCTGGTCGACTAAATTTAAACTGAATTTACCAAACGCGTTTAAATTCACTGCGCTCACATATTAATTCCAAAAATTACGAAATTTTAAACCTGACAATAATTTGACATTCCGAATCCAACAAAAATGGTTTCATCGAAAATGGAGGTCGTTTGCAAGATGGATTTTTAAGGGCTATATATATACATATATATTATTAAAAGGGTGCGTTTTTTACAGGTCCCGGTTAACGTTTTAAATTAGGCTCACATCCGGTCATAAACTTATTGTAAATTTAGTCCCTATTTTTTGAAAACTCAGTAAAAAAATATAAATAAAATATAAAAAAATCACGTAAATTCGTAATTAATTAAAACAATTAATCATGAAAAAATCAGATAAAAAAACATCAAAAACAACGTCAAAATCAAAAAATACACAAAAACAACGAAATGCAGTAAAATGCATCAAAAGATGTATATAATTCAATTAATTGCATACTTGTATGCATTTATTTAAAATATGTGTCAAAACAGTAGTACAAATGCATGCATGTATGCACATATAGTAGATACATGCATCTTCCCATGTATTTATTTGAAAGCAGCGTACGTACATGCAACTTTTTCAATTTTGCATATATTTTCACATATTTGCACACATGTATGCAGTTATACAATTAAACTGCATATATGTATGCATTTATTCAACAGGCGTGCATACATATGTGCATGTGTATTCAAATAGTTGCATATATGTGTACAAATATTGGTAATAGTTGCATACATATATGCAACTATTTTTTTTCTTTGCGTGGACTTATGGGGTTATTTCCAGATTTTAGATTTTTTTTTTTTACATGAAGGCGCTTTTTTTTTTTGGGCAGAAGTACGTAGCAGGCGTGATGTACAAAAGGAAGAGGCGGAAGTCCCTGAAAACATGGAGGCACAAGCAAAAGGAGGGGGCGAGATTGTATATAAAACATTAGAGGGATGTGAGGTGTGTTAAGTTTGGAAATAGGGATGTGAGCCTAATATTCACTTATTAAAATATATATAAATCCATAGGGACTATTCTAAATTTTAAATTGGACGTAACTTATAATTTATAATGTGATATCTCAATTTCTTAGATTCGTTAGAAAGATATAGCTAAATAAAATCTAACGTTTCTTGTTTCGTCCAATTCTGACTTATATTGAATTCTATATATTCAATTGAAATTTAGAATCGAATTTTCAAATTACCGCACCATTTCGAGTTCGTTTTATAATTAAGATAAATTTATATGTTCTAACTTCGATTTAAATAAATTTTTAGTCGTTATTATTGAAAATAAATCATTTTAAATATTCAAAACCCATTAAAATAGCTAAATAAAAATTTTAAATTGGTTTAGAAATTCCGGGTTGTTACAAGGGAGCTCAGCAAACAAGTAGGTGAGTTATTGGAGAAAGGGTTCGTTAGACGTAGCATTTCATAGTTGGGATCTCCAGTCGTCTTTGCGGCCAATGCAAACGGCTCACTCCGTCTATGGTGGACAATAGGGAGTTGAATAAGCTCACCAAGAAGAATAGGCACCTACTTCCAAGGATTGTCGACTTGTTTGACCAATTAGTAGGCGGTTTATTTTCTCATGGTTGGATCTAGCCATAGAATTTCATCTTTTGACAATAGAGGATGATAGTACCAATAAGACGGCTTTTAGAACTTCGGACGGGTTCTTTGAGCGGTTGATCATGCCTTTTGGGCTGACCAATGCACTCGCATACTTCGTGGGTTTAATGAGTCGTGTGTTTAGGGAGTATCTGAAAAAGTTCGTGGTGGTTTTTGTGGATGATATTCTGGTTCTCTCAAGGAACGAATAAGAGAGTGCCTGACACTTAGAGACGGTTCTCAGCATTATATCGCATCAGCTTAAGGCTAAATTTTATAAGTATCATTTCTACAGAAAGGAAGTAACGTTCCTAGGGAATGTAGTTTCGGATGGAATAGCGGCGGACTCCGCTAAAGTTGTCGTAGTTCAAGATTGGAAAGTCCTTAAGAATGCGAAGGAGGTTAGGATTTTCCTTGGATTGGTGGTTTATTACAGAATTTCATTAAGGACGTTGCTCGGGTATCAGCTCCACTCACTCGTCTGAAGAAAAAGAACTTGGCTTTCACTCGGAGCATTGATTATGAGTATGCATTCCAGAGGTTAAAAAGAGCTCTGATATCAACCCCTTTTCTGACTCTTTCCGACGGTAGCAAGGTGTTTACGGTCTACAATGATGCTTGTGGCATGGGATTAGGTGTTGTGTTGATGCAAGAATGTAGGGTAGTTTGCTATGGAAGTAGGCAATTGAGAGTTCATGAGAAGAACTACTCCACCCATGACTTAGAGTTGGCAGCAGTAATGTTAACATACAAGTCTTGGTGACACTATCTACTTGGAGAGAGATTTGAGTTCTACACGGATCATAAGTTGCTCAAATATTTGTTCTCATAAAAGAATCTCAATTTAAGGCACCAACGATAGATGGAGTTCCTTACGTTATATGATTTTGAGATAACTTATAGCCCTGGTAATGTGGTTGCAGATGCATTGAGTAGGCAGAAGATAACCTTGAGTCCACTATTTAAAGAGACAGAGCTTGGAGTTTATCTCGACCATTGATTTTAGGCCATTTACGGATTTATGCTTGGTTTATTGGCATCATTGGAGGTGCAACCCACTCTCATGGAGCACATTGGATCCACGCAGCGAGAGGATCAGTTGTTAATGGACATCTTGGATAGACTCGGTAAAAGAGAGACCTTTAGTCACCAAGTTATATATTCTATGGACGAAAAAGGGTGGCTATGACAAGATGGGAGATTGTGTATTCCCAAAGTTGGAGATTTTCTAAGATCGGTTCTTGAGGAGGCTCATCACTCTTGGATGACTATCCATCCGGGCGGTGACAAGATATATCGAGATATGAAGCGAGTTTTTCACTAGACTAGCATGAAGAAAGTTGTTGTGGAATTCATGGCCCGATGTTTGACTTGTCAACAAGTTAAGGTTGAACATAGGAAACCTGGTGGATTAATTCAGCCCTTGAATACCCACAATGGAAACGGCAGATCATCTTTATGGACTTTATTGATGGACTGCCCATATCGATGAAGGGCAACATGAGTATATGGGTGATAGTGGATAGACTTACTAAGAGCGCTCATTTTATCATCGTCAAGAGCAAGAAGACGGCATCTTGGCTAGCATCGATATAACTTAGAGAGATCGTCCGACTTCATGGGGTACCTTCAAGTATAGTAAGTGACTGTAGCCCCATATTCACGAGTGAGTTTTAGAAGAGCTTGCAAGAGGCACAAGGAACACAATTACGATTGAGCACAGCCTATCACCCTCAGACTGATGGAAATACTGAGAGGGTCAATAGGGTTCTTGAGGATTTATTGAAGTTATGTATCCTAGACTTTGGAGAAACTTGGGAGGAGCATCTCCCATTGGTTGAGTTTGCATACAATAATAGTTACTAGTCAAGCATAAGGATGGTGCCTGATCGTCGCTAATCTATGAATTAGAAAAGCGCGATATTTTAAATTACTGCAAGCATACAGGTGTGTAGCATACAGGTCGAACACAGGGAGGTAGATTAAAATCAAATTATTTAAATAATCTCTTGGGCGAGTTAGACAAATCTTTGAGGTTGGTTTTGAAAGCAAACGAAATTGAAATTGCGATCCGATTCAGAACAAATCTAATCGAACCGACGATCAAATCACAATTATCAATTGGAAATTAAAATGCAAAACAGAAATAAAATGCAGAAATTAAAATCGCAGGAAAAGAAGAACAACAAAAAGTAAATTAGGATTGTCGATGAAACTAATCAACGACTGATCACTAATAAGCAATAGAAATAACAATAACAATTTCTGTCTACCAAAACTAATTGAGTTGAACACAAATTGTTATGAAAGTAAAACAAATAAACTAGACGAAGAAGAGCTTTATTAAAACTAAAAGAGAGTACAGAAGAATAGGTCTCTTACAATGGTTACAACGTATATTTATAGAGGAGATAGGAAAAATCCTAATTAAGTCTATGAATAAATGGGTCTCTTTTCCCAAGAAGTAATATCATATCTCTTGCCTTCCTTGACTAGGCTTGTTTGGAAATAATTCTTTTAAGAATATCTAATGCATATCTTGGTGAATATCTTCCAAATCCTCCGTATAGCTAGTTGATTGGCAATTAGATTGCATACGATTAATTATTCCAAACAAGGATGCTCATCAAACTCCAAAGGCAACAAAGGATGAAATCTTCAAAATTGATCTTTTCTTGGCAATAAATCAATCAGAAATTCTTCTAATTGGAAATTGAAAAATGAATGTTCTGAATTGATTTCCATGACTACTCCTAAAATGTCTATTAGTGAATATCATACATACACATGAATATGTATATATAATATAACACTAATTAATATATTCTTCATAGCAAAGTGATAGTGTGAACGCGTTCTGTTCTTTGGCAAAAAGTGAGCTCGACGGGGATCGAACTCAGTTCTCTCAGTACAAATTTCCATGCAATTACCAGTGAGCTACAACGTCTTTTGTAATTGAGATGGCTTTAATACGGGGAAGTATCTCTTTATCTGTAGTTGGCCTTTAATTTGAAACGAAGGAGGCATTTCTTGACAACCAGTAAAAACACACAAAAGTACCCAAAGTATCATTTATTTATTTACAAAAGATAAAATATAAGAGCATAAAATAAACACATTTCTATGTTAATCAAATACCCCCACACTTATCTTTTACTCGTCCTCGAGTAAAAAGAAAATGAAAAACTAACTAGATAGGTCGCACTTTCGTAGGAAACACGATTGCATTGAGCGTATGCAACAAGCCGTTAAACCTCTAGGTGTCCCTAGTAGGACGAGTGGTTTCTCGTGAGGGTTTTCAGCGGATACTACCCACAAAATCCAAATGCAGTATGCTATGATTCTAATGAAACTACATGAATGCAATGGACATATGCAAATAAAAACGAAAAATGAAAACGTGACTTATTTCAGGAAAGTGGTACAACAAATTAAGTTAATAATTTCTAATCAATTGATTTTATTTTAGATACCTCGACTTGTCACAAATTTTCAATATAAATCAAGTTTTCAAATGTTAAATTCCAGTTTGGCCAGTTAGTTCGGTCGATAACATAGTGCAGCCATGAAATAAATTCTTAGTTTGCTTGGTACAGTTTGCAAAGTGATATTCTAATTTTCTCATGTATGGCTAGTCAAATCAATAAGGTCAAGAAGTGTTTGGGCATCATCGCTTATTCTTTATTCTATAAAATTTTAAAATTTATGATTAAGTACATACACCTAACTTAGAAGACCAAGGTTTACCACCCATGCACTGCCTCGCGGACTAACGGAGAGTGGGTAAAGAGCTTGGCGGATTGTGCAGGCCGACTTTGACTTTGTCAACAACGTGTCGGTAATCCTTAGGTGTCCAATCTCATAAAATGAGACCAAGATATTCCAACGCTGACTTTGTCAACAACGTGTCGGATAGAGCTTGGCGGGTTTGCACACCAACGCTTGATATACAAGCAATGTTGGATACCCTTGGATTACTATTATTATTGGATTTATAAGCACAAAAAGAGAGTTACGCGAATTCAACTTAACACAACTTAGTTTTAAAGGTTTGACAAGCCATTATAAGTATTTTAAGTCCTCCACTTATTTAAACAAAGTCTACAATATAGAATAGATTTCATGGCCATCACCTAAGAATATCCCTATGTACCGGTTACACTATTATCCCTCAAAATTAAACTTTTCATTATATTTCAAATTCGAACTTAGCTGAGAGAGAAAAATACTATCAACTGGCTAAAAATTGTAAACTTATTTTGTTGTATCAATTGAAAATGAGTCATGTTTCAAAAAAAAAAATGGCACGTTACTACAGTCTAAAATGCATGATGGTCCTACATGATGCATGTTACTACAGTCTAAAATGCATGATGGTCCTACATGATGCATGTTACTACAGTCTAAAATGCATGATGGTCCTACATGAAAAGAAAGAAAAATTAAAGAAAAATCAAAAGAATGCAATGCAGACTCCCCCCCCCCCCCCACACCAGAACTAAACAGTGTCCACACTGTGAACATTTCCTAAATTTGAAAGATCGTACCCAAAGGTGAATTAGATGCAAAATGATTTGCAGAATGAAATGCAGCCTAACTATATGTAAGAATGGATCATATGTACAATGATATGTGTGTTTATGATGCATGCGATGCAAAGAATTCCACCAACTTTTCCCCCCACACTTGGTTCTAGCCCGATGAATCCCATTCCCACTATGTCTAGGCATATGTTCTAATAAGCAAAGGTTTTTGAAAACCATCTCATCTTTATACCTAGATTTATAGTCCAGTAAATGAATGTTCAGGGTCGTCCTAACATGAAGTTTTTCAACAAAGCTAACATTCCAAAAATAGTTAATGTGTTCAACAAATTTATCAGTGTAATTTTTCAAGAATTTGTGATCGTATATAAATTCAGTGAAATTTGAATTCTGAGTGTTGTTCAAGACTATGTGATCACATTTCTCATCATTAACTGACAACGTATTTTCGACACTGATAATTTCAAGTTCGTTTGAAATTTTCTCAAAGTTAAAATTTTCGAACTCATGATGTGAATCTATTTCTTCCTCATTTGGCAACTCTTCCTCATACAATCCAAAGAATTCAAGCTCATTAAAATCCTTTTCCTATTTTGAGTTTTCGAAAAATTCAACATTTCTATTCTGTTCAGTTTCAAAAATTTCAAGTTCCTCGCAGCCTAGAAGAGGAAGATCAAAATCTAAGCTTACATCTTTTTCCTGAAAAGAATTGAAGTCCAAATCACTTACTGAATTGTGAACAACTTCATTTAGATGGTTATTCTCAATTTAAAAAGTCGTTATTTGAAAATTTTCGTTGTCACTAAGAGTTGAATTATATTCTGATTCAAGGCTTGTTTGAATTTGATTTTGTTGCTCTTGTTGTTCTTTATAAGACGCCATTAAACAAAGAAGTTCATCCATCTTTTTATTTAGCCTTTCCGCCCTCTCATCAAAATTACATTCTTCAGAGTCTTTGATTAGAGAGCTCTCGCTTTGGATTTCTTGATTTTCAAAATAGTTTGAATTTTCAATAAATTGAAATTGATATTGGAAATCATTTTGATTTTGAAAATTAGGTTCGTAACCAAAATTGTTAAAATTGGTGGGAAAATTCCAATTTTGGTCATTCTCAAGATGTGGATATGGGTTGTAGTTTTGAAAATTTTGATCGATTTGAAAATCATTTTCAAAATTATTTTCGAATTGGTTTCCAACCCCATATTGATGTTGATCAAAGGTACGTTGCGATTCAAAACCGTTTTGATGTGGATATGGCCCATAATCGAAGTTATTGAAATTTAAATTGAAATCGTCGTTTCGATTATATCTATGATTTTGAAAATGTTGGTCAGTTGGAAAATTTTGAAAATTGTTGACGTTGGACTCACGAAATTTTGGAAAATTTTGCTTCATGAGTTGTAATTCAAAATCATACTCTTCAAGCGGACGTCTACTTCGACTATTATCCCACAATTCTCTCAAAGATTTTTTTGAATCAGACATTTGAAATGAAATCACGGCAAGCCAGAAATTATTCTCAATTCAAAATAATATAAAATAATGAGTTGTGCTCTACTAATTAACTGACTCAATTGGAAGGGGGAAGAGGGTCTTATGGCTGTTCACGTATAGTATAAATACTAAGGGATACGACCAATGTTTTACGGGTAGTATGCAACCTCTTTTGCTAAAAGTTCAATAAATTGAACTAATATATATCCGTGATCCAATTATACGAGACAGTCAACTTCACAAAACACCACTTTTCAATTATATTATTTTGAAAAATCAAAATTTTATTGTTGAAAAACGATGAGATTGATGATAGTAGCAATGGAAATTCGTTTCGCACCAAATATATTCAGAAAATTCAGTCACAGAACAGTCACAGAATAAATTGCAGAAAATTAAAAATTGTACATAGCAAGCCGCTGCCCCTGCAGAATTTTTTTACAACAATTGTCTATATTTTTTTTTTCTTTGCAGTAGAGCACCTGTAGAGTTAAAAGAAATTTACAGTGGGATATGGCTGTCCATCCAGAAAAAATGAGTAGCGTCAATGATTGAAATCTCACTATTTGTAATTTCTTTTGATTTCTAAAATCTTGATTTGTTGCTTGAACTCCAGTCACCTTGTCCTTAGTTCGAAATCTCTTTTTTTTTTTGAATGAATTGAATAACAAAAAAAAAAGCACAAGAAAAAGAAACAAAGGAATTAACAAAAAAAAAAGAAGCTAACTTTTTGGAGAAGATGGTGCTGAAGTGTGGATTGAAAAAAAAACTGTGGTAAAATGAGATTATGTGAGAGGAAGGGGTATTTGATTTGAGGGAAGAAATGAAGCAGGGAAAAATAATTGAAAAAAAAAAGAATGAATCTTTTTATGACCTTCCCTTTTTTTATTATTGTTGAAAAAGTGGACAAATAAGAAAGAAACAAATGACAAAAAAAAAATTAGGAAGAGAGATTTGAGGAAAGAAAGAGAATTGTAAAGGAAGAAAGGAAAGTAATTGTAAAAGATTTGGAAAAGAAATTGAGAAGGAAAAGCAAAAAAAAGAGAAGACAAAAACAGAAAGAATTTTTTTCTTTTGCTTATTGTTGTGAAATTAGAAAAGAGAGAAAAAAAGGAAAAAGGAAAAACTTGAAAAGGGAAAGAAATAAATGGAGAAAGGAAAGAAAATTAATTACAAGGCAGAGAAATTTATATAAGGAATTTTTTTCTTCAGCAAATTGTAAAAGAAGAAAGGATGCGAGATATTAGTAAGAGGGGAAACAAACAAAAGAAAGGAGAAAGAAGTTAAAAACAGGGAAGAAATAAAAGAAAAATGGCAAGTTTTTTTTTTTTTTTTTTTTGAACTTGTAAAAGAAGAATGAGAAGTAATTGTATTGAAAATTGGAAAGGAGGAATAAAGAGGAAAGAAATCAAAAGTGGATTTTTTTTTTTTGAAAAGAAAGGAAATTTGTAAGAGAAGAAAAGAAATCAAATGTATTGAGAACAAGAAAGACAAAAGAAGAAAGGGAAAAAAATTGCAAAAGAGGAATCTTTTTTTTTTAAATTTGTAAAAAGAAAAAGAATGTAGATGATTGGAAAGAATAAAGGAAAATTGAAAGTTGTTTTTTTTAATGAAGGAGAGAGTCAGAAAGAAATAAATGAAAAATGGAAAGAGAGATTGTAGGAGGTGAATGAGAAATGCAACTGGAAATAAATAAATAAAATGCAAGTTTTTTTTATGAAAATTTGAACAAGAAGAAAGGGAAAGAAATGAATGGGAAAAACCAAAACAAAAAAGGAAAAAAAATAAAAGAGGAAGGAAATAAGAGAAAAAAAGCAAGGTTTTTTGAGTAGAGAGGAAGGGTAGAAGGAATTGAGGAAAGAAATAAAAGCAGACTAAAACAAGAAAGAAATCAAAGTAGATAGAGAAGAAATTGCAAAAAAATTTTTTAAAGAAAGTTGTAGACAAAAGATGGAAACAAATAAAAAGAAAAGGAAAGGAAAAAGAAAAATGTGAAAATCAGCGAGGTGGTAGAAAGATGGAAAGAAATTGAAGAAAAATTAGCAAGTTTCTTTTTTTGTATATATATATTTTTCTTTTTGAAGAAGGAATTAGATTGGAAAAAATGCGAACAAAAAAAAAAAATGAAAATAAAACGAAGGAAAATTAAAAGAATAAGTGGCAAGATTTTTTTTCCTTGTCTTAGAGATTATAATATCAGTATGTGATACACAATCAACTAATCAAGATTTTTATCTATATATATGTACAAGAAAACAATAGGAAAATAAAAGGAAATAAAATAAATTTTGGCAAGTTTTTTTTTTTAACAAAATCAAATAAAAGAAAAAAACTAACACGAATCATAAATTAAATAAATAATAAAATTCAATTGTTACCTCCCCGGCAACGGCGCCAAAAACTTGATCGTCGCTAATCTATGAATTAGAAAAGCGCGATATTTTAAATTACTGCAAGCGTACAGGTGTGTAGCATACAGATCGAACACAGGGAGGTAGATTAAAATCAAATTATTTAAATAATCTCTTGGGCGAGTTAGACAAATCTTTGAGGTTGGTTTTGAAAGCAAACGAAATTGAAATTGCGATCCGATTCAGAACAAATCTAATCGAACCGACGATCAAATCACAATTATCAATTGGAAATTAAAATGCAAAACAGAAATAAAATGCAGAAATTAAAATCGCAGGAAAAGAAGAACAACAAAAAGTAAATTAGGATTGTCGATGAAACTAATCAACGACTGATCACTAATAAGCAATAGAAATAACAATAACAATTTCTGTCTACCAAAACTAATTGAGTAGAACACAAATTGTTATGAAAGTAAAACAAATAAACTAGAGGAAGAAGAGCTTTATTAAAACTAAAAGAGAGTACAGAAGAATAGGTCTCTTACAATGGTAACAACGTATATTTATAGAGGAGATAGGAAAAATCCTAATTAAGTCTATGAATAAATGGGTCTCTTTTCCCAAGAAGTAATATCATATCTCTTGCCTTCCTTGACTAGGCTTGTTTGGAAATAATTCTTTTAAGAATATCTGATGCATATCTTGGTGAATATCTTCCAAATCCTCTGTATAGCTAGTTGATTGGCAATTAGATTGCATGCGATTAATTATTCCAAACAAGGATGCTCATCAAACTCCAAAGGCAACAAAGGATGAAATCTTCAAAATTGATCTTTTCTTGGCAATAAATCAATCAGAAATTCTTCTAATTGGAAATTGAAAAATGAATGTTCTGAATTGATTTCCATGACTACTCCTAAAATTTCTATTAGTGAATATCATACATACACATGAATATGTTTATATATAATATAACACTAATTAATATATTCTTCATAGCAAAGGGACAGTGTGAACGCGTTTTGTTCTTTGGCAAAAAGTGAGCTCGACGGGGATCGAACTCAGGTCTCTCAGTACAAATTTCCATGCAATTACCAGTGAGCTACAACGTCTTTTGTAATTGAGATTGCTTTAATACGGGGAAGTATCTCTTTATCT
Organism: Allium sativum; assembly: GCA_030737875.1. Lineage (NCBI taxonomy): Eukaryota > Viridiplantae > Streptophyta > Magnoliopsida > Asparagales > Amaryllidaceae > Allium > Allium sativum. The sequence goes on along the minus strand of CM060913.1, from coordinate 532,104,479 downwards.
GTAGTTGGCCTTTAATTTGAAACGAAGGAGGCATTTCTTGACAACCTGTAAAAACACACAAAAGTACCCAAAGTATCATTTATTTATTTACAAAATATAAAATATAAGAGCATAAAATAAACACATTTCTATGTTAATCAGTGCCCTTCGAGGCACTTTATGGACGACCATGCAGATCGCTGACATGTTGGTGGGTGCTACGAACAGACTTCTACTAGGGCCTAAGATGATTAGGAATACTTCTGAGAAGATAGACCTCATTCGTAAACGGATTAAAGAAGCTCAAGATAGGCAGAAATCATATGCCGATAGAAAGAGGACCGACTTAGAATTTGAGGTAGGAGATATGGTCTTTATCAAGTTATTGCCTCTAAGAAACGTTGTTCGCTTTCCTCAGTAGGGAAGTTGGCAACAAAATTTGTAGAACCATTCCCCATAGCTGAGAGGATAGGCCAAATGGTCTATAGAGTTAGACTACCAGAGAGGTTGATGGGAGTTCACGACATGTTCCATGTTTCCCATTTAAGGAAATGTCTACATGATCCAACAAAAGTAGTTGAGCCAAGTACGCTCGAGGATGTTGAAGTTGAGAAGGAGGCGTCAGTTAGGAAAGTTCTTACCCATATTCTTGGATCGGAAGTTAAAGAGACTACGCAACAAGGAGATCAAGTTAGTGAAGGTGCAATGGGGAGAAGATCGAGACGATGCGACGTAGGAACACGAAGATAAGATTTGCGCTTCTTACCTTTTCCTCTTTGAGAGTACGTTCTTAATTTCCTTTCTAAGCTTTTGAGTTTGAATTTGTTTATCCCTATCGTTTGAATCATCAATCCTTAGGTAGAAGCCTATGGTTGGAAACATGTGTTTGAGACATGTTATGTTTGATGGATGCAAGTGTTTGCTAGTAGTTGCCAGTGGACGCATATACATACATATTATGCACTAGACCAGCTCAAGCACTTACATACTACGTATGCATTTTAATTCTTCAATGGTTGAAAATGGTTGAATTATCACATGGATGTTGCATTTTGGTGGATGGTTAGGCACACATATAGAACTTATGTGTACAATTAGGACACATTTGTATTTCATATTGGATACATGGCACAGACATATATTGCATTAAGGAGGTCAACTAAATCATTCAGCCGCATGATTTTAGCATTAGTGTAGGGACATATACACACAACACCTTTGCATATGTTCATACAAAGCATTAGAAATTTTAAGGACGATAGGCGCCAGTGGTTGATGGATGAGTAGATGAGTGTAATTAGTTGTTAAATAATAATATTCTTCTTAACTTGAAGATTTCGGGGACGAAATCCTTTAAGGATGGGAGAATGTAACACCCATATTTCAGTACATAGTAATTATGTTAAGAAGATAATAAAATGAATATTAGTTAATAAAATAGTTAGAATTAGGTAAGACTCTACCGCTGCGTTCGTTATGAAATTTTGGTTTGGGTAGACTCTTGGTTTTCGTAAATTGGATTAAATATGAAGAAGTTATGAACTAAAGAAGATTAAACAAGAATATATATATAAGAAAAATGAATAACATAGAAAGCAATGGTCACTGGGCGACCCAACCCTGATCGGGTCGACACAGGGGTCAACCTAGGTCTAAGGCATGTCGACCCTAGTGTCGACCTAAGTAAAGGTAGGTCGACCCACCCACGTGCAAGACGGTTTCCTGCAAGTGGATCTGAACTGTTTTATTTGATAGGTTCGCATGCTGACTCAGCTTGAGGTGTACGATTTGATTTATAACCCTAAAATCTAAAGTTTTAGAATTGTCATAGCTAATCTATAAATAGGCCAGCAGCCTCACTATTCTCCTACACTCAAACATTCTTAGTTCCTCTTCCTCTAGCAATTTCTGAATGGAAAAATAAGAAGATGTTGAGGTGCGGCCAAAACATAGATCAAAGGGGACAATTCTACTTTTTCTACAACAACAATTCTAAATAGACATTTTTTGGGTCTTAATCCAACCACTCTGAGTTCTAGTTGTTTTTAGATCTGATAATCAAAGATTATTCAGATAGTAAATAATTCAAACCTGAAATCATACAGATGTTTATAAGTTATTATTTTACTGTCAAATCCCTATTTAGTTTTCAGTTATTACATGTTACATGTACATCCTTATTATCCCCTTTTCTGTCTTAGTTTTATTTACTGTCTTATGTCTATTTATTTAGTTTATGTATTTTTGAGTTAGATCTATATTTTCTCTTTTTCCTTTTTATTTGACGCTAAGCTTAGGCCATTGAGTGCCTAGGCTATTTCCGTTAGAATTGCGTAAATTGGGTTAAATTGGAATAACTTGTAACAATAGTTAAAAGGAGAATTAGGCATGTTGAAACATGAAATCCAATGACTGTATAATTGGGATAATATGCAAAACATGTTAATCTGAATAGGTAAAACTTAACTTAATGTTAAGTAGACCATGTTGTGACGATTAGATGTAATTGAGTAAACATGTAACTTAATTTATAGATATACACACACACACATCTGGGCAGGTGTTTATCTATTTTGGGGAAGGGGTTGTACACAGAATAACATTTATAAGAAATGGCATTTACAACCATGCTTAATAATGAACTTAAACTTGCTAGGTTAAACATGTTAATTAGTAAACTAAGAGGTCCCACGTCTTGCTGGTTTATCCGGTTTTGGGACTCTTAAAATCTTAGTTAATTAGGGAGTGCTTATGTCAATCTTGTTGTGTGTAACCTATATCAGTCAATATCCTTGTTGCTATCAAAAAGGGGCCTTGCACTAGGTACGGTCTAGGGCTCGCTTTACTAATCTGGATTGTAAAAGGTTCAAAGTTTGGAAGTTGGGTACTAGGCGCGTTCCGGCAAAGTCATGAGCGTGAATGGGTCTGATAGGGGAAACTAAGGCACTGTAACACCCATAAATAGGTCTGTGTCTTATAAATTGATGGGTTAGGGACTGATATCCCCTACTGCCATGGATGGCCCATGATATTTGCATAGTAGGGTGCCGATTGCATGGGTAGTAGTCAAGGTAACACCTAATTCTTATATTCTAGAAATTGGTGTAGAAACTTGTTCTAGGGATATGAATGAGAAACATACATAATCTTTACCTTACCTTGTTATCTCGTTATCATGTTATCTCGTTTAATTCGTCCTTGGTTATTTTACTGTAGTTTCATGTTCAACATTATTTATCTATCTTGATACTTTCTATCTTATTTTATTGCTGAAAATCTGTGGAACTCGCTAGATTTTATGTTTGGTCTAATTTTTTTTCCTTCTCTCTCTCTCTTCCTTTCCCGCTCCCCAAGGTTTTCAGAGTGGTAGTGGACAGTAGCAGTAACTGTTATTTTATTCTTCTTGGACTTGGATTGCTTTCCTTTCCATGTATTACTTCAGTTTATTTATTTGATGTTTATTGTTATGACATAAGAGGGATATTAGTTTGTGGTTTTGTACTTTGATGATTTATGAGACAGATATTTATGGTCTTTACATTGATGGTTCATTTTGGAAAAATGTAATATTGAAATTTGTTTGAAATTTTCTGTTGCATTTTATATCATGTCTTGTTAAATTTAGTTCTGTATTATTATTGTGCTTCACAAAACTTAATCCATCCTTATATGGGTGACATTAAGGGATGTGGGGTGTCATTCTAGGCATATGTATCTCCTCTGTAAATGAGTCCAACATTAGACGTACCTCTCAGGTAATAAAAACTTCTCTTTATAGCTTGTCAATGCTCCTTGCTAGATTCACCTTACAAACAACACTAAATAACTACCTATGCAATATTGGGCCTAGTGCAAACCATAGCATACGCCAAATTTACTACAGCGCTAGCATAGGGAACTTAAGACATGTACTTCTCCTTGGAAGATTTAGGTGCAAAAATTATAGATAGATGTTCATTTGTAGCCCTTGGAGTATGTATAGACTTTCTTGTAAACATGCCAAATCTGGACAATATTTTTTTAATGTAACGCTTCCATGATAAGAAAAGTTTTTTACGACTTCTATTCCTACAAATATACATCCTAGTATTTTTCGAGCTGCCCCATATCCTTCATCTCAAACTTAGCATTAAAGAGACCCTCACACTTCTGAATATCAAACTTTTTTCCTACTGCTATCAGTGTATGGTACACATATAGGACCAAATAAATAAAAGAACCATTTATTAACTTGTTGTAATATAGATAACAGTCTTACAAACTCATGATGTAGCCATTCTCTATCCTATAACTATCAAATCGCTTGTATTGTTGCCTCTTCGGTCCATACAATGATTTCTTCAACTCGAAAATGAAATCTTCTTTCTCAAGTACCTGAAAACCATCTGGTGGGTAATGTATATCTCCTTCTCTAACTCTCCATGTAGGAAAATTGTCTTCACATTTAGCTGTTTGAGCTCTAGATCCTACTGTGCAAGTATAGCTAATAACACCCTAATGGAAGGGTGTCTGACCACTAATGAGGATTTCATTATAATTCACTCCCACTTTCTGATTGAACCCTCCTGCAACTACTGGATCTTTGTAATTGATATCCTCAATGGGTGATAACCCTTCCTTTTTCTAAAAAAAAACCATTTTCGAGCAATAATTTCCACTATGGGGGTGTTTGGCTGATTCCTAAGTTTAGCTCTTATGAAGTGACTTTGTCTCATCTCCCATTGGGACAGGTTATTGAGCATATTCAATGCATGTAACTGCTTCTTTGCAAATGGATTGCTCATAAGGACCCACTTTTTTGGTGACTTTGAGTGCATAATCCAACATGTATTCAAAACCGTAACTCTTAGGTGGCTTCCCAAATTAGCTCTCATAGCTTTTATATGAATAAAAACAGTAATAAAAAGAAGAAGGAGACACAAATTTAACATGGTTCACTAACAATTTTGTAACGACCTGCCTTTTCAAGTGCTTCAAGTCAACAATTAAACCAAATCGAACTATTCGAAGTAACATTTTGTTATTGCTTATGGGGTTCAAACAGAATCAACATAAAATCAAAGAGTACAATTTCTTGTAGCAGAATAATTTTCATACAAAATATTAGAGTTGTACAACATTTTTACACAGTGGAAAACCACATATTTTCAATAAGTAAATTTATAGATTTTCAAACTAGTGCACATGCGTCTTCACCTGTCTCTAACTTCGATAGTTGAAATCTTTAAGCTCCAACACTCGGCCTGACCCGAGCATTTATGCAAAACACTCGAATCAGGATTAACTTTATTCAAGTAATCAACTTTAATAAGATACCACAATATAATACTTAATCCTAACTTATATGAGATATTATTAAATTTATTGTTTAAATTTATGTTACGTATCAAAGAGAAAACTACCGAATAAATATTGATAGATTTGAGGTAACTTGGTATAAACAAAACAAGGCAGCATATATACATGTATTTGGTTCCAAGCGTAATTTCAAGAACAGGGTAGCATAAGTTATAAAGGCAGTAACATGAGCATAGCACACAAACAGTGGCCAAGCAACCAAGTTTTTCCAGCATGATCTATATATATATATATATATATATATATATATATGTGTGTGTGTGTGTGTGTGTGTATGTATGTATGTATGTATGTATGTATGTATGTATGCATACGAAGCGACTATATAAACACAAAAATTTGACATAAATCAGGAGACACAAAATCTCTGCCACATGATCAATTTGTCTTTATGTGAGGGGTGCAAATCATGGGGTAATCCTATGGTTTAGATATTGCGTCTCATAATTTGTGTCAAATCTTTGTGTTTATATATATATATAATGTGCGTGTGTTCTCCATGCAAACTACCCACAATACAAATTCACTTTATACATACACAACCGAACGAACACGGATTATAAAGCATGGTGTAGGGTGTTGTAAGAAATCAGAGTTATATTGTGTAATTACTAATAGCAGAGAAATTGTATTATTAAGAAGGACTGTAAAAACTGTAATATGAGTTAAACTGTATGTGTAAAACATAATACACTGATGCGGTAGCTTATATAGCTAAAAATAAACATTGGTCTAAACTAAAGCCCATAGTCTATAATGATGGGCCGTTCATTTTGTATAAGACAGCGTTGTCTCTTGATATAGTCACTAATACCCCGCCTCAAAATGAACTAGGGTTATCATCCAGAAAGATCCACGCCGCCGCTACAAACTTTGAGCTCTCTCCTCAATTTTTCAAAATTAGATCTCGATAACGCCTTTGTTAGGATGTCTGCCTTCTGGTAGAACGCTGGAATATGTCTAATCTCCAGTTCACCCGCTTCAGTCTTCTCTCTGACGAAGTGAAGATCAATTTCGATATGCTTTGTTCTCGAGTGTTGAATAGGATTGATGGAGAGTGAAACAGTGCTCTTATTATCACACCAGAGCATCGGCTTCTTCGAGAATCGAAACCCCAATTCTTTGATTAGGGCTTCTACCCAAACGATTTCAGCAGTCGCCGAAGCTATTGCCTGTACTCTGCTTCAGTACTGGATCGAGATACTGTCGATTGCTTCTTCGTGCACTAGGAAATTGGATTGGGTCCCATAAACACACAGTAACCTGAAGTTGATTGCCGATCATCTGGATCATTGGCCCAGTCGGCGTCACTGTAAGCATTTAAGTTAATATCTTTACCTTTCTGTATGGTGATTCCATAGTCTAGGGTTCCCTGTAAATATCGTAGAATTCGCTTGACAGCCATCCAATGTTTACTGAGTGGGTTAGCCATGAACTGACATACTTTATTAACGCTATAGCAAATCTCTGGTCTCGTTATAGTTAAGTATTATAGAGCACCCACGATGCTACGATATTGCTTACAGTTGTTCATGGCTTCACCATCATGTTTTGATAGTCTTAGGTTGCTTGTCATAGGGGTTGTGATAGACTTAGCTTTGTCCATGTTTGCTCTCCTTAGAATGTCTGTTGCATATTTCCTTTGTGAAAGAAATACCTCTGAATCTGATTTTCTTTATACATGTATGCCTAGAAAATAAGTCACTTCCCCCATGTCTTTGATGGCAAAAGCTTGATTTAGTTGAGTCACAACCCTGTCAATTTCTGATTTGTTATTTTCTGTCATCAGAATATCATCTACATACACTAAAATATATGTGGTACTTTGGTTGGTGATTCTGGTATATAGTGAACTATCTGAAATAGTTGCCTTGTACCCTAGCCTTGTGAGTATGGTTTTCAATCTCATGTACCAAGCTTTAGAAGCTTGTTTTAAACCACAAATTGCCTTGTGAAGTTTGCATACAAGATTTTCTTTGTCTTTGCATATGTAACCCATTGGCTGTTTCATGTATACATCTTCATTTAGATCACCATTCAGGAATGCATTGCATACATCCAATTGTCTTATATTCCAACCATTATTGAGTGCAACAGTTAAAATTATTCTGATGGTGGTAGGTTTGACCACTGGTGAAAATGTCTCGTTAAAATCAAACCCATATTGTTGAGAAAAACCCCTTGCTACAAGCCTAGCCTTGTGTTTGCATACATTTCCATCAGCATCTTTCTTTAGCTTATAAGTCCATTTACTTCCCACAATATTTTTATTTTTAGGTGGTTCAACTAGGCTCCATGTTTTATTTTTGATTAAGGCTTTGTATTCTTCATCCATTGCATCACACCACTCTTTATGTTTTGCTGCTTGATCATAAGTAGCTGGCTCTAACATATGCTTAGTGTCTTTTCTGTCTTTGCTAGTAACATTGTAGACTTTAGGTTTAAAAATGCCACTTTTAGCTCTAGTGATCATGTGATGTCTTGCTTGAGGTTGTGGTTCCTCACTGTCACTGCTGCTTGCATCAGTTGTTGTATTATTATCCCCAGAACTTTCTTGAATGTTTATGCCATCATTGTGTGGTAGATCATTATCTGTCATGTGGTCACTCGAGCTGTATTTAGATCTAGTGCTGGATGCAGTTGGAGTGGCTAATGTGAGTTTTGATGTTTCATCTTCATTTGTGTGTGTTGTCCATTCATGCAGTGTTGGCACATTCCCTATCACTGCCTTTGATTGGTCCATGACTTGTTTATTTATGTCTCCTTTTTCTGCAAAAGGAAACACACACTCATTAAACACAACATGTCGAGAAATTATGACCTTCCCCTTATCATCCATGCACTTGTAACCTTTTTGATTATTGCAATAACCAATGAAGGTACACCTGCTTGACCTCAAAGATAATTTATGATTATTATATGGTCTGAGGCATGGAAAACATAAGCATCCAAATGTTCTCATGAGATTATAATCAGGTTTCTTTTCATACAGCATCTCATGAGGACATTTGAATTGCAAGACCTTAGTAGGCATTTTGTTTATCAAATAGACTGCAGTTTCAAATGCCTCACTCCAATATTTAATGGAATGGATGCTTTTGATAGTAAAGTTAGACCAGTCTCAGTTATATGCCTGTGTTTTCTTTTTACTATGCCATTTTGTTCAGATATTTAGGGGCAAGTGGTTCTGTGAATGATCCTTTTGCTGTTAAAATACCCTTTTAAAGGAAAAAACTCACTCCCCCCATCTGTTTGTATGATTTTTATGTCACAGTTCATTTGTTTCTCTATAAAATTAATGAACTGTAGTATAGCATCACGTGTGTCTGACTTGGCTTTTAGAAAGAAAATCCATGTGTATCTAGTGTATGCATCTACAATAGATAAATAATATCTGTTGCCTTGTCTTGAGGATATTGGTGCAGGACCCCATAGTCTGCTGTTATCAGTTCCAGGGGTTTTCTGTAAACAATCTCTGATCTGCTGAAAGGTAATTTATGGCTTTTGCCAATTTGGCAATGTGTGCAAATGCTAGAAGCAGGTATATGATTATAAGCAATTTTATTATCATTTAAAATTCTTCTCACAATGTCATAACTGGGATGACCAAACTTGCAATGCCAAAAATCAAGATCATTATTAACACTATTGTTTGCAAAATCATTAGAATTAATCAAATCATTGACATTGTCATGACTAGTAAGATTACAATAGAGAGCATTAGAATCAGTCACATTATTCATGTCAGAAAACTGAATACTGGCACTGCAACACCAATCACTATTATTATGATCCAATTTAGATTGTGTATTGCAGAATCTGTATAATACATTGTCCAGTTTACCCTGCAGTAATATATTTTTGTTCAGAGAATCTCTAACAAGACAGTAACTAGGGTGAAACTCAAAATATACCTTGTTATCATTTGTGAACTGAGACACACTGATTAGGTTCTTCTTGACATTAGGAACTCTAAGTAAATTATTGAGAAAGAGTTTTCTCTTTCCCTTAACAAAACCTGTTCCAGTGTGTGATATATTCATAGTTTCACCGTTGCATGTATGGATAACTTCCGTACCTGAGTAATTCTTGTTGCCAAGATTTAAGTTCTGCAAATTATTAGTAATATGGTTGGTTGCCCCAGAGTCTGGAAACCTGTCTTCGCTGTTAATGTCCTCAATTTTGCCTGAATCATCAGCATTGCTTGCATTAGTTGAGGTTTCTCCACTAGACCTGATCTGGTTTGCTTGTGCCAAGTTCACATTAGCATTTCTTTGATTAAACTGAGTTCGCTGAGCATTGTTTACATCAGTATTGAATCTGAAGTAAGATCTATTTGCTGTGTGTCCAGGTTTATCACATATTTGGCATTTGATTCTTGGAGCATTATTGGACCTGCCTCTCCCCCTACCTCTCTGGTTTGCATTTCCTCTCTGTCCCTGGTTGTTTCCTCTGCCAAAACCAGGTACGCTTTTTGAGTAGCCTTTCTTTGCTCTACCCTGCCTTCATGTGCCAATAAAGCAGAATAAACTGATTGCAAATCTGGTAAGACTGATTGGGTAGCAATGAAAGTAACAAGAGACTCATACTCCTCATCTAACCCATTTGTTAATGTGAGAATCTGTTCACTATCTGAAACTTGATGCCCCACACCCTTGAGTTTATCACATAGGGTTTTAACTTTAGAAATGTATTCTCTCATCGACATGTCACCCTTTCTTGAATTTTGAAATTCTCTTCTGTAATGCATGATTCTTGCCACTGACTGAGAGTTGAAAATTTGTTGTATTGTGGTCCATATCTCATGTGAAGTAGTGCATCCTATGACTTGAGACAGTAAGTTTGCGTTAATTGAAGATAACAACCAAGATGACAGTAAACTGTCTTGTTTTTTATGATGAGTGTAGGCTAGGTTACTAATCATCTGTCCATCTTTGTCAATTGTCATCGCAGGTGGCACAGATTTTGTTCCATTGACATAATCTTGAAGGTCATATCCTTTCAAGGCTGTTTCAATTTGGAACTTCCACAAAAGAAAGTTCTCTTCGTTAAGAGGAATTGTGATAACTTGGCTCTTTGGTTTGACAAGAGTCAGAGGGGGAGCCGGAGGTTCAGCACTGCCTATTCCAGAATTTTCCATTGAATGATCGTTGTTAGATCCAGACATGGTGATATGATGGTGCACCAAGTATTTGACGAGGCTACTTGCTCGAAAGAGTTGTAGTCAATACAAATCGAGGGCAAACAGAGGTGCAGAAATGGTTCTTGCGTTCCTTTGAATGCAAGAATTAGTATTCTCGCCTCAATAAGTCTCTGATGACCAGGAAAAGATTGTTGTAGCCGTCGAGAACAATGATTCCGGCCTGGTACGCACAATCTTGATAAGAACTGATGCTTAACTATGATCAGAGAGGGGTGGCTCTCCGAGATGAATGTAAAAACTGAGGAGACCAAAAACCACTACTTCCTTTGATCTGTTGAAATGTGTTTTAGCATACGCCGTTAGGCGATATAGGCTCTGATACCATGTAAGAAATCAGAGTTATGTTGTGTAATTACTAATAGCAGAGAAATTGTATTATTAAGAAGTACTGTAAAAACTGTAATATGAGTTAATCTGTATGTGTAAAACATAATACACTGATGTGGTAGCTTATATAGCTAAAAATAAGCATTGGGCTAAACTAAAGCCCATAGGCTATAATGATGGGCCATTCATTTAGTATAAGACAGCGTTATCTCTTGATATAGTCACTAATAGGTGTTCTTAAACTGACAGGAACATGGCAGTATTGAGACTGCAAAGAAAAAGAGCTAGCAAAAACTAAATATAGCAGCTAATATAATAATTTTCAAATACCTAAGGTCAACATATCAAAACAATATGTCTTCAAGTTTAGACAAGGCATGAGTGTACTTCCAGGTTTACAACATGGCAGAATATGGTTAGTGACCTAAAGTCATGCACGTAAACGTATGGTCAGTGACCCAAGGTCACCAGGTCAAGGAAAGTTCACAATTGCCAAACATAACAAGGCAACAAAGAAAATGGTGGTGAATAGAAAGTAACAAAGATATAGACAAAAATCAACAACATATCATAATGGACAACAGACACATGTGAGTAGCATGGGGTGGCAGTGAGTACAAACCAGCCTAGCAATTTCAGGGAAGCATGTATTTATGAAGAATATTCCCAGCTAAGGACCCATATAGATGACATGCAGTATGCAAAATAAACAGTACAAAACTGCTTAAGTGATCAAAACAAGGGTGAAGCACAAATTGAAGATGGTCAAATAAGGATGAAGTAGACAGCAGCTCCAAATGATCAAGAAATCAAATAGCCCAAACCGGGCTCATTAATCAACTTCATTACAACATGGTAGTAACAAATTTGTCCAATATACAAAGTGCATGAACAAGACAAGCTCAAAGTGAACCAAACCACAAGCCTCAAGCCTCAAACAGCAGCATTGAACTGGTCGAGCACGAAGGCCAATAACATGAAATACATACCACAAAGGGGTACACAAACGCAGCAGTTCATATATATATAAATATATATATGCGGAATATATATATATATATATATATGCGGAATATATATATATATATATATGCATGCCACAAAACAAGAGGAACATGGCATAAGAGAATACAGTAGACCCAAGGAAGTGCACAACAAAGTAGGTAAACTGGATATATCAATCATACACACAAGGCAGCATGTATATTTAAATATATACGTATGATGAATAATGCATATACAAGGATGTATATGTATACACACATGTCATCTTCCATGTATATTCACAGCCAAATTCAACATCCAACAGGCAATAGACAGAGCACGACAAAAGGCAGCAACCAACACAATAAGGAATGGACTACTATATTTCATCATAAATCAGATTTGAGATACTTGAAAATAAGGTAATCGTGAGATGAACTCACCTAATAAGCAGCACAGGATGAAGGGGTAGAAAGCGGTGGTGATTGGCTTCGACTCTGGGTTTCTTGGAGAATCTGTTGTTGCTGTGACGAAGACGAAGGTAGAGCAAGGGGGTGAAGCGGCACTTGACGGGTGGCAGTGCTTCGATTTGACGACAGTGGTGGTTTTGATGGAGGTGGAGGCGGTGTGGTGATTGATTTTTAATTGAAGTAGAGTGCAATGGTGATTTTTTTTAAAGTGGCAGTGGCGATTTTACTACGAAGGAGGAGGACATGAATTTGGGAAAGTGGATTTCAGGAAGATGGAATTTTCGACTGAGGAAAAATGAAAATAGGAGAAAGTGATGAGTGGAGAATGAAAACGGGAAATTAGCGTTTAAGTTTGGGAAAGAATACATGGTGTAAATTTTAGGAAAAAGGGACAAGTGCTTAAATTTCAGCAAATTTTGTACAAATGTCACTTCTGTGAAATAATATTTCACAAGTGTACATTTTATTATGTTTAATTAATTATACAAGCAATACAAGTGTAACTTACGTTTCAAATACAATACAACTTATGTTAAATTGAAATCAAGTTCAAATAAAATAAAATAAATTAGATTATCATTCTCAAGTTAAATTTAAAATTAAAATTTACAAATATTCAAACAATTTGTTTTAATTAGTCAAAATGTTAGTAATGTTTAATTTTTACAAAACCATAATTTGAAAATTGAAATTAAATTTATAATTACAACATTTATTCAAAACCAAGTTAAAATAGACTACATTTAAAAATTCTAAATAATTTTCTAGTATAAATATTAATTTCAACATTAATTTTTGAACGTCGAAAATCTTGGTTCATTACAATCTCCCACACTTAAAGCTTTTCGTCATCGAAAAGGGGAGGTTGTTAAAATTATACTTATGTTTACAACAAAATACTTACACTACTACAAAATTTAGTTTAAAACTAAAATAAACAGTAAGATTTAAAATGCAAAAAAAATTGTATAAATTTAAATTCATCAAATTATTTTATTAAAACCTTGATTGCAAATAATAAAACTTGAAGTCGAAGTATAAATAATCTCTTCGACTTAAAATACCAATTTTATTTCAAATCATTTGAAATATATATAGTTCTTTCATATTGAATCATACTTTGCTTCGGGATTTCAAAACAAAAAATCTTTCTGAAATTCCAAATATTTCAAAATAAACTATAACAACATTTATGCCACTAGATCATGAGGTTTTCCCCCAATGACAAGGCTACTAGGTGAGGCACATGTATGCATCGATATCAATAAATGATGTCTCTCCACAGAGCAGACCATCATCAAGGGCTTACAATCCACATCATACCTTCCTTTAATCATGGGTTACCCAAATCTTGGTAACATAACAAATCATTTCATATTCCGAAATTATAAAGCAATTTTTTTGGCAAAGCCGACGGGGTTGAGTGGTCCCCTACCACTTTATTGACTTACGGAAGACAAAAACATAGTAACAAAGAAAAGCGAAAAAACCCAAAAAGAAAACAGACAAACACGACATATCAAGAACTACAAGAAGCTAACACAAAACAATATTTACATTTCTGGAATGAGATAAAGTTAGAATCTTAAAATTCTAGGGTCAAATGTAAACTTCAAAAACTTGATTCCTTCACGAATGTCCTGCCATAACTGCAGCTTCATTTGCATCAGAGTTTTAGCTTTAGTTGGTTTGAACAGACATGCATATTCCTCTCCTTCCATACTTTAATCATATATTTATTCAAAACAAAGGTGTAGATTCTTGCTCGAGCACGCTCTTCCTTGCATTTTCCTTTGAGCTGCTCCAAGTTAACTGAACTGCCACTAAAAGCACACCCAACTTTCGACATAGTTTCAATAAGAATGGACTGGATTGTGCCACACTGAAAGAAAATATGATCACCGGAATCTGGAGTATCATTGCAAAAGCCAGTCTTTTTCAACGTTCATCCCACGACTTATAAGCTTATCCTTTGTCATGATTGCTCTATGTTAGGCCTTCCAGAATGTAAGATTCTCTTTAGCAGTGTTGTCCTTCCTCCAAATTATTTTCTGCCATCTAAAATTAAGCAAAACTGAAGTGCCTTGGAAAACAAGGTACATATTATTTATTGAGAATCGCTTACTTGTGACTTCCATAAGTTATGATCTTTAGTTCGAGCTAGTAGGTTAATGGACTTAATCCTTAACCATATAACTAACGTGTTATGATTAGAGGTATTGGGTAATGCAAAGTTGTTGCCATTGATGACACACGCAACAATACTAGCATGCTCAATATCAGATTGCATCATTTCCAGATAATTAAGATTGCTCACAATGATAAAACCATGATCCAACCAAGGATCATGCCAAAAACTGGTGTTATTGTATGCTTTAAAGCCAAATTTAAAATAAGGCAAAAAGTTTGATCGAAGCTTGATCAAACATTTCCATGTCCGGCTATGAATCTGGTTCTCGTTCATAGAGACCAATAACTTTTATCTTTAATCACATGCACATATGACCATAGAACCCAAATACTATTCTTCCTATAGAGAATGTCATCAATATGCTTGCCAAAAGCAGCCATTTTCTATTTATACATGTTTACAATACCCAAACAACCTTTACACATTGGTCTTTCAAGCATATTGAATGAGATAGGAGCTAAATATTTCGAATGAGTATTCCTCTTCCACAAAAAACGCAAGAAAGCGGTTCTTATCATAAAAATCGGTTTCTATGGAAGAACAAATGTTCTAGCCCAATAAACTTGCATCCATGTAACAACAGCTTTCACTAAAATCAATTTGCCAGCTTGACTGAGCATCTTAGATGACCAAAAGTTAAGTCTGGCATTACAAAGGTAGACATTGTGCAGTTGTGATCCTCGAAGTAGCTAGAGGTAAACACAAATATGTAATTGAGTCAAAATTGCATCTAAGACCAGTGATGTTTTGAATTTGGTTAATGTGTTCCAGTGAAATTCCAGCAGCCATGAATTCGGATTTTTCAGCATTTACTTTTAGCCCAGTCATGGTGTAAAAATTGTCCAAAGTTTTCATAATGTTCAGTAAAGTAACAATCTCAAGTTTGCATAAAATAACAAGATCATCGGCAAACATAAGTGAAGTAATACGTGGATTACTACACTTAGGATGCAACTTAAATTGATTATTTTCTACAAGTTCATCAAGCATTTTAGTAAGTAAATCCATAACAATAATAAATAAGTACGAAGAGATAGGGTCCCCTTGCCTACTCTCAAAGAAACCAACAGGGGTTCTATTAACATTAACAGAAAAGTGAGCAGTATTAATGCAAGAATATACCGAGGAAAAAAACCAAGAGGAAGTTCATATAACTCATAATTCTAGTAATAGCAGTCCATTGGATGGAGTCAAAAGCCTTTCTAATATCCAGTTTAAGCATAATTCTAGGGGTTTTTAAGATTTGTAACCTTTAAGTAGCTCGTGGGCTAACAAAACGTTGTTAAGAATGCTTCTACTAGGAAGAAAAGCAGATTGGTTCATAGAAATGATTTTCGTAAGAATTACTTTAATTCTACTAGCAATTATCTTAGGTATGCACTTGTAAATGGTGTTCCAGCATGATATAGGTCAAAATGCAGAAAAAGTACAAGCATTCTTAGTTTTAGGAATTAAGGCAATCACAGTAATGTTAAACGATTGTATCATATTACCTCATCCAAAAAATTGATGCACAACTTTATAGACATCATTCTAAATAACATTCCAGCAATGTTTATAAAATAAAACATTAAAGCCATCAGGACCACCACTAGAGTTATTGTTAAGGATGGCATAGCAGTTTTTATCTCATAATCAGTAATAGAAGCACTTAAAAACTGGATTGCATATAATAACTGGCAGAATATTAGGGTTAATGGCCTTTAAATTCGGGGAAAAATTAACAGTGTTACCAAAGAGCTCAGTGAAGTATTGTACAAAAGCAGATTGAATGGCGGGAAAAGTAGCATGCACCTGACCTTGAGTGTCAGTGATAGTATGAATAGTCTCTCTAGAGTGCTTGGCCTTTAGAACAACATGAAAGTATGTTGTGTTCCTATCTCCCACTTTAGCCCATTTAATACTTGATTTTTGCTTACTTATCAAAGATTCATAGTGTAGAGCATTGACGTAATCGTTAGAGCATAATTTTTCTTTTCCAACAAGGTCAAGGTTAGAGGGATCATAATTCATTTGAGATTAAACAACAACCAACTGTTGACACGAATGTGTAGATTGTGAACTGCCACTACCAAAATCATCTTTGAACCACGTTCTTAAGGCACACTTAAGAGACTTCAATTTTTTGTGCAAAATAAACATGGGGTTACCAAAAGATGGGAGATCCCATTGTTGCTTTACAATGTCTAAAATTCAAGGTAATATATCCATGCACTAATTTTTTTAAAACTAGGGAATCTTCTAATTTCACTCTCACCAAGACGAAGGACTTGAGGAGAATGATCAAAAAGTAAGGGTGAGGGAATCACATTAGATAAGTTAGGCCATATTAGTGAGATTTCATTACAAAAAGCATGGTCGATTTTAGAGAAAGTACGCGGCCCTTCTCTAGCACTATTATTCCAAGTGTAAAGGAGGCCAAAGGAATTAATTTCAATAAGATCGGAGTCATTAACAACAATGTTGATGGCTCTGATCTCAAAAAGCATAACATTTGAACCTCCCACTCTGTCAGCAAGTTTGAAGGGAGAGTCAAAGTCCCCACAGACTATCCACAGGTGCGTATGTTGCCTAAATGCAAGTAGTTCTAAAAGAAGATTATTACTAGTAGCATATGAATTAGCAACATATATAAATGTGAAGTAATATGATCTAGAAGAGGGTACATGAATGTTGTGACAATGTATATGCTGACTAAATGTGGTGATAGTGAAGAAATTATGAACTGCAGGATCATAAATGGGTAAAATCCTACCAACACTAGCATCATTCAAATTGTGAATAAGCAACGAGTTAGGATTGATACACCTTGCAGCACACAGAGTAAGACTTTCATTCAGCTTCGTTTCCAAACTTGCTAATGCATTGAGGTTATATTTTTTATCAATACCTTACATTGATCAAGTTTAGCATCAGAGTGAGCTCCTCTAATGTTCCATACATGGATGTTTTGCAGCAATGGATAACTCCGATAGTTTGTTGAGGACGTTTGCCTTGGATCTTGTCTGGACCTGATTTGAATCTGATGTTGTAGCTTTGCTCTTTTTAGTACTTTGCTTCTCATTGCTAGCTTTCACAACATCATAGAGGTGGGAATAAATGGTATCTTTGTAATCAGGAGGAGCAGCGATTTATTTACTACTTTCACTGGGTTAACTTATAATTCCAACAACAAGAGTTTTGTTGGAGTCTCCGTCATTACCATGTGCAAAAATGCTTTGAAGTTCATTGGTTGGTTCCTGAGTGTGTTGACTAGAACTGCCTTCCTCACCATTCAGAACAATGCTTAGAATACTGAAAGAGGGTAAAGCATTAACGAGAGCAAGCTCGAAACTAGTGTCGTTTATTCCAAAGTTGATGTCATCTCTGTTCTCCATAACATTATCATTACAACCATGCAATCCCAGATCGTCTGGGAAGTTATTGACTATAGTTTCTTTTATATTACATTGCATTGTGGTCTTCTCACAGCTATTATCTTCGCTACCACAGGCTTTAGTGGACAAAGATTCCTTGTTGTTACTTTACATCAGAGTTTCGTCCATAACATTTGCTTCCATAGTGAACTTATTAACTGTGAGAGGATTGACAGTTTGAATTTCACATTTGTCTCCATGCTCGTTAGCTCCGTCAGGTAAGACAATGAAGCTGTTACTAGTTGCAAAAGGGACAACAATATTAGTGTCACATGATTTGTTAATAATCTGTGCAGATTCTTTAGTGCATTGTAATTTACCACCATCAACATCGTCATTTATTTCTCCTTCTTCCATGGTAGTGTCATGTGAACATCAGATTTGTCTCCAGAGACAAGAATAGCAGTTTTATCATTAATTGGCCAGAAATCTCCAAATGTACTTTTACCTCTCTGTCTATTGTGCACATCATTTTTCTTGTTTCTAGCTACATTTTGCCATGTTTGAACTCTTTGAAGCACTGGCTTCCTGCCAAAATTATTAGCAACTTTATTTAAAACAATTTTGGGTTCATTCTTCTGTAAAATTGGAACATCGACTAAGGTATTTCTTTTCATAGCTTTCTTCTGGTTACTTCTACCATACATTGCATTGTTTGCTTCTTTGTTTCCCTTACTTATTTCATTTTCCTGATCCACGGCTGTGCTAAATTCATAATATCATTACAATATCTGAAAACCTTGCAAACAGTACAAACAAGCGACTTCCTAAGGTAAGTAACCTTTATTCTTTGAGTACCATCATCTGGTACCATGACTAAGAAGTCGTTCACTAGTTCTTTATCTGGTTTAACTTCTATGAGACATCTAGCAAACTCTATTTTTTCTGTCATAACGTCGATACAAATCATCTTACCTAATCCACAAGCAAGCCAGTTAAAACTAAAAACATTGCTAACTTGTGGATCGTAGGGTTTTATGATGAATAATTTGTTCTTCATAATGACTGGGTCACCCACCAATATTTTATGCGATCTTCTTGACTGGTAAATTGAAATATGAAAAGAACGTCATCAGATTTAACCCTAAAAGTACCTTTGAGTTTCCACAGCAAATTAACCTTCTGGAGTACATCGATGTAAGATAGAGGCGCATCTAGAAAGAAACCCACTAAGGCGTCATTCCAAACTTTTTTGCCTTCTTTAATTATTTCATCTGTGTACTCTGTGGCTCCTTCGGAGAAGGGTGATTGCATGTCAACGCGGTTGTACTTCCCCGCATTGCGAGGCAAGTGCTAAAAGAAGGAAGTCTAGCGCCGTTGACACTGCGATTGATTAGCGTCATAGGAAAGAGGGGGAAAATCGGTGGAAAGAGGATCGGGAGGAGCAGGTGGGGGTATCGGAGGTGCTGGAGGCTGGGGGATCTGAGTTGAGAAGATGGTCGGGATGGGTGACGGTTGGCTCGAGGAAGGGAGAGAAGATCTCAGAGAAGATTCGTTGTTTGCCATTAATGGTCGAATGTTTTTTTGAAAATACTATCAATTGGAAATGAAGTTCTAAAACATTTCGCAACAATAATTTAAAAATACCTGCAATCGTAGTATTGTTGTTTTTCAAAACACTTCAAATATCAGGATTCAAGTCGTTGAAATTTTCCATGTTTATAATACACTTTATAAACCATTTATCACATCCAAATAATTGGAAAATCAACCGCATATTATAATTGTAAATCAAAATTTTGTCTATAGGTAATACGAATTAATTCTCAATCAAGTATTGTACAAATTCAAACCTAGCAAATATTTAAATCAAAGGCCTTATTAAAATCATTTCAATTCATAAAATCATATCAAGTTTTCGTGAAAATAAATTTCAAATCATTTTGAAACATTCATTAATTTCCAATAATTTATATCCACATAAAATAAAATCTTTCAAAAGATTTCAAAATTAGCTTATAATTCATACAGTTGAACTTGTATAAATAACTTCCTTTCAAAACGTTCTTTGTTAAAATATTTCAAAACATAAAAAATCTATTCGAAAATCTTTTTCGGAATCAAAATCTCAAGTTCAAGCTAAATATTTCCTTTCAAAACCAGTTTCCTTCACAGGTTGAATTTTCTATATATTCTGAAAACGTTCCAATTTATCTTGCAAGCCTCATTTTCCAATACTTAACATAGTAATTTGGATAAATTCAATGCTTTAAAAATTCATTTCTCAATCGTTTGCAAAATCCAAAGTTAATGATAATTCAGAATGCTTGTTTATAAATCCAAAACTATGTTATTAATCCAACTTGTCTTTAGATTCTTTGATGCACGACAAAAGAAAGGGTTCTGAATAAGAACTGGGCAGTTTCACAAATTCAAGCAAAAGGCAAAACACAACAACAGGTGAAGTGATATTAGCTAAGTGAATGAACCAAACGAACAAAGAATAAAATGATGGTGTTAGGAGTTGTTCTCTTATTAGTGTGCTTTAGTTCATCCTTTTTCAAAACACACATTTTTCGTTATAATATGTGAAAACTCATTTCTCTTTTTCAATTTCATTCAGTATTCACTACAATTTAATTCTAAAACATCCTCTTGTGAATTCAACTTATATTTCACAACAATGTAGATATAACTTTTTTTATTTTGTTTACCTACACAAGTTAGCAACAATTTACCAAAACATTTATTAAAATTTATCCAAACATTTCAAACACTTATCAAAACAGTTTTAAGTATTTGATGTTTCAATTGGAACGATATAGTTATCCTACTTTCGAAAGTCGATAATAAATATTGATAATGTTGCAGTCATTAACAGAAACATCATCAAGCGATTAGGATGTGATTCCATATCTATTTAGTACATATAGGATTAATATATACGTTAACTATATGTATATTCAAAATCTTCCACTAAACCATAATAGCCAGTTTGGCACAGATGGATGCAGAGATATAATACAGGTAAAAGCCGTATCATATTTGATAGTGCTCAGATCCGTATCAAACTACATTTTGCGATCTGCACCACCCCAAACGTCCTAAATCTGATCGTCCATCAACGAAACCCCGGATTAGTTAATTTGATAGGGCTTTGGACCAAATCGAATCTATATCATATTTTGCATCACATTAGGCACTCGGAATAAAAATTTTGGTCGCTCCCTTTTCCATTTGTTTTACTTTAATGGTGACCGAAAACCCAAATTAGTGTTTTCGATCACCAAATCGTGCCTCCACCTTTGACAGGGACGAACAACCCTCTCCTTCGATAGAAACGCAGCAACCATTGGTTTCCCTAGACCTCCTTCGACAATGCAGGTATGTGTTTCAATTGAATTTTGGCATGCATGACTGATAGTAGGGAACAAATTGAAATCTATGTGTGTTAGTTGATTGCTACTTTGTGTTAGTACTTCGTGTGTTAGTTGTTTCGATTGAATTGGTTTGTGTAAGTGTGTTTGTATAAGTGTATTTGTGTAAGTGTGTTAGGGACAAATATGTGGTTATACTCTGAAATCAAAGAAATCAAATTTGAATCATGTTTTGTGATAATGTAAAAATCATCTGAATGTTTATTAGATTGCGGTATAGTTTTTGTTAGAGTTGCCATTGGATGTATGGTATAACTTTAGATTGCGGTATATCCATGAAACAAAGAAATAATAATGAGTCAGTTTGCCATGATTTCATCGTCATTTGATTGTTTGTTTGCCTTATGCTTGAAATTTAAATTGGGTTGTCATATAACAAGTTTACTCTGTTTTGATGCTTTAACAAGTGTACTGAAAATATTTTAACAGGTTCATGGAAAATTTTGGTAGATGGATGATTACTAGACTTTCTGGTTAATATTTTAATAGGCGATCCACCAGGTGGATGCATTTTAGCTCATGTGTAGGGTCGGGTATCCATGCTTATTAGCTTTATCCAAATGTCGGATGCTGCTTCTGTAACAACCCGTATTTTCAATAACCTGTTATAACGTAAATCGAGGCAGAATTTAATTTATAAATCTGAATCAAGGGAAACAGGCTATGCCATTGCGTTCGTCTCGGAAAAATACGCGAAATAGAGTCCGAGTTTTCGAAAATCGGAGTCCGTATGACCCGATTAAGGCCCAACGAAGTTTTCAGAAAAATTCAAAGTAAAAACAGATTTCAAATTCAAGTTTGAATTTGGAAATTAGGGCAGTTGGGCGCAGGCGGGAAATTTCCCGCCAGACCACCCATGTCGACAGCCCTGTCGACTGGGCAGTCGACATGGTTAGGCCCAAATCGACAGCCCTGTCGACTTGGGTGTCGACTTGGCTCAGCCGGGCAGTTTTGCCTGGTGCACCATTTTGGGGTTTTGGTTAGGTTTTGGGGCCAGATTCGGTTTTAAGGGCTGAGATTGGAATTAGGGTTTAATCCTAAGGTTGAAACTAATCCTAATCTCTATAAATAAGCCCCTAACCTAACCCTAAATCATCATTATTCATTCAAGTAACTAAACTATGGCAAAATCATTCCTCTCATGGCCTCCACTCTCTTCATAAAATTTCTAAGTTATTTCTATGAGAGATTTTCCATGCTTACAAGTGTTTTCAAGCTTGTATGAGTGTCATTAGCTTGCATTCAAGTCAAGTTTCCATATTTACATCATAAAGCAAGGGTTTTGATCATTTTGGCTCAAGGGTTTTTCTATTGGAGCTTGCATTTTGGGTTTATTTGATTGCATAAGGGCTTTGTCTCAATCTATATATATTTTTGTGTCTTCATAAGCATTGTAAGCCCTTTTCTACTTTCAGATTTAAACTCTAAAGTTAAATGAATGATGCAAGTTTGGTTGATCATTATGATATGCAAGTTTGCCATGTTATGATATGCAAGTTTATCATGTTATGTTATGCAAGTTTGACATGTTATGATATGCAAGTTTTCCATGTTATGTTATGCAAGTTTGATATGCAAGTTTGTCATATGATATGCAAGTTATGTTATGCAAGTTTGGGTTGATCATTTTGTTCATGTTATCATGTTATGCAAGCTTATCTTGGGTTTATGAACATAAAGCTTCAAGCTTTATGCTAAAGGTTGCATTTTGGCAACATGTAAGTTATCATATCTCTTATGATAACTTGCATGTGAGGCTAAATGCGAACTTATGGCCATTTCTACATGTCATGTAGCACCATGTATCACCAATATGCTAAGTTTGGTTTTATGCATGCTTTTGAGGCCTAAAAATGTAATATGCAAGTATATGAACATATGTACATTTCATATGCCACCATGTTAAACTTGTGGCTTCAACACCTTTATGTCATGATTATGCCAAGTTCCCTCTTTCTATCCTTTATGCGCTATTGCGATATGTAAGCGATGGGATTGCGTTTAGGGTTGGGTAAACTTAAAAGACATAAAAACATAAGATTGGGAATTTACCTATTAAGTTAGGTCTACCCATTGGGAATTTACCTATTAAGTTAGGTCTACCCAAATGCTTGAAAACTTGTAATATGTTTTGGAAACATAATGGACATGACACTTAGAAAATATAAGTGTGACCAACTCGAGGTTGGGTTGAGTTTGTAGCGTAAACCTACCCGGACCCGACCGGCTTAACTAGTTGCTACAAACAATAGGACCCAATGTGAGAAGTTGGTCATGTTGTACCTTGAACCCGAGGTTAGACCAAGTCGTGGTATAAAGCTACCCGGAACCGACCGGCTTAACTAGTAACCGCAACGAAGTCTAATGTGAGAGGTTAAGGCACATCAATTAATTAATGCCTCATGATTAGGGTTAAGTCATGGTCCACTTAATACTTAACCAATTTGGGCTTGGTAGATTAATCAGGGTTAAGTCGTGAACTCATCGTTACACTTAACCAAGTTAATCCATGATTAGCAAGAGGGTTAAACCGTACTTAACCCACTAGAAAATCCTAGCAATGGGGGTCCACTCCAGCAGTAATCCCAAGTTTGTATCATTAAGACCCTAGGGACTAGGCTAGGGTGGGGGCACGATTACTGGACTTGAGGTAAGTGACCAAAAACGACGGCAGAGTGGTACGCCGATGTAGTTCCGGACGGACTATGGTCGTGCACGAAGTCCGTATTTGGAGAAGTCAAGCATGGGTACCAGTAGATCTAGACTGTGCACTTATGTTTATGGTGTCCAGGGGTTGACACCCTAGGGCTTGATACACCCGACGGGAGACCCAGCACAGTCTGACTACAATTATGTTTGGGCCGTATTGACACCAACACGTGACGAGTTAGGCTTATAGGGAGCCGATCGACTAGACCGTTTGGTTGGACCTCGTATTAGGGTCACTTCATGTTATTGGACCTCGTATTAGGGTCACTTCATGTTATTGGACCTCGTATTAGGGTCACTTCATGTTATTGGACCTCGTATTAGGGTCACTTCATGTTATTGGAGCTCGTATTAGGGTCATTTCATGTTATTGGGTCAAAGCTTGGGCCAAGGGATCAATACTTGTTTATTCAAGTCATGTTAGTTTGCTAGTACACCTGTGGTGCAAAACCTTAATCCTGATTATGCGATGACACCTTTATCTACCTTGTTAGTTAATCATCATGCTAGTATGTTGTTATCCTTATGTTCATCCCTGCTTCTCATGCCAGTTAACTTTGTCAGTTTACATTGATTGTAGTATGGCTTACTCAGTCTTTTTGACTGACCTGTTTTTCTTTCGCCTCTTTTCTTCCGTTTCCCCCCCAGGTTCTCAGGGTGGGAATATTGGAGCTTAGCTTGGATTTCTGATCGCTTGCTTGTGGGATTTTAGCTCATGTACGATCTTGACATGAAGCTAGCTATGGTTATCACTTATTTTGGGGATAGTACTTATGTATTTCAGTTTTTCAGTGATGTTGTTTTTATCTAGACTTGTGTATTTGGAAAGTTGACATTATGTTGTACTAGACTTGTTTTGAAATAGTTTGAAATCTTCCACTGTTTTACTTATCTTATTTACTCTGTTTACATATATACATATGTTCTTGTTCTGCCTTGATATATCATTATGAATGTTTACCTGTTTTAACGCCCCTCCAAAGTCAGAGTGCTTGCAAGAGCCACCCTGGCGGAGGTGGGGTGTTACATTTTGGTATCAGAGCATATGGTTTACAAGAAGGAACGAAAAGGTTTTTTTTTTAA
Source organism: Allium sativum (assembly GCA_030737875.1). Taxonomy (NCBI): domain Eukaryota; kingdom Viridiplantae; phylum Streptophyta; class Magnoliopsida; order Asparagales; family Amaryllidaceae; genus Allium; species Allium sativum. The sequence continues at coordinate 532,079,382 of CM060913.1, read as the reverse complement.
CTTTTGGAAAACTATTTTCAAAACCAAGTATAAAGTATTTTCCAAAGAAAAGTCTAGTTTATTTTAAAGGCTATTCCCCAAAAAGCCATTAGCAAAATTCCTTCGTTTTTCTCCATTCTGAATCTATCTTTTTCTTCGTTTTCAGTATGGCCAATAACTTTGCCATTCCGGAGGGAGTACACGTACCTGTTTGGTATAGGAGACTTTTGGAGGCTAGGGCGACCGAAGTCGGCCCCGCCGATGTTCCTCCTCCTCCTCCGGTAGTTAATGTTCCTCCTCCTCCTGTCGCTGAGGTTCCTCTTCCTCCTCCCCCTCAGCATCCACAAGAGGATTTCGCGGAGATTTGCAAAGACTTTAAGGCGATGGGTTGCAAGAATTTCATTGGAACCGAGACTTATGTAGAGGCAAGGAATTGGTTGAAAGAAACCGAAGATCTTTTTTGCCTTCTTTGATATAGATGACCGTAGGAAGGTTTTATTGGCAGTGTGGTTGCTAAAGGAAGAAGCTGCACATTGGTGGGTGGTCACCACCGCTACTAGTCCAATTGAGACTTGGGATGACTTTCGGGGAAAGTTTGGACTAAGGTTCCTATCACTGAAGCAAGGGGAACAACAACAAGGGCAATAACAACAAGGGGAAGTACCATTATTGCGGTTCAGTTGGGCATCTTATTAAGGATTGTAAGAAGAGGAAAAGGAAGAATGGTGAATGCTTTTTCTGCGGTGAGACTGGACATTTCAGTAAGGATTGCCCGAAGAAGCAAGGGCAAGGCCAGGGTCAGACTCAACGTGCTGGACCTTCAGGAGGGCAAGTTCATGCTCTCAATGCCGCTCCAGTTCCCGATCGAGGTAGTATTTCTGTTGAGAGCCTTGTATATATTTCTGATTTTCCAGTTCGTACCTTGTTTGATTCTGGTGCATCGCATTGCTTTATCTCATCTGATCTTGTTGATAGTTTGCACCTTAGTACTAGCTTGGTAGATGATCCCGTCTGTGTCTCAAATCCTATTGGGGGTTTCGCCCATCTGTCTATGATATGTATGGATTTGTGGATCTCTATACTGAGTGTAGAGTTCTTGTGTAGTGCTTATGTTCTTGGTTTTAGGGGATACGGATTGATATTGGGCATGGATTGGTTGTCCAGATATGGAGCCATCCTTGATTGTGAGCATAGGGTTGTGAGGCTCGTGACTCGCCTCGGAAACACCCTAGAAACTTCTTGTAATCCGAGAGGTCCCGTCATGTTGTGCTATCTTGAATCACTCGACTCGTCAATGGAAACTCTTCAGTCTGTGAGAGTGGTTCGAGAGTATCCGGATGTTTTCGAAGAAGTTAGGAGGTTGCCCCCTAAGCGAGAGATTGATTTCCGCATTTATCTGGTGGATAATGCAAAGCCGGTTTCTTTGCCCGTTCGGCACATGGCTCCGTGTGAAAGGCGGGAGCTAAGTAAGCAAGTGAAGGAGTTGCTTGAGAAGAACTTCATTAGACGAAGTATATCTGAATGGGGAGCGCCTGTGGTATTTGCTACCAAGGCAGATGGTTCTCTCCGACTTTGTGTTGACTATCGAGAGTTGAATAAGCTGACTAAGAAGAACAGACACCCGTTACCGAGGATTGATGATCTCTTTGACCAGCTTATCGGTGCTTCTGTTTTCTCTCAGCTTGATCTTGCTACTGGATTCCATCAGCTCAGGGTAGCTGAAGATAGTATAGACAAGACTGCGTTCAGAACTCCAGATGGATTCTTCGAATGGCTTGTCATGCCGTTCGGCTTGACTAATGCACCCGCATATTTCGCGGACTTGATGAGTAGGGTGTTCAGGGAGTTCTTGAACAAGTTTGTCGTGGTCTTCGTAGATGATATTCTGATCTTCTCTAAGGATGAGGAAGAGCACGCAAGGCATCTCGTGGAGGTGATGGATACGCTTAGAGCGCATCAGTTGAAGGCCAAGTTCTCCAAGTGTCACTTTTGGAGAAGGGAAGTTAGATTCCTTGGGCATATAGTATCTAAGCAAGGCTTAGCGGTGGATCCCGCTAAGGTAGTTGCAGTTCAGGATTGGAAGACTCCAAGGAATGCAACCGAAGTGAGAAGTTTTCTAGGTCTTGCAGGCTTTTACCGGAAGTTCATCAAGGACTTCGCGAAGATTTCCGCTCCTCTCACTAAATTGACGAAGAAAAATTTAGTTTTTGCTTGGAGCATAGAATGCGAGCTTGCTTTTCAGAAGCTCAAGAGAGCTCTCACATCAGCACCTGTTCTAGCTTTGCCCGATGGAGGGAAGTTATTTACAGTATACACCGATGCATGTGGCACGGGGTTAGGAGCTGTTCTGATGCAAGAAGGAAGAGTGATATGCTTTGGTGGTAGACAACTCAAAGTGCATGAGAAGAATTATCCCACTCATGACTTAGAGTTGGCAGCAATAGTATATGCACTCAAGGCTTGGCGCCATTATCTTCTGGGAGAAAGATTTGAGCTTTATACCGATCACAAGTCATTGAAGTATCTCTTTTCTCAGAAGGATCTGAATCTGAGGCAACAAAGGTGGATGGAATTCTTGGCGTCCTACGATTTTGAGATAGCTTATACCCCTGGCAAAGGGAATGTGGTAGCAGATGCATTGAGTAGAAAAAGGTTGACTCTGAGTCCTCTATTCGTTGAGATGAAGAATTTAGAGTATGTGGCAACCTTTGATTTCTCTTTGGCGGTTGAGTCGATGACCGGTTCTTTAGCATCTCTAGAACTCAGACCTACCCTTCTTGATCAAGTTGGGGCTTTGCAGAGAGAAGACCCTCAGATAGTTGAGATTATAGATAAGCTGATTCGAGGAGAGGCGTCTAGTCATCTCGCTCGATATTCTATTGATGACAAGGGTTGGCTGAGGAGAGACGGAAGGTTATGTGTTCCAATGGTAGAAGATTTAGTAAGAAAAGTTCTTGAGGAAGCGCATCGCTCTAAGTTGACTATACATCCGGGCGGAGATAAGATGTATAAAGATATGAAGCGCATTTTCTTTTGGCCTGGGATGAAGAAGGATGTGGCAGAGTTTGTCTCTAGATGTATCATTTGCCAGCAAGTTAAGGCCGAGTCGAAGAAGCCCGGTGGGCTATTGCATCCTCTAGACGTTCCACTATGGAAGTGGGAGAGTATTTCCATGGATTTTATCGATGGGCTACCAAGGTCAAGGAAAGGGAATACGAGCATTTGGGTTATTGTGGATAGACTTACGAAGAGTGCTCATTTCATTCCGGTGAAGAACAAGAGGACCGCATCTTGGCTAGCGTCTGTATATCTTCGTGAGATTGTGAGACTACATGGAGTCCCCTCTAGTATAGTCAGTGACCGTGACCCAATCTTTACAAGTCAATTCTGGAATAGCTTGCAAGAAGCTATGGGCACGAGGTTGAATCTAAGTACGGCTTATCACCCACAGACGGACGGTCAAACCGAAAGGGTGAATAGGGTACTCAAGGATCTGTTGAGGCTTTGTATTCTGGATTTTGGTGGTACTTGGGAAGACCATCTTCCTCTTGTTGAGTTTGCATATAATAACAGTTATCAGGCAATCATAGGGATGGCACCATTGTAAGCTTTATATGGGAGGCCGTGCAAGTCGCCTACATGTTGGTGGGAGACTACAGATGAGCTTATACTTGGGCCTGATATGGTCAGAGATACATCCGAGAAGGTCGAGTTGATTCGGAGACGGATGAAAGCGGCCCAAGACCGACAGAAATCCTATGCTGATAAGCGAAGAACTGATTTGGAGTTTGATGTTGGGGATATGGTTTTCGTGAAGGTTTCTCCTTTGCGGAATGTGGTCCGATTTGGAGCCGTTGGGAAATTAGCACCGAGGTTTGTTGGACCATTCCCTATTATAGAGAGGATCGGGCAGATGGCTTATAGAGTGGAGTTGCCCGAGAATCTTGCCGGAGTACACGATGTTTTTCATGTCTCGCATCTCCGGAAGTGTTTACATGAATCAGCAGAGGTTGTTGAGCCAAGTGTTCTGAAAGATGTGGAAGTGGAGAAAGAGGCTACCTTGAGGAGAGCTCCGATTCGTATCTTGGGGACGGAGACCAAGAAGCTAAGGAATCGAGAGGTCAAGTTGGTGAAGGTTCAATGGGGTGAAGCCGAAGAAGACGCAACTTGGGAAACCGAGGAGAAGATGCGTGGGCTTTATCCATTCCTTTTTGAGGGTACACTCTCAATCTTTTTTCTTTGTTAGCATATCTTTCTCTTTGCTATCCATATTTATCTAGTTTATCGTGTTAATCTCGTCATGAGAACCTTAGGTAGAAACCCTTTGGATGAAACATGTGTTTGAAACATGTTATGCTTGATGTTTGCAAGTGGTTGCAAGTGGTTGCAAGTGTTTGCAAGTGGTTACTCGTGGATGCATTATACACATTAGGCACTAGATCGGCTCACACACTCCTCATATTGCATATGCATGAGTGTTTACGCTTATTCATGGATGAAAATTTTTGTGTTATCACATGGATGTTGCATATGGATGTATGTTATGTGCACACATATAGATGTTATACATTATGTTAGGAATTGCATACATATGGATTCATTTCACTAACATAATTTGCATTGATGATATTTGCATTAGATAAGTACATATACACACACCTTTGCATATGTTCATACAACATTTAGAATCTTGTAAAGACAATGATTGCTCGTGGATGATGTTTTGAGTAGATGGATGTTGGATGGTAGGATACGTTCTTCCTAACTTGAAGATTTCGGGGACGAAATCCTTTAAGGAGGGGAGAATGTAACAACCCGTATTTTCAATAACCTGTTATAACGTAAATCGAGGCAGAATTTAATTTATAAATCTGAATCAAGGGAAACGGTCTATTCCATTGCGTTCGTCTCGGAAAAATACGCGAAATAGAGTTCGAGTTTTCGAAAATCGGAGTCCGTATGACCCGATTAAGGCCCAACGAAGTTTTCAGAAAAATTCAAAGTAAAAACAGATTTCAAATTCAAGTTTGAATTTGGAAATTAGGGCAGTTGGGCGCAGGCGGGAAATTTCCCGCCAGACCACCCATGTCGACAGCCCTGTCGACTGGGCAGTCGACATGGTTAGGCCCAAGTCGACAGCCCTGTCGACTTGGCTCAGCCGGGCAGTTTTGCCTGGTGCACCATTTTGGGGTTTTGGTTAGGTTTTGGGGCCAGATTCGGTTTTAAGGGCTGAGATTGGAATTAGGGTTTAATCCTAAGGTTGAAACTAATCCTAATCTCTATAAATAAGCCCCCAACCTAACCCTAAATCATCATTATTCATTCAAGTAACTAAACTACGGCAAAATCATTCCTCTCATGGCCTCCACTCTCTTCATAAAATTTCTAAGTTATTTCTATGAGAGATTTTCAACGCATACAAGTGTTTTCAAGCTTGTATGAGTGTCATTAGCTTGCATTCAAGTCAAGTTTCCATATTTACATCATAAAGCAAGGGTTTTGATCATTTTGGCTCAAGGGTTTTTCTATTGGAGCTTGCATTTTGGGTTTATTTGATTGCATAAGGGCTTTGTCTCAATCTATATATATTTTTGTGTCTTCATAAGCATTGTAAGCCCTTTTCTACTTTCATATTTAAACTCTAAAGTTAAATGAATGATGCAAGTTTGGTTGATCATTATGATATGCAAGTTTGCCATGTTATGATATGCAAGTTTATCATGTTATGTTATGCAAGTTTGACATGTTATGATATGCAAGTTTGCCATGTTATGTTGTGCAAGTTTGTCATATGATATGCAAGTTATGTTATGCAAGTTTGGGTTGATCATTTTGTTCATGTTATCATGTTATGCAAGCTTATCTTGGGTTTATGAACATAAAGCTTCAAGCTTTATGCTAAAGATTGCATTTTGGCAACATGGAAGTTATCATATCTCTTATGATAACTTGCATGTGAGGCTAAATGCGAACTTATGGCCATTTCTACATGTCATGTAGCACCATGTATCACCAATATGCTAAGTTTGGTTTTATGCATGCTTTTGAGGCCTAAAAATGTAATATGCAAGTATATGAACATATGTACATTTCATATGCCACCATGTTAAACTTGTGGCTTCAACACCTTTATGTCATGATTATGACAAGTTCCCTCTTTCTATCCTTTATGCGCTATTGCGATATGTAAGCAATGGGATTGCGTTTGGGGTTGGGTAAACTTAAAAGACATAAAAACATAAGATTGGGAATTTACCTATTAAGTTAGGTCTACCCATTGGGAATTTACCTATTAAGTTAGGTCTACCCAAATGCTTGAAAACTTGTAATATGTTTTGGAAACATAATGGACATGACACTTAGAAAATATAAGTGTGACCAACTCGAGGTTGGATTGAGTTTGTAGCGTAAACCTACCCGGACCCGACCGGCTTAACTAGTTGCTACAAACAATAGGACCCAATGTGAGAAGTTGGTCATGTTGTAACTTGAACCCGAGGTTAGACCAAGTCGTGGTATAAAGCTACCCGGAACCGACCGGCTTAACTAGTAACCGCAACGAAGTCTAATGTGAGAGGTTAAGGCACATCAATTAATTAATGCCTCATGATTAGGGTTAAGTCATGGTCCACTTAATACTTAACCAATTTGGGCTTGGTAGATTAATCAGGGTTAAGTCGTGAACACATCGTTACACTTAACCAAGTTAATCCATGATTAGCAAGAGGGTTAAACCGTACTTAACCCACTAGAAAATCCTAGCAATGGGGGTCCACTCCAGCAGTAATCCCAAGTTTGTATCATTAAGACCCTAGGGACTAGGCTAGGGTGGGGGCACGATTACTGGACTTGAGGTAAGTGACCAAAAACGACGGCAGAGTGGTACGCCGATGTAGTTCCGGACGGACTATGGTCGTGCACGTAGTCCGTATTTGGAGAAGTCAAGCATGGGTACCAGTAGATCTAGACTGTGCACTTATGTTTATGGTGTCCAGGGGTTGACACCCTAGGGCTTGATACACCCGTCGGGAGACCCAGCACAGTCTGACTACAATTATGTTTGGGCCGTATTGACACCAACACGTGACGAGTTAGGCTTATAGGGAGCCGATCGACTAGACCGTTTGGTTGGACCTCGTATTAGGGTCACTTCATGTTATTGGACCTCATATTAGGGTCACTTCATGTTATTGGACCTCGTATTAGGGTCACTTCATGTTATTGGACCTCGTATTAGGGTCACTTCATGTTATTGGACCTCGTATTAGGGTCATTTCATGTTATTGGGTCAAAGCTTGGGCCAAGGGATCAATACTTGTTTATTCAAGTCATGTTAGTTTGCTAGTACACCTGTGGTGCAAAACCTTAATCCTGATTATGCGATGACACCTTTATCTACCTTGTTAGTTAATCATCATGCTAGTATGTTGTTATCCTGATGTTCATTCCTGCTTCTCATGCCAGTTAACTTTGTCAGTTTACATTGATTGTAGTAGGGCTTACTCGGTCTTTTTGACTGACCTGTTTTTCTTTCGCCTCTTTTCTTCCGTTTCCCCCCCAGGTTCTCAGGGTGGGAATATTGGAGCTTAGCTTGGATTTCTGATCGCTTGCTTGTGGGATTTTAGCTCATGTACGATCTTGACATGAAGCTAGCTATGGTTATCACTTATTTTGGGGATAGTACTTATGTATTTCAGTTTTTCAGTGATGTTGTTTTTATCTAGACTTGTGTATTTGGAAAGTTGACATTATGTTGTACCAGACTTGTTTTGAAATAGTTTGAAATCTTCCGCTGTTTTACTTATCTTATTTACTCTGTTTACATATATACATATGTTCTTGTTCTGCCTTGATATATCATTATGCATGTTTACCTGTTTTAACGCCCCTCCAAAGTCAGAGTGCTTGCAAGAGCCACCCTGGCGGAGGTGGGGTGTTACAGCTTCACTTAACCTTAGTAAAAAGCTGCTTTCACTAACAACTTTCCCATACTTTGTAGCAGAGACTTTAGTGTAAGTTATCTTAAACTACACAGTCTGCTTCAAAGAAACTGAAAGTTGCAAGTGAAAGCAGCTTTTTCCAAAGGTTAAGTGAAGGGGCATTCGACATTTGAATAAAGTTAATAAGCATGGATTACTGACCCTACACGTGAGCTAATATGCATCCACTTGGTGGATCGCCCAGTAAATTCTTTATCAGAAAGTCGAGTATGTGTGTCATTCGACGATGATGATTCGATATCTTTAGATGTTGGAGCAGGTATATATTATTTTACACTTATCTCTACGTAGTATCTTACATAAGAATTGAATGGACATGTACTTTTGTTCACATTTTGAATATTCTTTTCATTTATTTGTTCTTTTTGTGTGTATAGGAGGATGCTCTGTATGCTACGGTACGAACTACCGGTGTTGCGGATGGACTACACTTCAGGTGATTCTTCTTTTGGGTTTGCATTTTTAATGACTATCAATTTTCCACTCCTATTGTAATAACCCAGAAATCTGGGCCAATTTAAAAATTTTTATTTTGGCAATTTTAGCGAATTTTGAATATTTAAAATGAATTATTTTAAATAATATCGACGAGAAATTTATTTTGAATGGAATTCGAACGTATATATTATATAGTTCGTCGTTAGAATATAAATAATTATATATAATTATAAAAGGAATTGAAAATGGCGCGGTAGTTCGATAATTCGATTTCAAACTTCAAATGAATGTACCGGGCGCAAAATAGACCGGATTTTAGTGAAACCAAAAATAATAGGATCTACTTGAGAATATCTTTCCAACGAATCCGAAAAATTGAAATTTCATAACGGGAATCAAAAGATATGTCCAATTGAAAATTCTGAATAGCCGCTATGGAATTCAGGCCCTTAAAAATGGAAATTTTGCAAACAACCTTGGATTTCGACGAAACCACTTTTGTTGGATCCGTGATGTCAAGTTATTGCTAGATTCCAAATTTCATAATTTTTCGAATCAATATGTGAGCGTGGCAAAGGAAAACGCGTTTGACCAGTTTAAGTTGATTTTAACCGACTGGAAATTGGCCATTTTTCAAACGGTCTCAGAATTTGATGAAACTAGTTTTGTTAGGACCGTGTCGTCAATACGAATCTAGAAATATTTTTTCTTGAATTTTCTGAGTTAGTATGTGGCCTCGGTAAATTGAAATGTGCGTTTAAATTGAATATATAAAGATTTATATTTTAATTTGAATCAAAACTGATCGTAACGATAGGATTGGCTTACGATACATATCCCATTGTGTTCGGAATGGGGGTAATTAGCTAGGGGCAACAGTCGTTAGGTCTCGTTCTGAGTTTGATTGAAAATTCAACTTTTTGAAAATCAAAGGAATAAAATAAAAATTAAATTATAATAACCCCCTCCTTTTCTCTACCCTTTTGGTCAACCCCCCTGGTACTCCATTCGTTCATATTGAAAAGAAAAAAAACCCGAAGTCTCCCTCGCAACCGCCCCACATCACCAGGCGATCGCCGCCTCCGGCGAGACAGCGCCGCGCCCGCGACCCGACGCCCTCTCCTCTCTTCTCTCCCTCTCTCTTCCTTCCTATTCGAAGTCGCACCCACCCTCAAACCCAGCGAGTTCCTCCAGCACCCCCTCGCCACGGCAACACCGCTCAGGCAGCCGCCCCTCCCTCGGATGATCCTCCTCCCCTCCGTCGTTTTCCCTTTCTCCGAACCCAACACAGCCCGCACCCCAAAACCCTGAAAGCCCGCTGCCGCCCAAATCAACCCCAAACCGAACCCTAGGTTCGCCACCACCACTGCATTGGCTCCGTCGAGCTGTAGCACCCAAATGTGAGTTGTCTTCGCTCTATTTTTATTTATTTCTATTTGAATTTGGTTAGGGAAAAATTCGATTTTTATATATTGAATAGCATAGTAAAAATTCGATTTTTATATATTGAATAGCAAAGTAAAAATTCGATTTTTATATATTGAATAGAAAAGTAAAAATTCGATTTTTATGTATTGAATAGCAAAGTAAAAATTCGATTTTTATATATTGAATAGCAAAGTAAAAATTCGATTTTTATATATTGAACAGCGGAAGTAAAAATTCGATTTTTATATATTGAATAGCAAAGTAAAAATTCGATTTTTATATATTGAATAGCAAAGTAAAAATTCGATTTTTATATATTGAATAGCAAAGTAAAAAATTCGATTTTTATATATTGAATAGCGAAGTAAAAATGTGATTTTTATATATGTAGTGAATACGGATGACGAAGGTGATGAAAGAAGAAACGATGAAGATTTCCTACATATGAAGAGTCGCGGCGTTGGATTTAGCTATCTGTGAGAACTTCTCACCTTTTAATTTAATTTTCTAGTTAAAATATACACTAGGATGCAGACGGTGTTTAGTAGCACCCGACACCCGTCGTCCACAGACCATGGACGGCTTGTATGCTTGTTTGTTTGATTTTGATGTGTAGTTGATTGTGTGATGTGAAATGAAATAAAATATTTATATAGTTGAAATAAAATATTTATATAGTGGAAAATATTTTATAGTTAAAAATAGAATTTTTAACGTGTATATGAAAGGAAATAAAAATAAACAAATCGAACGATTTGTTTATATACACACATTTGACTGATATTGATTGGTACGATAAATTTTACACATCGCCCAACGGCACAAATAAAATCTGTGTTTGATTGTTTGAAAAGCCCACACGGGTATTGGGATGATATATGACATACACTAGTCCCAATAATTAGTTGTATGTCGATCGATTGATGGATAGACTGTTATGAGCGTTAAATATTTATATTTGATGCTTATACAGTGTAGAATGCACTTTGGATGATGGTTGATTATTCATCGTTGTTATGGTATACATGTATTGTAGAAAATCCATATAATTTACATTATATGGTAATTGATTGGGCCTCATTCCATATTTGAAATAGAAATATTTGAAAAAGAAATATTTGAAATAGAATATTTGAAAATAAAAATATATGGAGCCGTGTTGATTAGATTGACGTCATTTTGACGTGAACGATATTTATATCGATTTTATTCATTTTATAATGAATATCGAAAGTGATTTCAAAATCTGATATTTTGAAAAGAATTTAAATTCGAATTAAATTGAATAGAAAGGAATTCGAATTGAAATTGAATATAAATGAATTCAAATTGAAATTGGATATAAATGAATTCGAATTGAAATTGAAATTGAATTGAAAACGAACTGAAATTGAATTAGAAATCAATTGGAATTGAAATCGATTTGAAATGAATTTAAACGAATTTATATTGGAATATTCAATTTTGATTTGAAATTGAATATGAAGTTGAAACCGTTTTGAAAATGAATTTAAAACGATTTATAAAGCACGTTTTGAATTTAAATCGACGAAGTATATATTATATATATTATATATATAATATAATGGCCTGAATAGAACGCGCCGCGCCGCGGCAGTTCGCGAATTTCGACCATTGACTTCGAATGGATATTGCGGGAGATCCGACCGTCGGGATTCTCCTAAAACCGGAACCGTTGGGTTCGTATCGAAAAGAGCTTTCTAACGAATATTTGAAATTTGAAATCTAACGGTTGGATTTGGAATTATGTCCAAATCAAATTTGGAAAAGGTCGCTGTAAGTGCAGTTCGATGGCCATTGATGGAAATCGACCGTATGGGCCTTGATAAAATTATTAAAAATATCAATAATTTGTGTAAAATCATAAGAAGTGATTTGTGAAGAATCGGGATGAAAAACTCCATATTTGAAAAGATAAAAATAGATTTTTATCGAAATGAACTAGTTTTGAACTAGAATTATAATTCTATTTATTTTTAAATAAATAAATTGGATTTGAAATGGTTTTGAAAATAACCAGAATTTCCAATAATTTCATTGGAATGGATTTGAATCAAAATTGTCTTCGGAATATTTTGATGTTGGATTTCGTGATTATACAGATGTTGTTATGGAAATTTGAAAGATATACATATATCGTTATTTCCAATACGATATCTGTTGGTCGCAGAATTTGATATTGAAAATAAGCCGATATATTTTCTATTCAGAGCCTTGTATTTAATATCAAATGTGATTTGGGTTTGTCGTGAATGGTGTCTTCATTAACACTGTTCTTAAGCCCAGTTGAGAAAAGATTAAATCTTTTTATTTAGATTTAATGAAGTGTACCAATTTAATGATATTTAATTGGAATTGAATTGGTATTGATTTTTGGGTTTATCGTGAACAGTGTTTTAAATAACACTTGTTCTTGAACCCGATAATTAATAGAATGTGATTTTTGGTTGTCGTGAACGGTATCTTCAATAATATTGTTCTTAGACCCAAAGGAGTTAAGAAAATCAGAAACTAAATGGAGATTAGTTAAGTTGAATGGTTTCTGGGGTATTGATCTGATGTTGGCTTCGGCCTTCGGGGTTAATATTTTGGGAATTGCTCACTTGCTAATTTACGGTTAGGGACTGATTGAAATATGATGTGATTTTGGGTTTATCGTGAACCGTGTTTTAAATGACACTGATTCTTTAACCCAGTCAAAGATTAAAACTAAGTGGAGTTTTAATGAATCTTTAATTAGATTGAAAGGATCGAGAATGGAGTATCACCAGTTTTGCTCCAGGCGATAGTTAAATCTTTAATTAGATTTAAACGTGAAATGGTAATTAAATTTACCGATAACACCGTGGTGTTAGATATGAAGTAAGACCCGTTTTAATTCATGGGATGAATAGGTTGGGACTGGGAAATTAAAACCAATGATTACTTCGGTAAGGTTCGCTAATCCCGATTAGTTTGAATTGGTATTCAAAAGCAGATTAAAGAATAAATTTAAAAGAGTTTATCTTTGATAAAATTAATGGGAACCTTTCCCTATGAATGTGAAATTTAGAAACTAACTGTCGGTTAGCTAAGCAGAATGGTTTTCTGGATATTGATCTGATGTTGGTTTCGGCCTTCGGGGTTAATATTTGGGGAACTATTCTCTGGTTAATTTACGGTTAGTGACTGATGAATTGGAATGAGGCGTATGTTGTGTTACACTTGTTTATAATATACGCGAGTTATTCGGAAAGACCGGGTTTATCCCATTCTGAATAACTGATACGACGATAAGTCGAAGATGAAGACGGTGGTCGAAGACCGGAGGTCTTCACGTCGTTTGGATAATTACTGATGATCTTGATTGGGCTGTACACCCAAGAAGATGGAAATAGTTGGTGATCGTCCAGACGTATTTGGAGATCGATGGATATGCGGGGTACTAGGTGCCTCCGGTTTCGTTCAGACCCAGAACGGACTTGTAAATGGACTATGTGTCTGACATTGGATTTCAGTCTGTGTGATTGATTTCTATTAAATATATATCTGTTTGGCGGCGGAGAATTTATTCTTTTGCTTAACGCCCTTCTCTGAGACGTACGAGCTCAGGGGTTATATACTGATGGATATCAAACGCATAGAGTGAATTGCCTGTGTGGCATGCCTAAGTGGCGAATGATCGAGGCTTCTGTTGAAAAGCAAAGTCTTGTGGTTGATGATCGAAGCACGACCTTTGTGGCGTAGCTTTGTGTAACGTTTACTTCGCGAATTTCACACCCGGTGTGAACCAGAAACGGGAGAGGACCTCAGGGAGGGCATGCGTTTCCTTCTAGTAAGAAGTGACGTCAGTGGTTTTACACGCCCTGACGAGTTTGACTTATGTGGTTGTTGCTGTTGCGAGGCGCCTCGGATATATCGGTCGTTCTCGAACCGATGGAGTCATTTAGTTGGCTCATTGACACCCCAAAGGGTGGGGAAACGCATGTTCAGGCATTTTAATCCACATAGGTGGACCGGCCCTGACGATCCAAAGGTCACTCGAGCTCTGACCTGAGACATGGACTAGAGCGTCTCGAATCGGTAGAGGACTATCTTTTGCCTCGGTTCATAGATGGAAATCCACTTTCCAAATACGTGACTTTGCGGTTTTATTTGTAAACCTATATATGGCGACATTGTGGCATGGGACGCTCATGTCGCCTATGATTGATACTTATGATTTGAAGTTGTTTTATACACTATGCACTTATAGTAGTATCAAATGATTCGTTTTAAACGTACTAAGCATGTTTGGCTATTATAAGAGAAAACCCTATCCCCCGGCTTGCGTTGCATTATGTGATAGGACCTGGGTCTTATAATAACTTCATTTTTCCAAAAAGCATCGCGTTGTTTTGTTTTATGCACTGGTATTCTTGGGAGGAAACCCGTTCCGTGTTATACGGCGTGGTCCCTTGATTTGCCTAACTTTAAAAATAAAGATTAACAACTGTTTTAGTTCTCACACCAGTCCCATGACTGACCTGGAGTTTATTGTTTTAACTTAAACTCTGGGTGCCCTTATTTTGACACGGGCAGCTAGTAGTTTTGGTTTTGCAGATTTATATTCACAGGATCCTGGTTTACAGCTGGAATGATATCTGGAAAGCTTTGTATTCGTATATCTCTTCTAGTTGTGTATTGTATTATTTTCCGCTGCTATGTAATGTATTGTAATCTCTGATATTTCTGTGTAATATTGATTCTTTTATACTCTGTATAATCTTGTAATCTGATGCATTGTTGTAATATACAATGAAATGTTCTTCCGTCTGCGTTCTGTTGTGGCTTGTCCTCGAACTATCCGCGCTTTCCTCACCGGGGAAGTTACGGGTTTTTACACCTATGTACAGTTAATTTTATTTAAACGTCTATGGTCATAGCAAAACCAGTTTACAATGTGTATTCATTCAATTTTTAAGACATATACTGATCAAATACACGAACACATGGACGGCGCTCGACTAGTCGCGACTAGTCGTCGACTAGTCTGCTAATCGAGATCAAACCATCGACATGAGGTCTCGACTTGCTTTTTGTATGAATTTAGGCCTTATGTGTAGAAATTAGTCGATTAATCGATTCGACTATGTTGTTATCAATTCCCAGTGAAGTATTTGTACACAAACACACTGATCGGCTACCGTTAAATTACACAAACACACTGATCGACATGATATGCCCTTCACTGTTATTGGTGTCCAGTGAAATTAGACAAGTCCAAAATATTGAAATTATCATCTAATCCATTATATTTGTAATGTGATTCCCTCAACTATACATCCAACTCTGATTCATACGTTCTATAACATCCAATTACTCATCATCGCACATTTCAAACTCAGATATACCCTACGACGTTGATTTTTTGTTAGAACCGTTGTTGTTATCACTTTTTCTACTAGAATTAACATTCAATGGCACATTATGAACATACTCTGAATACAATCTTGTAAAGAAGAGGCATTATATTTCATATTTTGGACTGATTCTACAACAAGATAAATCATTGGAAACCAAAACTCAATTAGTTTCATTTATATCTGTATTAACATACGCTTAGCTCTATATTCATGTTTGCATCTCAGTCACAGTGAGTTACAATGTCGATCTACTGTCCAGCTATGAAGTATTTGTAACTTGTTTCTTGTATTTTATAGACAGTCCTGTTGGAGATTATAGTGCTTTTGTGTTGCTGGAACTCAGGCTGCAGGCTATATATCATAATTCAGTTTTGCTGCCAAATGAAACTTGAACTCCAGGCTGGCTACCACGCTCAATCTTCCCGGCCTCGACTGGAGTTTTATCATGTTGTTATCTTTTTACCTCATTTTTGTTACTTCATAACGTGATGAAAATCTTTGACAGTTTCTTTTTATTGTATATGTTTGTATGTACATCGTGTTATGACAAACCTTTTAATGCTTTGAGTATGTATATATATACATATACATATATATATGTATATATGTATGTATATATTGTGTTATTCGTGTGTATACTTTGTGGTATGTATGCTCTGTGTTATGAAAGATATGTGCTACAGTTTCTGTTTATATATATATACACACACATATATGTGATATATATACATGTATATATATGTGTGCGCACACACACATATAATTAGACATGGTCAAAGACCATGTCTGATTAGACTTTAGATACAGCTAAGAGTCGTATGTTAATAGTAGTGAGATACGGTTTGTAGTCATATCTAATAATTTAACATGCCACTTTTTGATACGGCTTTTTACCGTGCCTAACTGCTTTAGATACGGCTAAAAAACAATTTAATTAGCATATATGGTGTAGTGTTCACATACTTGATAGTCCAATCTCAAACTCCAATAATACGCAAACTCATATTATAAGGAATACTGTTTCCGAATATGTGACCAAACAATTTATTTCAAAATAATTATGGTTTCAAAATGATTTATTTAATTTCAAAATAATTTATATTTTTAAAGCACGCTATCTCTAAAGTGGTTATAGCGACGATTCTACCCATTCTATGATATTGATATCCTATCCGTAATGAGTTTTAAACCCGATAAGCTAAGTTTTATCAAACCAAAGCTCTAATATCAGATTTGTAACGACCCGCCTTTTCGACTGCTTTAAGTCAGCAACTAAAGTAACTCGGACCGTTCGAAATAGCAAATTATTATTGCTTATGGGCTTTAAATAGAATCAACATAGAATCATAGAGTACAATTTCTTACAGCGGAATAATTTTTATACAAAATATCAAAGTCGGACAATCTTAACTAAGCGGAAAATACATAGCTTTTAAATAAGTAAATTTACAGATTTTCAAACCAGTGCATGCACGTCATCACGTGTCTCTAACTTCGATAACTGAAATCTTTAAGTTCCAACACTAGGTCTGACCTGAGCGTTTACGCAAAACACAAAAAACACTCGAATCAGGATTAACTTTATTCAAATAAATAAACTTCAATAAGACACTAAAATATAATAGTTAATCCTAACTTAAACGAGAAATTATTAAATTTGCTGAATGAGTTTATGCCAAATACCAAAGAGAAAACTACCAAATAAATTTTGATAGATTTGAAGTAACTTGGGATTAAAAAAAACAAGGCAGTGTGTATACATTTATCCGGTTCCAAGCATGAATTTCCAGAACAACGTAGCATAAGTTATAAAGGTTGTGACATAAGCATGGCACGCAAATAGTGGCCAAGCAGTCAGGTTCTTCCAGGGTGATTATATATATATATATATGTATGTATGTATATGTATTATGCAAACTACCCACAATGCAACTTCACTTTATATATATACACACACACACACATACACACACATGAACACGTATTATAAAGCAAGATGTAGGGTGTTCTTAAACTAACAGGAGCATTGTAGTACTAAGGCTACAAAGAAAAGGGTAAGCAAATATGGTGTACTTGGAGGTTTACAACATGGCAGAACAAGGTTAGTAACTTCAACACATGCACGTAAACAAATATGGTCAGTGACCCAAGGTCAGCAGATTAAGGAAAGTTCACAATTTCCGAACATAATAAGGCAACAAAGAAAATGGTGGTGAATAGCAAGTGACAATGTTACATGCAAAAGTCAACAGCATATCACAATGGCCAGCAGACATATGCGAGCAACATGGGGTGACAGTGAGTACAAACTCAAACCCAACAATTTTAGGACATCATAGCGTTATGAATAATATTTCTAAATGACATGTAGTATGCAAAATAAATGGTACAAAACATCTTTAAGTGATCAAAACAAGGGTGAAGCAAAAATTGAAGATGGTCAAATAAGGACGAAGTAAACAGCAGCTCGAAATGATCAAGAAATCAAATAGCTCAATCCAGACTCACTGATCAACTTCATTACAACATGATAGTAACAAATCTGTCCAATATATGAAGTACAAGAACAAGACAAGCTCAAAGTGAACCAAGCCATAAGTGTTAAGCCTCAATCAATAGTAATGGACTGGCCGAGCAAGAAGGCCAATAATATGAAATAGATCGCAAAAGGGTACATAAATGCAGCAGTCCATATGTATATCACATATATATATATATATATATATATATACAAGCCACAAAACAAGAGGAACAAACTATAAAGGAATACGATAGACCCAAGGAAGTGCACAATAAAGCGGGTAAGCTGGATATAGCAATCATATACACAAGGCAACATGTATATTTAAATATGTATGTATGCTGAAATATGCATATACGTATACAAGGATGTATAACACATGTTAGCCCCTACATATATACATGGTCAAGTTCAACATCAATAGGTAATAGACAGAGCATGACAAAATGTGGCAGCCAACACAATAAGGAACGGACTACTGCATTTCATCATAAATCAATGTCGAGATGCTTGAAAACATGGTAATCGTGAGGTAAACTCCCCTAAGCAGCGCAGGATGAAGGGGCAAAAAGCAATGGCGACCGACTTCGACTCTGGGTTTGCTAAAGAAACTACTGCGATTATGACAAAGACGAAGGTAGAGAGAGGGGCGAAACGACGCTTGATGAGTGGCAGTGCTTCGATTTGACGATGGCGGTGGTTTTGATGGAGGTGGAGGCGGTGCGGTGGTTGATTTTCGATTGAAGTAAAGTGCAATGGTGATTTTTTTGAAGTGGCGGTGGCGATTTTACTGTGAAGGGAGGACATGAATTTGGGAAAGTGGATTTAGGGTAGATGGAATTATTGGCTGAGGAAAAATGAAAAGGGAAGGGAGTGATGAGCGGAGAATGAAAAGAGGAAAGTAGGGTTTAAGTTTGAGAAAAAATATGTGGTCCAAATGTAACGACCCATATTTTATGGTATTTAAAAAAATTTGTTTAATTATTTAAATAATGGTTTGGTAATTTAAAATGACCGAAATTAAATAATATTGAATATTTAATTAATATAAATAATAGAACAAAATATTTAATTTCCGAAATAGTCAGAAATAGTGGAATTCACAATACTGTGTGAATTGGATCATTTAAAATATTTAATTCAGTTTAGAATTTGATTTAGAAAAACGAATATATTATATAAACGGTAGTTGAACGTATAATTATATTATAATTAAAATCGAGCTCGAAATGGCGCGGCAGTTCGTAATTTGGCGATTTGAACTTTAATCAAATATACAAAATTCGTTTTAAATCGGGTTTCTGTGAAACAAGAAACGTTTGGAGCTGGTGAAGTATATTTTTCTAATGGAAGAGAAAATTCGAGATTTCGTCGTGAAGATTGTGAGTTGTGTCCAAATCAAATTTTCGAAAAGTCGCTATGGAATTCCTTTATAATATATAACGATTTATTTGTATTATAAATGGATTTTTAAATATAAATTGAATACTGGTTTAATCTGGATTTGAAATGTCGAATTATATTCAGATATGTTTATTTTGGAGCTGCGTAATATTCTATGTGAATATATACGATAATATTTATTTATAAATATTAAATTTAATTATTTTTAAATATATTAATATTTAAAAGGGTTTATTTAGAGCTTTAAAAATACCCAGTTTGAAAACCGAACTCCGTTTTTGATGAAACCAATTATGTTGGATCCGGAATATTAAATTATTGTTAAATTTCAATTTCTGTGATTTTTGGAGTCAGTATATGGCCGTGCGGAATTTAAATGTGAAAAACAGTCGATAATTTGACCTTTAAAAATACGCTGTGTGAGCAAACGAAGTCGGAATTCGACGAAACAAGTTTCGTTGGGTCCGTAAAGTCAGACTTTAGCTGCATGTCCATTTTTGTCGAAATTGGATATCGTATGAGGTCTTACGAAATTTAAAATGCTTAACGAAGTTAACGGGTCAGTATAAACTAATAAAATATTGAATAAAAATATATTATAATCTTTCTATAAGTAGCCACTCTCCTTAAACCTAATTATATTCTCTCCACGGTCAAAATGATGCCGCCGGTCTCTTACCCACAAAAGCAGAGATATTCTTCTTCCTAAAAATTCATATTAATTCAAACTAAAATCATGGAAATTATATCTGTGCAATCCCGATGAGATTATCTTCAATTCTATACCTATATGAATGGGTTCGATGTCAGTTTGTCCCTTGAAACTTTCACAGCGTTCTAGGGTTGATTTATTTTGGTGAGTTTGAAGCAATAATACTCGTTGTGGTTGTGGTATTTGAATTGAGTGTAAAGAGTAGTATCGATTGAGTTTTTTTGGGAATTTTTCTAAATAAAAAATGTCGATCTTGTTTTTGAGAAGCAACAGAACTCTGGTGATGGACTCGCGAAGGTTGGCGCGAGGTTATGGTGGATGGGCGGGGGTTGATGCTCGCAGGATGAGAAGTTAAACGGTGGTTGTCTCGATGTTTGATGTCATGGAGAATCGAAGGTGGAAATATGGGGTAAAGTTTCAGAGGGCCTCCGTTGTTTTGCATGAGCAAATACAGGAGGAGCGAGTACTTTATGTTGGGAAGGAAGATGGATTCCTGTTGATGCGGTTTGAATGGTTAACGGGTTGAAGGGGATGGGCCTTTTGATTAAAACGTTAAGGCTTGGAAATTTATAAGAAAAGAAAACAAATGAAAAAGTGCCAAAGGTGGGAGACATGAATTAACTATAGGGCTGGGGTTTTGTGCATCACGGCAGCGTGTGAATTAGCTCGTGGGGGAAGCAAGGATGGGTCTGGGTCTACATAAACTTGGGTGGACTGGACGGGCTGACTTTCAAAATGGAAAAGCCCAAAAAGAAAAAGAAGCATATTTGGTTTGTTATTACGGAATAGAGAAGAAGTAGGGATTGAAGAAGCCAACCATAACATTTTCTTTTAGCAGCGTGTAAGTCAAACAGAAAAAGGGAGCGGTGGATCCAGTTCAGATGTAAGCGAGTGGGCCGTATGGAATAAGGTGAAGCCCAAATTGTTTAATAATAAATTTAAGTCTAGTTTAAATTCAATAGCATATAAACTGATTTATATTGTATTTCACTCATACGTTATCAGAATTTCGTAAACTTGGATCCATTAGGATCGTATGGACGGTGGCTACACAATGGAACTGACTGGGAGTGAGTTGGAGCTCGTTACAATTTATAGCGAAATAAATTGTCTGTCTGAATCAACCGACAGTTATCGTTATTTAACGATGACTGTTCAATGTGAGTAAATCTCACTAACTCTGTACAGTTTATATTTTTATAAATATAATCTAGCATTGATAAATGATGATTGATTATTGTGTGTTGATTGTTTGGTTGAATTGCTGATTTATTGGTTGAAATTGTAGATAATGATATGTATATAAATCGTTAGTCAATTATTGAGTCTGTTTATCAGAATATTTCATATTGAAATGAAATCTATGTTATGTATATTGTTTAACATCTGTGGATGCAGGGAGACAGGTTGGAGGGATCCGATTGGATTCCTCAACATTTATATTATTGTTTTTCATATATTGTGATATATGATGTGATATAAAATCTGTGATTGATTATGATGACACTGGTCATGTTATTTGGTATTTTAAATACCATATGAAATACTGGAATGTAAAAAGGGAATTTTCAAAGTATATTTTGAAAAGAAAAAATATATAAAATCAATGGATTTTATATAAAAGGAAATATTTATAAAATCAATGGATTTTATATAAATGGAATATTTATTTAGAAAATAAATAGAGTTATCAAAAGAGAATTATTTGGTAAATAAATAGAATTATAAAAGGAAATGAGCGAGATATAAAAGAATTATGGGAGATTGTTTAAAGTGGATATTAAGTAGAAAACTGTTTTAATAAATAGATTGAGAAGATTAATTTATAAATAATGTTTTATAAATTAAATAAAATATTTATCATTTGATAAACAATATATAAGACTGAGTTTATATAGAGAAGTAGGAATCGGTTTTAACATCGATGTTTTTAATGGAATTTGAGCAGCATTTAAAGGGTAATTATAAATGGGATTATAAGTGTTAGAAGAATAAAATGAGATTTTATATGAATAAATTCTATAATTAGAAGTATAAATAGAAATTGGATTTAGGATATCGTTTTTAAATACGACATCAAACTGTTTTAATTATATAAAGGAATGTTATTCACATTCGATGTGAAAAAGGGTTTTAAATAAATATTTTGCAGATAAAAATATTTATAAAGGAATTTGGGGTTTGAATTAGGAATTTAAATGGAATTACTGAAATTAGAAACTGACTAGAATTTAGTTGAGTTGAATGGCTTTTTGGGTATCGATCTGATGTTGGTTTCGGTCTTTGGGGTTTATACTTGGAAAGTTGTTCTCTTACTAGTTTACAGTTAGAGACTGATAGAGATGGGAAGATATTGATGCATGAATCAGAAATGGAAACGTTTTCCAAAGTTAATAACGTATATTTTCTTATTTTAGGAAATAAGGAATTTATGAATATATGAAAATGATAAATGGGAAATTGGGAAATGAAATGACGATTGGTCGGTAAGATTTCCATTTGGAAATACGACCGTTATTTGTACACATGTTTTCCTTTGATAGTTAAATCACTGACTATCAAAGATTTTGACTATCTCCGTTGTCAATACGGAGAGAACGGGATCAGATTCATTATCTGAAAACTACTCTGTATAGGCGTTAGCGTTGCGATCAAATATGATGAAGATAATTGAAGATGGAGTTATGCAAGGGTTGTCCTGTTTACAGAATAGTACCTTCGGTCTGTCCAGTCCCAGGACGACCTGTATGGAAGAATGTCTGACAGAGTATGTTTAATAGATCGCGTAAGTTGATCTCTTCAAACGTATTTACGTTTGGTGGCAGAGGAATTTGTTTCTCTTAGCTGTTTACCCGTGATATGTTTGGAGAAATCAACTTGTGATTTAGCGGGTATGATGATGTGACATTCAAAGTGAGTGAAGATGTGGTTTGAAAAGGATACGTTATGCCTCTAGCCTCACAACCGAGGAAAGGTATAAAATCGGGTAGGTCGCATGGCTAAGTGGTTAGCTTCCAATCAGGGTGTATTGTCACCTGATCTAGAGAAATTCCATTTACTTCTATAATCTATTTCGATGCTGTCTCTTTCGGGAAACAGTTGCTGATTCCAACCGTTGGTGATAACACATTCGGTACACTCAAGCGAAATGAGTGACCGGTCATGTTTAGCTTGGGTTGCAAGATGTTCTTGTTGAACCTGGTGTATTCCTCTCCAGAGATACACTGTCGGAAGGTGGTCCCATACCTTGCCAGTTGGAATTCATTATCCAATAAGCGCTCATGGTTTTTGATTATATATTATATATGTGGAACGTGAGATGAAAGTGTTCCACTAGATTGCTATTTATTTGATTTAGATATTATTATAATATCAGAAGAGTATGGATGTTTAAAAGAATGTTTTGGTTTATCGTGAGGTAAAAACCATCCATGTTTATGTGTGGATCGGTCTTACGATTATCCTTTCTTTTAAAAGGATTTTAAAAGTTAAACAAATGTTTGGAGTTTACTCACACCAGTCACATGACTGACCCAGAGTTTATTTTTGTTTTGTTTTCCCTAAACCCTTGGGCGCCTAATTTTGTACAAGCAGTCGAGTAGTCGGGATTTTACAGATACTTGAAGAGCTGGAGCAGGAGGCTTTAGGATTATATAGCTATTGTTTATTTCTGTTGTGTTGTAAGTGTTATACTCTGATAATGTTACTATATACATATACAGATTTTATTTCAAAGTTATGTATCTATTATATATTGTTCGTTCCGCTGTGAGATTCATGTTATTCCGATGATGTTGTATGTTCTTCTTCTTCTATTCTAAGTTTCTATCTTATCTATTCTCACCCTCTAATTTCTTTCATGGACTATCCGGTATTTTCGATGCTTGGATAACCGACATTGAGTTTATGTCGATAACCAGGATCGCGAATCCCCCGGGTCATTGCAGCAAATTTCAGAAAAATGGGACAAGTGTTTAAATTTCAGCAAATTTTGTACAAGTGTCACTTTTGTTAAAGAATATTTCACAAGTGTACATTATATTATATTCAACTAAGCATACAAACAATACAAGTGTAACTTACATTTCAAATACAATACAACTTAAGTTAAATTAAAACCAAATTCAAATAAAATAAAATAAAATAGATTATAATTCTCAAGTTAAATTTAGAAATCAAAGTTTACAAATATTCAAATAATATATTTTAATTAGTCAAAATGTTAGTAATTTTCAATTTTCCATTTAGATTCAAAAATTGAAATTAAATTTATACTTACAACATTTATTTAAAACCAAGTTAAAATAGACTAGATTTAAAAATTCTAAATAATTTTCTAGTATAAATATTAATTTCAACAATAAATTTTAAACGTCGAAATTATTGGTTCGTTACAAATTTTTAGCTGCATTCATGGGTGTGGAAGAGAACAATTTTATTGATCTTGAGGAAAATAGACTACAAAGTTTCAATGGAGAATAAGAAGACGAAGAAGAAAATTCAACTAAGAGATGATTTAATCTTTACAGAGTGACTATATTTATATAAAGAATTTTTTATTTAGGTTTAAAGTAGTTGATTTATAACCATGAGTCCATGATTCAATGTCTCGTCAATTCTTCCAATTTATAGTCATGTATCCGACTAAGTTTCTAGTTTCCTATGATGTTTCATGCTCTTGGTAGTATTTCTTCTTTAGTCAGCTGATTACGGAATTGATTGGTCACATCAATCGTACATATCATTCTCTTTCTGATTTAGATAATTTATTTCTCTTTCTAATGTAACAAAAGAGACAATAAAATATCACCTGATTCTTCTTCACTTGGAAATAATCGATTTGTATCTTCTAAATCTTATTCATTGGAAATAACCGATTTAGGACATATTCAACACATTGGTCAGACTATATATGATCAACAATATTTAGCATAGATAACGATGGGTAATTAAAGAATACTGATAACATAAACTACTTAAGAGTATTTAGGATATATAACACACAGGTCAAACTTAGTCATACATCTAACTATAAGAACGTATGCATGTAGCAACTAATGTCAAATGATATCATCACCTATATAAAAGCACACCAAAGCTGAAATTATAGAATTGACGCTAATGGGTGAATCATATATATCCCAGCTATCATCATCTGAACCCAGAAACTATCGATAAAGAGTTACTACTAAGTATAATTAGATTAGCATGCATCTTGGCCAAATATATCTTTCAATCTCAGTATATAAAATAATATCATCCATAGATGTGTAATAGAACAAACAACTTACCAAATAACTAGAATCTTCCATATATTGGAAAGATATCTCAGACATAGACCCATCTCCTTATATATATATATATATATATATATCAAAGTCATCTAGTCCCCTCCAACAAGCATAATAGAGTCATCATAGTAGTGGCATATAAAACTAGTACTTAAAGATATGATACCGCTAAATATAAGCACGAAGTCATAAATCACGTCATACTGTGCAATCTATTTTTCATTGTGTGAGTGTTATCTACTTATGGTGAATAATCAAAAAAATTAAATCACAATGACTTCCCATACCACTATGAACATTTATTCACTGCTCATAAATCCCACTCAATCTCACACCATTCTATATAACAAGTCGTAAAAACAAACAAAGAAATATTACTGAAAGTCCCTACCATACGATAATATAAATATGTTTTTTTCTAATTTCTCATCATATATGATTTAAATACAACAGAATCATATAAAAAATGTCATCACGTATTCGTATTAAAATTGCGAATCAAAATCAACTGTGAATTATTCATATAATTATTGTTTAATAAACATAAAGAAATAACAAAATAGTATTGTTGAAATAACTATCCAAATAAATATAAAATATAAAAAATCAATATTTATTAATGAAACATGCACAACAATTTTATATAACAAAGCATGTACTAAGAGATAGAAATAAATTCACATCCTATAATAATATAAATAATTATTTAAATTCAATATATTTTTGTATTTATTGAACAACCATCTGAAAACCTAATAAATTTTTACTACTGGTAATATGAAACACTTTTCAAATCGATACTTAGAAATGACCATTCTCGTTATTTTTCATCTAACATAACAATTAATTCTTAAGAACAAACAACATATACATATTATAGAAATAACAAAGATTTAACTCCCTTTATATATTTATTATTAAAATAGATAACTTATTTCTCATTCTTTTATGTAAATAATCATTAATTAAACCTTCACTAATATTGTTTGCAATTTATTTCTTTCATTCTAAAATTACATATATTTTGTAAAATAAACATTATAAATAGGTTTTATTTCATCATTTATTATGGTTAAATATTAATTTAAATAACTATAAACATTGATATTAATTTAATCTATTTGTAATCAAATAATATATTTTCAAATTTTGAATTATATATATATATATATTAAAATTCCATCATTTTGAAACAATAATCAAATACCATTTAAAATAATACAACGAATTTTACTTTATTAACGTATTTCCCTTATATTCATACACACACACACATATATATACCTATATATATTCGTAATATTTAATAAGCTTATATTATAGTTTAGGTATGACAAAAAACAATTTTATCTTTTTTATTCGTAAACATAGACATGTTTACGTAATTCCATACAATTAATTCATTATACTAAATTACTAATTCAATCAATTAATTCAAATCAATAATTTATTCATCCAATTTAACAAGTAGATATATGGATGATTACGCATAAATATGTTATGTAGACACGGTTTTGACTAAGAAAACTCACCTAATTAATGCTAGAATTAGTGCGACTTCTATCTCATGTACTAGTCCTAGAGCACTTTGCTTTAGTGGTGATATCACAAAATCATCTATATCGTTGTGCACCACATTTCCATTTACTTAAATGCAACATAGTCCTTATTCAATCTATGCTGTCAGTCCTTGCTCAATATCAACATTGCAACTGCTAGTACATCTGTTAATCTTGTCATTTGCATTCCCTCTCACAATCCTTTTTTATTGTTAATCCCTTCATGATATCTCCAAATCAATCTCATGTCTTTCTTAATCACTCGAACTCGTGATGATCAAAGTCGAACAAACCATCAGGTTGCAATCACTCTACTTGGGCCCACACGCTCGTGTGACCCTTTCCTTTGCAATTTCTGATCTTTAAAGGGTCGCAATTCTCATTTTTTTTTAATAAAAGGAAGCCACTTTATTTTAGTTTGAGTATTAAGGCTCGAATTGGTTATGCAGATTGTGGATGAAGCAAGGGAGTGAGCTTCTAAAAAAGTTAACAAAGCGATAAAATTTAAATCGGCTTAGGACTATAATTTGGGCCTTATCATTTTGGTAAAATTTTCTTCTCTTCTTGTTATAAATTATTCTTGTATTAATTTATAGATAAATTCCCACGAAATATAATTCTGATTAACATATCATTGTTCGAGTTATAGTTCGGTAAGTAAGTAATTTGTTCAAGTGAGCGTCTACTTAATTTTTTTAATTTGATCATACATCACTCTATTACGCATTAACTTCAATTTATTTATTTATTGTTTTTCCATACGTTTAAAATTTGTATAAAACTATTTATCCTTCAAAATTTGTACTCGATTAAAATAATTTATTTGATATGGAACCCATTATAAACTGAATTCGAACACTTCTATTTTAATTAAATTTATTTATTTATATAAACTAAAAACCATGGTTGTTGTAGTTTTGTCCGCAACAATAGCCCAACAGTTAAAGACTTTGCTATGTGGTAACGACAGCGTGAGTTCGAAACCCGGAATGACATGTTAAGAGTTTACCAAGTGCATACGCTAAGATTAGTCACTTATGTGGTGCTTGCGGACCAGGCTAGGTGCATTAGGGAGGGTTTTACGACTACAGTCGGTTTCCCTCCTGAACAAATTCAAAAAAAAAAAAAAAAAAAAGGTTGTTGTAGTTTGTATACATAACACGGTCTATGATGCAATATGAAAGCATGCAGAGAAGAAGAAGATAATGAATAACTACAAAACAAGACAGAGGAATATGAAACTTCAATCTTTCATCATAAAAGTCAAATAAACCTATCATGTATAACGATACGTGTTTCGACAAGTAGAAATTCAATCTATTTTATTTTCTTCTTATCATTCTTAAAAAAGAGATGATAACAAACTGAACTTTGTAGCACATATTAAATAACATGGGTTGAAAGATTGTTGATACAAAATTGAGTTCCACATTTTTGACTAATAAGAAGTAAATGGCGATGCACTTGATGTCTTTCTTTCCATTCAAAAATGAACTCATTTCCCAATAATTGGAAACATGATCTCACATTTCATCATTACTAACAATCAATCTTTTGCATTTGATTGCTGCATGTAATTAGTACACAAACCGCATTTTGTTTTCTTATTTGATTTCATGTTGCATTTCACAGTAAAAGCAGCTTTTAGAAAAAAAATTGATAAGTAATGTTACCATTCCTTGGTAATGATTTTTTATTTATAACGTACATTTTCCTAGGTATTTAGTGATTAGAGATAGAGACACGTAGAAAAGACTAACATCGAAATAACAACTTAAGAAATCACTAAGGATTTTGTGTTCCATATTGATTGCATTAAAATTTAACTGGAAGAATTATTTTAGTAGCATCCTATATTTGTTTCACCATAGTTTCTAACAGACATTTTTGTATTCAACTGCAGTTGTGATATGTGTTTGTGAAGAGCATCATAAAAATGATATTTGTCAGCAATTTATTGTATATCGAAATACTTTAAGCTTGTAAGAATGGTTATCGATTGTTAAATAACCAGTGTTGCATCTTGTTCTACAAAAGCTACTAATCGAGAGATTGTAATATGCATTCTTCTTTTGGTCGAGATGTATTATCTATCGTTATGTATGTGTTTACGCTACTGGCCTATCGATTGTGTACTTTCTTCTATTTACTAAGAAATATATTAGTTTATGTCGATGTTTAACCGGTGATTAAACAACCTTAAAATCAAACGAGTGCCAAAGAAATCATTTGATTAACAACCATGCTACATAATTTGATTCTATAATTCATTTATGAATTAGGAAGAAGTTTTGAAAATTTCCAGTTTTGTACACTTCGTAGAGCAAAAAAGTCTTATCACATAAAGTCTTACGTGATTACGTAGTTTTAGCATGTTCATTTACTATCTAACACAAACCCAAAGCTACTTTTAGTTAGTTTGTTATACCTCAAGTGATATAGACCACCTTTTGTGTTCAGTGATAAAAGGCAAAACAATGATTTTAAATAGCTAGGTAGATTCAACACATAAGCACTAATATGTCAACTGATTTTTGTTTACATAAAAGCTTGATTATAGATGTCTTTGACAAAATCAATAGTACCGTATGACATATGAGAAAATATATTTGTCAGATATAAACATGTTGCCACATATTAACTAATATTAATAAAAAGAATTATAGCATTTTCCGAGCGGGAATATACTGAACCAAACAATCGGTTTCCCTTTGCGATTCAGTTCAGAATTCTTAAAGTCATCCAATATTTTATACCTTTATGTTTCGTTGGACTTAACCTTACGGTCCTACCGTTGCGTGATTGCATTAGTATAACAGGTAACTGCATTGATGATGATAATAACATAGTTGCATTTTGAATTTAATAGAGATTCAATATTTAAACACGTAATCGGTAGATTGATTACATTTAGAATCTACATAATGTACTCATCTATTTTTCTAAATAAATAATTTTATGGATTTAACTCATGGTATCATCTATTTTTATTTTAAAACTCGTTTCATTTAATGATAGTATCGACTATTTTGATTTTAAAAAGGAAAAAGAAGAACGAGACAAAAAATAATAACAAATCCAGCTAGGGGAATAAGAGAGGGGGGAAAACATGTGAATCGTCCAGAAAGGACATGGTTCTTGCAGCAGTGATAGTATCGACTATTTTGATTTTAAAAAGGAAAAAGAACAAAACAAAAAATAATAGCTAGGGGAAAAAGAAAGAGGGAAAAAACATGTGAATTGTCCAGCAAGGACATGGCTCTTGCAGCTGCACCTCCTTATCTTAAACCCTTGTTTCCCCGGGCCTTGGTTACTAAAACGAGCAGAAACCGGACTAAGTTGTAAAAGTGCGATAATATAAATTAAATACAAGAGTATCCGGTTCCATTCACATAACAAACTGCAGCGGATCAGGTCAATCGATTTGTTTAGTGATCGGAAAATTAATTTTGCGTGGGAGAAGAGCCACTAATTGCAACAAAACTCTGTGTTTTAATCGTTTACGTTGTTTAATAGGAGGAATAATAGTAAGAGGGGAGAGTAGGAAGACTCATAGAGATAGTAGAACAAAAGGGGCGGCCTTTGCTATGGTGGATCCAGGTACCGAAACCTAGATTTTGATTTATCTATGCTTATCAGGACTTTTTATCCGGAAACAACTGCTGATTTTGCAATTGAGTCGGCCAATGACTCAGAAATTTTAGTTGAAGAAAATTTTCGATATGGAGTACTGGAATTTGGGATGAAAGCGAGAAGATAAACAATTTTAGAGGAAGAAGACGAAATCTTCGGTTATTTGCAAGGGATTCTACTTTTTTAAGGCTTTGATTGGATTCTTGACCAATAATGCTGGTTTATTATCTCACAAAAACTGATTTTTTAAATCTTGGATTCTGATGAGAGCCATTATTGGACGCTGGGATAGGTTAGATCATGTTGAAACAGTTAAGTTCGATATTTGTGCATGTGCCAAACCTGATCTGTTGAAAGAAACCATGTTTTGAAGATGCTAGTTTCATCCGTGGCCCCTTCAAAATCTTACATTGCAAGTAGCCTTTTCCAAAAAGCTACGCCCTTTAATTTTTGTGCGAGTCCTAGAGAATCGACCCATATTGGGATGAACTAGTCAATTTTTTTTTGTGTTTTGAATATTTCTACTTTTGCATCCATCTCCAGTTTGCTCAATTTTTTACAGTTAAGAGTGTTAATGGATTACGCTTTTATATCCCTGTTGATTTTGTTCTGCTGGTTCTTTAGTCACTTCTTGATTATGAGGATTTTTTAGAGTACTTAAGACCATTCATGGCAAAATCAGAAATATATTCCGGAGTTGTACCAAAATTTGCCAACTGTTGTTTGTTCATACCGAACTCATTTTCTAATAGTTTTAAATCTTCAGAATAATGAATGCGAAGCATACGTCAGTAAGTCAGTAAACCAAAAAAGTTTGATCTGAAACATTAAAAATACGATAAAGCTACAGTAAATAACCTTTATTAATAAATCTACTTTTTGGCATTTTAATGCTTATTTAAGAAGTATTAGGTATGAAATTTTGGGTTAATATCAAATAATATTGAAATAGCTTTGATACATTGGTTGGTAAGGTATAATTTATATATGGTAATGTCAAAATATGCGAATAATCTCTTTTAGCGTTGTAAACCGTTGAAAGATTATTTGGTTGAAATACAATATAAAGGATTTACATAACTCAAGAGTTTTGTTTTTATATGATTGCCAAACATTGTCATTATCATATTAGTATCGTCATTATGTTGGCTAATATTATCATTATATTGGCAAATGTCATCATAGTAGATATTTTGTTGATCGACATTTTAATTAATATAGTCATACATAGTAGATATTTTGTTGATCAATATTTCAATTTATAGTTTGAAAAAAGCAATGTTTAAAGTTTGATGTTTCAATGCATCGCTAGCGTATCTATTAATTATGTTGATGTTTGTTTCAAGTATGTTTCTTCCATATAAGTAATGATTTCAAAAATAAAATAAAATAAATCTTGTTTTATGTTGCAACCCATTTTCTCTCTTCTACTATAATGAAAGCAATACAAAAAAAAAAAAAAAAAAACCTACATTGCCGCGCGATTTGTTTTCTCCCAACTAAAAAAGACAATTGGGAAACAATTTTTAAATTTTGCTTTGAAAACTACACAAAATTATAGTCTTTTGATGACTAATACTTCAAACATAACAAGGGTGCCTAATTTAAGAGTATGCATCGGCAAATATTGTCGTTATTATATTAGTATCGTCATTATGTTGACTATTATTGTTGTTATATTGACAAATATCGTCATTCATAGTAGATATTTTGTTGATCGATAATTTAATCAATATCGTCATACATAGTACATATTTTGTTGATCAATATTGTAATTTATTGTCTGAAAAAGCAATGCTCAAAGTTTGATGTGCTTTTTGTTGATCGATAATTTAATCAATATCGTCATACATAGTACATCACCAACATATCTATTGCTTATGTTGGCGTTCGTTTCAAAAAAAGTTTCCATGCAAGTTCGAAATGGAAAATGGAAAAAAAACGTGACTTATTTTATGGCGTATTCTACTATAATGGAAGTAATACAAAAATAAACTTATACTGTCGTGTCATGGGAAGTTAAAAAAAAAAAAAAAAAACTCAAAATCAAATTTATTTTTGATGACTAGTACTTCAAATATAACAAGGATTTGCATAACAGTTTTGTTTTTATATGTATTGGCAAGTATTGTTGTTATTATATGTATTGGCAAGTATTGTTGTTATTATATTGGTTATTGTTATATTGGCAAATATCATCACTCATAGTAGATATTTTGTTGATCGATATGTTAATCAGTATCGTCATACATAGTAAATATTTCATTGATCAATATTCTAATTTATAGTTCGAAAAAAGCAATGCTTAAAGTTTATGTGCAATACATCCCAACATATCTATCAATTACGTTGACGTTCGTTTCAAATATGACTTTCCATGATAAGTAATGATTTCAAAATCATTAATGATAGTTGTAATATCTTTGACATCATACTTTTTTAGTTCCAATGCAAACTACCAAATATATATCTCTCTCTCTCTCTCTCTCTCTCTATATATATATATATATATATATATATATATATAGTATATAATTGTATCTAATAATAATTGTAATACCTTTGATATCTCACTTTTTGTGCCAAAATAAACTACCGAAAATGTCTATTTATATACCTTTAATAATAGTTTTTATACATTTTGTGTCACTTTTTAGTGGTAGCATAAACTACTAAAAATGCTCCTTTACATGTATTAACATAATTTTAACATCATTTAAAAATTGAATTTAACAATCACTTAAAAATACAATCTAACGGTTAAACTTTTTTTTACCAATTCTAAAACACTGCTCTATATATATAGTACAAAATGTTGATAGTATGATCCAACAAATAAACTTATTTTTAAAATTCGTTCTTCATTAACAATATTTAAAAATTAAACCAACAAAAATTTAGATGTTGCGATTTTGAAAAAAAAAAATATAAACTACGCTTTATCTCAACGCAAAGGGATGACTAAATATTTGTGCAAAGTATTTTGTTCTTGAATGTTTTAAACGTCTATGATTTGTAGAAAAACAATCAAAGCGCGAATGGCATGTGTTCATCACGTGCAAAGCGCGTGTCATAACGCTTGTCTTTATCTTTAATAATAATTTTAATACCTTAGATGTCCCCCTTTTTATGTCAGCGTTCACTACCGAAAATGTCCACCTACATATGTTAATAATCACTTTTGAATTTAACAATAACTTAAAAATATAATCTAACAATTAAACTTTTTTTTTTTACAAATTTGAAACATCGCTATGTAAATATTGCAAAATTTTAATAATTTGATTTAACAAATAAAATTCTTTCTTAAATCCGTTCTCTATTAATTAATAATATTGAAAAAAAATCTAAATCAACAAAAAAATAGATGTCATGACTTTAGAATAAAAATATAAACCAACTATACTTTATTTCAATTTTCAATGCGAAGGGATGACCAAAATATTTATGCAAATTATTTTCTGTTGGAAGTTTAAACATATACGATTTGTAGAGAAACAATTCGTGCACGAATAATATGTCTTCAAAACATGCGAAGCGCTTGCCATAATGCTTGTCTTTATTAATATCACACTTTTTTGGATGCCACGATGAACTTCCAAAAACGCTAATAATAGCATATCTTAACTTCATTTAAAAATAAAATCTAACAATTAATTTTGTTTATAAATTGGAAATGTCCATCAACAAATATGATCAAATCTTAATATTGCTTATAAATTGGATTTAACAAATAAGGTTCTTTTACAAGTTCAAGACGTCAATCTACAAATACTACAAATCTTAATATCGCTAAAAATAAAATTTACTAAATTAATTATAAATTATTAATATAAATAAAATTTAGAACTAGAGAAAATATGATTAAATATTTTAGACTAACAACAAATGATTTAGAACTAGAGAAAATATGATTATACATTTTAGACTAACAACAAATGATTTTAATGTAAAAAAATATGATTAAATATTTTTACAGATCACTTTCTTTTGAATGTGCCAAATATATACAATTTGAAGAAAAAGAATTTACACGTGAAGTGGTTACCATCATCACGCACGAGGCGCATGTCGTAACGCTTATATAGAATATATGTTTAATAATAACTGCAATACCTTTGACGTCATTTTTTTGGTATCTACGTGGACTATCAACAACGTTCATATACTAATATTACTAAATCTTTATGCCACTTAACAATAGGTTATAACCAATGAGCTTTATCTAAAAATTTATTTCTTTATTAATTAATAATATAAATAGAAATTCATAATAATAGAAAAAAATAGATGTTGTAATTTAACAATAAAAATTCAAATTAATTACACATGAATTCGACGTAAAAAAATGAGTAAATGTTTGTACAAACTAGTTTCTGTTAAATGTGTTGAACGTATGCAAATTGTAGAAAAATAATTCATTTGCATGCTGCGACGTGCGTAAAATAAATTTTTAACTTATTTTATTGTGCAACCCATTTTCGCTCTACTATAATGAAAGCTATACAAAAAAACCTTATATTGCAATCCAATTTGTTTTCTCCCAATTAAAAAAGGCAATCTGGAAACTGTTTCAAAAATATTCTTTAAAATTACACAAAAGTGAACTTATATTTTATAACTATTACTTCAAATATAATAAGGATTTGCATAACCCAAGAGTTTTGTTTTTATATGCGTCAGCAAATATTTTTGCTATTATATTGGTGTCGTCATTATATTGCCTGTTATTGTCGTTACATTGGTGAATATCGGCATTCATAGTAGATATTTTGTCGATCGATATTTTAATCAATATCGCAATATTGTCACTCATAGTAGATATTTTATTGATCAATATTCTAATCAATATCATCATGTGCAGTAGAAATTTTGTTGATTATAAATTTTATAGTCTGAAAATAGCAATGCATAAAGTTTGTTGTGCAATACAT
Organism: Allium sativum; assembly: GCA_030737875.1. NCBI lineage: Eukaryota > Viridiplantae > Streptophyta > Magnoliopsida > Asparagales > Amaryllidaceae > Allium > Allium sativum. The sequence goes on along the minus strand of CM060913.1, from coordinate 532,044,078 downwards.
CGCCAATATATCTATTAATTACATGGACATTCGTTTCAAATATGGCTTTCCATGGAAGTGCCAATTTCGAAACTAAAATAATTTTTTAACTTATATTTTATATAGTGCAACCATTTTCTCTTTAATATAATGAAAGCAGTACACAAACAAACATACTGTTTTCTCTCAATTAAAAAAGCCATTTTGGAACTATTTTTAAATTTAGCTTTAAAAACTACTCAAAATTAAAGTTATTTTTTATGATTATTACTTCAAATACAACAAGGATGTCCATTTGCATAAATCAAGAGTTTTATATGTATTAGTGAATATTGTGTCAGTATATTGGTATAGTCATTATATTGCTCTCATTGTTGTTATATTGACAGATACCATCATTCATTGTAGATATTTTGTTGATTGATAATTTAATCAATATCGTTGTACATAGTAGATATTTTGCTGGTCAATATTTTAATTTATAGTCTGAATGAAGCAATGCTTGAAGTTTGATGTGCGGTACATCACCAACATATATATTAGTTATGTTGATGTTCGTTTCAAATACGAGTTTCCATATAAGCGATGATTTCAAAAATAAATAAAAATTTAAGTTATACTATAATGAAAGAAATGCAAAAGTAAACTTTTGCGGCGCAACCTGCTTTCTCCCAATTAAAAAAAGACAATTTGGAAACAGTTTTTAAAATTTGCTTTGTAAAACTAAAAATTAAAGTTGTTTTGATGACTAATACTTGAAATATAACCAAGATGCGCAAAAATTCGTTTATACATGCATACATATGATGCATCGATAATTACTGTGTATAACTAATTTGCTTCTCTCTTTTGTGCAAAATCAAATCAATGAATTACGTCAATTTCCTTAATCTTTCCATTAATAACGTCACTTAAAAACTCAGTTTTTTTTTTTTTTTTTTTTTTTTTTTTTTTTTTGTTGTAATTTAAATACACACACACCAGAAATAAGAAATGATTTAAAATGGTAGGGAAAAAAACCTTAAGCATTTCTCTGGCCTTTGGACGAAGGTCTAGTCTAATCTTTTGAGTATCTGCAGACAAATGCCTTTTGGATTTCATTTATTGGATGTTGGATTTGTAATCAATTTTGTGTTAAAAATTGCAAGTTTGAACAAGTGAATGATTATGTGGATTGGTCGACTGAGTTTTGCTAAGCTACACAAAGTAATCTTTTATGCAAATGGAAATATATTGGTTATGTTCACAATTTCACATATATTTTATTCGATGGTGTTTTTTCTTCCGATTTATGCATTAGTAGAACCTTAAATTGTTATTAATAGTTTCACTTGATCTTGTTAAAACAAACTAAAAGGCTAGGATGGTATTTCCTATTTACCTTTAGTTGCTTCATTCATTAACATTGCACCAAAGTGCTGCAGTGAACTGCCATAAGCCACAGATGATGAGAATCCAATATGTCCCTTACTTTTTGGATCTCTGTAAAATTTCTGGATAACATTTTTGTTTTTCTAAACATGTTATTTTATATATTATAGCTGATTTTGGATCTACGTTTGTTAATATACTAGGTATATTGATCTGGGATGTCCCTTTCAAACTGTAGTCTCAGAAGCAGGAAGATAATAGGATATTCGAGTCAATGGTGAGTTCTTCGTTTAATTACCATGCTTATGTCTAGTTTTTGGTTTGTACTTAGTCTCCGTTGACAACCAAACTAGTTCATTCTATATTCATTTTCTTTTTACGTGAATTAGATAGGTTTGGCTATTCAATATCATTCTATATCGACAAATTAAATTAACTTCACACATTGAAAATTTTGCTTCCAAACTCATCCGATCTCATTTGAGGTGAAACTTTATTCAATGGTAAAACTAAATTGGAAACTAAAAATGACAGTTTGTGGAACTTGATATAAAATTAAATATCATATCTGGTAGAATTAAAACTAAAAACCAGTTAACGGCAAATATTTGTAAATGTGAACGATGATTTTGGTGTATTGATTGCCAAATTAACAAATTTTGGTAAAAGATTGCATGTTAATTTAATGTTTCTACATTTGGATCTGAATTTATATTGAATTTCTAGAAATGTAGTGGATCCAAATATGGATTATCTGAAATTTATTTGATATAGATTTGAATTTTGGATGGCACTACATCATACAAATAATAATTGGTTTTAAATCCATATTTTGGATTTACACTTGGAAGAAATTGGGTTGGTTCGGCATTGCCAGCCATAACCACAATAATAATATGATTTTAGGACCCCACAATGAATAACATCTAATTGATTTTCCCCAAAATTTATTCTACCCTGATAGTACCATATTCTGAAATTTACATCTTAACGTGATCCATCCGACTTTCCAAATCCAATTTAGTAACTACTGTAGGAGGGTAGAGAGTAGATATAATGTATTGGATTCTAAGGTAATTTATCTTCGTCAAATTTGAGACAGTGTAAACTCCCATTTCTAATTAAACTCCAATAAAATAACTCTAAGAAAAATACCGAATATCCAATGATAAGTAGAAATATGGAATATAGTTGGCAGTACAAAATAGAGAAATAAATGTTAGCCTTTCCTAGTTGAATTATCAAATTCAAAATACAACCCAACATGGCTATCTTAGAAGAATAGGCAATCCAACTTCGTTTTTAATTGGATTAGAATGGATTGGACAGGTTATTGATCCTTGAGAGCTCTTTTATTATCTATAATATATATCAGATATGAATTGTAACTTAGCTAATGACCAAAAGTTGATATGATTTTGTGCCTGGATTAAATTGGATGTGATCAAATTAGCCCAGACTGTTTGATTGGGTTAGATTAATGATAGCTGTTTCTAGATGAATATCCCAAAAATAAATAAAAACTGTGTGATTACTTGAAGATGCCTTGCTAGTGGTAGCACCATGTCAGCTTGATGTCTTACACTTTATAGCATAAGTTGATATATTCGAGTAACACAATTGGTGTAAATTCTATATTCACAGTATTTACCATTGCAGATAGCCTGTGCTTGTATCAAAAATTCTTCCTCTTCCTCTAAGAGTCCTACATTGAAAACCTCAAAAAAGTTAAAGCCCTGCAAAAGCTGTCGTGGGAAAGCATTGGTTGATGATCAAACATCTCCTCAGGGAAATATGGTCAGTAACAATAGAGGTCTTCAACTCTTGAAATCAGTTGACCCTCAATTGAAATGGAAAAACGGTAGGCAAAGGACAGCAAGGAGAGCGAAGACTTTATATATATGGTCAAATATAAATAAATGGTCCAATTTAAATTTTAGTTATAACAAAAATAAAGATTCTTTGAGCATAGAGGAAGATATGCCGATCTCTGAATCTGAAAAGGTTTGTTTTAGTTTTCTTGCTTATTTGTTGAGAAGAATTGGTCCTTACATGTATTGTATTTTTTCTTGTTAGGTTGGTGTTAGTATTCTTGGAAGGCGCTTCAAACACACTTCGGAACATACTCCCTCAAAAAGAAGGAAGATTTCAGTGCATCCTTCCTTTACATCTCCCCATTGTTCACCGTCTAATTCTGATGACTTGGGTTATGCAATGTTAAAAGGAAAGCATGATTCTTTACACATTAACTCGGCATCTTTATTGGAGGGAACAGCTAAAGAACTTTGTATTGCTGATTTTTCTGGTATAGCTATACTTGCTGATGCTGCTTGTGGCAGTGAGCTAGGGTTTGCTTCATCAGATGTCCAAGGATCATTGAGAGAAAACGATGAAGATATTTTGTCAGCAAAACCAAATGGAAATGATTTGTCAATGCCTCAAATTTCTGAACATCCGGCTGGCAAAGCTGACATGCCTTCATGTAAAACAGTGGAGTTAACCTCCAACAGGGTTAGTCTTCCCTGGGATCTTAATACTGCAATCGATGAAAGTTTCGAAGATGAAACTATTTATAAAGAGAGCAAAGACATGATTCATGGTGGAATGAATGAGAATTCAGAGCAGCTAATATGTCAGTTGAAGTTTAGCGAACCGAAAAACTTAAATAGCGAATTAAAAACTGTTGAAAGCAGGGAGATTAAGACTCATGATACCCTGAAAGCTAAAGGCGACTCTGATTTCTCTAGTTGTGGATCTATTGAAGAATATAAGAAACACACAACAGTCAGTAATGCTTCTATGGATACCAAAGTTGTGTGCCTTAGAAACAATGCTTGTAAACAAGCCCCGCCTTTGACCAAAGACCAGAATACTGCTGTGTTTCAAATAGCCAAGGATCCAATTTTGTTATCTGAATTTGATACAGAGAAAGAAAAAGCTGAAGCCTCTGGTGTTCCTTTTCAGTTAGATGTAGACACTAAAACCACTTTTCCTTGTCTGGCATCGTCTGATCGTGTTCATACCAATTTACATTCTGGAATGAATAATGGGCTTATTGGTGTTAAAGGATCTTTTAGTACTGACCAAGAGTCGTTTCGTGCTCATTCATCACCTCATTTTGAAGAACATCCAGAGTCATTTAGCAAACATACTAATTCTGAATATGAAACGTCTGTGAAAATGACTTTTGACACTACTGTAAGTGCCAACGTGGACACTGCTAAAAGCGACTTCCCATTGAAAATTCAAGTGAATATGGGAAATCATGTTGAGGGCCATAACAATGATATTGATCGAGCAAATGGGATGGAGAAACTTGAGTTTCTTTCAGATGATGGTTCTCAATATGAAGATGGAGAGTTAAGAGAGCCACTTGCAAATTGCTGGCTTGATGGAGTGGAGGAAGATGATGCTGATACTATGGATTATGGATCCGCTAAGTATAAAGACAGATACTATGATACCTCAGAATTGCCTGCTATTCATATGCGTACAAGTAATGATGTCGGTGTACTAAACAATGCAAGTAACGCTAGAAACCCTATCTTAGACAGCAACGACGGTCGAAAAAAACCATATTCTCCGAACAGTAGTTATAAAATGTCTGGATGGGATCGTGCACCACGAAGATGTTCAGAGTCAGAAAACAATGTCTCTACATATCACGACCGCGGTTATCTCGATCCGTCTCGAGCTTCACAAGCTTATAATTCCACTGTCAGAGTTAAATCGTCTTTTTGCAGGGATGACGATAATTCCAAAGACAGGCAAAGCAGGTAATCTGTCATCCGTACTTTTTGCTAACTAGCTAACTCTTCTTCTGCACAAACGATTAAGCTAGCTAATTTATGCCTTTCGTTTGCTTTTGAAGGTCAATGGAGCGCAGTGGTTTTAATCCACATGTTGAAAAGCACAAAGAAGGCCTTCAACAAAGGAGATTTTCATATTTGCATTCACATGATAATGATGGGAGAGAGTGCAGGGATAGGTTTTCTCCCAAATATCATGGCAGAAATAGACTGAACTCATCTTCTTATTCTCATCCAAGAAACGCAGTAGCAGCCAAAATTGCAAACATTGAACGTAATGGATTTGTTGTTGCACCCGATGGCACCATTATCAAAGCTAAGGCTTCTCCATACCGTGACATGGTAGGTAAAGGAGTGCCAATCGATAGAGAGAGGAAATATGGCTTGAGCTTCAGAAATTATAGAGCAGTGACTCCTGCTAGACCTGCATTGAGTAATGTTGGTAGATACAATCACGGAGAAGATGCTATAACTTCATCTTCATCAATTCATCATTCATATAAGAGATACCATGCACCCTCTCCTTCCAAAAATCAATTTCAATTATCAAGCTCGCCTTCAAGATCAAGAATGCACTCTCCACGTAGATGGGTTTCTCCTCGAGGCAAAAATGTTTTAAGTAGTACTAGCAGATCTCCAGATTTTGTTAGTACAGGACCAACAGCAAGTAGACCAAGTAGTGATTTTGGAGATTGTGCAGTAAATCATGGTTCAACACCACATGCATCAAGATGGATTGATGAAAGAAAGGATAGCAGTCACTTTAGGGAACATCGATTTGGAAGGCAAGGCAATAGGTTTGAATCTGTTCACTATCATGGAAGAGGAAAACAAGGTGGATTTGCTCGATCCATAAACAATGAAAGGTTCCATGATAATGATACAAGAGAGCGGCAAACACAATACAAAATGAATGGTTACGTGAAGAGGCAGTGGTATGATGGTGAAAATGGTTTTTTGGGTCATGACTCATGCCAAAAGTCCTCTTGATGTTCGAAGAAGAGATGGACCTAGGGTTTTAAATTAGGGATTCACCTCGTAAACTTCAGGCAATTTTGCTTCTGCTGATCTGAGATGGCAGGTGATGCTGAACTTGGTAGCTTTTTTTCCTCATCTATTTTTTTTTCTTTTCCTTTTTCTCTCCTTCTCTCCTTAGGATAAGGTCGAGTAATAATTTAGTCCCTTTCTTAGTTAGTGACTGTATAAAGTTTACATGACTGCTAAATTTTCTTTGTTGACTTTCATTGATGTTTTTGTCTTGTGATGTCTATAATCTTTAGTGTTAAAAAAAAAAAAAAAAAAAAATCCTCTTCTATGAGGTGTTTATAGTGAAGGTAGGTGAACTTGATCGCGACAGAGGATTCTGTCACTAGCAAAGTGATGGTCCTCCCTCTGCGAATGTGATTACATAACTGAATGTTGTTTTTTTTTTAAAAAAAAAAAAAAAAAAAAAAAATCCTCTTCTATGAGGTGTTTAAAGTGAAGGTGGGTGAAACTTGATTGCAACCGAGAATTCCATCGCTACTCCCTCTGCGAATGTGATTTGATAATTGAATGTTGATTTTGTGAGTGATGTTTTAGGTAATAACGAATTTTGAGGAGTTGTTCAAGTTTTTTAGTTGACATTAAAAACTAATGTATAAATTGATAGTTAAATTGTTATTTAATTCTGTCTATTAAAAATTTTAAGTTGGTCCTATTTCTGCCTGTAAGTCTCCCGATTGATTCTGCTTTGTTGTAACTTCTATTTTTGGCGGAAGTCTAGCCTGAATGATTCTGCTTTGTTGGTACCGTTTTGCTTTCTGTATTACTCGGTGAAATTTCTGTTTCAGTTCCGGTTTCAGATCTCATTATTTATTTTTCATATAATTGTACATATTTCTGTTTAATTTATTGAAGCATTTAAACTTAATTGAAAAATGAATATAGAAGAACAACAATGATTAGCTATATATATTTAAAACGCGATGAAATGTTAAACCGTTACTTCATTTTCATCCTTTTTAGTTGTATCTTGTATAAGTTCTGTGAATTTGTATGTTTTCTAAGTTAAGATTTTAGATATTCATGCATTTGAAATCCATATTAATTCTTCTTTTGAGTTTTGTTTGTATAATTTGCAATTTAAACGTTTTTTTCTTTTTCGATCTATAATTTCAATTTGGTTTCGTTTCGATTCCTGTTAAACCTAAATGGAATGATAGAAATTTCCGTCTTTCTGTGGAAACCTCAAACGTGGGTTTAGGGTTAAAGTGCTAGTGGATTGCAGATGAACAGGGCTTTGGCATGAATGATTCTGCTATTCTATTCAATTAGGGCGCTTATTCGTTTGTTTTCGTTTGATTTCACCTAGCCTGAGTTGTTTGCGAGGTAACTGCTCTTTTTATTCAATCAGACATCTTCAACTGCAGCAGTAATAAACTAGTAAAAGCTTTATGCTGCACTGTCTGGGGACCGGGTGAACCTGTAAACGTGGTTTTCAGGAAGAAAGAAAAACTCAGAGAAAAAATTAATTTTAAAGACAAGAAGTTTGGATTTTAGGTTTGGGGACAGTTTTTAGTGTAATTCAAGAAATATATGGATCCACCATCATTTCCTCATTTACATTCAAGTTTGTCTTTCAGTCTAAAATTCAAATTTATTGTTCAGTCTAAATTTTTCTCTAACTTTTTCCTTTTGTCTATTTTCCTGTTTAACATAAATTGTATTTTTTTTCATCGTTCAACACAAATATGAGAACAATTTTAGATGTTGTTCGAGGTAGGTCTAATCTAAATGTGACAATGAAGGCGATGGTGGACTAGGTTACGACACAATAGGTGTTGTAGCAAACTCTAGTTCTTCTAGAAGGCATAGGTTGGGCAACGGTACAACGGTTTCTCATAAAATGCGGATAGAAATCGTTCCACAGATGCTGTTTTGGATCCACATGCTGACTATAATTTGAGGATCTCATGAAGACTTGATGAATTTTCGTGTTTTTCGCAACCAACAGGTATTTCTATATGTATCGACATCATATTACTTAAATGCTCTATTATCGATTAAATAACATGATTTTATATGGTAACATTATATTTTTTTTGGAGTTGACAACTACAGATAAAATTCACATACTGGAATTGGCTCGAAATCGATATTATAAAAGAAAATAAACACTGATTATACATTATGTTTTTGTGAAATTTGCAATATATCAAATTATTTGAATTCAGAACTATGTTCTAAATTTGAAAGGAAAAACAGGTGGATCTATGACATCAGTTTTCAATATTCTACCCTAGGATTTGTGCATGGACTCTGTAGAGCAGAAAGTGCATAGAGGAGAGTCTAGCCATGTTATTGCTGTTACATGGAACCAACCAAATAGAGTTGCGACATGGATGTGGTCATTTCGTTTGGCAGACTTGTGATAAAACTCTGAGTTTTGGGCCTACCCTTTCACTTCTCATGTGGGGTTCCTTTCAGATATACATTTCCCTTTGTTTTCTCCCCACCTAATATGGATTTCTACGGTATCATGTTCAGATGTTCGAGCTAGCTTTATAGGAATGACGATGACCTTGGGCGTATGCTGAATTCTGAATTGGTCCGAAATGCCTAAAAAATCGGTGCGTTACAAAATGAAGGGCAATTTTTGAGCGTGCATTCACGAAATCGGCGTTGTATGCACATAATTCCTTCCTCTTTGCAGACGCCGATAAAATCGACGGTCTTTTGTTGGGCAAAACTCCAATAGTTCCCTTGAATATTACGTTTTGTAATTTTCAAAGTCTGAATCTTGTTGGGAGATGGTCATTCTATAACCCAGTACCATCTATAGATCTTAATCATAGGGGTGTTGCTGGTTTAGTTATACCATCTATCATGCATTCCCGTGTTAAGAGTCCCAATTATTCAGGACTTGACTCATCCTACATTGAGTTCCACCATGCAAGATTCCATGTGGAGGGTTTAGGTGGACCGTAGCTTTAGCTACCCTTGTCGATTAGGATAAAATCGAGTTGTTGATATATTATGTCTTGAGATTAGCGATTACTCAAACACAACCTATTTCCTTTACAAGAGTTTGTTTCAGATAGGGGCTGGTCTTAGAAAGTTTACCTACGGAGAAGATAGATGAAGAATGAGGGAGTACGAGTAGAGATATTGATTTTATCGCGTGTGTCCAAGAGTTGACTACTTAGGACTAGGGCTTTATACCAGCATAGACCTAGAAGATAGTTTATTTCATAGCGTTTTCGTAACTGTGCCGTGACTTGAATCTCGATGACTTAAGGTTCAAGGTTTTGATGGTTCAATTGATCAAATCGCTAGAACCATTTTTTTTTATTTTAGATTTTATACATTTATCAACAAATTATGTGCAGCAATAATGAAATAAAAAAAACACCACGTATATGAATTAATAGAATTATAGATCATTTTAATATCTACGATAGAATTTATGTGTTGTAGTAGTGTACAACTGCATTTTGTAGAAGTTTGATGACAGTAAATTTAATGAATTTTACATTCATATTGGAGAAAAAGTAGCGGTGAAAATCGAAGTGGTCGAATGTGTGGTTAAATTTTAGGACGATGATGATTTTTGTAATATAGATTTACTTTCTTCTAATTAATACAAATGATGAAAATGAGAGAAAATTGTATGGTAAGAAAGTAAGAGAAAAAATAATAAAAGAAACGTAGTTTAACTATCTAAAATTGATGGTTGAACCGTTGGTTTTAAGGTTCGATCGAGATTCGCGGATAATTGAGGTCTGATTGAGTTTCGAGTCGTAGTAATATGGTTTAAGGTTATTTGAGATTGGACCGTGGTTGGATAGGTTCATAAAAGTTTATTTTGTTTTCATCCATTCAATCCTATTTGAGGATTGATTCATGTGTATTGAGTTCATGTGTGAACTATTACAGCATCTCGCAATGGGCTATTATGATATGCCACTGTTATGTTATCATGAGATATTTCTTATGTAATGTTTATCATGATGTTAATTTGTTAAGGTCATTTGTTGTGTTTGTGTTAGTGGAGCACGTCATTTATTTGTTATTCCCTTTAATGAATAAAATGATTAGTTGTCCATCAATTTGTTTAGTAAATGTGATAAAGATTATTTTCAGTTTTTTTGAAACAAGGTGGAATTATATCGAATGTTTAATTAGTTTTGAATATTCGATTAATCGTTTCAATTATAAGACGACTTAAGTAAAAAGGTGAACAATGGTGCATGAACCTTTCATGTTATCCATCATGTATGCAAGTAATTAGTTGTCCTAATTCGTATCCTAAATAAAATCGATCGGACACGGACATATGTTTCTCGGACACGGACACGATCGAACTCGATCGGACATTGCTATTTATATCACATTTTGTACATTTTACTGGATTTTCTTTCAGCTATACGCTGGATTACAAGTTATTCGGACGAGCTCGAATCGAACATGATTTTTTCTCGTACAAATTTTGTTGTCCTAACTCGTGTCCTAAATGAAAATCGGAAGGACTCGGACTGACGTATTTCGGTTACGGACACGAACGGACGTTGGACATTCGGACAAAATTTACAACCTTAAGTAATTTATCCTATAGAACTTTGGTTTGCATTCTGATTTGAGAGGGCAGTTGACTTGGTTACCTAGATACCAAGAAAAAATTGTTTATAAATAGTGTGTTGATAATGGCGTCTCAATTTCCTCTTCCTATTACCACAACAACAAAAAATACTATAAAAATTACTCTTTAACTCTACCTAATACTTCACAGTAGAAAATAGGAGCTACCACCGTTTATATATATTTCTCTTCCTCAACTTCAATTTGTTTTTCTCTCTTTCAAAAACCCTAGACAACCATGATTTTTGTTTCCGACGTGTCCATCTGTATATTTCTTTGCCGAATTCTACGCTACTACAAGAATGAGTGGTTGCAAATAAAATAATTGTGAATAAAGATCGAATTTAGGAAAATGGATGAATTTTGAAGCCGTGTAAAGCAGCAGCGATAAATGTACGAAGAATTAGGATTTTAGATTAAGGTTGAATACATAATTATTTCGGTAACCAATGGTTGAGTTAGAGATCAAAAAGAGTTCAATGTGGTATTAGAAAGCATATAAAATTTAACGGGCTTTAATTTTTTTAGTTGTGGTAATAGGAAAAGAGAATTGGGGTGCCTTTACCATCATACTACAAATATTGCCAGACAATCCTATTGTTAATAATAAGCAAAGAAAATAGGGTAAAGACCGTAAACCAACTCAAAAGGAAAGGGAAAAGTCAGCGAACGTCACAAGTTCAAAAATCCAAAACATGTTACATTGAATCCGGATGAGCTAGATCTTTGATCTGGCGTGATCTGATAACGTTCGAATTTTGATTTGGGTGATTCGGGGAATCTACAATGGCCAGGGCAGTTTACTGTATGAGCTAGGGTTTATGATTTTGGCGAATAAGGTCATCGTTTTGGTGAATCTGAGGTAGGATTTAAGCGCGGGTCTAGATGGTAAATCGTGACTCCAGCTACAAGGAGGAGCATGGCTTCGGTTGCATTTCGATTGGGAGGGTCGGAGAATGTGGCGTCAGTGTTGGAGTAACAAGCAGGTGAAGGGGTCTCGGCAGTAGTCTGAGCGGTGGCATTTGGTGAGAGATTCGAGAAATCAAGACGGAGGGCAGAGGAGATTGGAGAAAGAAGGGGAGAGTCCCACCGTAGATGGATACGGTTGGGTTTTCTGGTTTGGGCCTTGGGCTTGTTTAGTTTGTGGCCTTATTTAACATTTATAATAATGTTAAACATTGTAGTTTAGTTTATGATAGTTTTGGCTAAGCATGAAATTATGGTATATTAAAACGGACTGAATTTGAGTTACGTTATAAATAATGACAATGTCGTTTAAATATACCTTAATCGGTAATATTTATTTGGTCAAATAAAACATGATTAAGTTAAATTGAATTGTATTGATCGATATGAACACTAATTGAGCACAGTAAATCCTCGTTATGTGATTGTCAAGTTAAACGTGAATTGGTGTAATTAATTAATATATATGGATTAATGAACGTGCAATGAATGGTAAACTAACCATGAATTGTTAATTGTTATGTGTTATAAGCGTATTAGTCTAGCTATATTGAATATGAATTAACATATATACCCCTCTAAGATATGAGAATAAATGGTAGCTTGGTGAAGCACCATTGTGGTTGCTAAGTCTCAAATCAGAATAATGTTTATAGTTCACTAATGTCTTACGGAAATTGGTCGTCTTCAAAGTTTATCCTATTTTATTCAATGGTGCTTAAAAGTTAATTTATTATGCATAAATATTTTAATGTTAATTAATCATTTATTAAGGATGGTCTAGGGTAATTAATTATTTAATCATCGGGATTTAGGTTAACTAATCATTATGCTAATTATGGTTGAATCAAGTTAACCATTTATTAATGATGATTTACACAATTTAAATATTTGTTAATGATTTTTGCAATTAACTAATTATTTACTTATATGTAACAACCCGAATTTTTAGTAAGTGAATATTTAATTTATTTAAATATTAAAACGATTAATTTTGGGAATTTGACGACGTAAATTAAATTTAAATGAGAAATTAAATATTAAATCAACTTGGAAATTTAAATGTTTAGTGTAAAATGAAATCGAAGTTGATTTGAACTTATGTAAAAAATCTATTTAAATGGTAATGATAATAATAAATAATTATCAATAAATTAAAGCGTATGGAAATCGATTTATAATCTCTTGATTTTCATTAACATGTGAAATTAGCCATTTTACAAATACACTCGTAATTCAACGAAACCAATTTCATCAGATCCTGAATGTTAAATTATTATAAGTTGTCAATTATCGTGATACTTAGACTCATTGTGCGACTGTGCACAATGCAAACTTGTACCGTTTAGCAATTTAAAACTATTGTGATATAAATTGATTTTTATAGCGAAATAGCAATATTTTGTGATTTTTCAAAATTTAATAGCTAATGCAGATTATTATCTATTCGGGATTGCATCTCTATTTCGAAAACAACGATATTTTATTTGGGTAAATCTGAGTCCGTTTGTGATTAGGGATCTGTGCAGCACCACACCGGAAGTTACAATATAAATTCAAGCAGCCTCAGCCAAAAAAGACAATGCGTCATTGGACTCCCTCTACTTATTTATTCTTCCTGCCTTGTAAGGAAAGGAAAAAAATTGAAAGCATATATAGGGCTGACAATTAGAACCGATAATTGAAACCCCTGACCGAACTGACCCGAAAAGACAAGTACCCAAATCGAACCCGACGGGTCTCGGGTCGGGACTAGGTGATGAACAATACAATTAAAACTCGATCAAACCCGACCAGATAGAACCAACCAAAAAGCATTGAACTAAATGTGTTTTTAGTGTCATAATCCAACCGAACCAAAACCGAATCGAAGCTCAGATCGGGTCGGGTTCATATATTTTTAATGTATATTTCAGACCCGACAAAACCGACCCTTCGAGTCGGGTTCGGGGTCCATCGGGTCGGGTCTATTCGCCACCCCTAAACATATCTCCTTTAAAATCTTAAAGAATTAAACCAAAATCATAAAAATATAAAGCCTACTCCTTTAGGCTTATTTTACCTTGCTCTTCATATGGGTACCTTGTTTGGGGTTGCAATTTCAATAGAGGAAAATGTACGACAATGTTAGCGCAAGCTTGGATAGCTAGGGTGGTGTTTGCAAAGGTCGCGAACGTCGATTGTTAGATTGGAGTTTGGAAATTATTTCGTGGTGCAAAATCGCAGTAATGGCCTAAATGACGGAGCCTCTGACATTGTTAGGTGGAGAGAGATATTTATGGGGCATGGATGATGCTACTAGTCGCATGCAAAGGACGGAGTTCGAACATGATGCGATGGTGACTGGAGGATGACGATGATGATGGAGAGTTGATTGGTGTTGTCGAATCTGGTTTTAATGGTGAAATAGAGGAGGTATGTTGATGGAAAGATGCGATAATGGAGGATCTGATTTAAAGGTGGGTAGCCTGAGTTTGAATTTGAGGAAGAATGGTATTAGTAGGGGTAATTATGTTAACTAAAGAAATAAATGTTTTGAATTTATAAATTGCAGATCGTTAACTTTGGAATTGTATAACTCATCTATACGAGATCTGATCAAGGCGCTGTCAGTTGTGTTGAACTCGTGTTGACGTCCTCTATGCTACGGTGTTGATTTCGATGCATTTGAAGCTAGTGGGAAATTTAGCAAAAAACTGAAGTCAATTGAAATTAGCACAACCCGAATGTGAAAGCTACAGGAGCGATGGTGAGTAAAACTCACCTTTCTGATTTATCAGTAAATTTTCTAGTAGATAAAATTTTGTGCTATTTACTTATTTGTTGGAATTGTTAGTTGTTTGGTTTGGATAAATTATAATATTATAAACAATCTATTTAATTTATTTATTTGGTGAATTGTTTGAATTAAATTTAGGATCACGACATAGCATTTTAAATGCTATTAGTTTGTTCGAATGTGATTAGGATCACGATATAGCATTTGAATTGCTATTAGACGCTTTTGAGTTTATTGTATATTCAGAATTTATTGCAAGTATATTAGATATTTCTATTTAGCCAAATAAACACCGTTTAGAGATTGATTTAACTTATTCTAATGGATAATATGTTAGAAAAATAAAATCCCGTTCTACTATTATATTAATTTGAACATTTCTTTATGCCAGTTAATTTATATTGAATAAGTATTATGTTATTTTAACTGCTAATTGTTTGTTTATTTTCATATGCATGTTTATGTAAATACTATGTTTTCTGGAAAGAAAAATTGAATATATGGTAGCTTATTTAATACCATTGTGATCGCCGAGTCCTATAGAATAAATGTTTTAAATATATGGATTTTGAACCGCATTTGCTTATGGTTTCTCTGAGGTAGAGACGTAACCATCGCGTAACTGAAGTCAATAAAATCATATTAAATAAATGTTTCCAAATCATTTATTTATTTGAAGTTTTTCAAAAAGAAGAACCATTATTCTATAACATTTTTAAAATAAAATTAATTTATTTACTAACCATGTTTTAAAGTTAATAATTATTTATTTAAAAGTTAAATTATATCTTTGTACGTAAGATTTGAAGTTAAATAATTATCTAATGAACAATGTTTTAAGTATAACATTTGTTTATCAATAATGATTTTAATTAAAAATTTATATTGTTAAACGAAAATCAGTTACTGTGTACTTTTGACAAGGATTTAAAGAATTAGTATCATTATTAAAAATCATGATTGTTTTTCTTGCTGGATGAAATGAAATAATCATTTATTTATAATGATTCTAAAGATTTTTAATCGTCCATTAAGGATGTCCTAAAATAAAGTTGCTTATTTTATTTATATTTGTTCAAAATAAGGAACCACTTATTTATAAGGTTTTAAAGTGTTTTTTTTTCAATAATAATATGTTTTGTTTTAATATGGCTTTTAAATGGAGTTCTAGCACATACATATTAAGAGCGATAATTCCTTTAAATAAAATATTTTTATATATAAATTGTTTTTATAAAAATTTATTTAAAAAGGGCTTTACCAGTATAAATATCTTTTTAATAAGATATTTTACAAAATGATTCATCGAAGAAATTTATATAAGAATTGAGATTTGATTCTCCTAAATTTGGTCTTCTTAAAAATGGTGGTATGGACATTTGTTTCGCACTTAACACAAGAGGAATCATTTTTAGGTTTATACTTATGTTCATTTCTTTTTAGAAGTTATTCTCTATTTCCCAACTTTGTCATTATGGAACGCCAACCCAGAAAGAGCACCAACTACCTTATGGTAAGGCAGTTTCTTCTTTTGATCCTTTAAATACGATTTGGAAGTAAGAATATTTTTTGAATATACTTATTTATAATACATGCCATGAATATATCTTCTAAATACTAAAAATGTAATAGTTCACAAATGTATTTAGGTAATGAGATAAATATATGAATTTTTCAAATACATATTCTTCAATGAGATTTTTTAAATCAAAGATTCATTTTTTAAAAGAAGGGTTTGGTGATTATTATGGAAAAATTAAATCCTTGGATGATCATTGTTTATATGTTTGAAAGTTAAATAACCGATTGTCAAATTTAGGTGCAAAGTTTGAATTTTCATTTCAAAGAGACCTGGGGTTGGACATAGTAGTCTGAAACCACTTCGATCCAACTGAAACATTTTCAAATTTGAAATAATCCTAAAGATAATTGAAGTTAGAGTAATTCCATTTTATTCAAACCTGGAACAAACTAGTAGTATGAGTGCTAGCTTTGTATATGTCCTTGAATGCAATGCTAGCATTCTAAGATATTCAGCAATTTATAAGGTAAGCGTAACTTTTAGCCTCATCACCTGGAAGATGAATAAAGCAGGGGAAAGCCGCAAGGCTATGTGTCGCTCCTATTAGGATATGATCAATCCCTATCTTGAGTCGATTTTCCTTGTATGTTTTGAGCCCCTTGTCTGGTTGTTTTATCAACCAGGATGCTCATATTCGGCGTCATCCAGTTTTTAAGGATGGTTCCGGTCTTGATTTGCTGAGGTACAAATTAATGCAGTCTTCTATTCGTTTTGTCTAGAGATGTACAAATTTGGTGGGTTGACCCTTAACCTTTCATAGTTGGAATCCATTCTCCAATACAAAGCTTCAGACTTGATTGTATACTTATTATGTCGAAATGTGAGGTGCAAGCATTTTGCCTATTTTAATATATTCATTTATGGATTTAGACACTATTATATATAACCAGATTTGTAATAAATGTGTTTTGGTTGTCGTAAGGTAAAAAATTGTCCGTGTTTATGTGCACTATGGTATTATGAGATACCTTTGATTCAAAGGTTTATAATTTAAAGAATAAATTACCTGTGATTTGTGTTTTCTCATGGTGGTTTAGCAGATTAATCCAGGTGTTATTTCAATATAATATTCGGGTCAACTATATTTTTAGGTTAGATTAAATTCATTTGCTTTGAAGTTTTAAGAGAGGAGCTGAGGGGTCAAGGCGTATTCTCATATATTTCTTCATTTCTATGTTGTGTCTGTTTGTTATATTCTTATATATTTGTACGTAAGGATAGATTGTTATAACTATCCAGACTGATTTATGGATTAGCCCTCTGATGTATGTGTTAAGCATACAAAATTTGATTTATGTAAGGATTATTTTTATATTATACATTTTCATTCCGCCGTGAGATTATATTCTATATCTTTCTTTATTTTACATCAAAGGACTGTCTTTCAGATGACTAGATGATTAGCACGAGAATACCAAGGATGTATTAAATGTCATCGTTAGTGGTAAAGGCATTTTTTACACTTGGTATCGAGCTTAGGTTGAGCGAGCACCTAGACTTTGGTGGGGTTAACCCATTAAAGATAGGGTTGGTAACACCCAAGAATGAGTTTGAGTGTACATATATTATATATGAGTTCAAATTTATTAGTGAAAATAAAATGCTTTATATTAAGTTGTTTGGTTTGTTAAATTTGAATTTTGGGTTCTAATCAGTCGATTGATCATCATTTTTGATAAGAATTCCTAAACACTTGAAGAAGTCTATTTGACGAGATATTGTTTTTAAATGTGTTAAATGAAATAAGTTTACTAAGATTTTATGTATTTTATATAATGAAAATTTTCAAACTAAGTACAGTTTCTATGGATGTGTAGTTCGTTAGTAAATAATGATATTTAATAATTAGCATTTGTTGATTATTTGGTCATGCTCGTTTACTTTTGAGCATTGACTATTATTGATTAACTGAGTAGTTGTACCCAGCCAGTTTATGGGTATCAACTATTGTATTTAAATTAGAAGTAGTTTTATTCCTTTACTACGGTAGGTTTAATAATTGTTAAGAATAATAACAACAAACGTCTTGTGAATTTAATTTCATGACTTGACTATAAGATATTTAATGATAATGTTGGGTTAGAATTTAAATTTTAGAATTTAATTGTTCACATAAATCTAAATAAGAATTTCATTTTTGAAAATAATTTATTTTTAGAAGTGAAATTTATATACAGGTATAATTCAAAATTTTGTTTGTGTAAGAAGAATTTAAGTTGGAAATTTGAGGGTTTTAAACCTTGGAGCTTTAAAAAATAGTTTTTTTTTTTTTCAAAAGTTTGAAAGATATAGTAATATTATTTATTAGCAATTATCTGTACTGTGAATACTTAAGGATTTAAAAACGTTAAACTCACTATAGTCGATGGAAAATAATTCAGACGATGACAGCAGCATCAATAGTGTTCATTTTCGAGTTTCGAAGTGAGGAATTGCTACTATAGGAATTGCTTGGAATTTGCTTGGTCCGTTTTGATGAAAACAAAAGTTATGTTTTTAAGGATATTATTTGATGCATAAACGAATAAATCTACACAATAATAATTATTATTTTAAAATAATATGAAATATATTTTGGATGGTGAATTCTGAAACTTCCAATCAAGTTGCTATTTGGATGCATGTAGCATGTAGAATAAGGTGGTCTGATTTACATTTAATTTTAGTTGGTTATTTGGTGATTTTCATTTATCTTCGAATGAAACAGAAGAGTCAACGATTTTGAATAGTCGAAATTTCCAAGTTGAATGTGAACCTTAACTAAGTTTATATGAAAACATGGTCATATAAGGAGCTGGGTTTAGGACTTTTGCCCGTTAATGGAGACAAGGCATTTTTCCTTTCTGCTTTCTTCACTTTCACCTTCGACTCCACTCATTTTCCCCTTCACTCCTGTCGATACTCTTTCTTTGTTAACCTCTTCTCCTTTGCCTTGTTTTCGCCTATGTAGGCGAACCCCCTTACCCTAATTTTCATATCTGAACCCCATTACTCCAAGCATCTCTTTTTTATAATCATCCCTTCCCCCTTCTATCATCCTTGCATCCAATACTACTCCACTCATCCCTTCTCTGCATAGTGCGGTGTTCCGGCCAGGCTTCTCCTAACTCCATGTCGTTTTCTGAGCGGTTTAGTTTCGTGTCTTCCCTACCGCCCTATATCCTATAATGTGCATCACCACGTATCCAAGCGAGATAGCCCATAGTCATTGCTTGGTGAATTTATGTCCAATGTTGTATGACCTTTTTCGGGAGGTAATGGGTCGGTTTGGTGTTTGTTAGGTTGTCCTGTGTGAGTTTCGACTTTGGAGTTTCTAGTATTCCCTATTATGCTTCAACTTGTTGTGCAGTTGAAGTTACATCCCCGTCGCGGAGTTTCCCTGTATGTAGTGGTCGGCCTCGTGACTCCTTTGATCTCCAGATTTTGTAAGTTTATATACCAAGTCTGCTATGGGGTTAAGCAAAGCCTTGTCTCTAGCTTGGTGAGCTAGTGTAGAGATTGCATTGTCTTACTAGTGCTGTAGTGTTGGGGCAGTTTGTGGAATTTGATTAATACCGATCTTTGGATTTCGTCTTGAAGGTGTATGTGTTGATGGTTGTGTGTTGTCTATGGGTTAGTAAGAATCTATGAGGTGTGTGGTTGTGTTCTTTTAGGGTATGGACTTTGTGATGAGCTTCATGTTGTTCTGGTGTCTGTCTGGGTGATCTGTCCTCAATTAGTTTTGCAAGTTGTTGAGTGTGATTTCATTTGTTGTATGTTTTTGTACTATTAACTAGGATATGGTTTGTTTTTTCATGTAATTTGGGTACCTTGTGTGGTATGTTACAGTAGTCTAGTCACTTAGGTTAGCTCTTATTCTGGTAGATAGGAATGTAGTGGTGGATGTTCCACTTTAAAAACGTCTGGTGGACGACCCAACTTAGAAAATGAATTTGTAACGGATTGATAAGTTGTCAGTCTCCGGTAATCATTGTAATTATTTTTTGTTATAATAATAAGTGTTTGTGATCACTTTAAAAGCTGGTCGGCCTTACCAAAATAATTAAATAAATAAGATGGTATGTTTATAATTTATTAATTTAACGAAATTTGAACATACCAAATTTTATTAAATCAAGCTCGTTGTCATTATGTGATTTTCCATTTTGAAGTTCAAATTAATATATAAAATCCAAAATAAGTCAGAATTCTTTGAAATAAGAATCTTCGGATTTATCCAAATATAGTTTTCAAATGAAAGAGAAAATTCCAAATTTCATCTTGTAGATTTTAAGATAGGTCCAAATCAAATTTTTAGAAAACCCACGATTTGGTAGTTCGTAACCAATACTAAAATAATTGAAATGGTGATTTTTGATGTGTGATTGAACTTGAGCTTGAAAACAAATATTAACTTAAGTTATGAAATATTTAAGCTCTTAAGTAATGCTTTATGGAATAATCTGAATATAAGTTTCAAAATGTTCAAATTTAATTTGAATGCTTTAAATGAATTCAAGTTGAGAATTTGGCATGAATGGGAATGTTGTTAACTAGAAGCAATTTGGGCTTAAGTTTAAAAATTGGAAATCTACCTAAGCTTAGTTGCCAAAATTTCATAAGTATAGCTTATTAAGTTTTATGAAAGATTTAATTTAAGGAATGTTTTGGATGTGAATGGATCAATAATTCACATTATGGTAATTAAAATGATTTTAAAATGAAGTCAAATCTATTTGAGTTTCAAAAGTGATTGAATTTATATAAGTTGCGAACTTAAGAAATTATTTTATGAAATAGTTCATAATTAAAATTTTAATATACATATACTTAATATGAATGTGAATAAAAGGAAAATCTGTATATAAATGATCAAATTTGAAAATATGTATATATATATTGTACATAAGTCATTCAATCCGCATAATTGTTTGATCCAAATTTGAGTGCACAATTTTGAGATGATGTATATCGGTCCAAACAAGGATTTTTCACTTGACTCTTGATGGTGAATTTTGGATATGGATTTTGACGGATTATCGGGTTCTCTATCATAGTATATGGCTATACAAGGAGGGTTTCTAATCAATGAACTAGATATAAGTCCACACTAGAACAATTGAGTGAGAAATACTAGTTTGGAAATGAAATTGTGTGATCGAGCGAGTGATCAAATTGGATATGGCATACAAATGACATATGTACATCGTACATGCCTTAAATAAAATTATATGCTTTCAACTTAAAGAACATATGTTACATAACTTGAATATTTGAAGATTTGATTCTGACATAACTCAAAATCTACAAAACTCCCAATTTTTCTCTTTCATTGGAAAACTATAATCCAATAGATCTCGAAGGTTCTTGTTTTTAAGAAATCTGAATTATACTGGATCCTATATCTTCAATTGAAGTTCAAATCACGAGAGAGTTTCGTTGGGGTTTAAAAGAAATAAGCCGAAGGGAAAGAGTGGCTAAAGTGGCATAAAATTACGAACTACCGCGATGCAACAAGCTCGTTTTAATTTAAATTAAATTAATACGTTCAACTTCGTTTAGTTAATAAGTTTTAACTATATTCACTTAAGTTTTTAATATTGACTAAGCTAGGTTTTTAAATCTAACTTGAAATTTTCAAACAAAATCATTGAATATTACATTACAAATCTTCGAGACATTACATCATGTTAAATGCATAATCAACCTACTCTAATACTTAGGATATATATGCATCCATATTATAATTTAGCTGAAAATTTTGGGATCGAACTCTAGGTTTCAAAATCATAAATTTTGGATTCAAAAAACTGCCGTTTTAATCCAACAATTTATCTGTGGTATCAAGTCTTACGTAGAAACTAGAAATGAACACCGATGATGTTGCAATCATCATTGGAATTATTTTCTAGCGACACGAGCAAGATCTATTTTTTTTTTTTAAAAAAAAATGTTCAAAATCCATTACTTATTCATAAACACTTTCAAAATTCACTTTAAACTTCAAAAAAACATCTTTGCTAATTTTACCGAAAATTCAAATCGCTCAGTTCTCAACTCAAATCTAACTCCTATTTGTAAATATCGCTTATAAATTTCACTTATATAGTTTTAGCACTATATAAATTGCTCCAATAGGTCCCTCCTAGTTTAATGACATATTAAACACTTTACTAAGGTCAAATTCTTAACATCGTCGTCGAAAGCTGTATAGTCAAATCGTGAAACTGAATTTACATGATATATTTTTTTTTGATATTTTTCTAAATAGTAATCTACCCAATCCATGCAAAAAGGGTGAGAAGATTTCTCTTATCCAAACAAGTAGTTAATACCTATAAACTGGTTGGGCACACTACAATTCAATCAACAACAGTAAATTCTCAAAAGTGAGCACGACTTAACAATAATTGTGTAACGACCCGCATTTTTCAGCGATATAATTAAATTATTTAATTATTTAAATAATGATTTAGGAAATTAAATGGTCGTTAAATTAAATAATATTGAATATTTAATTAAAATAAATAATATAATAATATATTTAATTTCTGAAATAGTCAGAAATAGTGGAATTCACAAAATTGTGTGAATTGGATCATCGGTGATATTTAATTCAGTTTAGAATTGAATAAGAATAACGAATATATTATTTGAACGACAGTTTGAACGTATAATTATATTATAATTATAATTGAGCTCGAAATGGCGCGGCAGTTCGCTTTTTGGCGATTTGAACTTCAACTGAATGTACAAGGTCCATTTTAAATCGGATTTCTGTGAAACAAGAAACGTATGGAGCTGGTGAAGTATATCTTTCTAGTGGAAGAGAAAAATCGGGATTTCGTCGTGTAGATTTTGATTTATGTCCAAATCAAATTTTTGAAAAGTCGCTATGGAATTCCTTTATAATTTATATCGATTTTTTATATTTTAAAATGGATTTTTGAATATAAATCGAGTATCGATGTAACACTGGATTTGAAATATCGAATTATAAATCCCAGTGGAGCAGTATGATATTCTATTGTGAATATATACGATAATATTTATTTTTATATATTAAATTTAAATGTTTTTAAAATATATTTATATATTTAAAAGGGTTATTTAGATCTTTAAAAATAGCCAGTTTTGCAAACGACCTTAGAATTCGACGAAACTAATTTTGTTGGATCCGCAATGTCAAATTATTGTTAGATGTCAAGTTTCGTGATTTTTAGAGTCAGTATGTGGCCGTATCGATTTTAATGTGAGAAACAGTCGATATTTTGACGGTTAAAAATACGCTGTGTGGGCATACGAAGTCGGAATTCGACGAAACCAGTTTCGTTGGGACCGTAATGTCAAGCTGTAACTGCGTGTCCAGTTTCGAGATTTTTGGGTATCGTATGTGATCACAGGAATTTTAGAGGATGAATACAAACAGCGATTGCTTAATAATAAATAAAATAATTGAAAAAATATATAAAAATCATCCTATATAATACCCTTACCTCTCTTATTCCTAACTACATTTCTTCCACAGTCAAAAGCATCACGCCGCCACCACAGAAAACCAAAATCGAGTGTTTGAAAAATCCTAGAAAATCAAAGAAAATTCCAATAATTATAAAGCATGTATATTCTCGATCCTGGGAACCTCCTCTTCAATCGGGTATGGATGTTATTGGGTGCGACATCAACTCCTGTTCATTGGTTCTTCACAGCGCAGACTAGGGTTAGGTATTTATGAAGATTTAAGCATCGAATCTGGTTATCGCTGTTAGATTTTAATTCGGTAGGAAGGAGAGCAAAGTTGGTGTAATTTTTGTGGGTTTCTGAAGACAACTTTGACACGGGTTCTCTGTAGCTGATGGACGAGGCTCGAGGGCGCAACCGAGTGGAGAGGCGCGAGTTCCTGGAAACAGGGATGAGATGGAGGAGATTTGAAAGAGGATCGTAATGGTAATTTTTGTTGGTTGAAACGAGGTTTGAGGATAGAGAACGAGGTCGGGTTTTTAATCGACAATGGAGGAGCAGGCTACACGGTATGACGGGGAAGAAGGTATTAAATTGGTGCGGTTTATATTTTGTTGGGCTGGGGTTGTAGGGTGAAGCCCAATAGAAATTTTATTAAGTTTATTTAATTTAAATTAGTGTACTAACTTTGAATTATCGTATCTGGCACGTACGATAACAAAATTTCGAACGGACAGATCCATTGAGATCGTATGGACGACGACTACCAAATGGGACTGACTGGGAGTGGATTCGAGCTCGTTACAATTTATGGCGAAATAAATTGTTTGATCAGAATCAACTAACGCAAATCGTTATTTAACGGTTAACGCGAAAGGTGAGTAAAACTCACTAACTTTTCTCAGTTATATTTTTATAACGTATTTTCATAATTGATAAATAATGGTTGTTGATGTGTGTTGGCTGTGTGGTTGAACTGCTAGTCAGTAAATTGAAAATATAGATAACGATACAGATATACATCGTTAATCAAATATTGATTATGTTTAGTAGAATATTTCATAGTAACATGAAATTGATGTTGATTTTATTGTTTAACATCTGTGGATGCAGGGAAACAGGTCGGAGGGACCCAACTGGGTTCCTCAACATTTATTTTACTGGTTTTTCTCATATATTGTGTTGTATGATGTGATATGAAATCTGTTATTGATTTTGTATGGTTGAATGATGCCGATAATTGTTGTATGGTATGTTAAATACCATATGGAATACTAGAATGTTAAAAAAGAAATTCTCAATGTTATATTGAAAAAGAAATATTTATAAAATTAAAAGATTTTATAAAAAGGAAATATTTATTTAGAAAATAATAGATTTAAAAGGAATATTTATTTGTTAATCAAATAGATAGAATTGAAAGAAATATTTGTAAACCATTTACAAATTGAATTGAAAAGGGATATTTATTTGAAAAATAAATTGAATAGAAAGGTGAAATATGTGTAAAGTAAATAGAAAGAAATAGTTAGATTCTCAAAGGAATTACTTATAAAATCAATAGATTTTATAAATAGAAAATATTTTGTAGAATAAATAGAATTATCAAAAAGGGGATTTATTTTGTAAATAAATAGATTATAAAAGGAAATAATTGAAAAAGGTGACTAGAATTGTATAAAAGGAAAATTTTACATTTGAAAGATTTAAACCTGTGCTCCGCACACGGGTATAACTTGATATGGATTTAAAGTAAAGATTTTAAATAGAATCTATTCTAACCGATGGATTGATAAGATAAATTTATAAATAATATTTTATAAATTAAATGAAATGTATCATTGTATAAATAGAATATATGTCATGACTTATATAGAGAAGTAATAATCGATTTCAACATCGATATTTGAACTGAATAAACGTAGAGTTGATCAAAGGAGCTAATCAGTTAGAGTTAATCAGTTAGAGTAAATTAGATAGAGTTAATCGAATTAGAGTTAACTGAACATAGTTAATCGAATTAGAATTTATTGAATATAAGTTATTCAATTAGAGTTGATCGAATATAGTTAGTTGAGATAGAGTTAGTCAAAACATAGTTATTCAGGATGAGTCGCCATTTCGTACGACTGCTAGCGTAATTCGCAGGGCTGCAGATAGCCTATGGCGGTCGGATGTTTTCCTGAGGGACTCAGGCGTAACCATTGTGATCGCTGCTATCTAGAGTCAAGCAAATGGAGTTAAATCGAATATTAGCCATTCTAAATAAAGTTAAAACAGAAATAGTTTATTCGAATAGAATTGAAGGAGTTAATCGAATATAGTTTATTCAAAAGGAGATAAATCGAATGTAAATCATTCGTAGAGAGTTAATCGAATGTAAATCATTCGAGGAGAGATTATCGAATATAGTTATTCGAAGAAAGAGGTATCGAATATAGTTTATTCGAAAAGGAGTTATCAAATAGAGATTATTCGAAAAGAGAATTATACATTGAATTTGATTATATCGAAATTCGGGAAAGTAATATTTACTTTCCGGTTTTAATCAAGATTTACTTATTTATTTATAAATTAGTGGTTTAGTTATTTAGTTAAATCGAGGAATAAAAGTTATATTTTGAAATTTGATATTTAGGAAGAAGGGATTATAACGCTATAATTATAACCAATTTTTTCAATAAAGAAAGGGATCCATAAATAGAATCTGAGAGTTTCGTAAGGAAGTTTGTTAAAGAGTAAAAAGAAGGGTGAACTTTGTCTATTCCGAGGTCGGAAATGTTGTTCAGTTAAGGTCTGAGAGGTAATTAACCCCAACTTGATTGACTTCGTTTTTAACTGAGGGATGGTTAAGGTTCGATAGTGAAGACTGATTAAGTGGATTTAGTTAACGAGTGAAATGGTTTAAATTGGCTTAGTGATGTTTTATTTAAACATCGGTTTAAATCAAATGAAGGAGTTTGGAAACGTTTTCCAAATAAGGATCAAAAATGTTTTCCAATATAGGAATAAGAAATAGAAGCAAATATGGTGGTGTGGTCCAAGTGATTTTTAAAGTATGTTTTTCCAAATTTAGAAATTTAGAATTTACGAATATATAGAAAGGGAAAATGGATAAATTAATGATTAAAAGAATAAACCTTTGAATGATGATTGATCGATAGAATTTTCATTTGGAAATAATATCGTTGGTTGCACACCTGTTTTTCTTTGATAGTTAAATCACCGACTATCGAAGTTTTGACCATCTCATCGTCGTCGATATAGAGAGACCGGGATCTGATGCATTATCTGAAAACCACTCTGTATGGACGTTAGCGTTGCGATCAAATATTGAAGATGGAGATATGCAAGGACTATCCTGTTTACAAAATAGTGCCTTCGGTTTGTCCTGTCCCAGGACAAACGTGAATGGAAGAATGTCTGACAAAGTATATCCAATGGATCGCGTAAGTTGATCTCTTCAAACGTATTTACGTTTGGTGGCGGAGGAATTCGTTTCTCTTAGCTTTATACCCGTGGTATTTTTGAGGAAATCAATTTGTGATTTGCCGGGTATGACGATGTGGCATTCAAAGTAAATAAATGTATGATCTGTCAAAGATACGTTATAACCTCAAGCCTCATCAATCTGGGAAATGACAGAAATCGGGCAGGCAGCATGGCTAAGTGGGTCGCTCCCATTAGGGTGTATATCACCTATCTAGAGAAAATCCATTTCATTCTTTTATCTATGATCGATGTTGTCCCTTTTCGGGAAGACGGTGGGTAGCTCCCAACCGTTGGTGATATACATTCTATACACTCAAGAGAAATGAGTGGTCAGTCATGTGTGGGTCGGGTTGCAAGACGTTCTTGTTGAACCCAGTGTATTCACCTCTAGAGATACACTATCGGCAGGTGGTCCCATACCTTGTCATAGCTGGAATCCAATCTCCAATAAGCGCCCACGGTTTTGTTTGTATACTATATATGTGGAACGTGAGATGCAAGCGTTCTGCTAGATTGATATTTACTTGTGATTAGACATTATTATAATATCAGAGAAGTATTGATTTTCAAAACTATTTTGGGTTATCGTAAGATAAAAACCATCCGTGTTTATGTGTGGATTGGTCTTACGATTATCTTTTCTTTTGAAAAGGATTTTGAAAAGTTAAACCGATGATTTGAGTTTTCTCACATCAGTCCCATGACTGACCCAGAGTTATTTTTGTTTGTTTTCCCTAAACTCTTGGGTGCCCAAATTTGTATGGGCAGTCAAGTAGTTCAGGTCTTTACAGATATACTTGGAGGAGCTTGAAGCAGGAGGCTTCAGGATTATATATAGCTATTGTTACTTCCGCTGTGTATAAGTGTTGTACTCTGATAATGTTAGTGTCCTTCTTCTTCTATTCTAATTTTCTATCTTATCTATTCTCACCCTCTAACTTCTTTCTCTTAATGATGTGGAATGTTCGATACCTGAATAATTAACATGGGTTTTGTGTTGATTTTCTGGGTCGAAAATCCCAGTTCGTTACAGTGGTATCAGAGCTGAAGGTTAAGTGATTACATTGGCTCTGTGGCGTGACTCAGTAGAGATGGGGTTAGTAATACCCTAGATTGAGTCTGAGTGTATATATATGAGTGAACGTATTTGTAGATTTTATAAAAATTGTTTTATATTGTGTAGATTTGTTGGTTGAGTTGTTTATGGATTTTGGTCGATCAGTTTGATCCACTATATCGATAGGAGTTTCTAAACACTCAAGTACGATAAACCGACACAGTATGTTTTGAAAGAGGGTAAATGAGATAATTTTACCCAAAGTATATTTTGATATAAAGAAAATATTTATATTCGATTGATTATAGTATATTGGATGTGTTGGTTGATTATTATTGAAAATGGTTATATAAATAACCAATTTAAGTTCGTATAATATGGAAGCAGATTAATTAAATATGAATTAAATCAGAATTGGAACTAAAATTCTGAAAATGGGGAAAAAGTGCTCGTAAATGGATTTGTGTTAAGTATAAGAAAATTTTAAGATCCTGGAAAAATTTTAAATTTGTTTTACAAACTTTGGAAGGGTATTTGAAATGAATTTCAAAATGGAAATGTTTAAATATGTGTTTTGAAAAGTGGTATAGTATTGAACTCACTTCGATCACTGGGAAATAACTCTGATGATGCTGGCCACTTCATCAGTGTACATTTTCGAGTTATAAATGACGGATTACAACCGAAGATTTTGTTGTTTTGAATTGTTTTGAGAAAAGCAAGTTGTTGGAACCCAAAAGGAATATTTGATTTGTGTGAAAAGAAAAGATAAACTATTTAAAACCCCCAAGAAGATTGTTTAGAATTAAAAACAAATTCAAAGAAATTTGTGAAAGCAAATATGAATTGAATTGAAACCAATTAACTGGAAATTTAATTGGAATATAAAAATATCAAGTAGAATCCGATTTTGAATTATGAGATAAGAATCTGGAATGGTATTAAATTGATGAGTTAGGAGTTGGAATCAAGAATGAAAATTTGGTTTGAAATGGAATTTGGCTTGGATACGTGAATGATTTGGTTTAAAGGGTAAAATTGGAATTTTGTTTGGGAATGCATGTGTATATGCTGACAGGCTAGCAAATGGAATGGATATAATGATATGCCCGACAAAAAGGTACATGGTTAAATTTTCATATGAAGTTTTATGCGCCGAATCGGCAAGCCGCTTGGCTTTTTTATTTTCTTTTTGAAAGTAAAAGGCCTTGTAACGACTGGAAATTTCCGACTCCTCGAGAGTCGGAAATTCCGAGACGTTAGTGAAAGAATTTAGAAGGTGAGAAAGAAAAGATAGAACTAATAGAATAGAAGAAGAAGAAGAACATCAAAATCATCAGAGTAACACGAATCTCACAGCGGAACGAATAACATATAATATATAACATAACTTTGAAGTAAACAGTTATATATATACAATAGCACTTATCAGAGTACGACACTTACAACACAGCGGAAATAACTATAGCTATAGAATCTTGAAGTCTCCTGCTCCAAGCTCTCCAAGTATATCTGTAAATCCCGACTACTTGACTGCCCGTACAAATTTAGGCACCCAAGAGTTTAGGGAAAACAACAAAGTAAACTCCGGGTCAGTCATGGGACTGGTATGAGTAAAATAGTTTAAAACAGGTATAGGATATCTCATAAGACCACGCCGTGAATACGGAACGGGTTTTTCCTTATGAGTATCTAAACAACTTTGACAAGCAATATCATTGTGATATTATAATAATGTCTAAGTACAAATAGGTATCAATCTAGCAGAAACGCTTGCATCTCACGTTCTACATACATAGTATAAAATCATAAACCGCAGGGCGTTTATCGGAGAATGGATTCCAACAGACAAGGTATGGGAGCACCTTCTGAATAGTGTACTCTAGAGGTGATACACTCAGGGTTCAACAAGAACGTCTAGCAACCCGGCCACACATGACCGCTCACTCATTAGCTTGAGTGTCGCGAATATATTGCCACCACGGTTATAGGCCATCAAACCGTCATCCGAAGATACAGAATCAAAAAGAAGTATAAATATGAATATTCTCTAGATCGGTGACAATACACCCTGCTTGGGGATGACCCAACTAGCCATGCTGCCTAGCCCAACTTTTGTTACTTCCTGGTGTGAGGCTAGAAGTTACGCTTTATCATCACATCAGATTCACTTCGAATGCCACATTGTCAGATCCATCGAGATCACTAATTTGACGTCTACAACCATACATTATGTGTTAGCTAAGAGAAGTTTCCTTCTCCGCTTCCACTCTTGGTACAGTCGAAGAAATCAAGGTACGTGACCTTTTTGGAAATACTCTGTCAGACATCCATCTTCATTCACTTAGAATGTCACATCGTCATACCCGCCAAATCACAAATTGACTTGTCCAAAAATAACACGGGTATACAGCTAAGAGAAACGAATTCCTCCGCCACCAAACGTGAATACGTTTGAACAGATCAACTTACGCGATCCATTGGATATACTCTGTCAGACCTTCTTCCATATACGTTGTCCTGGGACTGGACAAACCGAAGGCACTATTCAGTATATCCATCTTAGTCCTTGTTATCTAAGACTTATACAACAGCCCTTGCACTTTTCTCTGTCTTCAATTATCCTTGGCATATATGATTCGAAATGCGTATGCCAATACAGAGTGGCTCTTTGGAAAATAAATCCAACCGGTCTCTCCATATTAACAACGTTAAAATGGTCAAACTTCGATAGTCTGTGAGTTAACTATCAAAGAAAAACAAGTGTGCAACCAACGATATTATTTCCAGATGGAAATTATATCGAACAAACATCATTTAACATTAATCTCTTTAACTCACTTATCTCCTGTTTCCCTATATTCAACATTTGCTATTTTCTAGATTTAGAAAATATATTTATTAACACTGGAAAACATTTCCATTTCCTTGAATTTCTACATTCACTTAACCATCCTTTCGAGTAACTATACTCGTTTAAATCCTTTCAATTTAACTCAATTGGACTGACCCTATTGGATCAACTCTATTGACCTAACTCCTTCGGATTAACTCTTCCAATGCTGTTCGAATAAACTATATTCGATTTACTCCTCCAACACTATTTGAATAATCTATATTCGATTTACTCATTCGGCTAACTCTATTGGATTAACTCTTCGAATAACCAATATTCGATAACTCCTCTTTGGATAATTAATATTCGATAACTCTTCTCAAATAAATAACATTTGATTTCTCCACTCAAATAAACTATATTCTATTTACTCCTCCAACACTATTCGAATAAACTATATTTCTACTCAACCTTTTAGATTGAACCACAACTATTCCTTTGTCAATTCTGAAGTCAATCAAGTTGGGGTATAAATACCTCTCAGACCTTAATTGAACAACGTCCTTTACTGTGAAATAGATGAAGCTCAACACTCACTTTTTACAACCCTCTGTTACGCAAATTCTCGGATTCAGGTTACGAATCTACTTCTTATATGAAACGTTTGATTTTAACTATACCGTTATAATTCCTACTTCTAAAATATCTATCCTACATTATAACTTTATATTCTAACTCAATAATTAAATAGATACCAAATTTCTAAATCAATAAATAAATCTTGATTTAAACCTTGGAAAGTAAATAGTACTTTCCCGAATTCGATATAATCGAATTCGACTTATACTCTCTTTCGATTATCTCTAACTTGATAACTTAACTTGAAAATCTTACCTTGATAACTTAACTCGGTTACCTTAACTCAATTACTTATCTCGATTATCTTAACCCGACAATCCAACTTGATTGTCTTAACTTGATTTACTTAACTAATCACTTAGTTTAACTTAACTAATTCACTTTGGTTAACTTAACCAATTACTTTGATTTACTCGACTAACTCGCTTTGGTTAACCTAACCAATTTCTTTGTTTAACTCGACTAACTTGCTTTGGTTAACCTAACCAATTTCTTTGTTTAACTCCACTAACTTGCTTTGGTTAACCTAACCAATTTCTTTGTTTAACTCCACTAACTTGCTTTGGTTAACCTAACCAATTTCTTTGTTTAACTCGACTAACTTCTTTGGTTAACCTAACCAATTTCTTTGTTTAACTCGACTAACTTGCTTTGGTTAACCTAACCAATTACTTGGATTAACTCCTATTCTTTTAACAAATAAATTTCTCCTTTAGTTTAATTCTATCTATTTATCAAATAAATATTCCTTTATACTTTTATTTATTCCCTAAATAAATACTTTTAACTCTTCATTTATTTCCTAAATAAATAATTCCTTTAATCCTTTATTTATTCCCTACATAAATAATTTCTTTTAATCCTTTATTTATTCCCTGAATAAATAATTCCTTTTATATTTGCTTTTAAATATATTTCCTATATATTTGCTTTCAAATATATTTCCTTTATATTTGGTTTTCAAATATATTTCCTTTATATTTGGTTTTCAAATATATTTCCTTTATATTTGGTTTTCAAATATATTTCCTTTATATTTGATTTCAAATCCCTTTTCTTTTTATATATATATATATATATATATATATAATCTATCGATTTTATATAAATAAATGGTTTCAAAATATACTTTGAAAATCTCTTGTTCTACATTTTGGTATTTCTTATGGTATTTGACACACCATATGACAACGATAAATATCGTCCAAACACACATAATCACAACAGATTATATACATCACATTTTACATCACAACATATAAATCACAGTAAAATAACTGTTGAGGAATCCAGTCGGATTCCTCCGACCTGTTTCCCTGCACCACAGATGTTAGACAACACCAGTAAAATATTCTGTTAAGCAGAATCAACATATAAATATTTAACAGTTTATATATATATATATATACATATATATATATAATTTCTACTAACTGACTAGCAGTTCAATCAAACAGTCAACACACAGTCAAACAACAGATAATTAACAGTTCTAAGAACACGTTGTAAAAATAGAACTGTATAGAGTTGGTGAGTTTTACTCACATTGGACGGTCATCGTCAATGACGATAACCATTGCTTGATCAGCTGGACAATTTATTTGGCTATAAATTGTGACGGACTCCAATCGAGTCGCGGTCAGTTCCATTGTGGAGTGCTCGTCTCCACGATCCCAACACAACTTACGGTTCGTCAATCTGACTCCGTATGAATAAGATACGTATTTTTAAAGTTTGCATACCTTTTAAATAAAAATATAACTTGATTTAATTAATTTGGGCCTTACCTACACAAATACCCGGCCCACCAACACCTTATATTCTTTGCCCGTCACCCCTTTAAACATACCAGACCCGCTTCGTTTATCTTCTCCCCCAAATTAAAAATCACGAACTCCAGAAAATACCCCAAACCCGCTCCTCCTTACTTCGACAGACCCACACACCTCGTCGGCCATCACATCTCCAGCGCCTCCCTCATCATTGACCTCGCCACATGATTCTCTCCGTGCCAGCGACCCTCAAAACAAATTTTGGTGCCCCAAAATCGAATGCGTCCTGGGGCCTGCAACCCCCATGTCGCATTTCACCCATGACCATCGGAGTCCGTCCAACCCACCTTGCCAGCTGCGCCTCGACCCTACGAACTCAGCTACACCCACACGACCTCCCCTCGTCGCCTCAATCTCCGACGGTTGCGAACCCTAGTTCGCTCACCATTTCCAGCGAATGGAAGCTGACGTCGAACCATACAAAATCTATACGGGATCGAAGAGAATGCTCCAGCGAATCCAGAAATATATGTGTAATGATTTTAGGATTTTTCTTCATTTTGTTTGAGGTTTTTCTTTTGGGAAATTGTCTTGATGTGTTGATTATGTGGTTATATAGAGCTGTGTTGAGGTTGGTAATGTATGTGGCTGAAATACAAGGGTGCGTGGTCTTCCTATTGTCCACAAAAATGATGAGATATTTTTATTTTTATTTTCTTTATTTTTATTTCTTTGCTTTTATACTTTCGTGGTCCTTAAAAATCACTGCGACCGCATATGATACCCAAAAATCACCAAACTGGACGTGTAGCTAGAGTTCGACATTACGGTCCTAACGAAACTGGTTTCGTCGAATTCCGACTCCGTATGTTCAAACTGCATATATTTAAAGGTCAATTTCTCGTCTGTTTCTCAGTCAAAAATCACGTACGGCCATATATGATATCCAAAAATCACCAAACTGGTACTCTAACAAGTATTCGACATTCCGGATCCAACAAAATTAGTTTCGTCGAATTCTGACTTCGTCTGCTCAAACTGCGTATTTTTAAAGCTCTGGATGACCCATTTAAATATATAAATATATTTAAATATTATTAAATTAAATATTAATAAATTAATATTATCGTATATATCCATATACAATGTCGTCCGGCTCCAGAATATCACCTCAGATTTTATGACTTGATTTCCAGACTCCAGATTATCCCGATATTCAGTTCGTATCGAAAAATCGATTTATAACGTATATAAAGCGTCGCAAATTATAAGGGAATTCCATAGCGACTTTTCTGAAATTTGATTTGGACATAACTCAAAATCTACCCGACGAAATCCCTATTTTTCTCTTCTACTAGAAAGATATACTCCACCAGCTCCACACGTTTCTTGTTTCACAGAAATCCGATTTAAAACGAATCCTGTATATTCAGTTGAAGCTCGAATCGCCAATTTACGAACTGCAGCGCCATTTCGAGCTCGATTTTAATTATAATATAATTATACGTTCAAACTGTCGTCGATTGAATATATATGTCAATATAATTCAACTCCAAGCTGAATTAAATCTAAGGGACGACCCCGTTCACAGAATATTGTGATTTCCAATTATTTCGACATTATAATATATTATTATATTATACACTTTAATTAAATATTCAATATTATTTAATTCAAGTCATCGATATCGCCCAATCGATATTTAATAATTAAATAAATTAATTATTCGACAGCTAACAAAACGCGCCATTACAGACTTCCCCACTTAAAATAAATTTCGCCCTCGAAATTGCTAAGTTAGAGGATGACCCTATATATTGGAACTCCTAAGATTGGTTTACCCCTTATTTCTGATTTCAACTGAACCAATTAATAACGACTGAAATATTTATTCTTCCGACTAACTAAAATTTTCAAAAATTCTGAAAATTTTCTAACACTTTAAATTTTCGGAAAATTTCGCCATAACCTCCTTTGTACAGCCCTATCGGTAAAACCACAACTCGCCTCTCTAGGCCATCTCCAATCCAAAAGAAAATCAAACAGCCAAGCGGCTTGCCAATTCGGCTCATAAATCTCATGCTTATATCAAAAATAAACTTGTACCTTTTTGTCGGGCATATCAACTCTTATCACTTTCACCTGTTATCAACCCAACATATACCAATGTCATCTCAATCCAACCTTCAACTCAAACACTTGGTTCTATCCAAGTCAAATTCTATTCAAACTCCAATATCAGATTTCAAACTCCAATATCAGATTTCAAACTCTTAACCCATCAACTTAATTCCAATCCAGATTATTCTCTAACCGAATCCCGATTTATTTAACTTGGTTCAAGTTAAATTTTAATTTACTATTTGTTTTTACCATCTTGATTCATTCAACTTAACAAGTTAAATTTTAAATTTCAAGATTTAAATTCCTGGGATTTATTTCAAATCAAAGTTCAAATCCTAACACCAATTCAAAACTTTTGAATTTCTGAACAACTTGTTTTCCTCAACACCATTTGAAAACAGAACCATTGGTAGTAATCCGCCACTTAGAAACTCGAAAATTACACCGACGATGTATCGATCCATCCTCGGAATTATTTTCCCGTCATCCAGGTGAGTTCAATACTATATTTATTTTGAATTGAAAAACATTTTCAAAATCTCCCAGGAACTTAAAATTTCCTTATTTTAATTCCAATTCTGATTTAATTTCAGATTTTAATTCGACTGATTCCACGTATTTTACTTATAGGAATTATTATTGGTTATATATATAACCATTGAATTTATAATCTTACTCGATTATAATAACAACCAATATATCTAATATATTAAAATTTTGATATATATATATATATATTTCTATATCAAAATATACTTTGGGTAATGTTAAATTCACTTACCCTTTTTCAAAACATATCGTGACGACCCATCGTATTCAAGTGTTTATTTACTCCTACCGATACAGTGGATCAAACTGATCGACCAGAACTCATAAACAACTCAGCCAATGAATCTCCACAATATAAAACCATTTTATATCAAATACAAATACGCACTCGTATATATACACTCAAACTCAATCTAGGATATTATTAATCCCATCTCTATCGAGTTATGCCACAGAGCCAAGGTAATCACTTAACCTGGCTCTGATACCAACTGTAACGACTGGAAATTTCCGACTCCTCGAGAGTCGGAAATTCCGAGACGTTAGTGAAAGAATTTAAAAGGTGAGAAAGAAAAGATAGAACTAATAGAATAGAAGAAGAAGAAGAACATCAAAATCATCAGAGTAACACGAATCTCACAGCGGAACGAATAACATATAATATATAACATAACTTTGAAGTAAACAGTTATATATATACAATAGCACTTATCAGGGTACGACACTTACAACACAGCGGAAATAACTATAGCTATAGAATCTTGAAGTCTCCTGCTCCAAGCTCTCCAAGTATATCTGTAAATCCCGACTACTTGACTGCCCGTACAAATTTAGGCACCCAAGAGTTTAGGGAAAACAACAAAGTAAACTCCGGGTCAGTCATGGGACTGGTATGAGTAAAATAGTTTAAAACAGGTATAGGATATCTCATAAGACCACGCCGTGAATACGGAACGGGTTTTTCCTTATGAGTATCTAAACAACTTTGACAAGCAATATCATTGTGATATTATAATAATGTCTAAGTACAAATAGGTATCAATCTAGCAGAAACGCTTACATCTCACGTTCTACATACATAGTATAAAATCATAAACCGCAGGGCGTTTATCGGAGAATGGATTCCAACAGACAAGGTATGGGAGCACCTTCTGAATAGTGTACTCTAGAGGTGATACACTCAGGGTTCAACAAGAACGTCTAGCAACCCGGCCACACATGACCGCTCACTCATTAGCTTGAGTGTCGCGAATATATTGCCACCACGGTTATAGGCCATCAAACCGTCATCCGAAGATACAGAATCAAAAAGAAGTATAAATATGAATATTCTCTAGATCGGTGACAATACACCCTGCTTGGGGATGACCCAACTAGCCATGCTGCCTAGCCCAACTTTTGTTACTTCCTGGTGTGAGGCTAGAAGTTACGCTTTATCATCACATCAGATTCACTTCGAATGCCACATTGTCAGATCCATCGAGATCACTAATTTGACGTCTACAACCATACATTATGTGTTAGCTAAGAGAAGTTTCCTTCTCCGCTTCCACTCTTGGTACAGTCGAAGAAATCAAGGTACGTGACCTTTTTGGAAATACTCTGTCAGACATCCATCTTCATTCACTTAGAATGTCACATCGTCATACCCGCCAAATCACAAATTGACTTGTCCAAAAATAACACGGGTATACAGCTAAGAGAAACGAATTCCTCCGCCACCAAACGTGAATACGTTTGAACAGATCAACTTACGCGATCCATTGGATATACTCTGTCAGACCTTCTTCCATATACGTTGTCCTGGGACTGGACAAACCGAAGGCACTATTCAGTATATCCATCTTAGTCCTTGTTATCTAAGACTTATACAACAGCCCTTGCACTTTTCTCTGTCTTCAATTATCCTTGGCATATATGATTCGAAATGCGTATGCCAATACAGAGTGGCTCTTTGGAAAATAAATCCAACCGGTCTCTCCATATTAACAACGTTAAAATGGTCAAACTTCGATAGTCTGTGAGTTAACTATCAAAGAAAAACAAGTGTGCAACCAACGATATTATTTCCAGATGGAAATTATATCGAACAAACATCATTTAACATTAATCTCTTTAACTCACTTATCTCCTGTTTCCCTATATTCAACATTTGCTATTTTCTAGATTTAGAAAATATATTTATTAACACTGGAAAACATTTCCATTTCCTTGAATTTCTACATTCACTTAACCATCCTTTCGAGTAACTATACTCGTTTAAATCCTTTCAATTTAACTCAATTGGACTGACCCTATTGGATCAACTCTATTGACCTAACTCCTTCGGATTAACTCTTCCAATGCTGTTCGAATAAACTATATTCGATTTACTCCTCCAACACTATTTGAATAATCTATATTCGATTTACTCATTCGGCTAACTCTATTGGATTAACTCTTCGAATAACCAATATTCGATAACTCCTCTTTGGATAATTAATATTCGATAACTCTTCTCAAATAAATAACATTTGATTTCTCCACTCAAATAAACTATATTCTATTTACTCCTCCAACACTATTCGAATAAACTATATTTCTACTCAACCTTTTAGATTGAACCACAACTATTCCTTTGTCAATTCTGAAGTCAATCAAGTTGGGGTATAAATACCTCTCAGACCTTAATTGAACAACGTCCTTTACTGTGAAATAGATGAAGCTCAACACTCACTTTTTACAACCCTCTGTTACGCAAATTCTCGGATTCAGGTTACGAATCTACTTCTTATATGAAACGTTTGATTTTAACTATACCGTTATAATTCCTACTTCTAAAATATCTATCCTACATTATAACTTTATATTCTAACTCAATAATTAAATAGATACCAAATTTCTAAATCAATAAATAAATCTTGATTTAAACCTTGGAAAGTAAATAGTACTTTCCCGAATTCGATATAATCTAATTCGACTTATACTCTCTTTCGATTATCTCTAACTTGATAACTTAACTTGAAAATCTTACCTTGATAACTTAACTCGGTTACCTTAACTCAATTACTTATCTCGATTATCTTAACCCGACAATCCAACTTGATTGTCTTAACTTGATTTACTTAACTAATCACTTAGTTTAACTTAACTAATTCACTTTGGTTAACTTAACCAATTACTTTGATTTACTCGACTAACTCGCTTTGGTTAACCTAACCAATTTCTTTGTTTAACTCGACTAACTTGCTTTGGTTAACCTAACCAATTTCTTTGTTTAACTCCACTAACTTGCTTTGGTTAACCTAACCAATTTCTTTGTTTAACTCCACTAACTTGCTTTGGTTAACCTAACCAATTTCTTTGTTTAACTCGACTAACTTCTTTGGTTAACCTAACCAATTTCTTTGTTTAACTCGACTAACTTGCTTTGGTTAACCTAACCAATTACTTGGATTAACTCCTATTCTTTTAACAAATAAATTTCTCCTTTAGTTTAATTCTATCTATTTATCAAATAAATATTCCTTTATACTTTTATTTATTCCCTAAATAAATACTTTTAACTCTTCATTTATTTCCTAAATAAATAATTCCTTTAATCCTTTATTTATTCCCTACATAAATAATTTCTTTTAATCCTTTATTTATTCCCTGAATAAATAATTCCTTTTATATTTGCTTTTAAATATATTTCCTATATATTTGCTTTCAAATATATTTCCTTTATATTTGGTTTTCAAATATATTTCCTTTATATTTGGTTTTCAAATATATTTCCTTTATATTTGGTTTTCAAATATATTTCCTTTATATTTGATTTCAAATCCCTTTTCTTTATATATATATATATATATATATATAATCTATCGATTTTATATAAATAAATGGTTTCAAAATATACTTTGAAAATCTCTTGTTCTACATTTTGGTATTTCTTATGGTATTTGACACACCATATGACAACGATAAATATCGTCCAAACACACATAATCACAACAGATTATATACATCACATTTTACATCACAACATATAAATCACAGTAAAATAACTGTTGAGGAATCCAGTCGGATTCCTCCGACCTGTTTCCCTGCACCACAGATGTTAGACAACACCAGTAAAATATTCTGTTAAGCAGAATCAACATATAAATATTTAACAGTTTATATATATATATATACACACACACACACACATATATATATATATATATAATTTCTACTAACTGACTAGCAGTTCAATCAAACAGTCAACACACAGTCAAACAACAGATAATTAACAGTTCTAAGAACACGTTGTAAAAATAGAACTGTATAGAGTTGGTGAGTTTTACTCACATTGGACGGTCATCGTCAATGACGATAACCATTGCTTGATCAGCTGGACAATTTATTTGGCTATAAATTGTGACGGACTCCAATCGAGTCGCGGTCAGTTCCATTGTGGAGTGCTCGTCCCCACGATCCCAACACAACTTACGGTTCGTCAATCTGACTCCGTATGAATAAGATACGTATTTTTAAAGTTTGCATACCTTTTAAATAAAAATATAACTTGATTTAATTAATTTGGGCCTTACCTACACAAATACCCGGCCCACCAACACCTTATATTCTTTGCCCGTCACCCCTTTAAACATACCAGACCCGCTTCGTTTATCTTCTCCCCCAAATTAAAAATCACGAACTCCAGAAAATACCCCAAACCCTGTAACGACCCGTGTTTTTCGACCATTTGAATATGAATATT
Organism: Allium sativum; assembly: GCA_030737875.1. NCBI lineage: Eukaryota > Viridiplantae > Streptophyta > Magnoliopsida > Asparagales > Amaryllidaceae > Allium > Allium sativum. The sequence goes on along the minus strand of CM060913.1, from coordinate 532,003,335 downwards.
TAAATTAGTTTTAAATATTATGTTGGGAATATTAATGGAATTAAATATTGAATTCGTTATTTAGAACGAAGTTGAACGTTATAATTTATATATAATATAAATCGAGCTTTAAAATGACGTGCAGTTCGTAATATTTGGTTTTGAACTTCAACTGAGGATACAGGATTCAATATAAGTCGGACTTCTGTAAAACAAGACACGTTGGGAGCATATTGACGATAACTTTCATATGAAAGAGAAAAATCCGGATTTCGTGTTGTTGATAGTAAGTTATGGCCAAATCAAATTTTGAAATAGTCGCTATGGAAAATCGTTATTAAATTATAGGCCTTTAAAATGGCCATTTTGCAAACGGACTCAGATTTCGACAAAATCAGTTTCATTAGAACCGTATCGTTAAATTATTGCACGGTGTCAAATGGCGTGGCAAACCGATATCGTATGTGACCATGGTAGCCGTAAACGCCCGTTCAATTTCTATAGCGCGCATTTAAATAAATAAAAGGATATTTGAAGGTAACTTGAGCAGACGATCGAATTAGGCCACGAAACCAGTTCCGTTGAATTCGTATCGTCGATTAGAGTCAGAATAAGTATATAGTTTGTTATTTTTAGAGATCGAGAAATTTGGCGTTAAAAAGGGTAAGGCGGTTCAGGGTAAAAACAGCCTATCGGGGCAACAGTCTCAGAATGCGACGAAATTAGTGCCGTTGGATTCGTATCGAAAAGTTATTGTCAATGTTCGCAGTCTCAAGTGGATTTGATTTATCTGGTAACCGTGGAAAAATTAAACGTGTGTTCATTTCCGGTTTCATAAAGGAAAAATTTTCATACGACCTCGGATTGCGATGAAACTTGTCTCATTGGGTCCGGAATACTTTCTTATACCAAGATTAGCATTTTTATCAGTAAACAGAAATCAATGGTGGTTAATTTTACGTGTTACTTCATCATAAAGTTTCGTCATAATTTAATAATATTATAACCAAACCGTAACACATCTAAAGCCTAATCAAATTAAATGCTCCACATGCAAACCGTCTTTGCCCCTATACGCCTTCTGAACACCCTATCGGCTATATGTATTAATACATGACGTGCATGTTATGTCCTACACAACAATAACAGGCTACCACATGAGTTGTAACCATCTCAGCAGACCTATACACGTACGATCCTTCCTTGGCACCCACGGCTTACAATTCTATAAATACGATGCACATCATTTCTTCTCGCAGCAGAAACCAGGGAAAATTCGAATGACAATCAAAGGAATCCAAACAAAAACTTTACTCCTCTGCAAATCATAAAACAAACCCAAATGCCTCAACTCAAACAAAAACAAAACTAAATCAAACTAGAGCGTAGGGGGGGGGGCGTTGGTTCCCTGAACTGACGAAGGAGACCTGGAGCATGGCCAGCGGGTGCGGTCTGGTTTCTGACGAGGGGAAAGAGAGTATTGTCAGTTTAGTTTATTTTTTTAAAAAAAAAAAAAAAAAAGTGAGGAAGGAGAGCACGGCAATGGAAATAAAGAGAATGGGGATGGCTTGCGAACTGTTAAGAAGGAAGGCGCTGCAAGAAAGAGAGTGTAGAAGAGGGAAAGTATGGGGTCAGTACGGTGTTTATTGGAGGCGTGAGAGTTCCAGAAGTAAGGACAGGGGAGTTGCAGAAATATTTCATAAAGGGATGATGGTTTTTATGTCCTGGTGTTGTATACTGAAGGAGGAAGCACCATGATCGTTCGGTAAGGGGGTTACAATCACAAAGCAGTCGTGCAAAGGTGGGGTGGTGTTCATGGTTCATATGAAGTAGCAGTTGAAGTCGATAGTGCCTGGAAGCCGGGATTGTCAGGCCGACGTGATGGGGTTGAGGCGTAGGTTCCAACATTCTCTGACGATCCTCCAGCGAGAAGGCTTGGCGCCACGTGAACGAAGGTCGAGATAAGGGTGTGGCATATTTTCATGGGCGTGAACCATTGAATGGTGAAAACTTGGTGTACTATTCTAACGTTGAGTTGAGTTGGTTGGTGAATGACAGGATGCATGTTTAAATGAGTTACTAAATGGTGATGGAGCATCAGCCTTTGTTGCTCCAACAGACGAAAAGAGGGAAATTACAACATAATTATTTACGAAGTGGTGCTCTGTGTGTTCAACTGGGTAGTCTTGGATGTTGAAGTGGTGGCGCGAAATTGATGATGTATAGTTGCGCAAGCAGGTCTATAAACTGTGGGGATGTATCATGGTTCGAGTGTGCCATGTGGAGATGGAGTCATTGGACGGTTAAAGCAGTACTGGGTTTTAAAAGGGTACGATGTGGTGAAGTTTAAAATGGTAGTTCAGGTGCACACATGCACGAGGTGCCTGGAAGTCTCGAACTAAAGAATGGCGATCAAGTTAGGTTCGGAAAATAATGGAAATTGGATCTGATGATCGGTCATGATGATGCAGTGCCGATATTGGCTATTGGACTGATCCACAGAAAAGCTACGCTACGAAACTAACTAGTCGAAAACAATTTGGAGCTTGTTGGGATTTTGATGGAACAAAACGAATGATCTGAATCAACCGACGCTGATCGTTATTTAGCGATTTACGACCAAGGTGAGTAAATTCACTAACTCTGTTTTATTTAAAATATTTTAATTATATTTTAAATAATGGTTGAATGCTGTGTGCTGGTTGATTAGGTAAATTACAGTTAAATTGGTTGAAATAAATATATATCATTGCATATGCACACATCATTGGTTGGATACTGATTTGACTAACATCTGTGGATGCGGAAACCGGTTGGAGGAACTCAACCGGATTCCTAAATATTTAGATGTACTGTTGTGCACTGTTTGAACCATGTTGAATGGAAATTCAACGTTATATTGATTTGGTAAACAAACGATATCAGCGGCAGTCAACCATAAACCCATTTTGTTAAGAAATTGGTTGACCGTCAAACAAATCAACGAAGTTCAATTATAAAAATTATATCTTTATAATTGAAGCGAAATTATTAATTATAATAGAAGTTCTATTATAAACTGGTATTTTTAATACCGTGAGTTAGATATAAATTGATTCGAGTTTAAATAGGAAGAATCAATTATTTATTATTTCTAAATAACAGAAATTGAATCTTGATTGAACAAGGAGGCGATAACTTGTTTAAGTATATCAAAAACAAGTAGTCGATTTTAAAGATGCTTATGAAATAAAGTATAATTCTATGTTTGGAGTATGATCGTATTTGAAATAAGGGTAGTAAAACGAGTCTAGATTCCTATTGCGAAATGATATTTTAATAAAAGTGAATAGTGATCAGAAAGTAAACATTTTGTAAGTAGATATTTCTATTTGGGTTAAACTAAATTGATCTGATTAACGAGAAGTTTAGAAATGGAGTTTTGAAATGTTTTTCCAACATTAATAATGTGTATTTTCTAAAAGTACAGAAAAAAAAAGTAAGGAAGATGGAAATGTTCCAGATATTAAATAAATGTATATCTTCTAGAATGTGGGTGAACAAGTGCTATAATATTTGGAAATGGGTTTTTCAAAGAAGTATGAGGTTAAACAGTTTTGGAGATATCTAGAAAAAATATGAATAATGAAATATTAGAAAGTGCCGAGATTGTGAGATGGTTTGATGGATGTTTATTTTCAAAACACCGACTATCAAAGATTGTTGTAACGAGAAGAGATATCAAGATTTTTGTAACGGAAAGAGATATCAAGATTTTTGTAATGAAAAGAGATGTCAAGAATTTGTAATGGAAAAAGGTGTTGAGATTAATTATAAAGTGGAATATAGTAGCATATTGCAAGTCTCAGAACTATAGCAGTAAAGTAACGCTGTTGACTAGGCTTAAGCGTGACTGTTATGTCAAGATTAGTTAAAAAGGGATATAGCAGCGTATAGCAAGTTTGAACTGTAACGATAAATGAAACGCTGTTAACCAAACTTAAGCGTGATGTTTATATACAGTAGCACTTCCTAGGGAAAGAAAACAGCTTGTTTTGAAATTCACTTATTCAAAAGTAATAAGTAATGACGTTTGTCCAAAGAAATATAAGAACGAATGTTAAATAAAAAAATGCCTGTGATTTGTGTGATATTGGTTGTACATTGAATGGATGTTGTTTTTACTTCGATAGTTAAACAACCAACTATCGAAGTGTTTTGACCATCGTCGTCTATACGGGGAGACCGGTTGGATATACTATCTGAAACCACTCCGTATAGGCATAAGCGCTGCAAATTATGCTGAAGAAAATTGAAGACGGAGTGAAGTGCAAGGGTCGTCCTGTTCAGAATGGTGCTTTCTGTTTGTCCAGACCCAGGACAACTTGTATGGATGATTGCCTGACAGCGTATTCTTAGAAGATCACCTAAGACGTTCTTTTCAAGATATTACGTCTGGTGGCGGAGAAATTCGTTTCTCTTGGCTTTTATACCCGTAATATTTTTGAGAAGATCAGCTAGTGATTTGACGGGTTTGACGATGTGGCATTCAAAGTGTATGGTGGCCAGATGTTCTAAAAGGTAGGCGTAGCCTCAAGCTTCACAACCGGGAAATGACAAAAATCGGGCAGGCAGCATGGCTATGTGGGTCGCTCCCATTAGGGTGTATAATCACCTATCTAGAGAAATTCCTTTTGTTTCTAAATCTATCGATTCTGCCCATTCGGGAACGGTGGTTTGAGTCCAACCGTTGGTGATATACATTCGATACACTCAAGCGAAATGAGTGGTCGGTCATGTGTGGGCCGGGTTGCAAGACGTTCTTGTTGAACCCAGGTGTATTCGCCTCTAGAGATACATCATCGGAAGGTAGTCCCATACCTTGTCATAGTTGGAATCCAATCTCCAATAAGCGCCCTGCGGTTTTTGATTTTATACTATGTATGTAGAGCGTGAGATGCAAGCGTTCTACTATTTGGTTATTTACCTGATTAGACATTATTATAATATCACTGGATTTTGATATCAAAATATTTTGGGTTATAGTAAGGTAAAAACCGTCCATGTTTATGTGTGGATTGGTCTTACTATTATCCTTTTTGTTTCAAAAAGGATTTTCAAAGTTAAGCCCTATGGTTGGAATTTACTCACACCAGTCCCATGACTGACCCAGAGTTTATTTTGTTTGTTTTCCCTAAACTCTTGGGTGCCCAAATTTGTACGGGCAGTCAAGTGTTTCAGGCTTTTACAGATACGCTTGAAGGAGCTAAAAGCAGAAGGCTTCACCGTTGGTATTTAGAGACTATTTCCGCTGTGATATGATGTATTGTACTCTGATAATGGTATGTATATACAATACAGTTTTGTATTTCAAAGTTATGTTATATAATATATTTTATTCGTTCCGTTGTGAGACTCGTGTTTACTCTGATTATGTTCAGCTGTGTTCTTCTTCTTCTCCTATTCTATTAGTTCTACCTTATCTTTCTCATCCTCTAACTTCTTTCTATTAATGGTCCGGTATTTTCGATGTCTGAACAGTCGACGCTGGGTTTTGTGTCGATTTCGGAGTCGAAAATCCCTGGGTCGTTACAAACCCGCTCCTCCTTACTTCGACAGACCCACACACCTCGTCGGCCATCACATCTCCGGCGCCTCCCTCATCATTGACCTCGCCACATGATTCTCTCCATGCCAGCGACCCTCAAAACAAATTTTGGTGCCCCAAAATCGAATGCGTCCTGGGGCCTGCAACCCCCATGTCGCATTTCACCCATGACCATCGGAGTCCGTCCAACCCACCTTGCCAGCTGCGCCTCGACCCTACGAACTCAGCTACACCCACACGACCTCCCCTCGTCGCCTCAATCTCCGACGGTTGCGAACCCTAGTTCGCTCACCATTTCCAGCGAATGGAAGCTGACGTCGAACCATACAAAATCTATACGGGATCGAAGAGAATGCTCCAGCGAATCCAGAAATATATGTGTAATGATTTTAGGATTTTTCTTCATTTTGTTTGAGGTTTTTCTTTTGGGAAATTGTCTTGATGTGTTGATTATGTGGTTATATAGAGCTGTGTTGAGGTTGGTAATGTATGTGGCTGAAATACAAGGGTGCGTGGTCTTCCTATTGTCCACAAAAATGATGAGATATTTTTATTTTTATTTTCTTTATTTTTATTTCTTTGCTTTTATACTCTTCGTGGTCCTTAAAAATCACTGCGACCGCATATGATACCCAAAAATCACCAAACTGGACGTGTAGCTAGAGTTCGACATTACGGTCCTAACGAAACTGGTTTCGTCGAATTCCGACTCCGTATGTTCAAACTGCATATATTTAAAGGTCGATTTCTCGTCTGTTTCTCAGTCAAAAATCACGTACGGCCATATATGATATCCAAAAATCACCAAACTGGTACTCTAACAAGTATTCGACATTCCGGATCCAACAAAATTAGTTTCGTCGAATTCTGACTTCGTCTGCTCAAACTGCGTATTTTTAAAGCTCTGGATGACCCATTTAAATATATAAATATATTTAAATATCATTAAATTAAATATTAATAAATTAATATTATCGTATATATCCATATACAATGTCGTCCAGCTCCAGAATATCACCTCAGATTTTATGACTTGATTTCCAGACTCCAGATTATCCCGATATTCAGTTCGTATCGAAAAATCGATTTATAACGTATATAAAGCGTCGCAAATTATAAAGGAATTCCATAGCGACTTTTCTGAAATTTGATTTGGACATAACTCAAAATCTACCTGACGAAATCCCTATTTTTCTCTTCTACTAGAAAGATATACTCCACCAGCTCCACACGTTTCTTGTTTCACAGAAATCCGATTTAAAACGAATCCTGTATATTCAGTTGAAGCTCGAATCGCCAATTTACGAACTGCAGCGCCATTTCGAGCTCGATTTTAATTATAATATAATTATACGTTCAAACTGTCGTCGATTGAATATATATGTCAATATAATTCAACTCCAAGCTGAATTAAATCTAAGGGACGACCCCGTTCACAGAATATTGTGATTTCCAATTATTTCGACATTATAATATATTATTATATTATACACTTTAATTAAATATTCAATATTATTTAATTCAAGTCATCGATATCGCCCAATCGATATTTAATAATTAAATAAATTAATTATTCGACAGCTAACAAAACGCGCCATTACAGGCCTAGAGAGGCGAGTTGGGGTTTGAATGATTGACCGGTACAAAGGAGGTGCTGGCAAAATTTTCCGAAAATTTCGGGTGTTAGAAAATTTTCAGAAATTTTGAAAATTTTCGTTAACCAAAATTAATTAATATTTATTGGAATCAATTAATTCAGTTAAAACTGAAGTTAAGAAGTAAGCGAATAAATTTTAACCTAGTCAATATGGTTTGTTCTCTACCTTAGCAATTTCGAGGACGAAATTATTGTAAGGGGGAAGAATGTAACGACCCGCATTTTTCAGCGATATAATTAAATTATTTAATTATTTAAATAGTGATTTAGGGAATTAAATGGTCGTTAAATTAAATAATATTGAATATTTAATTAAAATAAATAATATAATAATATATTTAATTTCTGAAATAGTCAGAAATAGTGGAATTCACAAAATTGTGTAAATTGGATCATCGGTGATATTTAATTCAGTTTAAAATTGAATTAGAATAACAAATATATTATTTGAACGGCAATTTGAACGTATAATTATATTATAATTATAATCGAGCTCGAAATGGCGCGGCAGTTCGCTATTTGGCGATTTGAACTTCAACTGAATGTACATGGTCCATTTTAAATCGGATTTCTGTGAAACAAGAAACGTATGGAGCTGGTGAAGTATATCTTTCTGGTGGAAGAGAAAAATCGAGATTTTTTCATGTAGATTTTGATTTATGTCCAAATCAAATTTTTGAAAAGTCGTTACGAAATTCCTTTATAATTTATATCGATTTATTTATATTTTAAAATGGATTTTTGAATATAAATCGAGTATCGATGTAACACTGGATTTGAAATATCGGGTTATAAATCCCAGTGGAGCAGTATGATATTCTATTGTGAATATATACGATAATATTTATTTTTATATATTAAATTTAAATGTTTTTAAAATATATTTATATATTTAAAAGGGTTATTTAGATCTTTAAAAATAGCCAGTTTTGCAAACGACCTCAGAATTCGACGAAACTAATTTTGTTGGATCCGCAATGTCAAATTATTGTTAGATGTCAAGTTTCGTGATTTTTAGAGTCAGTATGTGGCCGTATCGATTTTAATGTGAGAAACAGTCGATATTTTGACGGTTAAAAATACGCTGTGTGGGCATACGAAGTCGGAATTCGACGAAACCAGTTTCGTTGGGACCGTAATGTCGAGCTGTAAATGCGTGTCCAGTTTCGAGATTTTTGGGTATCGTATGTGATCATAGGAATTTTAGAGGATGAATACAAACAGCGATTGCTTAAAAATAAATAAAATAATTGAAAAAATATATAAAAATCATCCTATATAATATCCTTACCTCTCCTAACCCTAACTACATTTCTTCCATAATCAAAAGCATCACGCCGCCACCACAGAAAACCAAAATCGAGTGTTTGAAAAATCCTAGAAAATCAAAGGAAATTCCAATAATTATAAAGCATTTATGTTCTTGATCCTGGGAACCTCCTCGTCAATCGGGTATGGATGTTATTGGGTGCCACATCAACTCCTGTTCGCTGGTTCTTCACAGCGCAGACTAGGGTTAGGTATTTACGAAGATTTAAGCATCGAATCTGGTTATCGTTGTTGGATTTGAATTCGGTAAGAAGGAGAGCAAAGTTGGTGTAATTTTTGTGGGTTTTTGAAGACAACTTTGACGCGGGTTCTCTGTAGCTGATGGACGAGGCTTGAGGGCACAACTGAGTGGAGAGGCGCGAGTTCCTGGAAACAGGGATGAGATGGAGGAGATTTGAAAGAGGATCGTAATGGTAATTTTTGTTGGTTGAAACGGGGTTTGAGGATGGAGAACGAGGTCGGGTTTTTTATCGATAATGGAGGAGCAGGCTACACGGTATGACGGGGAAGAAGGTATTAAATTGGTGCGGTTTATATTGTGTTGGGTCGGGGTTGTAGGGTGAAGCCCAATAGAAATTTTATTAAGTTTATTTAATTTAAATTAGTGTACTAACTTTGAATTATCGTATTTTGCACGTACGATAACAGAATTTCGAACGGTCAGATCCACTGAGATCGTATGGACGACGACTACCAAATGGGACTGACTGGGAGTGGATTCATGCTCGTTACAAATTATGGAGAAATAAATTGTCTGATCAGAATCAACTAACGCAAATCGTTATTTAACGGTTAATGCGAAAGGTGAGTAAAACTCACTAACTCTTCTCAGTTATATTTTTATAACGTATTTTCATAACTGATAAATAATGGTTGTTGCTGTGTGTTGGCTGTGTGGTTGAACTGCTAGTCAATAAATTGAAAATATAGATAACGATATAGATATACATCGTTAATCAAATATTGATTCTGTTTAGCAGAATATTTCAAAGTAACATGAAATTGATGTTAATTTTATTGTTTAACATCAGTGGATGCTGGGAAACAGGTCGGAGGGACCCAACTGGGTTCCTCAACATTTATTTTACTGTTTTTTTTCATATATTGTGTTATATGATGTGATATGAAATCTGTTATTGATTTTGTATGGTTGAATGATGCCGATAATTGTTGTATGGTATGTTAAATACCATAGGGAATACTGGAATGTTAAAAAGGAAATTCTCAATGTTATATTGAAAAAGAAATATTTATAAAATTAAAAGATTTTATAAAAAGAAAATATTTATTTAGAAAATAATAGATTTAAAAGGGATATTTATTTGTTAATCAAATAGATAGAATTGAAAGAAATATTTGTAAACCATTTACAAATTGAATTGAAAAGGGATATTTATTTGAAAAATAAATAGAATAGAAAGGGGAAATATGTGTAAAGTAAATAGAAAGAAATAGTTAGATTATCAAAGGAATTACTTATAAAATCAATAGATTTTATAAATAGAAAATATTTTATAGAACAAATAGAATTATCAGAAAGGGGATTTATTTTGTAAATAAATAGATTATAAAAGGAAATACTTGAAAAAGGTGACTAGAATTGTATAAAAGGAAAATTTTACATTTGAAAGATTTAAACCCGTGCTCCGCACACGGGTATAACTTGATATGGATTTAAAGTAAAGATTTTAAATAAAATCTATTCTAACCGATGGATTGATAAGATAAATTTATAAATAATATTTTATAAATTAAATGAAATGTTTATCATTGTATAAATAGAAATATAAGTCAGGACTTATATAGAGAAGTAATAATCGATTTCAACATCGATATTTGAACTGAATAAACGTAGAGTTAATCAAAGGAGCTAATCAGTTAGAGCTAATCAGTTAGAGTAAATTAGATAGAGTTAATCGAATTAGAGTTAACTGAACATAGTTAATCGAATTATAATTTATTGAATATTAGTTATTCAATTAGAGTTGATCAAATATAGTTAGTTGAGATAGAGTTAGTCAAAACGTAGTTATTCAGGATGAGTCGCCATTTCGTACGACTGCTAGCGTAATTCGCAGGGTTGTAGATTGCCTATGGCGGTCGGATGTTTTCCTAAGGGACTCAGGCGTAACCATTGTGATCGCTGCGATCTAGAGTCAAGCGAATGGAGTTAAATCGAATATTAGCCATTCGAAATAAAGTTAAAATAGAAATAGTTTATTCGAATAGAATTGAAGGAGTTAATTGAATATAGTTTATTCGAATGGAGATAAATCGAATGTAAAGCATTCGTAGAGAGTTAATCGGATGTAAATCATTCGAGGAGAGATTATCGAATATAGTTATTCGAAGAAAGAGTTATCGAATATAGTTTTTTCGAAAAGGAGTTATCGAATAGAGATTATTCGAAAAGAGAATTATACATTGAATTCGATTATATCGAAATTCGGGAAAGTAATATTTACTTTCTGGTTTTAATCAAGATTTAATTATTTATTTATAAATTAGTGGTTTAGTTATTTAGTTAAATCGAGGAATAAAAGTTATATTTTGAAATTTGATATTTAGGAAGAAGGGATTATAACGCTATTGTTATAACCAATGTTTTCAATAAAGAAAGGGATCCATAAATAGAATTCGAGAGTTTCGTAAGGAAGTTTGTTAAAGAGTAAAAAAAAAGGGTGAACTTTGTCTATTCCGAGGTTGGAAATGCTGTTCAGTTAAGGTCTGAGAGGTAATCACACCCCAACTTGATTGACTTTGTTTTTAACTGAGGGATGGTTAAGGTTCGATAGTGAAGATTGATTAAGTGGATTTAGTTAACGGGTGAAATGGTTTGAATTGGCTTAGTGATGTTTTATTTAAACATCGGTTTAAATCAAATGAAGTAGTTTGGAAACGTTTTCCAAATAAGGATCAGAAATGTTTTCCAATATAGGAAATAAGAAATAGAAGCAAATATGGTGGTGTGGTCTAAGTGATTTTTAAAGTATGTTTTTCCAAATTTAGAAATTTAGAATTTACAAATATATAGAAAGGGAAAATGATAAATTAATGATTAAAAGAATAAACCTTTGAATGATGATTGATCGATAGAATTTGCATCTGGAAATAATATCGTTGGTTGCACACCTGTTTTTCTTTGATAGTTAAATCACCGACTATCGAAGTTTTGACCATTTTATCGTCGTCGATATAGAGAGACCAGGATCAGATGCATTATCTGAAAACCACTCTGTATAGACGTTAGCATTGCGATCAAATATTGAAGACGGAGATATGCAAGGACTATCCTGTTTACAGAATAGTGCCTTCGGTTTGTCCAATCCCAGGACAAATGTGAATGGAAGAATGTCTGACAAAGTATATCCAAAGGATCGCGTAAGTTGATCTTTTCAAACGTATTTACGTTTGGTGGCGAAGGAATTCGTTTCTCTTTGCTTTATACCCGTGGTATTTTTGAGGAAATCAATTTGTGATTTTCCGGGTATGATGATGTGGCATTCAAAGTAAATGAATGTATGATCTGTCAAAAATACGTTATAACCTCAAGCCTCATCAATCCGGGAAATGAAAGAAATCGGGCAGGCAACATGGCTAAATGGGTCGCTCCCATTAGAGTGTATATCACCTATCTAGAGAAAATCCATTTCATTCTTTTATCTATGATCGATGCTGTCCCTTTTCGGGAAGACGGTGGGTAGCTCCCAACCGTTAGTGATATACATTCGATACACTCAAGAGAAATGAGTGGTCGGTCATGTGTGGGCCGGGTTTCAAGACGTTCTTGTTGAACCCAGTGTATTAGCCTCTAGAGATACACTATCGGCAGGTGGTCCCATACATTGTCATAGTTGGAATCCAATCTCCAATAAGCGCCCGCGGTTTTGTTTGTATACTATATATGTGGAACATGAGATGCAAGCGTTCTGCTAGATTGATATTTACTTGTGATTAGACATTATTATAATATCAGAGAAGTATTGATTTTCAAAACTATTTTGGGTTATCGTAAGATAAAAACCATTTGTGTTTATGTGTGGATTGGTCTTACGATTATCATTTCTTTTGAAAAGGATTTTGAAAAGTTAAACCGATGATTTGATTTTTCTCACACCAGTCCCATGACTGACCCAGAGTTATTTTTGTTTGTTTTCCCTAAACTCTTGGGTGCCCAAATTTGTACGGGCAGTCAAGTAGTTCAGGTCTTTACAGATATACTTGGAGGAGCTTGAAGCAGGAGGCTTCAGGATTATATATAGCTATTGTTACTTCCGCTGTGTGTAAGTGTTGTACTCTGATTATGTTATTGTATATATATACACTGTTTTATTGCAAAGTTATATTATGTATTATATTTTATTCGTTCCGCTGTGAGATTCGTGTCTACTTTGATTGTGTCCTTCTTCTTCTATTCTAATTTTCTTTATCTATTCTCACACTCTAACTTCTTTCTCTTAATGATCTGGAATGTTCAATACCTGAATAATTAACATGGGTTTTGTGTTGATTTTCTGGGTCGAAAATCCAAGTTTGTTACAAACAGATAATAATAGAATATTATCATTTCCAACCAAACTAGTCATCCATAAAACTATATTTTGTATGAAAATTCTTTCAAATATAGAATCTTGGTAAAATTATTTCATTTATTAACTCTTTAAAATAATATTATGTTGATTTTCCCTCGTTCAAGTGTTTAGAAATCCGTGTCAACAATGCCAGCCAAACGCACCAATTTCGAATTTATATACCACTCAATCGATAAACAAACATAATATAAAACATTTTATAACACTAACAAGTACGCTATCTCATATGTATACACATACACTCAAACTCAATCCAGGGATTAACTAAACCCATCTCTATTGAGTTACGCCATAGTGCCAGGGTTATCACTTAACCTTCAGCTTTGATACCAATTGTAGTGACCCAGAAAATTCAATGCACAAATTTCTGCACTAATACATTATCTGTATTCACTTGCCAAAATTCAAGTATCAAAAATCCAGATAGTTAAAATAAAGAAGTTAGTGAGTGAGAAGAAGAAAGTAAGAAATGTTAGAATATAGGAAGAAGAAGAAAATCAACACTGCAGAATCGGAGCAGAATATAATCTCCTAGCAGAATGACATAATATAATATAACAATACTCTTTACACAAAGAGAAAGCTGTATACACATAATTAAAAAATCAGAGCATACAACTAAATCATCTTGTGCAATCTAATAAATACAACACACACAGAGGAAATAAAATAATGTCTGAAAATATGGGAATACATCTCGACTCCGACTCCTCTCCTAAAGCTCCAAGTAAAACCCAAAGAAACCTGCAAAATATACGTTCTAACCAAGCTCATTTTGAGAAAAACAAAATCACCTGGATTTGATTATTCTGGAGTACTTTCATTGAGAAAACCCCCATTACAAACAACTTTCTTAATTTTTAAAAATACTTTAAAAGAGTGAAACTCTCGTAAGACAAGACCACCCAAATGGCCCGTATTTTTTCCTTATGGTAACCAAATCACTTTTTATTATAAATCTAATGTATTATAATAAAGTCTAAAATCCATAAATAATATAGGAATATAGCCGAAAGCTTGCATCTCACTTTTCGACATAGTTGGTTTACATCTAAAACCATATGAATCGGATTGGAATTTGGATTTTCATATATGACTAGGTAAGGAACTACCTCTCGATCAGTGTTCCTCTAGAGATAAAAACACTAGGGCTCAATAATAACATCTTGCAACCGTCCACGTAGAATTGACCACTCATTTAATTTGAATGTATCGAATATATCATCACCGCGGTTGGGGCCAAACAACCGTATTCGTTCTGAAGTATACAAAAAGGATCAAACAATTTCTCTAGATCATGTGATGATATACCCTAATGGGTATGACCTGCATAGCTCTACGGCCTGCCCGATTTTAGCCATTTCTCAGTTGATGGCTTATGGCTACAATTACCTACAGGAATATCTCATTCAATTTTGAATGCCACATTTTTAGATCTGTTAAATCACTAATCCATTTGCACAAAGATACTCCGGGTGTTAAGCTAAGAGAAATTGTCTTCTCTACCACCATTCTCGGTATATTTGTAAAAGCCAAAATACGTGATTTTAGGAAATACACTGTCAGACATTCGTCCATACAAGTTGTCTAGGATTAGGATAAATCGTAGGTACTATTTTACTACATTCTGTCGGGATAACCCCTAGGATAAGAAATCCTCGCATAATGCAGAACCCAGAACGTAGGGATTAATGCTGCAAGTATAATCCTGGTAGTTAACCAGAGACATCAGCGATCATCCCTTTCGCTTTGAAGGTCTACACCTTCAAATCATCTTAATCCGCGTAAGAATACCTGCAAATTAGTTTCGAACGCAAAGTTGGTTTGCAGTGGTTTTGGATCCAATCCCAATCCCAGTTTCTCGACCCAACATGTTATAAGTTCAATGGGATATTTATTAATAGTCAGTTCTTTCACTATCAAATCAAAATAATACAGTCAAGTACATCGGTAACACATGCTCTTTTTATTAAAACCATTTAATAAAATCTTTTCATCGATTCTTAAAAATCGATTCTATATACTTATCTCAACCAGGTAAGTATATTTACAAATATCTTATTTTCGTTACTTTGAAAACCATAGTTGTAACGTCCTGCCATTTTGACTGCTTCAAACTTGTAATTAGACCAATTTAAAACGTCTAAATTGAAGGATCGTTATTTAGCTTACCGAGTCAAAAACAGAATCAACACAGAAATACAGAATAAATAATAACACAGTATTAAACAGCGGAAAATAAACTTTTATATATAACCAGAATTTTAGATACAAGATTTCTCTATATACAGCGGAATTTTTAAAAACAACCCAAATACAAAAAACATTTACTGTTTTTGAAAACTTCAGAGTGCGCGTCTTCGGAATCCCTAACTTACCAGTCTTTGAATCCTAAGCTGAAAACTTTAAATCAGTATTGCTCAAGTCTGATCCGAGCGTTCCATGCAAAAACATAAAATAGTCGAGTCATGATTAATCATAGTTCAAGTAAATTAATTTCAATATAAATTGGAATATAATAGTTAACTAACTTCTGAGATATACACCAAATAAAGGTTGTGTAGTATCTGCAGATATCAGTTTTTGTTTCAAGGAAAAACAGCCCCAGAAGCCTGCATGTACACACGTGTACAAGTACACGTGTGCAAGCCTCAGAATTCCGTAACAGGATATAACAAAGACTGGTATGGGAATACAATGCAGCATGTGTTTTGGCAAATAACAAGTGCACACAACAAAACATGATGACCGAAATGTATTCCAAACTCAATCAGGTTGGTGAATACTCTTTTCAACTTGTAGAAAACAAGTTTGTACATATGAAATGTTCCCACTCACGTGTATATAAATCCAGTATACCAGATTTTCAAAATTTCTAAGACCAGTGTAACATTTCCATGAAACAGTGGGTATATTAATAATAACTCTAGTGTGGCAACAGCCGAATGCATGAACGATTGTGAGCAGCTCAAACATGAATGGACAGCATGTGGCATCAAACAAATATGAGCAGTAAACATGTATAACAAAACATGACCAGACAAATAAGAACCGCAAGCTGGCTTCCTAGGGTGAGTAATTGAACGATGCATCCTACATTCAATTGTAGGTAAGGTATGTACTACTTGAAACAAAATGAAGCTGCTCCTTAAGAAGCAGCCAACGTTTGTAGGAAACAGACAAAAATGTTGAATGTACCTTACAGGTCACACAAAATGAACCAGTACCATAGTTTATGAAAATAACCAACAATGTCAAGGTTGTGCATGGCTCAATGTTACCCCCCTACACACACACTCACACACACGCACACACACACATATATCAAAGGTGTCTCTGTATTTGGACCGAGATAAACAAGTACTATGCTTCCTGTTACAAATTACTGTAGGGTAGCAAATGGTTGGAAATAATATACAGGTTAACGAGCAACAGCGATATAGTACAGGGTTACAGTTTTGCAAGCAATATATATATTCAATGCAAAGAAGAAAAATGTATACATGTGAGTCACATCACTAACTAACCGGGTATTTTACTACAAGCCATATACGTCTAGGTTCAAAAATGAATTGTCTCTTCGCTAGCAGCTGAAAGGAACAATTAAGCTAAGGTGAACCAACAGTTTATATCCAAAGTAAATAAATCAAAGCAATGTCAGGAAATACTAGGAGAAGATGCATGTATGCTAAACTTAGCAGGTTTAAGTTCATTAATAAGCCCTGTAGTTAAATGACCTTTATCTAAATGTTATTGGTGTACAACCCCTTCCCCAACCAAGCACCAACCCAGATGTATATATAGATTACAGTAATTCAGTTTACTTAACTTTCATCTGGTACTTACATTTTCGTAATATGTTCGTTACTTAATATTTGTATAAAGTCTAGTCTAATATGTATACGTATTTGCATATTCTTCCTTTTGATTATGTTCCCAAATTACAGTTAAAAGCCCTTAATTTATGATATTCCCATAAATTATCCTTTTTCACTGAGATTTCATGTTATCCCATATTTAATTATACGCAATCTTAAACGAGAATGGCCTAGGCTGTCGATTGGTGGCCCAGGCTCAGCGTAAAAAAAAAAGGGGAAAGAGAAGGAGAAGAACATAATCAAATCACAATACTGAAATAGGCATATAAACAAGAACGTAAATAATTTAAACAACAGAATAGGGACAAAGAAGATAAATGAACATAAACATCAAATGAGCATAAATTTCCAAATTAACATTAAACGAACAAAATATCTAATTGACATGTTTTTCCCTAAACTAACCATGAATTCTCATAAATGTCATAATGATGCATTTTCCCTAATTAACATATCCTTCCTAATCTAACGTCAATAGGTGACAAACTACCATATTCCTTCAATTAACATATCCTCTTTAATGATAATTAATATGACATATTACACAAATTAGCATATTGGCTTTAGTGCTTATATGTTGCTCAAAATAAAATATACAGACTAATGTTAATTACATGTTTTTATATCAACGCCTATTGACATATCTACAAATTAATGCCATATTAATATGTTTACAGGTTATGTTCACACATCAACGTCAAATACCACATTCTTTTTATTCAATTCATATTTGTAATGACCCGGGTTTTCGGTCAACTAATTTTAAATATTAAATCTCGTTTTAAATATTGTGTAGACAATATAAATGAAATTTTATATTGAGTTATCGATTTAATATCGAAATATGATTTAATTTAGAATAAATCGAATTATCGTAATACAGAAATAATTGAATTCGAAATTCAATACTGAATCGAGACGATTCAGAGATGAACAATATAAATGTTATTTGAGTACAAACGATAATAAGGATAATTTAATAATAAATAATTAATTGTTTGAATTTAATATATATCTGTTTAAATTAATATCTTCTCCAGATGATCGAATAAGGCTTTGAAACCTGTCTCAGTGGGTTCAGAATGGTGGTTTGACCCTAGGAATGCCACTTGTTGGGTTCAGAAAGGAGTTGAGAATCAAGGGGAATTTTAATTAAAGGATACCGGTTTTAATTAAAATAAAAATAAAAATTTAAATAAAAACATAAGATAAAATAAATGGCCACGTTCTCCTCTTCCACTCCATAAAAAAAGAGGCCTCGCTTTTCATTTTAAAACCACAGTTGCTACCTTTCTCCTTCTACAAAATCGCACTACTTCCTCTGCAGATTTTATCAAAACAATAAAAGCTGAACTTCCTCCATTAGTTCAAATCAAAATCCATCGGAAGGAAGAATGGAAACCAACAAAATCATTTCTAAACAAAATCGAGTTCATGCCTCAATCAAAAGCAAAACACAATCGATAATCTGGTATCGACCGAAGTAAGGTACGCCTGAGTTCAGGAATCTCGACAATTCGAGCATAGATTAGGGCTCGCGATTTGGGGTGTTGCCGTGTGGTTCAGATCGCGACGGAGGAGGTGCAGTCAGCCTCAGTTGGAGGGGCACAGTTCTATATTAGGGTCACGACATTCACAGCTGAACTGACAGAACTAGTGGCGAAGAAAGCTAGGGGGTGCGATGGGCTTGGTCACGATCTACTTTAGCTGCGATTTAGGGTTTGTATTCAATTTGAGGCACTACAGTTGATGTTGAGGGAGCACAGGGTTAAGCAGAGGGAAGTGAAGTGTACGGGTCTGTGAATTTTTGGCATTACAAGATTGATGTTTGAAAGCAATGCAGTGTAAATGATGTTACGGTAGTAGTGATAGTGGATGCGATTGATGTTGGTGGACAGGAACAGGAAGTTCGGTCTTATGGTGATACTAAGGTGGATTCAAGGTGACGGAGTGTGACTGTCTTTGAGGGAGTTGGGATCTGTTCTTTGGCGATAGTAGGGCAGGTCGGATAGGAAAAAGTCCAGTAAAGGGGAAAGAGTTAACTAAGGAGAAAGAGAAGTAAAACAGTGTTAAGGTAAATTAATTATAATTATAATTAGTTTCGAAATGTCTCTTGATTAAATTAGATTAGTTTAAATTTATTAGTAAATAATAAATTTAAGTTCATGATAGTATGAATTGTTAAATGAATCTAATAAATCATAGGTGCAAACTAGGTTTACTCGAGATGATCTATAGTAGCGATAAAGTGTAATTTAGCAGGATATTCGGCAAGCGAAAATTCCGGTGTGTAAATCTCACTCACCTGTTATTTAGAATTATTTTATTCGGTAAAAATAATTGTTGTTGCTTGTTTGAATGCTTTCTGATTGATTCAAATATATTAGTTATTTAGGGTTGACTATTATATATATATATATATATATATATATATTGGGTTGATGATTGGATTGTTCCCGCAACCTCATTAGCGGATGCCCGCAGTTTCATAGCGGATGATTTCCCTATGCGCCCCACAAATATATATTAGTGGATGACCTTCATACCGCGATATCCTGCCTCGAAGCAGGATGGGTATTACTATGTTGACTAACGTCTGTGGATGCAGAAAAATAGGTTGGAGGAATCCGACTGGATTCCTCAAAAATATATTATCTGTTTGTTTATTTGTTTGCATATATACTGTCATATATGATGTGTTAGAAAGCCTGAAATAAATAATTGGTTGTTTGATGTTTAAATATCACTGGGCCTAAGTGTTATTTCATAAAAATACCCTAAAAGGGGTGTTTGAGATTTAAAAGGGAAATTCTATTTTTCTAAAATATAATTTGAATTTTTAAATAGATTTCGAAATGGAAACTTGGTTTAACTTTATAAAACAAGGAAGTTAAATTATAAACGATGTTTATAATTTAGGGAGATAAATTATCGTTGGATAATTTAGAAGTTTAAATTCAAGGAAGAATTTAAAAAGTGAAATTTGAAAACGTGGTGAAAATAGAATTGAAATGGAATTTGAATATAGAATTCAAATAGAATTGGAATGGAATTTGAATACAGAATTCAAATAGAATTGAAATGGAATTTGAATATAGAATTCAAATAGATTGAAATGGAATTTGAATATAGAATTCAAATAGATTGAAATGGAATTTGAATATAGGATTCAAATAGGATTGAAATGGAATTTGAATATAGGATTCAAATAGAATTGAAATGGAATATGAATATAGAAGATCGAAGTATAAATAAATTTATTTCCGAGTTAGGGAAAATCGACAATTTTAGAAGATCGGAAATATTATGTTGAATTGGAAAAATGGATTTGATATATATTAAAAATATATCAAAATGGAGTTGAATTTATTATAAACGATGTTTAGACGTTTTTATATATAAATATAATTAAAACGAACTCTCCACAGCGCTGCAGTTCGTAAATTAGCGTTTTGAACTTCAATTGAGTATACAAAACTCAATTGAAGTCGGAATTCGTTGAAACAAGAATTGTCTGGACCGATTTGATAATAGTTTTCTAATGGAAGAGAAAAATCTGGATTTCATTTTGTAGATTATGTGTTATGTCAAAATCAAATTTTCAGAAAAGCAGCGCCATAATCGTTTAAAAACCATAACGGTTTATTTAAATTTATAAAAGGATTTTAAGGAAATAAAATCTGAATATTCATTAGAAAAATCTAGACTTGAGTTATAAAAAATATATGAACTCAAGTGAAGTAAATGAAATGATTTTTGAAACAATAATCATGTTTTTGATTATTGAATAGAATTAACTAAGTAGAAGAGAAATTAGTTAATCAAAGTTTTGAATCGAAATAAGACCTTGGAAAGTGAATTGGAATTGTAAATGTATATTCGAAATCGTATATGGAACTTGAATTTGGCAATAGAATTCAATTAGAGTATAAACAAGTTAAAATATATTTGAACATGTCATGTTCAAAGTGAAATTGGCAAAAGAGTTAATTAGCAAACTGATTAATGAATTAAGTTAAAACGATTGAATCAAGTGGACTTTGAATAAGTAAATTTAACTTGTGACTTCATATTCGAATCGAATATGAAACCTGAGTTGGAAAATGGAATTCAATTAGTTTATGAGTAAATTGAAATATATTTGAAACATGTTATATTCAAATATACAAGTGAAATAGGCAAAGAGTTAATTAACGAATTAATTAACGAGTTGAGTTTAAACGAGTGTATTAAGTTGAAATGAATTAGAAATGTATGGATATACATGAGACATGTATGAAATGAAGTTAAAGAATATATATATATATATATATAGAATGCCCGACAAAAGGTATGTATTTAATTCATATGGGTTTTTATGCGCCGTATCGGCTAGCCTCTTGGCTTTTTCTTTTTCTTTTTAAATGGAGAGGCCTATGTGGAAAGGTTTGAATTTTTCCTGTAACCCCGTACAAAGGAGGTTATGGCTAACTTTTCTGGGAATTTAAGGAGTTAAAATATTTTTAAAAAATTTTGATAGTTAGAAATCAATGTATCGATATATATAGAATTCGATAAGAAAACGAACTTGAAAATATAATATTATAAACAAAAAGGAAATCGATAATCTAGAAATAGAAAGAGAATTGTATATACGTTTTAAAAATGAATAATTGGTTTTATATGATGTTAATTATTCGAGGTAAGCGGTCTTGTCCGTTTTGAAGTTAAGGAGGTTTTCAGTCAAGGTTTGAGAGATAGTTATACCCCAACTTGATTTATTTCATTTTTAACCGATAAATAGCAAGATCCAGTCTCGAAGAGGAATGTATGAAGTTGAATGCAGTGTTTTGGGTTGTCGTAGTGATGTTTTACACAACATTCGTTTAAACCCGAAGAAGTGAAAGTTTGGAAATATGATTATAAATTTTTCCTAAGTCTAAAAATGAATGGTCGTGAAAGAGATAAGTAATTGGAATATTTTCCAATTATAAATAGAATATATATTCTACGTATTGAAAATAAAAGGCGGCGGTATATGGAAATGTTTTCCAAATAGCGAAAAGGGCCAAGATGATTATCGAAAATATCGTGTTAACGAATATCGATAAGGAAATGGAGAAGTGATTTAATTAATGAAATATTAATTAATGGGCCCAGTGATTGTTTGATGTTTTGAATGGATGTTTGTTTATCTTTGATAGTTAAATAACCGACTGAAGTGTTTGCCAATATCGTTGTCAATATGGAGAGACCGGTTGGATTATTATCCGAGAACCACTACGTATTGGTAGTAGCGTTGCTAATCAGATTATATGAAGATAATCGAAGACGGAGTAGAGTGCAAGGGCTTTTTCTATTAATGGAAATTGTGCCTTCGGTTTCGTTCAGTCCCAGAACGAACGTATATGGACGAATGTCTGACAGAATATTTCCAATGATCACATATGTTGGACTGTACAAATATATATGGTGGCAACAGATTTATTCCCTTAGCATAATATCCAAAATATTTGTGCAAACCCAAATAATGATTAACAGATTTGATAATGTGGCATTCAAAGTAATTGTGTTATCAATGAGAGAAGTAATTGTAGCCTCAGGCCTCAACAACTGGGAAATGACAAAAATCGGGCAGGCAGCATGGCTATGTGGGTAGCTTCCATTAGGTTGTATCATCACCTATCTAAAGATTCATTTAATTCCTTATTCTATTTGATGCTGTCCCAATCGGTAAACGGTTGCTGATCCTAACCATTGGTGATATACATTCAATACACTCAAGCGAAATGAGTGGTCGGTCATGTGTGGGCGAGTTGCAAGATGTTCTTGTTGAACTCGGTGTACTCTCCTCTAGAGATATACCAGCGGCAGGTGGTTCCATACCTTGTCATAGTTGGAAATTCATTACCCAATAAGTGCTTGCGGTTTTGATTGTATATTATATATGTGGAACGTGAGACGCAAACGTTCCACTAGATTTCCATTTATTTGATTTAGACACTATTATAATATCAAAAGAGTTTTGATATAAAGATTATCGTTCCTTTCAAAAGGGTTTTGAAAGTTAAATCAAGTGTTTGGATTCTCATAAGGGAAAAACCCGTTCTGTGTTATAGGCGTGGTTTTATGGGATATCATTTAGTTTTCTAGAGCTGATTTAAATTGTTTGCTCATACCAGTCTCATGACTGACCCGGAGTTTATTTTGTTTTGTTTTACCTAAACTCTTGGGTGCCTAAATTTGTACGGGCAGTCAAGTAGTTCAGGATTTTACAGATTTATCTGAAGGAGCTTGGAGCAGGAGGCTTCAGTATTAGTTATATAGAGTTTTGCTCCGCTGTGTTGTAAGTACTGTACTCTGATAATGATATGCGTATGCAGTAAAAAAATTTGTATTTCAAAAGTTATGATATATGATATTTTGTTCCGTCGCGATGTGAGAATCTGTGTTGTTGTTTCTGTTCTTCTTCTACCTTTTTCTTCTACAAAAAATGATTCGTATTTTCGTGATATTTGGGTTGGATGTATGGCGTATGTAGTCAACTCTTATATTACGGATTTGCGGGACGATACAGTTGGTATCATAGCTTAGGTTGAGTGAATACCTAGGCTTGATGGGTTTGTGCTCATTAGAGATAGGGTCATTAGTACCCTAGAATGAGTTGAGTGTATATATATATATATGAGAGCGCGTACTTGTAAATTGATATATATATATATATATATATGAAAAAAATGTTTTATATTGTGCTGGCTAGTCTGTTGAGTGGCTTATGAATTCTGATCGAATTGTGGGACGCCACGAAGTCAATAGGAATTTCTATACACTTGAACAGAGAGATTCGACACAGTGTTGTTTTAAAGTGGGTAAATGAAATAATTTTACCCAAAATTCTATTTTTGAATAGAAAAAGAATAATTTTCTGAATTATTATATTATATGGATGTGTTGGATGTTAATATTATAATCAAATTAGATTATAAAAATGGGAATGGTTATATATAACCAAAATAGAATTTGTATATGAATTAAATATACAAATGTGATAAACTAAAATTTGTATTCAAACCAGAGTTTAAGAATTTAAAATCCTGGGAAGTTGGAAATATTTTTGAAGTATATTAGAACAATATAGCTTTGTGTTTGAAGGATTTATGAACCAAAATCATTTTGAGATGGATTTTTGAAAGTGATTAAGCACTGAACTCACTTCCGTGGCTGGAAAATAATTCCGATGATGAGTCGACCATCATCGGTGTTCATTTTCAAGTTTCTAAGTGATGATTACTACCTTAGAAAAGTTTTTGAAGGAAATTTGTTTGAAAAGAAACAAGCTGGTTTGAAAATTCAAATGTTTTGAATTTGAAACGAAAATAAATATTTATGGGATTTCAAAAGGATTTGAAATAAAAATCCGGGAATTTGAACTCTGGAATTTAAATTTAACTTAAGCAAGTTAAATGGATTGGAGTGAATAAATTGATCAGAATCAATTTGAATGAAACTGAATGGAATATGAATTGAATGTGAATATATTAATTATAAACCATTCAGACTAGATGAATGTAAACCTATATATATACACACACACATATATATATACATACAAACCAAATGATTTGGTAAGATAAAATTTATTGAGGTATGAAATGTTGAGTTCAACATAAGTAAGTTTTGAAAGGTTAATAGGTTAGTAACAATCTTCGACCGTATTGATTTCGGGGACGAAATTCTTTTAAGGGGGAAAGAATGTAATGACCCGGGTTTTCGGTCAACTAATTTTAAATATTTAATCTCGTTTTAAATATTGTGTAGACAATATAAATGAAATATTATATTGAGTTATCGATTTAATATCGAAATATGATTTAATGTAGAATAAATCGGATTATCTTAAAACAGAAATAATTGAATTCGAAATTCAATACTGAATCGAGACGATTTAGAGATGATCAATATAAATCTTATTTGAGTATAAACGATAATAAGGATAATTTAATAATAAAGAATTAATTGTTTGAATTTAATTTATATCAGTTTAAATTAATATCTTCTCCAGATAATCGAATAAGGCTTTGAAACGTGTCCCAGTAGGTTCAGAATGGTGGTTTTACCCTAGGAATGCCGGTTGTTGGGATTAGAAAGGAGTTGGGAATCAAGGGGAGTTTTAATTAAAGGATACCAGTTTTAATTAAAATAAAAATAAAAATTTGAATAAAAACTTAAGATAAAATAAATGGCCACGTTCTCCTCTTCCACTCCCCAAAAAAAGAGGCCTCGCTTTTCATTTTTAAACCACAGCTGCTACCTTTCTCCTTCTACAAAATCGCACTGCTTCCTCTGCAGATTTTCACAAAACAATAAAAGCCGAACTTCCTCCATTAGTTCAAATCGAAATCCATCAGAAGGAAGAATGGAAACCAACAAAATCATTTCTAAACAAAATCGAGTTCATGCCTCAATCAAAAGAAAAACACAATCGATAATCTGGTATCGACCGAAGTAAGGTACGCCTGAGTTCAGGAATCTCGACAATTCGAGCATAGATTAGGGCTCGCGATTTGGGGTGTTACCGTGTGGTTCAAATCGCGACGGAGGAGGTGCAGTCAGCCTCAGTTGGAGGGGCACGGTTCTATATTAGGGTCACGACATTCACAGCTGAACTGACAGAACTAGTGGCGAAGAAAGCTAGGGGGTGCGATGGGCTTGGTCACGATCTACTATAGCTGCGATTTAGGGTTCGTATTCAATTTGAGGCACTACAGTTGATGTTGAGGGAGCACAGGGTCGGTATTTTGAGGATGCAGCAGAGGGAAGTGAAGTGTACGGGTCTGTGAATGTTTGGTATTACAGGATTGATGTTAGAAAGCAATGCAGTGTAAATGATGTTACGGTAGTAGTGATGGTGGACGCGAGAGATGTTGGCGGCCAGGAACAGGCAGTTCGGTCTTATGGTGATGTTAAGGTGGATTCAAGGTGACGGAGTGTGACTGTCTTTGAGGGAGTTGGTATTTGTTCTTTGGCGATAGTGGGGCAGGTCGGATAGGAAAAAGTCCAGTAAGGGGGAAAGAGTTAACTAAGGAGAAAGAGAAGTAAAACAGTGTTAAGGTAAATTAATTATAATTATAATTAGTTTCGAAATGTCTCTTGATTAAATTAGATTAGTTTAAATTTATTAGTAAATAATAAATTTAAGTTCATGATAGTATGAATTGTTAAATATGAATCTAGTAAATCATAGGTGCAAACTAGGTTTACTCGAGACGATCTATAGCAGCGATAAAGTGTAATTTATCAGGATATTCGGCAAGCAAAAATTCCGGTGAGTATATCTCACTCTGTTATTTAGAATTATTTTATTCGGTAAAAATAATTGTTGTTGCTTGTTTGAATGCTTTCTAGTTGATTCAAATATATTAGTTATTTAGGGTTGACTATTATATATATATTGGGTTGATGATTGGATTGTTCCCGCAGTCTCATTAGCGGATGCCCGCAGTTTCATAGCGGATGATTTCCCTATGCGCCCCACAAATATATATTAGTGGATGACCTTCATACCGCGATATCCTGCCTCGAAGCAGGATGGGTATTACTATGTTGACTAACGTCTGTGGATGCAGGAAAACAGGTTGGAGGAATCCGACTGGATTCCTCAAAAATATATTATCTGTTTGTTTATTTGTTTGCATATATACTGTCGTATATGATGTGTTAGAAAACCTGAAATAAATAATTGGTTGTTTAGTGTTTAAATATCACTGGGCCTAAGTGTTAATTTATAAAAGTACCCTGAAAGGGGTATTTGAGATTTAAAAGGGAAATTCTATTTTTCTAAAACAGAATTTGAATTTTTAAATAGATTTCGAAATGGAAACTTGTTTTAACTTTATAAAACAACGAAGTTAAATTATAAACGATGTTAATAATTTAGGGAGATAAATTATCGTTGGATAATTTAGAAGTTTAAATTCAAGGAAGAATTTAAAAAGTGAAATGTGAAAACGTGTTGAAAATAGAATTGAAATGGAATTTGAATATAGAATTCAAATAGAATTCAAATAGAATTGAAATGGAATTTGAAAACAGAATTCAAATAGATTGAAATGGAATTTGAATATAGAATTCAAATAGATTGAAATGGAAATTGAATATAGAATTCAAATACATTGAAATGGAATTTGAATATAGGATTCAAATAGGATTGAAATGGAATTTGAATATAGGATTCAAATGGAATTGAAATGGGATTTGAATATAAAAGATCGAAGTATAAATAAATTTATTTCCGAGTTAGGGAAAATCGACAATTTTAGAAGATCGGAAATATTATGTTGAATTGGAAAAATGGATTTGATATATATTAAAAATATATAAAAATGGAGTTGAATTTATTATAAAAGAAGTTTAATTGTTTTTATATACAAATATAATTAAAACGAACTCGCCGCAGTGCTACAATTCGTAAATTGGCATTTCGAACTTCAATTGAGTATACAAAACTCAATTGAAGTCGGAATTCGTTGAAACAAGAATCGTCTGGACCGATTTGATAATAGTTTTCTAATGGAAGAGAAAAATATGGATTTCGTCTTATAGATTATGTGTTATGTCAAAATCAAATTTTCAGAAAAGCAGCGCCATAATCGTTTAAAAACCATAACGGTTTATTTAAATTTATAAAAGGGTTTTAAGGAAATAAAATCCGAATCTTCATTAGAAAAATCTAGACTTGAGTTATAAAATATATATGAACTCAAGTGAAGTAAATGAAATGATTTTTGAAGCAATAATCATATTTTTGATTATTGAATAGAATTAACTAAGTAGAAGAGAAATTAATTAATCAAAGTTTTGAATCGAAATAAGACCTTGGAAAGTGAATTGAAATTGTAAATGTATATTCAAAATCGAATATGGAACTTGAATTTGGCAATAGAATTCAATTAGAGTATAAACAAGTTAAAATATAGTTGAACATGTCATATTCAAAGTGAAATTGGCAAAAGAGCTAATTAGCAAACTGATTAATGAATTAAGTTAAAACGATTGAATCAAGTTGTCTTTGAATAAGTAAATTTAACTTGTGACTTCATATTTGAATCGAATATGAAACCTGAGTTGGAAAATGGAATTCAATTAGTTTATGAGTAAGTTGAAATATATTTGAAACATGTTATATTCAAATATACAAATGAAATAGGCAAAGAGTTAATTAACGAAATAATTAACGAGTTGAGTTAAAACGAGTGTGTTAAGTTGAAATGAATTAGAAATGTATGGATATACATGAGACAGGTATGAAATGAAGTTAGTGAAGATATATATATATATATATATATATATATAGAATGCCTGACAAAAGGTATGTATTTAATTCATATGGGTTTTTATGCGCTGTATCGGCTAGCCGCTTGGCTTTTTCTTTTTGAATGGAGAGGCCTGTGTGGCAAGGTTTGACTTTTTCCGGTAACGCCGTGCAAAGGAGGTTATGGCGAAATTTTTAGGGAATTTAAGGAGTTAGAATATTTTTAGAAATTTTGATAGTTAGAAATCAATGTATCGATATATATAGAATTCGATAAGAAAACGAACTTGAAAATAGAATATTATAAACAAAAAGGAAATCAATAATCTAGAAATAGAAAGAGAAATGTATATACGTTTTAAAAATGAATAATTGGTTTTATATGATGTTAATTATTCGATGTAAGTGGTCTTGTCCGTTTTGAAGTTAAGGAGGTTTTCAGTCAAGGTCTGAGAGGTAGTTATACCCCAACTTGATTTATTTCGTTTTTAACCGATAAATAGCAAGATCCAGTCTCAAAGAGGAATGTATGAATAAGAGATAGTTGAATGCAGTGTTTTGGGTTGTCGTTGCGATGTTTTACACAACATTCGTTTTAACCCGAAGAAGTGAAAGTTTGAAAATATGATTATAAATTTTTCCTAAGTCTAAAAATGAATGGTCGTGAAAGAGATAAGTAATTGGAATATTTTCCAATTATAAATAGCATATATATTCTACGTATTGAAAATAAAAGGAGGCGGTATATGGAAATGTTTTCCAAATAGCGAAAAGGGCCAAGATGATTGTCGAAAATATCGTGTTAACAAATATCGATAAGGAAATGGAGAAGTGATTTAATTAATGAAATATTAATTAATAGGCCCAGTGATTGTTTGATGTTTTTAATGGATGTTTGTTTTTCTTTGATAGTTAAATAACTGACTATCGAAGTGTTTGCCAATATCGTTGTCAATATGGAGAGTCCGGTTGGATTATTATCCGAGAACCACTCCGTATTGGCAGTAGCGTTGCTAATCAGATTATATGAAGATAATCGAAGACAGAGTAGAGTGCAAGGGCTTTTTCTATTAATGGAAATTGTGCCTTCGGTTTCGTTCAGTCCCAGAACGAACGTATATGGACGAATGTCTGACAGAATATTTCCAATGATCGCATATGTTGGACTGTACAAATATATATGGTGGCAACGGATTTATTCCCTTAGCATAATATCCAAAATATTTGTGCAAACCCAAATAATGATTAACGGATCTGATAATGTGGCATTCAAAGTAATTGTGTTATCAATGAGAGAAGTAATCGTAGCCTCAGGCCTCAATAACTGGGAAATGACAAAAATCGGGCAGGTAGCATGGCTATGTGGGTAGCTTCCATTAGGGTGTATCATCACCTATATAGAGATTCATTTAATTCCTTATTCTATTTGATGCTACCTTGTCATAGTTGGAAATTCATTACCCAATAAGTGCTTGCGGTTTTGATGGTATATTATATATGTGGAACGTGAGACGCAAACGTTCTACTAGATTTCCATTTATTTGATTTAGACACTATTATAATATCAAAAGAGTTTTGATATAAAGATTATCGTTCCTTTCAAAAGGATTTTTGAAAGTTAAATTAAGTGTTTGGATTCTCATAAGGGAAAAACCCGTTCCGTGTTATACGGCGTGGTCTTATGAGATATCATTTAGTTTTCTGAAACTGTTTTAAATTGTTTACTCATACCAGTCCCATGACTGACCAGGAGTTTGTTTTGTTTTCTTTTACCTAAACTCTTGGTGCCTAAATTTGTACGGGCAGTCAAGTAGTTCTGGATTTTACAGATTTATCTGAAGGAGCTTGGAGCAGGAGGCTTTAGTATTAGTTATATAGAGTTTTGTTCTGCTGTGTTGTAAGTACTGTCCGCTGATAATGATATGTGTATACAGTAAAAAAATTTGTATTTCAAAAGTTATGATATTTTGTTCCGCTGCGATGTGAGATTTTGTGTTGTTGTTTCTGTTCTTCTTCTACCTTTTTCTTCTAAAAAAATGATTCGTATTTTTGTGATATTTGGGTTGGATGTATAGTGTATGTAGTCAACTCTTATATTATGGATTTGTGGGTCGTTACAATATTAATGTCAATTACATGTTTACAAATGACATTCCTACTTAATATAAAATTAAATTTTACCTATTCGGTTTACATACTCTTCCATTTAAATAGTCCCAATTTATAGCACCAATTCTAGTGTGCCCAATTTTCCCTTGTTAACATTATTCCATTCTTTTCAAATCTGTGCAATTCAAAAAGGCATATAACACTGTAAATAAAACAAACAATAGGAAGGGATAAGGAAGAGATGTACATACAAGCAAATAACTGGAAAATGAATAGGCAATTGACAGTAATCAAAATAACCTATAATCTTATAAGCATTGTTACTTTTCATAAATATATTTATTCTCAATTAAATTACTACAACAACTATTAAATCTATTTAACTTTATCTTAAAAGAAACCTGAATAATCACAGTAAACTCACCATAGTTGCAGATCTAGAAATCTTCTAAAATAAGTGTTGTAGAAGAAAGTCCACTTTTAGATTTATTATTGTAGGGTAAACAGAAATATCCTTGCTAATTTATGTTTGGGAAGCACCTCAGTATCCCCATATTATTATATAGAAAAGGTTTGGAGGAAGAAGAAGGAAGAATAGATCTGTGTGTAGAAAACAATGAGGCTACCTGCCCTTATATAGATTACCTAGGATAATTCTTAGCCTTTAGATATTACGGTTTTGAAATCTAGCTATACACATAATGCTAAGTCAACGGACAAACATAGAAATAAAAACAATCCAGGTATAGAAAAATTAACCCTCCCAGCATGTTGCTGACTCGACCCACCGAGTGGACCCATGGGTCTACCCCAGTAATGTGTGGGTCGACCCGTAGGTCGACCCAGGCACATGCCGGGTCGTCCCCCACATCCATTTCAGCGCGTGTTTTCTGGTTTAAATTATTTTGAATTATATTTATATATATCCCTCTTATATATATACACACAAACTTCCATGATTCATAACTTCTTCATACTTTATACGTTTTACGTAAACTTGGGGTCTATCTGAACAAAAATTTTGAGACGAACGCAACGGTAAAGTCAGTTTTACTTAATTCTGAATAATTAATTATGTAATATTCATTTTATCAGTTTTTAAATAATTAATTAATCCATTAATTAATTATTATTTGGTTAAAAATTTGGGTTGTTACATCGTTATACCTTCCAAATCACAAATTGATTTCCCTAAAAATATCATGGGTATAAAGCTAAGAGAAACAAATTCCTCTGCCACCAAACGTTTGTACGTTTGAAGAGATCAACTTACACGATCTATTAGATATACTTTGTCATGCATTCATCCATACAAGTTGTCATGGGACTGGAAAAACCGAAGGCACTATTCTTTAAATCCATCTTAGGCAATTTCTACCTAGGACCGCCTGAATAACCCTTGCTTAAACTCCGTCTTCAATAATCTTCATCATATTTGATTTGCAATGCTAATGCCCATACGGAGTGGATTTCAGATAATAATTCTGATCCCAGTCTCTCCGTATTGACAATGGAAAAATGGTCCAAAACGTTGATAGTCGACTATTTCACTGTCAAAGGAAAACACCCATACAAACAACGATCTTATTTCCAAATGGAAATTGTGTCGATCAACCATCAATCAACACTGAGCCCCTTTAAACAGATTTATCAATAATTTATTCATTTTCTAGTTTTCTTTTAATATTTCTACCCAGGTATTTCTCAAAACCCATTTAGCCTCTCACGATTCTTGGAAAAACATTTCCATCTATCCACAATTTTTTATTTTCTATATTCAAAAAATATACATTATCAATATTGGAAAACATTCCAATTTCTATTCACGCATCACTAGTCTTTTAGATCCATCAGTCCCTAACCGTAAACTAGTAAGAGAATAACTCCCTAAGTATTAACCCCGAAGGCCGAAACCAACACCAGATCGATACTCAGAAAGTCGTTCTACTTGACTAGTCTCCAGTCAGTTTCTAATTTCCTTAACTCCATTCTTAGCTTCGTATAAACATAACTCATTTCCTTTTCTATATTTAGGAAAACATCCCTGGTGATATTTGAAAAACATATCCAAAATCCATTTATATTAATTTAAACGAACGTTATATAAAAGATAGATTATAAAGATAACGTTATAATACCTGCTTCCAAAATATTTAAATTTAAAATATAACTTTGACTCTTTATTTAGAATATATAAATAATAAATAAATAAATCTTAATTAAAAACGAAAAGTAAATAGTACCTTCCTGAATTTGATATAATCGAATTTCAGTGCATAACTCTTTTTCGAATAATCTCTATTCGATCAACGTTCCGAACGTATAAATAAATTCGCCGTTTCAAGTCAACTCAATTTCTAAATTCACTTTTGAATTTATCACTTCAAATACTTACCAATTTCTCTTTATAACTAATTAAATCTGCAAAACGTTTGCTTTTAAATCATTATTCACTTTAAAACATGAATATTATTCCTTTGTAGAAAACTGGACTTGTTATATCAATCTAATCTTGATTTTTATTTATAAATACCATTACAGGTTCAATTCCTGTTTAAAGAGTTCTTTTATAACTTTTCGTTCTTATTAAATGTAACACCCCACGCCCGCTACGGTCACTCACTAAGGGAATGCCATAACATCGGTGGAGTATTTTAGTGAATATAGAACAGAAAAATTACAACAAGACAGATATAAGTAGTACTTGAAATTTTAAATCATCATCTCATAACAGCGGAAATAAACATGTCTGGTTACATCATAAAACCACAATAAAAGTCAAGTACAATATCCATCAAAATAAAGCAGTACATAATCCCACTCTCTCATACAATAGCCATAACAAAAAAAAGATAACTGGATAACTGGAGCTTTACATCTACCCAAGCTCCTAAAGACTGGAACAACAACCCGATCAAGCTCTACTACCGCTAGGATCCACCGTAGGACCTGAGGGTTGGGAAAAAGATAAAAACAACGGGGTCAGACATAAGTCTGAGTGAGTCCTATAACTTTAACAATACAATCATTAAAGTAACCAGAGAAGACATAAACTTGACCTACGGTAATATCTGGGGATGAATGGCTACACTAAGCAGCTTGGTAGACTTAGGATAAACTAAGATAACCGTAAGGACGCATCTACCCACCCAAGGATAATTACTAACTGCACCACACCAGTCATTCCTACTTAAAGGTTGATCCCTTCCAAGGACTTAGAAAATTTCCCCAGTAGTCTCGTGTACCCCTAGCCCATTACATAGGTGCCGTCTGCCCCTATCTCCACTAGGTGTACTCAGTAATTCTTACCCAGTAGTTTCGTGTACCCCTACATAGGTGCCGTCTGCCCCTATCTTTATTAGGCGTACCCACTACTCCCCATCGATCGGCTCCCTACCGTAGATACCCGTGTTGGTCCCACAGTGGGGTGTATCACTCCCCTAAAGTGGCTACCCAATGCTATCAACTGTGCACGGCTTTATATCTACACGATGCAACAACGGCTTATCTACCAGCCCGGGCCCACACACGCATATGAAACCCGTTGGACTTGCGTTGTCACCGCTAACCCGTTTTGGCCTCTTATAATCAAGCCCAATATGCGTGTCCTGTCACTCGACATGGGTCGAGCCCACAAAGATACGTTTGGGATATTGGTTGAAATGGGCCCCCAACAAGCTACCCACCTAAGCTTGTCATATATCTAGTGTATCCCACTTAACCCTTTAATCATGTTTAATTACATGTTTCCACTTGGTTAAGTATTCTAATCGTATTTTCTATTGCCACCCAAGGCAACCCACTAGATTCCACATGCCACCCAAGGCAACCATTAAATTTCCACATGCCACCCAAGGCACCCACTTAACCCCTCATGTCCCACCACATGCTAATATGGTTAAGTGTTTCTTAATTAATTAAGACCGTGATCCCCCATAAAGACCTCCCACAATAGACTGGCTGTTATGACCGCCTGGTTAAGCCTGTAGAGTCCGGGCAGTCTTACGTCATAACAGAGTCTAACCTCGTGTCTTTACCTTAATCACGTATTTAATTTATGGCTAAGACCTCTCACATTGGGCTGACATTTGTAGCAACTGGTTAAGCCGGTCGGGTCCGGGCAGTTTTACACTACAAGTGAGTCCAACCTCGTGTCTTAGTCGATTAATTACACCTAATTAATCACCCCCATATTAATTATCCCTAATTAACATCAAGTTTTCCATAACATGGGTAGACCTAACTCAATAGGTAAATTCCCATGGGGTAGACCTAACTCAATAGGTAAATTCCCACTTATGGTAATTTATTTTTATGGTATGCTTAATCATACCCAATCATTCATTTATTAACATATTTACCAACCCCATCGTTCCCCACGTAAATCGTTCTCATTTCATGACATAATTAAGGGGAAGATCATCACAAATATCATGGGTTTAGCATACAACTTTGTCATGGGTTAAGAGGATGTCAACTTGCATATATGAGCATATATTAACCCAACTACATGTAACCCAAACTTGCATATTATCATACACATGATTTGCATAACATGTTGCATATGAGCTTGCATATTATCATACACATATCTTGCATAACATGTTGAACTTGCATATAGGCATTCTCATAACTTGCATAACATGTTAAACATGCATTTAAGCATACACATAACTTGCATAAGCATTCACATACTTGCATAAGCATCTACATACTTGCATAAGCATTCACATACTTGCATAAACATGCATAACTTGCATATCATGTCATTTAAGCATATACATATCTTGCATAAGCGTTCATATACTCGCATAAGCATGCATAACTTGCATATCACATTAAACTTGCATTTAAACATATACTTAACTTGCATAACTCACTTTGTTAAACATGCATAATTCCACTCATTAAATATGCATAAATCCACTTGTTAAACATGCATATACCAACTTGTTAAACATGCATAGATCAACTTATTAAGCATGCATAAACCAACTTATCAAACATGCATAAACATAGAACAACATAGAGTAACATATCATTATACATGATTCAAACTCACTAATCCGCATTTAAGACCATAAGTCTCATTACACCCAATCTACTTACTTTAACAATTGATGTTAAAGTGATAGAAACTCACCAAACTCAAGATTAGCAACCTTATGAAGTAGAATTAGTTGCTAACTATGAAGATAATGATGATTAAAGATTGATTAGAGAGTGATTAGCTTGCAACTTCCTTCATAAATTAGTGGAGGCTCCTCTCAGGATTTAATTTGGCGGCATGAGGCCATCATTTCTATTTTTGGTAAGGGTTAAGGGGGGTTTAGGGTGTATTTATAGATTAGGTGAGTGTTTTAGGCCCTTAGATTAACCCTAGATTAGATTAGGACCCTTAGATTTCGGAAATCTCTAGAACCAGCCCTCCTAGCCAGCCTGAAACCCAACCTGGTGCAACCTGGTGCACCCAGGTTCAATGGACGGCGCGCCCCTGTCGACAGGCAAGTCGACACCCCTGTCGACAGGCCTGTCGACAGCCCTGTCGACATGGGTAGGGCGGGAATCTTCCCGCCTGACCCCGCCTGTTCCATTCCACAATCTGAAATTTAAATTTTTAAATCTGTTTTTAGTTTTAAATTTTCTGCAAACTTCTTTGGGCCATAACCGGGCCATACGGACTCCGATTCTCGAAAACTCGGACTCTATTTCGCGTATTTTTCCGAGACGAACGCAATAACGCAGCCCGTTACCCCCAATTCCCACGTCTGAGATTATTTATCCTGTAATTAGTGAATTTTAGTATTAACTAAAATTCGGGGTGTTACATTCTCCCCTCCTTAAAGGATTTCGTCCCCGAAATCTCTAAGCTAAGGAGAATGCATATCCTACCATCCAAACAACCATCTACTCAAATCATCAACCACGGGCATCCATTGTCCTTAAACAGTTTCTAATGATGTATGAGCATATGCAAACAATGTGTGTATATGTTCCCTATCTAATGTATGAACATATGCAAACCATGATAGTGCCATGCATCCATTATGTATGCGAGAAAACCCTATCGACACATACAATATCTACATGAGTGCACAATCATTCACCAAAATGCATCATCCATGTGATAACACAACCATTATACATCCATAATTATATTTTCCTACACACAATTTTATGCAATATGCAATATGAAGTGACTGAGCCGATCTAGTGCCTAGAGTGTGTGTATATGCATCCACGAGCAACCACTAGCAAACACTTGCATCCACTTGCATCCATCAACCATAACATGTCCCAAACACATGTTTCAATCATAGGTTTACCCTATCTAAAGGTCAAAGGTACTAACGAGAGGACATACCAAAGATAAGATAAGTACTAGACAAGCGACAAAGGAGAAAGTAAAGACATACCCTCAAAAAGAAATGGGTACAATGAACGCATCTTCGCTTCCGTATCCCAAGTTGCGTTGCTCTCATC
This sequence comes from Allium sativum, assembly GCA_030737875.1. Lineage (NCBI taxonomy): Eukaryota > Viridiplantae > Streptophyta > Magnoliopsida > Asparagales > Amaryllidaceae > Allium > Allium sativum. Next base: position 531,966,431 of record CM060913.1, on the reverse strand, counting down.
TTCTCCCCATTGCACTTTGACTAGTTGAACCTCTCTGTTTCTCAACTTCCTAGTCTCTGACCCAAGGATGCGAGTAGGGGCTCGTCGAATAGTCGCATCACGCTCTACCTCTACATCTCTAAGAAAGCTCGGCTCTACCACCTCTGCGGTCTCATGTAAGCATTTCCTCAAATGGGACACATGGAATACATCATGAACACCACTAAGTCTGTCGGGCAACTCCACCCTATATGCCATCCGTCCAATCCTTTCCTTGATAGGAAACGGCCCAACAAACCTCGGTGCTAACTTCCCAACGGATCCGAAACGAACAACATTTCTCAACGGAGATACCTTAACAAAAACCATATCCCCAACCTCAAACTCAAGATCCGTTCTTCTCTTGTCCGCATAAGATTTTTGCCTATCCTGCGCTGCTTTCATCCTTCTTCGAATCAAGTCAATCTTCTCAGAAGTCTCCCTAACCATATCGGGCCCAAGCAAGATCTTATCCGTAGATTCCCACCAACATGTAGGTGATCGACAAGGCCTTCCATAGAGAGCTTCGAAAGGAGCCATACCAATACTGGACTGAAAGCTGTTATTATATGCGAACTCTACCAATGGAAGATGCTCTTCCCATGTACCTCCAAAATCTAAAATACAAAGCCTCAAAAGGTCCTCTAGAACACGATTCACCCTCTCAGTCTGGCCGTCTGTCTGAGGATGATATGCGGTGCTCAGACACAATTGAGTCCCCACTGCTTCTTGCAAACTTCTCCAAAACTCGCTAGTGAAGATAGGATCTCGATCACTTACTATGCTAGAGGGTACCCCATGTAATCGAACTATCTCCCGAAGATATACTGAAGCTAGCCATGGAGCAGTCCTCTTGCTCTTCACAGGTATGAAATGGGCGCTCTTAGTAAGTCTATCTACCACCACCCAAATTCCTGTATTACCCTTCCTCGACCTGGGTAACCCGTCAATAAAATCCATCGAGACGCTATCCCACTTCCATTGCGGAACCTCCAATGGGTGAAGCAACCCACCTGGTTTCCTTTGCTCCGCCTTCACTTGCTGGCACACCAAACATCGAGCGACATACTCGGCCACATCTTTCTTCATACCGGCCCAGAAGAAAACCCTCTTCATGTCTTGGTACATTTTGTCCCCACCGGGATGAATGGTCATCCTAGAACGGTGTGCGTCATCAAGAATAACCTTCCTCAAACCCTCGTCTTGCGGTACACAAAGTCTACCGTCTCTACGCAAGCACCCCCTATCGTCTAGGGTGTACCTACTCAAATGGCTGGACGACTCCCCCCTAATGAGCTTCTCCACCAACTCAACCAACTGTGGGTCGTCCCTCTGTGCTTCTCCAATCCGCCCCAAAAGAGTAGGCCTAACTTCCAAGGAAGCTAGCAAACCGGGTACATAATCAATGGAAGGCCTGAAATCAAACATCGAGATAAACTCCAAGCTTCGTCGTTCCACGAACAATGGACTCAAGGACAACCTCTTCCTACTCAAGGCGTCCGCCACCACGTTACCCTTGCCAGGGGTATACGCTATCTCGAAATCATAAGATGCTAAGAACTCCATCCACCTTTGCTGTCTTAAGTTTAGATCCTTCTGAGAGAACAAGTACTTCAAAGATTTATGGTCAGTGAACAACTCGAATCTCTCACCAAGAAGATAATGGCGCCAAATCTTAAGCGCAAAAACAATAGCGGCCAGCTCTAGATCATGGGTAGGGTAATTTTTCTCATGTGCCCTCAACTGCCTTCCACCGTAGGCTATTACCCTTCCCTCTTGCATTAAGACTGCGCCAAGTCCTGTCCCACAGGCATCGGTATAGACAACAAATGGCTTGCTCCCATCTGGCAACCCTAAAACTGGAGCCGTGGTTAAAGCTCTCTTTAACCGTCGGAACGCATCATCACAATCTACGTCCCAAGTGAAAACAAGATTCTTCTTTGTTAAGCGGGTTAATGGGGCTGATATCTTCGCGAAGTCTTTGATAAACTTCCTATAATAACCCGCCAACCCCAAGAAACTTCTTACTTCAGTAGCATTCTTCGGAACCTTCCAATCCTGAATTGATACTACCTTCGCGGGATCCACAGCTATCCCTTCCTTGGAGACCACGTGCCCCAAGAACCGTACCTCCTTCCTCCAGAAGTGACATTTAGAGAATTTAGCCTTAAGGCTATGTGCTCGAAGAGTCTTTAACACTTCCCCAAGATGTAGGGCATGCTCTTCTTCACTCTTAGAAAATACTAAGATATCATCCACAAAGACCACCACAAATTTATTAAGGAACTCCCTGAACACCCTACTCATCAAATCAACAAAGTATGCAGGGGCGTTCGTCAACCCAAATGGCATCACCAGCCACTCATAGAAACCATCCGGAGTCCTAAAGGCAGTCTTGTCTATACTATCCTCAGCCACCCTCAACTGATGAAACCCCGTGGCTAAGTCCAACTGAGAAAATACTGAAGCGCCAACCAACTGATCGAAAAGATCATCAGTTCTCGGCAATGGGTGTCTATTCTTCTTTGTGAGCTTGTTGAGTTCTCTATAGTCTACACAAAGTCTGAGGGACCCATCTGCCTTCGTAGCAAATACTACTGGAGCACCCCATTCCGATATGCTCCGTCTTATGAACCCCTTCTCAAGCAACTCCCCTACTTGCTTATGGAGTTCCCTCCTCTCACGAGGAGCCATGTGGCGCACTGGTAAAGATACCGGTTTAGCATTATCCACCAGATATATTCGGAAGTCAATCTCCCGCTTCGGAGGTAAGCCCTTCACTTCCTCAAACACATCCGGATATTCCCGGACCACTCTCATAGATTGCAAACTCTCGACCGAAGCGTCAAGCGATTCAAGATAACTTAGCATAACAGAGTTCATGGGATTACAAGAAATCTCGAGAGTGTTACCCAAGCGGGTCATGAGCCTAACAACTCTCCTTTCGCAATCAAGAACGGCACCATTACTGGATAACCAGTCCATGCCCAAAATCAACCCATAGCCCGTGAAGCCCAATACAAAAGCATCACATCTAAACTCAATGCTAAGTATAGAAATCCTCAAACCCAAACATATCATGGACAAATAAGTGGAGCCCCCAATTGGGTTTGAAACAACCAAGGGATCATCTACCAGACTGGTGTCTAAGTGCAGTAACTCAACTAATGATGATGAAATAAACGAATGAGATGCGCCTGAATCAAACAATGTACGGACAGGATGATCAAATAGAAAAACCAGACTTTCAACGGAGATAGTTCTACCTCTCTCCTGAATCGGTGGAACCGCGAGAGCCTGTACTTGCCCCCTAGCCTGACTCGGTGCCATAAGAGCTTGCACCTGTCCTCCTGAGGTAGATCCCGTCCTTTGCCCTTTCTTAGGGCAATCCTTCACTAAATGCCCAGCTTCGCCACAGTGGAAGCAGCCGGTCTTCTTCTTTTTGCGACAATCCTTGCTTAGGTGGCCAGGTGTCCCACAATTAAAACACTTCTTCTTCTTGCCCTTGCCACCGTTGCCTTTCCCACCTTTGCTTTGCTGTTGTTGAGGTCTCTTTTGATCTCCCTTCTTCTCGGGTGCCTTATTAGCATTAGGACCCTTCTCTTCCTCATACATGAGTGCCATGTCAACTAGCTTCTCAAAGGTGGCCCCCATAGGGATGTGAGTCATAGCCAACCCATGCATCGGTTCATTCAAGCCTTTCACGAACCGCAAAGCCTTCTTCTCCGGTGTATTAACCATGTCTAGGCCAAACCTTGCCAATTGATTAAACTTGTTAACATATTCCTTCACCGAAAGATTTCCTTGCTTTAGAGTCAAGAATCTTTCCATATACAAGTTTTCCTCCGCCCTTGAGAGAAACTTTGCCACAAATCTTTGCCTAAAATCCGCCCAAGAGTCAACGGGGCGTTCACCACTAGTAACCTCCCACCAGAATGAGGCCTCTCCCTTCATTAACCAAGCAGCCAACTTGACTTTCTTTCCTTCTTCCATCTCAAAGATATCTATCAACTCTTCCACCTCCTTAAGCCAATCTCTAGCCTCCACAAAAGTTTCAGATCCTTGAAAAGATTTCCCTCCCATAGCTTTAAATTCCTTGCAAGTCTTAGCAAAAGTATCCGTGCGAGGAGGAGGGGGAGGAGGAAGATCGGGTGCTACGGTTGGTGGAGGAACATTTGCTGGACCCGTAGTGGTGGCCCTAGCCTCCATCAATCTCCTATACCATACTGGTATCGTCACACCCTCTGGAAAGTTAAGATTCTCGGCCATGCTGAAACGAAAAAGGAAAGATTCAAAACGGAGAATTCGAAGGATATAGATATGGCTATTGGGGATTATGCTTCTCTTTCAAAAACTTTTCTCTTAAAAGACATGTTTTTGAAAATATCTTTTCCAAAAATGTTTTTAGAAAAATAGTTTTCTAAAAATTTTATCTGTTCCGGTAACCTTTGCTCTGATACCACGTGTAACACCCCACGCCCGCTACGGTCACTCACTAAGGGAATGCCATAACATCGGTGGAGTATTTTAGTGAATATAGAACAGAAAAATTACAACAAGACAGATATAAGTAGTACTTGAAATTTTAAATCATCATCTCATAACAGCGGAAATAAACATGTCTGGTTACATCATAAAACCACAATAAAAGTCAAGTACAATATCCATCAAAATAAAGCAGTACATAATCCCACTCTCTCATACAATAGCCATAACAAAAGAAAAGATAACTGGATAACTGGAGCTTTACATCTACCCAAGCTCCTAAAGACTGGAACAGCAACCCGATCAAGCTCTACTACCGCTAGGATCCACCGTAGGACCTGAGGGTTGGGAAAAAGATAAAAACAACGGGGTCAGACATAAGTCTGAGTGAGTCCTATAACTTTAACAATACAATCATTAAAGTAACCAGAGAAGACATAAACTTGACCTACGGTAATATCTGGGGATGAATGGCTACACTAAGCAGCTTGGTAGACTTAGGATAAACTAAGATAACCGTAAGGACGCATCTACCCACCCAAGGATAATTACTAACTGCACCACACCAGTCATTCCTACTTAAAGGTTGATCCCTTCCAAGGACTTAGAAAATTTCCCCAGTAGTCTCGTGTACCCCTAGCCCATTACATAGGTGCCGTCTGCCCCTATCTCCACTAGGTGTACTCAGTAATTCTTACCCAGTAGTTTCGTGTACCCCTACATAGGTGCCGTCTGCCCCTATCTTTATTAGGTGTACCCACTACTCCCCATCGATCGGCTCCCTACCGTAGATACCCGTGCTGGTCCCACAGTGGGGTGTATCACTCCCCTAAAGTGGCTACCCAATGCTATCAACTGTGCACGGCTTTATATCTACACGATGCAACAACGGCTTATCTACCAGCCCGGGCCCACACACGCATATGAAACCCGTTGGACTTGCGTTGTCACCGCTAACCCGTTTTGGCCTCTTATAATCAAGCCCAATATGCGTGTCCTGTCACTCGACATGGGTCGAGCCCACAAAGATACGTTTGGGATATTGGTTGAAAAGGGCCCCCAACAAGCTACCCACCTAAGCTTGTCATATATCTAGTGTATCCCACTTAACCCTTTAATCATGTTTAATTACATGTTTCCACTTGGTTAAGTATTCTAATCGTATTTTCTATTGCCACCCAAGGCAACCCACTAGATTCCACATGCCACCCAAGGCAACCATTAAATTTCCACATGCCACCCAAGGCACCCACTTAACCCCTCATGTCCCACCACATGCTAATATGGTTAAGTGTTTCTTAATTAATTAAGACCGTGATCCCCCATAAAGACCTCCCACATTAGACTGGTTGTTATGACCGCCTGGTTAAGCCGGTAGAGTCCAGGCAGTCTTACGTCATAACAGAGTCTAACCTCGTGTCTTTACCTTAATCACGTATTTAATTTATGGCTAAGATCTCTCACATTGGGCTGACATTTGTAGCAACTGGTTAAGCCGGTCGGGTCCGGGCAGTTTTACACTACAAATGAGTCCAACCTCGTGTCTTAGTCGATTAATTACACCTAATTAATCACCCCCATATTAATTATCCCTAATTAACATCAAGTTTTCCATAACATGGGTAGACCTAACTCAATAGGTAAATTCCCATGGGGTAGACCTAACTCAATAGGTAAATTCCCACTTATGGTAATTTATTTTTATGGTATGCTTAATCATACCCAATCATTCATTTATTAACATATTTACCAACCCCATCGTTCCCCACGTAAATCATTCTCATTTCATGACATAATTAAGGGGAAGATCATCACAAATATCATGGGTTTAGCATACAACTTTGTCATGGGTTAAGAGGATGTCAACTTGCATATATGAGCATATATTAACCCAACTACATGTAACCCAAACTTGCATATTATCATACACATGATTTGCATAACATGTTGCATATGAGCTTGCATATTATCATACACATATCTTGCATAACATGTTGAACTTGCATATAGGCATTCTCATAACTTGCATAACATGTTAAACATGCATTTAAGCATACACATAACTTGCATAAGCATTCACATACTTGCATAAGCATCTACATACTTGCATAAGCATTCACATACTTGCATAAACATGCATAACTTGCATATCATGTCATTTAAGCATATACATATCTTGCATAAGCGTTCATATACTCGCATAAGCATGCATAACTTGCATATCACATTAAACTTGCATTTAAACATATACTTAACTTGCATAACTCACTTTGTTAAACATGCATAATTCCACTCATTAAATATGCATAAATCCACTTGTTAAACATGCATATACCAACTTGTTAAACATGCATAGATCAACTTATTAAGCATGCATAAACCAACTTATCAAACATGCATAAACATAGAACAACATAGAGTAACATATCATTATACATGATTCAAACTCACTAATCCACATTTAAGACCATAAGTCTCATTACACCCAATCTACTTACTTTAACAATTGATGTTAAAGTGATAGAAACTCACCAAACTCAAGATTAGCAACCTTATGAAGTAGAATTAGTTGCTAACTATGAAGATAATGATGATTAAAGATTGATTAGAGAGTGATTAGCTTGCAACTTCCTTCATAAATTAGTGGAGGCTCCTCTCAGGATTTAATTTGGCGGCATGAGGCCATCATTTCTATTTTTGGTAAGGGTTAAGGGGGGTTTAGGGTGTATTTATAGATTAGGTGAGTGTTTTAGGCCCTTAGATTAACCCTAGATTAGATTAGGACCCTTAGATTTCGGAAATCTCTAGAACCAGCCCTCCTAGCCAGCCTGAAACCCAACCTGGTGCAACCTGGTGCACCCAGGTTCAATGGACGGCGCGCCCCTGTCGACAGGCAAGTCGACAGGCAAGTCGACACCCCTGTCGATAGGCCTGTCGACAACCCTGTCGACATGGGTAGGGCGGGAATCTTCCCGCCTGACCCCGCCTGTTCCATTCCACAATCTGAAATTTAAATTTTTAAATCTGTTTTTAGTTTTAAATTTTCTGCAAACTTCTTTGGGCCATAACCGGGCCATACGGACTCCGATTCTCGAAAACTCGGACTCTATTTCGCGTATTTTTCCGAGACGAACGCAATAACGCAGCCCGTTACCCCCAATTCCCACGTCTGAGATTATTTATCCTGTAATTAGTGAATTTTAGTATTAACTAAAATTCGGGGTGTTACATTAAATTTGTTATCAAATCTCTTTTACAAATCAAACTTCTAGTTTATTATATTTAATAAGTTTATTGTTTTAATTCGATTTTACATTCGATAACAAAGTATCGGTTTCAAACCGAATATTAATTATCTTGTCAAATCCTACATTATATAATATATGATTTCTAAAAATAAATAATTTTTATAACATTCAACATAGTCGAATTCTAATTATAAATCCTTATGGATTTATTTCAATCCTATTTACATTTCAAACATCGAAATGATTTCGTCATTTCTTTTTTAACGATTCCCAATTCTCCCTTTTAAATTCATCCTTAAATGTACATTCCCAATTTCTTTAAAAATAATTATTTCATCCCATTAATAAACATCGTTTATAAATCAACTACTTGTTTTTATTTTAACAAGTTATTATTTTCTAGCCCAAACCAAAATTCAATTTCTATTTTAAAAGTAGTATTTTTTTCCTTTTCAAAACCCAAATCCTTTCCTAATATATTTACGGTATTTTAAAGGGAATTTTAGGCACAAGGAAAAACTTTTAAAAAAAATATCCATAAGGACAAGAGGCTAAAATTTTAAGCATAAGGACACTTTTTAGTGTAAAGGGAGGAATGGAGGGGCCCACTATCATTCCATACTTTACACTAAAGTTTGTCCTTGTGGTTAATTTTTTTGCCCCATGTCCTTATCGATAATTTTTTCATTAATTTTGTCCTTCACACTATTTTCTTGTATTTTAAATACCAATTATTTCAAGGTCAATGTTGTCCAAAAATCTCAAGCACACAATAACCAAGCACATATTATTTGTCACATCATATAATGCAATATATGAAGAACAACAATACAATTGATGAGGAATCTAGTTAGATTTCTCCAACCTGTTTCCCTGCATCCACAGATGTTAATCAATATAAATAACACCAATTCCATATCAATATGAAACATTATAATAAATAGAATCAGTATTCAACCAACGATTTATATATATATATTAGCAATTCATTCAAACAACCATTACGTAGCATTCAATCATTACTTATCAATATTAAATAATGTTTATAAATTATAAAACTGGACAGAGTGTAACACCCCACACTTTTCCATGCCCAAATTAAAAAAAAATCGAAATTTAAACACATCCAAGCTTCGGGCGTGTATATCTGGTACCTGCAATAAATGAGCATGAGCATAATCAGAGTACGATAAAAGAAAACTCACAACGAAACAAAATAGGATAACGTGTATGAACTCAAGTAACTACCTATTTAAATTAAGTCACTTTTCCAATACCGAGCATGAGAGAGAACGAGAACTGAAAGCCAAACTTAAGCGTCTATGAGAACCCGATATTCTCTAGGAAACCTGGGAGGTTGTAATGAGGAGGGGGGGGGGGTCAGAACAACAAGTTCTAATGACTAAGAAATTTACAACACATGTTATAATACACATATGTATCCCGTTCGGTTCAACCCAAGATGTATGCCTAACCAGGTTAGTGATTCTAGCCAACCTAGTAAATGTTTACGCACGACTGATTATAACCTCCTTAGCCACTTTACTTCCCGTAGGATAGGTAGCCATATCTGACATTTTTAAGTTTCCATGTTTGGGCAGGCAATACGACACATGTCGTTTAATACCCCTAAATTGAAAGACCGATCCCTAGGTGGACTCCTAAACCCTAGCCACTTAAGACCCAAGGAAGCGGACTATACGCGAAGGTTATTGGATTCGTACCCCATTTACCTTTAATACCTTTCCCTGTTTAGGATAAAGTGGGCTGCGTTATTAAGCCATTCCTGTTTTGTCTCTTTTCACACAAATATTATACGCATATGATTAATTATCGTCACGGGTTCATATAGTTAATAATATTTTACATAATTAACCTACTAAGTTCAACTCTATTTAATTATAAGTTCTATATTAATATAAATAAGGAAGGTTATATTCTCTTTACCCTAGAATATTTACTTGATTGCCTCCTTAATTGGATTTAGTATTTAAACAACAATCAATATCCATTAATCTCCTTTTTTGACACCCATTTTCTTCTCATTTCTTTGTCTATTGCCCTTTATGATCATAATGGTCATATTTTCCTAAAGCAACCATTTATCTTTAATTTCCAATGATTACAATTAATGTCATTTATGAGCCTAACAACCATAATTTTCCTAAGACATTAATTATAATGGAATATCCCTATTTTATCAGTCCCGAATATATTTAATTGTTATACCCCAACAGACATTTCTAATTTTATTTATATATTTATTTGTTTCCTATTATATATAGATATATGTATATGTGTGTGTGTGTGTGTATATATATATATGCACTAGGCCTCTCACATTTAGTTGACTAGTTGTGGATGCTGGATTTGCTGGTCGGTTCCAGGCAGGCTTCTACCACAAGTTGAACTTAAACTCATACCTTAGTACATTTATATTAACGCATTGACCCCTCACATTAAAATGACTACCTGTGGTTGCTGGATTTGCCGGTCGGTTCAGGGCAGTCTTATATCACAACTGAGCTTAACCTCGTGTCTAAATGCGATTATAATTCAAGTTTCCTAATTGGGTTATACAACATTTATCCTAAATAAATTTTAGGAATTACAACCATCATCCTATCATCTTCACTTTCCCTATTCAACATTGGTTACATCTGCCATTTATTGATTTGCGGTCCTATTTATAGCAATTAATTATACTGATTGCTACAAATGGTCACCACAAATATATTCATTTGATATGGAACACAATTTACATTGTATGATTCCATAAAAAAATATCATTCAAACAATACCATGTATATTTTACTTTTTTACGTTGATTTGGATGAATAATATGTATATATTTATATTTTATGTTTCCGTACGTACAACGTAGTTATTTTTTATTATTAATAATAATTTTTATTTAAATGATTTGGTTTAACCAATAACCAAACATTCCTTTTTGCATTCAATTTCTCCAAAAGGTTTCCAATCTTCCAAAAAGATCGTTAGCGCTAATTATTGTAACTTATGCCAAATTTGTAGAATAGACACAATTCAAATTCACAAGAAAATATATATATATATATATATATTTAGAATAGTCGATGCAAACTATGCATAAATATTTATTTTTATATTTATATGTACGTTTGCACCATTTTTCCTTTTTAGATATTTTTGTCATGCCTCTTCTGAATTCAAAATGACATTTTTTTGTTCAAAAAAAAAGAAAATGGCATATTTACAATAATTAAGCCAAAACTCAACAATATTGAATACAATTAGGTGTAACTAGAATCACCTAATTTAACAATTATATCTTTCCAAATTCACATAATTTGACAATTTCATCTTTTTAGCTAAATTCACATACTTTATTTTTCGACACTGAACTAAAGATCTAGAATGTAACTACATCTAATTCGTGTTTAACGGGATTGATTTCCAGATCTACAGTGTTATGCAATGTACACAATACATTTAATATAATTGCAACATATTTCATGACATAACTGTAGGAATAGGTGTAAAAAAGTCTAAGAAATCTTACAATTCATTTTATGCATAGTCACAATGTACAATTCACAAATTTTACACTTTTTATAACCAGATCTAATGAGTGTCAATCTAATTACAATAATTTATTTACCAGATATGATAGGCATAGGCATAAGAATTGAATTTATTACAAATGATAAATACATTATTATAAATGTATATGTAAATTTCCCACTCATCTTATAGCTTCCAAATTTAATTGTCTGAAACCTTTAGGCTTACAATTGCCAAATTCCTATAAATCTACAATTTATCTAGAAAGGGGAAAATTTGTAACGACCCAGAAAATCTGAACCAATTTAAAATTTTGAAATTGGCTAAAATAATAGATTTTAAATATTTAAAATAAATATTTTAAATAATGGCAATGAAAAGTGAGTTTGAATCGACCATTGAAAACGAATATAATTAATTATAATTATAAACAAGGCCTGAAAAGGCGCTGCAGTTTCAAAATTTGAATTCAAACTTTGTCGGACTGTACCGGGTGCAAAACAAAACGGATTTTAGCGAAACCAAAAATATTTAAATTTGTTAGTAAATACCTTTCTAACGAATCTGAAAAATCGAATTTTCATAGCGGAAAGAAAAAGTTATGGCCGAATGAATTTTCAGAAAGTATACAGCCCGTGAAATTGGCCATTTTGCATACGACCTCGGAATTCGACGAAACCACTTTTGTTGGATCCGAGATGTGAAGTTATTGCTAGGTTTCAAATTTCATAATTTTTGAAGCTAGTATGTGAGCGTGGCAAGGGAAAATGTGTTTTGGTCAATTACAGTTAAATTGGATCGACCAAAAATGGGCATTTTTGCAAACGGTCTCAGAATTCGACGAAACTAGTTTTGTTGGGACCGTATCGTCAAAACATAACTAGATTTATTTTTCTGGAATTTTTCGAATCAGTCTGTGGCCCTGGCAAATTGAAATGTACGTTCAAATTGAATGTTGAATGTTTTATAATTTAATTTGAAGGAAAACGGACTGAAACATTCGAATGGGCCTTCGAAACATATTCCATTGTGTTCGGAATGGGGGTAAAACGCTAGGGACGACAGTCGTTGGGTTTGGATTGGTGGTCGCGTCAGAAAACCCCTTATAAAATCTACCGACCAATCAGAATTCAAATAAAAAAAATATATAGAAAAATCCTTTTTCTCTCTCCCCGTAACAGCCGATCGACGGCGAAAACCCTCCTCGCCGTTCCCATCCAATTTCCAATCAAACCAGGCAAAATTAGCCCCTCCTCCAGTTGAAGATTTCGTAGAGCTCCTCAAGATCTTCAAATCCATACCTAGTTTCGATTTTTTCATTGTGTATTTTGGGAGAACGGACGCCGAGAATTCGCCACCTTCACTTCGCCGCCGCGCCTGATTCCGACCACCGAGTTCGCCGCCGTTCAAGGCTTCGGCGCGCCTCTCCTAGCTCTTCGAGATGGCACAGGCCGATCGTCATATAGTTGCACGGATTTGAAGAAAATTCAAAACCTAGTTTTGAAGAATTCAGAGAGGTATCGACCAGATTTATTTTCAGCTGTTTTAACACCTTTAAACCGTTGCAAACTTTGAAAAATCATATCTTTTTGCTATGATGACGAAATGCAGTGAAACAAGAGACAGTGGACTCGGGTGGACGTCTTCTACCTTCTAGAAGAGACCGCATATTTTTCTAAGCCTTCTGCTATTTTTGGTGGAGTGGAACCCAATGTGAGATTTCTAATTTATGAACGATATGGAAAACGACGATGTATAAATTATATAGTCAATGTATGAGTTATATAAGCATTGTACATCTCTTGTATAAGCATTGTATAAGTTGTACGTTCGATATATAAGTTATATATGCGTTGTAAAAATTATATATGTGTTGAAATAGAAGTGAATTGCTATATATATATATATATATATATATATATATATATATATATACGCCCCTCGTCCACAAACCATGGACGATATTTATTGATTGTGATTGGTGTGAAAATTGATTGATAGCGAATGGTTGTTTGGGATTGTTTGTGGTTGATATTGATTGATTGTGGTTGAAAAATACCCGTTTGTGGTTGAGAAATATTTGGTTGAAAAATACCCGTTTGTGGTTGAGAAATATTTGGTTGAAAAATACCCGTTTCTCAACCACAAATGGGTATTTTTCAACCACAATCAATCAATATCAACCACAAACAATCCCAAACAACCATTCGCTATCAATCAATTTTCACACCAATCACAATCAATAAATATCGTCCATGGTTTGTGGATGAGGGGCGTATATATATATATATATATATATATATATAGCAATTCACTTCTATTTCAACACATATATAATTTTTACAACGCATATACAACTCATACATCGAACGTACGACTTATACAACGCTTATACAAGAGGTGTACAACGCTTATATAACTCATACATCGACTATATAATTTATACATCGTCGTTTTCCATATCGTTTATAAATTAGAAATCTCACATTGGGTTCCACTCCACCAAAAATAGCAGAAGGCTCAGAAAAATATGCGGTCTCTTCTAAAATGTAGAAGGCGTCCACACGGTCATGATGTTTCCTGTTTCATCTAATTTCGTTAACACAGCAAAAAGATATGATTTTCAAAGTTTGCAACGGTTTAAAGGTGTTAAAACTGTTGAAAATAGATCTGGCCGATACCTCTCTGAATTCTTCAAAACTAGGTTTTGAATTTTCTTCAAATCCGTGCAACTATAAGACGATCGGCATGTGCCATCTCGAAGAGCTAGGAGAGGCGCGCCTAAGCCTTGAACGGCGGCGAACTCGGTGGTCAGAATCAGGCGCAGCGGCGAAGTGAAGGCGGCGACTTCTCGGCGTCCGTTCTCCCAAAATACACAATGAAAAAAATCAAAACTAGGTATGGATTTGAAGATCTCGAGGAGCTCTACAAAATCTTCAACTGGAGGAGGGGCTAATTTTGGCTGGTTTGGTTGGAAATTGGATGGGAACAGCGAGAAGGGTTTTCGTCGTCGATCGGCTGTTACGGGGAGAGAGAAAAGGATTTTTCTATATTTTTTTTATTTGAATTCTGATTGGTCGGTAGATTTTATAAGGGGTTTTCTAACGCGACCACCAATCCAAACCCAACGACTGTCGTCCCAAGCGTTTTACCCCCATTCTGAACACAATGGGATATGTTTCGAAGGCCCATTCAAATGTTTCAGTCAGTTTTCCTTCAAATTAAAATATAAAACATTCAATATTTAATTGGAACGTACATTTCAATTTGCCAGGGCCACAAACTGATTCGAAAAATTCCAGAAAAATAAATCTAGCTATGTTTTGACGGTACGGTCCCAACAAAACTAGTTTTATCGAATTCTGAGACCGTTTGCAAAAAGGCCCATTTCTGGTCGATCCAATTTAACTGTAATTGACCAAAACACGTTTTTCCTTTGCCACGCTCACATACTAGCTTCAAAAATTATGAAATTTGAAAACTAGTAAAAAATTCACATCCCGGATCCAACAAAAGTGGTTTCGTCGAATTCCGAGGTCGTATGCAAAATGGCTAATTTCACGGGCTATATAAAATCCATAGCGACCTTTCTGAAAATTCATTCGGCCATAACTTTTGCTTTCCGCTATGAAAATTCGATTTTTCATATTCGTTAGAAAGTTATTCACTAACAGATTTAAATATTTTTGGCTTCACTAAAATCCGTTTTGTTTTGCACCCGGTACAGTCCGACAAAGTTTGAATTCAATTTTTGAAACTGCAGCGCCTTTTCAAGCCTTGTTTATAATTATAATTAATTATATTCGTTTTCAATTGTCGATTCAAACTCACCTTTCATCGCTATTATTCAAAATATTTATTTTAAATATTTAAAATCCATTATTTTAGCCAATTTAAAATTTTTAAATTGGTTCAGATTTTCTGGGTCGTTACAATCTCCCCCACTTAAAACTTTTCGTCCCCGAAAAGGAACAAAGTCGAAAGTGGTTTGATAAATCTACAATCACACAACACAACAACCAATCTAATTGTTTTCAACTTTTCAAAAATATACTAATCAATTTCTGTACTCTTTTTTTTTTAAAATCATTCAGACTATAGAATTTAAAAGTGCACATCCATGGAAAGAAAATAACAACAGAGTAGAGAATTAAATGGTAATGCAAAGTAGGGTAAATGTACCTTGCACCAGAGTCAATCAGAGATATCCACTCGGCATCTAGGATAAGCTTTCTGAATGCTCTCCTCATTTTCCCAAGTACAATCTCGCGGATCTCCACTCCATTGCACTTTGACTAAGTGAACCTTCTTGTTCCTCAGCTCTTTGGTTTCTTTGCCGATAATCTTTAGCGGCTCTCTTCTCACAGCTAATTCTGGAGTTATTTCAATATCCTGTTGAGCTGCTTCTTCCACGATCAAGTCTGGATCATGAACGTGTTTTCGAAGTTGAGATATATGAAATACATCATGAACTCCAGGAAACCAATCCGACAATTTAACCCTATAAGCGAGAGTCCCAATCCGTTCCAGAATAGGAAACGGACCAATGAATTTGGGTGCCAACTTTCCAGTTTTACCGAACCGGATAACTCCTCTCATCGGCGATACTTTCAAATATACATAGTCGCCAACAGAAAAGGATATATCTCTTCTTCTTCTATCGGCGTAGCTCTTTTGTCGGCTTTGAGCGGCGAGTAATTGCTTCTTAATAAAATCGACTTTGTCGGCAGCTTCTCGAATCATATCAGGACCCAACACAAGTCTATTTCCGAGCTCGACCCAACAAGCAGGAGATCGGCACGGTCTACCATACAATGCTTCGAATGGCGACATTGTCAGACTCGCCTGGTAACTGTTGTTATATGAGAATTCAGCCAAATGCAGATGGTCTTCCCATGATCGACCGAAATCTATAACACAAGCCCGCGATAGATCTTCTAAAATACGATTCACCCTCTCAGTCTGACCGTCTATCTGAGGATGATAAGCGGTGCTCAAGTTCAACTTCGTTCCCAGTTCGACTTGAAATGCTTACCAGAATTTGCTACTGAATATTGTGTCTCTATCACTGACTATACTGAGCGGCACTCCATGCAGTCTAACTATTTCCCTGAAGTATATCTACGCCATACTCTGAGCAGTTCTGTTTGATCTGACAGGTATGAAATGGGCGGTCTTCGTGAAGCGATCTACGATCACCCAAATACTGTCATTTCCTTTTCTGGTTCTGGGCAAACCATCAATGAAATCCATGGAAATATGTTCCCACTTCCAACCAGGAACTTCTAGCGGTTGCAACAATCCAGCCAGTTTTTGTTGGTCGCTCTTGACTAGCTGGCAAGTAGGGCATCGGCTAACGTATGTTGAAACGTCTCTTTTCATAGCCTTCCACCAGAATGTTCGTTTGAGATCGTTATACATTTTGGCCACACCAGGATGGATACTCAGCTTGGACTTGTGACACTCGTCTAACACTTCCCTTTTTAACTCTGGGATGTCAAGAACACAAATCCTTCCTTTCAACCTCAAGGTCTCGTCGTTATCCATTTGAAAACACGAGGGTTCGCCTTTCTGAATCCTTTTAATCATATCCTTAATAAATTTATCCTCCTTTTGAAGAATAGATATTTTGTCAATCAAGGAAGTCGTGATAATAAAGCTGGCGATCATTACATTCTTTCGGCTCAGTGCATCGGCCACGACATTGGCTTTCCCTGGAGTATATATAATTTCAAAGTCATATGATGCAAGAAACTCCAGCCAACGTTGCTGCCTCAGATTCAGGTCTTTCTGAGTGAACAGGTACTTTAACGACTGGTGATCTGTAACAGTTCAAATCTCTCACCCAGAAGATAGTGTCTCCAGATTTTCAAAGCGAATACTATAGCCAATAACTCAAGATCATGAGTTACGTAGTTCTTCTCGTGTGGCTTCAGTTGACGGCTAGCATAAGCAATCACTTGGCCTCTTTGCATTAACACTGCCCCCAAGGCCTTCTCTAGACGCATCAGTTCGGACTTTCAAATCTTGATTGCCATCGATGATGGTTAACACTGGAGCAGTCGTTAGTCTTAACTTTAGCTCTTCGAAAGCCTCCTCACTTTCTGGAGTCCATTTGAATTTAAAGTGCTTCTTTGTAAGCTTCGTTAAATGACCAGATATCTTCGAAAAGTTTTTAGCGAACTTCCGGTAATAACTAGTCAATCCAAGAAAACTGCGGACTTGGGTAGGGGTACTGGGCTGCTTCCAGTTCTGAATAGCTGTGATTTTGCTTGGATCCACAGCAATTCCTTCTTTCGATACTACGTGGCCCAGAAATTTCACTTCATCTTTCCAGAATATACATTTGGAAAACTTTGCTTTCAATACATTCCTTCTGAGGGTTTCTAACACTTGTTCCAAATGTTTTTCATGTTCGGCCTTTGATTTAGAGAAGATTAGAATATCGTCAATGAAAACCAGAACAAATTTATTCAAAACCCCTCTAAACACCCTATTCATCAGATCGACGAAGTAAGCAGGAGCGTTACATAAGCCGAACGGCATTACTAACCACTCGTAGAATAAGTCGGGACCTCTATGCTGTCATTGGAACACACTCTTCGGCGATTCGAAGTTGATGGAAGCCTGTAGCTAGGTCCATTCGTGAAAATACTTGTGCTCCATTTAATCGATCCAACAAATCATCGATCCGCGGCAATGGATATTTGTTCTTTATTGTTTGTATGTTCAGATCACAATAATCCACACATAGACGTAGAGTACCGTCAGATTTTGGGACAAACACCACTGTTGCACCCCAATCAGAGAAACTAGGTCTGATCAGACCCTTCCATACTAGCTGTCGTGTTTGACTGTCAAGTTCTTCTTTCTATTTCAAGGACATTCTTCGAATAGCGTGAACTACCGGCCTTGCATTGGGAATCAAAGCAATCTTGAAATCTATTTCTCTTTGCGGAGGTAAGTGAACGACTTCCTCGAACACATCCGCATAGTTCTTGACGACAGGAATATCTTTCACTAGGTCGGGAATATTCTCTGTGATTTCTGGGATATTTTCTATTTGGGCTGGAGAGACATTCAAAGCTGCCCAGAAGTCTTTTCTATTAGCATTCTGACCTTCACAGGGAATGGTTATATAATCACCTAATTTAATCCTCGCCTTTACGACTCTGTCGGCGCATTTAACTTCAGCTTCATATTTGGTCAACCAGTCTAACCCCAAGATAAGATCAAACTCTTTAAAATTCATGACGACTACGATGGTAGGAAACCGATAACGAGAGAAAGAAAACCGGCACTCCACAAACCCAACTGAGATCAATGGAACCCCCAACCGGATTCTGGACAGTCATTGGTTCCTTGAGCTTCTTCAAATTCAAATCCAGCTTCTTAGTTGCACCCTTTGCAATAAATCTTCGCGACGCGCCGGTGTCAAATAGTACTTTAACTGGTATGTCTTTGACTGTTAGCATGCCTTCTAAAACATCTGCCCTTTCCTGAATAGACGAGGAGACAGGCACTTCTGCCACTTCATTTACCTGAGCCTCTTTGGTCTTTTTTAACAGCCAGCAATCTCGCTTTATATGACCGGGCTGATGACAAAGATTGCACTTTCGAGTCATAGGAAGCTTGCCCTTAGATTTAGACTCATGCTCTTTTCGCTTCTTTAAGGGTCCGCAGTTTGTCGACAAATGCCATGTTTGATTGCAGTTATTGCATACGGTTGTCGTTACTGGCCCTTTCTCAGATTTACCCCTTTTTCTCTTAGCACTGGGCTTCTTACTGACCTCGGACCCCGTACTGGCTTCAGGAATATCAGTTTCCGACTCTTCTTTGTCACTACAACAGACTTCTTCTTCGTCGCGCAACATTCCTTTCTTATGGAGATCTTCATACTGATAAGCCATATAAATCATTTCAGAGAAGGGAAGTTTTACATTCCTCAGTACACTATTCTGATATTTTCTTTGCAGGCCATGAATAAATCTCAGATTTTTCCTCTTTGGATATTGAATCAGATGAGGAGCAAAGTGAGCAAGTTCGTTGAATTTCTTACGATATTTTGGGATGGTCATATCACCTTGTATCAAATAAGAAAATTCATCACATAATCGCTCCGTCGCTTCAAGAGGAGTAAATCTTTCTAGGAAAATCACTTTGAATCTGTCCCAGGTGATATCACCTTCTGGCTTATTTTTGATGATTGTTTCCCACCAGATTAAAGCTTCTTCTTTGAGCGCCCAAGATGCTACTAACTGTTTCTGGTTATCTCTCAGCTGGATACGCTCAAAGATTCTTTCGATAGAGCTCACCCAAGCTTGATTTTGAATTATAGATTCATTGCCCGAGAACTGTGCTCCGTTCAGATTTCGATATCTCTTTAATAGAGCCTCTAGATCGGGTTCTGCATTTCTCCTGTTTCTGACACTCATTTTTCTAGTACTTCTGCAAATGGCAGATCAAGTGTCAGGTCACAGAAAAGATAATTTAAAACATAGAAACATATACTTCAAGTGTAAATGTGTCTATCGAGGTGTAATTTCATTCTGCTTTACTCATACTAGGATATTGCTAATCCTATCTGTATAGAGTTACCGGTCCTAGAACAATACTGGTTCTATTTCTAAGGAGTTCGATCAAATGTTATATTCCCGAATTAAGCTTAACCTGGCTCTGATACCAAATGAGACGACCCCAAACCCCGTACTGACGGTGGCAAGGGTAATCCGTGGAATATAACACAGAAACAGATAATAGCAGAATAGAAATAAATAAATACACCAGATAATGAACAATAGAATATACCGGATAAAAGTAATCATCAGAGTTACACAGTATATTGGATCTTACTTAGTACAAATACAGTTCAGCTATACATAAATGTCTACAGCGGAAAACAAACAAAATATGTACGATAGGAGCTGAACAGCATAAAAAGAGATAAATGATAGAATCCATCTTCAGCTCCAACTATCCAGAGAAAGAACCAGCTAAACCTGAATACAAGGCTGCCCGTGTAGAAAAAGGGGCACCCGAGTTTGAAAGTGAAACAAACTACGAGTCAGTCATGGGACTGGTATGAGAAATCTACTCAACACATATATAATATGGCTAATCACAGGACCACGCCACTTTCGTGGAACGGGTTTACTCCATTGGATTGCCAGTGCTTTAAAACAAATCTTTCTTTTAAACATCGCAATGCTTTTCTAAAAATGTAGCCATTATAAGACCCAGTTTCCATCACACAATGCAACGCAAACCGGAGGATAGAGTTTTACCTTATAATGGCCAAAATATGATTGATACGAATAAAACAAAAGCATTTGATATTATTTCTAGTGTTTACATGTTTTGAAAACAATTTCAAATCATAACTATCAATCATAGACGGCATTAATGCCCCATACCACTATGTCGCCATATATAGGTATACAATCAAAACCGCACGATGTCGTATTTGGAAATTGGATTTCCATCATGAACCAAGGCAAAAGATAGTCCTTACCGAATTCGAGACGCTCTAGCCCGTGTCTCAGGCAATCGCGCAGGCAAGCCTTGGAACGTCAGGGCCGGTCCACCGATGTGGATTATTATGCCTGAACAATACGTCTCCCCGCCCTCTGGGGCGTAAGTGAGCCAATGAATGACTCCATCGGACCCGGATCGTCCGATCTAACCGAGGCGCCTCGCAACAGCAACAACCACACAGGTGAAAAGTATATAAATGTCAGGGCTGGTAGGTCACTGACACCACCCTAGCTAGAAAGAAACGCATGCCCTACCTGAGGTCCTTCTCCCGTTTCTGGTTCATACCGGGGTGTGAGGCTCGCGAATTTACATTATACACAAAGCTACGCCACACAGGCGGTGCTTTGATCATCACCACAAGACTTTGCTTTTCAACAGAAGCCCTGATCACTGCATCTTAGCATGCCACACAAGCAATTCATGCCATGCGACTGATGTCCATCGATATACAACCTCTGAGCTTGTGCGTTTCAGAGAAGGGCGTTAAGCAAAAGAATAAATTCTCCGCCGCCAAACAGATGTATATTTAATAGAGATCAATCAACACAGAATAAAATCCAATGTCAGACACACAGTCCATTTACAAGTCCGTTCTGGGTCTGAACGAAACCGGAGGCACTAAATACCTCGCAAACCCATCGATCACCATGTACGTCTGGACGATCACCACTCATTATCCATATTTCGGGATGCCTCCCAATCAGGACCTCGGTTACCATCCAAAGGAGGTGAAGATCTCCGGTCTTCGACCACAGTCTTCATCTTCGACTTTCAATCGTCGGTCAATTATTTGAAATGAGAATTAACTCGGCCTTTTCAAATAATCCACGTATATTTAGAATTTCCAATCAATTTACTTCAATGGTTAAACTATTCGACAAAACGAATTTTGTTCTTTAATGTAATTTTCACACCAAACACATTCAACCATCAAATACCACATAAATCGAGCAAATTCCGTTTATTTCCATTCCATATCGTTTATGATATTTTATAACGATTTATCGCTATTTTTATTTATTTTAAAATAGCCAATTTATTCAAAACGACGCCTTGGGCCATAACGCGGCCGTGGCGCTGTTTTTCTTCAGATTTGATTTACACACATCTGAAAATCTAACCGTTGGATCTTTACAAAGTTGGTGCCGTTGGAAAGATATTTCCAAGGCGAACCCAACGGTTGCGGTTTCGGGAAAATCCAATGGTCGGATTTCCCGCACTAGTTGTTTGAAATCACGGTTTCAAAACACGAACTGCACGACCACGTTTCGTTTTAATTTTATTTATATTTATATATTTATATAAATATAGTTCATTCAACAATTTCAATATTGTTTTCACTTCAAATATTTCACTAACGCCTTTAAATTTTGGAAAATTTCGCCATAACCTCCTTTGTACGGGAGGGGCTGGGAAAATTTCTAAATAGCCACACGGGCGTCTCATGTCAAAAAGAAAAAGAAAAGCCAAGCGGCTAGCCCACAGGCTCATAAAATCATCACCCAAACAAAACAGTAAATGTGTACCTATTTGTCGGACACAAAATTTTATTCCTCTTCTCTAGCCCCTTTGCTATAACCTGTTCAATAAATATGCATGTACATATATACAGTTCTTATCACTTATCATTTTCCATTCAACTTCATATTCGATTCCATTTTTTTTAAAAACACCATTCATTCTAATGTTGCATGCATAGGTAAAAAACATATCATTAGCTAATTAATGAATATTTCAACTCATGCATATTTATTTGAACGAGTTGCTATTTTTAACACTTCACATTTCAACAATTCATGTATATAATAAAAATGTGATTTTTATTGTAAAACAAATTATTTCAAAACACTATTATTTTATATAGTTGATATAGGTAATAAAAATAGGATTTTTATAATAAAACAATTTATTTCAAAACGAGATTATTTTACATAGTCCATATAGTTGATAAACGGTGATTTTTATTATGAAGCAATTTATTTCAAAATATGAATACCATTCAACACATGAATTTCAATTCAACGAATGAATATCGATTCAACACATGAAGGTTTTCTATAGTTTCTATATATAGATAAAAATGTGATTTTTATATTTAAAACACGAATACCATTCAACACATGAATTTCTAATCAACGAATGAATGTCAATTCAACACATGTAGGTTTTCTATTCAATGAATAAATATAGTTTCAGCAAATGAAAATAATTCAAACACATGAATATTATTCAAAATTTCGGCAGCATAACGACAGGGTATTTAAAACCGGGACCGTCCCTAGTACGGCTCCTCGCTCTACCTTAAAACCTCGTGGTTTTTGACAATGGGGATCATGCATCTAATTCGCACGCAGGCGGCATGTATATATTTATTTCATTTCCACAAAACTAATCCTATGTGGTTTCAACCAAATATTTCTCAACCATAAATGGGTATTTTTCAACCACAATCAATCAATATCAACCACAAACAATCCCAAACAACCATTCGCTATCATTTAGTTTTCACACCAATCACAATCAATAAATATCGTCCATGGTTTGTGGACGAGGGGCGTATATATATATATATATATATATATATATATATATATATATATATATATATATAGCAATTCACTTCTATTTCAACACATATATAATTTTTACAACGCATATACAACTTATACATCGAACGTACGACTTGTACAACGCTTATGCAAGATGTGTACAACACTTATATAACTCATACATCGACTATATAGTTTATACATCGTCGTTTTTCATATCGTTTATAAATTAGAAATCTCACATTGGGTTCCACTCCACCAAAAATAGCAGAAGGCTCAGAAAAATATGCGGTCTCTTCTAAAATGTAGAAGGCGTCCACATGGTCACGATGTTTCCTGTTTCATCGAATTTCGTTAACACAGCAAAAAGATATGATTTTTCAAAGTTTGCAACGGTTTAAAGGTGTTAAAACTGTTGAAAATAGATCTGGCCGATACCTCTCTGAATTCTTCAAAACTAGGTTTTGAATTTTCTTCAAATCCGTGCAACTATATGACGATCGGCCTGTGCCATCTCGAAGAGCTAGGAGAGGCGCGCCTAAGCCTTGAACGGCGGCGAACTCGGTGGTCGGAATCAGGAGCGGCGGCGAAGTGAAGGCGGCGACTTCTCGGCGTCCGTTCTCCCAAAATACACAATGAAAAAATCGAAACTAGGTATGGATTTGAAGATCTCGAGGAGCTCTACAAAATTTTCAACTGGAGGAGGGGCTAATTTTTCCTGGTTTGGTCGGATATTGGATGGGAACGGCGAGAAGGGTTTTCGCCATCGATCGGCTGTTACGGGGGGAGAGAAAAGGATTTTTCTATATTTTTTTTATTTGAATTCTAATTGGTCGGTAGATTTTATAAGGGGTTTTCTAACGCGACCACCAATCCAAACCCGACGACTGTCGTCCCTAGCGTTTTACCCCCATTCCGAGCACAATGGGATATGTTTCGAAGGCCCATTCGAATGTTTCAGTCAGTTTTCCTTCAAATTAAAATATAAAACATTCAATATTTAATTGGAACGTACATTTCAATTTGCCAGGGCCACAAACTGATTCGAAAAATTCCAGAAAAATAAATCTAGCTATGTTTTGACGATACGGTCCCAACAAACTAGTTTCGTCAAATTCTAAGACCGTTTGCAAAAAGGCCCATTTCTGGTCGATCCAATTTAATTGTAATTGGCCAAAACACGTTTTCCTTTGCCACGCTCACATACTAGCTTCAAAAATTATGAAATTTAAAACCTAGCAATAACTTCACATCCCGGATCCAACAAAAGTGGTTTCGTCCAATTCCGAGGTCGTATGCAAAATGGCCAATTTCACGGGCTATATAAAATCCATAGGGACCTTTCTGAAAATTCATTCGGCCATAACTTTTGCTTTCCGCTATGAAAATTCGATTTTTCATATTCGTTAGAAAGGTATTCACTAACAGATTTAAATATTTTTTGCTTCACTAAAATCCGTTTTGTTTTGCACCCGGTACAGTCCGACAAAGTTTGAATTCAATTTTTGAAACTTCAGCGCCTTTTCAAGCCTTGTTTATAATTATAATTAATTATATTCGTTTTCAATTGTCGATTCAAACTCATCTTTCATCGCTATTATTTAAAATATTTATTTTAAATATTTAAAATCCATTATTTTAGCCAATTAAAATTTTTTAAATTGGTTCAGATATTCTGGGTCGTTACAAAGATGAAGCTTTGTTCTGGTGGGATTCGGTTATAGAGAATAATCCAGAAGGTGATATCACCTGGGACAGATTCAAAGTGACTTTCCTAGAAAGATTTACTCCTCCAGAAGTGACTGAGCGATTATGCGACGAATTTTCTTATCTGATACAAGGTGACATGACCATCCCAGAATATCATAAGAAATTCAACGAACTTTCTCATTTTTCTCCTCATCTGATTAAAGACCCAAAGAGGAAGAATCTTAGATTCATTCACGGGCTTCAAAGAAAATATCAGGACAGCGTAATCAGGAACGTGAAGCTCCCCTTTTCTGAAATGATTTATATGGCGAAATTTTTCGAAAATTCCAGGTGTTAGCCAAATTTTTGAAGAATTTGAAATTTCTCAGAAACTGAAAAGTTGGAGAATTGAAGCCAGATCGAACGTAGAGTTGATTAATCAAACCACTTTCGAACTTGTTCCTTTTCGGAGACGAAAAGTTTTAAGTGGGGGAGATTGTAACGACCCAGAAAATCTGAACCAATTTAAAATTTTGAAATTGGCTAAAATAATGGATTTTAAATATTTAAAATAAATATTTTAAATAATGGCAATGAAAAGTGAGTTTGAATCGACAATTGAAAACGAATATAATTAATTATAATTATAAACAAGGCCTGAAAAGGCGCTGCAGTTTCAAAAATTGAATTCAAACTTTGTCGGACGGTACCGGGTGCAAAATAAAAAGGATTTTAGCGAAACCAAAAATATTTAAATCTGTTAGTAAATGACTTTCTAACGAATCTGAAAAATCGGATTTTCATAGCGGAAAGCTAAAGTTATGGCCGAATTAATTTTCAGAAAGGTCGCTATGGAATTTATACAGCCCGTGAAATTGGCCATTTTGCATAAGACCTCGGAATTCGACGAAACCACATTTGTTGGATCCGGGATGTGAAGTTATTGCTAGGTTTCAAATTTCATAATTTTTGAAGCTAGTATGTGAGCGTGGCAAGGGAAAATGTGTTTTGGTCAATTATAGTTAAATTGGATCGATCGAAAATGGGCCTTTTTGCAAACGGTCTCAGAATTCGACGAAACTATTTTTGTTGGGACCGTATCGTCAAAACATAGCTAGATTTATTTTTCTGGAATTTTTCGAATCAGTCTGTGGCCCTGGCAAATTGAAATGTACGTTCAAATTGAATATTGAATGTTTTATATTTTAATTTGAAGGAAAACAGACTGAAACATTCGAATGGGGCTTCGAAACATATTCCATTGTGTTCGAAATGGGGGTAAAACGCTAGGACTGACAGTCGTTGGGTTTGGATTGGTGGTCGCGTCAGAAAACCCCTTATAAAATCTACCGACCGATCAGAATTCAAATAAAAAAATATAGAAAAATTCTTTTTCTCTCTCCCCGTAACAGCCGATCGACGGCGAAAACCCTCCTCGCCGTTCCCATCCAATTTCCGATCAAACCAGGCAAAATTAGCCCCTCCTCCAGTTGAAGATTTTGTAGAGCTCCTCGAGATCTTCAAATCCATACCTAGTTTCGATTTTTTCATTGTGTATTTTGGGAGAACGGACGCCGAGAAGTCGCCACCTTCACTTCGCCGCCGCGCCTGATTCCGACCACCGAGTTCGCCGCCGTTCAAGGCTTAGGCGCGCCTTTCCTAGCTCTTCGAGATGGCACAGGCCAATCGTCATATAGTTGCACGAATTTGAAGAAAATTCAAAACCTAGTTTTGAAGAATTCAGAGAGGTATCGGCCAGATTTATTTTCAGCTGTTTTAACACCTTTAAACCGCTGCAAACT
Source organism: Allium sativum (assembly GCA_030737875.1). Classification (NCBI taxonomy): domain Eukaryota; kingdom Viridiplantae; phylum Streptophyta; class Magnoliopsida; order Asparagales; family Amaryllidaceae; genus Allium; species Allium sativum. The sequence continues at coordinate 531,939,560 of CM060913.1, read as the reverse complement.
TTGAAAAATCATATCCTTTTGCTGTGTTGACGAAATGCAGTGAAACAAGAGACAGTGGACTCGGGTGGACGTCTTCTACCTTCTAGAAGAGACCGCATATTTTTCTGAGCCTTCTGCTATTTTTGGTGGAGTGGAACCCAATGTGAGATTTCTAATTTATGAACGATATGGAAAACGACGATGTATAAATTATATAGTCAATGTATGAGTTATATAAGCGTTGTACATCTCTTGTATAAGCGTTGTATAAGTTGTACGTTCGATATATAAGTTATATATGCATTGTAAAAATTATATATGTGTTGAAATAGAAGTGAATTGCTATATATATATATATATATATATACACGCCCCTCGTCCACAAACCATAGACGATATTTATTGATTGTGATTGGTGTGAAAATTGATTGATAGCGAATGGTTGTTTGGGATTGTTTGTGGTTGATATTGATTGATTGTGGTTGAAAAATACCCGTTTGTGGTTGAGAAATATTTGGTTGAAACCGCATAGGATTAGTTTGTGGAAATGAAATAAACAAAACATGTCGCCTGCGTGCGAACTAGATGCATGATCCCCATTGTCAAAAACCGCGAGGTTTTAAGGTAGAGCGAGGAGCCGTACTAGGGATGGTCCCGGTTTTAACTACCCTGCCGTTATGCTGCCGAAATTTTGAATAATATCCATGTGTTTGAATTGTTTTCATTTGCTGAAACTATATTTATTCATTGAATAGAAAACCTTCATGTGTTGAATCGATATTCATTCGTTGATTAGAAATTCATGTGTTGAATGGTATTCGCGTTTTAAATATAAAAATCACATTTTTATCTGTATATAGAAACTATAGAAAACCTTCATGTGTTGAATCGAAATTCATTCGTTGATTTGAAATTCATGTGTTGAATGGTATTCATATTTTGAAATAAATTGTTTTATAATAAAAATCCTATTTTTATCACCTATATAAACTATATAAAATAATAGTGTTTTGAAATGAATTGTTTTACAATAAAAATCACATTTTTTATTACATACATGATTTGTTGAAATGTGAAGTGTTTAAAATAGCAACTCGTTCAAATAAATATGCATGAGTCGAAATATTCATTAATTAGCTAATGATATGATTTTTGCCTATGCCTACAACATTAGAATGAATGGTGTTTTTAAAACCAAATGGAATCAAATATGAAGTTAAATGGAAAATGATAAATGACAAGAACTGTATATATGTACATGCATATTTATTGAACAGGTTATAGCAAAAGGGGCTAGAGAAGAGGAATAAAATTTTGTGCCCGACAAATAGGTACACATCTACTGTTTTGTTTGGGTGATGATTTTATGAGCCTGTTGGCTAGCCGCTTGGCTTTTTCTTTTTCTTTTTGACATGAGACGCCCGTGTGGCTATTTGGGAATTTTCCCAGCCCCTCCCGTACAAAGGAGATTATGGCGAATTTTTTCGAAATTTAAAGGCGTTAGTGAAATATTTGAAGTGAAAACGATATTGAAATTGTTGAATGAACTATAGTTATATAAATATATAAATATAAATAAAATTAAAATGAAACGTGGCCGTGCAGTTCGTGTTTTGAAACCGTGATTTCAAACAACTAGTGCGGGAAATCCGACCATTGGATTTTCCTGAAATCGCAACCGTTGGGTCCGCTTTGGAAAAATCTTTCCAACGGCACCAACTTTGTAAAAATCCAACGGTTGGATTGTCTGGAATGTTTAATTCAAATCTGAAGAAAAACAGCGCCAAAAACGATTATATATATATATAATTATATTTAATCGAATAACGAAGCTGCAGTTCGTATTTTGAAATCGAAACTTCAAACGATTGTACCGGGAGATCCGACCGTTGGATTTTCCCGAAACTGGAACCGTTGGATTCGTTTTGAAAAGACCTTTCTAATAAGGTAAATTTTGTGAAGATCCAACAGTTAGATTTTCAGATATGAGTAAATCAAATCTGAAGAAAAACAGCGCCACGGCCGCGTTATGGCCCTAAGCGTCATTTTGAATAAATTGGCTATTTTAAAATAAATAAAAATAGCGATAAATCGTTATAAAATATCATAAACGATATAGAATGGAAATAAACCGAATTTGCTCGATTTATGTGGTATTTGATGGTTGAATGTGTTTGGTGTGAAAATTACATTAAAGAACAAAATTGGTGTTGTCGAATGATTTAACAATTGAAATAAATTGATTTGAAATTCTAAATATACGTGAATTATTTGAAAAGGCCGAGATAATTCTCATTTCAAATAATTGACCGACGATTGAAAGTCGAAGATGAAGACGGTGGTCGAAGACCGGAGATCTTCACCTCGTTTGGATGGTAACCGAGGTCCTGATTGGGAGGCATCCCGAAATATGGATAATGAGTGGTGATCGTCCCGACGTACGTGGTGATCGATGGGTTTGCGAGGTATTTAGTGCCTCCGGTTTCGTTTAGACCCAGAACGGACTTGTAAATGGATTGTGTGTCTGACATTGGATTTTATTCTGTGTCGATTGATCTCTATTAAATATACATCTGTTGGGCGGCGGAGAATTTATTCTTTTGCTTAACGCCCTTCTCTGAAACGCACGAGCTCAGAGGTTGTATATCGGTGGACATCAGTCGCATGGCATGAATTGCTAGTGTGGCATGCCTAAGTGGCAAATGATCAAGGCTTCTGTTGAAAAGCAAAGTCTTGTGGTGATGATTAAAGCACCGCCTGTGTGGCATAGCTTTGTGTGTAACGTGAATTCGCGAGCCTCACACCCCGGTATGAACCAGAAACGGGAGGAAGGACCTCAGGTAGGACATGCGTTTCTTTCTAGCTAGGGTGGTGTCAGTGACCTACCAGCCCTGACATTTATATACTTTTCACCTGTGTGGTTGTTGCTGTTGCGAGGCGCCTCGGTTAGATCGGACGATCCGGGTCCGATGGAGTCATTCGTTGACTCGTTTGCGCCCCAAAGGGCGGGGAAACGTATTGTTCAGGAATTTTAATCCACATCGGTGGACCGGCCCTGTCGCTCCTAGGGTCACTCGAGCTCTGATCCTGAGACATGGTAGGCTAGATTGTCTCGAAGTCGGTAAGGACTATCTTTTGCCTTGGTTCATGACGGAAATCCAATTTCCAAATACGACATCGTGCGGTTTTGATTGTATACCTATATATGGCGACATAGTGGTATGGGGCATTAATGCCGTCTATGATTTATAGTTATGATTTGAAATTGTTTTCAAAACATATAAACACTAGCAATAATATCAAATGCCTTTGTTTTTTTCGTATCAAGCATATCTTGGCCGTTATAAGGTAAAAACTCTATCCTCCGGTTTGCGTTGCATTGTGTGATAGGAACTGAGTCTTATAACGGCTTCATTTTTTTATAAAATGCATTGCGTTGTTTAAAAGAAAGATTTGTTTTAAAGCACTGGCAATCCAATGGGGTAAACCCGTTCCACGAAAGTGGCGTGGTCCTGTGTTTAGCCAAATTATATATGTGTTGAGTAGATTTCTCATACCAGTCTCATGACTGACTCGTAGTTTGTTTCACTTTCAAACTCGGGTGCCCCTTTTTATACACGGGCAGCCTTGTATTCAGGTATAGCTGGTTCGTTCTGGATAGCTGGAGTTGAAGATGGATTCTATCATTTATCTCTTTTTATGCTGTTCAGCTCCTATTGTACATATTTTGTTTGTTTCTGCTGTAGACATTTATGTATAGCTGAACTGTATTTTTACTAAGTAAGATCCTGTATACTGTGTAACTCTGATGATTACTTTTATCCAATATATTCTATTGTTCATTATCTGGTGTATTTATTTAATTCTGTTCTGCTATTATCTGTTTCTGTGTTATATTCCACGGATTACCCTTGCCACCGTCAGTACGGGGTTTGGGGTCGTCTCAAAATTCTAGGCTTGTAGAAATGTAAAATAAAGGGAAGAGAGCGAAGAATCTATCGTTGAATGTCAGTTTGCATTCTCTTCCATTGAATCTATTTATCCTCTCAATTGCATATGAATTGGATTTTATTTGTTTGTATGTTTATATTTTTAATTGAAGAAATTAGGTTAGAAGAGAGAGAGAAATGGCAGAGCTCCGCTTCCTCTACAGAATTGAGTGGAAAAGAATGAGGCCATACCCCTCTATTTATAGGAGTGGAAATGGCCTTGGACCGTTAGATCTATTTTTATTAACATCCGTCCCTTCATTTTATAAATTTTTTTGACAAAACCCTAGCCTTCACTGCCTGGCTCGACCAAGCGGTCGACCATCGATCGACCGCCCCGGTCGACCGCTTGGTCGACCTGGCAGTAAGGTGGATGGGGCAATTAATTCTTACTATATATTAATTATTCTGTCGTATTTATTTTCCGTCCATTTTCGTATTTCATTCGTAACTTTTTCATACGAACCCCGTTCGCGAAACTCCAAACATGAAAGTTGACCAAAATTCCGAGACAAATGCAACGGTTAAAGTTTCATGCTTAAATTCCATCGTTTGCATAAATTCCTATTTTTTAGCTTCTAATAAAATAACTATTTATTGCCAAAATTTTGGGTTGTTACATAGAGTTAGTGAGTTACTCACCTTGGTAGTTATTTGTTGAAGAAGGATTATCGTTCCATAGATCTGTTCAGGCGTTTTATTTCGTTTAAAATTGTAACGACCTCCAAATAGCTCCAAATCAATCCCAGTACGTAGCCTACGATCCCAACAGATCCAAATTTGTCTGATTCATATAACGTACGTGAGAGATATTAAATTGACAAGTTAATAAGTTATTTTATTTAATTTAAAAGTTAAATTATTTTAATGTGGGCTTTACCAGTATTTTTCGACCCGTTATCCCTTAAACCCGCCTTCTCACTTCTTCTCTAAAAACAAGCCTTCAACATTCCATTTTCTTCCCCACTTATAACTTCCTATTCCAGTTTATACACAGGCAACAACATTTTTTTTTGGTCTTACCCCTATACACACGGCCTATCACCCCACTGTAAAACGATGACCCACCTTCAAAAATGAACAGTGTCTTCTTCCCTTATAAAAAAAAAATAACCTGCACCTTTATTATTCTCCATTATCGATTCTTACTGCTTCAACCACCCTTCCTTTACTTCACCGTTCTTCGTGAAACCACTGTGATTTTCCTCTTCTCGAGTTCTCGACACCGGCAATACCTCTTCTCCTCACTCGCACAGACCCACGTGAAATAGCTTCTTCCTTCCCGTATCTTCCCATTCTAGTATTCCTTCATCGTTGAAACTTTGAACTCCATTATTGTTCTCCGCGCACCACCATTCAACGTGAAAGCACCACCATTACCCTTCTTTACAAACACTCTTTCCCCTTCACCCTACCATGTACAACTCGCAACTGCCTCATGCCAAGCCTCAATGCCACCTGGCAAGCTATAGGAGAGGAAAGTAGCGACATCTGTGCTCTCTGATCTCCTCAAAAAAAATCACCAACAAATCTACTTGACTCCCCGATCCTCAATCATAACTCCAAATTACCCTTCAGTGCCTTTATCTCAAGAATTCGAGAGCTCAACCTTACTGCGTGTGAAGTTAAACCCCAGGAAAATGATTCGAACCCAATGCGGTTTACACCAAAGTAAAGCCTCCAATACTAAGGATTTCATATATAGAATTTTTTTTATTTTATTTTTAAGAGTTGTTTTGGTTAGTATTTAAATCCTTGATCGCGGTTAAAAGCTTCGGCATGAGAGTCTAGAAGAAAGGCAAGTGAATGAACTTGCGTTCGTATATATACAGAGGCAGAAGAAGGGATAAGAACGACGTTGTTTCAACGTACACTGATTTGCCTCCATAGCTTCACGATTTAAAATCTTAGGATGGCATAGGTAGGTATGTTTCAGACTTTCCCATATGCAACAGAATTTGCTTAGGAGCTAAGGCCTGTTATTATATATATATTTATTTATTTATACAGGTTGGATACTTTAAGTCTAAGAAATAAGAGGTTAAAGAGAACTTGCACATGTCAAGAAGAGTATAGGAAAGGATCTGTGTCCTCAGTTAGCTCTAAACAGATCTATTCTCAAATGCCCTGTACATCTGAAGTTCAAATAGATGTGATTTATACTGTTTTCAGTATTGCCTCTTACAAAAGAAAAACGTACATACCTTGGAAATATGGGAAAGTTCTATGTACGTTTGCTTACCAGAAATGTTGTTTAATTGATAATTCTCTAATGTTAACTGCCACATATGAGTCATATTAAATCATGCTTGTATTCGTTACCTGCTATTATATTGAATGTGGGTCTTAGTCCATGGACTACTTACATCTTTGAATATGTTTATATTCGATGTGAGTGATATTGAAATTGGTATGCTAAGTTTCTTTATATAAACAACACTACATGTTTTCCTATCCAGAATAAGGTGAAATTTGGAGAAGGAGAAGTGCACGTTATTGTGGGACTCCTTAGCTATTGAAATTATTAACTACAAAAATACTATAATCCACAAGAGTACCTATCATATTATTTTAAAGCTTTTTATTGCCTTAATAGGCAACTGCACACCAGAAATAACCTTTGAACCTTTATTTCTTCATGGTCAAGTTTATTCTTTCAGCTAGTACGGTATACTACTACTAACACAACGCTCGTTCACATAGCTATAAGCTTATAATTGCAAAAGATTTCTAATTAAATATGTTGTAGTGTAAGTGCATTATATTTTATTTAGAAAACTAATATTTGAGGGTACTTTGCTTTCATTTATTTACGGACTGATGCCAACAAAAATAGAAACACCATTGTGCACAGTAATGTGTCACGATCACGAAACTATAATAAAATAGACAAGTTAACTTATATTGCGAAATTTTAAAAACGCTGATATAGGGTGTAAATTATGTTAAAACAAAAAGTTGCTTATTTTCCCAAATTAAAATTTATGGAGGAACTCTATAAATTAAATGAACAATACGTCTTAAAAATCTTGTTCAATTTGAAACCAATATTTTGTTATATTTAATAAAATCATTATGGTTTATAAACGATTCCATGGAGACTTTCTGAAAATTTGATTTGAACATAACTCACAATCCACGAAACGAAATCTCGATTTTTCACTTCTATTAGAAAAATATAGTACAATAGATTCAAATGTTTCTTGTTTCAAAGAAATCCGACTTATAATGAATCATGTGTAGTCGTTTAAAATTCAAAATGCAATAATACGAACTACCACGACGTTACAAGCTTGATAATAATTATAATATAATTAATACGTTCAAACGTCGTCGAATAAATTAATTCATTGTTATAACTCAAATCTAAACTAAACTAAATATCTTATATTATCCAATTCACACAATATTGCAAATTCAACTATTTTCGACTTTTTCGGAAAATAATATTATTATTCCATTATTTATATTTAACTAAATATTCCAAATTATTTGAATTCAAACCATTTAAATTTCCAAATCAACGACTATATAATTAAATAAACTTGTTATTCAATCGTTAAAAATTCGGGACATTACAATATTTGTAAGGGCAGAGAAGAAAATTTAGGGAGGCATCTCAGATAGCGCATGTTGGCGGCATCTGAGATGCCGCCCTAAAGTTTCTTTAGGCGTTATCTCAGATGACGCCAATAGGAGGCATCCGAGATGCCACCCTAATAATTCCTTTGTCTCTTCCCAGGGACAAAGTGGAAAATATTGGGCGGTATCCAAGATGCCCCCCAGTCATTTTCTTACTGCCTCTATAAAAGGTAGAGGGAAAATATTGGATGGTATCTCGGACGCCGCCAACAGGCGGCATTTGAGATTCCGCCCTGATAATTCCTCTCTGTCTCTGCCGGAGACAGAGCGGAAAATATTGGACGGTATCTCGGATGCCGCCGACAGGCGTCATCCGAGATGCCACCCCGTCATTTGCTCACTGCCTCGAACAGAAGAAGAGAGGAAAATACTAGGCGGTATCTCGGGCGCCGCCAACAGGCAGTATCCGTGATGTCGCCCTGTCGTTTTCTCACTGCCTCTATAAGAGGTAGTGAGGAAATTAAAAGTCTGTCGTATCACAAAAAAATAATAACCAATTTGGCGGTATTACAAAGCAAAACCAACATAACAATCAATATATACTCTTACACCACCAAAACAATCCAAATTACATAACGATCCATATAAAACATGACAACTGCATATCCACCAACATAACAATCAACATATCCAAACAATTCGACACCATAACAAGCCACATTCTTAACATCCATCACCATCAAAACAATAACTTTCTGCCTATACAACACAATAACAAACCAACACATCATACGGTAACATCATACAATATCATTACATGGATAAAACGATCACAAATTGTTTTGTGGAAAGTTTAAAACCAAATCCTAATATCTTAAATGTTTCAAAATTCAAGGCGTTTTTCTTTAAGCTGTGGCTGAAGTCTATCCTCTTTTGGTGTTGACTCTTCCTCTTCCTGGATACCTTCTTCTACTTGTTAAACAAGAGGTTGGGAGCTTTCGACCGCTACGTAATGCTGCGAAGGCAACTCACCGAACGCTTAACTCTTCTTACCTTTCCTATAGCTTTCATAGTTCTTCCGTGGCGAGGGAGCTGCAGATAGTTGAGCAATATCTAATAAAGAAGTTAAAGGAGGAGGTGGTGGAGGACTAGGAGAATGTCGTGGTCTGTCCATTTTGTTCTTTGACAAATAAGAACGCAAAATACGTTTGATCGACAAGAACTTTCCTTTGCTTTTCTCCGGAATTTCTTGCTCTAACTCATCCACTAATTGAAGTGCACGGTAAACACCATCCGCCTATAAACAAATAAAAGAGGTTAAATCATTTCGAAGTATTATATACCGTAAAAATTGAAAGTGTACCGCGTTCCTTTCAAGAGGAGGTCTAGGTGCTTAGGAAGGAGGAAATGCGGCATGAGTTGGTGGTGATCTTGGTAATACGTACCGACGCGTAATGTTCTAGTACAATACCATATACTGTTGCTCAGTTAACGTGGCATCATGTTCTTATTCCTCACATGAATAACGATTATTCCACAAAGTAATCATGTTCTCGTACAAATCATCGTTTGCTCTAACTTGATAACAAAGAGAAGGAAGAGGAAGATGCTGACATAATCCAAACTGCCTCATGACCCTGTCAGGAAGATGTAATGCACAATTTGTTAGAGAAAACAAAAGCATTCTAGCTCTCCATAGCCATCTAGACTCAGTGCACAGTGTGGGTAGCGCATGTAGGTCTTCTTTACTATACGGGTTCCACGTCACTTCATCAGCGGAAATAACATCTAATTCAATCTTGTAGAACAATAAATCGTGTGTCCAAGCAATTTTTGTATTTTTCGGTCTAATCAACCTGCACATACGCAAATGTTTTAACAAATTATAAAGAACGTAAATACAACCCATAGTAATTAAATTGTACCTTGCTGGATATGACTTTGTGTTATCCACTACCAGTCTCTTCATTAATATACGACCGTCCGGAAGGTAAGTCCAAGACCAAAGATGCAAATTAGCATGTGTTATAATTTCATTTTTTTCCATAGTTATAAAACATAATCATTTGCATTTATACTTGAACGGGACTCAAACAACCACAAATAGACCTTTGTGCACCAAAGCTCCCCTAGTGAGCTCTTCGTATGTGGTAGCTAGAACGACCGCACCCCCATGCATATCCTCTATATGAATCAAAGTCGGCAATCAGAGGAAGCCAGTTAAGAGCGATTATATATTTTGACCTATCACAGAAGATGTGCTTAGTAATAATGTGCCATATGATAGCACGAGATCGTTGTTGAATCTGTAGTGGAACTGCATTTAGCGGAATATAGTCTACCAATTGAGATCGGTACCAAGTACTCACAACCATCTCATTACCACACCAAGTCTCTTCTGGAGAAGTTATACCAACCAAATCCTCTAGCGATTGGGCATAATCATGTGAAAATTCACGTCTAATAATAGGATCACCGTCTATAGGAAAACCAAATAATACCGCCACATCCTTTGAGGTAATTGTCATCTCACCGACTCGTAGGTGAAATGTGGTTGTCTCGGGTCTCCACCTATCATGCAAGGTCGTGATCAAGTTGCGATCAAGTTGTACATACTCTATCTTGTGCACCAAGCCAAATTCGACTCTATCTAATAATGCCAATACCTCCGGATGCTTAGACGTAACTTGCTTAAGCGTAGACAAATGGTCGATAGTCCCCTCCGGATCACAAACCTCCATCTAATATGAATATAATCTTGTATAAGTAAACAGATGAACTTCAATATAAATAAAATTCTTGATAAATTAATCAAATAATGTTACTTCCATCATATCCGTATTATTAGTCCTATGTTGTTATTGCAAGTAAAGAATGTTTGGATCGACCGGTCCAGGATTCATCTCTTCATATTATATAAACAGTTAAGATGCATGCATTAGTCCATTAACCAATCAACAAATACACAACTAACATACGAAAAGCTATTCAACATTCCACATATTTCTATTCTTATCAAATGTCTCAACTTTTTGTCATTACCTACTTCACAAAATTTTCACAACAAAAAAACATCAACATACATACTAGTGTAGGCCACATTGTCGTATTTTCGCAGGATTTTCACAACCAAAAGTCATCATATTTTCGTATTTTCGACATACTTTAAGTCACATTCTCCTCTATCACATACTAAACATAAACATACACATACTAAACAAACATAAATATAACTTAATCATACTAAATAACCATTAAAAACACCACACATTCAATATATCATTATTTGTTTCCAATTTGCATACAAACTCATACAACCTAAACCCATAATCATGAATTTGTTGTTGTAAACAATAACTTGTACACCATAGGAACTAAAAATCATATATATTCCACCAAAGAAAGGATTAGAGTTGAAATCGCTGAACATGAAAACCCTAAAATATGAAAATTACCAACTTTAATCAAATAAAATTAGGAATATCTACCAATAGGAGACGGTTGAGAAGAAGATGAGGAATTCAAGATGAGACAATTCAAGTTAATTTTAGAGAAGAAGATGAACCACATTAGGCGGCATCTAAGATGCTGCCTTTATAAAAAAAAATTAAAAAAAATAAACACGTGGCATTTGATATTACATCGGTTGTATAGAAAGTGACATATTTCTGTAATTAATTTAAAAAGTGGTCTTTTTTGTTATAAGTTTTGAAAATTGATCTAAATGAATTATTTTCCATAATATTAAGGATGGACACGCTTAATGAAAGAGACATTATTGTAATTAGGCTAATTCTATTCCAACCCATTAAATTAATTAGTAGCGCCTCATTTTCATCAAAAAAAGTAGGGCGAATATGCCTCTCTTTTTTCAGTTTTCAGGGTACCTCGTAGATGCACTACGTGGTCCCTCAGTGTACCACGTAGTAGTCCTACGTGGTCACTCAAGGAACCACGTAGAGATACCATGGTCCCTCAAGAAACACATAGAGATACTAAGTGATACTCTAAGGAATCACCTAGGACATTTACGAGGTACATTGATAAACCATGCAGAAACTTTACGTGGATGGGTATTATTAGTATTTTTTAATTTTGCAGGGGCTACTCACCCAAAATAAGGGTTAATTTTCTGATTGGAATAGAATTTGCCATTTAATTATTAGAAAATGTAAAGTTAAGAGATCTTTTGCGTATTCCATATATCTGAATAAAAATGTCATTCTCTCGTTTTATTCTTCTTGTACTTCTTTTATTCTGTAACATAAACAGTAAAAAAGTGAGATAAAATATGAGCATCCAAAGCATCAGTAGTAGCAGCCATCCTCCTCTCGAACTCCTCCTTCAAACCCTCAGGCACCAAATCCACCACACAAAGAGGACACGTCCTCTTCTTCTGCTCCATCCAACCGTCCAAGCAAATCCCATGAAACCCATGCCCATACATTGCATATTACGGAAGTGTCTTCACGATACAGGAGAGGTAGTTGAGCCGGGTATGCTTAAGCAAGTAGAGGTAGAATGGGAGGTAATCGTTAGACGAGTTCCTACCGGTATTCTTGGATCAGAGGTCAAGAAGCTACGCAACCGAGAGGTCAAGTTGATGAAAGTTCAATGGGGAGAAGACCACGAGGATCCAAATTGGGAGACTAAAGACAAGATTCGCACTTCGTACCCTTTTCTTTTCAAGGGTATGTTCTTAAACTTCTTTTTTCAAAGCTTTTATTCGTACTTGCTTCTGTTATTTAAGAATATCCTATCGATCGAATATTCGAACTTCAGGTAGGGAACCAATGGATGTAAGTATGTGTTTGAGACATGTTATGTTTGATGGATGCAAGTGTTTGCTAGTGAGTACTCATGGATGCATATACCCGCACGTTAGGCACTAGATCGGCTAAATCATTTACATATTGCATATGGATATATGTGCATTTTAAATTTCATGGATGGAAATGGTTGTACCATCATATGGTTGTTGCATTTGGATGGATGATTGTGCACACATATAGTCTTTACATGGTATACTAGGACTATTTGCATACATGCTATATTCATGGCACTGACATACATTGCATTAAGGAGGTTGACTGAATCAGAAGACCGCCTGATCTTTCGCATTAGTATAGGGACATATACCCACACCTTTGCATATGTTCATATAAGCATTAGAAATCTTTTAAGGATAATGGATGCCTATGATTGGTGGATGAGTATATGGTTGATGGATGTTAGGATATACATTCTTTTTAACTTGAAGATTTCGGGATGAAATCCTTTAAGCAGTGGAGAATGTAACAACCCGTAATTTTAATTAGAACACTATAATGATAAACTAAAGAATACTTAATTAAATATTGGGAATTAAGTAAAATAGACTGCACTATTGCGTTCGTCTCGGAATTCTGCTTAAGATAGACTCCGAGTTTACGTAAAACGGACATAGTATGAAGAAGTTAATAAGCTTAGAAGTTTGTATACGTATAATAGCAATATATATATATAAACAAATCAAGTCTAGAATTCAAATCAGTTCAAAAATCGAGGCAGGAAGACCATGCGGGAAATTATCCCATTGGGGGGCGACCTATACCCCAAGGCATGGGTCGACCCACTCAAGGGTGTGTCGACCCTAGGGTCGACCCCAAAGTCGACCCACCAGAGATCCGTCCAGGTTAATTTATGAACCTGGACTTGTTTCTGAATGAGATTCGTTGGTGTAAGGCTATAAATAGGACCATATTTCCATTATTTCCACACATAAAAAACAATGAAGAACGAGATGCTACCCTTTCTCGGATTGCATTAGCTCATTTCTTCTTCAACGACAACTTATATGCGTACAAGAAGTTCTTCTACAAGCTTTGTTTATAATTATTCTCTATTATTTAGATCCAGTCTCTGTGTGTACACGTTATTTTTTGATATAAACATTTAACAAGCAATCCTATCATGTCTATAAATCTGGATCTAAACCTATGTCTGTTAAGAGTCTGATTCACACCTAAACAGATCTTCCATTACATGTACACCTGATCTACTATTCAGTTCTTATATGCCTATTTCTGATATGCCTACTTCTGTTATCGTACGCTTATTTTGTTATTATGCCTATTTCTATTATCTTCTCCCTCTCTTTCCCTTTTTATTTTTATAGCTATGCTACCATCGAGCCTAGGCCTATCGATGAAATATGCGAACGAACGAAATTGGGAATGGTTGGGAAATCTAAATTGGGGCATATCCTGTATTATAAATCATGATTGGGATTTAGAGGCATAACCTATACTGTGATATATGACTATAATTTGAGGCATATCTTATACTGTGAATTATGACGTGAGGGTAAGAGCATGTAAATCTGTAGGCTTAACTAATAGATTAAGCGGAACATGTAATGAAACTGTAATACTTAACCTGTTTGAATCTGTGGGGGTTATATGATCTTTTTAAATTGTGTAGGAGTTATACGAACCCGATAAACTTAACCAGTTTTATATGATGGGGTTATGCGGGCTTGTTAATCTGTTAGGCATAACCTATCAAAATCCTAGTAGTGGGAATGCAAGCCTAGAGGGCGGCTTGTATCATCGGGGTGTGGGACTCGTATCAGTCAGTAACCCATAATGGCATCAAAGGGAGACCCCGAACTAGGTAGGGGTCGGGGCATGCTTACTGAGTTGATTATAAGAGGTTTATATGGGAAGAGGTGTTCTGATAGTGCGATCCAACGGAGTCATGCGCGTACATGGGTCCGGATTGCTTAGGGATAATAAGGCGCTATAATACCAGTAGATATAGTTGTGTCTATATAGGGGTTGTCACTTTAGGAAGTGATACATCCTACTTTGGGGCCGACACAGGGTATTTACGGGATAGGGAGTCGATCGATTGGGGGTAGTAATTATGGTACATCTAGTCCTACCTGTTTAGATTCCCGTTATTTATGGTTGGGGTAACACCCATTATTTTTGGTTGGGGTAACTCCCGTTATTTATATGTTGGGGTACCTATTATTACTATTTGGGGTAAAATCCGTTACTAGAAGCACACCTAAGTCTACCATTATGTTTCTGTGGGATCATTCATATCTGATATACTGGTATTGGTGTAGAGAAAAGTATTTGAGAAGCGTAATCTGTTCAATTCATCATGTTTGCCCTGTTCAGTCTGTTATACCTATCATATGATATTGTTATCTCTCACTCAGTTTATATGTCTGTCATGATGCTTTTACTTATTTATATGCTAAAAGTAATTGGACTCGCCAGACTTTATGTCTGACCCGTTTTGTTTCTTTTTCTCTCTCTTCCTCCCCCCAAGGTTCTCAGGGTGGGAGTGCTCAGGCTTGATTAGGATTCTCTCTTCTGTTTGGCCTTGGATTTTGGATTTGCTTCAATGTACCGCTTTGATTATTTGTCTACTCTGTTATGGCTCTTTTGTGGGACTATGATTTTATATTACTGTACTCTGATGATTTTAGTACAAGGCAGATACTTTTATTTGATGTAGTTGGTTTTCAGTATTTCAGACCAATGTTGTAACTGGATTATGGACCACGATGTTTTCTGCTAGAAAATAAAGTTTTAAATTTCCGCTGCTATTTTATATCTGTCTTGTGATGTTTATGTTTCTATTTACCTTTAACGCTTCACGGAACGTAATGCATTCTGTTAAAGAGTGGCATTAACGGACGTAGGGTGTCATAGGTCTCTTCATTAATAAACCACCGACCGGAAGGTAAGTCCAAGTCCAAAGATGCAAAACTTACGCGTGTCGTAATTTCATTTTTTTTTCCCATAGTTATAAAACATAATCATTTGCATTTACACATGAACGGGACTCAAACATCCACCAATAGACCTTTGTTGCGCCAAAGCTCCCCTAATAAGCTCTTCGTATGTGGTAGCTAGAACCGCCGCACCCCATGCATATCCTCTACATGAATCAAAGTCGGTGATTAGAAGAAGCCAGTGAAGAAAGATTCTAGATTTCAACCTATCACAGAAGATGTATTGAGTAATAATGTGCAATATGATAGCACGAGCTCATTGTTGGATCTGTAGTGGAATTGCATTTGGCGAAATATCACCCACCAAATGAGATCGGTACCAAGTATTCACAACCATCTCATTACCCCACCAAGCCTCTTCTGGAGAACTTATACCAACCAAATCCTCAAGCAATTGGGCGTAATCAAGTGAAAATTCAAGTCTAATAATAGGATCACTGTCTATAAGAAAACCAAACAATATCGCAACATCCTTCAAAGTAATTGTCATATCACCGACTCGTAGGTGAAATGTGGATGTCTCGGGTCTCCACCTATCATGCAAGGTCGTGATCAAGTTGCAATCAAGTTGTGCATACTCTATCTTGTGCACCAAGCCAAATCCTACTCTATCCAATAATGTCAACACCCTCGGATGCTTAGACGTAACTTGCTTAAGCGTTGCTTAAGCATAGACGAATGGTTGATAGTCCCCTCCGGATCACAAACCTCCATCTAATATGAATATAATCTTGTATAAGTAAATAGATGAACTTCAACATAAATAAAATTCTTGATAAATTAATCAAATAATGTTACCACCATCAAATCCAGATTATTAGTCCTTTGTTGTTCTTGCAAGTAATAAAGAACGCTTGGATCGACCGGTCCAGGTTTCATCTCTTCATATTATATAAAAAGTTAAGATGCATACTTTAGTCCATTAACCAATAAACAGATGCACAAATAACATAAAAAAAAATTCAGCATTTCACATATTTCTATTCTTATCAAATGTCTCAACTATTTATCATTACCTACTTTGCAAAATTTTCGCAACCAAAAAACATCAACATACATGGTATGGCTAGATTTGAACAGTCTTTTTATATTATGATTCTATAGATTTTGAATTTGAATACTAGTTTAGGCCACATTCTCGTATTTTCGCAAGATTTTCACAACCAAAAGTCATCATATTTTCGTATTTTCGACATACTTTAAGTCACGTTCTCCTCCATCATATACTATACATAAACATACACATATACATAATAAACATACACAAATATAACTTAATCATACTAAATAATCCTTAAAAACACCTTACGTTCAATATATTAAATTTTATCATTATTTCTATCCAACTTGAAAATCATATCTATTACACCAAAGAAGGGATTAGAGTTGAAATCGCTAAACATGAAAAACTCTAAAATTTGAAAATTACCAATTTTAATCAAATAAGGTTAGGAATACCTACACGTGGGAGGTGGTTGAGAAGATGATGAGGCAATTCGAGTTAATTTTAGGAAATATTTTTTGGATTAAATTTGTAATTTGAGTGGGGAGAGGGGGAGGGAGGGGGTTTGTTTTCATATAGAAAGAAAAAGGGGTTGGAAGAAGGAAGACATGTGATATTCCGTTAGTTGTATAGAAAGTGACATATTTCTTAATTAATTTGGAAAGTGATCTATTTTTGTTTTAAGTTTTGAAAATTGGTCTAAATGAATTTTTTTTCCATATTATTAAGGATGGACGCTTAATGAAAGAGACATTATCGTAATTAGACTAATTTTATTTCAATTCATAAAATTAGTTAGTAGCCCTCCATTTTCATCAAAAAAAGACTAGAATGAAAATGACATTTTCTAATTTTTTTTTTTCTAGTTTTTAGGGTACCTCGATGCACTACGTGGTTTCTCAGTGTAGCACGAAGTAGCTTCACGTGGTCCCTCAAAGGACTACGTAGAGATATCGTGATCCCCCAAGGAATCAAGTAGAAACGTAAGGCACCTATGAATTACACTTATAAACCACGTAGAAAGCTTACGTGGGTGAGTATTATTAGTTTTTCTTTAATTTAGCGGGGAGCTATTCACCAGAAATAGAGATTTATCCGTTTTTTCAAACTGGAGGGAGCTGCTAATTAATTTTGATTGGAATAAAATTTGCCTTCTAATTTTTAGAACAGAGATTTTTGTGAATTCCATATATCTTAATAAAAAATGTCATTCTCTCGTGTTATTTTTCTTGAACTTCTTTTATTCTGTGACAGAAACAGTAAAAAAGTGAGATAAAATCTGAGCATCCAAAGCTTCAGTAGCAGCAGCCATCCTCTTCTCAAACTCCTCCTTCAAACCCTCAGGCACCAAATCCACCCCACAAAGAGGACACGTCCTCTTCTTCTGTTCCATCCAACCGTCCAAGCAAAGCCCATGAAACACATGCCCACAGTTGCTCAGCCTTCTCACCTCATCTTCGCTTCCGAACTCCTCCAAACACACAGTGCAGCTTCTGCATGCCGAGCCCAGACGAATCCGATCAAATTTCACCGTAGTAATCGGCAGCGATTTTTTTATGAGCGTTGTGGTTATGGACGCCAGCTGCTTTTCACGATACTGATTGATCTTGTTGAGCGACTTTGCATACCCTTCTGCAGAGTACGGAGAGTCTGAACGGAACGAGTAGTATATATACACTGCCATATCCCGTATGAACCTCAGTACGGCCACTATGAAGGCTACTGCATACATGATAAATTTTGACACTTTACTGGTCACAGAGGAAAGCCCTTCTGCTAAAGAAGTCGTCCAGTTTTTCCCACTGTCGTTTTCTGTGGGCATTGGTTTCCATATGAGTTTGAGGGGAATGCTCGTCCGAATGCACCGAATTAGCGACGTCTTCTTATCGACGTAAACGTTGCTTCTCTTCGTCCAGAAGCAAGGTTTTGGGAGAGGTACATTTGACGAGTAGAATGCAAACCCCATTGTCAATAACTTAATTGTGTGTGAAGAAGAAAATTGATTTTATCCAAAGGGCTCTGTTGTGGTATAAATAACAGAGACAAAATAATAACATATCCATCTTTAGCTTTTTTGGCAGACCAAGACGGACATAATGAAGCTAATCCAGTATTTAATATTATAACCTTTCCAGCAAATCATTGGAAATGTCCAAGTTAAACACCGTTTATGTCAGATCCATAAAACAAAGAGGATGGAACAAATACAAAATTAGTTGGCCGATAATTTAAATTCAGAGGTTACAATGCTGTAATTGTTACTTGCTTCTTCCTAGTCTGTACATTATATATTTACACGTAAAGAAGTCGATGAAAACTTGCATGTTCGACCTTCGAGATGATGACGGGTAAGGTTGTGGTTAGCTTCTTTGGTGTCTTTTTCGCTGTAGTCGGGCTTATGTCTTTTTCTTCGTTGTTGAACCAAGTGATCCATTGACTGATGGTACAAAAATTTGGTTAAGTGCTTCAATGTATACCTCATCTAATGGTGCTTCTACCTAAATATGATGACCCAATTACGCTCTCTGTGCTCTGTAACCAAAAGTAATTGTTAGTACGCAATGCTGGTGAGAATTTGTACATGATTGAAAGTAGGCTCAACAAATAAATTCTGTGGAATACACAATGCTCCTCTTTTAACCAAGTTGAAAAGAGAAAAACAACGCAATTATTGGTAGACAAACATAAGAAAGGAAGGCGATCAATAACAAATTGGCTGCAAAAACAGCGATATGTGAAATATTACGACATTATTTCTTTCGATCTTTACCTTATATTTTATGGAAGGGAAAACATTCCAAAACCTCAACGTCTCATCACCAGCACCGGTTACAATTGTCTGCAACAGATAAGAGGGACTATAATGTTAAAAAATGTCCCCAACTAATGAAGCAGCTCCAGAATATGAAGAGATTGTACCTGTCCATCAGGCGAGATTGCCAAATACAACACTCTGAACGTGTGGCCGGTAAGGGTTGCAAGCTACATATAATTAGTTTTTAAATAAATAGATCGGTGTTAGTCATTATGGTAAAGTAAGATTAATCGAGCTTAGCAGCTGTAAATATAATAATTACCTTGGTGAGAGTTGGATATCGCCAAACAATTATTTGATTTTGAGAGTAACCATGAGTGCTGACAAGTTCATTAACATTCTTTGACCATACAAGATTGCAAACCTGCGGAAAAAAATGAAACTGGTTAGCTGATGTTATTTGGATAAACCACAAAAACATTTTTTCCTTTTTTCCTATTGACACTTTTTAGATTTTAGAATTAATAGCGTGTTGTGATAACAGCAGCAATGGTTCAAAACCCAAAATGACATGCTAAAAGCTTATGATGTACATACGTCAAGATCAGCCACTTATGTGGTGCTCGTGGACTGCGATAGGTACATCGGGGCTTTTACGACCCTGAACAAATGCAAATAAAAGAAGTGTGTGTCTAGCGCACATGTGTATATGCGTATATGCAAGGACAGTGGAGGAGCTAGCCAAATCAGTTTAGGTGGGGCCATTTATCATAGACCAAGCCTAACTTCTTATCCTCATATAGTATACAGGCCAATAGCAGTGGACAAAGAAACTGAAATCGAGAGAGAAACATTACATATAGGAGATTAAGACTATAGTACCATTGATTAATACTGACATAGGGCAACGGTAGTATATTTAGGTAGGGCCGTTAAATCAACTTTTTATAAAGAAAGAAAAAAAAAAACTGGTTTTCAGGTGGAGCCTTGGCCACATCCGACGCATGCTTGCATCCACCCCTATGCAAGGATCGTCTACACCTCATTTTGTTACACCTCAAATCCCTTTGATTTCTAGGGATGGGCACAAAACGCACATACATATGAAAACCGTTCACATCGAATGGTAAAGTAGTGCAAAACCCATACCAAATAACCAAAACAAATACCCAATATGGACTGACCTGCATCAATACAGTTCGGTTGCAGGTTAGACAATTAAACTGACCATATTAAATCCAACCGAATCAAATATTTACACTTACTTAATCTTACGATAAAAATATAATTAACTTGCATTGGCCAAAAAAAGTGTAACCAACCCATATCTCATTTTAGATTTTAACTACGGACATTCTATTTTCAACATACGTTGTTATATTAATAACAACCGTTGTTATAAAGGAATAACTTAGAGTTTATTTATAAAAATTTACCCATGCTCATCCTACTGATTTCAACCACATATTCTAAATTAAATAATGATATTTTCTCTCTTTTGTCTCTTCGAAGGTGTAACAAGAACGAGATGTGTGTGTGTATGTGTGTGTGTGTGTATATATATATATATATGTGTGTGTGTGTGTGTGTGTGTGTGTGTGTGTGTGCGCGTGCGCGCATGTGTATATATATGCATGTATGTTTGTATGTGTGTGTGTGTGTATATATATATATATATATATATATATGTGTGTGTGTGTGTGTGTGTGTGTGTGTGTGTGTGTGTGTGTGTGTGTGTCTATATAAACGCATCGTTGTACCAATTATTTCCTTACAAAGTGAATAGAACCAATGTTCAAATTTCTATTCCCCACCCCAACCATTTATGGATTTGGAAATTTTGGTTATATTTCAAAATTCCGCTTTAACTCCGATTTGCTAATCTAGTGGTACTTTTATATAAATAAGGTGACACATATTCAATATCAACTAAATTTGTATCATATTCTTTGATTATAATACAAAATATTAATCTAAGTTCATTCTCATAATCACTTAATGCAAATAATTTATATTAACTACTCTATACCAAGGTTCAACATTTCAATTTCCGGCTGATTTATCTTGTTAGATTTGGTGGTCATCCATCCATTTTTATTATCTTGTTAGATTTGGTTGTCTTTTTAGTTCTTCTACATGCTATTGTTTTTTTTTTTAAATTGTTTCTTCATTATTTTTTCAGCATTTAAAAAGCTATATTGGAAATTGAAAACTGTTGACGTAGGAAGTTATCGTGGACTCAACGCACGCCAACACCCGAAGTTGTGTGTGATGTGAACACAGTAATATCCAAAATAAGTAAAGTAATGCGGGAAAAACACAAATTTTTATAGTGGTTCAGCACTAACGCCTACGTCTACTTTATAGTAATCATTCATCATATAATATTCGATTACAATTGTTGTACAAGTTCGAACGATGTTTGTGTACAAAGTGTTACAATGGAACAACAAAATATTTGTTGATTCTAAACTTTGACCAAAACGTCCTTCTTCGTTGGGTGAAAAATATGTCGACTTGATCAACTGTATCCAAAAAGATAGCTTCAACGTTGAAGAAATCCAAGAAATATCCGAATATATCCAAAACAGCCCAAAAATTGTGTTTTTATGCTTGTAGATGTCCAAAAGTTGATGTGATATGTTAATGCAACGTTCTAAAGGTTCATGCCACGTCCAATGATTATGGGGAAGTAGGTGCCTGCCATTAATGATCTTTGGAAGCTCCAAAAAATTCAAAATACCAAGTGAGAACCAACCAAGCAAGGGGCTATTTACAGATGTGCTTTGTAGTGGAGTATGTGGGAAATGGGACTCACACAGCAGAATTTCGTATCCCTGAGGATACGAAATTTGGGCCCCAAAATCGAAGTCGAAAATTTGATACACTGCTGAAATTTCATATACTTGCCCTTGAAAAATTCAACTCACCCAAAAATTGCTGATTTTGCGTGTTGATCACGTCAAAAATGATGATCCGCGTGTGAAAACCTCGGATACGAAGTGATCTGACATTTTCAAGATCATCTGCCACATTGGGATTTTCATATCCCTGAAAATATCGAGTCGGGCAAGGGTTTTTGAGAGATCCGCATGCAAATTCTTCGAATCCAGGTTGATCTGCCAGTTTCAGAAATCTTTGGATCCCTCTAGCTTGCCAAATCTTCGTATTCGTTTTGACTGATGCACCATCTGGAAAAGTTTCGCATCCCTAGTGTGCTCAACAAGTTTTTTGGTGTGATCGACCTGAGTACGAGACGTGATTTTTGCCTGATCCACCGTGTTTCCCGTCGATTTTCGAAGTGCCAAATTGCTAGATCAACCAAATCTTTTGTGTGATCAGCCAAGGGTGCACACGTGTTTTTGGAGTGATCAGACATGTTTTTCGACTGTTTTTCATCGTGCCAAGCCTGAGCTTGTCAGATTTACCAAATTGATCGACCAAGGTAAAACACGCAATTTTTCATGATTTTCACGTGTTGATCAACTGTTTTTGAGCACGCGACACTGTTTTTACCGAATCCATATATATTTGTGCGACGAGTTCTGCCACGTGATCGAACCGACGCGCTCCATTCTGAGCTGATCGGACAGTGTTGATCACGTATTTTCACTGTGTCACCATTTTCGAGTTCATCAACGACGATTTTATGAATTAACGTCATTTCCAATCCTTTTCTAAATAAGTCGCGACTTCGTTTGAATCGCTTTATGTTTTCTGACGATATTCTTGATATGTGGTAGCTTTGACAAAAAAGCGTGTCAACAAAAATAGAATTCGAATCGGATTTTGTTTAGATCCCTGGTTATGCTGGAACCAGAACGCAATGTGCGAAGTTCCACCAGAATTTTAAATCGTGGTAGGAGCACATTTCACAGTAAAGGTTATTCTCTAAATTAAAGAGAAAAAAAAATATTAACAGAAGTATATATCTTTGCTATTTCAAGCATTTTCGTTAAGTTCTCATCCAATTTGAGCACCCAACTTGTTTTTTTGCTAAATGCATATATTAACACATAACAAGCTTTTGTCATGGATGCAGACCAAATAATCTGATAGCCAAATTCATAATAATCTATGATAGCTACACAAATTTTCATTTATCATCAGACATAAGCCGTCAAGTCAGGTGCATACTTGACCTCAAAATGTTTGTCTGACTTTCATCAAACCCGCCAAAGCCACAAGTATCAAATTTTTGGTAACAACAAGGAGAAAAAAAAGACTTCATCTCAAATACGGCCATACTAACTTATTTAGGCTCATCAAAATCACCCAACTCATCTTGAATTCTATTGGAAATATGTCATGTAGACAATTTCACACCAGTGAAACGTGTCATGGTTAAAACATATGATTGTTGGGATTACCAAAGGATGCCTACAACTTCCCATTAGTAAAACGCACATCAAGATTAAAATATATAGTTGTTAGGGTTACTCAATGTTACCCAGTTTTTGTGTCTGACCACTTGATGATTAACGAGACAAACAATCCAAAACAATGATCTCAAGGTTCAACTTCAAATATCAATCACGGATAGTATCATGAGACAACGGTCGAGCGAATTCAGTAGAACAATACCCAAGAACTCGCTAAGGGATCGGCCTCCATCTATGCTCCCGATTGGTATAACTACATGGCGTACTAGCTTAAAACTCAAATTCATACATCACTCTGTATCTTTCAAACAACAAGACTACTATCAAAACAACCTTCAAAATCAGGAAACTAGCAACCACAAGAAGCTCCAAAAGGGATCGCTCCCTCTGATTCAACAATCAAAAGGATCGGTACCTGATCCATGTCTTTGCACCGTCATGGGTTTGAGCTTCTGTGGTGGTTCCGTCTACTGTCTGCAACTTTCCCGGATATATTTCAAGACAATCTGACTCAGCGTTCGTCTATATATACCAAATGTCTTAAAGAGAAATGAACTTTTTGGCTTTGTTCTCTTGAGTTTTGTACACTATGAATTCCTACGGATCCAAACCTTGTAAGCATCTAAATTCAGCACTAAAGTGGTTGAAACTACAAGGTAGGTGTAGGTCATTCAATGCCAATCAACTACAAATTGTTATCTTCTCTTTTCAATTGATTTTTTCCGTCTGATTTCTTTCTTTTTTTTTCATTTAAAATTTTCATTTTAGTTCTCTGCAGAAACTCTTAGGTCTTTATGCCAACTTTCAACGCAAACATTCTGATGCTTTCACTGAGAACAAGTTTAAATCTCTTATTCCTTATTCTCTCTAGTTTTCATCCCTATTCAGGTTTAAAAAGGATCTAGACTAGAAGCTTGAACTAATGACTATGAGGAAGACTTCAACTTCACATGTTGTTGCTACCAGTGATGATCATAGAGATCCATCTGCTTAGCAGCCTTAATCCAAAGATCGGAATCTCGTAGGTTCAGATGTGGCTACCACATCGCCCAACTAGAAGACATAATGAAGCGCTTAACGGATGCTCGATGGAGCTGAACACTCAGATCCAAAACAACATAGATCTCATGCAACAGTTGCAACAAGCGACTCGAGCTAATGTCAACATAGATCTCATGCAACAGTTGCAACAAGCAACTCGAGCTAATGTCCAACAATTTGAGAGGAATGCGAGAGAACCCACTCCTACCAACTACGAGCCTGAAAACCTCCACTGATGACTTCCTTAACCTCGAATGATCTAGGGGATTTAGTGTTCCTATCATGTCTACTTATAAAGGTATGATTGATCCATGATAATTCCTAAACAAGTAGGATTGAATATGGTCTCCACCCACGTAACAGAAACAATGAAACGCAAGTGCTTCTCCGTCTTTTTTGAAGTGCTTCTCTTGACTACCACCGAGATCCATATCAACCTTAGACCAACTCCAAATGAAGCTTGTAGAACAGCTCCGCATATACATTACTCGCGCCAAGAATGTCATGCCCATATCCAACATTTTTCAACGAACCGGAAAGTCATTGAAAGATTTCTTGAAGAGATTCCACAACGCTCTCACGGTGGAGAACAACCCGCAGAAGGACATCGTCCTTATGGCTCTTATTAGGTGTATTTATCCCCATACTTACTTCGGGGTTTGACTTGAACGAAAATCTCCAACCATGCCGAAATGCTTTTACGACAAGGCAAATCAGTTACTGTGCAAGGAAGAGATGCGCAAAAACAAGGTTAATGAAGAAGTTCAAAGCAACGTGTAGTCAAGCAAACATAAGAGTGTCTGGGTAAAGTTAATGTCAACATACAAAATAATCTCAATCATCAAAAGCGAAACGGTAATAATGGAAATGGCCATGACAAAAAGGATTCAAAGAAACGATCGAGGTTTCTTTCTTACAATAAATACGCTCCACTCAACGACTCTCTGGAGAACATTTATCTCGAAACTTGCAGCACAGTTTAATACCAGAAACTCAATCCTAAATAAACAACAAAGAAGGGAACAGTCTGGAAAATACTGCATGTTTCACAAAATGTACGACCATGACACCACTGATTGCTATCACTTGAGGGATGCAATCGGAAAACCCATTCATAAAAAACTGAAGCAATATGTAAAAACTCCGGCAGACGAAGCACTCGAGACTTCCAACCCCCGATAAGAACGATGGTCTGAAAGGGCCTTGATCATAAACCAAACCTCCAGTGGTCACATCCCCCTTCCCCCCTCCAGGCATGATGAAACTGAAGCAAAATTAAGTCATAAGACAGGCGACACCATTTTGCTTCATAATAAGATTCATGTTTATTCAAGCTAGATTTTCTAATAGCACAAGCTATGTATTTTTTTTTTTCAAATAGCACAAACCATTTTGCTTCATAATAAGACTCATGCCTTATAAGTTGTTAACATGACCAACTCAAACGAAATCAGATGTGAATCATGCAATAACTAAAGTCAGGTGCCAACAAAACCTTTATGGTCCGTCATTGGACCCTCGAGTACCACCAAGACGAGTGTGGTCAGGCCGTCCGACTCCTAACTCTTCTCTTCGCAATAAGAATACAAGTATAAATACAATCGAGTAAAATACGACTACTTAGATCATCGACTCCAACCTTCGATCCATCAAGCTGAGCATAGCCTAAAGCGGATGTAATCTAGCCATCCACTCTTCAGACCATGCCATGAGAATGACATATATTGATTGACCAATCTTGGGTCCACCATGCATAGTATGTAAGTAGTGATACGACCGACTTACATAAAAGAGCGTAAGATCCCGAAGCAATGGTACCTCGAAACCTGGTGCCGACCAATCCATGATCGAAGTTCCCAAATAGCAACGTGAATTAACCGTCCACCACTAAATCTCGCTCATGTTTCAACAAAAATAGAGCATAAACTAACAAAGTAGGTGTGAACGGACCACATACTTACTAACTCAAAGCTTAAAAAAACGAGAAGGCCGATCATATACAAACGGAAGGCTCGCAAATCGATCGTTCGATCATCAACTCTTTTCCCAGGACATGGAGGCGACCAATCCAAGCCTTAAGTGAATGCAATATCGACTATTCTTTTGACCAACTCTAACCCGAACCAATGACAGAAGAGCATAAAAGACGAATCAATGACGTCCACAATTTAAACTTGAACCAGTGACAAGTGAACATAAATTCAAAAGGCTGATCACGATGTCTAACTCTTAAGTTCCACACGATTCAAGGCACGACCGAAAGGAGGCCCTAAGAGTGGGGATTCCAACTCTAAGTTCCACACACTAAGGCACGACCGAAAGGAGATCTCGAGAATGAAACATCCGGCTAAGTCTACATAACTTAAGGCTACGACCAAAATGAGGTCTTGAGAGTGGAAGTTCCGAGAATGTACCACACGACCTGAAGCTATGACTGAAAGGAGGCTTTAGAGTGGTTGATCCAACCAACGCTCGAATTCAAGAATGGCGAACTAAAGGTTAAGCGTAACGACAAATGATTAAGTGCAAGTAATGAAAAATACAAAAAACTTGAACACTTAAATAATTCAACATAGAATAAAAGGAATTTAACTTTTATTCACAAGTAAGCTTGGAAAATACGTAAGAGTTTTATGTCCAGCTAACCAAAAGCGAGAACCGTACTCACACAAATCCGCCCAATAAAGGTCAATAAGAAGTACATACAAAATGCAAAATCATCTCATATTAACAACAACAACTAAGTCATAAATCCCAAATAAGCAGGGGTTGGCTAGAGATGGAACCAAAAAAAAGGACGGTTAAAAGCTTCAATAAAAGTAAAATAAAGTTTAAAATAAATAAATAGATAATAAAAGTAGTTGTAATGTGGAAAATCATCCCATACATGTTAAAAAAACAAAAACAAAGATCGAAACCGAGTTCAAAAACCTTGATTTAAAAATTAAATTTCATACATGTTAATTAGTCAATCATAAAAATACAAAGATGTGGAAAAAAATATAATGAATAAAAGTTAAAAATCAAAGTGAGATGAAAATAAAATTGCAATCAAATTTGTCGATTTTAAAATCAAAGGTAAACATTTAATTTTATATAATTAAAAGATCGGATATTCAATTGGTCTTAATTGTAAGGATCCACTAACAAATCCTCCACGATTGATAACTATGACTTGAATTTGTTCCAACTCAATCATTAATTTGACTGGTTATGATTTGATCTTTTTTGCAGTGGATTGTACTTGATTCACGTGCCCCCTGTTTTTTATTTTATTATTCATACTCGATTTACGTGCACCCTAAATTTTATTATATTATTCTAACACTTTATGTGAATATCTTAGCATTTTTTTATTAAGCTTTATAATGCACAAAGGCTAATTCTATTTTGACCGAAGTTCTAAAACGCGAAAGGCGTACATGAGGCGTTTTCAGGTCGACGAGGCGAGACATAAGCCTCGAAACGTTAAGGCGTAAGTTTTTTGAGTAAAAATAAAACGCAAAACAAATAAAGAAATTCTGACACTTTAAATTAACCAAGGCAAAAAATGAAAAACAAATAATTTAAGATTCGGCTTTTACCAAGTATATATTTTTATTATAGGTTAAAAATAAATAATCGAAACTCATATGATTCAAGTTTTGGTTTCTTAAAACTATTTGAAAATTACAACAAACTCCAATTTTGATATGTTCTATCAATTCAAATTGATTTGTAAAATTTATTTCGAGGTTTAACAAAGTTTACTCAAAAATAATAACAATGAGAAAATTCATTACATTGCTCATGATTATTATTTCGTAAACAATCTTACTTGATTATGTCGATATTGAAATTGAAAAGTAAAAAATGCTAATTTTTTTATTTAAATTGTCTTTTTTATTTCAATTGAATAATTAAACTTTAATGACATTTACCTGTGTCAACAACTAAATATTAAAAGGTTTTTAAGTCATATGTCTCAGCTGTTTGAGGCGTACACTTTATGCGCTTTGTTTGTCTCAACTTGTTGAGGCGCAAGCTTTAGAGGCAAAAAAACCTTTTGGAATGAGCCTCAAGGCGTTTTACCTCTTATTTCTTTGAGGTGGACCTTGAGGCGAGTATCAAGGCGGGTTTTTTAAAACAATGATTTTGACCCATGATATCGTGGATACATCATAAATTTAAGAAAACTAAATAAGAAAATTAACAAAATATTAGCTCATACACTAAATTAGGTCTGCAAACGGATGCAAACGGATGCGGATTGTGCTGTATCTGTATCCGAAAATAAAAATCGTATCCGAATCTGTATCCGTATCCGGTGGATACCTACTAAATAATATCCGTATCCGTATCCGCGAATATTTTCGGATATCCAAAAATATCCGTATCCGGCTTAGCAAATACGGATATTTCCGGATATCCGAAAATATCCGAATCCGAACTTAAAAATATGTAAGTTACAATATGATGCATATTTCATTTGGTACTAAAAAATAGCTGAAAATTTTGAAATAATACGTAAATGATAAAACATACCGATTTAACAATAACACATTCAATCACATAAAATTCAACACTAATTTAAATGTGTTTTGTTACTTACTTTTTATCCATCTGTTTATAAAATAATAAATTACTATAACCTAAATATAAAAATACAAAACTATATATTTTCATAGCGGACGGATATTTATCGGATACGGATATTGCCATATCCGTATCCGTATCCGCTAAGCATTTCGGATATCGGATATCCGTATCCGCTTTTCGGATATCGGATATTTTTCGTATTTTCGGATGCGGATACGGATGGATTTCGGATATTTCGGATATCCATTGACCGCCCTACACTAAATGGTAGAAGAATTTAAGACTATGATCTAGCATTTTCCAAACTAATGCTTGGTTCTCTCAAGATATTTTACATCCAAAATTGAAATTTTATATATATATTCTTTACAGTTATTTCTTATGAATCCTTATTACTATTTTATTTTCAAGTCTATTAGTTTATTATTTCAAATTTGAAATTTCAGTAAAATTAAAATATATTAGCCTATTACGCTTTCACTATGAATGAATATTCTAGTATTTGTTACATAATTTTGTAATGCGTTTAACATATCGATCCATTGCTGTTACCCTTCATGGTTCAGATTTATTTATCACTATCTCAATGAATATTTGAAATTAAATTTATAAACCGTTTATCTAGCCAACTGTGTTAAACATGAGATATAAAACACAAATATTTGTTGTAATAAACATTTCTATAGAAATAATAAAGATCGCAAGTATTGAATCAACCGAATCAATACAATTAACAATCGATGCACGCTCATGCATGCACACACACACATTTGTCAATCTATTAAACATCGGTATGGTATACAAATTGTTATCTTCTTGGTTTTCCCGATCATCTTACACTACTTCTCTCATAATTTAAATTTTGATCTAGCATTTTCCAAACTAATGCTTGGTTCTCTCAAGATATTTTACATCCAAAATTGAAATTATATATATATATATTCTTTACAGTTATTTCTTATGAATCCTTATTACTATTTTATTTTCAAGTCTATTAGTTTATTATTTCAAATTTGAAATTTCGGTAAAATTAAAATATATTAGCCTATTACGCTTTCACTATGAATGAATATTCTAGTATTTGTTACATAATTTTGTAATGCGTTTAACATATCGATCCATTGCTGTTACCCTTCATGGTTCAGATTTATTTATCACTATCTCAATGAATATTTGAAATTAAATTTATAAACCGTTTATCTAGCCAACTGTGTTAAACATGAGATATAAAACACAAATATTTGTTGTAATAAACATTTCTATAGAAATAATAAAGATCGCAAGTATTGAATCAACCGAATCAATACAATTAACAATCGATGCACGCTCATGCATGCACACACACACATTTGTCAATCTATTAAACATCGGTATGGTATACAAATTGTTATCTTCTTGGTTTTCCCGATCATCTTACACTACTTCTCTCATAATTTAAATTTTGATCTAGCATTTTCCAAACTAATGCTTGGTTCTCTCAAGATATTTTACATCCAAAATTGAAATTTTATATATATATTCTTTACAGTTATTTCTTATGAATCCTTATTACTATTTTATTTTCAAGTCTATTAGTTTATTATTTCAAATTTGAAATTTCAGTAAAATTAAAATATATTAGCCTATTACGCTTTCACTATGAATGAATATTCTAGTATTTGTTACATAATTTTGTAATGCGTTTAACATATCGATCCATTGCTGTTACCCTTCATGGTTCAGATTTATTTATCACTATCTCAATGAATATTTGAAATTACATTTATAAACCGTTTATCTAGCCAACTGTGTTAAACATGAGATATAAAACACAAATATTTGTTGTAATAAACATTTCTATAGAAATAATAAAGATCGCAAGTATTGAATCAACCGAATCAATACAATTAACAATCGATGCACGCTCATGCATGCACACACACACATTTGTCAATCTATTAAACATCGGTATGGTATACAAATTGTTATCTTCTTGGTTTTCCCGATCATCTTACACTACTTCTCTCATAATTTAAATTTCTCATTCAAGTTATTATCTTTACGTTACTATCTAATCAAATTTATCGAACACAAAATACTGGATTCAGAATTTTGTCCAAATATAAATTTATCTAAAAATATTAATAAATTGTAAATGTTAAAACAGTCAAATTAAAGTAATCAACTATTTTTTTATTTTATTTTTTTGATTAGAAATATTAAATAGGAATAAATAACAAAGTATTTAGCTCAAGCATATGACAAAATGGAAAACTTGTTTTTTGTTCAAAAAACATACAAAATACACAGTACATATAAACAAAATACAAGATCGATTCATTTTAAAAGTTCAAGAAACAGCAAATTTTGAGTCAATCAACTATGCTTGATAGTTGATATTACCAAATTTAGGTTATTTGTATGTTCTATACCACATTAGCATCAGTAAGTGGTTGTGTTGGCGAATAATCCAACATTAAAAAAGTGAAATAGTTAGCCTCTCCATAAGAATGACACTCCAAATGTGGCCTGTCAGCTTTGTTCAAGAAAAATCATTCTTGACAATTAATATAGATAAGGAACACCATCACAAAACAACACCACCTACCTGACTTCCAGTATCCATGCAATTAAGATGTGTATTGGTTTTAGTATTATAAAATCGAATACAACGATCTGCAGTTCCTCCACCTGAAGCTAGAAGTCCATGTAGATGTGGGGACCATGCAATGGCTTTTACCGCTGCTGTATGCTCACAATACTTCAATACGGGTTGTGTTGAATGTTTATTCCAAACAAATAGCTGGAAAAGGGAAGCTTATCATATATCCTCAAATATACTAGTACCTTATCTTCTTAATTACTACCAAGAAAAGCAAAAGGCAAAAGAGATGCACAGAAAAAAAAACATACTTTATTATCATTTCCACCAGAAGCAAGTTCACGGTTATCAAAAGACCATTTCAATCCACAAACCTACACAAGGTATAATGATGTTAAGCATCATAAAAAATAAGGATGTCCTGTCAAGCATACGTTTAAATAATTGAAGTGGCCCTTCACAGCATAGGAAACCTATTACCTCTGATTTGTGTCCTGAGAGTTTGCTAACACAATCATCTTGAGCACGTATGTCACGCTGGAGTATTGACTTGTCTCTGCTTCCAGAAGACAGAATTGATGAACTCCAAGCTAACGAACCAACTCTCAACCTATGACCTTCCATAGTTCTTATTCTTCGACATCGAGATGCATCCCATATCTGAGGGGGTTATATATTTCAGTTATATAATAGATTTAAAAATATAAGTGAACTTATACTAGAAATTATTAGCTGCATTTCATTTTACTGTACGTACAGATTTTAGAAAGAAAGCATGATAGAAGAAATTCTAGCTTTTACTGATTAGCAAGGAAAATAAGAAGAAAGAATTCTAAATTTAGCAACTCCCAGAGAATAAAAAGGCATAAAATACCTGGTTTACATATTAGAGATGATAAAGCACAATTGGTTCGCATTATAACTACTCAAATATATAAAATGACGGCAAAGCAAAGATTTAAGTCCATTATAGCTTAAGGACATATACCGGGAATACAATGAAGGAATTTTTTCAATCACCCTTCGAAAGTTTCAAAATATGTGAAATCCTCCTCTTGAAAAGATATTATAAATTACCAATGTTTTAAAACGCAAAAGGCGTACGTGAGGCGTTTTCGGGTCCATAAGGTGAGGCGTAAGCCTCGAAGCGTTGAGCCTTTCGGGAAAAAAAGCGCAACACATATACTTAATTTTTAATATGGAATAACATTAAACGTCAATTAAACAAGGACTGCTAAACAAAAACAATACAGTAAAAAAAAAGACAAGGACTGACCTTGCTATCAGCAAGAATACCATCACTGGAAAAACAATACAGTAAAAAAAATACAGTAAATAAATAGTGGAATCAAGCTCGATTCTAGGAATTGACATCGACTCCAGTTAAGGAATCGAGCTCGATTCCTTAACTGGGAATCGAGCTCGATTCCTTAACTGGGAATCGAGCTCGATTCCTTAACTGGGAATCGAGCTCGATTCCAGGCATTGAGCTCGATTTCGATTAAGGAATCGAGCTTGATTCCATTTGAATCGTGTTTCCCATTCCAAAATTTCAAGCTCGTGGTGAAAAATGAAGCAGGTACTTTTTTTTGCGTTTTCACGCCTCAATCGGTTGAGTATTAAGCCTCAGAGGTAAAACGCCTCCCGAGTTGCGCCTCGTTTTTGCTCATGCCTCGCCTCAAGGCGCGCCTCAGGCGCATTTTTTAAAACACTGTAAATTACATACCTATTTTTTTGCAGACTTGCATATAGGGCCGTCAATTTCTAACACGACCCGAAACACGACTCGTAACCCGCACGAAAAAACCTGATCCGACCCAACCCATTTATAAACGGGTCAATTTCGGGTCAACCCGCTCTGACCCGTTTAATAAACGGGTTGACCCGACCCGACCCATGAACCCGTTTTTGACCCATCATGACCCATTTAATATAAAACATAGTTTTATTATTTTACAATCTACAAAACATAGGTCCAGCCCAGTCCACTACCCATTTGCCGTTTTACTCTAATTTACCAATTGTCAAGGCGTCACTCATTCAGTCATTCTAATTTCTGCGGTTCTACCTCTTGACTGATTCACTCCTTCACGTTTTCATATTTATTCCCACATTAATAACTTTTTTACATTTTTATTCTCTACTTAGCTTGTAACAAGTGAATGACGACAACACCCTTCTTTCATGTTTTCATCTTTTTATACAAATATTTTTCTTAACGGGTTACACGAATCAAACCCGAAACCCGCACGATTATAAATGGGTCAACCGAAACTGACCCATTTAATAAATGGGTTGAGCTGACATGACCTGACCCGAGCCCGCCCCAACTCGGCTCATTGACAACCCTACTTGCATACACCAAATGGTTTAAAGTCGGTTCAACATTTCACATTAGTTTTCAAATAAGAGTGTTACTCTAATTTTCGCCAAAATTAAGTTATGATACAATGTAAAAAGTTTTTAGCATTTCATTACATTGATCACTCGCTCTAACAAAGTATATAAAATTAATGATTGCTAAAAAAACATCAAGCAGCTAACACAATTACCCATTAACAGCAATATGAACCTGGTTTCAATTCAAGTAGTTGTTTCAATGCATCCATCCACTGTAATACAGTCTTATGGTTATAAACTATAAACAAAAGGTTGGATGAAAATTATGTTAGCCGTTTACATTTCTCATCAATCCAATAATTGTACCTTCATTATATTGATTACTCTTAGAAAGTTTATTAAGTTGATGATTGTTGAGTTTCTTTAGTTGCTGAAGCCGTTATCCATTAACAAGAATATTAGCCAAGTTTCAGTCAAAGATAGCAAATTTTCAATGTTTATGTAACAAATTAAGTGAGAGCTTTCATCTTGTAATCTCCATATTACTACAAATGAAAGGTCTGATTAAATTCACGTCTAGCCATTTCTTGTTCTCATCGCTCCACCTATTAACCATATCATAAACCATTTCATTATGCCAATCACAGTTGGAAAGCGAATTAAATCGATGATCGCTATGTGAAAGATGTACTACACAATATTTGATTTACAGATTAATTAATCGATTGATCAATTATTTGGTTAATTTATCGATTGATCAATTAATTGTGAAAACTATCATGCTTCTATTTTCAAAATGACTTAGTTTGTATTTTAGTTGATGGCCTATATCTTTATATTTAGGAATGAGAATAAATAAATCTACGGAAAATTAAAAAATAAAAATCCACTTATATTATTTGATTTTGCAACTTTATATTTTGAAAGATATACCTAATACTATTCAGTCACTATTATAAATAGGAGGTTGTACATCCATTAAAAAGGAGTCGTCGCCCAGATTTTGCAATTGAGATTGGTTCTCAATTTTGGTTTCTTTGTAGTCCTTTTGGCTAATAAAATAAAATTGATTTTGGAGGATGTTTAACATTCTTCCATTTTTACGTCTTTTTTAAATCCAAATGTGTGAAGATCGTGGGTTAACCTTAACAACTTGTTTTAGATTCAACTTGATGCGACTAGAAAAGCAAAAGAGATCGTGAGGAGAGAAGACTTAGAGGAGAGGAAGAAGTAGTGAAGAAGAAATAGAAAGTTTCATTTGTCATCCCCCTATTCTCATTGGATTCGTTCAATTACATAAGGTTTACATCTAACAAACTTGAGTCTTGACACGTCGCGTTATCATAGCCATTACATTTTACACTCAATCATCACCACAAATTTATAACTGAAAGCGACAATAATGAAAAGGAAATTGGTTGTTCTACTTGTCTATTATCCCTACGGAATTTTGGGGAGTAATTGCCAATTACATTGTTATACTTTGTCATGTTACTGCAGATAATGTGCTGATCATTGAACTGATACAACTTCAATTGAACCATGATTGTTGTATAATTACCGACCCCTCACAATCCACTTTGTCCTCAATGTCGAGAATACCGTAGACATATATTATACCCCTGGATCAAAAATGATAATTTGTTTTTCACTTGTCATTTTTGTGCATTCCACTAACTCCACCAGAAAAATACTTACTCTCTATTCACTTCATAGGTTGATATAATTTGAGCGTAACAAGTAAGTTCAACTTATTTATCATATCGACATTTGTGGATATTTGTTGAGAATCACAGCATTATCATAAGACAACCACTTCATCCCTTTTGTTTAGTATTTTTGCTCCCATATAGACACATCCATAATTTCCTTTTACTGAAGCAACCGGATAGCGGATTGTATATACCTAGGTCATATAATGCCCCATGTAAACACCAACAGGGTCAAACACTAATAACTTTCCATTGAATCCTCAAAACACAAAGACTTATCCCTTCTCATATATTCAACAATCACACCATGCTTGTGTATATTATCAAGCATTTTACATGCGTATTTTGGCTATCATCCATATAAGTAAGATGCAAATCAGCCTCTATTTTTTCCTTATGAAAGTTAAATAGATATTGCACAAACAAAAGCACACCACAAACTTGAACATCTACAAAATGACAACATTATGGAATTACACTCATCCCGAGCATTCCCTCAAACAAGATATGTGCACTTCCCAAATCAATTAATTTCAACATCAGTTTGCTTTTACAGTTATAAATATTATTATTATATGACAAAAGAAGATCAAGATATGTTAGAATCCAATTGCTCCAATAGTTGCCCTGGAAATCTTAAATTCCTATCAAACTTCTGTTCATTCTCAAAATTACTTACTAAACTTCTTTTATGTGTATTTCAGATGTTGTGGAAACAATTGCCACAAAATCATTACATGCCATTGGTTTAGTTGGATAGATGACCTAGATCGAGCTAGTAGATTCAGAACTCTTAGACAATGCATGAGCAAATTTTTTGGATCGACAAGTTCATTGACGTTATTCTATCTTGCATTGTATCTGTTATAACAATCATCCGACGAAGCTTATTCTTTATAAAATCCAGGTCTGATGCAGATCCATTCTCCATCAGAAAATTTATAGTCTTATTATCATTATCGAGATAATTTCAAAAGTGTATATCAAGTTGACAACATCTATCATATATGTATCTTCCTTGCAATTGACTTTTTCCTCAGATATCATTTTGACATGAATCAAATTGAACAATTTTTTTGTAGCAATTCAATTGATTGTAATATAACAGTCTTCTCTACATGTCAGCATAGATCAAACACTTGATGGAGTTCAGACTCAGTGATTGGATAGATAATATTGTGGACTGAAACTAGAAGAACTTGACTAGATACAGTGATAGTAAAACAAACGCCGAAATTAACTATTTCCCTAGAGACTCCAAAACCAGTAGCAGGCATATTTGATATTAAATCTGATTTAACTCAATATGGTTCCTCCCTAAGCAGTTTCTTTTTTCTCCCTTTTTTGGAGGGAAAATAGATGATAAGCTGGAAAATGAGAGTTAAGAAAATGACGAGTTCTGAACGATGAAGAGAATGTGCTAATAGAGATTGAGACAGCAAGAACAAGAGTGAAAACACCAAATGATGCAACTGGAAGAGCAACAGAGACTGCGAGAAGGAGAGAAGCTTGAGACAGAGAGAAGACTTGAAGGAGAGGAAGAAGAAATAATAATTTTCACTTGTCAGCCTCTATTCTCATTGGATTCGTTCAATTATACAAGGTTCACATCCAACAAACTTGACACATGGCTTAATCATGGTCATTACATTTTGCAATCAATCACCACCACAGATTTGTAACGAAAAACAAAAATAACAAAAAAAAAATGGTTGTTCTACTTGTCTATTATGCCGGTAGCATTTTTGAAGCAACTGCGAATTATGTATGCTATACTTTTGTTACATTACTACAGATAGTGTGCTGACCATTGAACTAATACAACTTTGGCAGAACCATAATTGCTGCATCACAACTACATGAACTT
The DNA here is from genome assembly GCA_030737875.1 of Allium sativum. Lineage (NCBI taxonomy): Eukaryota > Viridiplantae > Streptophyta > Magnoliopsida > Asparagales > Amaryllidaceae > Allium > Allium sativum. Next base: position 531,901,959 of record CM060913.1, on the reverse strand, counting down.
GTCTGCATAGAACTTGGTTATCTTGAGTACAGAATAGAATATCCATGAAAAATTAGATGGAAGGAATTAGGGAAGATGGAAGATTACTTGTATCTCAATGATCTTCACAGGCTATTGAAGAACAAAGAGGAAATGTGATAAATGGAAAATAATGGATAAAATATTGTAGTGGCAATTAGAGGTTTATTAGAAAATATGTTGTTTCATATGTTTGTCAATGAAACATCAGCTTTGGAGATTTGGAAGAAGCTGAGGGGGGTATATGCCAAAAATAGTTTTTTCATGAGGAGAATGGTAAACATAAAATATACTGTAAATCAACTGAAAGTCGTTGATTATAAGGTTGATGGTGAGACATAAACCTTTATGATGAGGTTATTGCACAATAGTGAGAAACATCGGTGGTTTCGTTGAATAACTCAAACTCTGATGGTAACAGTAGCCTAGTCAATGAGAAGATGAAAAAAATTAAGGAAGAAAAAAAAAAAACTCTCTTAAAGAAATCAACCTAGCAAGTAGACAAACAATTAAATAGATCAAACATGGAAAAAGATATCATTTTCTATTACTGTGAAAAATCAACTAAAATTTTGCAATAAGCTAGAAAAGAGATTAAGAGGCAATGAAAGATTGAAAGGATGCAAAAACAAACTAAGGGAAGGCAACAATGATGATATGAATTTTGGTATTAGTAATGACGTGCTCTTTGTTGAAGAAAATGATATGAGTAAGTGTTTGATTTAGATGCATGTTTCCATACACGCAACTAAAAGGGAGCACTCATTGATTATGTAGAGCAAGAAAGCAAGGTGGAGTCCGTTAATGATGGAAATGTGAAGGTGAAGGGCATAGGTTCAATCGGGCTCAGAACATCTGATGGAAGGCTGATAAAATTCTTGAAGTTGGATATGCTTTAGAAATTGAGAGAAATCTTATTTCGGTTGGACAATTGAAAGAAAACAATGCGGCATTTCAATTCAAGATGGAATTGCAAGGGTGTGAAAGACGAATAAGGCGGTACTATATGCAAAACAGAAAAGCAATAAAGTGTATAAACTGCTTGAAAAAAAAATGGTAGACGATGTAGGAAGTTCCTAGATTGGATTTGAAGTGGCTAATCCACATGAATCAAGGTGAACCAACAAAGAAGAATCATAATACATGCATGATGGCCTTTGTGATGTTACAAACATTTCTGATTTATTAATGACATGCATGTTCAATCGACAAGTATGCATAATATTGTGGTTTGGAGGTTGGTTAAGTTTTTTTTAATACAAAGGTGGGGTTACTGAGGAATATTGCATCGAGGTATGACGTTGAAGATATGTGACACAATATTTGATTTACGGATTAATTAATTGGTTGATCAATTATGGAAATTGATATGGTTCTATTTCGAGAATGATTTGGTCTGTATTTTAGTCAGCGACCTAGTTCTTTTAGAATGAGAATTTTATATATATATATATATATATATATATATATATATATATGAATAATATATTAATTTCTATGTTTGATTCTATAACAGATATTTTCTTTTTTGAAAGTATTTCTCTACTATTTAGTGGCTATTATAAATGGAAGGCTATATGGTTAGCCATTAAAAAAGGGAGTTACTGTCTAAGTTTTGTAATTGAGATTGGTTCTCAATTTATGTTTCTTCTAGATTCTTTTGACTAATCAAATAAAATTGAATTTGGAGGAATTGTTTGAGTTTTATATACTTTAATAGTTTAATTTTTAACCCTTTCTAAACCTAGTTTTGTAGATATCTCTGTTTAACCTTAACATGCTAATTTGGTAAGTAGATAAAGTGATCGTCTATTAACCGCAATATGAACCAGGTTCCAACCCAAATGTAATGAGTTTTCAGTGCATTTTTCATTGATAATACATCAAGAGCCTTACCTTATGGCTTATAAATTAAGAGGATTGTTAAAGGAACTCCACTTTTGGTTAAGAGGAGGACAATTTTAAGGGGACTCCACTTTTAAAAAAAAAATGTTCACAACATACAATTCACTATCGTTCTTTTCTGATCGAAACATACAATTAAAGTTTGCATCATAAGAACCCATAATTCATGATTGAGAACAATATTTTATTTTCGTGTTTTCAGAGTACAAGAAGATGGTTCATAGACATTATGGGGACAACAGCGATGCTTCGGTAGCTAAGAACACAATATTTAGTAAAATGATGCACTCTTGAAACATGCCATAAAATCAGTAATGGCTGCTGAGTTCTAGAAACGTTTCCTTCATGTTTTTCATCGTCAATGTGTATTTTACTTTAGTAGAATATAAAAAAGATGTGCGCTAAACGAATGCATGGACTGTATGATTTGTTAGACATGTACAGGACTTTGTATTCGTTATTTTGAAAAATTAATGAAAATTATAAGCCTCTTCATATACCCATTTATAATTGATAAATTTTATTGTTTACATTTCATGTTTGTAATGTAAAGTAAATATTTTCTACATATGTTTACAATGAAATCTTCAAATTCGGTCAACGCATGCCGTTTTAAAACACCTATTTTGGCCATGTTTTGCCGTTTAATTTAATAATAGTTCAATGCTCTGGTACATAACACGGTGTTGAGCCACCACATATTTTTATATTCCGCGCTGATTTGCATACGCACGAATACAATTTCTTACCATTTCCAGGGCGCAAAAACATCTGCATCTCAATTAATGTTCTGATTATACAGATTCGATCAAATTTGTTCATGAATATTTAAGTATTTTAAATTGAGTCATCGAATTCCAAAATGATATTCATTAACTTACATGATCCGATATATTATGATCGCTCACACAACTTTCTTGTATCTCCATTATGTTAACTAAATCCTTTTTTTTATTTCATTAAATTGTGCTCATTAATTAGGTTTTAAAGTTTACATTAAATAAGCTTATGGGGTTAATACTGGAATTTTTAATTAAATGTTTAAGGAGAGACTAATTTTTTTGTCCTCTCCTTAACAATATTGGAACTTCAAAACCAATACCCAAACCTTATCCATCGTGTTTTCCAAACCCATTAGGTAACACACGTATACCTAATAATAGATAATATTTATGCTAAAATCATACTTCAAACTACACAAAAAATGTTAATATATAAATTGGATGGTGACGTAGTCAACTTCACAAAGAAAGCATGCAAAATCGTCTACATGCAAACAAATAAAGTGGTAGATAAATTATATACACACTCATGTTTTGATGCTATGAAGAAACTAATGATCGAACAAGCCCAAAACAGATTGCATTTTGATCAAACCGTATCTGACCGTAATAGCAACCACGTCGGACCTGGATAGTTAGGAAAAACCCACAACCATGTTAACAGGGAGGGTCCAGGCCAGACTCAGCCCAAAACTCATACCATTAACAGCCATAAACAAAAATGTTCAAGTGTCTATCCAAGCACAGTTTTAATGCATCTTTTTCCATAAAGATTTTTCACTTGGTTTATACACTATATACAAAAGATCCGATAAAAATTAATGAGTGACCGTTGGGACACAAAATAAGCCATAATAAATATCAATCATTTGATCCTTTTGTCTTTATGTGGGAGATGGAAATCAAATGGATCCAATGGTTAAGATCTCTTATGTTACGTTTTGTGCCACCACCTGTGTTCAAATAGAATTTCCCTCGAAATTATGTCTAGCCGTTTATAGTTCTCATTGTTTAGTCCATCAACCACTTCATTATGTTGATCACTTTGATAAAGTTTTTTTTTTTTTTGAATTTGTTCAGGAGGAAACCGACCGGAGTCGTAAAACCCTTCCTATTGCACCTAGCCTGGTCTGCAAGCATCACATAAGTGGCTGATCTTAGCGTATGCACATGGTAAGCTCTAGGCACCACATAACAATTTTAACCAGGTTTCAATCCATGTATAGATATATTTCAATGCATTAGCCTACCATAATAAATTAAGAGCTTTGTCTTGTGTTTATAGACCATACATAAAAAGTTGGATCAAAATTATATCTAGCCATTTATAGTTCTCATTATTTCATCCATTAACCACATCATCGACTACCACTTCTTGATATGAATGCATATACAATCTCTACATGACAACCTGTTGCCTTCGCAACTTGTTGTTGGCGTCTTTTACAGAAATTATACATTGAACCGTCAATTTTTAAATGCTTTTCCCAAAGTAAAAATGTTTAATCCTTGTTTTTGTTATTTACGCAAGTTATTCCCAACTTCAACACGAACTTATAAGTAACTCATATAAATAATTGAAGGTCTAAATGGATAGAAACTAAGACAATTCAAATTAAAAAATGCTTTGTCAGCAGAAATTAGTACACAAAATAGAGCTTCGCTTATAAAATTTCTAGCTAAACTGAATCCTAAATCTCATCATAATTTTTTTCTTTCACAGCAACCTAAAATCTTACAATGAACCATAATCACTGTATACAACTGGATTTTGAGCATTTCTGCTCAAGATAATAAAAGGAAAGTGCACCTGCATCCTTCAGTTATTGCACATTAATTCTCGACACCTAAAGAGATATCCAGAAGATACTCTCATTGCTACCTATATCCCAATTTCATTCACTACTATACAGTATACATTAACACTTACTAAATTCAGTTTGACCACAAGCTATACACAACCGCTAAACACTATTGAATCGCAGACTAACATTAAATATTGCACTAATCAAGTAATAAAAAATATGCACTTCAAAACAAAAAGTAAAAACATACTTGAACTTTTCCCATATTTGTTCCTACTGCTAGATGGGTTCCCCTTTGCGCCCACTCAACTGAACAAACACTATCATCAACACCCAGATCACAAAGCTTCGTAACCTAATAGCAAAACAAGCAAAATTAATCAAGTATAAAATCAAGCTATTGCATAAATACACATTGCAAAAACAATCACCCTGCTACTGCATGCATTCCACAAGTAAACACAATTGCCCAACCCAACAGCAAGCACATTATTTGCAGACCAATCCACGAGATTCAAATAAAAATCATCTTGCAAAGCTGGGGCATCCAATACCTGCACAAACTCTCCACAATCAATATTTCACACAAGTACCTCCCTAAAGCTACTACATAAGTTTTACTGAACCAACAAACCTTATAAGGCGATTTTGGTATTTTCCTCGGCGGTTTGGGTTGGCTATTCACAACACTGGGCATCAAAGCATCCTCGAAGTCAAAATCCGATGCCAAATTTCCTCCGACTTCTGCTTTATACCGAAAAATATTTCGATTCACATTCCCAAAGGAACCAGAACTCAAATCCTGGGATCCATCGACATTTTTCCCATTAAATCCCGATGATTTCTCCGGCGTTACAGGTGCCTGAACGTGCTCAGGACCGAACAAAACGCTTTTCAGCAGAGAACAGTAAGGGCTTTCAGGTTTCCCGGAACTAGTGTTCTCTACGTCAAAAAGATCGAAATTGGAAGCGAGACGGCTGGGGATGAACCGATCGCTGTAAATGGTTTTGGAAGAAGGGGATTTTTTTGAAGAGCTGGGTGTTGAGGGATCCATGGTTTGCTTTATTTCGATTTGCTTAGGAACGAAGGAGATGAGGAGGTAACATAATAAAGATAATAAAACAGCATTTGTTCGGTTATTTTCGCGGAATTTTTATGGCAGTAGTTTAGCGAGTTTTGAAGAAAAGCGAGCGTTCCTTTTGGAAGGTAACCGGCTTGTTTATTGCGTAATGTGATGTTTCCTTTTACGGAAATATCTGAACTGATATGGGACCCAACTAATTGTGTTTAGATTTGGGACCATTTAAACTTGTACCTAATTCCTTATATGTATTATATATTAATTATAACATAGTTATTTTCCCATCAGTAAATATTACGTTTAGGTTTAGATTTGAAGAAGCATGTGTAGTTAGGCAGTTCATGCAATGGCTGTGTATTTTCATGTGCATTGTGTTAGACTTCATTTTCATGTCGTCCCAGCCTTTCAATAAAAGTTTCACAAAGATTGATTTAGTATGTTGCCAAGAAGAAGAAAAAAAAAAAAAAAAAAAAAAAAAAAAAGTGCTAGGGACTATAACGGTTGGTGATTATTCGCCAATTAAACAATGTTTGATCTGTGCTTGGCCATAAATCGAAGTGTTAATAAATAAAAAATTATTTGTTTGATAGCAACTCCTAGCACCAAAATGATGTCCTTAGAAACACATTTTTTTTTGCAAAACCGACCGGTTTTTAAATTAACTGCGAACACTTATTATTATAACAAATAATAATTATAAATAATACAGATGATTGACAGATTACCAACCAACTAATCAGTTTTTAAGGTGGACCGTCCACCGTAATCGAAATTTAAATTGGTCCGTCCACTACATCCTATCAATGTTATAGTATTGGAGGTAGACATTATTTCTAGACTACAAAATCACATAGCACACCAAGCAGGGAGGCTCAAATACAGATTACATGTTAACCTATTACAAAGTACAAACTGTCGTAGATAAATAGGAGCAGTAGAGACTATCACCTTGAGCCACACAAAAAAACAGCAACAACAAGTCTACTGACCTAACACTAACCATCACATGTTGTCGTCCTTTGCATATGCAATCCATCACGAGAATGACTGCAGCAAAGCACGAAACAACCCAGGGCTGTACATAATTGCGAGAACAACAAGCACTGTTACATAACTAAAAACTTGGAAAGAACAATCACTAGGACTAATGGACAGAGAAAGTCGAGGTAAGACACAATCGGCCAAAGCCTGGACACTACCGAAGCTGGAGCTTTCGTCGTGGATAGGGAGACCAAAGTGCGAAACCAAAAATGAAAAACACGTCACATTGTCCACTAACTCCCAACCAAAGTACACATTTACAATTCCTTAGCAAACTCCCGAAGTAACACCCATAGAGCAACACTTCACCAGTTCATCACCAAAAACAAAAATCCAAAGCATCACCAAAACTGCAACATCACAACCAAGAAACCAAAACAAAAGGATATGGTCTCCAACTCAAACGCCATCAAGACGACTCCCAACCAAAACAAACATTCACACGCCCCCATAAGGCTCCAACGAAACCCAACCTCAACAAAATTAGTGAATGGTAACACTCACTTTTAGCTCACCAAGCTAGAGACAATAAGCAGCCATCCCAAACTGACTTGGTATAGTAATTTTTCTCTTGCCTTTTGGCAAGGCCGTCAATGCTTTGGACATATCAAAGTCATGCCAAACCATCTCTAAAAAGCCATAGCCTCGAGCCGAACAAGTCTCGGGTCGATGGAGGTTCAACTCGACGTAGGCCCTACCACTCCATAACTAAGCGTAGGGATAAGCATCATCGGCTCGTCTCAACTAAAGCCTCGAGTTGATCAAGATAATCCCATGGGTGAAGATTGACCTCGGCTCGGTGCAGGTTTCGGGTCGGCCAGGCAGGGCATACCGACCTGAACCAGGAACATAAGAAGAAGCTTGGTAACAAGTCTCCAGCCTCGGGTCGAACAAATCCCCAGTTCGACTATGTGGAGCCAGGGTGTAACACCCCGTAAAAGACATAAATATTAACAATAAATAAAAATAAACAATTTAATAATAAGGTTGGAAAATGAGATTTTGCAGCTTTAGGAGTCTGGCTATGAAAATCTTTTATTTGGATTTATGGTGAAATTCTGAATCGTTTTCATATATAATATGCTGAAAATGGTGAAAGTATGGAGAAATTACAAGCAAATGAAATAGACAGTAAGGCGCATATATATATATATATATATATATATATATAATCAGATGAGTAATATATATATCCAAGATATATTAAAAATAAATAAGGTTGAATTTGAATTTCAAACTGAGGATAAGATAGAGGGGACAAGGAATATTGTAAGTAAGGAAAGGTATTAAACAGATAAAGTAACATATTATTTAATTAAACACCTCAGCGCCATATACGTTCATTGGGTGTTACAGCGACCAAGAGGTCGCCCGCCCCCTAGAAGGGGTGTCGACCGCCGGTTGATCACCTGGCGGCTAAAAGGCCCAATGAATCTATGTTTGGTTAGGGTTTTTTAGGGAAATATATATAAATATATGGCCAGGATTACATCTAAATAATCTAACGGCCTACGCTTACACAAGTGACTATATATAGGCCCTCAAACCTCACAACTAAACCCTAGTTGCTCTCTTTATCCCCACCTCCATATCATCCTTCTACCATTGTTGAATTCCAGAAAGGTTAGAAATTTCTCTTATATTCCTCTAACCTCCATTCTTATCTTTTCTCTAATCCAAATTCATATAGATTTTAGTATGAATTCTGGAATTTAGTTTTATATATGCATAAGATTCTAAAGATGATTCTTATATATATATATATATATATATGTGTGTGTGTGTGTATATATATATATATATATTAGAAGGATTGGAGCACATTTATCACGAAGGATGAATCCAGATCTGAATCTACAACAAGAATTCTAATGTTCTTCCTTTTAGATCCATGAGTGGAATATTGTGTTTCTTAGGCATATTCTATTTTTTTAATAGATTGACATGTTGATAACTATGCCTAAAAGGATTTGGCATACGATAACATCAATACAAAAAACTCCAAATCCACTATTCTATTTTTTGCGTAAGAATTGTCAGTTTATTGGGTTTGTGGGTCTGGATCTTAATATTGAATTGAGAATAAAAAGGGGTGTTGTGTTTCTACTTTATGTGATTCACCCTTGTGTAAATATTTGATTGTAACCTAAAAGGGTTTTAATTTGGTTTGTTCCATGATTTGATTAGGTTTGGGTTCTATGAATCCAAACGTATTCATACTTGAAATATATCAAATATAAACGTTTTTATGTGCAATACTTCAAAAAGGGGTGAACTAGATAAAGTTGAGCTTATAAATATACATGTATATATTTATGAATATATGTGTATATTGTACATTATTCTTGATCCATTATTAAAATCATTCCAATAAGCCTAGGATGCAAGTTGAAATTTGTATATACGTGTATTTTCCATTCGCTGTTATATGTTATTATGCCTTAATTCCTAAAACGTAGCGGTCAAAATATGGAAATTAACTTGTATACCTTAATTTAGGACAACTTGACAGTTTTTATCTCGTTAGAACATTCTCTCGTTAAGACGAACATTAGCGTTATTTATGCATCATAATTATTATACTTATATAGCGTAATCAATGTAATTAACGTAATATTAATGTAATAAATGCGATTAGGATAGAATTCGAATTTGAAATGTCCCCACATATATATTGGTTGTTTGTGTGTGTGTGTATAATGGCTTTACTTGTATAAATAGTGACACACAGACACGAGGTTAGTTTCCATTTGTGGTATAAGCCTGCCCGGAACCGACTGACAAATCCAACAACCACAAGTAGGCCCAACTAATGTGAGAGGTATGGGTGCCATGGGCCATTCAAACTTAGTACACAATGACATGAGGTTAAACTTACTTGTAGTAGAAGTCTTCCGGAAACCGCCTAGCTTATCCAACATCTACATGTATATGGTTTAATGTGAGAGGTATAGTGTGTATATATATAAGTCCATTGTGTGTGCAAATAGGCAGGTTTACTACACCTTGAGAAGGTCTTAAGTGGCTGACTCTCTTCTTATCTAATTTGGGTCTTGAATGGTTTGGACTAGGATCCCCTCCGAGGGTTTATTCCTTGGAGAGGAACTAAGGTCATGGGATCCGCCCTTATTAGATTTGAAGTAGGTATATGGGTCCTCCTTCTCTAAAAGTGGTTAGGCATAAGCAGTAATGGAGTAGGGTAGTTCACGAGGGATGTCCACTTCCTCTAGAAGCTTATAGGGGCTCAATTAAGGACATGATTGGTATATAAAAGATATGTGGTCATTGCATGCTCACCAACTATCCAAGGGAAGTCTTAAGTCACCGTAATATCAATTAAGTAGTAACGTTCGCAATACTACTTCCCATATTACAATTGAGAGTATAAACTTCGGAACATTGACGTATTAGGACGGTGTCTTAAGAGGCTAGGGTCCGCCTTAGGGTTATAAGAGATCATAAGAATCCACCTTTAATAGGGCCATAAGTGACCGAGAATGCCCGCCTCGTTGGGTCTTTACCCTAAAAATACTAATGAGCGATTGGCTTGGATATCTACCTTATTGGTTTGATACTTGGTATTTGTGTGAATGATTGTGTGTTGTGTAGACATACCTTGACATATGTAACCTGCTAAAATATAGGGTATGGACTATAAGTAAATACCATATTTCAATCACACAGAACTTTATGTTCCGACCCCTCTCCTTAACATATCCAACAGGTCAATAGGTGAGGTAGAATCCGTGGACAGAATAAGGATGGAGGTTGAAGATGAAGACGAAGATGTTATGTTTTTATTAATTATTATTACCGCACTTCTTATGGAAGCCTTTGATAACGAATCTATCGATGTACCTATGGAAAAAATGTAATCTTGACTGTTGTGTTGGAATTCTGAGATTTTGAATAAAGTAGTACATCTTATTTCAGTATTATATTTTCTCTTTCCGCTATGTAAGATTTCCATTTGAAGTGTGTGTGTATATATATATATATATATATATATATTATCTGTGCAAATGTAATTCCTTACAGGAACCAACGACCTGTTTAGAATGGCTCTAAGTTTCGATAGGCCTTTTCTGGGTCGAAAATTAGGCCCATTCCGGGCAGGTTGTTACATTTGGTATTAGAGCTTAGGTTACCCAATTTTAAGGGAATTATACGTATGAGAGGCGTATTTGTAATTTGAAAAAGGTTTTCCAAACTATATATAGTATACATATTTACCCCAATAAGCATACATATCTATACTAGGCAGCTTTATCGTTTTCTTCCCTTTTCAGCTTATGTATTATCTCTGGAGTATCCACTAATGAATCCTTCCTTTTCTTTTCAGATAGTAGAATGGCTAATAATCCTACTGAGCTGGGAAACCAGGCAAGGCCTCAATACTTGCCAGAACGGTTCCAACAGTATCTCCATACTGTGGAACAAGTCCATGTTGCTAATCCCGCTCTAATGGTGCCTGCAGCTCCTACTGCTGAGGTAGCCTTTGACTTTTCTCATTTCTGCAAGAGTTTCGCGAATCATGGAGGGAAATCATTCATTGGAAAGGAAGGTTTTACTAACGCCCAATCTTGGATAACGGACTGCGAAAGAATTTTCAAAGCTACTCGTTGGCCCGATGAAGTTAAAAGGAGAATTATGGCCTGGCACTTGAAAGAGGAGGCCCTTAAATGGTGGAATTTAGTATCTAGAGAGAACGAGGGCCGGATATTTACATGGGCCGAATTCAAAACCCGTTTCAAAGAAAAGTTTTTGCCAAGGGCAGAAATGACTATCCAGTTGGAGAAATTTATTCACCTCAAGCAAGGAAGCTTGGGCTTCAAGATATGTAGCCAAATTTATCGAATTGAGTAAGTTTGGAAGAGGTTTGGTAGACACCTCCATGAACAAATCCTTGAGGTTTGTTATAGGGTTGAACTCCCCACTCATGGAAACTTTATTAGCCAAGTAACATTTGGGGCAACTTTTGAAACCCTAGTAGAGACAGCTACCCTATGCACGACTAAAAGGTCCAAGAAGGATAAAGAAGGTGAGAAAGGGGAAGGAAGTTCCAATAAGAATAAGAAAAAGGAATGGTGGAATAACAAAAAGAAATGGGGCAAATTCAAAAAGGAAGCAAAGACTTGTATGAGGTGCAACCACAAGGGCCATTAGGCCAAGGATTGTAGGACCTCATTGGCAAAGAAGAAATTCAAAGGAAAGTGTTTCAACTGCCATGAAGAAGGGAACATGTATAAGGACTGCCCAAGGCCTAAAGTTATCAGAAGTGGCCAGAATTATGCAATAGAGGCAACACCAATTTGAACCCAACCCTCAAAAGACCAAGGGCTACCCATACTTAAAGGTATAACTTCTGTTTTAGGAAATTATGTATACACCTTGTTCGATTCTGGAGTGACTCGTTCTTTTATCTCTTAGAGATTAGTTAATCTGTTGAACCTTCCCATGTCTATCTTTGATAGTCCGATAGAGGTGGCCAACCCTGTCGGAGGATCTAAGTATCTTGAACTGTTTTGCAAAGACCTAGTATTGGAGGTCGACAATGTCGAGTTCCTTTGCGAAGCGTATGCGTTGGATTTTATGAGTTATGACCTTATCCTAGGTATGGATTGGCTATCATTTTATGGGGTCGTCCTAGACTGCGACAAGAGAATCATTTGTCTTAGGAGCGAGGAGGACGTTGTCTGAATATTCTTGTAATGTTAGGAACAGGGATAAAACCTTACTATATTCCCTATCTCCTAGTTCAGAAGGACCATCTTTGGTCCCTATAATATGTGAGTTCTTGGATGTTTTTGAGGAAGTCACGGGACTTCCACCCCACAGGGAAACGTCTTTTCGTATTGACCTAGAGAAGGACGCTAGACCAGTAGCCCTACCATTAAGCATATGGCAACCAAAGAAAGAAGGGAGTTGGATAAGAAGATTTCAGAATTATTGCAAAAAGGTTTCATTCGACAAAGTACCTCAGAATGGGGTGCATCTGTTGTGTTTGCCACCAAAGCAGACGGATCTTTAAGACTCTGTGTGGATTATAGGGAACTTAACAAATTTACCAAGAAGAATAGGTACCCCTTACCAATGATCTTTTGACCACCTGGGAGGAGCCAGAGTATTTTCCCAATTAGACCTTGCTACTGGATTTCACCAGTTAAGAATTGCAGAGGTAATTAAGGACAAAACTGCATTTAGGACGCCAGATGGATTGTTCCAATGGGCAGTTATGCCCTTTAGACTAATGAATGCATACGCCTTCTTTATTGACCTTATGAGCAGAGTATTTAGGGGATTCTAAATAAGATTGTGGTAGTCTTCGTATTTGATATCCTTATATTTTCAAAAGACCATAAAGAGCATGAAAATCACTTGAGACAAGTTCTAAGGATATTAAGAAGGAACCAATTGAAAACAAAATTCTCGAAGTGTCATTTCTGGAGGGAAGAAGATAGATTTTTAGGACACATTGTGTCGAGTGAAGGCTTTCCTGTAGTCCGCGTAAAGATCGAGACAATTAAGGAATGGAGGATACCTCGGAATGTTATTGAAGTGAGAAGCTTTCTTGGATTGATTGGATATTATCGGAAATTCACTAAAGACTTTGCAAAGATTGCTACTCCTTTAACCTAACTAACAAAGAAGGAATTGGTATTTTCTTGGAGTAATAAATATGACATAGCCTTTAAGTAAAGGAAGTATTGACTCGCACATCAGTCCTAATTATACCTGATGGTTCAAAATTGTTTACAGTTTACACTGATGCATGCGGGACCGGTCCAAGACCGGTCCAGGACCGATCCTTATGCAAGAAGGAATAGTAGTTACTTACGCTAGTAAACAACTCAAGGATCCGGAGAAAAGATACCTAGTTCATGACCTTGAGTTAGTCGCACTAGTGCTCGCCCTTAAAATGTGGAGGCATTATCTTTTAGGGGAGGAAATTGAACTTTTTACCGATCATAAGTCCCTAAAGTATTTATTTTCACAACGTGACCTAAACTTGAGACAACAACGGTGGATGGAATATATTGCCTCATTTGATTTCATGATTCAGTATACCCTAGAGAAGGGAATGTTATAGCGTATGCGTTAAGTAGAAAACTTGCAAACTTAAATGCGATCTCAGAATGGAAACAGTTAGAGTTTCTCTCTAAATTTAATTTGAACCCTGGCCAACCACTTCTAATGGTTTCCTCGAAGCCATGATAATTAGACCTACCCTAGAAGAGAGGATTCGAAGGACACAAGACTTTGACAAAGAATTAAGGAGCCTAAGAGAGAAAGTGATAAAAAGGAGACCTTTCCCCATTCTACTAGATATTCGATTGGCGATGATGGAAGTTTACTTTGGGATGGATGACTTTACGTCCCTAAGGATGAAGGGCTGAGGAAAGAATTTCCAGAGAAGTGTCATAGGTCAAAAATGACCATAGACCCCGGTGGGGATAAAATGTACAAAGATATGAAGAGGAATCTCCTTTAGGAAGGAATGAAGAGAGGTGTAGCCGAGTTCGTGGCCAAATGTTTGACATGCCAAAAAGTAAAAGCGGAGCAAGGGATGCCCGGAGGGTTATTACTACCTTTAGAGATTCTCATGTGGAAGTGGGAACATATTTCCATGGACTTTGTAGATGAACTTCCTAGAAGCCAAAGGGGGTAATGAGGCCATTTGGATTGTGGTTGACCGTTTAACCAAAAGCGCCCATTTTATACCAATCAAAAAGACAAGGACAGCGGCCTCGTTAGCCCAATTATATGTCAAAGAGATAGCCAGATTACATGGAACCCCATCGAGTATTGTGAGTGATAAAGACCCCTTATTCACAAGCGAATTTTGGAGAAGCCTGCAAGCAGCCTTGGGAACGACCCTTAACCTAAGCACAACCTATCATCTGCAGACCGACGGATAGACAGAAAGATTAAATAAGATTTTGGAAAACTTGTTAAGAGCTTGTATCATCGACTTTAGAGGAGTTTGGGAATAACACTTACCGCTTGTAGAGTTCACTTATAATAATAATTTTCAAACGACGATTGGTATGGGCCCTTTTGAAGCGCTTTACGGGAGGTTATGCAAATCACCAACTTGTTAGTGGGAAACTACTGATAAGGTTCTACTCGAACCAGACTTTGTCCATGATTCCATGGAGAAGATATCCTTGATTAGGCAAAGGATGAAGGCATCCCAAGACCGTCAGAAATCGTATGCTGATAGACGAAGAAGGGAACTTGAGTTTATGTTGGAGATTTGGTATTCATCAAAGTATCCCCTTTCAAGTAGACGGTTCGGTTTGGGAAGACTGGGAAGTTGACTCCCGAATTTATTGGACCTTTTCGCATCATCGAGAAGATAAGATATTTGGCCTATTGAGTAGATCTCCCAGAGCATCTACCGGGAATCCATAATGTTTTCACGTATCTCATCTAAGGCAATGCCTTCATGATTCTGCTATCAGACTCGAGCTTGATGAAATTGGGGACATAGAAAAACTCGAGTTGGAGACCAGGGTGCTCCGTGCCACTGGAAGGTTTGTAGAGCACGGAATCAAGAGACTCTGCAATAAAACTGTTCGCCTCATCCGAGTACAATGAGGAAATGGTCCTGCGGAAAGCACATGGGAGATCGAGGACAAGATAAGATAGACTCACCCAGAGCTTTTCTCGGGAAATTTTTCCTCAAAATAACATTTATGAATGCATTGTGATTGCTAGATTGGATGTTAGGAAATGAATTCTACACCATTACACAGCGCACTCATATAGAAATATATGCATAATTTTGTTGTTTTGCATACATATTGCATCACTTATTACACCTACAAGCTAGGATAGAGTTCAGTCTAGTGGTTATGCAGTTCATAACCACTGCGAGTCATGGATGTTTATGGATGAATTAAAAATAACACGGATGTACAACTTGGATGTTTTGAGCGAGTTGTGTTTTTCGCCCCTTCAAACAGATTTCTGGACGAAATCTATTTTAAGGAGGGAAGAATGTACCACCCTGTAAAAGACATAAATATTAACAATAAATAAAAATAAACAATTTAATAATAAGGCTGGAAAATGAGATTTTGCAGCTTTAGGAATTTGGCTATGAAAATCTTTTATTTGGATTCATGGCGAAATTCTAAATCATTTTCATGTAATACGCTGAAAACAGTGAAAGTATGGAGAAGTTACAAGCAAATGAAATTGGACAGTAAAACGCATATATATATAATCAGATGAGTAATATATATATATATATATATATATATATATATATATATATCCAAAATATATTAAAATAAATAAGGTTGAATTTGAATTTCAAACTAAGGATAAGATAGAGGGGATAGAGAATATTGTAAGGAAAGGCATTGAACAAATAAAGTAACATATTACTTAATTAAACATCTCATCACCATATACATTCATTGGGCATTTTAGTGACCAGGAGGTCAACCGCCCCTAGAAGGGGTGTCGACCAACGGTCAGCCGCTGTAACGACCCGCCATTTTGACTGTGCCGAATCGACAAAACATGTCAACTCGAACCGTCTAAAACGACAGATTGTTATTAGCTTCTGGGGTAAATAGAATACATCACAGAATCACAGATTTATAGACACAAATACAGAGCAATATGATATCTCACAGCGGAAAATAAACAATACAATAGCAGTTCATGAAGCTACTAAATAAAATTTTACAACAATGTTTACATAAATAATACAGCGGAAGTCTAATACAATAAATAATTGATAACTGTCTGAAATAGAATGATAGAAATAACTGAACGACTGAAACAAATGATCAATAGGTAGATATAGGTTAGCCAAAAATCCAATATAAGCTCCAAACTCCAAAGATGAATCCCGAAACTGGAATACTCAATCTGACCCGAGAAATAATGGAAAACAAAACAACTCGGATCATGTAACACCCCACCTCCATTAAGGTCACTCGCAAAGGGAATGCCTTAACTTCAGTGGAGCGTTTTTGGTAAACAGACATGTGTATCACAAGACATATATAAAAAATTTGCAGCGGAAAAAAAACAACTTTATTAAATCACCAAAATACTTTGTTACATAATACCATGAGTCATAAAACCATTAAAACACTTCTGTCTTACATCATCAGAGTACATAGGTATTTAAAAGAAAAACATCATTCCCCGTATTAAAGAGCAAGCCATATAAGAGACAGAAACTCGAGCCATACTTCAGAAGTAGCTCCTAGAAGATGATACCCAAATCCTGACTAAACCTGAGTGTTTCCTCCCTGAGAACCTGGGGGGGGAACGGAAGAAAAGAGGCGAAACAAACTAGGTCAGACATACGTCTGGTGAGTCCAGTAACTTTTAGCAAGTAAATAAATAAAGGTAAACATGATAGGCATACAAAGTGGATAAGAGGATTCACGGTACAGATGGTAGGTATGACAGGACAAATAAGGTAAGATGTATGGATGCTTCACTACAAACTACTCTGCACTGTTACTAGTAAAATCAAGATAGGATGGTCCCTTCCGTAAACCATAACAACGATAATGATGGTGGTAGTTTCGTGTACTCCTAGCCGCTGTCATAGGTGCCGCCTGCTCCTATCTCAACTAGTCGTACCCACTACCCTCCTACTATAAATTGGTAGACTTAGGGCATACGTCCGAGTATACCCTAACCACTACCCCAATCGATCGACTCCCTACACAGTAGATACCCTGTGCTGGTCCCACAACTAGGGTGTATCACTTCCCTAAAGTGGCAACCCAAGGTGTGCACAGTTATACCTACTGATGTCACGGTCGTCTTGTCCCCCTCTGCCCGGCCCATGCACGCACATGTCCCCGATCGGTTTGCGCCGCCCACACCATCCGTCTCGTTTTGGATCTCTTACAATCAATCAGTAAGCGTGCCCCTTCTCCGCCTAGTACGGAGTTCTTTACTTTGATACCCTTCCGGGTTACTGACTGAAATAGGTCCCACACAACATGATACAAGCTCTCCCCTATATCTTGTATCCCCACTAGGTTTTCTACTGACTATGTATACCCTAAGGTGTCTTTAATTACATAGCCCTCAATCAGTTATGCGTACCCATAGGTGTCTTTAATACATAACCCCTATTCTACCTATCAGTTATGCGTACCTATATGTGTCTTTAATACATAACTCTATCTATTCCCATTAGTTATGCGTACCCTTAAGGGTGTCTTTAATACATAACTTTACTATTCTTCCCTGGTTATGTATACCATTAGCTGTCTTTAATTACATAACACTTTTTATCCGGTTAAGTTTGTGGGCCTATATATATTAATATTACCCACCTACCCTTCAGTTGTACTTAACCCTCCCACTGATTTAATCCTATTTATTTAATGGTTAAGTTTGTGGGCCTATATATATTAATATTACCCACCTACCCATCAGTTGTACTTAACCCACCCACTGATCCTGTTTATTTAATGGTTAAGTTTGTGGGCCTATATATACTAATATTACCCACCTACCCATCAGTTGTACTTAACCCACCCACTGATTTAATCATGTTTATTTAATGGTTAAGTTTATGGGCCTATATATACTAATATTACCCACCTACCCATCGGTTGTACTTAACCCACCCACTGATTTAATCCTGTTTATTTAATGGTTAAGTTTGTGGGCCTATATATACTAATATTACCCACCTACCCATCAGTTGTACTTAACCCACCCACTGATTTAATCCTGTTTATTTAATGGTTAAGTTTGTGGGCCTATATATACTAATATTACCCACCTACCCATCAGTTGTACTTAACCCACCCACTATCCAATTTATTTTACTTAACCCTAACTTATGTCTATCATCATACAGTCCACATGTATTAAGTTAGGTTAAGTAGTCTTTTCTTATTACCATGTCCAATTATGCTTATATTGGGCTAGAACTCCCACATTAGGCCTACAACATGCGGATGCTGGATATGCCGGTCGGGTCCGGGCAGTCTTATTCCACAGTTGGGTCTAACCTCGTGTCTTAGCCCGAGTCGTATTCACACACTTGGACCTCTCCCATTAGGTTCAACATTAGTGGCTGCTGGATACGCCAGTCGGATCCGGGCAGACTTCTACCACTAATGTAACCTAACCTCGTGTCACAAGTGTTAATTAAATTTTCAGACTTTAATTGCTTAAACATTCATCTTTTGATTAATTAAGTTAATTAATTAATCCTTTCCTTTTTATAGGTGTCAATACCTATCTTATTAACAATTTGAATTTCCTATCCATAAATGGTCATATTCATATTATACCATTTTTACTCAACTTTACCTATGTCATAATAGGCAATTATTTATATGATATTCAAATTATACCATTTTTACTCAACTTTACCTATGTCATAATAGGTAATTATTTATATGTTTCCCTACTAGAATCATGTGCCCAATTTACATAAACACTATGTAAATTATGCCTATTACAAATCCCCCTTTTCCCCGTTTCTTAACTAGCGTAACCGTTTGCGTTTTTGGCGTCATCGAGGCTACAAAGTAGCCTTGCCATAACAATAAAATAAAGGGAATGACAAGGTGATCGTTTTCAGTACAATTTTTGGCATAAGCATGACAACTAGGGAAAATGACATGATAACTTCGCATATAATTATGATTCACCACATAATTAACAACTTGCATAGATTCATGGATTTCAACATAACAACTTGCATAGGTTCATGATAACAACATAATTAACACCTTACATAGGTTCATGATTCACAACATAACAACTTGCATAGGTGACTTGCATAGGTTCATGATTCACAACATAACAACAAGCATAGGTTCACGAATTCATCACACAATAACTTGCATAGGTAACTTGCATGATCTCATAACAATTTGCATAGATTCATGATAACAACTTGCATAGATTCATAATAACAACTTGCATAGATTCATGATAACAACTTGCATAGATTCATGATAACGACTTGCATAGATTCATAATAACAACTTGCATAGATTCATGATAACGACTTACATAGATTCATGATAACGACTTGCATAGATTCATGAATTCATCACACAATAACTTACATAATTTCATGATCCACAACAACAATAAACTTGCATAACTACAAACAACATATACCCAAATCATAGTCTACCACGATTCACTTTTATTTATTTAAACCTAAATGTGACTAGAACTCACCGAAAAAGGGGTCTTGAGTTATGGGATCTGAATTATGTAACTGATTAGCATTCCCTTGTTGTAGACAATTTCGTTGTTTTAGTTTTAGGCTTGATTTGATTTGAATTGAGTTGTTGTCTTTAATTTGCTTCTAATTGGTGGTGGCTACTCTAGGGTTTGGAGTGACAACATGACGACCATTGATCTAATTTTGATTTGATTCTAGGGATTGAGTCTACACATGTTTATATAGAATTTCAATTTAATTATAGCCGTCCGATGATCTTAGGGTTAATCAAAACCACTCAGTCCAGATTAGAACTATCCAGAAACCCTAATGACTCAGTAACTAGTCAGAAATGACTCGGCACTGACTCACTATTCGAATCGGAGCCTCAGAAATATGTGCAGGTTTCCTGCTCGGCCTGGGCGCACTTGCCAAGTGCGCCAGTGAAACTTTGCATGGGCGCACTTCCCAAGTGCGCCAGTGCAATTTTGTTATGGCGCACTTCCCAAGTGCGCCAGTGCATTCTGGCCCGTTTCTGGTTTTTCTGGCTAACTTCGTTCGTCCATATCTTCTTCATACAGTATCCGTTTTACGCAAACTTGGACTCTATCTCAACTAGAATTCCGAGATGAACGCAATGGCATAACCTGTTTCCCTTAATTCCCACATTTGAAATTAAGTATTATTTAATTCGTTAATATTAATATTAAAATTACGGGGTGTTACATTCTCCCTTCCTTAAAGGATTTCGTCCCCGAAATCTTCAAGTCAAGAAGAATGTGCATCCTACCATACAATCATCCATCTACTCAATCATCAAACACAGGCATCCATTGTCCTTAAAAGATTTCTAATGCCGTATGAACATATGCAAAATGTGTGTGTATATGTTCCTTATCTAATGCAAAATCAGGCGGTCTACTGATTCAGTTGACCTTCTTAATGCAAACCGTGATAGTGTCATGCGTCCATTATGTATGCGAAAGAATCCTATCGATACATATTATTTCTACATGTGTGCTCAACCATTCATCAAAATGCAGCATCCATATGATAACACAACCATTGTTCATTCATTAACCTAAATATGCACACACATTTATATGCAATATGAAAGTGATTTGAGCCGATCTAGTGCCTAATGTGTGTGTAAATGCATCCACGAGCAACCACTAGTAAACACTTGCATCCACTTGCAACCATCAAAAATAACATGTCCCAAACACATGTTTACATCCATGGATTTCCTATCTAAAGGTCGAAGATTCGGTTGATGGGATACAAACAATTGATATAACTAAAACAAAAGCTCTGTTCCCATTTGACATCGGTTAAGAGAATAATTCCCTAAGTCTCAGCCCCGAAGACCGAAATAAACATTAGACTGACACTCAGAGAATTACCCCCATTAAACAATGTAAAAACTAGAAATCTACTTCATGCTTCGAGTAGAGACCCCTATCCTTCAGAAATATTCAGATATTTACAGACTACTGGTACAGATCAGATTACAGAATGAGTCTCAGAAAGCTAAGCATAACAGACCCTTGCGGGTCAGAAGAAACTTTGGGGGTCTTCCCATGACAAGTTAGAAACTTAACGACCCTCCTCTCAAAATCTAGAACGACCCTCTACATACAAAGCTGGTCCATTTAGAACCAATCCATAGCCCATAAACTTGATCACACAAATGTCACATTCAAATTTTTGATGCCTAACACAGATAATTTCAAACCCCTACAAATCACTAACAATTGAGCCGAACCAAAAATGGGGTTTGAAACAACTACGGGATCAGAAACAAGACTAGTATCAAAGTGCAGAGTCTCAATGCCAGAATCCAAAAGAGTCTTAACTTCATAACCAGATAAGGAAATTAAACCTTTTACCTAAATTTTTCCTATCTCTATCCATCTGCCACGAGAGCATCCTCCTACCCTCTAGAAGATTCTATCCTTTGCCCTTGCCTTCTTAGGCAATCCTAAATCAGATGTCCTGTCTCATGGCACCGAAAACAACCAACCTTCTTACATGTTAACAAGTCTTTCTCTAAAGTTGCCCCCATCGCGCGGAAAACCCTACGGAGCCCGAAAGAGGATTAGCCGTAGATGGAATAGCTGCGGCTACAGATGGAAGTTAGGCACTTCTTTGCTCTTCGACAGACGCCATAGTCTCATCATGCCTACGGGACCATTTCGCGATGAGGTTACCTCCCAGAAAGCTAGGAGCCCCGGAGACTCAGAAAAGAAGGAAAACAAGGATTAAACAGAAAATCAGAAGATAGACATATGACTTTGGGGACTATGTTTTCCAAAACAGACTTTCCTTTTTGAAAGTACTTTCTTTTAAAACCTTTTTTGAAAAATATTTTCAAAACTTTTATCTAATCTGGTAACCTTCAGCTCTGATACCAAGTGTAACACACCACCTCCATTAAGTTCACTCACAAAGGGAATGCCTTAACTTCAGTGGAGCGTTTTTGGTAAACAGACACAGAATATCACAAGACAGATATAAAAATTTTGCAGCGGAAAATAAACAACTTTATTAAATCACCAAAATACTTTGTTACATAATACCATGAGTCATAAAACCATTAAAACACTTCTGCCTTACATCATCAGAGTACATAGGTATTTAAAAGAAAAACATCATTCCCCATATTAAAGACAAGCCATATAAGAGACAGAAACTCGAGCCATACTTCAGAAGTAGCTCCTAGAAGATGATATCCAAATCCTGACTAAACCTGGGTGTTTTCTCCCTGAGAACCTGGGGGGAACGGAAGAAAAGAGGCGAAACAAACTAGGTCAGACATACGTCTGGTGAGTCCAGTAACTTTTAGCCAGTAAATAAATAATGGTAAACATGACAGGCATACAAAGTGGATAAGAGGATTCATGGTACAAATGGCAGGTATAACAGGACAAATAAGGTAAGATGTATGGATGCTTCACTACAAACTACTCTGCATTGTTACTAGTAAAATCAAGATAGGATGATCCCTTCCATTAACCATCATAACGATAACGATTGTGGTAGTTTCGTGTACTCCTAGCCGCTGTCATAGGTGTCGCCTGCTCCTATCTCAACTAGTCGTACCCACTACCCTCCTACTATAAATTGGTAGACTTAGGGCATACGTCCGAGTATACCCTAACCACTACCCCAATCGATCGGCTCCCTACTCTGTAGATACCCTGTGCTGGTCCCACAACTAGGGGGTATCACTTCCCTAAAGTGGCAACCCAAGGTGTGCACAGTTATACCTACCGGTGTAACGGTCGTCTTGTCCCCCACTGCCCAGCCCATGCACGCACATGTCCCCGGTCGGTTTGCGCCGCCCACACCATCCGTCTCGTTTTGGATCTCTTACAATCAATCAGTAAGCGTGCCCCTTCTCCGCCTAGTACAGAATTCTTTACTTTGATACCCTCCGGGTTACTGACTGAAATGGGTCCCACACAACATGATACAAGCTCTCCCCTATGTCTTGTATCCCCACTAGGTTTCCTACTGACTATGTATACCCTAAGGTGTCTTTAATAACATAGCCCTTAATCAGTTATCCGTACCTATAGGTGTCTTTAATACATAACCCCTATTCTACCTATCGGTTATGTGTACCTATAGGTGTCTTTAATACATAACTCTATCTATTCCCATTAGTTATGCGTACCCCTAAGGGTGTCTTTAATACATAACTTTACTATTCTGCCCCGATTATGTATACCATTAGGTGTCTTTAACTACATAACCCTTTTTATCCGGTTAAGTTTGCGGGCCTATATATATTAATATTACCCACCTACCCTTCAGTTGTACTTAACCCTCCCACTGATTTAATCCTATTTATTTAATGGTTAAGTTTGTGGGCCTATATATATTAATCTTACCCACCTACCCATCAGTTATACTTAACCCACCCACTGAGTTAATCCTGTTTATTTAATGGTTAAGTTTGTGGGCCTATATATACTAATATTACCCACCTACCCATCAGTTGTACTTAACCCACCCACTGATTTAATCCTGTTTATTTAATGGTTAAGTTTGTGGGCCTATATATACTAATATTACCCACCTACCCATCAGTTGTACTTAACCCACCCACTATCCAATTTATTTTACTTAACCCTAACTTATGTCTATCATCATACAGTCCACATGTATTAAGTTAGGTTAAGTAGTCTTTTCTTATTACCATGTCCAATTATGCTTATATTGGGCTAGACCTCCCACATTAGGCCTACAACATGCAGACGCTGGATATGCCGGTCGGGTCCGGGCAGTTTTATTCCACAGTTGGGTCTAACCTCGTGTCTTAGCCCGAGTCGTATTCACACACTTGGACCTCTCACATTAGGTTCAACATTAGTGGCTGCTGGATACGCCAGTCGGGTCCGGGCAGACTTCCACCACTAATGTAACCTAACCTCGTGTCACAAGTGTTAATTAAATTTTCAGACTTTAATTGCTTAAACATTCCTCTTTTGATTAATTAAGTTAATTAATGAATCCTTTCCTTTTTATAGGTGTCAATACCTATCTTATTAACAATTTGAATTTCCTATCCATAAATGGTCATATTCAAATTATACCATTTTTACTCAACTTTACCTATGTCATAATAGGAAATTATTTATACGATATTCAAATTATATCATTTTTACTCAACTTTACCTATGTCATAATAGGTAATTATTTATATGTTTCCCTACTAGAATCATGTGCCCTATTTACATAAACACTATGTAAATTGTGCCTATTACAAATTCCCCTTTTCCCCGTTTCTTAACTAGCGTAACCGTTTACGTTTTTGGCGTCATCGAGGCTACAAAGTAGCCTCGCCATAACAATAAAATAAAGGGAATGACAAGGTGATCGTTTTCAGTACAATTTTTGGCATAAGCATGACAACTAGGGAAAATGACATGATAACTTCACATATAATTATGATTCACCACATAATTAACAACTTGCATAGATTCATGGATTTCAACATAACAACTTGCATAGGTTCATGATAACAACATAATTAACACCTCACATAGGTTCATGATTCACAACATAGCAACTT
The DNA here is from genome assembly GCA_030737875.1 of Allium sativum. Taxonomy (NCBI): domain Eukaryota; kingdom Viridiplantae; phylum Streptophyta; class Magnoliopsida; order Asparagales; family Amaryllidaceae; genus Allium; species Allium sativum. Next base: position 531,877,061 of record CM060913.1, on the reverse strand, counting down.
GCATAGGTGACTTGCATAGGTTCATGATTCACAACATAACAACTAGCATAGGTTCATGAATTCATCACACAATAACTTGCATAGGTAACTTGCATGATCTCATAACAATTTGCATAGATTCATGATAACAACTTGCATAGATTCATGATAACAACTTGCATAGATTCATGATAACGACTTGCATAGATTCATAATAACAACTTGCATAGATTCATGATAATGACTTGCATAGATTCATGATAACGACTTGCATAGATTCATGAATTCATCACACAATAACTTACATAATTTCATGTTCCACAACAATAATAAACTTGCATAACTACAAACAACATATACCCAATTCATAGTCTACCACGATTCACTTTTATTTATTTAAACCTAAAAGTGACTAGAACTCACCGAAAAAGGGGTCTTGAGTTCTGGGATCTGAATTCTGTAATTGATTTGCGTTCCCTTGTTGTAGACAATTTCGTTGTTGTAGTTTTAGGCTTGATTTGATTTGAATTGAGTTGTTGTCTTTAATTTTCTTCTAGTTGGTGGCGGCTACTCTAGGGTTTGGAGTGACAACATGACGGCCATTGATCTAATTTTGATTTGATTCTAGGGTTTGAGTCTACACATGTTTATATAGAATTTCAATTTAATTATAGCCATCCGATGAACTTAGGGTTAATCAAAACCACTCAGTCCAGATTAGAACTATCCAGAAACCCTAATGACTCAGTAACTAGTCAGAAATGACTCAGCACTGACTCACTGTTCGAATCAGAGCCTCAGAAATCTGTGTAGGTTTCCTGCTCGACCTGGGCGCACTTGCCAAGTGCGCCAGTGCAACTTTGCATTGGCGCACTTCCCAAGTGTGCCAGTGCAATTTTGTTCTGGCGCACTTCCCAAGTGCGCCAGTGCATTCTGGCCCGTTTCTGGTTTTTCTGCCTAACTTCGTTCATCCATATCTTCTTCATACGGTATCCGTTTTACGCAAACTCGGACTCTATCTCAACCAGAATTCTGAGACGAACAAAATGGCGTAACCCATTTCCCTTAATTCCCACATTTGAAATTAAGTATTCTTTAATTCGTTAACATTAATATTAAAATTACGGGGTGTTACAAATTAGGACTGACATTCTCATGGAAGTAAATCAACTCAAATGAAATGTTCGATGAAATGCAATTAGTAACTTAAAGGATGTTTGGGATCACCATCCTCTAAGGATCCGTCAAACTAATACCATATAGTATAATACACTATATACAATAATGTCTATCAGTAAAGTAAAATATCAAAATAGCGTAAGCGGGATTACCATGATTACCCTTACATCGTTTATATATTCCCATAGTATATATAGTACCGTAATTCCTCCGTAAACTGGAGGTTGATCAGAGGGAACTCCATATAAAAGGTACAAAACATAGTCGTAGTGGGATCGTATAAGGCATGTGACAAGGCACGCAAGGAATGCCAGGGTGGATTTACCGAGAGCCGGACTGGTGGTAACACATAACAGCTACTACCACCCACCTCGATACACACTCCCATAATCAAAAGGGCCCAAATCGAACCTCAACAGTAATAGAATAATATCAAAGAAGTGTGCTCGATAAGAGGTATGACCTCACTTGGTCCGTGCATAGCTCTTGTTTTAGCCACGTTAAGCTGACTCAAGGTAGTCAGCGTCTTGTAATTAATATGAAATAAAATAAAATTGAGTCGTTCGCCAAATCATCCCCTTCATTCTGGAACTCCACCACGTATACAGTTGTTAAAGTGGTTTTCGGTATTGGTAGAGAGTATGACAACATCCGATTCCGGTCACTTTAACAACCAAACGTTTAGATTTTTCACACCGTGGCCATTATTTTATAAATCACTTTATAAAATCATTTACACGAAAGCTCATATTCGAATTTGAACTCAAAATTTAATATCTATTTTCGAATATATTTAATTTTGAAAACAACTCATTTATATCGCTTAATCACATTGATTTCGAAAATATTCACATAACAACTTTCAATTCAAAACGACTTACATTAGAAAAACTTATCTTAAAGGTCGAAGTTATCATTTAAATCAAAACAAAAATATCTAACTTCGAGAATATTTTGATTTGATTTATATTTGTCAAAAAACCGAGTTCAAACAAGTCCATTGATTCAAATTTTTTTTTACATTATAAATAATTCGCTTAAGTCAGTTCAAAATTTTCACTATCTCGGTATAAATTCAATATATACCATCCATTTCAAAACTAACGATTTCAACTGAACAAATAATATCGTAAAAATTCAAATAACTCATATAATTTAGTTTTCCTTTATAAGTTTTGATTGAGTAGATTCGAAATTCCAATACTTAAGTTCAAATTTAGTTTATAAAATTCAAAACGAATCTCATAAACCAAATCGTATCACATTTTATAATTTAAGTCGTTACAATTCAAAATCGTTACTTATAAATTCGATTTAACTCATTTGTTAAATTCAAATCAAACGATTCATAAAACTAATTCCATAAAAATTATCATGTTCATTCTATGTCAATTTTATATTCAAAACTAACCGCAATTCAAGATCGTTTCTTATAAAAGTTCAAAACCAAATTCAAATTCGTATTCGGTTGATTTATAATCAAATTCATTCCTTAAATTTGGAAATTCAATTTCAAAACAAAATCACAATTCAAGTTCAACTCTTATAAGTTCAACCCAATTCGAGTTCAAATTCATTTCATTTTCACTTAATTCAAATTCATCTCTACAAAAGTTTGTATCAATTTGAATCCATAACTTAATATGAGTTCATTTTTTATTCAAATGTTGTTATATTTATTTACATCTTTAAACTTCGAATTTAAAATCGCAAAATCTAACTTATCCATCTAGAGTGTATTATTAAAGTTTAAAAATATATATAAAAAAATTAAATTTTGGAAATAGATATGTATATATAAGTTTATTAAAAAATCTAAAATTAATTAGAAGATAGATTATAAACATATATAATAATAAAATAATATATATAATAAGTTTAAAATAATTAATAATAATAATATAAAAGTAAAAAATATTTACATAATTGAATTATATTGTTTAAAATAAATATATTATAAGTAAAACTTAAATAAGCATTAAATCTATATTACTTATAAAAATCATTTTAAAACATATAATTCAAAATTATAAAAATTTAAGTTTAAAATATTTAAGATATAAATATTTAAAAATATAAAATCTTAAGTTATTATTTTAAAATCAAATTCCAAAAATCAAAATACTTCGAAAATACGACCAATGATGTCCGTATATAGTTTTCTACCCTATGGTCAAGTGATACAGATGTTTATAATTTCAACCCACGATTTATAAAATTTCTACGGGTCTATCATTTCAACCCGCGATCCCAAATTCAGTAAAATCGTTCAGGTCTACCATTTCAACCCATAATGATTTTTCTCTATTCTAGTGTTCGTTCGGGTATGTATCATTTCAACCCTTAGTGATTTTTCCTAAACTAGGGGTATCAACAATCACAAACAACAATCACTGCATATATATCATCAGTGCAACTACGTGTCATATGAATATATCGTGTCGCATATGAAATGTGCATATATGTATCAAATCAAACAATTTCTATCAGCAATCCTATATATTTCATATAACAGTTCATTATTGATCAAACATCCATGAAAAATGTAAGTCAGGTGTGAGATAAACTCACCTTTTGAGGCATAGATTGGAAACAACAAACGAATTTGATACTGAATTGAAACAGCGACTTCAAGGCACGATCCAGAAGATTCAAGTAGATGATCGCTCAGTATTATTTTATTTTAATAGGAAGGGGTTGGGGAAATTTCTCGACAAATTGGTACAATTATCGGATATTGGAATGGTTTTTGAGCTCAACGCCACACAAATACATACCCAAAATAACACAACACAAATTTGATTCAACAAAATTAACACAATACTTCTTTATAATTTTTATATAAATATTTCTATATTTGTAAACACACAGTAAAACTCATATATTTAAAATCACACACACCAAATAAAATACACACAATCACCATATAAATTATACGCTAAAATAAGGTATATATGCACATGTGTGTGTATACATTCACACACACACACACACACACACACATATATATATATATATATATATATATATATAACACAACGACTTGAAAACACTGTCACAACTCTCCACCTACTCACGCGAATACACAACACTAAATATACACCACATATATGCACAAACACAGACTTACTAACCCACAAAAACGCTGCACATAGATCACTCATGCCAACACCATGAAACACACACTAATCCATACTCACACACACACACGAGCATGCAGAGGCTTCAGCGGAAGGCGGAGATGGGTTCGGCATGGCAGCAGGAGGGGTTTGGGATTCAGGCGACGGCTTCCAGGCGATCTGGAGGGGAGACGAGGTCAGAGTGGAGTGGGGCAATCAGTGCTGAGCGCGATTCATGGAGGAGGCGTAGGCTTCAAGTCTGAACGAAGCAGGGTGGAGCAGGTGACGTGGGAAGGTCAGGGAGGAGGCACAGCTTTCTGGAGAAACTTATGTGGCTCAGGGGCTTGGCAGTAGCTTTAAGGTGGAGAGGGGAACGATGGGCGAAGGGCGCAGGTCGGTATTGATGTAGGAGTCGACGCGGTTGGTCAGGTGATGGAAGGCCAGTGGGAAAATGAGGGCGGTGTGGGGTAGAGGCTTGGCGGACGAGGAGATCGCGAGTGGTGAGGGAGATGCGCGCGAGGGGGCTGAGTGATTGCGGTGAGAAATTAACGGGCGGAAGAGGTGCGAATGGACGTGGATGTTTTATATTCCATGAAGAGAAAGAGAATGAACTGAGATCTGAAGTGGTGGAATATTTCAAAGAAGAAGTATGGGAAAGGTAATAAAGCGTACTATAACTCTTTTTATTATTATTTATGTTCATGAGTCAGTGTCCTCGGGAGTAGCCATGGCCTTTGGAAATAATCAAACTTTTGAACGGATATTTTAAAAAGGAGTGAATGGTTATTTTAATTAAAAGGAATGAAAGGTTATCTTATCCACGTTTTCAAATTTTAAAGAGGCACAGAACGGTTTTGAAAACAGAATGTATGTATATATATAACGAATAGTGTATATATATAACAAACGGTTTTCTTTTAAAATACATGTAACAAAATATATATTTAACGAACGTTTGAATATAGAAAACGAACAGACATTTGCAAATAAAATGAACGGTTTGGAATACCATAGAAATGAATTCGACAAATAGCAGATCAATACGAGAAATATATTGAAATTAAACTAAGGATATATTTTATCAATATTGCAAACGAAATATATAATAATACAAATTTAATATTTAAATAAAAATCTTAAGAAATAAATTCAGATTCAAATAAGTAAACTCCATAAAATAAACTAAATAAAAAAGATTTGAAAATAGCAAATATTAATTTGCAAAAAAAAAAAAAAAAAAAAATTAATCAACAAAATACCAAGATAGATTTAGTTTTAAATCATAAAATCAAAATTGTTATCTTAATAAAATACAACGACTGAGTTTTAAATGAATAAAAATAAAATAGAAATCAAAATTTAAATTAAATAATTAAATAAAATAACACTAAAAATTGGGGTTGTTACAACCGCCTGGCGGCTGAAAGGCCCAATGAATCTATGTTTGGTTAGGCTTTTCTAGGGGAATACATTTAAATATATAGCCAGGATTACATCTAAATAATCTAACGACCAACGCTTACACAAGCGACTATATATAGGCCCTCAAACCTCACAACTACCCTAGTCACTCTCTTTATCCCCACCTCCGTATCATCCTTCTGTCATTGCAGATTTCTAGAAAGGTTTGGAATTTCTTTTCTATACCTCTAACCTCCATTCTTATCTTTTCTCTAATCTAAACTTATATATAGATTTTAGTACAAATTCTGGAATTTAGTTTTATATATGCATAAGATTTTAAATATGATATATATATATATATATATATATATATATATATATTAGAAGGATTGGAGCACGTTTATCACGAAGGCTGCATCCAGATTTGAATCTACAACAAGAATTCTATTGTTCTTCCTTTTAGATCTATGAGTGGAATATTCTGTTTCTCAGGCATATTCTATTTTTTTCTGAAAGGCAAGTAAAATGTTATTCTCACTAAAATTAATTACAAAAAATAACAAGATATCAACATAGAATGTACTATAGCTATACAACAATCCCTTAACTCACAACCATACAGTATTGAGAAGAAAAAAACCAGTACAAAATCAAATCCAAAAAAAACTCAATACTTCAAGTTACAGTCTCTTCAGGCATTTGCACAGAAAAATGTAACGAGTTTCCGCAATTAAAATTTGCCAATCCAAAGCACTTCCATACAAATCTATCCTGCATGTTAGAACTACAGTAGATAATCACAAATGAAGCAGCTTTACACCTTAGAAGCCTCAAGCCATAAGAACAACACCGAATGCCAACCATTTGGAGCTGCTTCAATCTTCAAAGAAAGCAATATACTGATCTGTAAACTATTTGCCAAACTCACCATTACTCTAAACTGCTTGCCATGAAAACTTTCAACTTGCATACCATGAAATTTTTTCTGTAAGCTACTTGCCAAGCTGCTAGCCATGGAAAATTGTTGTATACTACTGTAAACTACTTACCAAACTGCTTGCCATGAACATCCATGAAAAATAGCTTGCCAAACTCATCTTAAACTGTAAACCAGCAGCATACTTCAATAGTGAAAACATTCAGATCAAATAAACATCACTCTAAACTGGATTCCTCCTAGTATGTCTTGAAAGGAACTTCATTGATTTTGGCAAAAAATCTTCGAGCCCATAATCTATCCCTTCATCCAAATCATCTACACAAGCTACAGCTGCTTTCTTCTTATCTCGCCTCTTACTATTCTTAGAAATCTTGGCTGAAGAGTTAGTAATTTCAGCTGAAGGAGGCTCTTGATCATCTTCTTCAGCCTGGAATTTTCCTTTAAGTCTAGTTGATGATGTCGAAACACTCAGAGTAAAAGTACAACCAGGAATAGAGACTGATGATGGGGGCACAATTAGGTGAGAGGAAGTTTTAAATGAGAATAAGGAGAGGCCGAATTCACATCAGGAAATGTTAATCATGAACCAATAACAGGCTTCAAGTTAGCATATGTGGAAGACTGGCCAGAATTTGAAGGTGCTACTGAACTGCTTGCTATGTTACACACAGTGCTACTAGTTGAATATCTCACTGTTTGAGTAGAGGATGTCAAACTGCTCCCTGAGCAATTTGTAGAGGATGGTGCCTTAGAGCTAAAAGAAGACGAGCAAGACATGGTAATATTTGAAGATGTACCTGAAGAGGAAACTAAGTTGATAGTGTTGTTCAAGCCAGAAGATGAACTTGATGCAACAACTGATGATGAGCCCATTCCAGAAATTCCAGCAGAGTTATGAGTATTGTCCAAATTAACAGTAACTTCATCAAACAAATTACCAACTAAAGAATCATCATCATTAATTAAAGACTTAGCGTTATCCACTTTGGACCTAGCCTCCAAAGGAACCCCAATATTCATATCAAATTTTTCACCACCAACCGCTTCTTGAGTAATGCAATCATTTAATCCAGTCTCAATACCTCCATTTTTCTCCATATTACCAGTTTCCATTCAAATTGATTAGTATTTACATTGGCAGCAACACCAACATTATCTACATTATCTTTATTAACATCCTTTTTCCTCCAAATTTGTTTTTTCTTCGTATTAACAGCAGTCCACTTATTTTGATTTACATCTGCATGAATATTCTGTTTTACCTTACCAGTATGTAGATATTCATCTACATGATAATCCTCTATACCAACATTAAACTAATAATCATTTTCCATATTATTCTTAGTATTTAATTCACAAAATGGAGTATCATGACCAAAAATCTTGCAAGTAGTACAAATCTTAGGTCTCCAATCATATACAATTTTCACTGAAGGACAATTATCTCCTAATCCATCAATTTCAATAGCATCTGGAAGCTCAAAATCAGGAGACACCTCTACTAATGCCTTTGCATATCTAAATTTGTTTAATCTTTTAGTACTAGTGTCATAATAGATTAGCCTACCAGCATGATTTACAAGCCAGATAATACCTATCAGTGTCCAAAGCATCATTGGAATTTTGTACAAATGTACCCAAACTGGTACTTTTTTGACCTGTGCGTGCAACCAATTGTTGGATCCCATATCATAATGATAAACATTCTTCCCCAAATAAAAATTGGGTCAGAATAGAGAATTTTCCTCGATCAGAGTCATTAGAGAAATTGAAATAAAAATGAAAACCATCTGATTTTATGTCAACCTCACCGCTTAATCTTCAGTGTTTTTTTAAGTAATTAGTTACAGCCAGATAAGATAGTGTACCGTCAAAAAAGAAGCCAACTAAGAAATTACTCCAATATTTGAGTCCTTCATTCTTGACCAGATTTGGAATTAGTTTCTTCATACCATCTCTAGCAAAATCAAATTGAACAGGTTGATAGGATCCAACATTACGAGGAAAAGCTGTTAAAAGAGAAGCATAATCCGATTTCACGAAAGTAGGAAAAGAAGCCTTGGATGAATTAAAAGCCGCTGAATTCGACAAGTTGATATCAGGAAGGTTATCTTGCATTGAAAAGGAATTGACGTTAGAAGGAGTTGGATCTGAGGTTTTAGAAGGTGAGGGGCGCGATGGAAGACGAGGGAAGGATGAATCGAAGGCGAAAGAGGAGGATGGAGAAGAAAAGGAGGTTGTCGTTGCCGCCATTAACAAAGGTCATGAAAGCTATTAGCATATTCTATTTTTTAATAGATTAACATGTTAATATCTATGCCTAAGTGGATTTGGAAAACGGTAACATCAATACAAAAAAACCCCAAATTTTCTATTCTATGCTTTGCATAAGAATTGTCAATTTATTGGGTTTGTGCGTTTGGATCTTAATATTGAATTGAGAATACAAAGGGGTATTATGTTTCTACTTTATGTGATTCACCTGTATGCAAATATTTGATTGTAACCTAAAAGGGTTCAAATTTGTTTGTTCCATGATTTGATTAGATTTGGGTTATATTTTGAATCCAAACGTATTCATACTTGAAATATATCAAACATAAACGTTTTTATGTGCAATACACCAAAAAGTGGTAAACTAGATAAAGTGGAGCTTGTAAATATACATGTTTATATTTATGAATGTATGTGTATATGTGTATATTATACTCTATTCTTGATCCATTACTAAAATCATTCCAATAAGCCTAGGATGCAAGTTGAAATTTGTATGTATGTGTATTTTCCATTCACTGATATCTGTTATTATGTTATTATTCCATCATGCCTAAAATGCAGCGGTCAAAATATGGCTTATATACCTAAATTTAGGACAAGTTGACAATTTTTATCTCGTTAGAACGTTCTCTCGTTCAGATGAACATTAGCGTTATTTATGCGTCATAATTATTATACTTATATAGCATAATCAACGTAATTAACGTAATAAATGCATTTAGGATAGAATTCGAATTTCAAATGTCCCCACATATATATTGATTGCATGTGCGTGTATAGAATGACTTTACTTATATAAATAGTGACACACAGACACGAGGTTAGTTGCCATTTGTGGTAGAAGCCTGCTTGGAACTACCCGTCATATCTAGCATCTACAGGTATATGGTTTAATGTGAGGGGTCTAGTGTACATATATAAGTCTATTGTGTGTGCAAGTAGACAAATTTACTACACCTTGAGAAGGTCTTAAGTGGCTGACTCTCTTCTTATCTAATTTGGTTTTAAGTGGTTAGGACTAGGATCCCCTCGGAAGGTTTATTCCTTGGAGAGGAACCAAGGTCATGGAACCCACCCTTATTACATTTAACGTAGGTATATAGGTCCTCCTTCTCTAAAAGTGGTTAGTCATAAGCATTAACGGAGTAGGTAGTTCAGGGGGGATGTCTACTTTCTCTAAAAGCTTATAGGGGCTCAACTAGGGACATGATTGGTAGTATATAAAAGATATGTGGCCATTGCATGCTCACCAACTGTCTAAGGGAAGTCTTAAGAAACATAAGCGTTCTACGTAATATCAGTTGAGTAGTAACATTCGCAATACTACTTCTCATATTAAAATAGAGAGTATAGACTTGAGAACGTTGACGTTTTACGACGGGGTCTTAAGAGGCTAGGGTCCGCCTTAAGGTTATAAGCGATTATAAAAATCCACCTTTAATAGGGCCATAAGTGACCAAGAATGCCCACGTCGTTGGGTCTTTATCCTAAAAACACTAATGAGTGATTGACTTGGATATCCACCTCATTGGTTAAATACTTGGTATTTGTGCGAATGATTGTGTGTTGCTAGGACACACCTTGACATATGTAACTTGCTAAAATATAGGGTATGGACTTTAAGTAAATACCATATTTCAATCTCACAGAACCTTATGTTCTGACCCCTCTCCTTAACATATCTAACAGGTCAGTTGGTGGGGGTAATCCATGGACGGAATAAGGATGCCGACTAAAGACGAAGACATAGATGTTATGTTTTTATTATTGCTGTACTTCTTATGGAAAGATGTTATGTTTTTATTATTACTGTACTTCTTATGGAAGCCTTTGAGAACGAATCTGTTGATGTACCTATGGAACAAATGTAATCATGACTGTTGTGTTGGAATTCTGAGATTTTGAATAAAGTGGTACATTTTATTTCAGTATTATATTTTCTCTTTCTGCTGTGTGAAATTTCAATCGAAATGTATATATTATCTATGCAAATGTAATTCCTTACCGACTACCCATTTAGAATGGTCCTAAGTTTCGATGGGCCTTTTCTAGGTCGAAATTTAAGCCCATTCTGGGCGCATTGTTGCACAGGGCTCGCTCCTGCACTTGAATACCTTCCTAGAGACTCACTCCAGCTTCGAATTGACCGCTTCCAACACTTTTACAACATGGGGTAAGCTTCCACGTGGCCACACCAGGCTGGGCCGGGCTTTATCCCATGTTTTGGAAATTTCCTTTACTCTTTCTACACTCCCAGGTAAAGCGCCACGTGTCCTAGTCGACTCAAGAACTGTAGCATCTATAAATGGCCAGCCAAGGCTACAAAAAGGACTTTTGGCCAATCTCTTGTCATTTTATTAAGTGTTATTGCATTGTACTCAATTTTAGCCATTAAACCACCATTTGTACTCAAAATTTATAGATAATCAAGAGATTATAAAGTGGATGTAGGATCGTTAACGCCGAACCACCATAAATTTGCATGTGATTGCATTTTCACTCATTTCCATTTATATTTTTTCATTTTATTCTCTACATCATCTCAATTTGGGTGTCATTGCCACTTTTTGGTGTCAACACTTTGGTGCTTTCATTGAGAATACTTAATTTTCAACGTTTGATGGTTTTGATCAACTTTTGGATCTCTAAGTCCAAGACAAAATCCTAATTTTCGTCATTTTCAACAGGAATGGTTTCCAAGACATTCACACACGCCTCTGGAAAACACCCTCAACAACCAAATCTTACCTTGCCAGCAGATGTTGCCACTACCCTTGTGGGATCTAAATTAACTCTAGAGGTAGGCGGGGTGAATAGGGTTTATTGCAGTTTTTCGCTGAGTAATAAATAATAGCAGCACAAATAATAATCAGAGTAAGTGCGAAAAAAGAAACAACAAAGAATTTATCCAGCTTCGGCAAAACCCTGCCTAGTACTGCATTCCCCAAGGTTTCTACTAGGTATTAAAACAATCTCTACGCGTACAATCCCCTGTAAACTAGCGACACCTGCTCCCAACTGTTCTAATCCAATGCTCAAAACCATGTACCGATCTCAATCCCATAGATCATATTTTTCCCTAACTACAAAACCCTGTACGTAGAATCCTTAGTTTAGAAAACTATAGAATGGTTGTGAAAGGAAAAAACAATAAAAACATAAAGTTAAACTTTAAACCCCAAAACCCTTATGTTTGAACTAAGTTAAACATAAACTAAGCCGAACCCTTTTCTTTTGCTTTGTCACTCGAAATCAATGGCTGCCTTCTTTCCTTTCTAATGGGTGTCAAATGAAAATTAGGATTTAAAATTCTTCTTTAACTCGTGGCTTGCTTCAGTTAATTTGTTGGGCGTTCTTGATTGATTAAACGCTGCTCCTCTTCCCACGATTTGAATTGCAAACACGCTCTTGATCGTAACCCTAAATTGTAGGTGCTCTGATTTTATTTCTTTTATTGCTTGAGTTGTTCGCTTAGTTTCAATGCTAATGGCCTGTGATGATAGATGTATAAATAGAGTGCGCGAAAACCCAAATTGCTCTGATTTCCCCTATTGATTTGGTCGTGTGATATTTGATTGTTGAAATTTTCCAACTTACTGAAAATAAATCTTGCGTATATTTGGTGATTTCTGGAATTTCTGAATTGTTCTTGCCAAATATATTCATTTGCTGAAGATAAAAAATTGCGTTCTCTTTAAGATGCTAAAATTGTAGTTTTGAAATTCTCTACTGGTTCATCACATATTTTGACATTTGAAAATTTTCCTGAAATAAAAAACTTGACCCGTTTTCTGATTTGAGACTTTCAGGCATTTAATATTAAGGAAGAAACTTTCTTCCTTTATTCATTCAAACATTTAATGTTGCACTTGATTCTTTCTCTTGATACTGCACATGCACAGATGAACAGATTCTACACTTTATGTGACGACCTACTTTTTCTGTATAGTTTGAGCCAACATCTAACAACCCATGTCAACTCCAATTACACAGAAAGGCAGATAGTTAATAGAAAGAAATTAGAGGGTGAGAAGAGAAAGAAAAATACTAGAATAGAAGAATAAGAAGTTCAGAGTCTCACAATGGAATGGACAAAATATAATATATCAATAATACTTTATTCAAAAGAAGACTGTATTCATAATGATTACAATATTAGGGTACAACACAGATCAATACAACTCACGCAACGGAAATACTTATTACTATAAAATATGGAATTAGGTATCGACTCTAGCTCCTCTCTTGAAGCCCAAGTGGAACCTAACCTGATAATATACCTGGTCTGACCCAAGCACATTTGAAGCAAAGCAAAATTCACATGAATCAGTCTAGAATACTTTCAGTGATAAATTCATAACACAACAATTTGCTTAACTTTAGAAAATCATTTGAAAGAAAAGGATAATCGTAAGACCGACTCACACATAAACACAAACAATCTTTACCTTACTAGAACCCAAAATATTTTTGATATCAAAAATCCAATGATATTTTAATAATGTCTATCAATTCACAAATAAATAACCATATGGTAGAACGCTTGCATCTCACGCTCTACATACTTTTAGTTTATAATCAAAAACCGCATGGCGCTTACTGGAGATTGGATTTCCAACTATGACAAGGTATGGGACCACCATTCGACAATGCACCTCTAGAGAGCAATGCACTAGGGTTTACAAGAACATCTTGTAACTCGGCCACACAAGACCAATTCAACTTGAGTGTACCGAATATATTGTCACCTTATGGTTGGCTAACCAACGTATTTCCCGGGAGATACAGAAACAAAAGAAGAACAACAATGAAATTTCTTTAGATGGTGACAATACATCATGTTGGGAATGACCCACTTAGCCATACTGCTTTCCCAATTTCTGTCATTTCCCGGTTGATGAGGCTTGAGGTCACGATTTACCTTTAAGAGAACATCTCAATACTTTGAATGCCACATCGTTAGATCCGTTAAATCACTAATTGACGTCCACAAATATACCTTAGGTGTTAAGATAAGAAAACTTCTCTGCCACCAAACTTGGTATATTTATAAAAAATCAACATACATGACTCTTAGGAAATACTCTATCATACATTTGTTAAAACAAGTCATCCAGGAACAGGATGGACCGAAGACACCCTACTACCACATCCTAGAAATCACCCAAAGGATACCAGCAAGTAGTCCTTGTAACCCGTAGATTTCAGTCATGACAATAACTTTGCCGAAATGTCTATAGGGATCAGCTAGAGAAATTCAACAAGTAGTTCTTCTGCTCATGAAGATTTACAGTCTTCATTGCTCCATCTTTATATGTATCCCTGCAAATTAGTTTCAAATACAATGTTGGTTCGAAGTGGTTTTGGGTCTGGTTCCCATCTCGGTCTCTTTGAATCAACACGTCAAAGGTCCAATAAGATGTTTCATCGATAGTCGGGCTTTTAACTATCAATTACAAATAGTATGGTTAAGTATATTGGCAGCTTAGACCTTTTATTTTTCTTCAAATTATTCTTTAAACCTATTATCGATCACTTCATCGATTTAACAACAATTTCATTCATTTATCTTAACAAAACATCCTTTGCTTCCGTTACTCAGAATAATAAATTTAGTCTTAATTTTTAAGAATAACATGTTTTCCAAAAACCCTTTCTCTGCAATATTTTATAAGATCTCTTTTTATTTCCTTAATCTGGAAATATCGCTATACATTATAAACTAAATTTCTAAACATTCAGAATAATGTCAAATGACACATTCATTTGTATATACCCAAAACGACTTTGTCAAACTTCGAATTTTGAAGATTATGCTTTAAAACTTATGTAAAAATATAATTTAATTTCAAATATTATTTTCCTAATCCAAAATAATTCTTTTCCATTTCTTTGGAAATACCATTTTCATTTACTCAATATTCCAAAACATATCCTTTCTTGAAAGATAGTGTTATACATCTTATCAAATGTTTTAAATATAATTAACACTTCAACTTGATCGAACAAATGTTGAATTAAACATTGTTTTACTCTTAAAATCGAACCGTTTATGTAACATTCCGTATTTTTGGTAGTCAAGTACTTAATATATTTTATTTTATTAAATGTTTATTTGGAATTATAATGGATTTATAATAATAAATTCATTTATTAAACGACGTTTGAATGTATAGTTTATATATAATTATAAATAGAGCTCATAACGTCGTAGTAGTTCGTAATATTGAGTTTTTGAACTTTAATTGAAAATACCAGATCCGATATAAGTCGAATTTCGATGAAATAAGGAACATTTGAATCTATGGGACAATAATTTTATAATGAAAGAGGAAAATCAAAATTTTAGCTTACAGAGTGTGTATTATGTCTAAATTAAATTTTCAAATAGTCGCTATGGAATCATTATAAAATATAACGATTTATTAAATAATTAAAAAGAAGTTTTATATAAATTGAATATCACGTTAACCCGAATTTCTGAATATTAAGTTATAATTCTATATTGGTTACATTTAAAACTCTATATTATTTCATTTGGATATATATATGATAATTTATTATTATCGAATTTAATTATTTTGGAATTAAATTATATTTTATCGATATTATATAAGCCTTTTAAATAGCCGTTTTTCAAATGACCGCCGTTTTTGATGAAACGAGTTTTATTGGAATACGTATAACTAATTATTGCTTGATTTTCAGTTTGGAGCCAATCAAAGTGTTTTTATTTGCATGTGCAATTTAAATGTGAACCGATAAATATACTGAAATTAAAATAGCGTAGTCGTGTAATCAGAGTCGGTTCTCAACAAAATTAATTTCATTGGATCCGGAACGTGGAGACATAGCAGGGCATGAATTTTTATTGCATTTGGAATTCGGGTATAGCGGTGCAAATGTAAACGGTAACATTAAATAGTAGTACAATAAAATTAACCGTATAAGAATAAAACTTACCCTATACTAATCAAAACCACATACAACCTACCCTACATTTTGCTGACCAATACATGCCACCTTCCCTAATATAGCCTATATTTCATTATATTGCCCATGCCTAACTAGAGCTGCCTACCTATTTTTTTCTGTGTGCCTCCAATCAATTTAATACATTCACATGCTTTCTGCCTAACGTGTCCTAATCTGATTTAAAACCCCTCACATGCCATCACATTCGAAAGCTATTCAGAGGCAAGCCAAATCAAAGTAAATAAAATACACAGCAACTACCCGAAAATATTATATGTACCAGCCTATATACTGAAACACAGCCACCCTATTATTTCAATTCGCATTAAACATTTTGTATAGCATAATCTTCCTCTCAACCTATGTTAAAGATTGTATACACATGCAAGCGTATCTTACAACACCTACCCTACTGCCAACCCATGCCAACTACCTGACGTTTTGCCTTCCCTTTTCCAACATGCAACAATTATACTTCTTTTCGAATTAAATAAGAGCACGCAATGTTCTTTTCAAATTAATGTTAACCACCTTTTTTGGCAAAAGCCGCCATGGGTCAAATCGAAGCCGTGCAATTGGCCAATTCAGACAAATCATGTTTCAGGAAGCCCAGTGGAAGCTCGGCCCGAAACAACCAAACATTGTCCCGAGCCAGTTCTTATTAGCTAATAATTCACTCCAGAAGAATCGCTCTCCCAGTCGATCGAATATCTCGCTCCCAAAAAAAGCGCATTGGCCAAAATATTTTGGACCAGCATGGAAATATTCAGCCGAGCTATTCAAATCCCAATCCGACTTTCAAGACTATAAAGGCGGTCAACCATACCCGGACAAAGCTCTACTTTTGATACATCTCACCATGGATGCCACGAAGGTCGCGGTTTCCAAAGATACTATTTATGAATAGTGGAATCAGTCTTCAGCCGCTTTTCTACCCAAAGGATGGACTTCACACGTCTAAGCTTTCACGAAAAGGCCGGGCCACGTCACAACAGCCCTGGCCACCTTCTCCACCTATAAATACCTCAAAGCTCAAAGCTCAATGCTCAAAGAGAAAAAAGAACTTTGGATTTTAACTTCTTTTGGAACTCTTTGGAAGGCCCCTTTTTTGGAGCCTCTGTTCTTCCCATAAGATTTCCAACTCTTACGGCTAACTCAAAAAATGGCCATCCTCTCTTCTTTCTTCAAAAAAAAAAAGAGAAAAAGCTTTGTACTTGTAATAAAAAAAAGATCAATACATATAAAGTGGACGTAGGCATAATATTTTGCCGAACTACTATAAAAATTCTGTGTGTGCTCCCCTTTTTCTTTACTTTTTCTGCATTTCATAATCATTATTCGTGTGCTCTCCACACGATTGGGGGTTGATTGTCACTGGTAACCAACTTTTGACGTTAACACTTTGGCGCGCCAAGTAGGGGGGACAACTTGCACCGACATTACCTTCGAGCTTCTACCTTTCTTAGTCCATGGCAAACAAAGGAAAGAAAGATACAACATCCTCTTGTCCCACGAATACCGATGCAACCGATACGAACGCTACAGAAGCAAGTCAGGAAGCTTTCTCTCATGAAGATGTGTCCCAATTTGTTACCCGGGATGACATGGACAAAATTATGGTTGAGTTCAGATACCATATGAAATCTCGGGGTAAACTCCTCGAACGACAGTAGCAGTTGATGGATGGGACTGAATGCTTCAACATCAATTCCTCCACCGACCGGGAGTGGGGCAACAACTGATCTTCGGTCTGCACAAAATCAGGCCACTGATCAAATTACACCTTTATTTCATCCTGATTCGGCTCCACCTCCCAACCAGTCACAACCAGGAGTATCGCTTCCAGCGACCAGTGCAACCGCAGCTCAGAACCTCAGGAGGCCCGCGATCAAGATCTAGGTCGTTTGACCACTCAGCCTCCACTCTTAGGATTAGCTCAACCTCCCATACCAGTCGACCGACTACCGGGCCCATCAGAATCAATGAAATTCCCATTACAACCCAGAATCTTACCGTAGACCAATCTAACCACTCTTCCCCTTCAACAAAGAGCTAGCATGGCCTTCCCTTCGAACCAGGGAAGCCGCTCTACCTTACCGGTCCTCACTGTGGTAGAAGAAAACGCTACCGTAGACCCTTCTAACCTCACTCCAACTGGGGGCAATCCCGAGCTTCGAACATCAGCCTAGACCCTCTGTCATGGGTACAACTCGATCCAATACTCATCAGGTTCAAGAGGGGCCATTCTACCTAGAACCACGTACCAGAGCTCATCCCACTCTCTCCTTCACTGAACTCTCGGAGGGCGAGCCCAGCCAACAGCCGCCCTTCCGAGAATGCTTTTGCCAGATCCTCGTATCGAAGCTCTTCCAAATGCAGAGATAAATTCATGGCTACGACTCCTCAGAGATGGAAGCCAGCTTGCAAGCATCATCCGATGTTTCACTCGGGGCACCTCTTCTCAGCAGGATATAGAAAATGTCCACCGCAGCCCCTAAACCAGAGAAATCAGAAACTCCCAAAACCCTCCAGACTTGAAATTCCCAGCTATCGAACCGTACAATGGTCGCACTGACCCGACTATCCACCACATGCGATACATGCGACATATGCAAGTACTCGACGCATCGACCAACGTCATAGATAAGTGTTTTCCAGTCTTTCTCACGGATATAGCCGACATGTGGCTTCAGCAGCTCACAATGGAGTCGATCAGCAGCTGGAACACGCTGGTCACCCTTTTCATCGAATAATTCATAGTACATATCTCTCAACAAAAGAGTGTTATGTTCCTACCTACCATCAAGCAGCGGTCAGGAGAGACACTCTAATCCTTCCACGAAAGGTTCAACGTGGCCGTAGCATCAATCGATCGACCCGAGTCGTTGATGGTACTCATGGTCGCGATTGCAGGAGTTCAGAACCGATCAGAATTCTCAATTTCTTTAACCAGAGACCCCCCAAGAATATAGATGATTTCTAATCCAAGGCCAAGCGATTCCTCTGACAAGAAGACACCAGCATTGAGATGGAGAGCCTCGAGGTCTTAGCCACCAAACAAGAAGGTCCATCCAACACCAACGACCAAAATAAAGGAATAGAAAAGGCCCCGAAGAAGGGAGAAAGCAATGTGCAACCTAGAAATGAAAACAAGTACGACCAGTATACCGAGCTCAATTCCTCTCTGCTCGATATCTACCTTGACATATGAGGGTCCCTACCTACTCTGAGACTACCTCGACGAGAACCAACCCAGATGGAGCTCGATTTCGGCAAACATTGCATATTCCACAACGTAGCTGGACATAGCACCAATGAATGCTGAGATCTGCGTGATCTCATTGAGGATCGAGTCATGCGAGGAGAGCTTCCCGAATATGTTAAGAAGCGCGCCCCGGCCTTTCCACCGCAATCTTCTGCCCAAGCTCCTCAAGTCGATCCTCCAGCTTCTAGAAACGGAAAGGACCCTGAGACTAGCACTCTCGGCATTATCATTAATTAGATTTTATTTGTCTTTTTCGATGTATATTCTTCAATAAAACAAACACTTTGATGTACACATGTATGGGGTTAGGATTTTTCTCCTACGCATGCTTTGGAATCAATTGTTGACCTCCTAGAATTTATTTTCTTTGTAATAATTCTTTATAAATTATGATTTTTCTTTTGTAAACATGGATCATGTTTGAGTGCTTTAAGCCGAGCATGGTTGATGCTCGCCCCCCTTCGAATGTGGTTAGCGCGAAAGCCCACCACTATATATGAAAACCTACTCCACCAGCTGAGTACGGTAAAAATTTGAAGCTAAGTATAAATTATACTCGCCCTCTTTTATAAATCACGAGTGTTTACTGCTCGCTGGACATATTGATCTAACATGAGTTGAGCATAAAAACACTTTCCATAAGCCGAGTATGGTTAATGCTCGCCTCCTCTGTAAGCCGAATATGGTTAATGCTCGCTAGTTAATGCTCGCCACCTCTGTAAGCCGAGTATGGTTAATGCTCGCCACCTGTGTAAGCCGAGTATGGTTATTTCTCGCCACCTCTGTAAGCCGGGTATGGTTAATACTCGCCACCTCTCGAAGCCAAGTGAAATAATTGCTCACCCATGAATCTAGGTCGGGAATGTTCAATACTCGACCCATCAGCCTTCTTCAGATCAAGAATGGCTTATCTTATCTTTGCAGGAACTAAATCTAACAAAGACGATGATCATCATCTCGGCCTTAATACGGTTCCCGATGGTTATCTGTTTTCTAGCCTTAATACTGTAACGGCCCGCAAATCCGTACTATCTGAGTTGACTAATAACACCACACATCCAACCCAAATCGCACAGAAATACGAATCATTATTAGAAAGAAGTTAGAGGATGAGAAATAAAAAGAAAGAAATATTAGAATAGAAGAAAAACGAAGAACACAAATCTCACAGCGGAACGAATAAAATATATTATAAAACATAACTTTTGAAATACAAATCAGTAACTTTATATACATACCATCATCAGAGCACAACAGTTATCCTTGGAACAGTTATAAACACCTGTTTCCAGATACAAACATGGTACACAACGGAATATATGATAGTCTATAGCCAACTGGTGAAGCCTACTGCTTCAAACTCCTCCAAGTGAATCTGTAAAATCCCGACTACTTAATTGCCCTTACAAATTTGGGCACCCAAGAGTTTAGGGAAAACAAACAAAATAAACTCTGGGTCAGTCATGGGAATGGTGTGAGTAAACTCCAACCATTTGTTTAACTTTCAGAATCCTTTCGAAAGAAAAGATAATAGTAAGACCAGCCCACACATAAACATGGACGGTTTTTACATTACTATAACCCAAAACACTTTGATACGAAAATCCAGTGATATTATAATAGTGTCTAAATCAAATAAATAACAATCCAGTAGAACGCTTGCATCTCACGCTCCATATATAACATAAAATCAAAAACGCAGGTGCTTATTGGAGATTGGATTTCCAACATGACAGGGTATGGAACCACCTTCCGATAGTGTATCTCAAGAGGGGAATACACCGGGTTCAACAAGAACATCTTGCAACCCGGCCCACACATGACCAACCACTCATTTTGCTTGAGTGTATCGAATGTATATCACCAACGGTTGGGATCAGCAACCATTTCCCGAAAAGGGACATCATCGATAGATTAAAGAAGTAAAAGGAATTTCTCCAGATAGTTGATTATACACCCTAATGGGAGCGACCCACATAGCCATGTTGCCTGCCCGATTTTTGTCATTTCCCGGTTGTTGAGGCCCGAGGCTACAATTTCTTATCATTCATTGATAGCACAATCACTTTGAATGCCACATTGTCAGATCCGTTAATCATTAATTGATTTACACAAATATATTCTGGATATTATGCTAAGAGAATAAATTATCTGCCACCATATATATATATCTATATAGACCAACATATGCGATCATTGGAAATACTCTGTCAGACATTCGTCCATACACTTCGTTCTGGGACTGAACGAAACCGAAGGCACAATTTCCATTCATAGAAAAAGCCCTTGCACTTTACTCCGTCTTCGATTATCTTCATATAATATAATTCGCAACGCTACAGCCAATACGGAGTGGTTCTCGGATAATAATCCAACCGGTCTCTCCATATTGACAACGATTATTGGCAAATACTTTGATAGTCGGTTATTTAACTATCGAAGAAAAACAAACATCCATTCAAAACATCAAACAATCACTGGGCCCGTTAATTAATATTTCATTAATCAAAACACTTCTTGATTTCCTTATCCATATTCATTAACATGATACTTTCGATAATCATCTTGGCCTCTTACGCTATTTGGAAGACATTTCCAAATATCAACTTCTTTTATTTTCTATATTTAGAAAATATCCTTTATTTGCAGTTGGAAAACATTCCAATTACTTATCTCTTTCACGACCATTTATTTCTATACTGAGGAAATATTTATTATTATATTTCCAAATTTCCACTTACTTGGGTTAAAAAGAATGTTGTGTAAAACATCGTTAACAACAACCCAAAATACCGCATTCGACTAACTCTTATTCAAACATTTCTCTTCGAGACTGGATCTTGCTATTTATCGGTCAAAAATGAAATCATTCAAGTTGGGGTATAATTACCTCTCAGACCTTGACTGAAAGCATCATTAACTTCAAAACAGACAAAACCACTTACCTCGAATAATCCACATCATATAAAGCCAATTATTCATTTTTAAAACGTATATACATTTCTCTTTATATTTTTACCAGATTTAATTATATATTTCATTTTTGTTTATAATATTCTATTTTTAAGTTTGTTCCCTTATCGAATTCTATATATATATCGATACATTGATTTCTGACTATCAAATTTTCTTAAAAATATTCGAACTGCTTAAATTTCCGGAAAATTTCGCCATAACCTCCTTTGTACTAGTCGATAGTTCAAACCTCAACTCGCCTCTCTAGGCCCCTTCCATTCAAAAAGAAAATCAAAAAGCCAAGTGGTTTGCCGATTCGGCGCATAAAATCTCATATGGGATTTAAACATGTACCCTTTGGTCGGGCATTTCAGTTTATATCTCTTCATATACTTCATTCCAAACATGCTTAACACGTATACATCCATTCCCAATTTATTCTAACTCAATTCGTCATTTTAAACTCAATTTGCTAATTAATTTTCTAATTAGCTATTCTGCCTATTTCACTTTTTATTTGAACATAACACATTCAAATAAAATTTTGATCTTGCTTATAAATCAATTGAATTCCATTTTCCATTCAATTTCCATATTCGATTTCGAATATGAATTACAAACCCCATCCACCTATTCAACGTCCAATTCAACCCAAAAGTCCATTAACTAATTTTTCTTCTAATTAGTTAATTCTATTCAAAAACTAAAAATCTGATTTTTTGTCTCAAAAATCATTTCACATACTTCACTGGAGTTCATACTTATTTTACATCTCCAGTCTGGATTTTTCTAACGGCAATTCGGATTTTATTTCCTAAAAATCCTTTTTATTTAATTGAATAAACCGTTATGGTTTTTAAACGATTTTGGCGCTGCTTTTCTGAAAATTTGATTTTCACATAACTCAAAATCTATACGACGAAATCCAGATTTTTCACTTCCATTAGAAAACAATTATTCAATCGGTCCTGACAGTTCTTGTTTCATAGAATTCCGACTTAAATTGAGTTCTATATACTTAATTGAAGTTCGAAACGCCAAATTACGAACTGTCACGCCCCGACGAGCTCGTTTTAATTATATTTAATATATAAACGTTTTAAACTTCGTTTATATATAAATTCTAACTCCATTCTATTATACTTTTAATATATTTCAAACCAATTTTCCCAATTCAACTCAATAAATTCTGATTATCTATAATCGCTGATTTTTCCTTACTCGGTAATATATTTATTTATACTCGATTTGTTATTTCAAAATCCCAATTCCTTTTATAAATAAGTTATAAAATTCGATATAATCGAATTCCAATTATAACTCCTTTGGATTTTCTCAAATCAGTTTATATTCTAAATCCCGGAATATAATCAATTATTCTATTTTCAACACGTTTTCCAATTTCACTTTTTAAATTCTTCCTTGAATTTAAAACTTCTAAATTATCCAATGATAATTTATTTCAGTAGATTTATAACATCGTTTGTGAATCCATCTTTCTTGTTTTATATATTAAAACAAGTTTTCCATTTCAAATCCCTTTTGAAATCCAACTCCTTTTAGATTCTGAATTTCAGAATAAAAACCCCTGTTTCCTTTTTAAAATGATTTCAACTTTCTATTTTTAATTCATACTTGAATTTAAAGTTACCAATTATCTCTTAATAATTTATTCACCATATTTATAACATTATTTATACGTTTACTTGTTTTATATTTAAACAAGTCCATTTCGAAATCTATTTAAAACCAAAATCTTATTTTGGAAATTTCTATTTATAATAACTTATATACATAACACCCAATTTATTTTCATATTCAGTTTAACTTCTATTTTAATAAATTCGAATTAATCGAATTCAAATCATAAATCCTTACGGATTTATTTTAGTTCAATTTATATTCTGAACATCTGAATAAATTCCATCGTTTATTTCTTTAAAACGATTTTCCCATTTCTATTTTTAAATTCACATTTGAATTTAAATATTCAAATGATAATTTTCCCACTACATTTATAAACCCCGTTTATAAATTCAGTTCAATTCAGTTCTCTGATTATCCAATGAAAATCATTCCATTTCATTTATAAACACCGTTTATAAATTCATCACTTCAATTTGCTATATATTTTAATTTATAAACATCATTTATAAATTTCAGTACTTGTTTTACTTATTCGAAACAAGTCAATATTTTTAATCCATTCGAATTTCAAATTTCTATTTTTAGAAAAATAGAATTTCCCGTTTAAAATCTCAAAATCTCTTTTACAATATTTTTATAGATCAACATTCAGGCCCCAGTGATAATTAAACAATCAAACTACCCAATTATCAATCAACATATCATAAATGATAATATATGTGGAAACAAACAAATAATAATATTTTTGAGGAATCCAGTTGGATCCCTCCTTCCTGATTTCCTGCATCCACAAACGTTAGTCAACATAAATAATACCCATCCTGCTTCGTGGCAGGATATCACGGTATAGAAGGTCATCCACTATCATAGCATGGGGTGTATAGGGTCATCCGCTAATGTTACTACGGGCATCCGCTAATGGTACTGCGGGAACTATCCAATCACCAATATAATCTAATAGCCACAAACATCAATCCTATATAACTAATATATATGTATAATATAGCCACAATAAAATTTCAATGCAAGCAAAAAACCAACGAATAATTATTTTTAACTAATAAAAATAATTCTAAATAAAAACGGAGTGAGATTTACTCACCTTTCTTTTTAATTCGCCGAGTATTCTGTAAATTTCTATATCGTTGTGTCCACGAATCATCTCGAACCATTTCAACTGAATCTATCACCTAAGATTATTAAATTTGAATTTACTAACTAAACATTTATTTAAATTAACAACTTAAATGAAGAAATAAATTTTCCATATATTTAATTTAACGATTATACGACTATTTATTTAAATTAACTTAACATAAATAAATTATTTCATGAATTTAAAATTTGGTAAAATGTATACCTTACGGTTTGATTAACTATGAAGCGACTCAGAAATCATCATTGCCATCAGACCAAAGTTTGAGCCTCAACTCATCAGCCCTCAGCTCCAGTGTCTCGACAAACCCTTGTTGACCGCTCCACCTACTTCCCTGTATTGCGACCATCAGCCCTTCTCAAGCACGCACCAATAACAGTGTGAAAAACATCTCCTTCGAAATCCCCTTGAAATCGACTCTCGATCTCATCCAGTCAGCTCCTCAAATTCCGACACTACCAGCCTTAGATCGCCCTTTTCAAAACTCGTCAAACACCTCCTACTTCCCCTAATTTGCATCGCACAACTTCAAACATACCAGGTTGAAACGCGAACATATAAATTCCCTACTGTGAATAGTTGAAGCCTAAAAATGGTGCGCACCCTTCTGAAATCACTGTTGCTACCGTCACGGTCCCCAAATCTCCCTTTTGGAATTGCAAGCATCCTCCTACATGATGTTGAGCTTCCGTGAACTCGAAATGACCAATCGCGATACCTAAAATTGAATCCCCTTTTTATTTTGTTCTGAGAACTTTCGATTTGGATGCTTATATCCTGAAAGAAGGAACGCAACTTCTACTTCGATTGAATTGAAAGAAATGGAAATTAAAAGGAACAGTCACTATTTGTAAAGGAAAGGTGCGACATTTTTTTGTGGAGTTTTGATTTCTTTCTGTAATGAAAAGAGTGAATCAATCCAAAGCAAATTGAAGAGGGGAACACATATATATAAAGATGAAGACTTCCGTGTTAAGGAGTTTTAGTCAGTGTAGGGTACAATAAATTAAATAGAACTTGATTTACATTTAATGCGATTAGACACAAAGGGATTTTTATTTTATCTAAATGGATTCTGATTTGATTTGATTTTGATTCGATATAAAGAGATCTTTTATTCTTTTAAAACAGATATCGATTTGATTTCGATCTTATCCATTATAAATATCTCGGGGTTCACAATTAAAAATCGTGAACCGCTATTTTAGCGTACGGACCGTCGTTCCAATGTTATAGCGTTATACTGAACTCAACAGAATATTTTCTGAAATTTATTTCGAACATGTATATATAAAATAACCATATTAAATCGATATAATATAATTTAAATTCAAAAACAAATAAATTTTCTGATAATAAAATATTTCTATTATCATCTATATTCAAATACGATTAATACCGACCATCTGAATTGTTTTGATTTAGTTTCTAACTTTGAATTGAATTATTTTAGATTCTCGTATTACGATGATTATATATAATCAAAATAAATCGTATTTCGACAATTAAATAGATAACTCAATATAAAATATCGTTTATATTGTCAACTCTATATTTAAAATGATATTAAATATTTTATAATTAATTGTTCAAAAATCCGGGTCGTTACAAATACAATCATTTTCGATCGTCAATTTTCCGGCCTCAATACAACCATCGGAATCATCGGATTTCCGGCCTTAATATGGTCCGGCGTGACCATCGTTGCTCGAAAGATTATGTTTCGAGTCATACTTCAGAACACACTTCCTCCTACCGAAGAAGATGTATTCTGAGGGGCAAAGTGTTAACCACCTTTATTGGCAAAAGCCGCCATGGGTCAGATCGAAGCCCAAACGCGCAATCATCCAATTCAGACAAATCATGTTCCAGAAAGCCTAGCGGAAGCTCAACCTGAAACAACCAAACATCGGCCTGAGCCAGTTCTTATTAGCTAATAATTCACTCCATAAGAATCGCTCTCCTAGTCGATCGAATATCTTGCTCCCATACAAAGCGCATTAGCTAAATATCTCGGACCAGCATGGAAATATCCAACTGAGCTATTCAAATCCCAGTCTGATTTTCAAGACAATAAAGGCGGTCAACCATATCCGGACAAAGCTCTGCTTCTGATACACCGCACCATGGATGCCACGATGGCCACGGTTTCCGAAGATACTATTTATGAATAATGGAATCAGTTTTGAGCCACATTTCTACCCAAGGGATGGACTCCACACGTCCAAGCTTTCCCAAAAAGGTCGGGCCATGTCACAGCAACCCTGGCCACCTTCTCCACCTATAAATACCTTAAAGCTCAAAGAGAAAAAGGACTTCGGATTTTAACTTCTTTTGGAACTCTTTGGAAGACCCCTTTTTTGGAGGCTCTGTTCTTCCCACAAAATTTCTGACTCTTACGACTAACTCAGAAAATAGCCATCCTCTCTTCTTTCTTCAAAAAAGAGAAAAAGCTTTGTACTTGTAATAACAAAAAGATCAATACATATAAAGTGGACGTAGGCACAATCTTTTGCCGAACCACTATAAAAATTCTGTATATGCTCCCCTTTTTCTTTACTTTTTCTGCGTTTCATAATCACTATTCGTGTGCTCTCCACATGATTGAGGGTTGATTGTCACCAGTTACCAACTTTTGACGTCAACAATTAACATTTCCACATGCCTATATCCTATAAAAGTACATGTAAACTATATTAAAGTGTATCTATGCTAAAGGATATAGCTGGATCTACTATGTACATATTGATACAACTTTGTCCCTTTCATCCCACATCTCGTAGTGTATATATATATATATACACATATATGACCATTCTTTCGTTTTTGCAGCAAGTTAAAAAAAACGAAAAGAAACAACATAGGAAACCTAGTGTTTCCTTTCGTTCAACACATTTTTTTATATATGAAACCTGATTGCTTCTCTTGTTTAGCTAAACCCAAAACACTTCAACACTTCGAACAAGCATAGTGAAGAGGGAAGGAAGTCGTGGTTTTCTGGAGTACGTGCACGGGATGTTGTCCATTGGTGTTGGTGGGCGCAGGGAGTCTACAGGTGATGTTGGCCGGTACTGCAATGGTCAGAGTTCGGGTAGGTGATGTGAAAATGGTTAAGGATGGTGACGGTACTGTGTGGGTCGGAGATGGAAGGAGAGGGATGGTTGCGGTGGTGGAGCTTTAGAGGAGGGTCGTACCGATGGGTCAGACCAGAGGGTGGAAGACGCGGTTGCCGACGAAGTCAGGGTGGTCTCCGATGAAGTTGCATGTTGTCATGGATTTTGTGCAATCTCATGGATGGTGCTCAGATGGGGTAGAGGAGTAGGTGGGGTCAGGGCCGACCCTAGGTGTCCGGTGGCAGTGTAGTCGAAGTTTATGGTGAAGCGTGTTTTCTTGGATCTGCAGTTCGAAATGAAGAGGTAGGGGGTTGTGTGTGTTTTCTAGGATGGGAGTAATAACATGGGAGAAAGTAAATATGGGGAAGGAGCTATTGTTTTAACGTGGAAAGAGGACGTGGGCTGTTTTGTGTTATGGGCTTCGGACCTTATAAAAAAAATGAAAAGAAAAGGAAGGACGATGAGCTGCTTTTTAGATGGTGAGCTTCAGTTTGCATACAAGGAGTTAAATTTGGGCCTGGTATAAATAATAGGTATTAGTTTAAATAATTTTTAATTTAAGGTTTTAATTATACAAATTTAAACCATAAACTTATATTGTTATTAATCATTAAAAAAATCGGACCAAACGAGAAGCATAAGTACCCTATTAGGAAACACTACATTTTGGAGTTAGAACGAACAAAGGCAGAAGCAGTTGGAAAAATTAATTAAAATAAACACATGTTTAATTTAAGTAAAACAAACTATTTAGCAACGAATCAAATCATGGTGAGTTTACTCACTCAGTTTGTCCCACTTATATTTTATATAAGTTGGGTTTAATATTTGTGTGCTATAATTGTTTATTGTTGGATAATTGCTGAATATATTTATATATATTGACTGAATTAATTAAATTAAACGTTTAATTAATTTAATCGTAATCAATCGCTATTTTGAACCATTGAAACCAATTGAGTTAACTTACCTTGTTTGTCATGTTTATAATATTACAAACGTATAAAATTTAAAGATGAATGCTTGGATCATTGTTATTGGTTATTGGAATTTACTAGCTAAACTTATTATTTCATTCTGTCATAGTAAAAAAATATTGTCATTTTAAATGAATAATTTTATTTGTGGTAACTTATTTGGATGCAGGAAAACAGATTGGAGGAATTCAACTGGATTCCTCAAATTTATTGTTTATTTCATATCATCTTTATATGAACTATTTGACGAATATGATTGAATGATTCTTTAGTTGTTGACTGTTCAACGTTTGTTATGTTGTTAACCAATAGGCAATATTGATTGAGTAATTGCAGCAGATGACCATGAAAATCCATCGATTTATAAACATTGATTTACCGTCAGGTGAATTGACTGAAATAAAGTTATAAATTTATTTTATAAAAATAGATTTTGAAATCTACTTATACAAGCTAAGTTTAATTATTCGATTTAAAGTGGAATATTTTAAAAGGAAGCTTTATTGAGATGAACACAAAACAAGTTTAAATGGACTTATAAGAAGTTTTATTTATAAAAAAATATGGGCTCGTGCATGTTGTGTAAAAAGATGTTTAATGGCGATAATTAAATTTTAAATTGAGTAAAGTTATTGGGATTTGGGTTGATTCTCAAAGGAAGAATATGGTTTTAAGCCCATATTTTCAAATTGAATAGTCTATGGAGGTTGTCGTAATATTTGTTGAATGTTGGATTTTCGTTAACAATCTTTTATTATTCTGAAGGAAAGAATGTTGTCAATCAAGGTTTGAGAGGTAATTAAAATATCCTAACATGAATGACTTCGTGATTATCCAAAGGATGACATTAGTTAGGGTAACAAGGGTAGATGAGGGCAAAAAATCTAGTATTTCCATTAAATTTCAAGTTTTATAAGCTGAGTAAAATGATTCTGAGAATATTCTTATTTTAAATAAGAATTAAATAAGGTGATGCGAAGATTGGAAGATTAAGAGTTTTGATTAAATACTAATAAATTAAAGAGGCCAAGTGACGCTGTGTAGTGAACTAGTAGATCCATCTTATTTTATGGATGATTGACTGTTTATTTGATAGTTAAATAGCCGACTATCAAATTTGGCCTATATGTTGGTACAGAAAGACCGGGATCGAATTTATATTCGAAAATAATTCCGACCAACAAATATGAAAGATATCTGATGTAGATTGAATATGGAGCGTTGAAGACCATTGATCTTCATGAGCGGAAGAACTTGTGATTCTGTCGTGATTGTAATTTGCTGATTTAAGGACTACTCGCTACTGATCCTTAGCGTGATTCCTATGATGTGGTACGAGGGTGTCTTTGGTCCATCCTGTTCCTGGATGACTTGCATGGACAAATGTATGACAGTGTATTTCCAAAGGGGTCACGTAAGTTGATTTCTACAAACGTACTGAGTTCTGGTGGCGGAGAAGGTAGCTTCTTTTAGCTTAACACCTAGAGTATTTTTGTGGACATCAATCAGAGATTTCTAGCAGATTTGACGCTGTGGCATTCAAAGTGAATGGTGATGTGCTATTCTAAAATGGTAAGCTTAACCTCAAGCCTCATAACCAGGAAATGACAAAAATCGGGTAGGTTGAATGGCTAGTTGGGTCGCACCCAAGTGGGGTGTATTATCACCATCCAAAGAAATTTGGTTTTGTTCCCTCTTTCGCTTCTGTATCTTCGGAATACAGTTATGTTAGCCAACCGTAGGTGATAATACGTTCAGTCCACTCAAGCTAAATGAGTGACCTGTCATGTTTAGCCTAGGTTGCAAGATGTCCTTGTTGATCGCCAGTGTGTCCCCTCTAGAGTACACTGATCGGAAGGTGGTCTCATACCTTGTCATAGTTGGAATTCATTCTTCAATAAGAACCCTGGAGTTTTTGATTATATACTATGTATGTAGAGCGTGAGATGCAAGCGTTCTACTAGGTGCTTATTTATTTTATATAGACACTATTATAATATCACTAGATTTTGATATCAAAAATATTTTGGGTTATCGTAAGGTAAAAACTGTCCGTATTTATGTGTGGATCGGTCTTACAATTATCCTTTTCTTTCAAAAGCATTTTTAACTATAAAATCAAGTTGGATGATACCCATAAACTTAGTGAATTTTCTCACTCTGGTTCACCAGACTGATCCGACGTTTGAAATGCTCGGGTCAGACCGAGTTTTACAGGTTCAGAATATTAGGTGCTATGAAGAGATGAGCTGGAAGGGTCCAAGCGTACGAATATTATTACGTTGTGTAATGTATATGATTACAGGTTATTATAACTGTCCAGATGTCTATTGTACTCTAATGATTGTAAGTGATTTCCAAGCTCTCACTAAAAAAATTACTTCTATGTTATATTTTGTTCCGCTGCGATGTGAGATTCTGTATTGATGTTTAGATAGTTCTTCTTCTTATTCTTCTATTCTTATTTTCTTTCTTATCTTTTCTCATCCTCTAACTTCTTTATTTTAGCTTTTTTTATGTTCGGTACTCGTGTTTGGACATAGGATGTATTTATGTCGGAAATTCGAGCATCGATTTTTCTGGGACTCTACAATTGATATCAGAGCTATTGGTTAAGTGATAACCTTGGCTCTGTATGGTAAACTCAGTAGGAAATAAGGTTATATAATACCTTATTACGAGTTTGAGTGT
Source organism: Allium sativum (assembly GCA_030737875.1). Taxonomy (NCBI): domain Eukaryota; kingdom Viridiplantae; phylum Streptophyta; class Magnoliopsida; order Asparagales; family Amaryllidaceae; genus Allium; species Allium sativum. The sequence goes on along the minus strand of CM060913.1, from coordinate 531,845,384 downwards.
ATATACGAGAGGGTGTATTTGTAAATTTTATATACAATTGTTTTGTATTGTGTTGTTTGATCAGTTCAAGTTGAGAAGCATTTGAATTAGCAACCAACACAATATTGTTTGTAAAGTGGGTAAATGAAATATTTTTTCCTAAATTAAATTTTTATATAAAATAAATTATTTTTCTCAGGTTATAGTAGTATTGGTTGTTTGATTGATTTGATTGGAATTCAAAATCAATTATGAAATGAAAGTGAAATAACTAGTGAATTAATTAGTTAATTGAATATGAAATGAGATTTAATTTGGTTAAGTGAATATTGATGTTAGAATTAATTGAATTTAATTGAATTTAATTGAAAATTAATAAAAATAGGATGATTTGATTAAGTTGATTTTGCATTGGATAAAAGACTGGTTGAATAAAATTCATTAACAATTGAATAAATTGGAAACGAGGAGAATAAATTCTAGTATAATAAATTTGAATAGAACCGCTTATGAAATAAAATTAAATGATTTAACTCTATATCTATTATTGCATTATAAATTGAGTTAAGTGCAGAAACCAGAAGGCTATGAGAGTTAATTGGTTACAGAGATTGGGGTACAGGTTGGAAGAAGATGAAGAGCTGTCAGTGCTTTGCTTCATAATTGGGGATAGAGTTGCCCGACAAATAGGTAAACCTTAATATTGTTGATTGGAGTGATTGATTTTTACCTTGAGTTGGGTAGCCATTTGGCTTTTGGTTTTCTTTTGGTGAAGTTGAGGCTTGGAGTGGCATTGTGGTTGGACCGATTGAGCCGTGCAAAGGAGGTGCTGGCGATTTTTTCATAATTTTTTTGATGAAGATTCTATAATGTTTACTTAGAAAGTAATTGGTTGTAGCACTCTTCTCACCTTAGTAATTTCGGGGCCGAAATACTTTTAAAGGGGAAGAATTAGTGTCCCGTAATTTTGGTAGTCAAGTATTTAATATATTAAATGTTTATTTGGAATTATAATGGATTTAGTAATAAATTCATTTATTAAACGACGTTTGAACATATAGTTTATATATAATTATAAATCGAGCTCATAACGCCACGGTAGTTAGTAATTTTGAGTTTTGAACTTTAATTGAAAATACAGGATTCGATATAAGTCGGATTTCTGTGAAACAAGGAATGTTTGAATCTATGGGATAATAATTTTCTAATGAAAGAGAAAAATCGAAATTTTAGCTTATAGAATGTGTATTATATCTAAATCAAATTTTCAAATAGTCGCTATGGAATCGTTATAAAATATGACAATTTATTAAATAATTAAAAAGAAGTTTTTATATAAATTGAATATAATTTTAACCCAAATATCTGAATATTGAGTTATAATTCTATATTGGTTGCATTTAAAATTGTATATTATTTCATTTGGATATATATATATATATATATATATATGATAATTTATTATTATTGAATTTAATTGTTTTGAAATTAAATTATATTTTATCGATATTATATAAGCCTTTTAAATAGCCATTTTTCAACGACTTCCATTTTCGATGAAACAAGTTTTATTGGAATACGCATAACTAAATATTGCTAGATTTCCAATTTGGAGCCAATCAGAGTGTTTTTATTTGCACGTCCAATTTAATTGTGAACCGATAAATATATTGAAATTAAAATAGCATCTTTGTGCAAACAGAGTCGGTTCTCAACAAAGTTAATTTCATTGGATCCGGAACGTGGAGACACAGTAGTGCGTTCATTTTTATTGCATTTGGATTTCGGGTATAGCGGTGCGAATATAAACGGTAACGTTAAATAGCAGTACAATAAAATTAACCGCATAAGAATAAAACTTACCATATATTAATCAAAACTACATACTACCTACCCTATATTTTTCTGACCAATGCATATCGCCTTCCCTAATATAACCTATATTTCATTATATTGTACATGCCTAAGTAGAGCTACCTAATTTTCTTTTCTACGCCCCTCTATTCAGTTTAATACATTCACATGCTTTCTATCTAACATGTCTATTGACCAACTTTTTGGTAAAAGCCTTCACTACTCAAAGCCAAAACTCGAATTCATAGCAGACGAAATAATTGTCCATCTATCAAGCCGACCCTTAACTCAAGTCGACTAGCTATGCTCGTCCTAGGACAGTTTTCTAAAGATAGAAAGCAAGTCGATCGACCAAGCCATTTACCCGTAGATCGGGCTGATCCCATAATATCAAGTCAAGCCTAAAGTCTCGGATCTTACCTGAAGTATCTGGAGAATTATATGCTACCGTATGAAGTCCTACTCCTGAAGTTGCCGAATTAGATTAGCTTTTGACTAACTCTGATTTTTGTATGCCAGATTTCAAGCTCCACATCGACAACGATTTCCAAGGAGAACTATTCATCAGCGGTAGGCCGGGTCCCACACCGCAACTACTTCACTAGGTCGAGCTCCATGTGTCTAAACTCCGAAAAAGAGGCAAGCCATGTGGCACACGGCTCAGCTCACCTTCTTCACCTATAAATACACCATTGTCGAAAATGGAAAGGATCACGAAAAATCCTCGTCAGAGAAACTTATTCTCGATATACTGGAAACATCCAACTGTGCACCTCAAACAACACAAGGATTTTGCGTAATCTCTACTTTCTTTCACCAAGAAAAGTCACTGTAACCTGTAATCGACAGTATGAACAAAGATTATAAGTGGACGTAGGCACCGATATAAGACGAATCATTATAAAAATATTGTGTCTCCCTTGTTCATTTACTTTTTTTTGCATCTATGTGATTGTTTTTCGTGTGTACTCAACACACGTTGGGGGTTGATCATCACTAGACCAGGTAGGGGCATGTACTACAACCTTTGGCAACTCCTAAGGAAACAATGAAAAAGTTGAAGAAGGACATAGGACCTTCTCACTCTCAATCTCGAACTGCTGACGTAGCAGGATCAACAGCAATGGTGGAAAGCCATGAGGCATCCTCCCATGAAGAGACATCCCAATACCTTGCTAGGGATGACATGGATAAAGTTTTGGCTGAGTTCATAAATCAGATGGCATCTTAGAGTGAACTTCTCAAACATTAACAGGAAGCGATGAACAACCTCCTCGTTCGGATGGAAAAGGGACCTCACATTCCAGTATCATTTCAAGCACCGGGCGAGGCTGGGGCAACAACTTATCTTCAGTCTGCGGAGAACCAAGCCCCAGATCGATCCACGCCTTTTCTTCCTCCTGGCTCAACTTCACTTCCCGATCGACCAGTGCCAGGAGCATCACTTCCATTATTAAGTGAAACTTTGGTAGCTGCAGATTCTCAAGTCGGCCCCGAACGAGTTCCGAATCGGTCGGCCGGTTTGCCTCCGGTTCAGGGATCGACTCAACTCCCTGGACAAACAGCTCCTGATCTAATTCTACCTCTGGGTCGTCCAAAACCAGGAATGTTGTTACATCCATCCCGACCCAACGTCAAACTGCAAACCCGTCTTATGCAACCTCCGCTTCAGCGAAGAGCTGGGGACAACAACTCTCCGTGCCAACAAGTCCACTCTACCATACCTGTTGTAACGACCCGGATTTCGCCCGACCCCAAACGATCGCAAGATCAATCAAGACCGTTCAAAACCCGCGTACGTTAACTTTGGGCATACAACACATCAGAACAACAACACAGCGTCAATCCAGGATCCTGCTTAACTATATCTGCAAAAAGCTACTCGACTGGCCGTGTGGAAAGAGGGCACCCGAGTTTGCAAAGTGAAACAAACTACAGGTCAGTCGTGGGACTAGTGTGAGAATTCTTAACTTAACTTATCTAATAAGTAGGCCAATCTCAGGACCACGCCGCTAATGCGGAACGAGTTTACTCCATTGGATTGTCAGTGCATAAATAAAGTAAATCGTCAAATAACGCAATGATTTTTAGAAAAATGAAACCATTATAAGACCCAGGTCCCATCACACAATGCAACGCACACCAGAGGATAGGGTTTTACCTTATAATGGTCAAAAGATGCTTGATACGTAAAAACGATATTATTATTAGTGTGTATAGATATTTAAAACATTTCAATATAAATGTATTAATCTTAGACGGCATATCAAAATCGTAATGTCGTATTGGAAATTGGTTTTCTGTCATGAAATCGAGGCCTGCTTTTCAACAAAGCCTTGATCATTTGCATCTTAGCATGTCACATTGTCAGACCCTACCATATTATTGATCATCTACCAATATATATATATAACCTCTAAGCTCATACGTCTTAGAGAAGGGGGATAAGTAAAGAATAAATTCTTCATCACCAAACAGAAATATATAATCAGTAGTGTTCAACAAATACAGTAGAAAGAAATACAATGTCAGACACGCAATCCATTTACAAGTCCGCTCTGGGTCTGAGCGAAACAACGTATCCGTCGATCTCCAAATGCATTTGGACGATCATTACTAAATACCTTGCCTTGGAAGGCCAATTCCAATTCAAGATACCAGTCATCATCATCCCAACGATTTGAAAACCTTCGGGCTTCAATCACCGTCTTCATCTTCGACTCTTGATCGTCATGACGATTATTCAGAATGGGTTAAACCCGGTCTTTCTGAATAAATCGCGTATTTTGGGATTAAAAACAAATATTGGAAAATCACACATTTCGTCACATTTCAACTCAGAATATTCTTTTTATAAGATATCCGTATTAGAAGATTCTCATTAATTTTATCAAAGATAAACTCTGAAAATAAAATCTATAAATCAATTTCCAAAATATGGAATTCCACAGAAATCAAATCAATACATAATCGATATAAATTTCTGTATCGGACTAATAATATAAATGGAATAACGACAAAGCCTCTTAAATTCCATATATAATACCGGTCTTCTTTTACAGAAGCCCATTTCGATTATTACCAATCGAATTTCCACTTAATTCCAAATTAAATATATTAAATTGGAAAACTTGATTTTTAGAAAATGCCCTTTTTAAAACTATAAAATAGAATTATAAATTCCAAATAATAATTTCAACGTAAATTGGATTAAAGGACAAATGTCGTTTAAAACACCGTCCACGATAAATCCACTTCACATCTCAATTTATTTCATAACACAAAATATAATTGCAAATGCTAGTAATCTTTTAAAAACATATTTTTTTAATAATCATAAAAATATTCTTTATATAAAGACTCTAAATGAAAGGTATTCTTTATGCTACAAATTCTTTATCTTTTACGAATATTCCTTGTTTTAACATATACTTAATTAACAATCTATATTTTGAAAATATATATACTTTATATAGAAAGGATTTCTAATGTAAAAATATTCTTATTTAAAAGAACACCTGAATCGAAATGCGACTCAAACATTTACCATCTAATTTGGGTTACATGGATTTCAAACACATCATATATATGATAATAATAGTAAAACCATCAAATCATCCATATCCAAAGTGTAATTTCCACTATGTAAGCGTTAAAATTAAATAATAACACTCATCGCAGCCTGTCGATCTAACAATCAACATACAACTAAATATTGGGATTAGTGTATGTAAATTTTCATCCCAACACCCGTGTGGGGTTTTCAGCCAATAACAGTTCATAAAAATAAATGATTGGTTAAAGAATTCAACCAATCTAATGATAATGAACTAACATGTTATAATATTTCTAATACCGAATAAAAATGTATTCTTATTCATATAATTTCCCTATACAATTCTAATGTCTAATAAAATGTAATTTATTTACAGGACAATATTGTGGATGACAAATAAAAGATAATTTCCTATTTTCTTTTATTTGTATGCAAAATCTTTTTTTTTAACTTTAACACATAAAAGAGATAATCTTATGTGTATATGTTCTAATGTATTTCCTATCATATAAAAATGTTTATTTATATTTGCATACAAATTCTAATGTATACCTTAACATAGAGATATCACTCTACTTACCTATATATATTCTAATGTATGTTTTTACCAGTAATATGATTCTTATGTTTGAATATACCTTCTAATGTAAGTTTGCAAATAAAAATGATTTTTATATTTGCTTATAAATCCTATTACATGTTATGCAAATAAAAACACTTATTATATTTGCATATTAATTCTAATGCATGTTATGCAAATAAAAATGATTTCTATATTTGCATATAAATTATATTTCAACAAAATGTATAGAAAGTGATACATCCATTTTGTTGACAATTTCATGTTATCAAAATGAACATTTTGTTATAACACAAATCTAGTTAGTAAAAATGCTATTTGTACTTAATCCTTTTATTTAACAAAAATGTCCTTTTTGTATTCAACCATCTTAATTTGACAAGAAGTACATTTTTGTCTCAACTAATATATATGACAAAAATGCATATTTTGATTTAACAATCTAATTTGACAAAATTGTATATTTTGTTTCAGCTAATATAATTCGACAAAATGAATGTTTTGTTTCAACTAATATAAATTGACAAAATTTGCATATTTTATTTCAACTAGTATAAATTGACAAAAGTGAATATTTTGTTTCAGCTAATATAATTCGACAAAATGAATGTTTTGTTTCAACTAATATAAATTGACAAAATTTGCATATTTTGTTTCAACTAGTATAAATTGACAAAAGTGAATATTTTGTTTCAGCTAATATAATTCGACAAAATGAATGTTTTGTTTCAACTAATATAAATTGACAAAATTTGCATATTTTGTTTCAACTAGTATAAATTGACAAAAGTGAATATTTTGTTTCAGCTAATATAATTCGACAAAATGAATGTTTTGTTTCAACTAATATAAATTGACAAAATTTGCATATTTTGTTTCAACTAGTATAAATTGACAGAAGTGAATATTTTGTTTCAGCTAATATAATTCAACAAAATGAATGTTTTGTTTCAACTAATATAAATTGACAAAATTTGCATATTTTGTTTCAACTAGTATAAATTGACAAAAGTGAATATTTTGTTTCAACTAATCAAGTTTGACAAACATGTTTCTTTCATTTTAACTAAATCAAGTTTGACAAAAATGTTTATTTTGTTTTAACTAATGTAAATTGACAAAAGTGTATAATTTGCATTAGTGAATATAAAAAGGAAGAACAAACTTTATTTTCAAAATATGTTTACATTTGCGAATGTAAATAAAAGAACAAAACTTTATTTCCAATATGTGTTTGCATTTGTGAATGCAAATAAAAGAATAAATTTTATTTTTAATGTTTATTTACATTAGTAAATGCAAAATAAAAGAATAAACTTGAATTTCAATGTATATTTACATTTGAAAATGCAAATAAAAGGACAGTTTTTATTTCAAAGTATATTTGCATTTGAAAATGCAAATAAAAGAACAATTTCTATTTTCAAAGAATATTTGCATTGTGAGATGCAAATGAAAAGTGAACTTTTAATCTCTATATTTATTTGTATTGTAGAATGCAAATAAAAAAAAAGTGTACTTTCATTTCCAACATTTTATTTACATGGTGGAATGCAAATAAAAAGTAAAACTTATATTTCTATGTAATATTTGCATTGTAAATGCAAATAAAAAGAATGATTTTATTTCTAAGTATATATTTGTGTTGAAACACAAATAAAAAGAATGACTTTATTTGCTATGCATATATTTGTGTTAAGAACACAATAGAAAGAATAGCTTTATTTACTATGTAATATTTGTGTTGAAAACACAAATAAAAAGAATAACTTTATTTCAATGTTCATATTTGTGATGAAGACACAAATAAAGGTGACTCCAATTCTATGATATATTTGTGTTGAATACACAAATGAGAAGAAGAAATTTAATTTCAATGTTAATATTTGTGTCGAGGGACAAATAAAAGAATGGTTCAATTTCTATGTTATTATTTGTGTTGAAAAACTCAAATAAAAGAATGGTTCTTTTATTCAAAAGTAAAGTGTCCAAATAAAATGTATTGTTTGATCTTGTTCTTTCATTTAACAAAAACAATGTTAAACAAAAATGCCTTTCCCAAATTCAGGTTTTTATTTACATATATAAAATGTAAATAAAAATATCATTTAAAATTTTACAATTTACCAAAAATGTAAATAAAATAATCTCTTTCAATCCTATGTTAAATCCTTTCTAACATTTTATTTTAACATAAAGAATATTTTATGTTTAGCCACTTTTCTAACTTTTTATTTTAACATAAAAAGAATATTAAATGTTTCCCATATTTTTCTATTAACAAAATGAATATTTTGTTTTCATACTTTTCTATTTAACAAAATGAAGATTTTGTTGTCGTCGCTTCTAACACAACAAATCATATATGTAATATATTTGTTTGCCGTCAATTCTAACACAACAAATCATATATGTAGTATATTTGTTCGTTGTCAATTCTAACACAACAAATCATATAAGTGATATATTTGTTGATTTAATACAAATCTATTCATACAATAACAGATCCAAGCAATACAGTATAAAACAATTCATCAAATCACAGACAAAAATTCACTACATCACAGTTCTGCATATATAACCCACAAACAGACGTTTAACAGCAATAAAACAATTAATTTAATTAATTAAATGTTAAAATCAGAAATTCTCACATTGATATGGCTGAAAATTCGACTGTCTCAAAATCAACTCTGGTCTGCGCTATCGCGAAGATCTCGGAAAGACGAGTCCAACGCAACTTACGGTTCGTCCATCGGACCTTGTATGAGAGAGATATTAATTTTTAAAGATCGGATAAATTAAATATTAAATTAATAAAATAATAAAAAAATAGAAAGAAGACCTTCTTCCTCGTGTTCACGTCCCTGCCAAACCCATCTCAACCGTCCACCCCTTCTGTGCGCGCGCCACCTCGGCCACCCAGGCGCTGATCTGATACCGCCCCTCCGACGCCCCGCTCGAGAGCCACCACCACCACCCAGAAAGCCACCCAACTCGGCCTCCATTCGAACCGCCAACCACCAAAAAAACACAGCCACTTCAGGCTGAGAATTCGCGAAATCCATGAACTAAAACTCGATCTTAACCGTATGGATTGAAAGGTCTTGAAATTCTCTTCGATTCGGTATATAATTTGTAGATTTTCATCGAGTGGATTGGAAGATATTAAGGTTTGAAATTCGGACAATTCTGGCCCTTGAACAGACCTGGCGGTAGCTGGCCATTGAAATTGGGGTTAGGGTTTTATTTTTTTATTATTTAATAATATAAATTCTCGAAAAACGTGTTATAAAGGTGGTTTTTTGGACTTTCTCTGATTTGGGCCTGCTTACTGTCGTTCTTAAGGTTTTGACACCTTCTGAACGCAATGCGATAGGTCCCATGGCCCAATTCCGAAATCTGTACGATTTTTATTTAAAATTGCATTAAAAATTAATTAATTAAATATTGACCGTACATATAAATATGCCGGGGCCACATATGACCTCAGAAAATTCTAAAAAAAATATTTTTAGCTTTCTTATGACGATACGAATCCAACAAAATTATTTTCGTCGAATTCTGAGACTGTTTGAAAAATGGCTATTTTTAAGGCGTTTAAATTTAACTAAAATAGTCAAAACACATTTTCTTTCGCCACGCTCACATATTAATTCGAAAAATTCTGAAAATTGAAACCTAACTATAATTTGACATTCTAGTTCCAACAAAAGTGGTTTCGTCGAAAACAGAGGTCGTTTGAAAAATGACTATTTTTAAGGCTAATATATTTAATATTAAAAATACATTTTTAAACAAATAATTTCCGAAACTCAAAATATATAAGTGTTTACTGTTTTTCAATGCAGAAACATCATTCCAAACTCAATGGAAGTGGTTTCGAGTCGAAATTCCTTCATATGTGAAAAGTAGCCTTTCGGGCCCTATATAATATATATATAAATTCTACTACGACCTTTCTAAAAGTTGAATTGGCCATAACTTTTGATTTTTGCTATGAAATTTCAATTTTTTCAGATTCGTTAGAAAGATATTGTTAAACAGATTTAAATATTTCTTGTTTCACTCAATTCTGATTTATTTTGAATCCTGTACATTCAGTTAAAGTTTAAAAATCAAATTTTCAAACTACCGCGCCATTTCTAACTCCTTTTATATTTAAATTAAATTTATTCATTCTGACTTTGATAAAAATGAATTCTAGCCATTATTATTTATAATAAATTATATTATAACCTCAAAATTCATTAGAATTTTCTAAAATAAATTTTTTAAATTGATTCAGAATTTGCGGGTTGTTACAATCTCCCCCACTTAAAATCTTTTCATCCTCGAAAAGGAAATGAAGCTAAAGTTGTTTATTTAACTAATTTAATTTTCATTCTCTAATTGTTTGATAATTTTATTAGTTAAATTCATATTCACACAACACAATCATCAATCGATTAATTAGTTGATTAAATTTTCAAAATATATAACTTTTATATATTCAAAGTCATATTTTCTAAAATCAAATTATATATATAATAACAAGTACGTTAATTATGAATTCTCCACTCTGACTCATTCTAGGGCATTGCTAACCCCATCTCTAATGAGTATTCTCATTCTAGGATACTGCTGATCCTATCTCTAATGAGTATTCCTATTGGATATTACTAATCCAACCTCTCATGAGTCTTGTGTTTAGTTCTAACGAGTTGTACCCCAAAGATTTGAGCTAACCAGAGCTCTGATACCAGCTGTAACGACCCGGATTTCGCCCGACCCTAAACGATCGCAAGATCAATTAAGACCGTTCAAAACCCGCGTACGTTAACTTTGGGCATACAATACATCAGAGCAACAACACAGACTTTTATAACATCAATAATAAATGTTACATCAGAGTACAGAATATATCAGAGTACATCGATAAATAATGCAACGGAAGATAAATTACAATAAATTAATACATTGTAGTGGAACTAATCTCAGCGGAAGGCCATCAATATTCTGGACCCAGCTTCAGGCTTCAATCCAGGATCCTGCTTAACTATATCTGCAAAAAGCTACTCGACTGCCCGTGTGGAAAGAGGGCACCCGAGTTTGCAAAGTGAAACAAACTACAGGTCAGTCGTGGGACTGGTGTGAGAATTCTTAATTTAACTTATCTAATAAGTAGGATAATTTCAGGACCACGCCGCTAATGCGGAACGGGTTTACTCCATTGGATTGCCAGTGCATAAATAAAGTAAATCGTCAAATAACGCAATGCTTTTTAGAAAAATGAAACCATTATAAGACCCAGGTCCCATCACACAATGCAACGCACACCAGAGGATAGGGTTTTACCTTAAAATGGTCAAAAGATGCTTGATACGTAAAAACAATATTATTATTAGTGTGTATGTATATTTAAAACATTTCAGTATAAATGTATTAATCTTAGACGGCATAGGTACCATATACTATGTCGCCATATATAAGTTTACAATCAAAATCGTAATGTCGTATTGGAAATTGGTTTTCTTTCATGAAATCAAGGCTAGGGATCGTCCTCTTCCGATTCGAGACACTCTAGAAAATGCCTCAGGATCCCCCATAGTGAACCCTTGGAACGGTAGGGCCGGTCCCCACCTAACGGTAGTGGATTGGCAATTCCTGAACATACGTTTCCCGGCCCTTTTGGACCTATAATATGACCACTTCCGGCCTATAAAAAAAACGAGGTACCTCAATCCATAATCCACATAGTAAAATGTCGGGCCGTGTCAAAACCCAAACACCACTTCTAGCTAGAAAGAAACGTATGCACTCCCTCCGGTCCATATCCCGTTTTTGACTCATACCGGGATGTGAGGCTCGCGAAGTCACGCTATACACAAAGCTATGCCTAAACAGGCTATGCTTTGATCATCAACCACAAGGCCTGCTTTTCAACAAAGCCTTGATCATTTGCATCTTAGCATGTCACATTGTCAGACCCTACCATATTATTGATCATCTACCAATATATATATAACCTCTAAGCTCATACGTCTTAGAGAAGGGTGATAAGTAAAGAATAAGTTCTTCATCACCAAACAGAAATATATAATCAGTCACTACACCAAAACAGGGGATTCCCAACGAGTATAAGTGTCGCTAGTAATTTCCGTGACACTTATATGCTCGCTGTGAGGGGATCGGGAATATTCGCAATGCTTATAAGCGTTGGTAAATATTCATTTACAACGCTTATAAGCGTTGGTAAATATTCATTCATAACGCTTATAAGCGTTGGCAAATATTTGTTCCCAACACTTATAAGCGTTGGTAACATTATATTGGCAACACTTATAAGAGTTGGTAACATGTAATACAGCATAGCGTAAGCGCTATTTAATATTCATTCAGCTACGATATTATCTCAACATAGCAACATGTAACAAAATCAATAAGAAACAAAAATCCATATTCGTGACGATAACAAAGTATGAACTAAAAAAAATTCAACACATAAAAATACTAAATTCAATACATATGCAAATTATAACCAAATAATCATCAAGAAAAAGTATCCAATTGCATAGTAACAACAATACATAATTAACAAAATACAAGACATTTTTCATATTTGAAGTCCAAATACCTAATGTGAAACTCCAGCCACATAACGATCCCTACATCCAAAAATTTGCATAGTTTATACCACCAATTTTCTCTTTTTCTCCGCTTCTTCTACTGCTTCCTGCGTGCATTTAATTAAGTAGCATCATTTAAGTTTCAACTAGTAGTAAATGTCATAAATTCAAAGTCATACCTTTTTAATATTGACATGCCTTTTGTCTATTGAACTCGATGAAATCTTGCAATTTAAGCTCCTTTTTAAGCCTTTTGTTTTCTTCAAGAACCTCCAATGCAAATTCCACACCACGATCACATAATGGTTTGTCAATCCAGTGGATGAATCCACAACCTCTAAGAGTTCCAGTGTTTGCACAAATAAAATATCGACGTCCGACGTTTTTATTCAAATAGCATGTTCTGAATATTGGTTCAACGTTACAACGACATAACAACCTTCGAGATTGTACTTCTCCAACATCGAATGTTGGCAGGAGTGGAAATCTTGTTGGTGTTGTCGGCCTAGTAGGCGGTGCCATATTCTGAACACTTAATAATGCCAAATCTCTTTGTAAGCTTGACTCTATTCTCTCATAAACACTAAGTGGAGTTGGTGTATGAGATTCAACTGAACAAGCAATTTGAGGAGTATCACCCGAATCGTCTGAATAGACAGACGGATAATGCCATAAGAAGTAATCACTATAATCGGTCGAAGGCCTCGAATAGGAGGACATCTGCAGAAAATAAATAAACAGCAACAATATCAAGATGGATGTATGTTTAAAGCATACATATTTTAAACTAGTTGTTGTTAACTTAGCTTTAATGCCTCATTAAATAGTTTCTAATGATAACTGCTCTGGATTAAGCACATGAATAAAAAATAAATATGTTTCTTTCTTCTATGGAAGTGATACTTACTGGAAGTTAAACAAAACATTATCAAACTTCTCCACCCACTGAAACTGAAGAACAAATAAGGGTGCTTGTATCTCCTCAGTTATAATCATTTTAATAATAATTAGTTCTTCCAAATCATTACATAAACAAGTAAATTTCACTTTTGTTTGATTAAAAAGTTGTATAAACATGGATATACATGCTAGTTCACTGACAATAATAATCAACATAACATGCTAGTTCAGGTGAAGTTATGCAATCAAAATCTAACTCTGACTGACGCCTATATTTGAAAAACCATGCCATCTTTCTCAAACTGAAAATATAAAAACATTTCAATGGGAAACCAATTCAACCCCTGTAATGAATAACAGTGCTGCATTCACTATATAACACAACAGTCAAAACAAAATCTTCCACCCCAGTTTATCTGATCTAATAATGTTAAAGGTAACCTTAGTTACTAAAGCATGATAATTCATGCTAAATGGTGAAGAAATCAAATGAACAAATCATATTGAAATTAGAATTAAGGGCAACAAAACGAGGGGACACAGGGAGAAAATTTCATACCAGTAGCAAGCTTACTGAGATTTGAATGTATATAGCCAGAACCTAGTTATCAGCCCAAAATACAAGTCCATCCCTTTAAGTGAAAATGAAACAAAGAGAAAAGAAATCAGCTTAATAAACAAGGACATTAAAAATAATATTGTGATCCACTAAAAATGGTGGTTTGACCAAAAATGGAATTTAATATTCTTTTCCTTTTCAAATTTTTTCAGGTAAGATGGAGTTTAATATTCTTTTCCTTGATTTTATCTGCCAGGATGCCTTTCGAGAAGCAAAAGCTAATGGTTTTAATGTGACTGTGATTAAGAAAAGGGAAATGAAGCTAAACATAGATCAAACACTGGAAGAAGTAGAAGAAAATATAATAGAAATTGGTAGCAAAATTTACCACGAGTAGATCATGTCGGAACGTGGAATTGATATTCGTACCCTAATGAAGGGTGTAATATCAACCAAAAACATGTGATCTAAATACACAGTAATCAAGTTATTCATATTCAAGCATTTTTGTTACAATACTGAGCCTTACGGCTCAGCAATACTGAGCCGTTACGGTGATTCCCAACAGCTTGAAGCTGCTGTTGCCACAGTTGCTTGTAGCTGCTGTTGCCACAACAGCTTGTAACTGCTGTTGCACAACAGCTAGAAGCTGCCGTGCAAACAGCAGCTTCAAGCTGTTGGGAATCACCGTAACGGCTCAGTATTGCTGAGCCGTAAGACCGTAAGGCTCAGTATTGCTGATCCGTAAGGCCGTAAGGCTCAGTAATACTGAGCCGTAAGGCTCGGTATTACCGGTATACGAGCCCACATGAACGCACATGAACGTAAATAAACCCAGCAGATCCTACTCCGGACAAAAGGAACCCAAGTATCGGCAAACCCATAACTACTTAAATAATTTGTTGTCTGCTTAAATAATTTGTGAGATGGAACATGATAATTTGTGAGATGGAACATAAAAGTTTATGCATGCTCGACTGTTTGAAGATATTTGTCAAACATATAGTTATATATGGTGATGTTACTAAAAAGAAGCGGTATGGAGACGCACCATATATCTTACTAAAAAGAGCTATGTAAATGTTTATTGAACTTTACTGTGAGGTTACTCATCTAATTGTATTACAGTATCATGGCATGTCACTTGTGGTAGCTATGTAAATGTGATTATCTTTGTCATAAAACATGACAGCATTTTCATACAGCATACCATGACGCTTTACACATAATATTTACATAAGAAATGTACTAAAACAGCAAAAGAAAATGATAATGAATTATCTGATCGTGACCCAATTTTAAAAGGTTTGTCCCAAAATTTATGGCAATGCTCCCAATTATATTAATCACTGCTCCTACAACCCAATCGCCCATAATTTGGTTTGTTGCAAAAAGATACAGTGTTGTTTATGACCAAAATAACAGTTCTAATCCAAACGTTTAATGAGTTTGCATAAGAGCGTGTTATACAAAGCTTATATTCATATCATTCCCTCCTCAAGCATATTTCGACACAAGCTGTCTTCTAAGATCTTACTTCTTTAAGTACCTGCCAATAACTATTCTAACAATTAGAATATAGCTATTCTATACAGTTCTTTAACTAAAGTTGCAAACCAGCCAATAACTTCTAACAATTGAATCCTAGAGTTTCACCCCTATAGTTTTGATTTTTGGATCCTCCAATTAGTTTCATATCAATCACATAAAAAAGAACGGATAATCCGAACTTTTCAACAATATAGATAATATAAATGAACAAAAATAAGCACAAACCTGAAAAACATCAACAAATATTTATTTGTAAAAAAAGGAGAAAAAAAAACACCTCCAGAATTAGTAATCTGAATACCCTGGAACAAAAATACTGAAATATGGATGAACAAAACCAAGACTTTTGTCGTATATTTGCTTAGATCATCGCCAAAGGAGCTGTTGAACTCGAATCTGACCTTGACCTCCTTGCTTCCAAATCGAAATCCTTGTTCCTGTTTTGTAATCAAAATCGAAATCCTGGTTAACGCTGCGAAATCGAAACCGAAATATTTCCCAAAATCGAAATCGAAATTTTCCCTAAATCGAAATCGAAATAATTCCCGCTTTGTAATTCATGTTAAGCGGCCGAAATAGTGAAAAGCGTATGGGATGGAAGAGTATAGGGTTACAGAAGAAAACTGATGGGTGTTTACCTTTTTGCCCCCGTGAACCAAGCCTACCAATACATATAAGCGTTGCCAATAAAAAAAATATAAATTTGTATTTTTGGTAACACTTTTTTAGCATAGCAACGCTTATTATTGTTATTACCCGGCAACACAAATAAGTGTTGGCGATTGACAAAAAAAGGGTTGCCAAATGGCCATTATGGTGTAGTGAGTAGCGTTCAACAAATACAGTAGAAAGAAATACAATGTAAGACACGCAATCCATTTACAAGTCCACTTTGGGTCTGAGCAAAACAACGTGTCCGTCGATCTCCAAATGCGTTTGGACGATCATTACTAAATACCTTGCCTTGGAAGGCCAATTCCAATTCAAGATACCAGTCATCATCATCCCAACGATGTGAAAACCTTCGGGCTTCAATCACCGTCTTCATCTTCGACTCTTGATCGTCGTGATGATTATTCAGAATGGGTTAAACCCGGTCTTTCTGAATAACTCGCGTATTTTGGGATTAGAAACAAATATTGGAAAATCACACATTTCGTCACATTTCAACTCAGAATATTCTTTTTATAAGATATTCGTATTAGAAGATTCTCATTAATTTTTTTTTGATTTACGTGTGGAACCTAAGACTTCACTCAAGCCATTACTTGTCGGTCTTAGTAAACCCCACGGGTAGTGATATACCCCGATTTTTCAACGCCTTCACACTACCTAGGTAGTCACCCCTAGAGTTGGCAGAGGTGGCCCTCGAACCTGAGACCTATGTCTCATCCCAATTCGCCCACCTCTAACCAACTGAGCTAGGAGTGTCGGGTAGATTCTCATTAATTTTATCAAAGATAAACTCTGAAAATAAAATCTATAAATCAATTTCCAAAATATGGAATTCCACAGAAATCAAATCAATACATAATCGATATAAATTTCTGTATCGGACTAATAATATAAATGGAATAACGGCAAAGCCTCTTAAATTCCATATATAATACCGGTCTTCTTTTACAGAAGCCCATTTCGATTATTACCAATCGAATTTCCACTTAATTCCAAATTAAATATATTAAATTGGAAAACTTGATTTTTAGAAAATGCCCTTTTTAAAACTATAAAATAGATTTATAAATTCCAAATAATAATTTCAATGTAAATTGGATTACAGGACAAATGTCGTTTAAAACACCGTCCATGATAAATCCACTTCACATCTCAATTTATTTCATAACACAAAATATAATTGCAAATGCTAGTAATCTTTTAAAAACATATTGTTTTAATAATCATAAAAATATTCTTTATATAAAGACTCTAAATGAAAGGTATTCTTTATGCTACAAATTCTTTATCTTTTACGAATATTCCTTGTTTTAACATATACTTAATTAACAATCTATATTTTGAAAATATATATACTTTATATAAAAAGGATTTCTAATGTAAAAATATTCTTATTTAAAAGAACACCTGAATCGAAATGCGAATCAAACATTTACCATCTAATTTGGGTTACATGGATTTCACACACATTATATATATGATAATAACAGTAAAACCATCAAATCATCCATCTACATCCAAAGTGTAATTTCCACTGTGTAAGCGTTAAAATTAAATAATAACGCTCATCGCAGCCTGTCGATCTAACGATCAACATACAACTAAATATTGGGATTAGTGTATGTAAATTTTCATCCCAACACCCGTGTGGGGTTTTCAGCCAATAACAGTTCATAAAAATAAATGATTGGTTAAAGAATTCAACCAATCTAATGATAATGAACTAACATGTTATAATATTTCTAACATCGAATAAAAATGTTTTCTTATTCATATAATTTCCCTATACAATTCTAATGTCTAATAACATGTAATTTATTTACAGGACAATATTGTGGATGACAAATAAAAGGTAATTTCCTATTTTCTTTTATTTGTATGCAAAATCTTTTTTTTTAACTTTAACACATAAAAGAGATAATCTTATGTGTATATGTTCTAATGTATTTCCTATCATATAAAAATGTTTATTTACATTTGCATACAAATTCTAATGTATGCCTTAACATAGAGATATCACTCTACTTACCTATATATATTCTAATGTATGTTTTTACCAGTAATATGATTCTTATGTTTGAATATACCTTCTAATGTAAGTTTGCAAATAAAAATGATTTTTATATTTGCTTATAAATCCTATTACATGTTATGCAAATAAAAACACTTATTATATTTGCATATTAATTCTAATGCATGTTATGCAAATAAAAATGATTTCTATATTTGCATACAAATTATATTTCAACAAAATGTATAGAAAGTGATACATCCATTTTGTTGACAATTTCATGTTATCAAAATGAACATTTTGTTATAACACAAATCTAGTTAGTAAAAATGCTATTTGTACTTAATCCTTTTATTTAACAAAAATGTCCTTTTTGTATTCAACCATCTTAATATGACAAGATGTACATTTTTGTCTCAACTAATATATATGACAAAAATGCATATTTTGATTTAACAATCTAATTTGACAAAAGTGTATATTTTGTTTCAGCTAATATAATTCGACAAAATGAATGTTTTGTTTCAACTAATATAAATTGACAAAATTTGCATATTTTGTTTCAACTAGTATAAATTGACAAAAGTGAATATTTTGTTTCAGCTAATATAATTCGACAAAATGAATGTTTTGTTTCAACTAATATAAATTGACAAAATTTGCATATTTTGTTTCAACTAGTATAAATTGACAAAAGTGAATATTTTGTTTCAGCTAATATAATTCGACAAAATGAATGTTTTGTTTCAACTAATATAAATTGACAAAATTTGCATATTTTGTTTCAACTAGTATAAATTGACAAAAGTGAATATTTTGTTTCAGCTAATATAATTCGACAAAATGAATGTTTTGTTTCAACTAATATAAATTGACAAAATTTGCATATTTTGTTTCAACTAGTATAAATTGACAAAAGTAAATATTTTGTTTCAGCTAATATAATTTGACAAAATGAATGTTTTGTTTCAACTAATATAAATTGACAAAATTTGCATATTTTGTTTCAACTAGTATAAATTGACAAAAGTGAATATTTTGTTTCAACTAATCAAGTTTGACAAACATGTTTCTTTCATTTTAACTAAATCAAGTTTGACAAAAATGTTTATTTTGTTTTAACAAATGTAAATTGACAAAAGTGTATAATTTGCATTAGTGAATATAAAAGGGAAGAACAAACTTTATTTTCAAAATATGTTTACATTTGCGAATGCAAATAAAAGAACAAAACTTTATTTCTAATATGTGTTTGCATTTGTGAATGCAAATAAAAGAATAATTTTTTTTAATGTTTATTTATATTAGTAAATGCAAAATAAAAGAATAAACTTGAATTTCAATGTATATTTACATTTGAAAATGCAAATAAAAGGACAGTTTTTATTTTAAAGTATATTTGCATTTGAAAATGCAAATAAAAGAACAATTTCTATTTTCAAAGAATATTTGCATTGTGAGATGCAAATGAAAAGTGAACTTTTAATCTCTATATTTATTTGTATTGTAGAATGCAAATAAAAAAAAGTGTACTTTCATTTCCAACATTTTATTTACATGGTGGAATGCAAATAAAAAGTAAAACTTATATTTCTATGTAATATTTGCATTGTAAATGCAAATAAAAAGAATGATTTTATTTCTAAGTATATATTTGTGTTGAAACACAAATAAAAAGAATGACTTTATTTGCTATGCATATATTTGTGTTAAGAACACAATAGAAAGAATAGCTTTATTTACTATGAAATATTTGTGTTGAAAACACAAATAAAAAGAATAACTTTATTTCAATGTTCATATTTGTGATGAAGACACAAATAAAGATGACTCCAATTCTATGATATATTTGTGTTGAATACACAAATGAAAAGAAGCAATTTAATTTCAATGTTATTATTTATGTCGAGGGACAAATAAAAGAATGGTTCAATTTCTATGTTATTATTTGTGTTGAAAAACACAAATAAAAGAATGGTTCTTTTATTCAAAAGTAAAATGTCCAAATAAAATGTATTGTTTGATCTTGTTCTTTCATTTAACAAAAACAATGTTAAACAAAAATGCCTTTCCCAAATTCAGGTTTTTATTTACATATATAAAATGTAAATAAAAATATCATTTTAAATTTTACAATTTACCAAAAATGTAAATAAAATAATCTCTTTCAATCCTATGTTAAATCCTTTCTAACATTTTATTTTAACATAAAGAATATTTTATGTTTAGCCACTTTTCTAACTTTTTATTTTAACATAAAAAGAATATTAAATGTTTCCCATATTTATCTATTAACAAAATGAATATTTTGTTTTCATACTTTTCTATTTAACAAAATGAAGATTTTGTTGTCGTCGCTTCTAACACAACAAATCATATATGTAATATATTTGTTTACCGTCAATTCTAACACAACAAATCATATATGTAGTATATTTGTTCGTTGTCAATTCTAACACAACAAATCATATAAGTGATATATTTGTTGATTTAATACAGATCTATTCATACAATAACAGATCCAAGTAATACAGTACAAAACAATTCATCAAATCACAGACAAAAATTCACTACATCACAGTTCTGCATATATAACCCACAAACAGACGTTTAACAGCAATAAAACAATAAATTTAATTAATTAAATGTTAAAATCAGAAATTCTCACATTGATATGGCCGAAAAATCGACTGTCTCGGAATCAGCTCTGGTCTGCGCCATCGCGAAGATCTCGGAAAGACGAGTCCAACGCAACTTAGGGTTCGTCCAACGGACCTCGTATGGGAGAGATATTAATTTTTAAAGATCAGATAAATTAAATATTAAATTAATAATAAAAAGACCTTCCTCGTGTTCACGTCGCTGCCGAACCCATCTCAACCGTCCACCCCTTCTGTGCGCGCGCCACCTCGGCCACCCAGGCGCCGATCAGACACCGCCCCTCCGACGCCCCGCTCGAGAGCCACCACCACCCAGAAAGCCACCCAACTCGGCCTCCATTCGAACCGCCAACCACCAAAAAAACACAGCCACTTCAGGCTGAGAATTCGAGAAATCCATGAACTAAAACTCGATCTTAACCGTATGGATTGAAAGGTCTTGAAATTCTCTTCGATTCGGTATATAATTTGTAGATTTTCGTCGAGTGGATTGGAAGATATTAAGGTTTGAAATTTGGAAAATTCTGGCCCTTGAACAGACCTGGCGGCGGTTGGCCATTGAAATTAGGGTTAGGGTTTAATTTTTTTTATTATTTAATAATATAAATTCTCGAAAAACGTGTTATAAAGGTGGATTTTCGGACTTTCTCTGATTTGGGCCTGCTTACTGTCGTTCTTAAGGTTTTGACACCTTTTGAACGCAATGGGATAGGTCCCATGGCCCAATTCCGAAATCTGTATGATTTTTATTTAAAATTGCATTAAAAATTAATTAATTAAATATTGACCGTACATATAAATATGCCGGGGCCACATATGACCTTAGAAAATTCTAAAAAAAATATTTTTAGCTTTCTTATGACGATACGAATCCAACAAAATTATTTTCGTCGAATTCTGAGACTGTTTGGAAAATGGCTATTTTTAAGGCGTTTAAATTTAATGAATATTAGGCTCACATCCCTATTTTGAAACTTAATTAGGCTCACATCCGGTCATAAACTTATTGTAAATTAGGTCCCTGTTTTCAAAACTTATAAAATAATAATTTAAAAAAAAATAAAAAAAATTCGTAAATTAGTAATAAAATATATTACGCATTATAAAAAAAATTCAGTTAAAAAAACAACAAAAATAATGTCAGAAAGAAGAAAACAGCAAAAAAACAGAAAAAACTGCAGTTAAATGCATAATATTATGCACCTTTTTGATTTTATTGCATGCATATATGCAATTATTGCAGTTCTTCCAGCGGATAGATTTAACATAATTTTTCAGTTCATTTTTATTTGCGTCCAAATGTGCAAATTTATCAAAAAAATGCACACATGTGTGCAACATTTTTATAGGATAAAAAGTAGGGACCTAATTTATAAAAAAAAACAAAGTTCTGAAAATTTTTAAACCCGCCCCCTATTTTATTTTTTCCGCCTTTTTGTATTTTTTTTTAAAAAAGTACGTACGTTCATAAAAAAAAAAATCTAAAATATGGAAATAATGTCAGGAATCTACGGAAATCGAAAAAAAATAGTTGCATACATTTATGCAATTATTACTGATAATTGCATATATGTATGCAACTTTTCTGTAAGCTGTTTTCAGATTAAAATCTGAAAATAAACCTGCACAAATGTATGCAAGTATTTGAAATTTTTGCGCACATGTATGCATTTATTTGCATGAATAAAAATCAACGAAGATGTATGTAGTGAAAAATATGCACGGATGTATGCAGGAAAGTGATATATGTGCATACTATTATGCATTTAACTGGAAATTTCGTTTTTTTTTTTTTCTGTTTTTTTGATTTTTGACGCCTTGTTTGATGATTTTTTGTTCTGAATTTTTTAGCGTTTACATGTTTTATTTAAATACGAATTTACATGATTTTTTTTATTTTTTTGATGAATTTTCAAAAAATAGGGACCTAATTTACAATAAGTTTATGACCGGGTTTTTTTTCTATTTTGAAACTATAACAGGGACCTGTAAAAAACGCACCCTTAAATTTAACTAAAATAGTCAAAACACATTTTCTTTCGCCACGCTCACATATTAATTCGAAAAATTCTGAAAATTGAAACCTAGCTATAATTTGACATTCCGGTTCCAACAAAAGTGGTTTCGTTGAAAATAGAGGTCGTTTCAAAAATGACTATTTTTAAAGCCAATATATTTAATATTAAAAATACATTTTTAAACAAATAATTTCCGAAACTCAAAATATATAAGTGTTTACTGTTTTTCAATGCAGAAACGTCATTCCGAACTCAATGGAAGTGGTTTCGAGTCGAAATTCCTTCATATGTGAAAAGTAGCATTTCGGGCCCAATATAATATATATATATATAAATTCTACAGCGACCTTTCTAAAAATTGAATTGGCCATAACTTTTGATTTCCGCTATGAAATTTCAATTTTTTCATATTCGTTAGAAAGATATTATTAAAGAGATTTAAATATTTCTTGTTTCACTCAATTCTGATTTATTTTGAATCCTGTACATTCAGTTAAAGTTTAAAAATCAAATTTTCAAACTACCGTGACATTTCTAACTCCTTTTATATTTAAATTAAATTTATTCGTTCTGACATTGATAAAAATGAATTCTAGCCATTATTATTTATAATAAATTATATTATAACCTCAAAATTCATTAAAATTTTCTAAAATAAAATTTTTAAATTGATTAAGAATTTGCGGGTTGTTACACCTGTCCCCAACGTCATGGAGGGAAACGCTACAGTAAACCATTCTAGCATCGCTCCGAGCGACGGCAATATTGAGCCCCGGATGGATACCTCTCATCCGAATCAGCCGGTTCCCACTACCACAGGTATGGTTCAGTCCAATAATAACCAAGCGACTTTAGCTACAAGACCTGAGGCTGGGGGTCACCTTCACTTGCCTCTCATAGGACGAACCGATCTGACCCGAGGGGCTCGGGGCATGTTTCCACCCCATGCTAGTACTGGGATTCTCACCAATGTCCCCAATACAGAATTGGATTCATGGAAACGACTCCTCGGAGATGGAAGCCATCTTGCAAGCATCATCAAATGCTTCACCCGAGGCACATTTTCCCAATAGGATGTGGATGACATCCATCACAGTCCATTCACATGGGAAATCATAAATTCCCGAAATCCTCCAGACTTCAAGCTTCCGGTACTGGAGCCCTACAACGGCATGATCGACCCGACCATTCATCTCATGCGATACATGCGTCACATGGAAGTTCTTTCTGCATCGACAATGTCATGGCCAAGTGCTTCTCTCTCTTTCTCCCCAATGTAGTTGGCATGTGGTTCCGGCAGTTAACAACTAAATCGATCAACAGCTTGAATATATTGATCTCCCGCTTCATCGAGCAGTTCGGAGTACACATCTCCTAACCAAAGAGCGTCATGTTCCTTAACTCCATCAAACAATGACCAACGAGACCCTCCGCTCCTTCTTAGAAAGATTCAACACGGCCGTAACATCAGTCGATCGACCCGAGCCATCGATGGTTCTTATGGCCGCCATAGTTGGTGTCTAGAACCGATCAGAATTCAGAATCTCTTTTTGACTAGAGACTTCCAAGGACATTGAAGATTTCTATGCCGAAGACGATAAATTCCTCCGACAGGAAGATGCTAGCATCGATATGGAAAGCCTCGAGGTGCTTGCTACCAAGGATGGAGGTCCATCCAACACCAATGGCCTGAATAAAGGAAAAGGAAAAGGTTCATAAAAGAATGATCGAATATGATCAATACATTGAGCTCAACTCATACCTCCTAAACATTTACCTTGACGTTCGAGGACCTCTCCCTTTCCCTAAATCTCCTCGAAGAGAGCCGACCCAAAAAGAACTCGACTCTAGAAAGCACTGCATGTATCATAACATGGTAGGCCACAGTACCAATGAGTGCAGGCATTTGCGTGACCTCATCGAGGATGTGGTTAGGCATGGAGAACTACCCAACTATGTCAAGAAACCTGCATCGACCTTGCCGCCACAACCTTCTTCCCAAGCTTCTCGGGTCGGTCCTCGAGCTCCTCGAAACGGAAAGGACCCCGAGCCCAACAATCGCTCACCATTAATTAATAAAATTTAGATTATCGTGGATTTTACCCATTTATTAAGATATAATATTTATTTTTTCAATAATGTGATTATGTTGAAATGCACGTGTACGGGGTTAGGAACTAGCTCCTAGGCGTGCTCTGAATTCAACTATCACCAACGTAGAATTTTTTTTCATTAATAGCTCCTTAGCAGCAATAAAATTTCTTTTTCAAACATGGATTATGTTTGAACAAATCAAACTGAGCATAATTGATGCTCGCCGACTTAAATATGTTCGGTGCTAGCCACCATCTCTAAACCGAACATGGTCAACGCCCACCACCATTCCTAAACAATTTTCCAAGCCGAGTATGGTTAATGCTCATTATTACCACCAAAAAATTGGCAACGAAATAGAGTAATAGCGAAGGGGTATCGGGTTAGCATAAGTACCCTGCGAGCAAGACTAAAAACTAAGAAAAGGCAAGAATAGGGGGGAGTATTTAAAAGGCAACATCAACCGGGACATATTCCCGCTACCAACTAGTGATGAAAGGGGATCCAGTGAACATAAGCATGCAAGAATGATTTAAGAGCCACACAAAGCTCCGCCTCTTTAAAGGAGGAGAATTCAGAGTCCACGAATTCCCGACACCACTTATCCAGCGAAGCATACCTGATAGGGAAGCTCCATAACGAGGGGGGTCCAAGCCAGAAAGTAAAGAAAGAGAGGGGAAAGGATCCCAATAGCAGAAGTTTAGAAAGGCAAAAGGGTGTGCTGGCCTTAACCCACTCAACACCAATGCAACGGGATAAAAAAACATAAAAAAGCAAGCTCCTCTGATTATTCACAGGATGACTGGGAGTTGACTTCCGAGAGCCTACAACCAGGATCTGACATCTAGAGACCAAGTACCTTCCAAAATCCCCACTTCAAAGGCCATATCCTATACTGCAAAAGCAACCGGAAGGCAAACACCCAGAACTAAGGGAAAAGGTGACCGACAAGAATTCCGTAGGCCCAATAACCCAACAACGGAAGGGTCCCCAAATCCGCTATAAATAAGACCCCAAGAGCCACATCGAGGGGAGAAAAAGAAAAGAAAAGGGAACTTCCCCTTAAAATTTTATAAATCTATTTGGGAATCCACTGATGTAACCTCTGCCATGAATAAAATCATAAAAGCTCTTAAAGTGGATGTAGGTTCGAATTGAACTAAACCACTATAAAATTGTATGTTCTCTTGTTCTTTCAAGGAACTGTATCGTTCTTCAGCATATTCCTGTAAGTATTTTACTATGTCGTTGGATTAACGAAATATACCGGCGCAGCCTTTGGGTTCTTGGCAGTCAAACGCTTTCTTCACAGAGAAACGGTGAAGTTAGCTCAGACCGGGCAAAATCGTACGACCCTATTTTCCTCTTTACACTGTCCCTCAGATCTATTTCAGGTGTTAACAAAAAATATCATTAGCATTTTGGCGCTAGAAGGAGGGCCTGAACCTACGACCTTGTGGTTAACCCCATCACATATCTACCTAGGTTGTTTTACCCCAGATTGGGCTAGCTTTGAAGAAAAGGAACTAAGCGAGGAGAATCTCGTTGAGGAATTTCCAGTGTATACATTGCTGCTTGAACGATCGACTGATTAAGGGGCTACTTAGAATGGATACACAGTAGGAAAATATGGAGCGGGGCTCCCACTCATCCTCGAATGTAGAAACTAGCATACTATCGAGTTCCAACTCTACAAATCTAAAAGCAAGGAATATCCCAATTTTGATAAAAGAAAAGAACGATGAATTGGAAGCGCTACATTTGACTTTAAAGCTTGATGTAGTTTGGAGATCCATTAAACAGAATTCAATCCGAAGAACTTGCAAAGTGGAAACCTATCAAGCGGAGTTAAAAACGAAGATACCCTCCGAATTCAATAGCAGGACTATACCCATGTCTAGTCTGCAAACCGTCCTAGCAAGACTAGAAGTAAAGGGATCCCTAGCCCTAATGTCAAAAAGAGCAAACGACGAGACAGAAATATTACTTTTGGCGACATGAATCGATACTACTAGGGAATTTATTAAGGTAGACTTGGCCCGACTGGCCTTAGGCGTAGTGCCTTATGAAGTAAAATCAAGAATAATGACACCTGAAGGATCTGACCGTCCTACTAAACTTTTAGCAGACCGACAGAACAATCCAGTTTCGCTAAGGAACAATCAAGCCTCAAGTAAAGCAACCGATTTAAGAATAGAAAAAGGTCTGTCGCTATTAGAGGAAGGAAGTGAAAGAGCCACCGAAGCTCCATATAGCATAAAGGCACCATGATTCATATATGATGAAGCTACGGACCTTGAAGAACACCTAGCTGCATTTGAAAGTTATATGGATTTCCATAATGCTTTAGGAAATATTCGACTCCGAATGTTTCCTCTAACACTACGAGAAACAACTGCTAAGTGGTATCGCAAATATCAGAGGGAAGAAATCCGTTCTTGGGAGCAATTTACCCACGATTTCTCTATACAGTTTTGTAGCCGTAAGAACCCAATGGTAGAATACTCAACCGTTATAAGCGTAAAACAAGGGCCAGAAAAATCCGTAGCTGACTACATAAAGCGATTCGACGCTGAAGCCTTGAGAGTAGAGGGTATGAGAAATCGCGATAAGCTTGTCGCCATTCATTCAGGATAGAATGAGGGAACTCCTTTTTGGGAAGAACTATACATACGTGGATGTAAGGATTTACCAGAATTTTACCATCGGGAAATACATTCATCCGCTTGGAAGAGTTGGACCATTCGAGAGGGAGTATTGGTTGTTACAAAGGAGACGAGAAGCCTTATACTCGTCAAAACCTTCAGGATGAGAGGCCTAGATTTCATGAAGACCAAAAGAACCTAAAGGAAGAAAAGCCAAGCACCGATACTGTGACCTTAAGCAAACCTATTTCGCACATATATGCAGCAATGAAGGAGAAAGTCAACTTCTCAGTGCCTTTCAAATCTAAGAACCATCTAGAATCATTCAAGGGAGGGAAGTATTGCAAATATCACAAGAGAAATGGACATCAAACCGATAAATGTGAGGTGTTGGAAGGTGTAGTGCAAAGGCTCGTCCAGGAAGGGCACCTAGAGGAAGACGCCAACGACAAACTGAAGTCAACTCAACAACCACTTAACCTCATGACAAATGACCTAGCAGTCGGAGCCGCTCCTATACCTGTGCCTCTTAAAATAAGGTTTACTAACTCTTACAGAAAAGGTCTCAAGCCCGGAAGTGGGAAAGAACCCTTTGGACTTAGAACCTTCAACTCCACCCGTGGGAATAGTCACAATTACGGATCAAAGGACCGCTACTCCAGTAAGTGTCCTAGGACCAATACTTGTCGCATTTGCCGAACCTCGGGACATCCAACGCTTTCATGCCCCACATTTCAGACGGGTTGCTAAGTGCTAGGCAAGCTCCTAGTGACACTCCTTCTGGATCGGGTGGTTTCCTTTGTCTCAATTGCCAACTTATGTGTGCTTGCTTATGTATGCTTTGTATGGTTTGTATCTAGATAGTCGTAAAGGGTTATGTTTCCTGATTAAGGCTTCTATGGTGTTAGGATTAGCTTAAGGTCCCGGTCTAGATGATCCTCTTTTGTACCCAATCCTCACTCTTTAGGCAAATAGGGAGTTAAAAGTAGCACCTAAGGTAGCTGACTCTTTAAGTCTAGGGAAAGTGGGATATTTTCCACAGGGTGTCATGGAAGATTGTTTGAATGACTGTGTTGTTTTGTTTTGTATGACATGTTACAAACCCTAGCTTAGACTAGAGGGCACCACAACATTAAGGGGTTCCTCTAAATATTCCTCGATGTTGTAAATTCTAACATGATAACTTTGTTTCATGTCTGATGTTAATTTTCCATTTCATAAACCAAAATTCTCGAGCTGAGCAACACATAACGTTTGATTAATCTCGCCTGCCTGCGAAGCTTTGTATGAATACACTTTTCACAACATCTTTAATGGCCACTAGTGGTTTGTCCATCTGTGGAACTACAGTTCCGCTCCTAGCATTTTCACACTACGCGAGCTATATGCTCATCACGATGCAAGTTGTGTGCTCTACGCTACACGAGTCGTATGCTCACTCAACCAACGCTCCCCTTGAGTATGTTCTAACCAATGTCCTACATGGGTACGTTCTAACCAATGCCCTACATGGGTATGTTCTAACCAATGCCCTATGTGGGTACGTTCTAACCAATGCCCTACATAGGTATGTTCTAACTAATGCTCTTCTTGAGTACGTTCTGACCAATGCTCTACATGAGTATGTCCAACCAATGCTCTAATAAAGGAGTACGTTTATCAAATTCTGTCCCGAAGAAGGGAGAAAACCTCGAAGTGAGCACTTGGAGCACGTACATCCTCTGCTCGAAGTGAGCACTTGGAGAACGTACATCCGCTGCTCAAATTCCATCCTAAAAAAGGGAGAAAAAGCTCGAAGGGAGCACTTGGAGCACGTAAATTCTCTTCTTAAATTCCATCCCGAAGAAGGGAGAAAAATCTCTAAGGGAGCACTTGGAGCACGTACATCCTATGCTCAAATTTCGTCCCGAAGAAGGGAGAAAAAGCTCGAAGGGAGCACTTGGAGCACGTACATCCTCTGCTCAAATTCCGTCCCGAAGAAGGGAGAAAAAGCTCGAAGGGAGCACTTGGAGCATGAATAGCCTCTACTCAAAATTCATCCCGCAGAAGAAAACGAAAGCTTGAAGAAAACAAAATCTTGAAGAAAACGAAAGCATGAAGAAAGCCTAAAGGGAGCACTCAAAAAAACAACGAATACAACCTATGCGCGGACAAACGAAACGAAAACAGACGTTAACTTATATTAATACCGGAAGGGGTTCCAGTTCTATGTCTATTTAATACCCGAATCTGGGTTTGGTTCGGGACTTCTACTAATACCGGAGGAGGTTCCGGTCCTCTGTCTACTTAATAACCGAATCTGGGTTCGGTTCAGGAGTTCTATTAATACCGGAGGGGGTTCTGATTCTATGTCTGTTTTATACCCGAATCTGGGTTTGGTTCGGGACTTCTATTAATACAAGAGGGGGTTCCGGTTCTATGTCTCTTTAATACCCGAATATGGGTTTGGTTCGGGACTTCTACTAATACCGGAGGAGGTTCTAGTCCTATGTCTACTTAATACCCGAATCTGGGTTCAGTTCGGGACTTCTATTAATACCGGAGAGGGTTCCGATTCTTTGTCTGTTTAATACCCCAATCTAGGTTTGGTTCAGGACTTCTATTAATACCGGAGGGGGTTCCGGTTCTATGTTAGTTTAATACCCGAATCTGGGTATGGTTCAGAACTTCTATTAATACCAGAGGAGGTTCTAGTCCTATGTCTACTTAATACCCGAATCTGGGTTCGGTTGGGGACTTCTATTAATACCAGAGGGGGTTTCGATTTTATGTCTGTTTAATACCCCCAATCTGGATTTGGTTCTGGACTTCTATTAATACTGGAGGGGTTCCGATTCTAATTCAGTTTAATACCGGAATTTGGGTTTGGTTCAGGACTTCTACTAATACCGGAGGAGGTTCCGGTCCTATGTCTACTTAATACCCGAATCTGGGTTCGGTTTGGGACTTCTATTAATACAGGAGGGGTTTCCGGTTCTATGTCTATTTAATACCCGAATCTGGGTTTGGTTCGAGACTTCTACTAATACCGGAGGAGGTTTCGGTCCTATGTCTACTTAATACCCGAATCCGGGTTCGGTTCGGGACTTCTATTAATACCGGAGGTGGTTCCGGTTCTATGTCTGTTTAATACCCGAATCTGGGTTTGGTTCGGGACATCTACTAATACCGGAGGCCGGTCCTATGTCTACTTAATATCCGAATCTGGGTTCGGTTTGGGACTTCTATTAATACCGAAGGGGGTTCTGGTTCTATGTCAATTTAATACCTGAATCTGGGTCTGGTTCTAGACTTCCGCTACGTTGACACTAGAAAGGGTTTTCGGTCTTCTATCATCTAATTACCCTAATCCAGATTTGGCTCAACACTTTTACTCTGTATTACCGAAGGGATTCCCAATCTTCAGCCTTCATTCGATCAAGTAAAGTATAGTCCCGGAACTCCGTTATTTGCTAAAGCCTCTTCCTAAGAAAACAAAACGAAATATATATTGACCAAAGTGGAAATCAACCCCATCTTCGTCTTCCGTACTCCTAAGTGACATCAAGAAATTTGTCCGATATGGGACCCTACGTGCAATGCAAGCCTCAAATAAACCTCACCTGCCGCGGTTAAGGAGCTATTTAAAGAAATACTATTTAAAATCCCTGCATCCGAAATCGAGGCAAAGAAATCATCATTACCTGCTCTTAAGGCCTCTTCATATTCTGGAAAACCTGAGCAGGATCAAATTACATGAAACGACACTCATGGCATGGGGATTCTAACTGCCAGATCATAGATTGTAGAAACCTAGTTATATGCTTCAAGTATAAAAAGACAAGGCATAAAGGATTTCGATGCTCCTACTCTCCCTACTCAAAAAAAAACATGGAAACTGGAAATGAGTTCGACATTTCACCACTAGTTTCTGAGAAGATTTACAGCGCTTAAGTTCCTGGGCGATCATCTCAATCTTCTCTGGTCAATTCTCAGTCAACAGCATCGCACGAGCCTTGAAATGGGAATTCCATTACCCGTACTCTTGGGAATGGAACATCAAAAAGTTTGGGAATGTTTTCATCGTTAAATTTCTAAGGAACTTCTTTATGGGTGATTTCTATTCCATTACGACTGACAGGGGTACTCTACACATTCGGCCATGGAGTCTCAATTTTGGTTCTGCAAATCCCAGACAGGAGGTGTTTCTTTGGATTGTCCTGAAATATCTCCCCATTATATTTCGTAACTTTAAGATGACGAAGGTTATATTGTCAAACGTAGGAAAAGCCTTAAGGATACAAGAAGATGCATGGGACGTGGCTGACTTTTCTTACCTTAAGATAGAAATAAAGATTCCATATTCAATCGCTAATATGGCTTTTTACCCAGACCTCGTATCACGAGATTGAAGTTAACAATCTTTTAGGAGATCCCAACGATCCTTTTGAGCCTACGGATTTCAAGAATTGGGTGTTTGTAAAAGACAGAAATGGGTTTCTCAGAGTTTGGAAACCAAGAAGAAAGATGAAATTTGTTGATAGCTCAGACATGGGAGAAGCGTCCTCTTCGAATCCATTTGCAATTCTTTCAAATAGCAACGAAGACGAAGAGGAGCTGTTAGAAGAAGATGAAGAACATGCGTTCATTTCTGAAGGTGCTGAGGAGAGAATTAATGCTATTGACATGGTGCTAGAAAATGTGAGTTTTGATGGCAATGATGGGATGGAGTCAGCTACGGTGACCAGGAAAGGCAAAGAGGTGGTTGGCTCTTTTGGTACGACACTATCAAGGGGCAGTGCTAAGGAAAGTTCGGGCCTCGGTCACCTTCTGGGGGAACTTGATCGTTGTGAATTTACCCAATTACTGCATAGCAGCTTTGGCAGCAGAACACGTAGTAGATGGATGATGTAGTTAGGGTTTGTTAAGTATTTTCTTCCATTTGCATGAAAGATCTCGGGTCCTGTACGGGCCTCGTTTATATGTACTTTTGTCTTAAACTGTAATGGAAGTACTACTATGTTTTGACCATTGTATATATTTAAGTATAGCATAAAATTTTGGCGGGCCTCACTACTCTTTTATTGGCAAAAAAAAAAGAAAAAAGAAAAAAGACAATCAGAGTTTTCATACTCAGAATTAATATGAACAACGCAAAGAAAAGCCAACTAATGCTTCAGTTGAGAGGGATCGAAAGTTATCTCGGAAAAGATAAGGAACTTGACTTGAATAGTCAAAAATACCCCTTCATTAGTGGGGCAAATGTTACCACCAAAAAATTGGCAACGAAATAGAGTAGCAACGAAGGGGTATCAAATGACTATAAGTACCATGCAAACAAGACCAAAGACTAAGAAAAGGCAAGAATATGGGGAAGTATTTAAAAGGCAACATCAACCGGGACCTATTCCAGCTACCAACTGTGATGAAAGGGGATCCAGTGAACATAAGCACGTAAGAATGATTTAAGAGCCACACGAAGCTCCGCCTCCTTAAAGGAGGAGAATTCAGAGTCCACAAATTCCTGATTCAACTTATCCGGAGAAGCATACCCGATAGGGAAGATCCATAACGAATGGGGGGTCCAAGACAGCAAGCAAAGAAAGAGAGTGGAAGGGATCCCAATAGCAGAAGTTTAGAAAGGCAAAAGGGTGTGCCGGCATTAACCCACTCAACACCAATGCAGCAAGATAAAAGAACATTAAAAGAGCAAGCTCCTCTGATTATTTATAGGATGACTGGGAGTTGACATCCGAGAGCCTACAACCAGGATCCGCCATCAAGAAACCAAATACCTTCCGAAACCCCCACTTCAAAGGCTATATCCAATACCGCAAAAGCAATCGGAAGCCAAACACCCGGAACCAAGGGAAAAGGCGACTGACAAGAGTTCCTAGGCCCAATAACCCAACAACAGAAGGGTCCCCAAATCTGTTATAAATAAAACCCCAAGAGCCGCATCGAGGGGAGAAAAAAGGGAACTTCTCCTTAAAAATTTGTAAATCTATTTGGGAATCCACTGATGTAACCTCCGCCATGAATAAAATCATAAAATCTCTTAAAGTGGATGTAGGTTCGAACCGAACCACTATAAAATTGTGTGTTCTCTTGTTCTTTCGGGAACTATATTGTTCTTCAGCGTATTCCTGTAATTATTTTATTATGTCGTTGGATTAACGAAATATACCGGCATAGGCTATTGGGTTCTTGGTAGTTAGACGCTTTCATCACAAAGAAACAGTGAAGTTTGCTCAGACCGGGGAAAATCGTACGACCCTATTTTCCTCTTTACACTGTCCCTCAGATCTATTTCGGGTGTTAACAAAAAATATCTTTAACACTCTCCAACTCTATAAGACGGGTATGGTTAATACTCGCCAACTCTCTAAGCCGAGTATGGTTAATGCTCGCCAACTCTTTAAGCCGAGTATGGTTAATGCTCGCTAACTCTTTAAGCCGAGTATGGTTAACACTCGCCAACTAGATAACCCTAGTATGGTTAATACTCACCCACTCTTTAAGCCGAGTATGGTTAATACCTGCCACTCCCTTAAGCCGAGTATGGTTAATACTCGCCAACTCCATAAGCCGAGTATGGTTAATACTCGCTAACTTTACCTAACCTTGTGAAGATTTGGCAAATAAAAACTATCAACTCCAAAGTATATAACCTTCGGATCACTCCCTAAAACATGGTCAAAGTTCGACCTTAAAAACCTTGGAACAACCAACTACACCGTCTCACCAGGCAAAACTGGGTATGGTTTATACTCGTCCACGGGGTATGGCTTATAGCCCATTTTCCAAAATCGAGCATGGTTTATGCTCGTACCCCAGTTCTTTACAGGTATCATTTAATTGGAAGGATCCCGGTTCTTCTGTCAAGACCAACTCAAAATGGTTGACTTATTTTCTAGTATTCAAAAGTTATCGGCCGTAATATGGTCGTCAATGATTGTCGGTTCCCTGGCCTAAATACGATCCTCAGCGGTCGTTGGACTTCTGGCCTTAATACAATCACTGATGATCGTTGATTTTCTGGCCCCTCTCATCATGGCTTCATATAAAGGACTTCAGCTCAATATCCAGAACAAATCTCCTTTTACAAAGAAAGATGTATTCTGGGGGGCAATGTGTTGACCAATTTTTTTTGGCAAAAGCTGTCACAACTCAAAGCCAAGACTCGACTTAATAGCAGACGAAACAATTCTCCATCTATCTAGCCAACCCTTAACTCAGGTCAACTAGTTATGCTCGTCCCAGAACAGTTTCTTGAAGATAGAAAACAAGTTGACCGACCAAGCCATCTACCAGTAAATTGGGCCGATCCCATAATATCAGGTCAAGCCTAAAGTCTCGGATCTCACCTGAAGTATTTGGAGAATTATACGCTACCGGATGAAGTCCTACTCCCGAAGTTGCTGAATCAAATTAGCTTTTGATCAGCTCTCCTTTCTATATGCCAGATATCAAGCTCCACATCGACAACAATTTTCGAGGATAACTATCCATCAGCAGTAGACCGGGTCCCACCATCGCAACTACTTCACTAGGTCAAGCTCCACGTGTCTAAACTCCGAAAAAGAGGCAATCCACGTGGCACATGGCTTAGCCCTCCTTCTCAACCTATAAATACACCATTGCTGAAATGGAAAGGATCATGAAAAATCCATGTCGGAGAAACTTATGCTTAGTATACTAAAAACATCCAACCGTGCACCTCAAACAACACAAGAATTTTGTGTAATCTCTACTTTCTTTCACTAAAAAAGTCACTGTAACCTGTAATCGATAGTATGAACAAAGATTATAAGTTGATGTTGGTAGCCATATAAGCCAAACCACTATAAAAATATTTTGTCTCCCTTGTTCATTTACCTTTTCTTGCATCTCTATGATTGTTTTTCGTGTGTACTCAACACATGTTGGGGGGTTGATTGTCACTAGACCAACTTTTTACGTCAACAATGTCCTAATCTAATTTAAAACTCGTCACATTCCATCACCTTCGAAAGCTATTAAGAGGCAAGCTAAATCAAAATAAATAAAATACACAACAACTAACTTAAAATATTATATGTACCAACCTATATACTGAAACACATCTACCTTATTATTTCAATTCGCATTAAACATTTTGTACAACCTAATCTTTCTCTTAACCTATGCTAAAGATTGTATACACATGCAAGTGTATCCTACAACACCTACCCTACCGCCAACCCATGCCAACTATCCAATGTTTTGCCTCCCTATTTCCAACACGCAGCAATTATACTTCTTTTTGAATTAAATAAGAGCACACAATTTTCTTTTCAAATTAACATTTCCACATGCCTATATCCCATAAAAGTATATGCAAACTATACTAAAGTGTATCTATGCTAAAGGATATAGCTGGATCTACTATGTACATATTGATATAACTTTGTTCCTATCCTCCCACATCTCGTAGTCTATATATATAGCCAATCTTTCGTTTTTGCAGCAAGTTAAAAACACAAAACAAAAGGAAACCACAATGGAAACCCAATTTTTCCATTCGTTCAACATGTTTTTTATATATATGAAACCCGATTTCTTCTCTAGTTTAGCTAAACTCAATACACTTCAACACTTCAAACAAGCACGGTGAAGAGGGAAGGAAGTCGTGGTTTTTCGGAGTTCGTGCAGGGGAGGTCGTCCATCCGTGCTGTTGGGAGCAGGGAGTCTGCAGGTGATGTTGGTCAGTACTGCAATGGATAGAGTTCAGGTAGGTTATGAAGTAGCGGTTGAGGATGGTGATGGTACTGTGTAGGTCGGAGATGGAAGGAGAGGGGTAGTTGCAGTAGTGGAGCTTTCGAGGAGAGGGTCGTAACAATGGGTCAGACCGGAGAATGGAATGCATGGTTGCTGATGAAGTCAGGGTGGTCTCTAATGAAGTTGCATGTTGTTGTGGAGTCTGTGCAATCGTAGGGATGGTGCTCCTATGGAGTAGAAGAGTAGGTGGGGCCAGGACCGACCCTAGGTGTCCAATGGTAGTGCAGTCGGAGTTCATAGGGGAGCATGTTTTTTGGGGCTGCAGTTTGAAATGAAGAAGTAAGGGGTTGTGCGTATTTTCTAGGATGGGAACAATAACGCGGGAGAAAGGAAATATGGGGAAGGGAGAATGAGGAAGGAGTTATTGTTTTAACGTGGAATGAGGACGTGGGCTGTTATGCATTATAGGCTTCCAGCCTTATAAAAAAATGAATAGAAATGGAATGACCGTGAGTTGCTGTTTGGATGGTGAGCTTCAGTTTTCATACAAGGAGTTAAATTCGGGCCTGGTATAAATATTAGGTATTAGATTAAATAATTTTTAATTTATGTTTTTAATTATACAAATTTAAACCATAAACTTGTATTGTTATGAATCATTAAAAAATCGGACCAAACGAGAAGCATAGGAACCTTATTAGGAAACACTACATTTTGGAATTGGAACGAACGAAGTCGGAAGCAGTTGGAAAAATTAATTAAATTAAACACATGTTTAATTTAATTAAAACAAACTTTTTAGCAACGAATTAAATCATGGTGAGTTTACTCACTTAGTTTGTCCCACTTATATTTTATATAAGTCGGGTTTAATATTCGTGTGCTATGATTGTTTATTGTTGGATGATTATTGAATATATTTATGTATATTGACAGAATTAATTAAATTAAATGTTTATTTAATTTCATTATAATTAATCGTTATTTTTAATGATTCTAACCAATTGAGGCAACATGCCTTGTTGGTCACGTTTATAATATTATAAACATATAAAATGAAGATGAAGGTTTGGATTGTTGTTATTGGAATTTACTAGCTGAACTTCTTGTTTCATTCTGTCATAATAAAAATATATTTTCATTTTAAATGGATAATTTTATTTGAGGTAACCTATTTGGATGCAAAGAAGCAGCTTGGAGGAATCCAACTGGATTCCTCAAAATTATTGTTTATTTTCATATCATCATTATATAAACTATTTGACCAATATGATTGAATGATTGTTTTGGTTCTTGACTGTACAACGTTTGTTATGTTATTACCCAGTTGGCGATATTAGTTGAGTAATTACAGTAGATGACCAAGAAAATCCATTGATTTACCATCAGGTGAATTAACTGAAATAAAGTTATAAATTTATTTTATAAAAATTGATTTTGAAATCTATTTATATAAGCTAAGTTTAATAATTTGATTTAAAGTGAAATATTTTAAAAGGAAGTTTTATTGAGATGAACACGAAATAAATTTAAATTGACTTATAAGAAGTTTTTGAAAAGTCGGTGTGTGTGACTTAAGGAGGATTTTTATATCGATATAGCGAAATAGTATATAATAGTTAACTAGTAAGCTACAATAGTTACGTAGGTAAATGTAAGCTATACAGATATATCACAAAAACGAAATAAATGCAGTAAGTAAAAAACACTAGGAATTTTATACTGGTTCAGACTTCTCATCCTACGTCCAGTCCCGAAGCTCCTCTTCGGAATTCATTAACATGCCATCTCTTAGCCCGGAGGAATAGGTCAAAATACACCCGAGCACCAACAAGGATGTCCCCGCCTGAGCACAAACACAAGACTTCACAATTACAAGTAGTTTTCACTTCTGAATGTGTTCTCGTATCAACACTAAATAGTCACGATCAAGTACAACCTTCCTATAATTTTATCCTCAATTATTTGATGTGTATGTGAAAATTGAAGGAAGTATATTACTTATTGAATCAAGAGATTTGAAATAATTTCAATGATTCAACAAGTAATTAGAGAATTGGAGAGCTTTTAGAATGCAGAGAGTATATAAGTGTAAATCTGAAAATAGAGTAGAATAATTAAGAATCGGTGATTTGGAAAACATGTTTGTAGTGTATTTATAATTGTAGAAGAGTAGTAATCTTTCATGAAAAGTTTCAGCCAAAAATCTTGTCCATTTCTGTTCATAAATGAAGAGGAATCTCTTCATGAAAGGAGATGACTCTTTATAGAAATGACTGTTAATCTCTGATCCGTTAACTGGTGTGAAAATCATTAGTCAACTGGTTGAGAATGAAAAACGTGTATATATATATATATTTAAATAGGCTCAGCAACTAGCCATTACTGGATTTCTGGTCTGTGACCAGTCGACTAGTTACAAAACCAGTCCAGTATCAGCTAGCTTTTAGAGCATATATTCATATATATATATATATATATATATATATATCTAAAAATTTGTGCACTCGTATTATATTTCGAGGATAGATTTTGACATATATCTAACACGACTCAATACACACACACACACACACACACAGACACACACACATATATATATATAAACTTAGCTCCTTGATATGATTTCCATTTCTCTTCCTTTTGTTGTCATTAATCAAAATTCTCGTGTATCAACATTCTTCCGCTTTTTGATTGATGACAACATCTTGCATTCATGTTAAAATGTTGAATTTCTCCCCCTGAATATATACTTGTATACATATTTAGCTCCCCCTGAATTTCTGCAACATTCTATTAGTTTTTAAATATACAAACTTACCATTCGGATTCTTGCAACAAAATGTTAGCGCATATATATGTGCATAAATGAGTAAATCCATCATATAATATATTCCATTGTGATGTCATTTTCTTCCCCTTTGTCTTAGATTAAAAAGCATTAAATAATATGAACACAGTAATATAATAGGAATTTTTTCATAGATGCAAAACAGAACATAGCCATTCCAAACGTGCATATTGTTTAACACAACCAAAACACAAACTTTTTAGTGCAAGATTTTGCAAGACAATAATCAAAGAAATTATTCATGATTTATAGAGTTTGGAAAATAAAAGATGCTAAAGCAAAAACATACTACTAAAACATGAGCATGGGAACTAAATTTCATCGGATTCTGTGCTTTCGGAAGAACTCCAATTAAAAGGAGATATAGGCCTCTTTTCCACATCCGTGACATGTACAATGGACGCAAGAGTGCACGATATCGATGTCCACATCTTTCCAAGAAAATTCTTTATTTTATCGAAATTTTCATCCATCTTCTTGTCCATCTTCTTAAGGAGAGCTTCTAAAAGAAGTTGATTGCAAGCAATGACATCAAGTGTTTGCCTAGAAGTTTGCGATGGTTCCATAAAATGGATATCCTCTAGATTTGCATGAGCCGAGCTTGAAGATGGTCGATCCATATCTCTCTTTTTCCATTCTTCCAAGCTCATGATTCTAATAGTCGGA
This sequence comes from Allium sativum, assembly GCA_030737875.1. Taxonomy (NCBI): domain Eukaryota; kingdom Viridiplantae; phylum Streptophyta; class Magnoliopsida; order Asparagales; family Amaryllidaceae; genus Allium; species Allium sativum. The sequence goes on along the minus strand of CM060913.1, from coordinate 531,805,459 downwards.
GGAGGCATTTTCATTTGTTTCAAGTTTTTGCTATCTAAGATCTTTATTTCAATTGTATTGGAATTTGGTTCGGAGATGTTTGCATTTTTGAAAACTCTCATTAAATATTCCCTAAAATGAAAATAAGTAGCCATACCATGTGTGAAGAGCAAGAGATGATCCAATATTGTTTTCATCCAATTTATCTTTATGTTACCATAAATTGCGTATAAAGCTCGAAATGTCTCCGCATATACAAGGTCAAGTGTTCTGGATCGAGGCAAAATCGTATGTGTAAGAGCATGGTGAAGGAGTCTTGCACTTGGTCGCAAACCTTTTGTTTGAGAGCCATCGGAATTATCATTAATAAAGAGATGACTTATTTTATCTCTAACTCCAAAGTCGCATTGAACTTCCGATAAAGATATCCCATCCATACGAGAGTTTAAAATATGCCCTCGCCTTTCAATTGTAAGAAAATTAGGTTGCCTGCAAACCATACTCCAAACAAAATTTTCCGAATTGGTAGGAGTTTAATGATCAAAGTTTAAATTGGCTAACAACAACTTTATCATAGTAATGTTGATTTTCTTATGATTTTAAGAGTAGTCTAGTAAAGATTCAAACCTACCTCGTTGAGCCAATTGTTAAACACCGTAGGAATAAAAGTCATGGAATTTGACAAAAGATCCTGGAATAAACTTCAAATTTGACATTAGTTTCCGTCTTTTCTTAGCAAGATCATTCCATAACCATTGATTAATAGATGGATCTACTTGCTTTTTTGATCTTGAAGTTGATGATGATCCAACATCTCTGTCTTTTTGGATGTGCCATGAGATTAGAGAAGATAAAAATTGAATTTTTCTGAAATTAGGGTTTTCAGAGATAAAAAGAAGACGTTAGAAATGAGGCAAAAGAGGTAATTGGGGTTAAAAGGACCGAACTATAGCAGTTTATTGGTTTTTGGATTTTCCTTAACCAGTCGACTGGTATGTATATTAACAGTCGACTGGTTGCCAATAAAAGAAACAACAGTTTTTTATTTTTGAATTATTTTCTTTTGTATATCATATATTATATATATTTATGTTTATAATTATTTACTTAGATAGAAAATATATATTTTTATTAATCAAAACAAAAAATACATAACCATTGTAAATTTTGCATTTTCAATCAATGAAAATCTTATTAAGCAAAAACCCAAAACAAAAAAACAAAACAAAAATACTATGGTCAATATATTCTTCTTCTTCTAAAGATGTAGAATCCTTGGAGTCTTTGAAATGGCTCCTTCATTTTCTTTATAGTTATTCTCCCATGAATTTGGACTTAACTTCGTACTTTTGGGAGATTTTTTCCATGGACTCCGGGAAGTAATGGTCTCCTTGGTGTTTCTGGAGTCATAGAGAGAGGATGATGTCTCGGTTCAAGGACAGCTGACCTACCGCAAATACGAAGTGCGATTATTTCAAGAAAGGTTAATCTATCTGAAGTTTGTTTTTGTTCAAAGTATAATTCTCGTTGCAGCTTTATCTGTTCATGCTGGTAATGACATATCTCATCAATTTTTTATTTCGTCGATGGAGATATAAAAAGCTCTCTTTTTTTTCTTAGCATCCGGAGTATATCCAGTATGGTACTCTTGCCATCGCAGAGTTAGCTCTTCATTTGGCATAGGAGAAGTAATGATATTGATTGAATCCAATGGCGTTTTTTCAGAGGATTTAGTAGGTGTAGGCAGAGAGGATTTTGAAGAAATTAATTTTTTTTGACATGACGGAAAGAGCTTTTAAGCTTATGGATGAGTTATTTCTTTTGTTTTTGTGAAGGCAGGATGTTTTTCTAATGTATTTATAAGAATGCAAATGCTAAACATAGTATTACAAATGATTGGTAGAATCAATTTTTTCCATTCATTTAAAAAAAGGTTAGTTTTCTAAAAATTAGGAACAGAAACGAACAGAAATTTTGTCTATAAACGAGGACAATTTAATCCACTAAAAATACTTGTTGATAATTTTTGTTATAGCTAGAGAAGTGTCACAAAATATTTATGATAAACAACTAACTACATGTTATTCGAAATCAATACATATGCATTGAAAGGTTTAAATAACTTACAAATATGTAGAGGATAATCATCAATTACTAACCCCATTTTCTCCTTGTATATAATCATATATTAGTGGTACCTGCAAAAAATGTAGAATTTTATTGGTACCCACTTCCTCCGTTAGGGTCCTAAGGGTTAAATCTTTGGAAGCCAAACCCAAGAGGGTTCAGAGTACTTTTTGTAAATATAATTAATATTGTTGTGAACAGTATCTAAAAAGTTCTTAATATATTTATTATTAATCAAAATATTATTGGTTTTCGGAACCCATATACTAATATTTCTCGAATAATTCTTTTTAGTAAACATATCCATTTTAATACTAGGAGTTACTGGTTTAATGTTGGATTTCTTAGAACTAGATTTCTTCTTAGTTTTAACTCTTTGAACATATCCTAGCCCCTTTTTACTAGATTCTGGTTGAGAATTTTCTAATATCTTTGATAAATTTTCTCTACCTTTATTAAAATTACTAACACTCTTAGAAATATTATCTAATTTAACTTTTAAACTAGAATTTTCTAATTCTAGAATTTTAACTTTTTTATTCAAGTCATGATTCTCAAAAACTAGTTTATCATTTTTATTCTTTTAAGTCTTAATTTCTTGACTTAACATAGAAATCTGAGAATTACTGATAGAGATTCTTATAACTTTCTAATCTCATCTTCTAAAATCTCTTTTCATCTTTTAATAAGTCTCTTTCAAATTCTGTTGTTTTTCTATCTTCATTTTCTTGTTTATATTTTCTTTTAAAATTATTTCTAGACTCTAAAACTTCCATATTAATTTCCATTAATTCATCATAAGTAAATTCACTAACCTCAGTATCCTTTGCCATGGAGCATATGTTTGCTTGTTCGTTGTCACTATCACTGTCACTATCAGAAGCTGATGAATCTAAATTATCCCAAGTGACTGAGAAAGCTCGTCCTTTTGATTTCTCCTTTCTTTTGTGATTCTTCTTTAATTCTGGACAATTCTTTTGATAATGTCCAGTCTCGTGACAATTGAAACATTCTACCATGGTTGGGTCAAGTTCTTTCACTGAATTCTTTTTCAGATTCTTGCTTTTGCCTTTTCTGTATTTCAAAAAATTTCTAAAATTATTTGCTACAAATGCAATGTATTCTTCATCCGAGTTTGACTCATCTTTCTCAGCATGAAATGCTAAATTTTTCTTGTCTTGGATATGTGCTTTCTTTGCCTGCAATTTTGCTTCATAAGACATGAGATTACCGATTAACTCTTCGGGTTTCATGGCAGAAAGATCATTAGCTTCTTCAATAGCTAGTACCTTTCTCTCCCATTAATCCGTCAAAGAGTTTAATATTTTTGAAACTATATCAAAATCAGAGTATTTTTCTCCTGATGCTAACAAAGAAGGATAAATATTTTGAAAACATGAGTACATGTCATTTATAGACTCATTCTCGTTCATTTTGAAATTTTGAAATTGGTTTTTAAGCATTGATATCTTGCTTTGTTTGACCTTGCTAGTTCCTTCATGAGTTACTTTGAGTGTTCTCCAGATTTCATATGCTGTGTTGCACATACAAACCCAGTTAAACTCGTTTCTATCCAAGGCACAATACAATATATTCATGGCTTTAGCATTGGCAGTAGCCTCTGCTTTTTCAGATACAGACCATTCAGTATATAGTGTAGTGGGTTATGTATATTCTATCTGTGTAATATTCCAAGCTTCAAAACTATTAGCTTGCATATATATTCTCATACGAGTAGCCCAATAACTATAATTCATGCCATGGAAGAAGGGTGGACTTGCAGTAGATTGGCCTTCAGTATATCCAGTATTAGTGTTATTATCCATATTAACTAAGTATCAAATAACGGTATTATGATTAAATGATAACCTTGCTCTGATCCCAAATGAAAATTCGGTGTGTATGACTTAAGGGGGATCTTTATATGGATATAGCGGAATAGTATATAATAAGTTAACCAGTACGCTACAATAGTGATGTAGGTAAATGTAAGCTATATAGATACATCAAAAATACGAAATAAATGCAATAAGTAAAAAACACTAGGAATTTTATACTGGTTTGGACTTCCCGTTCTACGTCCAGTCCCGAAGCTCCTCTTCGATATTCACTAATACGCCCTCTCTTAACTCGAAGGAATAGGTCACAATACACCCGAGCACCAACAAGGATGTCCCCGCCTGAGCACCAACACTGGGCTTCACAATTACAAGTAGTTTTCACTTCTAAATGTGTTCTCGTATCAACACTGAATAGTCACGATCAAGTACAACCTTCATATAATCTTATCCTCAAGTATTTGATGTGTATGTGAAGATTGAAGGAAGTATATTACTTATTGAATTAAGAGATATGAAATAATTTCAATGATTCAACAAGTAATTAGAGAATTGGAGAGCTTTTAGAATGCGGAGAATATATAAGCGTAAATCTGAAAATAGAGTAGAATAACTAAGAATCGGTGATTTGGAAAAGATGTTTGTAGTGTATTTATAATTGTAGAAGAGTAGTAATCTTTCATGAAGAGTTTCAGCCAAAAATCATGTCCATTTTTGTTCATAAATGAAGAGGAATCTCTTCATGAAAGGAGATGACTCTTCATAAAAATGACTGTTAATCTATTATCAGTCGACTGGTGTGAAAATCACTAGTCAACTGGTTGAGAATGAAAAACATATATATATATATATATATATATATTTAAATACGCTCAGGATCTAGCCGTTACTGGATTTCTGGTCTGTGACTAGTCGATTGGTACATTTTATACCCGACTGGTTACAGAACCAGTCCAGTATCAGCTGGTTTTTAGAGCATATATTCATACATATGTATATATATAAATCTGAAAATTTGTGCATTCGTGTTATACTTTGAGAATAGATTTTAACATAAATCTAACATGACTCAATATATATATATATATATATATATATAAACTTAGCTCCTTGATATGATTTCCACTTCTCTTCTTTTTGTTTTCATTAATCAAAATTTTCATGAATCAACAGTTTTATTTATAAAAAAAAATAGGGCTTGTGTATATTGTGTGAAAAGATGTTTAAAGGTAATACTTAAATTTTAAATTGAGTAAAGTTATTGAGATATAGGGTGAGATTTTCAAAGTAAGAATATGGTATTAAGCCCATATTTTCAAATCGAATTGTCTATGGAGGTTCTCGTAATATTCGTTGAATGTTGGGTTTTCATTAACAAACTTTTACTATTCTGAAGGCAAGAATGTTGTCAATCAAGTTCTGAGAGGTAATTAAAATACCCCAACTTGAATGAATTCATGATTATTCCAAGGACGATATTAGTTTCGGTAACAAGGGTAGATAAGGGAAATAAATCTAGTATTTCCATTAAATTTCAAGTTTTGTAAGTTACGTAAAATGATTCTGAGAATATTCTTATTTTTAAATAAGAATTAAATGGGGTGATCCGAATATTGGAAGATTAAGAGTTTTGATTAACTACTAATAAATTAAAGAGGCCAAGTGACATTGTGTACAGAACTAGAATATCCATCTTATTTTGTGGATGAATGATTGTTTATTTGATAGTTGAATATCCGACTATCAAATTTGGCATATACGTTGTTGGTATGGAAAGACTGGGATCGATGTTATATTCGAAAACCATTCCGACCAACAAATATGAAAGATATCGGATGCAGATTGAAGATGGAGCATTAAAGACCGTTCATCTTTGTAATGTCCCATATTTTTGGTAGCTAAATATTTTATTTATATTATTATTTTTAATATTATATTTGGAATATTAATGGATTTTAATATTGAATTCGTTATTAAAACGATATTAGAATGTTTAATTTATATATAATTTAAAACAAGCTTGAAATGACGCGGTAGTTCGTAATATTGAGTTTTGAACTTCAATTGAATATACAGAATCTGTTTTAAGTCAGATTTTTGTGAAACAAGAAACGTTGGAATCTTGTTGATGATAATTTTCTAATGAAAGAGAAAAATCTAGATTTTATGTTATAGATTATTAGCTATGGCTAAATCAAATTTTAAAATAGTCGCTATGGATTATTAGCTATGATTGTTTATTAATTAAATTAAAAGGTTTTGATATTTTGGATACCGTTTTCAACTCGAAAATGTTGATATCGAGTTGTATAATCCATAATGGTTTATATTTGAAACCATATGATAGTTTTATTTGGATAAATATGATAATAATAATTTTTTATTATTTTATCTGATTATTTTGGGATTTAATTAATATTTTATTTATATTTTTTAAGCATTAAAATGCCATTGTGCAAACGGTCTCAGTTTTCAACGAAATTACTTTCATTGGAACCGTAACGTTAAATTATTTTACAATATTAAATTCCGTGGCAAACCGATGTCGTATGTGACAGCATCAGCCGTAAACGACCGATCATATTCTATAGCACGTAATTAATTTAATTTAATAGAGAGGTATTTGTGTATAACTTGAGCAGACGATCGAATTAAGCCACGAAACCAATTCCATTGAGTTCGTATCAACGTTTAGAGTCAGAATAGGCAGATAGTTTTTTTATTTTTGGACATCGGGTATTTTGGTGTCCAAAATAGCATTGTTCGACATATAAAAATAGCGTATCGGTAAACGGTCTCGGAATGCGATGAAACTTGTGTAATTGGATTCGTATTAATTAATTATTATAAGATTTCGATTTTCGTATCAATCGGACATACCATTTGATCGTGGAAACGATAAACGTCTCTGTTTTATTTTAGTGAATATTTACGTTTCCGTGCCTCCAATTTTCACTTTAACGGCTGAAATCCTCTATTTTTTCTTCTTCAAAATCTCAAAATCGGCTAATCTTTTGCAAAAGCTTCCAATGGCAAAGATCAAGAGTTCGGCATGAGCTGTGGGTTCAATGCTGGAGATGAACCTTAGCCCACCGTAACGGTCGAAAATCAAGTCGAGATCATCAGCGTATGTGAGGGTGTGGCAGGCGAGTGGAGCCACCGCATGCCATGGTGTTTGGGTCAAAAGTATGCGGGCCTAAGGCGTTTTAAAAGGCGGATCCTGATCAGCTTCCGGTCAACACAAGGAGGCGCGACAGTGGTGGAGTGAGGACGAAGCAGAATACTGAAATGACGAAATAGAAGGTGTAACCTGGAAGCAAACATATCGGCCTGTTAACATTTTAAGCCAATGTGATTTGTTATCTTAAAAACTAATTATAAAATAAATGATTATAATTTAAGGTTTGGAAAGCAGAAGTCTTGGATAGGGCAGAATGGTAGCAGTTGAAACAAATGAGGGAACGAACTGCAGCAGTAGAACGAGAAACATGAGGAAGAATGAAGGGGAGCAGAGTTTGATTTGGCCGTATGTTTTAAAAACATGACTAAACTAATATTAATAAGTTAATTAATTAAGACATTTGTTAATAAAAATCTATTAACTTAGAAGGTTCATTTTTTTTTTGAAGAACCGGGTTAAACGGGAGCGAACTAAACAAAAAAGGAACGGCTGATATCCCTTAATTAAAAAGTAATTAATGTTAGTGTTTAATAATTAAGAAGTAATTAGTTAATTAAAATCATATGAACTTGAAATATTTATAATATATTCATATATGATCAGAATTGGATGATTCAAGTTGCATTACGATCGTCTTGGCGAGATCTACATTGTGGAGCTGTCTTAGACGACTTTGGAATCAGTTGAGATTTTCAGTTAAATTAAACACTTGTTTAATTTAATTGAAATAAGCCATTTTTAAACAGCGCATCAAATCAAGGTGAGTTAAACTCACTCAATTCTTCCTACTTATATTTTATATAGCTCGGGTTTTATAATTATGTGCTATGACTGCTAATGGTTGACTTTTTGTTTGTTTGTTAAATATATATTCATATGTTAATTGTACCGATAAAATTAAACTTCGTTTAATTTCAGTGAAATACCAAATCGTTATTTTCATGATTTGATCCAATGGAGGTAACTTACCTTGTTGGTCACATTTATAAAATAAACATGTTTAATTGTTTGAATTGTTTTGTTAATTGGTTGATGTTAAATAGTCATTATTTACTGCTATAGAAATTATCAGTTAAGTGGAATGATCTGATTTGAGATAACCGATTTGGATACAAGGAAGAACAAGTTGGAGGGATCCAATTGGATTCCTCAAATTTATTGTTTATTTTCACATTATCACGATATGAACTTTTCTGATTGGTGATTGATCTGATTATTGATAGTTGACTGGAAATTCAACCTTTGTTTTTTTTTAACCAATGGGTAATATTGGTTGAGTAACCGGTAGTAAATGGCCTAAGAATAAATTGTTTTGTTCATATTGATTTACCGTTAGGTGAATCGATAGAACTAAAGTGATAAAATTTATTTTATAACTGAGGATAGATTTTGAAATATATTATTTCAAATAAAAGTTTACTAAACATAAATAAATATTTATTATTTATTATTTAAGTTTATAATTAATTATTAATTGATTGTATAAAGTAAATTCTGATGTTAATCAGATTAATAAACCAATGAATAGAAATTAACCTAACGGTTAAAAGTTGGATAATTGTTTTGAGAAATAATTAAATGGAACTATTTAAATTAATTATATTATTAACTAATTTAAAGTGAGAACTAATTGGAATTGGTTAGCGAGATCACCGTGATTTGAGTTGACTAAGTTGACCGTTTTAACTGGGATTGATAATTAAATTAGTTTGTTTTGAATTAATCTAATAAAATAGTTTAACGAGTATTTGTTTTAATTTTAATAAGATTTTTAAAACGGAATTCACTATTTATTTTAGTTAATAACGAAATTAACTACTGAAGTAGTTAATGATCGAAGTAAATTATTATTCTGATTAATAAAAATTAAGAAAAATTCTTTTTAATTGAAATTAATTTAAAAAGTAATCAAAGTTGAAGTGAAATCTAATTGAGTTGTGAAAGGAGTTTATGAACGGTTTTTATTTTAAACCTGAGTTTTTATAACAAAGTTATAAAGAAATTTTAAGCGAATACGATAACTTAAAATAAGTGTTACTTAAATATTTGAATTAAGTAAAAGGAAATTAAGATAAAAAGGGTTTTATTAAACCAAAGTTATACAAATGAGGTTTAAGGTATTAAAGCGTTAATTTCAAATTAATGTTACATAATAATGGAAATAATAGTTAATGTTTCTTAATAAAAAGTAAAAGGGGGAAGATCGAAATAAGATTTTCAAAGCGGGAAATGGTTGAATGGATTAGAAAACGAAATTGGTAAAAGTGAATTTGGTAAAAGAAGTGGGTCATAGGATTTTGTAACCAAATCCGAATTATAAAATGAATTTGTTTAAAGAGGTAGAGGTTAAAAGGTGGTGTTTAATGAGAAATTACTTAATTATTGAATTAAGAAATAATAGTTATATTAGAGGAAGAGATTTTCATAAAGTAAGAAGGTTTTATGAAACCGTACTTTTGATAAAATAGTTAAATGGAAATTGTATTGATATTAGAATGAAATATCAGTTTTTGGGTTACAACTCGTATCTATCTTAAGATAAGAACGTTGTTGATCAAGGTCTGAGAGGTAACAAAAATACACCAACTTGAAAAACTTCAGGATTATCTGCGGATGATATTAGTTTGTAATGATAAATAGGTTAGTGATAATTTATTATTTCATTAGAGAAATAATAATGCAACATTATTGGGGCAAATATGAAGAATATATATAATGAGGGTTCCAGAGTAAAATAAATTAAAAAGATTTGAGGATATATAAGAATGTTCCAAAGTAACGGAAAAATAGAAAGGGATTGCGCGAAATTATAAAGATATTTTTGACGTTAAAAGAAAATGTAAATTTGAGTTTTATTCTATAAGATTATGCATTGGTTATTGTTTTCAAGTAATGGAACAAAAGATATTTCATAACATTGTTTTACGAATAATAAGTTGAACGAATTTCCCAAATTTAGAAAATGAAGAATGATGTAGCAAATGTCTTGAAGGGAGAATTAAGTGAAAACTGAATATGGTTATAAGTTATTTTTCTAAGTATTGCAATGAAATGGTTTGGTCTTCCAATAGTATATTAAATAAGAAGAAAATATCGTATTTTTAAAATATTGAAAGATTTAGAAGTTTTAATTAAGAAGAAGTAAATTAGTTTTTAATTAAAAAAGGCCAAGTGACGCCGAGTACTGAATCAGTAAGCTCATCTTATTCTCATGTTTATTTATTTGATAGTTAAATAACCGACTATCAAATCTGGCTTATACGATTGTTGGTACAGAAAGAGCGGGATCGAATTTATATTCGAAAACCATTCCAACCAACAAATATGTGAAGATATCAGAAGATGATCGAGATGGAGCATTGAATACTATAGATCTTCATAAACAGAAGAATTGCTAATAATCTTGGGTCTGCAGCCAAAGATATATTGTGTTTCTGTCGTGGTTGGAATCTACGGATTGCAAGGACTACTCACTACTGATCTATAGGGTGATAACTAGGATGTTGTATGAGGTTGCCTTCGATTTATCCTATTCCTGGATGACTTGTATGGACGAGTGTCTGACAAAGTATTTCCAAAGGATCGCGTACATTGATTTCTATAACGTATTTCTGTTGGTGGGAGAGGAATTTGTTATTTTTTCTTAAACACCCAAAGTATTTTTGTGGAAGTCAAGTAGTGATATTTGGTGGATCTGACGATGTGGAATTCAAAGTGAATGGTGACCAGATGTTCCAAAAGAGCAAGTATGACCTCAAGCCTCATCAACCGGCAAATGACAAAAAATCGGGTAGGTCGCATGGCTATGTGGGTCTCACCCATCAAAAGAGTATATCATTACCTAATCTGGAAAAATCAAATGCCTTCGGTTATCCTTTTTATTTATGTATGTATGCTATCGGTTCAGTTGGCCAGCCCCAAACCGTGGTAATGATATATTCGGTGCTCTCAAGAGAAGTGAGGAGCCAGTCATGTTTAGCCTGGGTTGCAAGATGTTCTTGTTGAGCCCTAATGTATTCATCTCCGTAGGTACATTGCTGGGAATGTGGTCCCATACCTTGTCAGGAAATCCATTCTCCAATAAGCGCCCGCGGTTTTGATTGTATACTATGTATATAGAGCGTGAGATGCAAGCGTTCTGCTATATTGTTATTTATATGTATTAGACACTATTATAATATCAGAAAAGATATTGATTTCAAAAACATTTTGGGTTATCGTAAGGTAAAAACCATTCGTATTTATGTGTGGATTTGGTCTTACGATTATTCTTTTCTTTCGAAAAGATTTTGACGTTAAAATCAAGTTGTGTGATGCCTTTAAACTTAGTGTGTTTTTTTCACTCTGGTTGTAACAACCACAGATTTTTGCAATTAAATTTGAATTTAATATTATTATTTTTAATAATTTTTCAAAGGTTGAAATAATAATTGAATCAAATTTTAAACTATTATTATTACTCAAAATGATTGAAATTAAATTTTATTGTGAAATTTAGTTAAAACAGTGTTTGTTTGGAAATTCGTTTCGTCGTTAGTCGAATTATTAAAACGAATTGTAATTCAGTTGCAGAAATGATTAGAATTCGAAATTAAATTATAACTAAATATTCGTTTCAAATTTTTGTCTGGTTTCTGTTCGCGTAGTCTGAAAATATTTTATAAAATTTTACTATAATTTTTATTTTGAAAATAAGCATATATTTTTCTGACATATTTTTGGGTAACTATGGACCTTTTGACACTTTACAAACTACTCAACTGGTCTGTTTTATTTTTATTTTGGGATCATGGCACATTAGTGTGCACGATTATAATGTCGGTTTGCTGTAATTGGTTACTGATAATTAAGAACAAAAGAAATCGGGAAATTGTTGGTATACAAATTATAAATAGAAGGTAAATGGTTCTCGGCAAATGCAAGCTGGATGTATGGGATGCAAGGGTCACGCATTCGAACTATAATGGTTTTAGCTCGATTTGTATAATGTTTGCAACATTGTTGAGATATGGAGCAAATCTGATCAGTTATAAAACTTATATCATGTTGCTCGTTTATCACGTTATATACTAAATAAACCATAGGTGGCAGATTTATAGTTTGTTTTAAATTCAAAACCATTATAAATGTAATGTATAATAAGAGTTGAAAACGTATCAACAAACCAAGTTAAAAAAAATATATAAAGGGAAGAATAGAAATGTATGTGTATGTATATATAAATTTGAGACATTTGTAATTTGTATATCAACTGTTCGACCACGTGTTCAACACGTTGTCCTATTTGAAGCCACGCGTTGCTTCGTACAAATTTTATACCTGTGAAAATTGTGTTAAACAATTAAAAAAAAAATCTCCTTTCCACTGTTTTTGAATCTCCACTGTTTTCGAAACTCCTGTACAAAAGCTTCCTCTTGCCGTTCATTCTTCATCCGCCATTAACCTCTAAACACTGCAGCCACGTTTGCAAACTCCATCCATGCACCTTCCTCACCCCGCCCAGTCCACTCAGCCCTCAGCTGCATCCCAATCCTTCCATTATTTCCCTAAATTAAAACAGTCGACCCTCCTTTAAAGCAGCCTTCATTGTCAGCCAATCCGCCAAACACCACCAACTAAGCCCCAAAATCCCATCCACTCACCTCACCACTCAGTCCACGTCCCCGTACCAGTGTCAGCCTGCCTTCTTCATCACACACAAGTCTCCACCGAAAGTAATTGTGCATGAAACCACGAACAACTTCCAAGCATGCGCAAGCTTCTTTGCGGATAAAAGTCTTGTTTTATGAAAAAAAAAGGAGAGAGAGTCGTAAGATTTAATAAGAAAGAAAAATAGTAGAGACAAAAAGAGAGAGTAAGAAGAGGAAAGACGAAGAGGGAGAGAGAACAGACGCAAAGAATAAAGGACAGTGAAGGCCATGATCGGAAAGCTATCTGGTGAGAACATCTAAATTTAATTTTTTGGTATGTTAAAATTTGGATTATATTGTTGTTTTGGTAGACACAATACAGTGTGCGTTGAAGACTAGCTGTAGTAGTTGCACATATGTTAAATTTATAATCACCAAAATAATGCATTGTGTGTGATGGTTGAATGTATGTTCATCATTAGTGAAAATTGCATATGGACACACTTTATTTTATAACGCGAAATTATTAGTTATATGAATGTGGGAATGGATGTATGGATGATCGTTTAGTGTGTTTTTATGTTCGCATACTCATTTTAACTATTGTGGAATACCAGTGATGATTAAGTTGATTCCACCGATGAGAATTTGGAATATTTTGAATATTATTTTGTAAATTTAAAATTTTAATTAATAATAATCATTTTTTTTATTAAATATTATTTTGTTAATTAAGTATCATGTATAATGTAAATTTGAAACCTAAATTATAATCCAAATTATTATTTTGTGTAGTGTTATGGATTACTTTGAAATTTGTTTTGAATTTGTATTATCCGATTTTGGATCCAATCAATATATAAATAAAAATATACTTAAAATTTGGCTTCGGTGTACTTCAAATTTGAATTATTTGGGTTTTGAAATCCAAGTAAAGTCATAAAATAATAATTTGTAATAATATTAGAAAATTTGTTTGAAAAAGATATTTAAACTTGAATTATTTAGTTATGAAGTTTGATATAAGTTTAAATAAATACTTATAATAACATATTATAAATTGCGTTGAATAATAATTTGAGTTTGAAGTTAAAGTAAATAATGAAACTTAAGTACACGAGCTAACAAGTAAGTTTGTTCCATTATGTGACGACCCCAAAACCCCATACGACGGTGTCAAGGGTAATCTTTGGAATATAACACATAAACAGATAATAGCATAACAAAGTTAAATAAATACACCAGATAATGTACAATAGAATACACTGGATAAACGTAATCATTAGAGTTACACAGTATACAGGATCATACTTAGTACAAATACAGTCCAGCTATACATAAATGTCTACAGCGGAAAACAAACATAATATGTACAATAGGAGCTGAGCAGCATAAAAAGAGCTAAACGATAGAATCCATCCTCAGCTCCAGCTATCCAGAAAGGGCCTGCTAAAACCTGAACACAAGGCTGCCCGTGTAGAAAAAGGGGCACCCGAGTTTGCAAGTGAAATAAACTACGAGTCAGTCATGGGACTGGTATGAGAAATCTACTTAACACATTTTATAATATGGCTAATCACAGGACCACGCCACTTTCACGGAACGGGTTTACTCCATTGGATTGCCAGTGCTTAAAACAAGTAAATCTTTTAAACATCGCAATGCTTTTTACCAAAATGAAGCCATTATAAGACTCAGTTCCCATCACACAATGCAACGCAAACCGGAGGATAGAGTTTTTACCTTATAATGGCCAAAATATGCTTGATACGAATAAAACAAAAGCATTTGGTATTATTACTAGTGTTTATATATTTCAAAAACAATTTCAAATCATAAGTATCAATCATAAACGGCATTAATGCCCCATACCACTATGTCGCCATATATAGGTATACAATCAAAACCGCACAGTCACGTATTTGGAAATTGGATTTCTGTCATGAACCAAGGCAAAAGATAGTCCTTACCGAATTCGAGACGCTCTAGCCCGTGTCTCAGCAAGTACTCAGTCAAGCCTTTGGAGCGACAGGGCCGGTCCACCGATGTGGATTAAAATTCCTGAACACTGCGTTTCCCCACCCTTTGGGGTGTAAGTGAGCCAACGAATGACTCCATCGGTCCCGGATCGACCGATATAACCGAGGCACCTCGCAACAGCAATAACCACACAGGTGAAAGTAATATAAATGTCAGCCAGTTTAAGCACTGACACCACCTCTAGCTAGAAGGAAACGCATTCCCTCCCTGAGGTCCTCTCCCATTTCTGGTTCATACCGGGGTGTGAGGCTCGCGAATTAACGTTATACACAAAGCTATGCCACACAGGCGGTGCTTTGATCGTCCACCACAAGACTTTGCTTTTCAATAGAAGCCTTGATCACTGAATCTTAGCATGCCACACAGGCAATTCACGCCATGCAACTGACGTCTATCAATCACACAGAATGAATTCCAATGTCAGACACACAGTCCATTTACAAGTCCGTTCTGGGTCTGAACGAAACCGGAGGCACTATATACCTCGCATACCCATCGATCTCCACGTACGTCTGGACGATCACTACTTATTATCTAAATTTCGGGATGCCTCCCAATCAAGACATAGTTACCATCCAACCGAGGTGAAGATCTCCGGTCTTCAACCACCGTCTTCATCATCGTATCGTCGATTCAGTTATTCAGAATGGGATAAACCTGGTCTTTCTGAGCAACTCGCGTATATAATAAACAAGTGCTACACAAACACAACATATGCATCATTCCAATTCATCAGCCGCTAACCGTAAATTAGTAAGAGAACGATTTCCCAAGTATTAACCCCGAAGGCCGAAACCAACATCAGATCAAAAACTAGGAAACCATTCGACTTAGCTAACCTTCGGTTAGTTTATAAATTTCACATTCTTAGGGAATGGTTCCCATTATTTTTATCAAAGATAAATTCTTTAGTATAATTTTCATGTCAAACACATTCAACCATAAAATATCTAATAAACCGGGTAAATTCGATTTATTTCCATTCCATATCGTTTATAACATTTTATAACGATTTATCGCTATTTTTATTTATTTAAAAATAGTCAATTTATTCAAACGACGTTTCAGGCCATAACGCGGTCGTGGCGCTGTTTTTCTTCAGTTTTGATTTACATATATCTGAAAATCTAACCGTTGGATCTTCACAAAATTTATATCATTAGAAAGATCTTTTCAAAACGAATCCAATGGTTTTAGTTTTGGGAAAATCCGACGGTCGGATCTCCCTGTACACTCGTTTGAAGTTTCGATTTCAATATACGAACTGCAGCGTCGTTATTCGATTTAATTATATATATATATATAATCGATTCTGGCGCTGTTTTTCTTCAGATTTCAATTAAACATTCCAGACAATCAAACCGCTGGATCTTCACAAAGTGGGTGTCGTTGGAAAGATATTTCCAAAGCGAATCCAACGGTTTCGGTTTCGTGAAAATCCGATGGTCGGATCTCCCGCACTAATCGTTTGAAATCACGGTTTCAAAACACGAACTGCAGCTTCGTTATTCAATTTATTTTAATTATACTTATATATATAAATATAATCTATTCTTCGATTTCAAAACCATATTCTTTTCATACATTTGATAAAAATGATATTTTTATCCAACAGACATTTATTTCAACACTTCACTATTTTTAACAATTCATGTATATAATAAAAATGTGATTTTTAATGTAAAACAATTTATTTCAAAACAAGGCTATTTTATATAGTTCATATAGATGATAAAAATATGATTTTTATTATAAAACAATTTATTTCAAAACACGACTATTTTATATAGTTCATATAGATGATAAAAATATGATTTTTATTATAAAACAATTTATTTCAAAACACGACTATTTTATATAGTTCATATAGATGAGAAAAATATGAATTTTATTATAAAACAATTTATTTCAAAATAGGACTATTTTATATAGTTCATATAGATGAGAAAAATATGATTTTTATTATAAAACAATTTATTTCAAAACATGAATGTCGTTCAACACATGAATTTCTATTCAACACATGAATTTCTATTCAACACACGAATATAGTTTCAACACATGAATATTATTGAAAATTTCGGCAGCATAACGGCAGGGTAGTTAAAACCGGCGTCGTCCCTTGTACGGCTCCTCGCTCTACCTTAAAGCCTCGTAGCTTTTGACAATGGGGATTTCATGCATCTAGTTCACACGCAGACGAGATGTTTATTTTTTTCTTTTTCACAAACTAATCCTATGTGGTTTCAACCAAATAATTCTCAACCACAAACGGGTATTTTTCAACCACAATCAATCAATTTCAACCACAAACAATTCTAATCAACCATTCGCTATCAACCCATTTTCACACCAATCACAACCAATAAATATCGTCCATGGTTTGTGGATGAGGGGCGTATATATATTTATATATTTATATATAAGTATATTTCACTTCTATTTCAACACATATATAATTTTTACAACGCATATATAACATATACATCGAACGTACAACTTATACAACGCTTATACATGAGGTGTACAATGCTTATGTAACTCATACATTGACTATATAATTTATACATCGTCGTTTTCCATATCGTTTATAATTTAGAAATCTCACATTGGGTTCCACTCCACCAAAAATAGCAGAAGGCTCAGAAAAATATCCGGTCTCTTCTATAATGTAGAAGACGTCCTCACGAGTCTCTCTTGTTTCACTGAATTTCGTTAAGAAATGAAAAGGATATTATTTTTACAGTGAAATCATAAACCGTAGCGCTTTAAAGTGATATTAAATAGTTTAATATAAAATAGGCCGTACCTTTCAAAATCTGTTCGAACTAGGGTTCGGATTTTTCGATCAATCCGTGAAGGGGTTGGACGATCTGGCTACGCAGCGTCAAAGGGGGGCGGAGGGCGCACCTACGCGCGGTGGAGTGGGCCCACTCGGTGGTCCCTACCGTCGGCGGCGGTGGTTTAAAGGCCGCTCCTTCTTGGCGTTGATTCTCCTTCCAGGCTCCACGATAAAGCCTCCAACTGGTATGGATTTGAAGCCCTCGCCGAGCTCTTCAAAATCCTCAACTGGGGTCGAGGTCTGAATCGAAGTGGTTTGGCCAAAAAATGGATGGAAAGGATTGAAGGGGTTTCCGTTGTGCGTTCTGAAGGTTTGACGGGGAGAGAGAAAAGTGATTGGCCTATCATATTTTTTATTTTATTTATAAATTTTAAAAATCCAAAAAAATACCCCTCTCATACGAACACCAATCCAAACCCAACGACTGTTGTCCCTAGCTAAATACCCCCATTCCGAACATAATGGGATATGTTTCGTAGGCCCATTCGACTGTTTCAGTCAGTTTTTCTTAAAATTAAAATATAAAACATTCAATATTTGATTTGAACGTACATTTCAATCTGCCGGGGCCACATACTGATCCCAAAAATTCCAGAAAAATAAATCTAGCTATGTTTTGACGATACGATCCCAACAAAACTAGTTTCGTCGAATTCTTAGACCGTTTGAAAAATGGCCATTTTCTGGTCGATCCAATTTAACTTAAATCGACCAAACACATTTTCCTTTACCACGCTCACATACTAGCTTCAAAAATTATGAAATTTGAAACCTAGCAATAATTTGACATCCCGGATCCAAAAAAAGTGGTTTCGTCGAATTCTGAGGTCGTTTGCAAAATGGCCATTTTCACAGGCTATATAAACTCTATAGCGACCTTTCTGAAAATTCATTTGGCTATAACTTTTGCTTCCCGCTACGAAACTTCGATTTTTCTGATTCGTTAGAAAGATATTCACTAACAGATTTAAATATTTTTGGTTTCACTAAAATCCGTTTTATTTTGCACCTGGTACAGTCAGTCAAAGTTTGAATTCAAATTTTGAAACTACCGCGCCATTTCAGGCCTTGTTTATAATTAAAATTAATTATATTTATTTTCAAACGTTGATTCAAACACACTTTTCGTCGTTATTATTTAAAATATTTATTTTAAATATTTTAAATTCACTAAAATAGCCAATTTAAAATTTTCATACTAGTTCAGATTTTCCGGGTTGTTACACATTATTAGTTCTGGAACTGTAAATAGGGTGTGTAACTAAGGCAAGAGATGCGACAATCAGTGCGCTAAACTTACCTGGCCAGCGTTACTAGCTAGGCTGATAAAAAAGCAAACTGAAAGTGAATCTCGAATACTGTGAAATGGTAACTATAATAAATAAATTTTCCAATTTAAAATTTGTTTAAAATTGGATTGGATGAATGCGATCTTTAAATATTTAATATAAGGTCTGTAGATGATGACTAATACTATTTGAGGAATTAAATGGTAGAAATATCATAATTCCGCTCATAGTATTAGTTTAATATGGAACATATATTGGATATAAGAAGTTTCGATGTCTAATAAATCGTATATCTAATATAAATCATTTGGATTTAATTTGAATGATATGATGATAATATTGTTTTACCTGAGTACGACTTAGGTTTATTATGAACGTGAATACGAAACTAAGAGAACAAAAGTAAATAGTTGAATAACTTTGAAATTTATGGGATTAACTCAAGATTATCGGAACCAGTTATGCCCTTCGAATATGAATATAAATTCAAGTCATTCAGTATGGGAAGGAGACAATCCCAGTTAAAGTATTTTGTATATTTATATAGGTTTCAACTATTCAAAACTGTGGTATGTTAATTTCAAAAATATTTAAATAAACTTATTTGATCTAAAAGATATGTATATGTTTAAAAAAAATATTACATTTTCATATTTCTTCAAAGTTTAATATATGTTAAGTAATTATTTTAACCACTTCTATTTTAAAGTTAGTCTATATCTATATATAAAATTAGTTTATAACAAATGTATTTTTTTTTCAAAAAAATTATTTAATTAAATTAGGAATTGTTTCTGTCTTGAATCCTTTGATTCGAATATAATGAAACCGTGTTCGAATGAATACTTCGAATTTGAATTAAAGAAATATGGTTAATGGTAATCCTTGATTTGTAAATGTTTGTAACGACTCGGTTTTTGGACTAGTTTTATAATATATAATATATAGATTATATTGATAATTTAATTTAATTTAATTAAATAAATAAAATTTAGATATTTAGGAATATATCAGGGAAATTCCAATCAAATATATTTGTTGATAATTTAAAATTCCTTAACCAATTTATATATGTATATAAATTGAATAATTAATGTTTTATCATTTGTTGTGTTGCTTTGGAACTCGTGAGAATATGAATGACTCAAGCAAAGCAAACAAAAGATAGAGATATATTAGATACAAGATATAACATTGATAAGCTCAAACTCAATTAAATTAGAATAATTATATGCATAGATTAACTTGTCATATTCATATATTATATATATGTAGTCAAGTGAGTGTTGTTCACTTTTGCTACATTGAAAACCTTGTTTTAAAAATCATGTACATTGACAAAGTAACTAATGTGAGATAAACAAAGTAAAATATCAAACTTTACATAAGAAGATAATGATTTTATATTAAAAAGATACATTAAAATTCTAATAATTGGTTAAATTAATATATATATATATATATATATATATATAGACAAGTTACAAAAGTAAACATAGGGTTTAAAACTAGTACACTTGCATCTAGATAAGAGTAGTATGTACATATATGAATATATAAGACATGTGTGTACCTTACATATGCATATATATATATATATATATTATACATGAAGCTATAAAAATAACAATGAAGTGAAAGGAAGCAATACTGCCAACATAAGGAAGCAGGCCTGCATAAGTTCATACCCTATAGACTTAAAACAGGTGATAACACCCATGTAATGTCAATAAACAACTGAAAGGGAAAATAAGAGATCAATAGCAATCTTATCCATGTGAAGCACATCTCTATAACGACCAGCACTGATACACAGCCTGTCTTAGCATTGAAAAAAAAGGTAGGAGGATCAAAGAAAAATTTGTCCATGTGCATACACTGATACACAGCCTGTTTTAGCATCGAAGAGAGAAATGGTAGACAAAGTAGACAAGTAAGAACATGACTAGGCTTTAGCAAAGACTGATAACCATAAGAAGCTTGTAACATCAAACATCACAAACATCATCTCACTGTATATACTGCATATGTGACTTCCTGCCATTAAGCACCTACCAAACATAAAGCCTTCATTTCTCTCATCTATAAATAGTCATAGAAACCACACATAATGCACATACTAGTTCACTTAAACAAATCAAAACAGAGTAATATAAATGAGGGAAAAACAAATTAAAACAGAGAATCAATGAATAGTAGAAAACAGTGTGAAAAGAAAGAATAGATCTGGAGCAAAAAACTGTGAACAAACCCTGTGACAATGGCAGGAAATATGAAGAGGAACTTAGGGAAATTAGGTGAAATAGTGAAGTGCACTGGAAGCCAAACATAGAAAGAATAGTGGCCAAGGACTATGAAGTAAAATCTGGAAATTTCAGTATAAGACAGTAAAACACTAATACAAGGTGAGTAAACACTTAACTTATTTTACCATTTATATTTATATCAGTTTAGTGATATGTGTGTGTGTGTGTGTGTATATATATATTCAAATTGTAATGTTCAATCACTGAAACAATTAAGAACCTGGGAACAAAATACAATAATAAACAGTGAAAAAATATACATGTGAGTGAACATATAAACTCTTTTACATTTTATATTTGAATTATTAGTGTGGCAGCATGTATCCATCATCTTAGATTCATTTTTAATGATTGATTTTTGGAAATAGTTATCTTGATCAACCTAGAAATATTAACAAAGGCAGTGACATATATATGTGTGTGTGTGTGTGTGTGTGTGTGTGTATGTAGTGTACATATATTATGTGACTAGCCACCACAGATTTACTCTACTGTTTTTATTACAATGGGTTAAGTGTCATTCTGTGCGTATGTAGTGATGTTACCGATGATCGGTTGGAGTGGAAAGGGTCCGATGATCGTCACCTACCTATGACCAAAGAAGGCACTGCTACCATATTGTCAGTTTGTTGTGCAGATCACAACAGTAATTTTAAAACAAGTCGCAACAATTATCTTCTAAATATTGTCTTGATTCTCCAATGTTTTCAAAAACAAAACATGTTCTTACAAGAAAATTTAGTTTGGTTCAAAGATATGTCCTATATGTTAATGTTTAAGGAATCAGTTTGGGTGGCCAGAGTAATTATATTGCAGTAAGTGATATTATCAAAGATTCAGAAAAACAATAGTATTTTAAATATCAGTGATAATAATGTAAAAAATCAACAAAGTTTTAAAGATGTAATAGAATTAGATAGCAAAGATGAGTATATAATGCTTGATATTAATTTAAATAATTCAAGTACGAGCCATATTCCAACGTCGAACATACCATCATCGTGCAAAGTTCAGATATAAACTGCAATGAAGATTATACATTAAATTTGACACACTTTCCAAATCAAGACGGGTAGGCTTTTGTGAAGCTCCAGATTTTTGACCCTGTGGTGTAAATGGATTTTTGGTTCTGAAGAAGTGGCCAGAGTTAGTTTTGGGTTTTATGATGATGGACGAGGAGGCACGACAGCTGGTAGTGTTGTGTGCACATGCACGGTGATGGTGGTGCACAGAAGAAAGCAGAGACAGTTGGGGAAGAGAAGAATTCGACGCACTATCTAAACAACGCAAAAATATTAAACTGAAACCTATGCTAAAATCAAGCAAGAACAACTCAGTTGTTATACTAAAGGATCAAACGCAACACTAAATTGAAGAAGCTAGTGAGTGCTACTGTGAACGACATTCTGTTGATCTTAACTCTATTGGTTCTTTGGTAGTTGAAGGCTCCATCCGGAGCAGACTCCCAATGAACTTGAAATGGAAGACGGAGATGAAATCGATGATATACGCACCAAATAGAGGGAGTTTTTCTTAAATTAAGGGATATAATATCTTGTACTGTTGAGTTGGAGTGCCACGCTTGGTTTCATAAATAAAGCTTACCATTGGAATAGGCCAGATTTAGCTATTCTGCATGCGATAAAAAAACTGTACATTCTAACTATGTGCATACCAACACATAAAAACTAGGTTTAGTGGAATCAATGGGTTTTCAGCCGCTTATGATTTCATGAAGCAAAACGCCATGTGCAAACACCTCTGTTTCTTTTTCATCCACCACTCCATGCATGAAATACTCTGGCGCTAAGTATCTGTAGTATGATTATCCCATATAATATTGCTTCTTAGATCTTAAGGCATTTTATTTTGTGTTTTTAAGCACTTAGCATTAGAAGGCTGATTTACCCGAGGGTTCCCTCTATTGGATTGACACAGTGTTGAGTTCATTACCTTGGTAGCCATTTTGCCAGACCAAAATCTGAAATCTGTTTATGCAACAAGCAAAACAATTGTTTAAATATCTTTGATGTCATGTGTCCTAGATGTAAATGATGTTCTGGTACGTGCAAATCGGAGAATATATATATAATAAATAAACAACAAATAAGAGGGAAGACAAAGTGACCAAAAGGGATGGATAAAACCGTGAATAGTAGAAAATTGGAGATGGATATAAATAAGAAGCAGCTAAATGGAGAAAAGGAAAGAAGAAGGGTAGGCGGTGTGTTCATGGAATGGGGTTCGACCTAGTATTTGAAGGATAGAAATTGGTGAATTATTTCGTAATTGTAGAGTAAACATTAGTGTGTATGCGTAAGCCTAAGTCTAAAATATTTATCTATATATTTATATATATTATATTAAAATGGAATAGAAGTTTAAATAAATTGATTAATTTATTTCCAAAGAATTTAGAATAAAAAGTATTGTGAAATAAGTCGTTACCCAAGATCAAATATTTTAAACTATTATTAGTTTGAAATAAAAACATCAAATCATTGTCGAATGTTAATGTTGTGTTAAATGATTGTTATTAATTTACCTGTTATGCTTTAAATTGATCATATGAATCTGAATTATTTAGAATAAAATGATAACACGTTTTTTTTGGTATTTTAAATTGTCTTGTGTTACTATTCTGAAAGTAGAGTTATAAGTTAGTCAAAACTGAATAGGCGTGTTATGAAAATTATATATGCTTTACTTGATCACACTATTTAAATATGATAGTTAAAACACCGACTATCAAATAATTTTCCCCACATGTTAGTTCGAAGAAATCGGGATGTGAACTGGACCCAAAACCACTTCGAACTAATTTGACATAAATAACTTGCAAAATACTTATATAAATGAATTTTAAGACCATGGATCTTTGAAACAACTGAAACTCGCCCTTACGGGAAAGCCCGGATTGAATTGAGAACACGATAAATCAGAGCACAAACAGAAGAACATCTAATTGCTATTACAACAATTACATCAGAGTACAAGAATATAACAGCGTGAATAAATAATATAGATCAGAAAAACATCAGATATTTAAATTACAAAAGCAGCGGAAAAATAATACATAACACAAATGAAAGAAAAACATGGATATACAGCTTTTCGAATATAGCTTTAGCTATAAATCAGGATTTTGTGAAAATAATATCTGAAAAATCAAACTACTAGCTGCCCGTGTGGAAATTATGGGCACCTAGAGTTTAGGTTAAAACAATAAACTCTAGGTCAGTCATGTGACTGGTGTGAGAACTAAAAACAATTATTTAAACTTTTCTTTAAAAGTAGAGTAAATCAAGGGACCACGCTGTATAACACGGAACGGGGTTTCTGTAACACCCCGAATTTTCTATTAACACTAAAGTTGCTAAAATATTAATAAGTGTGTAAGAGGGGGGATGTATCTAATATGAATATAATAATATTAATAAGTGTGTAAGAGAGGGAATGTATCTAATATGAATACAAAAATATTAGTAAGTATGTAAGAGAGGGGATGTATCTAATATGAATATAAAAATATTAATAAGTATGTAAGAGAGGGGATGTATCTAATATGTATATAAAAACAATAATAAGTGTGTAAAAGGGGGGGGGTGTATCTAATGTGTACATTGTAGAATATATATATATATATATATATATATATATATAAATATTGCTGAGTGTTTGCTGAGTCACTTCTGACTCATTGCTGAGTCAACAAGATAAACCCCATCTTGTCTGAACGGCTGCAGTTATTTCTAGGTTAAATCTAATGGCCTAAATGAATTCTAAAATCTATAAATAAGTGGGTAGACCCTAGACCTAAATCACTTGTAAAATTAGAGAAGCTACCGTCATGCTGCTGCCATGGAGTTCAGCATAGCCGTCACAAACTAAGAAGAGGAAGCCTAATCATCTGCAACTAAATCTGCACAAATCAAATCAAAAGATCTCTCTTTCTCTAATTCTTTTCTTTTGTTGGTGAGTATGATGATTCTCACAAGACTATTACAAACTAATTTGACTCAGTTATGAATGGATCACAAGAAAGTGATGTGATTTGTAATTGTAAATTCTATATATTGTGGATCTCTTATTATGTTATTATGTTGTCGTATGATGTAAATTATATATGCTATGTCATGCTATGTTGTAAATTCTCTTATGCTATGTCGTGCTATGTTGAGAATCATGTCAAGCTATGTTATACTATCATACTATGCCATGTTATAAATCATGCTATATTATGTTGAAAAATCATGATGTTGTTGGATCATGCTTAAAGTTATGTTTTTTTCTCTTAATTTAAATGGATCTTGTTTATGGGAATTTGCCTATTAGGTTAGGTGTACCCATAAACTTGAAACTATAATTAAATAAAACTTTATTATGGGAATTTGCCTATTGAGTTAGGTGTACCCATATAAAACCATGTTGTTAAAAAATTAGATGATGTTGATTCACACATGTTCATATGTAAGTTTATGAAAATTGATTGAGATTATATTAGGTGAATTTTGAACAAGTTGACACCTTTAGGTCCATGACATGTATAATCTATGCAAGTTGGACATATGCAAGTTTCACCCCTTATTATGATTCATTTGGTCACATATACATGTTGTTATTATGATAATCTCTTTTATGCTATGAGTTAGGCTAGTCGAGTCTAACATATATTTTGCGAATAAACGTTCAAACGTGGGGTAGGGGTAATATTAGGAATTAATAAATTGGGTGCAATTTTGTAAGATTTTGCATACCATGAATGGATGTCCATAATTGAGTCAATTATGGACATTGTTAAAAATTGGAAGTAATTAATAATTCAAGTAGGGAATTATTAAAATTGGGGGAAAGTGGATTATTATTAATAATCAATGCTTAGGACACGAGGTTGGACCCGTTTGTGATGTAAACCTGCCCGGACCCGCCCGGCAAATCCAGTAGTCACAAATGTCGGCCCAATGTGAGAGTTCCTAGGCCCAAACTAAAGCATAACAGTTGTAAAGACACGAGGTTAGACTCTTTTATGGTGTAAGACTGCCCGGACCCGCCCGGCAAATCCAGCTGCCATAAATGCCAGTCTAATGTGAGAGGTCTTTATGAGGTTATGGCCTTAATGAACTAAGAAATACTTAACCAGATAATCATGTAAGGTGGGACATGGGGGTTAAGTAGGTGCCTTGGGTGGCATGAGGAATCTGGTGGTTGCCTTTAGAGGCATTTGAAATACGATTAGACTTAACCAAACACACATGTAAATGAACATGACTAAGTGGGTTAAGTGGGATGGACTAATGGGGACAAGCTTAGGTGGAATGCTTGTGGTAAATAGTGGGGGCCCATTTCAACCAGTATCCCAAAACGTATCTTTGTGGGCTCGACCCAAGTCGAGGACGGGACACGCATACTGGGTTTGACTATAAGAGGCCAAAACAGGGAGCGGTGGCAACGCAAGTCCAACGGGTTTCATATGCGTGTGTGGACCCGGGCTGGTAGGTAAGACGTTGTTGCATCGTGTAGGTATAAGCCGTGCATGTCCGTTGTATCAGGTTGCCACTTTAGGGGAGTGATACACCCCACTGTGGGGCCAGCACGGGTATCTAGCTACGAGTTAGGGAGCCGATCGAATAATGGGAAGTAGGGTACACCTAGTGGAGATAGGGGCAGGCGGCACCTATGTAGTCAACTAGGGGTAAGTAAAGCCATTGGAAAAGTTTCTAAGTGAAGCTAAGTGGGATGAATCTTTAGGGTGACTGGTGTGGTGCAGTATAGTGTTTATCCTTTAGTATTTAGGAGCGCCTATAACGTTGCCTTTAGCGATTGTCTATGTCCTTAATCTGCTCTTCATAGACATTTTCTTGTTTTCCAGCTTATGCCTTAGTCCAGTTATTTTGGTAATAGTATTGTAGAATTATCATATTCACCAGACTTTATGTCTGACCCCCTCTTTTCCATCCTTTTTCTCCCTTCAGGTCCGCAGGTTGGGCCAAGTTCTAGTGGAGTCTAGTTGGATCGATTATCTTCTGGAAAGCTTGGACTGCTGAAGTAAAGTCCAGCTTGTTATCTTTCTTTTTAATGGCTATTCATGTAATGGGATTATGTACTTGTTTTATCAAGATAGATATTGTACTTGACATTGAATATGGTGTTATGATGTAATCAAACATGTTTTGACTTCTGCTACAATGAAATAAAGTTTTTGAATTTCCAAGTACTATTTTATATCTGTCTTGTTGTAATTTTACTGTTCTATATTCACTTAAAACCTCCATGGAAGTTAATGCATTCCCTTTGTGAGTGACATTAATGGACGTGGGGTGTTACACGTGGAAGAAGTGCTTTCAGGAAAAAAAAACATGTTATTTAAAGAGAGTTTTTATGAAAAACATAATCCCAAATAGCCACATCCTTATCTTTATCTTTCGAATTCTCCATTTTGAATCTTTCCTTTTTCGTTTCAGCATGGCTGAAGATCTTAATCTCCCAGAAGGTGTGACGATTCCAGGGTGGTTTAGGAGATACTTGGAGGCTAGGGCCACCACTGCAGGCCCAGCGGATACTCCTCCACCCCTAGTTGCACCCATTCCTCCTCCTCCTCCTCGTGTTGACACTTTTGCAAAGACGTGCAAGGAATTCAAGGCTATGGGAGGAAAAACTTTTCAAGGGACTGAGACGTTTGTGGAGGCCAGAGATTGGCTTAAGGAAACTGAGGAATTGTTGGATATCTTTGAAGTGGAAGATGGGAGGAAAGTCCGTTTAGCTGCTTGGTTAATAAAGGGAGAGGCCTCGTTTTGGTGGGAGGTCACTAACGGGGAACGTCCAGTTGATTCATGGGCGGATTTCAGACGAAGGTTTGAGGCAAAGTTTCTTTCAAGGGCAGAGGAGAACTTAAATATGGAAAAATTCCTGGCACTAAAGCAAGGGAGCTCATCAGTAAAGGAATATGTCAATAAATTTAATCAGTTATCAAGGTTTGGCTTGGAGTTGGTGAACAGGCCAGAGAAGAAAGCTTTGAGGTTCGTTAGAGGCTTGAATGAACTGTTGCAAGGGTTGGCTATGACCCACATCCCTATGGGAGCCACCTTTGAAAAGCTAGTAGAAATGGCACTTATGCATGAGGATAAGGCAGTTGAAAAGAAAGGGGATCAGAAGAAACCCCAACAGCAAAATAAGAAGGGTGGTAAAAACAATAATGGCAAAGGGAAGAAGAAATGCTTCAATTGTGGGACGCCTGGCCATCTCAGCAAAGATTGTAGAAAGAAAAAGAAGACTGGTTGTTTTCATTGTGGAGATGCGGGACATTTAGTGAAGGACTGTCCAAAGAAGGGGCAGAGGGCAGGGTCTACCTCGGGAGGACAGGTGCAGGCTCTTATGGCACCAGGGCAGGCAAGGGGGCAAGTTCAGGCTATTGCGGCCCCACCGCTGCAAGAAAGAGGTAGAACAATTTCTGTTGAAAGCTTAGTTTTTCTGTTTGATCATCCTGTCCGTACCTTATTCGATTCTGGCGCATCTCATTCGTTTATCTCTGCATCATTAGTTGAATCACTACACTTGAACACCAGTTTAGTAGAGGATCCCTTGGTCGTTTCAAATCCAATTGGAGGTTCGGCTCATTTGACCATGATATGTTTGGATTTGAAAATCTCTATACTTAGCGTTGAATTTAGATGTGATGCTTATGTATTGGGCTTCACGGGCTATGGGCTAATTTTAGGAATGGATTGGTTGTCTAGAAATAGGGCCATTCTTGATTGTGAAAGGAGAGTAGTTAGGCTTGTGACTCGCCTTGGTAATGCTCTCGACATCTTTTGTAATCCCATAAATTCCGTTATGCTAAGTTATCTTGAATCGCTTGACGCGTCTGTAGAGAACCTGCGATCGGTAGAAGTGGTCCGGGAATATCCGGATGTGTTTGAGGAGGTGAAGGGCTTACCTCCAAAGCGGGAGATAGACTTTCGAATTTATCTTGTGGATAATGCTAAACCCGTATCTTTGCCAGTGCGCCACATGCCTCCTCGTGAAAGGAGGGAACTCAATAAGCAAGTAAAGGAGCTGCTTGAGAAGGGGTTCATAAGACGTAGTATATCAGAGTGGGGTGCTCCAGTAGTTTTTGCCACAAAGGCGGATGGGTCTCTTAGACTTTGTACGGACTATAGAGAACTAAACAAGCTTACTAAAAAGAACCGACACCCACTGCCGAGGATTGACGATCTCTTTGATCAGTTAGTTGGCGCCTCAGTGTTTTCGCAGTTGGACTTAGCCACTGGCTTTCATCAACTGAGAGTGGCTGAGGATAGTATAGATAAGACTGCTTTTAGGACTCCTGACGGATTCTATGAATGGCTAGTGATGCACTTTGGTTTGACAAATGCCCCTTCATATTTTGTTGATTTGATGAGTAGGGTGTTTAGGGAATACCTTAACAAATTCGTGGTAGTCTTTGTGGATGACATCTTAGTCTTTTCTAAGAATAAAAAAGAGCACTCCCTACATCTTAGGGAAGTGTTGGAAACCCTTCCAGCGCATAACCTTAAGGCAAAATTTTCTAAGTGTCACTTCTGGAGGAAGGAAGTACGGTTCTTAGGGCACATGGTTTCCAAAGAAGGGATAGCAGTGGATCCCGCAAAGGTGGTGGCCATCCAAGATTGGAAGGTCCCTAAAAATGCAACCGAAGTAAGAAGTTTCTTGGGGTTGGCTGGCTATTATAGGAAGTTTATCAAAGACTTCGCAAAAATATCAGCTCCATTAACACGGTTAACGAAGAAGAACCTGGTTTTTACGTGGGACAAAGATTGCGATGATGTGTTCCAACGTTTAAAGAGAGCCTTAACTTCAGCCCCAGTCTTAGTGCTGCCAGACGGGAATAAACCGCTTACCATCTATACTGATGCTTGTGGGATGGGACTTGGCGCGGTCCTCATGCAAGAGGGAAGAGTAATAGCCTATGGTGGAAGGCAGTTGAGGGTTCATGAAAAGAATTACCCCACGCATGACTTAGAGCTAGCCGCAATTGTTTTCGCGCTTAAGTCTTGGCGTCACTATCTTCTTGGTGAGAAATTCGAACTGTTCACTGACCACAAATCATTAAAATACTTATTCTCTCAGAAGGATTTGAATTTAAGGCAGCAACGGTGGATGGAATTCTTAGCCTCCTACGATTTTGAAATAGCATATACCCCGGGCAAGGGTAACGTGGTGGCAGACGCCTTAAGTAGGAAAAGGTTGTCCTTGAGTTCGTTGTTTGTCGAACGACAAAGCTTAGAATTCATCTCTATGTTTGACTTTAGACCCTCCGTTGACTTAGTACCCGGTCTGTTAGCATCCTTGGAGGTTAGACCTACACTTCTAGGATGGGTTGGTGAGGCACAGCGAGACGACCCACAGTTGGTTGAGATAGTAGAAAAGCTCAAAGGGGGGGGAGTCATCAAGCCATCTTCGTAGGTATACCCTAGACGATAAGGGTTGGTTACGAAGGGATAATAGACTTTGTGTACCACAAGACGAAGACTTAAGGAAGGCCATTCTTGATGATGCTCATCGCTCAAAAATGACCATTCATCCTGGCGGGGATAAGATGTACAAAGATATGAAGCGGGTTTTCTTTTGGGCTGGTATGAAAAAGGATGTGGCCGAGTACGTCGCTAGATGCTTGGTGTGCCAACGAGTTAAAGCAGAACAAAAGAAACCCGGTGGGTTGCTTCACCCATTAGAAGTTCCACTATGGAAATGGGAAAGCATCTCAATGGATTTTGTGGATGGATTACCAAGATCAAGGAAGGGTAACACGGGGATTTGGGTTATAGTAGATAGACTTACTAAAAGCGCCCATTTTATTCCCGTGAAAAGTAAGAGGACTGCTCCGTGGTTGGCTTCTGTATACATTAAGGAGATAGTTCGTTTGCACGGTATTCCTTCTAGTATAGTAAGCGACCGTGACCCCATCTTTACTAGCGAATTTTGGAAGAGTTTACAAGAGGCGGTAGGGACTCAGCTATGTTTGAGCACTGCATATCATCCTCAGACAGACGGCCAGACCGAGAGGGTGAATCGCATTCTAGAGGATCTTTTAAGGCTTTGTATCCTAGACTTTGGGGGTACATGGGAAGAGCACCTTCCGTTAGTAGAATTCGCATATAATAATAACTTTCAGTCTAGTATTGGCATGGCACCTTTCGAAGCTCTTTATGGAAGGCCTTGCCGTTCGCCTACATGTTGGTGGGAATCTACCGATAAAATCCTACTTGGGCCCGATATGGTTAGGGAAACCTCGGAGAAGATTGAGTTGATTCGAAGGAGAATGAAAGCAGCACAAGATAGGCAAAAATCGTATGCTGATAAGAGGAGGACAGATCTTGAGTTTGACATTGGGGACATGGTTTTTATCAAAGTATCTCCGTTACAGAATGTTGTTCGCTTTGGGTCCGTGGGGAAATTAGCACCAAGGTTTGTAGGGCCGTTTCCTGTAAAAAAAACAGGATTGGGAAGATGGCATATAGGGTGGAGTTGCCTGAGAAACTTAGTGGAGTACACGACGTATTCCATGTATCACATTTGAGGAAGTGTTTGCACAAGACCGCGGAGGTGGTAGAGCCGAGCTTGCTTAAAGAGGTGGAAATAGAGCGTGATGCAACAATTAGACGAGCTCCTACATGCATTCTTGGGTCGGAGATCAAAAAGTTGAGGAATCGAGAGGTCAGACTGGTTAAAGTGCAATGGGGAGATGATGAGAGCAACGCAACTTGGGAGACAGAAGAGAAGATGCGTTCGTTGTACCCTTTTCTTTTTGAGGGTATGTCTTTTAATTTCTCCTTTATCGCTTAGCTTATCTTATCTTATCTTTAGTATGTCCTCTCATTAGTATCTTTGACCTTTAGTTAGGATAATCCTATGGTTGAAACATGTGTTTGAGACATGTTATGTATGATGGATGCAAAATGGATGCAAGTGTTTGCTAGTGGTTGCTCGTGGATGCATATATACACACACTTTAGGCACTAGATCGGATCAGTCACTACATATTGCATATTGCATATATATGGATGTATTTAGTAAAATGGATGAACGATGGTTGTATTATCATGTGGATTCTGCATTCAGATGATGGTTGTGCACGCATATAGAAGTATTATGTAGCATTAAGAATCTTTTGCATACATAATGGATGCATGGCACGATCATAGTTGCATTAAGGAGGTCAACTGAATCAGTGGACCGCCTGATTTTGCATTAGATACGGACATATACACACACTGTGCATTTAAACATGAAAGCATTAGAAGTCTGTAAGGACAATGGATGCCTGTGTATGATGGATGAGTAGATGGACGTTTGGATGGTAGGATATACATTCTTCCAGACTTGAAGATTTCGGGGATGAAATCCTAAAAGGAGGGGAGAATGTAACACCCCGAATTTTCTATTAACACTAAAGTTGCTAAAATATTAATAAGTGTGTAAGAGGGGGGATGTATCTAATATGAATATAATAATATTAATAAGTGTGTAAGAGAGGGGATGTATCTAATATGAATACAAAAATATTAATAAGTATGTAAGAGAGGGGATGTATCTAATATGAATATAAAAATATTAATAAGTATGTAAGAGAGGGGATGTATCTAATATGTATATAAAAACAATAATAAGTGTGTAAAAGGGGGGGGGGATGTATCTAATGTGTACATTGTAGAATATATATATATATATAAATATTGCTGAGTGTTTGCTGAGCCACTTCTGACTCATTGCTGAGCCAACAAGATAAACCCCATCTTGTCTGAACGGCTGCGGTTATTTCTAGGTTAAATCTAATGGCCTAAATGAATTCTAAAATCTATAAATAAGTGGGTAGACCCTAGACCTAAATCACTTGTAAAATTAGAGAAGCTACCGTCATGCTGCTGCCATGGAGTTCAGCATAGCCGTCACAAACTAAGAAGAGGAAGCCTAATCATCTACAACTAAATCTGCACAAATCAAATCAAAAGATCTCTCTTTCTCTAATTCTTTTCTTTTGTTGGTGAGTATGATGATTCTCACAAGACTATTACAAACTAATTTGACTCAGTTATGAATGGATCACAAGAAAGTGATGTGATTTGTAATTGTAAATTCTATATATTGTGGATCTCTTATTATGTTATTATGTTGTCGTATGATGTAAATTATATATGCTATGTCATGATATGTTGTAAATTCTCTTATGCTATGTCGTGCTATGTTGAGAATCATGTCAAGCTATGTTATACTATCATACTATGCCATGTTATAAATCATGCTATATTATGTTGAAAAATCATGATGTTGTTGGATCATGCTTAAAGTTATGTTTTTTTTTCTTAATTTAAATGGATCTTGTTTATGGGAATTTGCCTATTAGGTTAGGTGTACCCATAAACTTGAAAATATAATTAAATAAAACTTGATTATGGGAATTTGCCTATTGAGTTAGGTGTACCCATATAAAACCATGTTGTTAAAAAATTAGATGATGTTGATTCACACATGTTCATATGTAAGTTTATGAAAATTGATTGAGATTATATTAGGTGAATTTTGAACAAGTTGACACCTTTAGGTCCATGACATGTATAATCTATGCAAGTTGGACATATGCAAGTTTCACCCCTTATTATGATTCATTTGGTCACATATACATGTTGTTATTATGATAATCTCTTTTATGCTATG
Organism: Allium sativum; assembly: GCA_030737875.1. NCBI lineage: Eukaryota > Viridiplantae > Streptophyta > Magnoliopsida > Asparagales > Amaryllidaceae > Allium > Allium sativum. Next base: position 531,771,537 of record CM060913.1, on the reverse strand, counting down.
AGTTAGGCTAGTCGAGTCTAACATATATTTTGCGAATAAACGTTCAAACGTGGGGTAGGGGTAATATTAGGAATTAATAAATTGGGTGCAATTTTGTAAGATTTTGCATACCATGAATGGATGTCCATAATTGAGTCAATTATGGACATTGTTAAAAATTGGAAGTAATTAATAATTCAAGTAGGGAATTATTAAAATTGGGGGAAAGTGGATTATTATTAATAATCAATGCTTAGGAGACGAGGTTGGACCCGTTTGTGATGTAAACCTGCCCGGACCCGCCCGGCAAATCCAGTAGTCACAAATGTCGGCCCAATGTGAGAGGTCCTAGGCCCAAACTAAAGCATAACAGTTGTAAAGACATGAGGTTAGACTCTTTTGTGGTGTAAGACTGCCCGGACCCGCCCGGCAAATCCAGCTGCCATAAATGCCAGTCTAATGTGAGAGGTCTTTATGAGGTTATGGCCTTAATGAACTAAGAAATACTTAACCAGATAATCATGTAAGGTGGGACATGGGGGTTAAGTAGGTGCCTTGGGTGGCATGAGGAATCTGGTGGTTGCCTTTAGAGGCATTTGAAATACGATTAGACTTAACCAAACACACATGTAAATGAACATGACTAAGTGGGTTAAGTGGGATGGACTAATGGGGACAAGCTTAGGTGGAATGCTTATGGTAAATAGTGGGGGCCCATTTCAACCAGTATCCCAAAACGTATCTTTGTGGGCTCGACCCAAGTCGAGGACGGGACACGCATACTGGGTTTGACTATAAGAGGCCAAAACAGGGAGCGGTGGCAACACAAGTCCAACGGGTTTCATATGCGTGTGTGGACCCGGGCTGGTAGGTAAGACGTTGTTGCATCGTGTAGGTATAAGCCGTGCATGTCCGTTGTATCAGGTTGCCACTTTAAGGGAGTGGTACACCCCACTGTGGGGCCAACACGGGTATCTACGAGTTAGGGAGCCGATCGAATAATGGGAAGTAGGGTACACCTAGTGGAGATAGGGGCAGGCGGCACCTATGTAGTCAGCTAGGGGTACGTAAAGCCATTGGGAAAGTTTCTAAGTGAAGCTAAGTGGGATGAATCTTTAGGATGACTGGTGTGGTGCAGTATAGTGTTTATCCTTTAGTATTTAGGAGCGCCTATAACGTTGCCTTTAGCGATTGCCTATGTCCTTAATCTGCTCTTCATAGACATTTTCTTGTTTTCCATCTTTTGCCTTAGTCCAGTTATTTTGGTAATAGTATTGTAGAATTATCATATTCACCAGACTTTATGTCTGACCCCCTCTTTTCCATCCTTTTTCTCCCTTCAGGTCCGCAGGTTGGGCCAAGTTCTAGTGGAGTCTAGTTGGATCGCTTATCTTCTGGAAAGCTTGGACTGCTGAAGTAAAGTCCAGCTTGTTATCTTTCTTTTTAATGGCTTTTTATGTAATGGGATTATGTACTTGTTTTATCAAGATAGATATTGTACTTGACATTGAATATGGTGTTATGATGTAATCAAACATGTTTTGACTTCTGCTACAATGAAATAAAGTTTTTGAATTTCCAAGTACTATTTTATATCTGTCTTGTTGTAATTTTACTGTTCTATATTCACTTAAAACCTCCATGGAAGTTAATGCATTCCCTTTGTGAGTGACATTAATGGACGTGGGGTGTTACAGTTTCCTCCCAAGAATACCAGTGCATATAACAAACAGCGCAATACTTTTTAGAAAAAATGAAGCAATTATAAGACTCAGGTCCCATCACACAATGCAATGCAAGCCGAATGATAGAGTTTTACCTTATAATAGCCAAACATGCTTGGAACGTTTAAAAAAATCATTTTTATACTATTATAAGTGTATAGTGTTTAAAACATCTTCAAATATAAATGTATCAATCATATACGGCATAGCACCCCATCCTACTATGTCGCCGTACTAGTTCTGCAATTAAAACCGGAATGTCACGTATTGTTAATTGGATTTCCGTCACGAGTCGAGGCAAGGGATGACTCCTCATAGATTCGAGACACTCTAGCAAATGCATCAGGATCCCCCGCAATGAACCCTTGGATACTCAGGGTCCGTCCACCCTTGTGTTTGTGGATTAGTTATTCCTGAACACACGTTTCTCGGTCCTATCGGACCTATCCATCGACTCCGTAGTAACCGATATATCCGAGGGGTCTCGCTATCCATTATCCACATATGTAAAAAAAATATAAATGTCTGGGCTCCATATCATGACACCACCCATAGCTAGAAGGAAACGTTGTGCACTCCCTGCAGTCACGATCCCGTTTTTGAATCATACCGAGGTGTGAGGCTCTTGAATTAACGCTATACACAAAGCTATGCTATTTAAAGTTGTACTTTGATCATCAACCACAAGACTCTGCTTTTCAACAGAAGCCTTGATCATTTGCATCTCAGCATGCCACACTGACAATTCACGCCATGCGATTGATATCTATCGATATATAACCTCTGAGCTCGTACGTCTCAGAGAAGGGCGTTAAGCAAGAGAATAAATTCTCCGCCACTAAATATATATATATATTTAATAGGGATCAATCAACCCAGAATAAAATCCAATGTCAGACACACATCCATTTACTAGTTCGTTCTGGCCTGAAGGAAATCGGAGGCACCATATTCCTCATCCCATTTGTCCAATACAGGAGAGAGGTCCTCGCATATCCGGTCGATCTTTAAGTACGCTTGGACGATCACCACTTATTACCTTGTCTTGGGTGTACAACCGAATCAAGACATCAATAATCAACCAAACGATGTGAAGAACTCCGGTCTTCAACCATTGTCTTCATCGTTGACTTATAGTCTAATTGATTATTCAGAATGGGTATAAACCCGTCTTTCCCGAATAATTCATGTATCTTATAATCAAGTGTTGTTAAACCACAACATACGCCTCATTCCAATTCAGAATATCCTTTTATTCAAATATTCTTTTCACAATTTAAACCAAATTAAGGTTTTCCAAACTAGTTGTATCGGAGTAATCATTTATTATATTTCCCAATCCCAACCTATTCATCCCATGGAGCTAAACTGGCAGTAATCCATATCTAACACCGCCGTGTTATCAGTAAAATTTAATTACCATTTCACGTTCAAATCTAATTAAAGATTTTATCTATCGCTTGGAGCAAACTAGTGATACTCCATTCTTGATCATTTCATAAATTTGATAATTTAAATTATCACATTCACATTTCAATCTAATTAAAGATTCATTAAAACTCCAATTAGTTTTAATCTTCCAACAATCATTATTTAATGATTATTTAACTTTGTGAAACCAAACATGCCGCATCGACAATCTACACCGTACCATCGATTTCTGCTGATATATAACCTCTAAGCTCGTACGTCTTAGAGAAGGGTGTTAAGCAAGAGAATAAATTCTCCACCACCAGATAGATATATATTTAATAGAGATCAACAATACAGTTTGAAATACAATGTTAGACATGTAATCCTGTCTTTAACTGGGTTAAATAACTAATGTCATTTAAAACACAGTTCATGATAAACCCAAAATCACATTCCATTAATTATGGAATCTTCACGGAAAACAGATCAATATATATAATCGATATCAATTTCCATATCCGACTAATAATATAAATGGAATAACGAAAAAGCCTTTTAAATTCCATATATATTAATAGTCTTCCTCCACAGAAGCTCACTTCGATTATTACCAAATCGAATTCCATTCAATCCCAATTTATTTTATTAAATTGAAAAACTTTACTTTGGAAAATTCCATTAAATCTTAGAATAAAGATTTATAATTTCCAAATTTTAACTTTATTGTTAATCGGCTTAAAGAACAAGTGTTATTTAAAGCATAGTTCACGATATACCCAAAAATCCAATTCTCAATTCAATTCCAATTAAATATTAATTAATTGATAAACTTCTCTTAATCTTAATTAAAAGATTTATTCTTTTTTCAACTGGGTTTAAGAACAGTGTTAGTAAAGAAACCGTTCACGACAAACCCAAAATCCCATTTGATATTAAGTACAAGGCTCTGAATAGAAATTATATCGGCTTATATTCAATATCAAATTTTGAAACTAATAAATATCGTATAGGAAATAACGATATATATATATATATGTATATCTTCCAAATTTCCACAACAATATCCGTATAATCACGGAATCCAATATCGAAATATACCGAAGATTATTTCCATTCCAAATCCATTCCAATTCTTTTGTTGGAAATTTCTGATTATATTAAAATCATTCACAAATCCAATTTATTTTATTCAAAAATTATTGGATTTCAAATCTAGTTAATAACTAGTTCATTTTGTTAAAAATATATTTTTATCTTTACAAACGTGGAATTTTTCATCCCAATTCTTTCCAAATCATTTATTATGATTTTACACAAATTATTAATATTTTTAATAATTTTATTAAGGCCATTTCAGTCGATTTCCATAAACGGTCATCGAACTGCATTTACAACGACCTTTTCCAAATTTTATTTGGACATATTTCCAAATCCAACATTAGATTTCAAATCTATAATATTTGTTGGAAAGCTCTTTTCGATACGAACCTAACGGTTCCGGTTTTAGGAGAATGCGACGGTCAGATCTCCCGTAATGTCAATTCGAAGTCAATGGTCGAAATTCAATGTAATAACCCGGAAAATGTGAACCAGTTTAAAATTTTTAAATCAGGTTATTACCAAGGAATTTGAATAATTTAAATAGCCTATTTCAATAAAATATAGGATTTGGTATGGTATGGCAGTTTGAAATTTTGAATACAAACTTTGTCTGACTGTACCGAGTGGAAAATATAACGGATTTTGACGAAACTGAAAATATTTAAATCTGTTTATCAATACCTTTCTAACGAATCTGAAAAATCGAAGTTTCATAGCGGGAATCAAAAGTTATGGCCAAATGAATTTTCAGAAAGGTCGCTATATAGTGTATATAGCCCTTGAAAATTGAGATTTTGCATACGACCTCAGAATTCGACGAAACCACTTTTGTTGGGTCCGGGATGTCAAATTATTGCAAAGTTTCAAATTTCATAATTTTTGAAGCTAGTATGTGAGCGGGGCAAAAGATAATGTGTTTGGTCAAATTCTGTTAAAATGGGTCGACCTAAGAATGGCCGTTTTTCAAACGAGCTCAGAATTCGACGAAACTGGTTTTGTTAGGACCGTATCGTCAAAACAAAGCTAGATTTATTTTTCTGGAATTTTTCGATTCAGTTTGTGGCCCTGGCAAATTGAAATGTACGTTTAAATTAAATATCGAATGTTTTATATTTTAATTTGAAAAATAACTGACTGTAACAGTCGAAATGGCCAACGAAACATATCCCATTGTGTCCGGAATGGGGGTATTTAGCTAGGGGCGACAGTCGTTGGGTTTGAAAAGGAGTCCGTTTGCAAAAACACTATTTAAAAATTTCTATAAAGCATGGACCAATAGGAATTTTTCTTTAAAAAAAAATCATGAAACCCTAGCCGCCAGAGACGAAACCGACGATCCTCGTTGCTCCACGCTTCTCCTCCCTTTTCCGATCGCCACAGGCGACGCTAGGCCGCGCCACCACCACCAGTCGACAGCCCTTCACCTCCTCTCCACGTCCGACCAAACGCCGCCCCCTATCGTCAGCTCCTTCGCCTGAACGACGTCGAGGAAGTCGTCGACTTCCCAGAGCCGCCGCCGCCTCGATTCGCCATCGGACCCCCTCAAACTACCAGCGCCGGAAAGCTCTTCCCTCCCTCGACGACGTCCAACAGTCTGATCATCTTATAGAGCAACGAATCAAGAGAAAAATCCAAACCTAGATTTGAGCAGGTTTGAAAACTAACGGCTTATATAATTTTAAACTGTTTTTACACTATAAAGCGTTGCAAAACTTTGAAAAATAATATCTTTTTCGTTCGTTAACGAAATTCGATGAAACAGGAGACACCGTGACCACAAGGAGGCTCTCTACATTCTAGAAGAAGCCACGGATTTTTCTGACCTTCCTACGATTTTTAGCACTGCAATAACCAATGTGAGGAATCTAAACTATTTGTGTGAATGGAAACGCGTTGTATAAATTATATAAGTGAAGTGTAAATTATATACGCATTGTATACCTCATGTACATGTGTTGTATAAGTTATATTAGCGATGTATAAATTATATAAGCGTTGAATGAAACATATATGCTTTGAATTGTGATGAAATGCAAGTGAATTATTATATTAAATTATATTATATATATATATACACTCCCCTCGTCCACAGACCATGGACGATATTTATTGCTTGTGATTGACGTGATATTATATGGTATGACGAATGGTTGGAAATAATTGTTTGTGGTTGATATTGTGGTTGAAAAATACCTTTGTGGTTGAAAAATACCCTCTTGTGGTTGAAACAAAATAGAATAGGATTGTGGAATTGAAAATAAAACATGCCGCCTGCGTGCGAACTAGATGCATGATCCCCATTGTCAAAAACCGCAAGGTTTTAAGGTAGAGCGAGGAGCCGTACTAGGGACGGTCCCGGTTTTAACTACCCTGTCGTTATGCTGCCGAAATTTTCTGAAATATTTATGTGTTAGAATAATTTTCATTCGTTGAAATTAATTACATATGCTATAGCGAATATTCATGTGTTGAGTTGCAATTCATTCGTTGAGTTGAAATTCATTTGTTGGATATTATTTGAATTTAAACAAATGGCTTTAGCGATAAAAATCACATTTTTATACATATACAAACTATATAGAATATTCATGTGTTGAGTTGCAATTCATTCGTTGAGTTGAAATTCATGTGTTGAATATTATTTGAATTTAAACAAATGGCTTTAGCGATAAAAATCACATTCTTATATATATACAAACTATATAGAATATTCATGTGTTGAGTTGCAATTCATTCGTTGAGTTGAAATTCATGTGTTGAATATTATCATCTTTTAAAAATGAAATGAATCGACAATGAAAACTATATTTTTATAATGAATATGAAGAAGTAAAAATACACATGTGTCGAATAAATATTTTTGATGATAAAAATATTCCTTTTATAATGTATACGCTTAGTTAAAAATACACATGTGTCGAATAAATATTTTTGATGATAAAAATATTCCTTTTATCATGTATACGCTTAGTTAAAAATACACATGTGTCGAATAAATATTTTTAATGATAAAAATATTCCTTTTATCATGTATACGCTTAGTTAAAAATACACACGTGTTGAAATAAACAATAGTTTGCTAGAAATATTATTATTAGCTTTGTTCAGCATATATATACATGTGTTGAACAGGAAAAATGGATTAGCTGTAGAGTAAAGAAATTATTTGCGTGCCCGACAAATAGGTAAACCTTGATGAGTTGGCTGCGCAATTTTATTTATATATCAACTCCTGTGAATGCCATTGGATGTGGAGTGCTGGTTATTCTGTGTGAAATAATAAATAACGCCATAGGATAGTAACAATTAATTTTGAACTACACTACATGGCATACTTCTTGACGATAGGCATACTTCATCATATTCCACATAAGCAATTGGAGCTTGTGTGATGAGGTGGAAGATTTACCATACGAGCAAGAGGCTTGTGTGGCGATGACTATGTACTACAGGTTGAATTGATGACTAATATGGACTATATAAATTATAACGATAAATTGCCAGATTAATACAAACCCCACACGGGTCTGGAGTTGACAATAATCACGTCGCTCTAGTTATTAGATACGGCAAATGGACTATTTATTTCCACACGGAAACGAGGTGACGGAAATTTATTCTCTGGAGTGATTATCAGTACATGCTCCCCCGTAAGCACCAGAATATATCACTATAAATATGTGAATGCTTTTTAGGATTTATTGGGTACCTAATACGGCCCAATAAATTTCCAAACCCCTCCCCGTACAAAGGAGGTTATGGCGAAATTTTTCGAAATATTAAGGCATTAGTGAAATATTTGAAGTGAAAAAGAAGTTGAAAATATAGAATGAGCTATAGTTGAAATTATAGAATGAACTATATTTATATATACAAATATAAATATAATTAAAAGGAATAGAGGCCGTGCAGTTCGTGTTTCGGAATCGTAATTTGAAACGATTAGTGCGAGAAATCCGACCATCGGATTTTCCCGAAACCGCAGCCGCTGGGTTCGCCTTGGAAATATCTTTCCAACGGCACCAACCTTGTAAAAATCCAACGGTTGGATTGTCCGGAATGTTTAATTCAAATCTGAAGAAAAACAGCGCCAGAATCGTTTATATTTATATATAAATATAAATATAATTAAATTAAATCGAATAACGACGCTGCAGTTCGAATTTTAGAACCGTAACTTCAAACGATTAGTGAGGAAGATCCGACCGTCGGATTCTCACGAAACTGGAACCGTTGGGTTCACTTTGGGAATATCTTCCCACTGATATAGACTTTGTAGAAATCCAACGGTTAGATTTTCCGATATGTGTAAAACAAATTAGGGGAAAAACAGCGCCAGTGCCACGGCACGACCTGAAACGTCGTTTAATTAAATATAGCTATTTTTAAATAAATAAAAATGGCGAAAAATCGTTATAAAATATTATAAGCAATATTGATTGAGAATAAACCAAATGGGCTTGAATTGTTTGATATTTGATGGTTGTATGTGTATGACATGAAAATAACACTAAAGAACCGAAAGATGGATGTCGAATAATATAACCATAAAATGAATCGATTTAAATTCTAATGACGTGAATTATTTGAAAAGGCCGAGCTAACCCTCATTTCAAATAATTTATCGAGCGATTCGAATTGGTAAATGCAAAGACGATTCAAGACTGACGATCTTCGTATCGGTTGGATGGGCGCTACTGAGGTTCCTAACCGGAGTAGCTACCGGAAGGGGACGGAAGTAGTAGCCGTCTGAACGTATGTGTTGATTGTACGGATTTGCGAGGAATTGACGCCTCCGGTTTCGTTCAGACCCAGAACGGACTTGTAAATGGACTGTGTGTCTGACATTGGATTTTGTTCCATACTGATTGATCTCTGTTGAATATATATCTGTTTGGCGGCGGAGAATTTATTCTTTTGCTTAACGCCCTTCTCTGAGACGTACGAGCTCAGAGGTTATATATCGATGGAAATCAATCATATGGAGTGGACTGCCTATGTGGCATGCCAAGATGCTATGATCAAGGCTTCTGTTGCAAAGCAAAGTCTTGTGGATGATGATCAACGCAAGGTCTACGTGACCTGGCTTTGTGTATTTCGTAAATTCGCGAGCCTCACACCTCGGTATGAGTTAAAAACGGGATACGGACCGCTGGGAGAGCACGACGTTTCTTTCTAGCTATGGTGGTGTCAGTGACTTACCAGCCCTGACATTTATATCTACTTTTCACCTTTGTGGTTGTTGGAATGCGAGGCGCCTCGATTATAGGTCTGTAAGGACCGGGAAACGTGTGTTCAGGAATAATTAATCCTCTAACGTAAGTGAGGACCGGCCCAGCCGCATCCGGGGTTGCCCAGAGTGTGTAGTCCCGAGGCATTTGCTAGAGTGTCTCGAAGTGGAGAGGAGCTTGCCCCTTGCCTTGACTCATGACAGAAATCCAATTTCCAATACGAAATAACGGACTTGATTGTAGAACTAGTATGGCGACATAGTAGATGGTAGCTATGCCGCCTATGATTGATATTTATGATGCTATTCGCTTTTGAAACATATATGCACTAGTAATAATATCAAATGATTTTGCTTTATACGTATCAAGCATATTTGGCTATTATAAGGTAAAACTCTATCCTCCGTCTTGCGTTGCATTGTGTGATGGGACCTGAGTCTTATAATGGCTTCATTCTTTCAAAAAGCATTGCGTTGTTTTAAAAAGAATTTACTTTGTTTTAAATGCACTAGCAATCACCGGAGTAAACCCGTTCCGCGAAAGTGACGTGGTCCTATGATTTGCTATTACTGTTGTTTAACTGTTAAATAGATTCCTCATACCAGTCCCCATGACTGACTCGTTGTTTGTTTCACTTTGCAAACGCGGGTGCCCTTATTTTCACATGGGCAGCCTAGTACACAGGTGACAGGTTGTTTTTGGCTCTGCACTGCTGCATAGAGTGCATTTTTGGCTCATGGCGAGGCTGACTTCACAGAGACGACTTTGACTTTTTCCGCCATTACTATACTTATGTTATGATTCCTCCACTGGCGATGCAGACTGATTTACTTTCCGTACTTCTCATTATGTGTATATGTATTCCGCCTTCGGCGATGTAGACTGATACACTTATTATGTCTCACTGCATGTATGTATTCCGCCTCTGGCGATGATGACTGATCACTTTCCTTTTATTTACTAAGTTATATCCCACGCTATGCTATTCTGATGTTATTACATGTTGTGATTCCGCTGTCATATCCATGTAAATTTATCCTATTTATTGTTTCTGCTATTACCTGTACTCTGCTATGATGATTAATGTGTTATTTCCCTATGATTATCCTTAATACCGCCCCTCGGATTTTGGGATCGTCACAGTTGGTATCAGAGCTTTGGTTAACCTTAGTTCCGGGGTCTAACACATTAAACGCCTCGTCATAATAGAATCAGTAGTGTTCTAATGCGAGTAGCTCATTAGAGATAGGATTAGCAATGTCCTAGAATGAGCTAAGCAGATTAGCAAAACAATTTGATCAGTACATCATCATTATCTTTCTTTGTATTCCCCTGCTTTATCATTTATGAAAATTATCAAATCTGTGAGCTTGACTCTTTTCTTGCTTATACAGTACTCTTAGATGGCTACACGAGGAGCAGCAGCTAGAGGAGGCCGTGGAGGCCGAGGAGATGCAGCAGGAGGACGGGGGAATATCCCCGTAGTAGTGGAAGGCCCTATTGTTCCGCCACCAGCACCCGAGGACTTTGAGCTAGATAAAGTAGCGAAGAGGTACAGAAATCTTGGGGGAAAACCTTTTACTGGCACTGGCACAGTGACCGAGGCAATAGCTTGGCTGAAAACCTGTGAGAAAATCTTTGAAGGCATGGGTATGGGAACCAACAATAAAGCAAGACTTGGCATTTGGCTCCTTCAAGAGGAAGCAGAGCTGTGGTGGGATGCCATTACCTCAGAAGATGCAGCTGGTACTGTCCGGACTTGGGAGCAGTTCAAGACTATGTTCAATGAGAAGTTTGTACCTGAACAGGATCTAGAGAGGATGCGAGAGCAGTTTGCTAATCTCCAGCAAGGAGATCTCTCTATTCAGGATTATCTAAATAAGTTCACTCAGTTGTCGCGCTATGCTCCAGAGCTGATTTTGACCAACAAAACAAAGAACAAGAGATTCATATTTGGGCTGAAGCGCAAGTACCACGACAGAGCTATGAGCAACATCAAACTCTCCTTTTCAGAATTAGTAGAAATGGCTTGCAATTATGAAGACATGGATGAGAGGCATGCTAGCCAAGACCGCGCCAAAAGCCAAGCTGGAAATAAGCGCAAGGCTTCAACAGATCAACCCGAATCTAGCATTACCGCGGCCGCTACTCAGAAACCTGCAAAGATCCCAAAAGGAAATTGCTACAACTGCGGGAAGCCAGGTCATTTTTCTAATGTATGCAAAGCTCCGAGGAATCCAAAGGCAAATGACTCAGCCGAATGCTACAACTGCCATAAGAAGGGGCACTATAGCAGGAACTGTCCTCTGAAGCAGAATGCACAAGTGGCTCATGTCTATGACGGGAAGACCCCGCCAGCTACCACCGATGGATCAGGTAAACCCGACGTCTTGGGAGGTACCCTTACCATTAAAAATATTCCTGTTTCTGTACTTTTTGATACTGGTGCATCACGTAGCTTCATTTCTGGTAACCTTGTTCACAAATTAAAATTGAAACGAAGAAAACTTAAGGAACCAATTAAAGTTCGAAACCCTATAGGAAGTTCTGTTAGTCTCAGTATATACTGCAGAGTGCCTATCTCTTATTCACGTTACAAGTTTCCTATCCACTTAATTGTTATGGATTTATCAGAATTCGATGTTATTCTCGGTTTGGAATGGTTAACCAAATATAAGGCCGAAGTTAGATGTGCCGAAAGAATCGTTAAAGTCGAAACGAAGCTTTGACCTATATATATACCATGCCATGGCTCAGAAATTAATAGAACAGAATTTTGGTCTTCTTTAGAAATTATTCCCCCTTCATTAGAAAAGATACCAGTCGTTAAAAACTATGCGGATGTGTTTGAAGAAGTAGAAAACTTACCGCCGCAAAGAGAAATTGAATTTAGAATAGATCTAATTCCTAACGCCCGACCAGTAGTACATCCAATAAGAAGAATGGCCCCAAAAGAAAAAGAAGAGTTAAGTAGTCAAACCCGAGAATTGCTTTGGAAAGGTCTAATCAGACCGAGCTTTTCAGCTTGGGGAGCAGCAGTAGTATTTGTCCCGAAATCATACGGTACTCTAAGACTTTGTGTTGATTACCGAGATCTCAATAAACAGACACTGAAGAACAAATTTCCTTTGCCCCGAATAAATGATCTGTTAGATCAATTAAATCGAGCAATAGTATTCTCCAAAATGGACCTAGCTACAGGTTTCCACCAATTACGTATAGTAGAAGACTGTGTTCCTTTGACAGCCTTCAGGGGTCCCGATTTATTCTACGAATGGTTAGTAATGCCGTTCGGCTTGTGTAACGCTCCGGCATACTTCGTTGATCTTATGAACAGAGTGTTCCGTGGTGTATTGAATAAATTTGTTCTAGTCTTCATCGATGACATTTTAATCTACTCCAAGTCGGAGGACGAGCATGCAAAACATTTAGAACAAGTGTTGAAAATTCTAAGGAGAAATGTCTTGAAAGCTAAATTTTCTAAGTGTGTCTTCTGGCAGAATGAAGTTAAATTCCTAGGCCATGTCGTATCAAAAGAAGGAATTGCTGTAGACCCAAGCAAAATTATAGCGATTCAGAACTGGAAACAACCTACTACTCCCACTGAAGTTCGAAGTTTCCTTGAATTGGCTAGTTACTATCGGAAATTCGTTCATGATTTTTCAAAGATATCAGGAGTATTGACAAAGCTTACAAAGAAGCATGAGAAATTCAAATGGACTCCCGAATGTGAAGAAGCTTTCCAGGAGCTAAAATTGAAGTTAACAACCGCTCCAGTATTGACAATAATAGAGGGCAACCAAGACTTGACTGTATGGACAGATGCTTCTATTAGAGGGCTAGGCGCAGTGTTAATGCAGAAAGGCCAAGTGATCGCTTATGCCAGCCGTCAACTAAAGCCGCATGAAAGAAACTATGCAACTCATGATCTTGAGTTATTAGCTATCGTGTTTGCTTTAAGAATCTGGAGGCATTATTTATTGGGCGAGAAGTTCGAACTATTTACCGATCATCAATCCTTGAAATATCTTTTCACCCAGAAAGATTTAAACTTGAGACAACAGCGTTGGTTAGAATTCCTTGCAGCATACGATTTTGAAATTCTATACACTCCAGGGAAAGCCAATGTTGTCGCAGATGCTCTCAGCAGAAAGAATGAAATCATCGCCGTTTTGTCATCACGTCTTCATTAATAAACAGAATCTCGACCCTTCAGAAAGACGATGAATTTATTCAAAGAATCAGTCAGAGAGTCAAAGGAGGTGAATCCACAAGTTTTCGACTCGATGACAAAGGAGTTCTTAGATTAAACGGCAGAATTTGCATCCCAAACCTTCCCGAGCTCAGAAGAGAAATACTTGATGAGTGTCACAAATCCAAATTAAGTATCCATCCCGGTGTGAGCAAAATGTATAACGATATCAAACGCACATTCTGGTGGAGAGCTTTGAAAAGAGATATCTCATTATATGTTAGAAGATGCCCCATTTGCCAGCTAGTTAAGAGTGATCAGCAGAAATTGGCTGGATTATTACAACCCTTAGAAATTCCAGGATGGAAGTGGGAACAAATTTCGATGGATTTCATCGATGGCTTGCCTCGAACTAAGAAAGGAAATGACAGTATATGGGTAATCGTAGATCGCTTCACGAAGACTGCCCATTTCATACCTGTCCGATCCAATAGAACGGCTCAAAGTCTAGCACAGATTTACTTCAGAGAAATAGTTAAACTACATGGAGTGCCGCTCAATATAGTCAGCGATAGAGATCCCTTGTTTACTAGCAAATTCTAGGAAGCATTCCAGGAAGAATTGGGAACCAAATTGAATCTAAGCACCGCTTATCACCCTCAGACAGATGGCCAAACTGAACGGGTGAATAGAATTTTAGAAGATTTGCTGCGGACTTGCGTTATCGATTTTGGAGGCTCATGGGAAGATCACTTACATTTAGCATAATTCTCTTACAACAATAGCTATCAAGCAAGTTTGGGAATGTCTCCATTTGAAGCATTATACGGTAGACCGTGCAGATCTCCCGCATGTTGGGTAAAACCTGGCAACAGACTTGTGTTAGGGCCCGATATGATTCAAGAAGCATCAGATAAAGTCGATTTCATTAAGAAGCGATTAAAAACCGCGCAGAGCCGACAGAAAAGTTATGCTGATGCGAGAAGAAGGGATGTATCGTTTGCCGTTGGCGATTATGTTTATTTAAGAGTTTCTCCAATGCGAGGAGTAATCAGATTTGGCAAGACTGGGAAGTTTGCACCGAGATTTATTGGTCCCTTTCCTATACTTGAACGGATTGGTACTCTTGCATATAGGGTTCATTACCTAATTGGTTGTCGGGTATACATGATGTGTTCCACGTGTCTCAACTCAGAAAACATGTTCATGATCCAGATCTTGTTGTGGAAGAAGCAGCGCAACAGGATATTGACATAACTCCAGAATTAGCACTCAGAAGAGAGCCATTAAAGATAGTTGGCCAAGAAACTAGAGAGCTAAGGAGGAAAAAGATTCATTTAGTCAAAGTGCAGTGGAGTAGTGATCCTAGAGACTGTACTTGGGAGACTGAGGAAAGCATTAAACAAGCCTATCCCAAATGCAGAGTGGACATCTCTGACTAACTCCGGTGCAAGGTACCTTTACAATACTTTGCATTTACATTTTATTTCCTGCTTAGCTGTCATTTCCTTTTCGAGGACAAAAAGTTTTAAGTGGGGGAGATTGTAATAACCCGGAAAATGTGAACCAGTTTAAAATTTTTAAATCAGGTTATTACCAAGGAATTTGAATAATTTAAATAGCCTATTTCAATAAAATATAGGATTTGGTATGGTATGGAAGTTTGAAATTTTGAATACAAACTTTGTCTGACTGTACCGGGTGGAAAATATAACGGATTTTGACGAAACTAAAAATATTTAAAACTGTTTATCAATACCTTTCTAACGAATCTGAAAAATCGAAGTTTCATAGCGGGAATCAAAAGTTATGGCCAAATGAATTTTCAGAAAGGTCGTTATATAGTGTATATAACCCTTGAAAATTGAGATTTTGCATACGACCTCGGAATTTGACGAAACCACTTTTGTTGGGTCCGGGATGTCAAATTATTGCTAAGTTTCAAATTTCATAATTTTTGAAGCTAGTATGTGAGCGGGGCAAAAGATAATGTGTTTGGTCAAATTCTGTTAAAATGGGTCGACCTAAAAATGGCCGTTTTTCAAACGAGCTCAGAATTCGACGAAAATGGTTTTGTTAGGACCGTATCGTCAAAACAAAGCTAGATTTATTTTTCTGGAATTTTTCGATTCAGTTTGTGGCCCTGGCAAATTGAAATGTACGTTTAAATTAAATATCGAATGTTTTATATTTTAATTTGAAAAATAACTGACTGTAACAGTCAAAATGGCCAACGAAACATATCCCATTGTGTCCGGAATGGGGGTATTTAGCTAGGGACGACAGTCGTTGGGTTTGAAAAGGAGTCCGTTTGCAAAAACACTATTTAAAAATTTCTATAAAGCATGGACCAATAGGAATTTTTCTTTTAAAAAAAAATCACGAAACCCTAGCCGCCAGAGACGAAACCGACGATCCTCGTTGCTCCACGCTTCTCCTCCCTTTTCCGATCGCCACAGGCGACGCTAGGCCGCGCCACCACCACCAGTCGATAGCCCTTCGCCTCCTCTCCACATCCGACCAAACGCCGCCCCCTATCGTCAGCTCCTTCGCCTAAACGACGTCGAGGAAGTCATCGACTTCCCAGAGCCGCCGCCGCCTCGATTCGCCATCGGACCCCCTCAAACTACCAGCGTCGGAAAGCTCTTCCCTCCCTCGACGACGTCCAACAGTCTGATCATCCTATAGAGCAACGAATCAAGAGAAAAATCCAAACCTAGATTTGAGTAGGTTTGAAAACTAACGGCTTATATAATTTTAAACTGTTTTTACACTATAAAGCGTTGCAAAACTTTGAAAAATAATATCTTTTTCGTTCGTTAACGAAATGCGATGAAACAGGAGACACCGTGACCGCAAGGAGGCTCTCTACATTCTAGAAGAAGCCACGGATTTTTCTGACCTTCCTACGATTTTTAGCACTGCAATAACCAATGTGAGGAATCTAAACTATTTGTGTGAATGGAAACGCGTTGTATAAATTATATAAGCGAAGTGTAAATTATATACGCATTGTATACCTCATGTACATGTGTTGTATAAGTTATATTAGCGATGTATAAATTATACAAGCGTTGAATGAAACATATATGCTTTGAATTGTGATGAAATGCAAGTGAATTATTATATTATATATATATATACTCCCCTCGTCCACAGACCATGGACGATATTTATTGCTTGTGATTGACGTGATATTATATGGTATGACGAATGGTTGGAAATAATTGTTTGTGGTTGATATTGTGGTTGAAAAATACCTTTGTGGTTGAAAAATACCCTCTTGTGGTTGAAACAAAATAGAATAGGATTGTGGAATTGAAAATAAAACATGCCGCCTGCGTGCGAACTAGATGCATGATCCCCATTGTCAAAAACCGCGAGGTTTTAAGGTAGAGCGAGGAGCCGTACTAGGGACGGTCCCGGTTTTAACTACCCTGCCGTTATGCTGCCGAAATTTTCTGAAATATTTATGTGTTAGAATAATTTTCATTCGTTGAAATTAATTACATATGCTATAGCGAATATTCATGTGTTGAGTTGCAATTCATTCGTTGAGTTGAAATTCATGTGTTGGATATTATTTGAATTTAAACAAATGGCTTTAGCGATAAAAATCACATTTTTATATATATACAAACTATATAGAATATTCATATGTTGAGTTGCAATTCATTCGTTGAGTTGAAATTCATGTGTTGAATATTATTTGAATTTAAACAAATGGCTTTAGCGATAAAAATCACATTTTTATATATATACAAACTATATAGAATATTCATGTGTTGAGTTGCAATTCATTCGTTGAGTTGAAATTCATGTGTTGAATATTATTTGAATTTAAACAAATGGCTTTAGCGATAAAAATCACATTCTTATATATATACAAACTATATAGAATATTCATGTGTTGAGTTGCAATTCATTCGTTGAGTTGAAATTCATGTGTTGAATATTATCGTCTTTTAAAAATGAAATGAATCGACAATGAAAACTATATTTTTATAATGAAAGCTCTTTTCGATACGAACCTAACGGTTCCGGTTTTAGGAGAATGCGACGGTCATATCTCCCGTAATGTCAATTCGAAGTCAATGGTCGAAATTCACGAACGGTCGTGGTGCTTTCTGTTCAGGCCATTAAAAGCATATATAATATATATTATATATATTTCGTTGATTTCCATTTAAAACATATTTTATAAATCATTTATAAATTCGTTTTAAAACGATTCTAACTTCATTTTCAATTTTAAATCAAAACTGAATATTCCATATCATTATAATATTTAAATGATAATATTTTCAAAATATTAGATTTGAAATCATTTCCTTTTCGATATTCATTATAAAAATGAATAAAATCGATATAAATATCTTTCGCATCAAAATGGAGCATAACTAATCAACACGGCTTCACACATTTCAATATTTTCGTGTCCATCCCAAATTGGACATCAAATTCACATTTTAATCCTTTACCGAATATTGTTTTAAAATATTCATTATTTTAAAATATCGTTCTTTCTGGATTGGAATCAAACACAGTCAATTACCATATAATATTATTTATATGGATTTTATACACACATGTACACAACAATAGCCATACACAGTCAACTATCATCTAGAGTGCATTACACAACCGCATAAGCATTAAAATATATAATTAACGCTTACAATGGTCTGTTAACCAATCGATTGATATACAACTAAACAATTGGGATTAGCGTACTTCAAATATCATCCCCATACCCGTGTGGGGTTTCAACCATCAAATAATTATTATTATTTGTGCACTTGGGCGAGGTGTAAAAATTTATCGACCCAATCGATATCACAAAAATAGGCGAGCATAAACAAGTCATCCGACTTGTAAATGTATGTGTAAACTTATTTTTAACTATCAAAATATTATTTTTATTTACCGCTGTTATAGGCTAAAAATAATATTTTCAAATAACTAAATTTTTCTAACACTTTTTAGAAAATTTCGGCAGCATAACGGCACCATACTAGAACTGGAATAAGGTCTAGCCTTATCCCTCGCCTAATACTGGCTCACGCCATAAACAAACCAATTTCAATCAATCCACAACCAATTTTACAATCAACATCCAAATAAATAAATACTCAAGTACCCCAATGTCATTTATGACGCCATAAGTGGCTATTCGCGGAGTATGGAATTCTTGTGTCGGTGATATCCATACATCGCTTTCAATTTATGTGATTGTGCGAATTCGAGTGTTGAACTCCATATAATTCAAATCAAACAACATGGTTTGTATAATAAATAGTGTCGGGGGCTTCTAAGCCCCATCTGCATCCTAGAATATTTTAAATTGTAAAATAAATAGAGTGAGAAGGAGTTCTCACCTTTGGTTTCCACTCCGTTAGTCTTTAATTTAACAGTTTGGATTTGGATTTGTTCCAGTGCGTAGTGTTCTTTATCATGATTCCAATGCAATTTGTTTCACGCAGTTTATATTAAAAACCATATTTTTAATAACGCTTTATATATTCTAAGATCACATTTTTAATACAATGCAATACATATATATATAATCAGATTTTTATTCAATGTTATATATATTAAAAATCCTATTTTTATTCTATGCTAATATATATAAAAATCACCTCTTTATAAAGTTTACTATATATATAAAAATCATATTTTTATTATGCTAATATATATATATATATCATATTTTTATTATGCTACTATATATATATAAATCATATTTTAACAACGCAATATATATTTAAAAATAACATTTTTATAACGCTACTACACATAATAAAAATCATATTTTTATAACGCTATTCATATAATAAAAATCATATTTTTATATCGCTATTCATATAATAAAAATCATATTTTCATATTGCTATATATAATTAAAAATCAGATTTTTGTATATGCTATATAAAATTAAAAACTGAAAATAAAATTCAATTCGAATTTACTTACATGGAATCGCAGAAACGGGGGTTAGCTGTTGATGAGGTGGAGCAAGGGGGAGGAGGCGCGTTCGCTGGTGGTCGGGTGGGGGCGCTTTGCCAAGGCGTCAGGTTTTCGGTTATGGAGCTTGGGATCCGCGGTTTTAGTGGCGGAGAGAGAGTGAGAGGAGAGGGAAGAAGGGGTGCGGCGGTCCTCCTGGGTGGCGGCGCCGAAGGTGCGGTGGCATGACGCCAAGCGGCGACGCGGTTTAGGGCTGGGCGAAGGGAAACGAGGGTGGAGCGGGTTTTCTTTTTATTTTTGAGCATTGACTGTTATGAGGAGAGAGAGGGATATAGAAAAATATATATATTATTTAATTTTGAATCCAAAAAGTTACTTTTTCATTTGAATTTCAAATCGAACCCAACGACTATTGCCCCTAACCAAATACCCTCATTCCGGACATAATGGGATATGTTCAGAATGCCAATTCGACTGTTACGATCTGTTTTCATCAAAATTAAAATATAAATTAATATAATATTCAAAATTTAATTTAACATATATTTTAATTTACTGGGGCTACATACTGACTCCAAAAATCCCAGAAAAATAAATGTAGCTATGTTTTGACGATACGGTCCTAACAAAACTAATTTTGTCAAACTTGGAGATCATTTGAAAAATTGTCATTTTCCAGTCAATTAAATTCAAACTGAAAGTACCAAATGCGTTTAACTTCACCACGCTCACGTATTAATTCCAAAAAATATGAAAATTGGAATCTAGCAATAATTTGACATTCCGGATTCAACAAAAGTGGTTTCATCGAAAACGGAGGTCGTTTGCAAAATGGCTATTTTTAAGGGCTATATATTATATTAAAATATATATATATATATATATATTCCATAGCGACTATTGTAAATTTTAAATTGGACATAACTTTTAATTCTCGTTATGAAATCTGGATTTTTCACATTCTTAGAAAGATATAATTAAATCGATTCAAATATTTCTAGTTTTATTGAAATACGATTTATTTTCAATTATGTACATTCATTTGAAATTTAAAATCGAATTTTCAAACTGCCACGCCATTTCAGGCTCGTTTTATAATTAAAATAAATTTATTCGTTCTAACTTGGGATAAAATAAAATTTTAGTCGTTATTATTTAAAATAAATCATTTTAAATATTCAAAATCCATTAAAATAACTAAAATAAAATTTTAAATTGGTTCTGAAAATCCGGGTTGTTACAATTTCCCCCACTTAAAATCTTTTCGTCCTCGTAAAAGAACGGAGCTGAAAGTTGTTTAACTAACCAACTCAACATTCATTTTGGCGTTCATTCTTCAACTTTTCAGTTTAAAAGAATTTTCAAATTTCTCAAAAATTTGGCTAACACCCTAAATTTTCGAAAAATTTCGCCATAAATCCTTTGTACGGGGAGACCTTTAAAAGTGCAACTTGCCTCACAGGGCCCTCATTAATCAAAAAGAAAAAGAAAAAGCCAAGGGCTAGCCAATCGGCTCGCAAAATCATCAAAGCCGGAGAAAATGGTAAACATGTACCTATTTGTCGAGCATACAATTTTATTCCTCTTCTTAGCTTCCATGCTATGACCTGTTCACACATATATATGTACATGTATGCAATTCCGATAAAATTTCAATTCAATTCAATATTTGCTTTGATTTGGCAAAATTTACTTTTCATTCACATATTGGTTCAACATTTTAATTAGTCAAACTAATTATCATACAACACTACCAACAATCAATTTGTGAATTAAATTTCCAAAACATATAATTTTTGTATATATATTCAAAAATCATATTTTTAGTGTCAAATCATAAATATTAATCCTATCTAGTTTTGGTTCTCACACCATTCAATTGGAAGTATATATATATCCCACTTTTGAAACTCGAAAATAAACTACTGATGATGTACAATCATCAGTAGAATCATCCTCGGACGACTAGAGTGTGATTCTATATTTGTCCAGTATATTTGAGACTTCGAATATACATTCATGACGCGTATATGCAAAATCTTCATATGCTTGATTGTCTAAAATAAAATAAAATAATATACTCAAATATGTATAATAAGATAAAAATTTCAAAACAAAGTTTGTTTTCATTTTTATTTTATAAATAACACTCTTCCAACTCATTCTAAGGTACTACCGATCCCATCTCTAACGAGTCATTCTTATTGGATATTACTAATCCAATCTCTGATGAATTCTTTCGTTTGGTTCTAATGTGCCTTGTTCTCGAGCTCTGTAAACCGAAGCTCTGATACCAAAATTGAAATGACCCAAACTCGTCCTTATGGGAAAGCCCAGATTTAGTTGGGAATACGACAAATCAGAGCACAAACAGAACAACATTTCATTGCTATTACAACAATTACATCAGAGTACAAGAATATAACAGAGCGTGAATAAATAATATACATCAGAAAAATATCAGAGATTTAAATTATAAAGTAGCAAAAAAATAATACATAACACAACTGAAAGAAATACAAGGACATAGAGTTTTCTGAATATAGTTTCAGTTGTAAACCAGGATCCTGTGAAAATAATATATGCAAAAACCAAACTACTAGCTGGCCGTATGGAAAATATGGGCACCCAGAGTTTAGGTTAAAACAATAAACTCTAGATCAATCATATGACTGGTGTGAGAACCAAAAACTGTTATTTAAAACTTTTCTTTAAAAGTAGAGTAAATCAAGGGACTACGCCGTATAACACGGAACGGGTTTCATCCCAAAAATACCAGTGCATATAACAAACAGCGCAATGCTTTTTGGAAAAAATGAAGCTATTATAAGACTCAGGTCTCATCACACAATGCAACGCAAGCCGGAGGATAGAGTTTTACGTTATAATAGCCAAACATGCTTGGTACATTTAAAACAAATTATTTTGATACTATTATAAGTGTATAGTGTATAAAACAACTTCAAATATAAATGTATCAATCATAGACGGAATAGTACCCCGTCCTACTATGTCATCATACTAGTTCTACAATTAAAACCGAAATGTCACGTATTGGAAATTGGATTTCCGTCATGAGTCAAGGCAAGGGATGACTCCTCACCGATTCGAGACACTCTAGCAAATGTCTCAGGATCCCCCATAGTGAACCCTTGGATCTTCAGGGCCGGTCGACTCTTACGTTTGTGGATTAATTATTCCTGAACACAAGTTTCCTAGTCCTATCGGACCTATCCACCGGCTCCGTAGTAACCGATATATCTGAGGCTCCTCGTTATCCATCATCCACATTGGTAAAAAATATAAATGTCTGGGCTCCATACCATGATACCACCCATAGCTACAAGGAAACGTTGTGCACTCCCTGTAGTCACGATCCCGTTTTTGACTCATACCGAGGTGTGAGGCTCGCGAAATAATGCTATACAAAAAGCTATACTATTTAAAGTTATGCTTTGATCATCAACCACAAGACTCCGCTTTTCAACAGAAACCTTGATCATGTGCATCCCAGCATGCCACACTGACAATTCATCCCATGCGACTGATGTCTATCGATATATAACCTCTGAGCTCGTACGTCTTAGAGAAGGGTGTTAAGCAAGATAATAAATTCTCCGCCACTAAACAGATATATATTTAATAGAGATCAATCAACACAGAATAAAATCCAATGTCAAACACACATCCATTTACTAGTTCGTTCTGGTCTTGAACGAAACCGGAGGCACCATATTCCTCATCCCATATGTCCAATACAGGAGAAAGGTCCTCGCATATCTGGTTGATCTCCAAGTACGTCTGGACGATCACCACTTATTACCTTGTCTTGGGTGTACAGCTTAATCAAGATATCAATAATCATCCAAACGATGTGAAGAACTCCAGTCTTCAACCACTGTCTTCATCGTCGACTTATCATCGAATCGATTATTTAGAATGGGAATAAACCCGGCCTTTCTGAATAATTCATGTATCTTATAATCAAGTGCTATAAAAAAGCAACATACGCCTCATTCCAATCCAGAATATCCTTTTATTCAAATATTCTTTTCACAATTTAAACCAAATTAAGGTTTTCCAAACTAGTCGGGATTAGCGAACCTTACTGTAGTAATCATTTATTATTTTTCCCAATCCTAACCTATTCATCCCATGGAGCTAAACTGGTAGCGGTCCATATCTAACACCGCGGTGTTAACGGCAAAATTTAATTACCATTTCACGTTCAAAACTAATTAAAGATTTAACTATCGCTTGGAGCAAAACTGGTGATACTCCATTCTTGATCATTTCATAAATTCGATAATTTAAGTTATCACATTCAAATTTCAATCTAATTAAAGATTCATTAAAACTCCACTTAGTTTTAATCTTCCAACAATCATTATTTGATGATTATTTATCTTTGGGAAATCAAACATGCCGCATCGACAATCTACAACGTACCATCGATTTCTGTCGATATATAACCTCTAAGCTCGTACGTTTTAGAGAAGGGTCTTAAGCAAGAGAATAAATTCTCTGCCACAAGACAGATATATATTTAATAGAGATAAACAATACAGTTCGAAATACAATGTTAGACATGTAATCCTGTCTTTAACTGGGTTATAGAACTAATGTCATTTAAAACACAGTTCACGATAAACCCAAAATCACATTCCATTAATTATTGAATCTTGACGAAAAAACAGATCAATATATATTATCGATATCAATTTCTGTATCCGGCTAATAATATAAATGGAATAACGACAAAACCTTTTAAATTCCATATATATTAACAGTCTTCCTCCACAGAAGTTCACTTCGATTATTACCAAATCGAATTCCATTTAATCCCAATTTATTTTATTAAACTGGAAAACTTTACTTTGGAAAATTCCATTAAATCTTAGAATAAAGATTTATAAATTCCAAATCTTAACTTCACAGTTAATCGGATTAAAGAACAAGTGTTATTTAAAACACAATTCACGATAAACCCAAAAATCCAATTCTCAATTCAATTCCAATTAAATATTAATTAATTGGTAAACTTCTCTAAATCTTAATTAAAATATTTATTCTTTTCCCAACTGGGTTTAACAACAGTGTTACTAAAGACACCATTCACGAAAAACCCAAAATCCCATTTGATATCAAAATACAAGTCTCTGAATAGAAATTATATCAGCTTAAATTCAATATCAAATTTTGAAACCAACAAATATCGTATTGGAAATAACGATATATATATCTTCCAAATTTCCATAACAATATCTGTATAATAACGGAGCCCAACATCGAAATATTCCGAAGATTATTTCTGTTCCAAATCCATTCCAATTCGTTCGTTGGAAATTTCTGATTATATTAAAACCATTCACAAATCCAATTTATTTTATATAAAATTTATTAGATTTCAAATCTAATTAATAACTAGTTTGTTTTGATAAAAATATATTTTTATCTTTACAAACGTGGAATTTTTTATCTCAATTCTTTCCAAATCATTTATTATGATTTTACACAAATTATTAATAATTTTAATAATTTTATTAAGGCCCTTTCAATCGATTTCCATAAACGGTCATCGAACTACATTTATAGCGACCTTTTCCAAATTTGATTTGGATATATTTCCAAATCCAACTGTTAGATTTCAAATATCTTATATTCATTGGAAAGCTCTTTTCGATACAAACCCAATGGTTCTGGTTTTAAGAGACTCCGACGGTCGGATCTCCCGTAATGTCAATTCGAAGTCAATGGTCGCAATTTGCGAACTGTCGCGGCGCGACGCATTGCGTTCTATTCAGGCCATCAAATATATATATATAATATAATATATATTTTGTCAATTTCTGTTTAAAACATATTTTATAAATTGTTTATAAATTCATTTTGAAACGATTCTAACTTCATTTTGAATTTGAAATCTCCATATCATTATCATATTTAAATGATAATATTTTCAAAATATCAGATTTGAAATCATTTCCTTCTCCATATTCATTATAAAAATGAATAAAATCGATATAAATATCGTTCGCGTCAAAATGGCGCATAACTAATCAACACGACTTCACACATTTCAATATTTTCATGTCCAACCCAAATCGGACATCAAATTCACATTTTAATCCTTTACCGAATATTATATTAAAATATTCATAATTTTAAAATGTCGTTCTTTCTGAATTGGAATCAGACAGAGTCAATTACCATATAATGTTATTTATATGGATTTCATACACACATGTACACAATAATAACCATACACAGTCAACCATCATCCAGAGTGCATTACACAACTGCATAAGCATTAAATATAAATAATTAACGCTTACAACAGTCTGTCAAGCAATCAATTGACATACAACTAAAAAATTGGGATTAGTGTACGTCAAATATCATCCCAATACCCTTGTGAGGTTTCAACCATCAATTATTATTATTATTTGTACATTTGGGCGATGTGTAAAAATTTATCGACCCAATCGATATCACAAAAATAGACAAGCATAAACAAGTTGTCTGACTTATAAACGGATGTGTAAACTTATTTTTAACTATCAAATATTATTTTTATTTATCGCAGTTATAGGCTAAAAATAATATTTTCAATTAACTAAATTTTTCTAACACTTTTTAGAAAATTTCGGCAGCATAACGACACGATACTAGAACCGGAATAAGGTCTAGCCTTATCCCTCGCCTAATACTGGCTCGCGCAATACACAAACCAATTTCAATCAATTCACAACCAATTTTACAATGCTATATATATATTTAAAAATCACATTTTTATAACACTACTACACATAATAAAAATCATATTTTATAACGCTATTCATATAATAAAAATCATATTTTTATATCATATTCATATAATAAAAGTCATATTTTTATATTGTTATATATAATTAAAAATCAGATTTTAATATATGATATATATAATTAAAAACTGAAAATAAAATTCAATTCGAATTTACTTACATGGAATCGCAGAAACGTCGGTTAATCGCTAACGAGGTGGAGCAAGGGGGAGGAGGCGCGGTTGCTGGTGGTCGAGAAGGAGCTAGGGCTTGGCCAGGGCGTCGGGTTTTGGGTTATGGGGCTTGGGATCCATGGGTTTAGAGGGAGAGAGAGGAGAGGGAAGAAGGGGGTGCGGCGGTCCTCCTGGGTGGCAGCGTCGGAGGTGCGGCGGCGTGGTGCCAAGCGTCGACGCGGTTTAGGGCTAGGCGACGGGAAACGAGGGTGGAGCGGGTTTGTTTTTATTTTTGAGCGTTGACTGTTATGAGGAGAGAGAGGGATATAGATATTTTTTTTATTTATTTAATTTTGAATCCAAAAAGTTACTTCTCATTTGAATCCAAAATCAAACCCAAAGACTGTCGCCCCTAGCCAATTACCCCCATTGCGGACACAATGGGATATGTCCGGTAAGCTAATTCGACTGTTACGATCCGTTTTCATAAAAATTAAAATATAAATTAATATAGGGTCCATTTGTCATAGGTCCCTATTAAGTTTCAAAATTAGGCTCACACCCGGTGCAAAACTTATTGAAAATTAGGTTCCTATTTTTCGAAAAATCATGAAAAAAATATAAAAAAATCGCGAAAATTCATTATTAAATTAAACACATACACGCCAAAATATTCATGCGTTAAAACAGTCAAAAACCACATCGAAACCCAAAATAACACAAAAACAGTGAAATAACAGGTTTTTGCATCAAAAGATGCACCTATTCGTAAGTAGTTGCATACATTAATGCTTATATTTCAGTTTTGCGCCAAACTGCAGTATAAATGCATACATGTATGTAGCTAAACAACATTATACGCATCCTTTTATGCATATATTCAAATTTGGCCTGTTTTTTCAAGCATTCGCCGTTTTCAGACATTGTTGCACACATTTATGCTCTTGTACAGAATTCATGCATGCATTCATGTACATATTCAGAAGCCATCGTCCCTTTAAATTTGTTGCACACATGCATGCATATATACATAATAGTTGCATTCATGTATGCAACTTTTCGTAACACATGAATCTCATTTCAACTTTGTATGCATACATGTATGCAGTTATTTGCTAATAGTCGCATACATGTATGCATGTATTGGTCCAGATTTTCAACAGAAAATGCAGAAAAAATATGTGCATACATGTATGCTACTATAAGCAATAGTTGCACAGAAGTATGCAACTTTTTTTTGTTTTCTTCCGTGGACTCTTGTGGATGTTTCCAGAATTTAGAATTTTTTCTTCTTTTACCTCAAAGCACCTTTTTTTGGTCCAAAAAGGTAAAAGGCAGAAGGGGCACAAACAGAAGGCAGAAGGGAGCAAATATTTTGGGCAGCAGCAAAAAAGAGGGACCAGATTGTATATAAAGTTTGGGAGGGATGTGGCGTGGATTTTGAACTTAAATAGGGACGTTAGCCTGATTTTCACATTAATATAACGTTCAAAATTGAATTTAACGTACATTTTAATTTACCGAGGCCACATACTGACTCCAAAAATCCCAAAGAAATAAATATAGCTATGTTTTGACGATACGGTGCTAACAAAACTAATTTCGTCGAATTCGGAGACCGTTTGAAAAATGGTCATTTTCCAGTCGATTAAATTCAAACAGGAAGTACCAAATGCGTTTAAATTCAACACGCTCACATATTAATTCCAAAAATTATTAAAATTGGAATCTTGCAATAATTTGACAATTCCGGATCCAACGAAAGTGGTTTCATCGAAAACGGAGGTCGTTTGCAAAATAGCTATTTTTAATGGCTATATATTATATTAAAAAAATATAAATTCCATAACGACTATTTTAAATTTTAAACTAGACATAACTTTTAATTCTCGTTATGAAATCTGGATTTTTCACATTCATTAGAAAGATATAATTAAACTGATTCAAATATTTTTGGTTTTACTGAAATCCAATTTATTTTGAATTCTGTACAATCATTTGAAATTTAAAATCGAATTGTCAAACTACCACGCCATTTCAGGCTCATTTTATAATTAAAATGAATATATTCGTTCTAACTTTGAATAAAATAAATTTTTAGTCGTAATTATTTAAAATAAATCATTTTAAATATTCAAAATCCATTAAAATAGCTAAAATAAAAATTTTAAATTGGTTCTGAAAATACGGGTTGTTACAATCTTCATGAGCGAAACATTACTTGTTTAAATTTCTCTGGTGGCCGCCATAGTTGTTATAACCTGTAATTCTTCCGTAATTGAAATCTTCGGATTTACAAGGACTATTCGCTACCGATCCGTGGGATACTAGACGCGGTAGGAGAGTGCCTTCGGTTCATCCTGTTCCTGGATGACTTGTATGGACGAATTTCTGACAGAGTATTTCCTAAGAACCATGTACATTGATTTTTACAAATATACCAAGTTGATGGCAAAGAAGGACACTTCTTTTACATCTATAGTATATTTGTGGACGTCAATTAGTGATTTGACGGATCTGACAATGTGGCATTCATAGAAAATGTTGGCCAGATGTTCTAAAGGTAAATTCTAACATCAAGCCTTACCAACTGGAAAATGAAAAAAATTGGGAAGGCAGCATGGCTATGTGGGTCGCTCCCATTAGGGTGTATAATCACCTATCTAGATAAATTTCATTTGCTTCTTTACTCTTTTCGATGCTGTCCCTTTTCGGGAAACGGTTGCCATACACAACCGTTGGTTATTTACATTCGATACACTCAAGCGAAATGAGTGATCGGTCATGTGTGGACCAGGTTGCAAGACGTTCCTGTTGAACCCAGTGTATTCCTCTCTAGAGATACACTATCGGTAGGCGGTTTCATACCTTGTCATAGTCGGAGTCCAATCTCCAATAAGCGACTGCAGTTTTGATTGTATACTATATATGTGGAGCGTGGGATGCAAGCGTTACACTAGATTGCTATTTATTTGATTTAGACACTATGATAATATTAGAATAGTTCTATTATCAAAAATGTTTGGGTTATCGTATCGTAAAAATCATTCGTATTTATGTGTGGATCGGGCTTAAGATATCATTTCTTTCAAAAGGATTTTTGAATGTTAAACAAAGCTATTTTAAATCGTTTACTCACACCAGTCCCATGACTGACTAGAGTTTACTTTTCTGTGTTTTCCCTAAACTCTTGGGTGCCCAAATTTGTACGGGCAGTCAAGTAGTTCGGGATTTTACAGATTCACTTGAAGAAGCTTGGAGTAGGAAGCTTCGACGTTAGATATATAGAGGTATTTCCGCTGTATTATATATGAATTGTACTCTGATGATGTATGTAAGCAAATACCAGTTTCTATCTCAAGTATTGTTATATAATATATTTTATTCAGTTTCATTGTGGATTTGTGATACTCTGATTCTGTTTATGTTTTGTTCTTCTTTTTCTTCTATTCTAACTTTCTTTCTTTCTATTTCTCACCCTATAACTTCTTTCTATTAATGATCTGTAAATTTCTGATGCTTGATTAGTCGATATGGGATACAGGATATGTATATGTGTCGATGATCAGGATCGAACTTTTTGGGTCATTACAGTTGGTATCAGAGCAATGGTTTAGAAATAACCTTGGCTCTATGGCGTAACTCGATAGAGATGTGGTTAGTAATACCCTAGATTGAGTTTGAGTGTATACATATGAGTGCGTATTTGTTAATTGGTATAAATACTATTTTATACTGTGTTGATTGGTTTATCAAGTGGTTTATAAATTCTGGTCGTTACAGGATTGCAGACTGTATCGATACGTGATTCTAAACTCTTGAACAAAGTAATTCGACACGGTATTACTTTAAAATCTGGGTAAATGAAATAAATTTTCCAAAATTGTATTTTGATAAAGAATAATTTTCTAGGATTATTATAGGTGTCTGGCTTTGTTGATTGCTATTAGAATCTGGTAACAGGTTAAAACATTGAGATGGTTATATATAACCAAATTTAAATTATATAAGAATAAAATATACAAATGAGATGAACAAAAACTAGATTCAAACTGGAACTTGAAATCCCGGAAAGTTAGAGAGATATTTTCAGGAATATTATCAAGTAATATAATATTATTTTAGAAAAAATTGGATTAAAATCATATTTAAATGAATTTTGAAGGAATATAGCACTATACTCACTTCAATCGCTAGGGAATAATACTGATAATGATTGCAACATCACTAGTATTCATTTTCAATGGATTGTTGCCTTAGAAAGATTGTTGGGAGAAACAAGTTGTTTTGAAAATTCAGAGATTTTAGATGTACAATGAATGATTTCAAAAATTGGGAATTTGGATTCAGGAACTAAAAATTTAAATAGCACAAGTTGAGTGTATTGAATTGAATAGAGTTGAGTTGATAAGTTAAATTGGATCAGAATTTGAAATGAGAATTTGAAGCAGGTAAATATGTTTGAACAAATTTGGTTCAAATTAGTGAAGTTAGTTAGTTTTGGGATTAACATCTCGAATCAAATTAGGAGTATTTCCATGGAATAAGAAAACGGGGTAATATAGGTTGATAAGGAATTAAAATATGGAGTTAAGAAGTTGGAATCTAACTAGAAACTGGTTGAGATAAGAGATTTTCTAAGTGTTGATCTGATGTTGATTTTGGTCTTCAGGGTTGATACCTAGAAGATTATTTTCTTACCAATTTACGGTCAGGAAATGATGAATGTGGGAGAATAGAAATGTGTGTATATGAAATTGAAATGTTTTCCAATTGTGATAACATATATTCCTAGCCATGGAAATGAATGTGGTTGAGATAAATCTATAATTTTGAATATAACAGGAATCTCCTCGTACTATTCAATTTCAGGGACGAAATTCTTTTAGAGGGGTAGATTGTAACGACTCAGTTTCTGGACTAGTTTTATAATATATAATATATAGATTATACTAATAATTTAATTTAATTAAATAAATTAAGATTTAGATATTTAGGAATATATCAGGGAAATTCCAATCAAATATATTTGTTGATAAATTAAAATTCCTTTACTAATTTATATATGTATATAAATTGAATAATTAATATTTTATCATTTTGTTGTGTTGCTTTGGAACTCATGAGAATATGAATTACTTAAGCAAAGCAAATAAAAGAGAGATATGTATTAGATACAAGATATAACATTGATAAAATCAACTCGTTTAAATTAGAATAATTATATGTATATATTAACTTGTCATATTCATATATTATATATGTAGTCAAGTGTGTGTTGTTCACTTTTGCTAAATTGAAAAACTTGTTTTAAAAATCATGTACATTGACAAAGTAACTAATGTGAGATAAACAAAGTAAAATATCAAACTTTACATAAGAAGATAATGATTTTATATTAAAAAGATGCACTAAAATTCTATATATATATGTGTGTGTATATATATATTTGTATATACATATGTGTATATATATATATATGTATATATATATATATATATGTATATATATATATATGTATATTTAGACAAGCTACATAAGTAAACATAGGATTTAAAACTAGTACACTTGCATCTGGATAAGAGTAGTATGTACATATATGAATATATAAGACATGTGTGTATTTTACATATGCAAATAAATATATATATATATATATACATGAAGCTATTAAAATAACAGTGAAGTAAAAGGAAAGGAAGCAACACTGCCAGCATAAGGAAGCAGGCCTGCATAAGTTCATACCCTATAGACTTAAGACAGGTGATAACACCCTTGTAATGTCAGTAAACAACTGAAAGGGGAAATGGGAGATCAATAGCTAGCCATGTGAAGCACATCTCTATAATGACAAGCGCAATTGAAAGAAAAGGTCGGAGGATCAAAGAAAAAGCTAGCCATGTTCATACACTGATACACAGCCTGTCTAAGCATTGAAGAGAGAAATGGTAGCCAAAGTAGACAAGTAAGAACATACTAGGCTTTAGCAAAGACTAATAACCATAAGAAGCTTGTAACATCAAACATCACAAACATCATCTCACTATATATACTGCGTATGTGACTTCCTGCCATCAAGCACTTACCCAACATAAAGCCTTCATTCCTCTCATCTATAGATAGGCATTGAAACCACACACACAATGCGCATACCATTTCACTTAAAACAAATCAAAACAGAGTAATATAAATGAGGGAAAAACAAATGAAAACAGAGAATGAGTGAATAGCAGAAAAACAATGTGAAAAGAAAGAACAGATCTGGAGCTAAAAATTGTGAACAAACCCTGTGACAATGGCAGGAAATATGAAGAGGAACTTGAGGAAATTAGGCAAAATAGTGAAGTGCATTGGAAGCCAAACCTGGAAAGAATAGCGACCAAGGACTGTGAAGCAAAATCTGGAAACTTCAGTATAAGACAGTAAAACACTAATACAAGGTGAGTAAACACTTGACTTATTTTACAATTTATATTTAAATCAATTTAGTGATATGTAGGTATATATATATATCTTGGATTCAAATGTTAATGTTCAATCACTGAAATAATTAAGAACCTGGGAACAAAATACAATAATAAACAGTGAAACAATATACTTGTGAGTGAACATATAAACTCTATCACAGTTTATATTTGAATTATCGATGTGGAAGCATGTATCCATCATCTTTGATTCATTTTTAATGATTGATTTGTGGAAATAGTTAGCTTGATTAACTTAGAAATATTAACAAAGGCATTGATATATATATATATATATATATATATATATATATATACACACACACATACACATATGTTATTTGACTAACCACCACGGATTTACTCTACTGTTTTTATTACAATGGGTTAAGTGTCGATCTGCGCATATGTAGTGACGTTACCGATGATCAGTTGGAGTGGAAAGGGTCTAATGATCATCACCTACCTATGACCAGAGCAGGCACTGCTACCTTTGTAACAACCCGGAAAATCAGAACCAATTTAAAAATTTTATTTTGGCAATTTTGATGAATTTAGAATATTTAAAATGATTTATTTTAAATAATAAAGATGAAAAATTTGTTTTGAATAAATGTATAAATTTATTTGAATCGATGTTAGAATATAAATAATTATTTTTAATTATAAAAGGAATTGAAAATGGCGGGGTAGTTTGAAAATTCGATTTCAAATTTCAAGTGAAAGTATAGGATTCAAAATAAACCAGATTTTAATAAAACCAAAAATATTAGAATCTATTTGAAAATATCTTTCCAACGAATTCGAAAAATTGAAATTTCATAGCGGGAATCAAAAGTTATGCCCAGTTGAAAATTCAGAATAGTCGCTATGGAAATATAGCCCTTAAAAATAGCCATTTTGCAAACGACCTCCGTTTTCGACGTAACCAATTTTGTTGCATCCGTAGTGTCAAATTACTACTAGATTCCTATTTTCATAATTTTTGGGATCAGTATGTGAGCATGGCGAAGTTAAACGTGTTTTGATAGTTTCAGTCAATTTGGATCAACCAGAAAATGACCATTTTTCAAACGGTCTCCAAATTCGACGAAATTAGTTTAGTTAGGACCGTATCATCAAAACATAGCCAGGTTTATTTTTCTAGAATTTTTGGGGTTCGTATGTGGCTTCGGTAAATTGAAATGTGCGTTCAAATTCAATATATAGATTTATATTTTGATTTTAACGGAAACTGATCGTAACGGCCGAACTGGCTTACGAAACATATTCCATTGTGTTCAGAATGAGGGTAGTTGGCTAGGGACGATAGTCGGTGGGTTTGATTTCGAGTTCAAATAAAAATATAGCTTTTTGAAAGAGAAAAAGAAAATATAAATAATATATATATATTATCTCAGCCCCCCTCTGTTTATTTTCTAACCTAAGATTAAAATTCCAAAACCCGCGCTGGCCCACGATCCCCCCGCTCACACCTCCGTTGTCGATGCCACGTCCACCGCACCACCTCCGGCCATCGCGCCTCCCTCCTCCGGCCAACATCCCTTCCAACGCCGCCCCTCTCTCTCTTTCCCCCTTCAAATCCAAATCGTGGCCCCAAAACAGCACCCACCGCCGCCACAGGCCAAGACCGGCCAACCGCCAACACCACCTACCTTCCAACATCCGGTGCCACCTTCCCTAGCCCTCCACCACTAACCAGTGGGCCCTCCATCGGTTAAAGATTCGATTTTTAACAGGAATAAGGTGAATTTTTAATTTAATAAACTAGCATTGTTTTTAAAATGATAATACCTTGTTAAATAAATGTGGTTTTCATATACATCATAGCGAGAGAAAGATTGGATTTTCATATACATCATAGCGAGATAAAAATTGAATTTTTATAAGAAAGAAATGATTTTTAAAAATAAAAGATTTGATCTTTATATAAAGAAAGATTATATTTTAACATAGGAAAAGATAAAAAATTTAAACCAGTAAAGATTAGATTTTTATATAAAGAAAGATTATATTTCCAATACGATATTTTTTGTTTTAGTATTTGATATTGAATATAAGCCGATATATTTTCTATTCAGAGCCTTGTATTTAATATCAAATGGGAATTTGGGTTTGTCGTGAATGGTGTCTTCAGTAACACTATTCTTGAACCCCACGTGAAGAGGATAAATCTTTTAATTAAGATTGTTAGAGTTTCCAATTATATTTAATAATTGGAATAAAATGGAATGTGAATTGGGTTTATAATGAATTGTGTTTTTAACGACATTCGTTCTTTAACCCGATTTACAGTGAAATGTGATTTGGAATTTATAAATCTTTTGTTAAGATTTAAAGGAAATTTTCCAAAGTGAATTTTTCCAATAAAATAAAATAAATTGGAACGGAATGGAATTCGATTTGGTAATAATTGAAGTGGACTTCTGTGGAGGAAGACTGTTACTATATATGGAATTTAAGAGGCTTTGCTGTTATTCCATTTATAGTATCGGTTGGATATGGAAGTTCATATCGATTATATATATTGATTTGTTTTCCATGAAGACTCCATTGTTAATGGAATGTGATTTTGGGTTTACCGTGAGCTGTGTTTTAAATGACATTAGTTCTTTAACCCAGTTAAAGATAAGATTAATTTCTTAACTTGGAATAATCATTAAGTAATGAGTTCGAGATTAAAACTGAATTGGAGTTTTAATGAATCTTTAAATAGATTGAAAGGTGAATCTGATAACTAAAATTATCAAATTCAAGAAATGATCGAGAATGGAGTATCACCAGTTTTGCTCCAGGCGATAG
The DNA here is from genome assembly GCA_030737875.1 of Allium sativum. NCBI lineage: Eukaryota > Viridiplantae > Streptophyta > Magnoliopsida > Asparagales > Amaryllidaceae > Allium > Allium sativum. The sequence goes on along the minus strand of CM060913.1, from coordinate 531,735,691 downwards.
TTAAATCTTTAATTAGATTTGAACATGAAATGGTAATTGAATTTACCAATAACACCATGGTGTTAGATATGAAGTATTACCAGTTTTGCTTCATGGGATGAATAGGTTGGGATTGGGAAATTAAACTAATGATTACTTTGGTAAGGTTCACTAATCTCGACTAGTTTGGATAAACCATAATTTGGTTTTGAATTAAAATCCAAAAGAAGATTAAAGAATAAATTTAAAGAATTTATCTTTGATAAAATTAATGGGAACCTTTCCCAAAGTATAAGAATGTCTGAATAAAGGAATATTCTGGATTGGAATGAGGCGTATGTTGTGTTTTTATAGCACTTGTTTATTATAAACGCGAGTTATTCAGAAAGACCGGGTTTATCCCATTCTGAATAACTAATTCGACGATGTGTCAAGGATGAAGACGGTGGTTGAAAACCGGAGATCTTCACATCGTTTGGATGATTACTGATGTCTTGATTGGGCTGTACCCCCAAGATAAGGTAATAAGTGGTGATCGTCCAGACGTACTTGGAGATCGACCGGATATGCAAGGGCCTCTCTCCTATATTGGACATATGGGACGAGGAATAAGCTGCCTTCGGTTTCGTTTGGACCCAGAATGAACTTGTAAATGGTTGTGTGTCTGACATCGGATTTCATTCTTTGTGATTGATAGACATCGATTGTATAGCGTGAATTGCCTGTGTGGCATGCTGAGATGCAAATGATCAAGGCTTATGTTGAAAAGCAGAGTCTTGTGGTTGATGATCAAAGCACGACTTTAATATAGCATAGCTTTTTGTAGCGTTAATTCGCGAGCCTCGCACCCCGGTGTGAACCAGAAACGGGAGAGGACTTCAGGGAAGACATGCGTTTCCTTCTAGCTAGGAGTGGTGTCAGTGTTTTACAAGCCTTGACGTTTTACTTATGTGGATGATGGATAGCGAGGCGCCTCGGTTATATCGGTCGTTCCGGGGCTGATAGTTTGTTCGGGATATGACCAGTTTACACCCCATAGGGCGGAGAAATGCAGTGTTCATGCATTTTAATCCACTCCATGTGGACCGACCCTGATGATCCAAGGGCCCACCTGAGTCTGGGTCCTAAGGCTCGGGCTAGACAGTCTCGAAGTGGTAAGGACGATCCCTTGCCTTGGTTCACAGATGGAAATCCAACTTCCCATACATGACAATTGCGGTTTTGATTGTAGAGCCTAGTATTGGCGACATGATATATGGTACCCATGCCGTCTAGGATTGAAACGTTTATATTTGAAGTTGTTTTATACACTATGCACTTATAATAGTATCAAATGATTTGTTTTAAATGTACCAAGCATGTTTGGCTATTATAAGGAGAAACCCTATCCTCCGGCTTGCGTTGCATTGTGTGATGGGACCTGGGTCTTATAATAGCTTCATTTTTCCAATAAGCATTGCGCTGTTTTGTTATATGCACTGGTATTCTTGGGAGGAAACCCGTTCCGTGTTATACGGCGTGGTCCCTTGATATATCTGATTTTGAAGTAAAGTTTTAAATAACTGTTTTATTTCTGACACCAGTCACATTACTGACCTAGAGTTTATTGTTTTAACCTAAACTCTGGATGCTCCTATTTCCAGCGGGCAGCTTGTAGTTTTCGGTTTTGCAGATTTATATTCATAGGATCCTGGTTTACAGCTGGAATGATATTCGGAAAGCTCTGTATCTGTATATTCCTTTCAGTTGTGTTTTGTATTATTTTTCCGCTGCTATGTATTTAAATGTAATTTAAATCTCTTATATTGTTCGAATATGTAATATTTATTCATACTCTGTTATATTCTTGTATTCTGATGAAATTGTTGTAATAAGCAATAAAATGTTCTTCTGTTTGTGTTCTGATTCGTCTTGTCCTCAATACAATCCGTGATTTCCCGTAAGGGGGATTTCGGGTTGTTATAGTTAGTATCAGAGCTTTGGTTTATAGAGCTCGGAGAACAAGACACATTAGAACCAAGCGAAAGAATTCATCAGAGATTGGATTAGTAATATCCAATAGGAATGACTCGTTAGAGATATGATCAGTAGTATCCTAGAATGAGTGTGAAGAGTGTATTTTTAAAAATAAAAATGAAAACAAATTTTGTTTTGAAAATTGAATCCAATATACGTATGTGAATATTTATTTTGTATTGAATTTGGACAATCAGGTATATAGAGATTTTGAATATACGTCTGATCCACATGTATCCGAAGCCTCAAATATACAGGATAGATATAGAATCACACTCTAGTCGCCCGGAGATGATTCTGATGATCGGTATACCATCATCAGCATTTTTGTTTGAGTTTCGAAAGTGGGATGTCTGTATGATTCCAATTGACTGGTGTGAGAACCAAAACTAGATAGGGCTTATTTGTTGTGACTTGGCATCAAAACATGATTTTTGGATACAAAAAAGCTATAAATTTGAAACGTTAATCAACTAATTGAGTGATGGTTGTTTTGTTTGATTATTAATTTAACTAACGAGATTGTTGAAACTAATATGTACATGAAAGGTAAATTTAGCCAAATCAAGTCAAATTGGAACTGAACTGAAATTTATTGCATTTGCATATATGTACATGTATATACATTGAACAGGTCATAACAGGGAAGCTAAGCAGAGGAATAAAATTGTTTGCCTGATAAATAGGTACATATTTATTGTATTTCTTGGAGTTTTTGATGATTTTATGAGCCGATTAGTTAGCCGCTTGGCAGTTTCTTTTTCTTTTTGATTGGAGAGGCCTATGTGGCGGTTTGGGGATTTTCTCGGTGCTCCCATACAAAGGAGGTTATGGTTAAAAAATTCGAAAATTTAGGGCGTTAGCCAAATTTTTGAAAAAATTGAAAAGTTCTTAGAAACAGAAAAGTTGAAGAACTTAAGCCATAATTAAATATAATGAAAGTTGAGTTGGTTAGTTAAACAACTTTCGGCTTCGTTCCTTTTCGAGAACGAAAAGATTTAAAGTGGGGGAGATTGTAACAACCAGGAAAATCAGAAACAATTTAAAATTTTTATTTTGGAAATTTTGATGAATTTTGAATATTTAAAATGATTTATTTTAAATAATAACGATGAGAAATTTGTTTTAAATAGAATTGGAATGTATAAATTTATTTGAATCGACATTAGAATATAAATAATTATTTTTAATTATAAAAGGAATTGAAAATGGAGCGGTAGTTTGAAAATTCGATTTCAAATTTCAAATTAAAGTATAGGATTCAAAATAAACTGGATTTTAGTAAAACCAGAAATATTAGAACCTATTTGAAAATTTCTTTCCAATGAATCTGAAAATTTGAAATTTCATAGCGAGAATCAAAAGTTATGCCCAGTTGAAAATTCAGAATAGTCGCTATGGAAATATAGCCCTTAAAAATAGACATTTTGCAAATGACCTCCGTCTTCGACGAAACCACTTTTATTGGATCCGTAGTGTCAAATTATTGCAAGATTCCGATTTTCATAATTGTTGGGATTAATATATGAGCGTGGCGAAGTTAAATGTGTTTTGACAATTTCAGTCAATTTGGATCGACAAGAAAATGACCATTTTTCAAACGGTCTCCAAATTCGATGAAATTAGTTTTGTTAGGACCGTATCATCAAAACATAGCCAGATTTATTTTTCTGGAATTTTTGGGGTCCGTGTGACGGCCCGCTCCGCACCAGCCGGCATTTCCTTCGAAAGTGCGCTGTACACATGCCCGACTAGCACGGAACGGTCGCGAAAGAAAGGAAAGAAGAGAATGTACTAATCGAAAACCTGTAGAATGTCTCACAGCGCATGGAACAAAATATAATAATAATATATTTGACATAAAACAGGCGAGACAGTGCATAAGCTGATAACTAAAACCAACGTCAACATCATCATCAGACTAGCGGAAATCCAAATACAGCTTATTACAACTTTCCAAATTACTGTCTCTAAACAAAAGAAAGAAAGGTACACCACTAATGCCCAAAGTAGTGACCACAGCAACACAGGGAGAATGTCTCTCTCTCTCTCTCTCTCTATATATATATATATATATATATATATATATATATATATACGTGGAAGCCTCCTGTTCCTCTCCGATACAGCTACTCGTGCATACCACCTAACCTGTCTCTAGTCTGCTCGTGAGAGCACCCAGAGTAATAAGAAGAGACATAAAATTCTGGGTCAGACAAAAAGTCTGGTATGAGCGATAAGTAGCTAAACAGAACAATAACAGGTATACTAAACCATACCTGAACCTGCAACCAAAGAGTTAGCACTGCATACCGTACAATACTCAAAGGTGCCACTGAACAGATGGTGTAAAGATAACGGGGGTGGGGGTGTGCATGTCATAATGATGGCAAACAAATCAACCATAGCAACCATCCTCACATCTCTTACTCAGTGCGTAAAGCATACGATGTCCACCACTGTCAATCACTAGACCCATCGAAGTAGTGACGGAGTTCGACTTGTACAACTACTGCTACTACCAAGCTTACCCCATGGAGTCATGACCAAATCTTTACAAATTACCCCACTTCATTGGTCTATAGCTCTTTAGTCGTACCTAGACCACTGTGGCCCTGAATCCGTTCACGTACTCCCTACACATAGTGATCCAAAGTTATAGACATCGACAACCCCTTTGTACACGTCCCGCAGCAAAGCCCAACTCATGAAGTCGACTCGTTGGTTCCCAACCGGATCCTGAGTACAAACTTCCTATTTGGACTACCTTTGCATCTCGGGTTTTGGTCTCCTCCTTCTTCTCCAGATCTGTCTTCGTTTCTTTACTTCACTTTGCTTCAGGTTGTGGTCATCAGCTCCTCGGTTCGGATCGGAATACCCCATACGGATCGGGTCGTGCTCCTCTAGCCCATGACTCATCGTCAGGTCCTACTCGTGACGCAATGCCATCGGTTCGGAGTCCACTAAGCGGCTCGGATCGCGCCCCCTAGAGTGGTTCGGGTCGGGGTAGCTCATGCTCACGAGGGCGGATCGGGTCGGATGGTGTGAGCAGCTCACGTGGAAGGCGGTTCGGATCGGAGGACTTCAGATCGTGGCCCAAGCATTGGTTCGTGATCCTCCTTGGCCATTGGTTCCTTAGCTCTTGAAGCAGTTCGTGAGTGGCATCGGTTCGGATCGGAGCTCCTTCTCACTAGCGGGTCGGATCGTGGAGCTTCCAGGCGAGCGGGTCGGAACGTGCTTTCCCCCTTCGATCCGATCCGGTTCGGGCAATTTCCTGCACTTCTTTCTAGCGACTGTTTTACGCCATTCGACGGCGTTTTCGACCAATCTAACACTTCTAGACAATCACAAATCATACCATACATTCATAGCAACAAATAGAAGTGACCACAAACACCAAAACAACAACCATAGCCTGTAAAATGGATCAAACATAGCCAAAACCCCATATTTTCCCTTAAGCATGTTTAAGCAAAACTAATGATATGCTTAGCAAAACTCAACCAAATCAAACCAAATTTCTAACAGAGGTCTAAAACATTATTTTCTAATTTATAAATATTTTTCCAAAATTTTATCATGTCTAATTTCGTTAATCTTCACTAATTACCTTTAATTAACCATAATTAGTGAGGAACTATGCAAATCACTCACCTTGGCCACAAATAAAATATCAAATCTGAAATGAATATCTGTTTGGCGCTGTTCTCAATGTAACACAGCAGCTCTAACCTTTCCTTGGTGCTATCTCTTCTTAATTTGATGTAGTTTAAGCCAAAACTTGATTAAGAAGTGATTAGAGGTGTATTTAGATGTTGGAGGCCATTGTTAGGTTGAAGAGAGGGTTTGTGGCGGCTGGAAAATGAGTGAAAACCCGAAACCCTAGCAGCCCTTGGATACATCTAATCCCGAAATCTCCCATCGAGCCTAGCTGTTAATCACCCGGTTAAGCCCAATTAAGCTGTTTTTCACTATCTGAAACTTGTTTCAGCCATATCTCCCAAACGGTAAGTCCGTTTGGCCAATATGACCACTCTACGGAATTGTAAACCATCATCCGAAGACAATGGAAGTAGTTTCAGATCAAAATTCCTTTCTAGTCAAAAGTTATGGTCAAAACAAGATCAGCTAGGGGCAAAACGGTCATTTAAAAATCGGTAAAAATCGTGAACATGGGAAATGACCCCAATAGTCGTCTCCCAAAGTTACATGACCATACGACTTCGTATGTGCAAGAAATAAATATTCTACGATCCTTCAATGCATAGAATGCGGGTCATTACACTCTCCCCCCTTAAGAAATTTCATCCCCGAAATTCCTTAACCTAAAACATACAAAGGATCATGCATGCCTACCAGCCATATACAACAATCAACCATGCAAAACAAACAAAACAAGCCTATCCTAGCATGCGAAAAGACTAAATCGAAGTTAAAATCTTACCAGGCGAAGAGTTCTGGATACGTTTTCCTAATGCTCTCCTCTGTCTCCCAGTACCGTCATTCTCATTCTCGCCCCACTGAACTTTGACTAACTCCACCGCTTTCCTTCGAAGTTGCTTCGTATCGTTCCCAACAATACGCATAGGCCTGCGGTTCCCAACCGCCTCGGGTTCAACTTCGATATCATCCAACTGATCAGGTGAATAGTCACATCTGGGTCGTGTACGAACTTCCTTAACTGGGAAACATGAAATACGTTGTGAACTCCTGCCATCTTCTCTGGTAATTCAACTTTGTATGCCAAATTCCCAATTTTTTCAAGAACTGGGAATGGACCAACAAATCTTGGTGCTAACTTGCCTCTCCTGCCAAATCGTATCACACTCTTCAACAGAGAAATCTTGACAAACACCAAGTCGCCAATGGAGAACTTTAATTCTCTTCTCCTCTTATCAGCATAACTCTTCTGCCTATCTTGGGAGGCCTTCATTCGATGTTGGATAATCTAAATCTTAGCTGAAGTTTCTCTTATCACATTGGGTCCAAGTACAAACTTCTCACCAGTTTCTACCCAACATGATGGTGAGTTGCACGGTCTTCCGTACAAAGCTTCAAATGGAGCCATACCAATACTGGATTGATAACTATTATTGTATGCAAACTCTACTAGATGTAAATGGTCATCCCATGATCCACCAAAATCCAATACACAGGATCTTAAGAGATCTTCTAACACTCGATTCACCCTCTCTGTCTGTCCATCGGTTTGAGGATGATACGCGGTACTGAGATGTAGTTCCGATCCTAACGCCTCTTGTAAGCTCTTCCAAAATCCACTAGTGAACAATGGATCTCGGACACTCATAATGCCTTTGGGTATTCCATGAAATCTCACTACCCACTTTATATACAGTTCCGCTAACTTAGCTGCCGTCATGTTTGACTTGACGGGTATAAACCTTGCACTCTTAGTCAATCGGTCCACAATCACCCAAATGCTATTATGGCCCGACCTAGTTCTTGGTAACCCATCATTGAAATCCATTGACACTTGTTCCCATTTCCATTTTGGAATTTCTAATGGTTGTAGCAAACCACTAGGCTTCTTTTGCTCAGCTTTAACTAGCTGGCAATTCATGCATTTGGATATAAATTTCCCAACGTCTCTTTTCATCCCTTCCCAGTAGTAGGTCTGCTTCATGTCTCGATACATCTTGTTACCACCGGGGTGTATAGTCAGTTTTGAGTGATGACATTCTCTAAGCACTTCATCTCTCAATCCTTTGACATTGGGTACGACTAGTCTTCCATTCTTCCTAAGCCATCCATCTCGATCAAGCCCATACTTGTTCATCTCTCCGTTGATTCCCATCTTTAACTTTGAGATGATTTCCAATAGGTTAGGATCGTTCCTCTGACTGGAACCAATCCGCTCAATCAAAGTGGGTCTGATCGTCAAACTTGCTAACATTTCTAGATCCAATTTGCACTTTAGTCTGAAATCATACCCAGCGATGTACTCCAGTTGCTTCCATTCAAGAAACATAGCCCCTAAACTGGCATGTCTTCTACTCAATGCATTAGCTACCGCATTGCCCTTTCTTGGTGTGTATGCGATATCGAAATCATAGGAAGCCAAGAATTCTAACCACCTTTACTGTCGAAGATTTAGATCCTTCTGAGAGAAGAGATACTTTAATGATTTATGATCGGTAAACAACTCGAATCTTTCTCCCAAGAGATAATGTCTCCACATCTTCAATGCGAATATGATCGCTGCTAATTCCAAATCATGGGTAGGGTATCTTTTCTCATGCGGTTTCAGATGCCGACTTGCATAAGCTACAACCCTACCTCCTTGCATCAATACAACACCTAGCCCTGTGCCACATGCATCCGTATATACTGTCACCTCTTCATTCCCCTTAGGAATGACTAACACTGGTGCACATGTCAACTTTTCCTTTCGACTCTTGAATGCATTCTCACACTTTTCGTCTCAGATGAAAGCTTGATTCTTCTCGGTCAACTGAGTCAACGGTGCTGCTATCTTGGAGAAGTCTTGGATAAACTTACGATAATATCCAGCTAATCCCAAGAAACTTCTTATGTCCGTTGCATTCTTGGGCGTAGACCAATCTTATACCGTAGCCACCTTCGCAGGATCCATGGCAATACCATTCTCTGAAACAACATGGCCCAAGAATCTCACTTCCCTCCTCCAGAAGTGACACTTAGAAAACTTTGCTTTCAATTGGTGTTTTCTCAACACCTCCATCACTATACTTAAATGTTGCTTGTGTTCTTCCTCTGTCCTCGAGTAGACCAAAATATCATCCACGAACACAAGGACAAACTTATTCAACTGATCTCTGAATACCTTATTCATAAGATCCAAAAAATATGTTGGGGCATTGGTCAGCCCGAATGGCATGACCAACCACTCATAAAATCCAGACGGCGTCCGAAATGTCGTTTTAGCTATACTCTCAGCTTCCACTCTAAGCTGATGAAAACATGTCGCGAGATCCAACTGAGAAAATGCTCTCGCGCCACTCAACTGATCAAACAAATCATCTATCCGTGGTAGAGGATACTTATTCTTCCTCATCACTTTATTCAACTCGCGGTAGTCTACACACAAACGAAGGGAACCATCCGCCTTGGTAGCAAACACAACTTGTGCTCCCCATTCAGAAACACTCCTTCTGATAAACCCCTTCTTCAAAAGATCGCTGACTTGCACCCCGTGCTCTCGCTGCTCCCTTGGTGCCATACGATGAAGTGGAATCACTATAGGTCTGGCATCTTTAACTAAATCAATACGGAACTCAATCTCTCGGTGTGGTGGAAGCCCGGTCACTTCCTCGAAAACGTCCGGATACTGGGCAACCACGGGCAAACCTGACAACTCACTATGCGGGATGTCGAGGGAATTTAGAAAACTAGCCATTACCCCATCACCGGGTAGACCACCAAACACTACCCTCCGCCCATCATCCGCTCTAGTTGTCAAGAAAAAGCCCTCACAGTCTACCACCACCCCGTATCTTTAGAGCCAATCGACTCCCAAAATAATGCCAAACCCAGTAAAGCCCAAAATAAAGCAATCACAAACAAACATGCATCCATGACTCGATAAGACCATATTACGACAAATCATGCTAAGGTTAGTCGAACCACCAATCGAGTTCGTCACTACTAAAGGTCTATCGACAATCTCGGGCTCCAATCCCAACCTATCTACCAGGTCACTAGATATGAAAGAACGGGAAGCTCCGGTATCAAACAAAACTCTAACAGGAACATCATAAACAGAAAGCATACCTTGAATAACGACATTCTTTCCCTTCTCCTCCGCAGTTGGGGCATTCGACGAAGAATGAATAGCATTAAGGGCATATGCTTTCACCATCTGCTTTTCTTTAGGGGGTTGCGGGCACTTGTCCTTGTGATGTCCCACTTGGCCACAGTTGAAGCACTTCCTATCCGCTGGCTTGGCCCGACAATTACTAGCATAATGGCCCTTCTTACCATAGCTGAAGCACTCAACATCTTTCTTATTCTTTTTCTGGCCAACCTTATTCTGGTTCTGCATCCTCTTATTATGAGAACCACTCTTGCCTCCACCGCTTGCTTGCGGCTTTGGCACCTCTACAGATGCAACCTCAGTCTTCGACTTAGGGTAAAGACTTTCCGATCTTAAAGCCTCCCCCATAGTCGATTCAAACGTCTCATCGATGTGGTTAATAAGCCTTTCCCCTAAGTATCCGTCCAAGCCAGTTATGAACTTCTCATTCTTCTTCTCGGCAGTATCAATAAGAGAAAACCCATATTTCGATAAGGTATCGAACTCAGCAATATACTCCGAGACAGCTCTGCCATTTTGCTTAAGCTCCAAGAATCTCTTAAACAACACTGACTTCTAAGCAGCTGGAATGAACTTATCGCTAAAGCGAACCTTAAACTGATCCCAAGTAATCTGATCCTCGGGAGTAGCTGCCTTTATAGCATTCCACCAATTCATTGCCCGTCCTTGCAGCTGACGGGATGCTAGCCTTCTCTTCATCGCATCCTCGATACCCAAATCTTCGAAGATACGCTCACAACTATCCAACTAACCCCGAACATCCGTAGACGACTCCGTTCCGTGGAACGGCTTCCCACCAAGACTACTATAATCCTTATTCAGCTTGGTGAAATCGGCCCTAGGCGCCTGCACTATTGGACCACAACCGTTACCATTATTGGAAGCGGCCCTCTGCATATCCCTAAGCATCTCCCTCCTAAGGTCAGTAAACATCGTCCTCATGTCAGCAGCATTCCCATTATTGGCTCCTCTACCGACACCTCTTGCGTATCGGCTCATTGTTCAATCTGTAAACAGAAAGCAATTAACCATCTCCATAGTGGTGCTAGTGCAGTGCGACTTCATCCTTAGCTATACTAATAGTATATATATAGCTTTTGAAAACCAAAATAATCACAAATACGCGCTCTCATATACGTATACTATCTCTCCATGATGACTTCCCTAGGTTAACTACGCAACCTAGAGCTCTGATAGCAAGTGTGACGGCCCGCCCCGCACCAGCCGACATTTCCTCCGAAAGTGCGCTGTACACATGCCCGACTAGCACGGAACGGTCGCTAAAGAAAGGAAAGAAGAGAATGTACTAATCGAAAACCTGTATAATGTCTCACAGCGCATGGAACAAAATATAATAATATATTTGACAAAAAACAGGCGAGACAGTGCATAAGCTGTTAACTAAAACCAACGTCAACGTCATCAATAGAGTAGCGAAAATCCAAATACAACTTATTAAAACTTTCCAAATTACTGTCTCTAAACAAAAGAAAGAAAGGTACACCACTAATGCCCAAAGTAGTGACCGCAACAACACAGGGAGAATGTCCATATATATATATATCATACGTGGAAGCCTCCTACTCGTCTCCGGTACAACTACTCGTGCATACCACCTAACCTGTCTCTCGTCTGCTCGTGAGAGCACCCAGAGTAATAAGAAGAGACATAAAACTCTGGGTCAGACAAAAAGTCCAGTATGAGCGATAAGCAGCTAAACAAAACAATAACAGGTATACTAAACCATACCTGAACCTGGACCTGCAACCAAAGAGTTAGCACTACATACCGTACAATACTCTAAGGTGCCATTGAACAGATGGTGTAAAGATAACGGGGGTGAGGGTGTGCATGTCATAATGATGGCAAACAAATCAACCATAGCAACCATCCTCACATCTCTCACTCAGTGTGTAAAGCATACGATGTCCACCACCATCAATCACTAGAACTATTGAAGTAGTGACGGAGTTCGACTTGTACAACTACTGCTACTACCAAGCTTACCCCATGGAGTCATGACCAAATCTTTACAAATGACCCCACTTCATTAGTCTATATCTCTTTAGTCGTACCTAGGCCACTGTGGCCCTGAATCCGTTCACGTACTCCCTACACATAGTGATTCAAAGTTATAGACATCGACAACCCCTTTGCACACGTCCCGCAGCAAAGCCCAACTCATGAAGTCGACTCGTTGGTTCCCAACTGGATCCTGAGTTACAAACTTCCCATTTGGACTACCTTTGCATCTCAGGTTTTAGTCTCCTCCTTCTTCCCCATACCGTTCTTCATTTCTTCACTTCACTTTGCTTCAGGTCGTGGTCATCAGCTCCTTGGTTCGGATCGGAATACCCCATACGGGTCGGGTCGTGCTCCTCCATCTCGTGACTCATCGTCAGGTCCTACTCGTGATGCAATGCCATCGGTTCGAAGTCCACTAAGCGGCTCAGATCATGCCCCTAGAGTGGTTCGGGTCGGGGTAGCTCATTCTCACAAGGGCGAATCGGGTCGGATGGTGTGAGCAACTCATGTGGAAGGCGGTTCGGATCGGAGGACTTCAAATCGCGGCCTAAGCATTGGTTCGTGATCCTCCTTGGCCATTGGTTCCTTAGCTCCTGAAGCAGTTCGTGAGTGGCATCGGTTCGGATCGGGGCTCCTTCTCACCAGCGGGTCGGATCGTGGAGCTTCCAAGCGAGCAGGTCGGAACGTGCTTTCCCCCTTCGATCCGATCCGGTTCGGGCAATTTCCTGCACTTCTTTCCAGCGAGTGTTTTACGCCATTCGACGACGTTTTCGAGCAATCTATCACTTCTAGACAATCACAAATCATAACATACAATCATAGCAACAAATAGAAGTGACCACAAACACCAAAACAACAACCATAGCCTGTAAAACGGATCAAACATAGCCAAAACCCCATATTTTCCCTTAAGCGTGTTTAAGCAAAACTAATGATATGCTTAGCAAAACTTAACCAAATCAAACCAAATTTCTAACAGAGGTCTAAAACATTATTTTCGAATTTATAAATATTTTTTCAAAATTTTATCATGTCTAATTTCGTTAATCTTCACTAATTACCCTTAATTAACCATAATTAGTGAGGAACTATGCAAATCACTCACCTTGGCCACAAATAAAATATCAAATCTGAAATGAATCTCTGTTTGGCATTGTTCCCAATGTAACAAAACAACTTCAACCTTGCCTTGGTGCTATCTCTTCTTAATTTGATGTAGTTTAAGCCAAAACTTGATTAAGAAGTGATTAGAGGTGTATTTAGATGTTAGAGGCCATTGTTAGGTTGAAGAGATGGTTTGTGGCGGCTGGAAAATGAGTGAAAACCCGAAATCCTAACCCTAGCAGCCCTTAGATACGTCTAATCCCAAAATCCCCCATTGGGCCTAGCTGTTAATCACCCGATTAAGCCCAATTAAGTTGTTTTTCACTATCTAAAACTTGTTTCAGCCATATCTCCCAAATGGTAAGTCCGTTTGGCTAATGTGACCACTCTACGGAATTGTAAACCATCATCCGGAGCTAATGGAAGTGGTTTCAAATCAAAATTCCTTTCTAGTCAAAAGTTATGGTCAAAACAAGATCAGCTAGTGGCAAAACGGTCATTTAAACATCGGCAAAAATCACGAACATGGGAAATGACACCAATAGTCGTGTCCCAAAGTTACATGACCATACGACTTCGTATGTGAAAGAAATAAATATTCTACGATCCTTCGATGCATAGAGTGTAGGTCGTTACAGTCCGTATGCGGCCTCTGTAAATTGAAATGTGCATTCAAATTCAATATATAGATTTATAGTTTGATTTTGATAGAAACTGGTCGTAACAGCCGAACTGGCTTACGAAACATATCTCATTGTGTTCAGAATAAGGTTAATTGGCTAGGGACGACAGTCGGTGGGTTTGATTTCGAGTTCGAATTAAAATACAACTTTTTGAAAGAGAAAAAGAAAATATAAATAATATATATATTATCTCAGCCCCATCCCCCCCCCCCCCCCGTTTATTTTCTAACCTAGAATTAAAATTCCAAAACCCGCTCTGGCCCTCGATTCCGCCGCTCACACCTCCGCCGTCGACGCCACGTCCAACGCTCCACCTCCGCCCATCGCGCCTCCCCGCTCCTACCAACATCCCTTCCAACGCCGCCCCCTCTCTCTGTCTCTCTCTCTTTCCCCCTTCAAATCCAAACTGTGACCCCTAAACAGCACCCACCACCGCCACCGGCCAACCGCCACCACCACCTACCTTCCAGCACCCGGCGCCACCTTCCCTAGCCCTCCACCACTGACCAGTGGGCCCTCCATCGGTTAAAGATTCGATTTTTAATAGGAATAAGGTGAGTTTTTAATTTAATAAACTAGCATTATTTTTAAAATGATAATACCTTGTTAAATAAATGTGGTTTTCATATACATCACAGCGAGAGAAAGATTGGATTTTCATATACATCATAGTGAGATAAAAATAGAATTTTTATAAGAAAGAAATGATTTTTAAAAATAAAAGATTTGATCTTTATATAAAGAAAGATTATATTTTAACATAGGAAAAGATAAAAATTTTAAACCAGTAAAGATTAGATTTTTATATATATGAAGTAGATATAAAAATTCGATTTTTATATACATGAAGTAGAAATAAAAATATGATTTTTATTTATATAATAGCGATGTAAAAATGCGATTTTTAAATATATAAACATCATAATAAAAAGGTGATTTTTTATTATGAACAGCGTGAAAAAAGTGCGATGAACTGACAGAAAGCAGAACGGAATCCGAGCCGTTTAGAAAGAAAGAATGATGGAGTGGAAACCCAAGGTGATAAATTCTCACTTTAATTTTATTTTCTGGTTAAAATATATACTAGGATGCAGACGGTGCTTAGCAGCACCTGACACCCGTCGTCCACAGACCATGGATGACTTGTTTGTTTGTTTGATTGTGTTGTGAAAATTGATTGTGTGATGTGGAATGGAATAAATATTTTATAGTTAAAAATATTTTTTTTAACGTGTTTATGAATAAAATAAATATTCATAAACAAATCAGACGATTTGTTTATGTACACACATTTGACTGATATTGATTGGGACGTTAAATTTTACACATCGCCCAACTGCACAAATAAAATTCATTATTTGTTGATTGGAACCCCACACGGGTATTGGGATGATATCAGGCATACACTAATCCCAATATTTAGTTGTATGTCAATCGATTGGTTGACAAGCTGTGTAAGCATTGAATATTAATGTTTAATGCTTATGTAGTGTAGAATGCACTCTGGATGATGGTTGACTGTGTTTGATTATTATTAAAAATATCAATAATTAGTGTAAAATCTTAAGAAATGATTTGGAAAGAATTGCGATGAAAAATTCCATATTTGAAAAGACAAAAATAGGTTTTTATCGAAATGAACTAGTTATTAACTAGAATTATAATCCAATATTTTTAAATAAGTAAATTGGATTTGAAATGGTTTTAAAAATAACCAGGATTTCCAATATATGAATTGGAATGGATTTGAATCGAAATTGTCTTCGAAATATTTCGATGTTGGATTTCGAGATTATACAAGTATTATTATGGAAATTTGAAGATATATTTATATCGTTATTTCCAATACGATATTTTTTGTTTTAGTATTTGATATTGAATATAAGCCAATATATTTTCTATTCAGAGCCTTGTATTTAATATCCAATGGGATTTTGGGTTTGTCGTGAATGGTGTCTTCAGTAACACTATTCTTGAACCCCACGTGAAGATGATAAATCTTTTAATTAAGATTGTTAGAGTTTCCAATTATATTTAATAATTGGAATAAAATGGAATGTGAATTGGGTTTATAATGAATTGTGTTTTTAACGAAATTCGTTCTTTAACCCGATTTACAGTGAAATGTGATTTGGAATTTATAAATCTTTTGTTAAGATTTAAAGGAAATTTTCCAAAGTGAATTTTTACAATTAAATAAAATAAATTGGAACGGAATGGAATTCGATTTGGTAATAATTGAAGTGGACTTCTGTGGACGAAGACTATTACTATATATGGAATTTAAGAGGCTTTGCTGTTATTCCATTTATAGTATCGGTTGGATATGGAAGTTCATATCGATTATATATATTGATTTGTTTTCCGTGAAGACTCCATTGTTAATGGAATGTGATTTTGGGTTTATCGTGAGCTGTGTTTTAAATGACATTAGTTCTTTAACCCAATTAAAGATAAGATTAATTTCTTAACTTGGAATAATCATTAAGTAATGATTTTCGACATTAAAACTGAATTGGAGTTTTAACGAATCTTTAAATAGATTGAAAGGTGAATCTGATAACTAAAATTATCAAATTCAAGAAATGATCGAGAATGGAGTATCACTAGTTTTGCTCCAGGCGATAGTTAAATCTTTAATTAGATTTGAACGTGAAATGGTAATTGAATTTACTAATAACACTGTGGTGTTAGATATGAAGTATTACCAGTTTTGCTTCATGGGATGAATAGGTTGGGATTGGGAAATTAAACTAATGATTACATAGGTAAGGTTTGCTAATCTCGACTAGTTTGGATAAACCATAATTTGGTTTGAACTGAAATCCAAAAGATGATTAAAGAATAAATTTAAAGAATTTATCTTTGATAAAATTAATGGGAAACTTTCCCAAAGTATAAGAATATTTGAATAAAGGAATATTCTGGATTGGAATGATGTGTATGTTGTGTTTTTATAGCACTTGTTCATTATATACGCGAGTTATTCAGAAAGACCGGGTTTATCCCATTCTGAATAACTGATTCGACGATGTGCCGAAGATGAAGACGGTGGTTGAAGACCGGAGGTCTTCACATCGTTTGGATGATTACTGATGTCTTGATTGGGCTATACACCCTAGATAAGTAATAAGTGGTGATCGTCCAGACGTACTTGGAGATCGACCAGATATATGAGGGCCTCTCTCCTGTATTGGACATATGGGACAAGGAATAAGGTGTCTCCGGTTTCGTTCAGACCCAGAACGATCTTGTAAATGGATGTGTGTCTGACATCGGATTTCATTCTGTGTGATTGATAGACATTGGTTGCATAGCGTGAATTGTCTGTGTGGCATGCTGAGATGCAAATGATCAAGGCTTCTGTTGAAAAGCAGAGTTTTGTGGTTGATGATCAAAGCATGGCTTTAAAATAGAATAGCTTTGTGTAGCGTTAATTCGCGAGCCTCGCACCCCGGTGTGAACCAGAAATGGGAGAGGACTTCAGGGAGGACATGTGTTTCCTTCTAGCTAGGAGTGGTGTCAGCGTTTTGCAAGCCCTGACGTTTTACTTATGTAGATGATGGATAGCGAGGCGCCTCGATTATATCGATCATTCTGGGGCTGATAGTTTGGTCGGGATATGACCAGTTTACGCCCCGTTGGGCGGGGAAACGCAGTGTTCAGGCATTTTAATCCACTCCGTGTGGACCGGCCCTGACGATCCAAGGGCCCACCTAAGTCTGGATCCTGAGGCTCGGGCTAGACAGTCTCAAAGCGGTAAGGATGATCCCTTGCCTTGGTTCACAGACGGAAATCCAACTTCCCATACGTGACATTTGCGGTTTTGATTGTAGAGCCTAGTATTGGCGACATAATATATGGTACCCATGTCGTCTATGATTGATACATTTATATTTGAAGTTGTTTTATACACTATGCACTTATAATAGTATCAAATGATTTGTTTTAAACGTACCAAGAATGTTTGGCTATTATAAGGGAAAACCCTATCCTCCGGCTTGCGTTGCATTATGTGATGGGACCTGGATCTTATAATAGCTTCATTTTTCCAAAAAACATTTCACTATTTTGTTATATGCACTGGTATTCTTGGGAGGAAACCCGTTCAGTGTTATACGGCGTGGTCCTTTGATATATCTAATTTTGAAGTAAAGTTTTAAATAACTGTTTTAATTCTCACACCAGTCACATGACTGACCTGGAGTTTATTGTTTTAACCTAAACTCTGGGTGCCCCTATTTCCACACGGGCAGCTTGTAGTTTTGGGTTTTGCAGATTTATATTCACAGGATCCTGGTTTACAGCTGGAATGATATTCACAAAGCTCTATATCCGTATATTCCTTTCAGTTGTGTTTTGTATTATTTTTCCGCTGCTATGTATTTAAATGTAATTTAAATCTCTTATATTGTTCGAATATGTAATATTTATTCATACTCTGTTATATTCTTGTATTCTGATGAAATTGTTGTAATAAGCAATAAAATGTTCTTCTGTTTGTGTTCTGATTCGTCTTGTCCTCAATACAATCCGTGATTTCCCGTAAGGGGTATTTCGGTTTGTTATAACCTTATTGTCAGTTTGTTGTGCAGATCACAATAGTAATTTTAAAATAAGTCACAACAACTATCTTCTAAATATAGTCTTGATTCTCTAATGTTTTCAAAAATAAAATATGTTCTTACAGGAAAATTTAGTTTGGTTCAAAGATTTGTCCTATATGCTAATGTTTAAGGAATCAGTTTGGGTAGCCAGAGTAATTATATTACAGTAAGTGATATTATCAAAGATTCAGAAAAACAGTAGTATTTTAAATATCAGTGATAATAAAAAAATCAACAACGTTTTAAAGATGTAAGAGAATTAGATAGCAAAGATGTGTATTTAATGCTTCATATTAATTTAAACAATTCAAGTACGGGCCATATTCCAACGTCGAACATACCATTATCATTCAAAGTTCTGATATAAACTGCAGTGAAGATTATACATTAAATTTGACACACTTCCCAAATCAAGACGGGTTAGCTTCTGTGAAGCTCCAGATTTTTGACCCAGTGGTGTAACTGGATTTTTGGTTTTGAAGAAGTGGCCAGAGTTAGTTTTGGGTTTTTTGATGATGGACGAGGAGGCGCGACAGCCGGTAGTGCTGTGTGCACATGCACGGTGATGGTGGTGCACAGAAGAAAGCAGAGACAGTAGGGGAAGAGAAGAATACGACGCGCTATCCAAACAATGCAAAAATATCAAACTAAAACCTATGCTAAAATCAAATAAGAACAACTAACTTGTTATACTAAAGGATCAAACGCAACACCCAATTGAAGAAGCTAATGAGTGCTACTGTGAACGACAATCTGTCGATCTCAACTCTTTTGCTTCTTTGGTAGTTGAAGGCTCCATCCGGAGCAGACTTCCGATGAACTTGAAATTGAAGACGGATATGAAACCGATGCTATACGCACCAAATAGAGGGAGTTTTTCTTAAATTGAGGGATGTAATATCTTGTACTATTGAGCTGAAGTGCCACGCTTGATTTCATAAATAAAGCTTATAATTGGAATTGGCCAGAAATAGCTATTCTACATGTGATAAAAGTAAAATTTAAGTTTATATAGAACTGTACAGTCTAACTTGTGCATACCAACACTTGAAAACTGGGTTTAATGGAATCAATGGGTTTTCGGCCGCTTATGATCTCAAGAAGAAAAGTCCATGTGCAAACACCTCTGTTTCTTTTTCATCCACAACTCCATGCATGAAATACTCGGACGCTAAGTATCTATAGTTTGATTATCCCATATAATATTTCTTTTCAGATCTTAAGGCATCTCATTTTGTGTTTTCAAGCACTTTGCATTAGAAGGCTGATATACCGAGGGTTCCCACTATTGGATTGACATAGCAATGAGTTCATTGCCTTGGTAGCCATTTTGCCAGACCAAAATCTAAAATCTATTTAAGCAACAAGTAAAACAACTTTTTAAATATCTTTGATGTCATGTGTCCCCGATGTAAATGATGTTCTGGTACGTGCAAATCGGAGAATATATATATATAATAAATAAACAATAAACAAGAGGGAAGACAACGTGACCAAAAGAGATGGATAAAACTGTGAACATTAGAAAATCTGGAGATGGATATAAATAAGAAGCACCTAAATTATGAAAAGGAAAGAAGATGGGTAGGCGGTGTATTCATGGCATGGGGTTCGACCCAGTATTTGAAAAAAAGACAAAAGACAGAAAGCAAAGTGAAGAAGCACGCAATAGGAAAATGAATAAAAGAAGGATAGAAATCGCGGCAAGAAATGAATTAAGGATCACTTCATGTTGATCCTTGTTGTGGGGTGGCATGACCGGGTTTCCACCCGAGATTTTGGAACCACCTGGTAAATTAATGAAAACCAGAGAAGGGAATGTATTGGCATATATTAGGACCGTTGGGTAATTGGGCTTTGGGTTGAAATAAATAAGGAAAAATAATGGTGTTTAAATCTAAAAATTTAACTAAAATCATTATACATATATAATAGAATAAAGAAGGAGAGAAGAAGAAGACTTGGTTAAGGAAGTCGACATGAGATGATTTGGTTATCCGGGTTTGGGCTATATAGGGTCCAAAAAAATATTCTTATTAATTTTAAGTAAAATTTAAATTGGAGTTAAATAAATAAGTAAACAAGAAGAAGAAGAATCGGGAATCTGGTGAATTATTTCGTAATTGTAGAGTAAACATTAATGTGTATGCGTAAGTCTAAGTCTGAAATATTTATCTATATATTTATATATATTATATCAAAATGGAATAAAAGTTTAGAAAAATTGATTAATTTATTTCCAAAGAATTTCGAATAAAAAGTATTGTGAAATAAGTCGTTACCCAAGATCAGATTCAAACTATTATTAGTTTGATATAAAAACGTCAAATCATTGTCGAATGTTAATGTTGTGTTAAATGATTGTTATTAACTTATCTGTTATGCTTTAAAGTGATTATATGAATCTGAATTATTTAGAATAAAATGATAACATGTTTTGGTGTATTTTAAATCGTCTTATGTTACTGTTATGAAAGTAGAGGTAAGATTTATCAAAACGGAATAGGCATGTTATGGAAATTACTTGATCACAATATTTAAATTTGATAGTTAAAACAACGATTATCAAATAATTTTCCATACATGTTAGTTCGAAGAAACCGGGATGGGAACAGGACCCAAAACCACTTCGAACTAATTTGATGTAAACTTACTTGCAGAATACTTATATAAATGAATCTGAAGACCGTGGATCTTCATGAGCAAAATAGTTACTTTTTTAAATTTCTCTGGTGGGCGTCAGAGTTATTATAACCTGTAATTCTTCCATAATTGAGATTTTCAGATTTACAAGGACTATTCGCTACCGATCCGTGGGGTGATTCCTATATTGGATGCAGCAGGAGAGTGCCTTCGGTTCATCTTGTTCCTGGATGACTTGTATGGATGAATGTCTGACAGAGTATTTCCTAAGTACCAGGCACGTTCATTTTTAAAAATATACCAAGTTGATGGCAAAGAAGGGCACTTCTTTTACATCAGGGTATATTTGTGGATGTCAATTAGTGATTTGACGGATCCGACAATGTGGCATTCAAAGAAAATGTTAGCCAGATGTTCTAAAGGTATATTCTAACTTCAAGCCTCACCAACCGGAAAATGACAAAAATCGGGCAAGCAGCATGGCTATGTGGGTCGCTCCCATTAGGGTGTATAATCACCTATCTAGAGAAAATTCATTTGCTTCTTTACTCTTTTCGATGCTGTCCCTTTTTGGGAAACGGTTGCCGTACACAACCGTTGGTGATATACATTCGATACACTCAAGAGAAATGAGTGGTCGGGTTGCAAGACATTCTTGTTGAACCCAGTGTATTCCTCTCTAGACATACACTATCGGTAGGTGGTTCCATACCTTGTCATAGTCGGAGTTCAATCTCCAATAAGCGCCCGTGGTTTTGATTGTATACTATATATGTAGAGCATGAGATGCAAGTGCTACGCTAGATTTCTATTTGCTTGATTAAGACACTATGATAATATCAGAATAGTTTTATTATAAAAAAATGTTTGGGTTATCATAAGGTAAAAACCATTTGTATTTATGTGTGGATCGTCTTACGACTATCATTTCTTTCAAAAGGATTTTTGAACGTTAAATCAAGCTATTTTAAATTGTTTACTCACACCAGTCCCATGACCGACCCAGAGTTTATTTTTCTGTGTTTCCCCTAAACTCTTAGGTGCCCACGGACAGTCAAGTAGTTCAGGATCTTACAGATTCACTTGAAGAAGCTTGGTGCAGGAAGCTTCGGCATTTGATATATAGAGTTATTTCCACTGTATTATATACGAATTATACACTAATGATGTATGTAAGCAAATACCAGTTTGTATCTCAAGTATTGTTATATAATATATTTTATTCAGTTCCGCTGTGAGATTCATGATACTCTGATTCTGTTTTTATTTTGTTCTATTTCTTCTATTCTTACTTACTTTCTTTCTATTTATTACCCTCTAACTTCTTTCTATTAATGATCTGTAAATTTCTGACGCTTGACTAGTCGATATGGGATACAAGATATGTATTTTTGTCAATGATCAGGATCGAACTTTTCGGGTCGTTACATGATTGTTTGAAAGTAAAGAGTTAAGAGAAAGGCTAATTGAATATATATAAATGATCATTTTGAAATCTAGAATGAATTTAAGTTATGTATATGTATGATGGAAAAAAACTTGATTTGAAATGTGTATTCCATATGAATCGCTGATTATTTGGAAAGATTGGGATCAGAATTTAATTCTCGAAACCATTCCAAATAACCGTGTGATGAAATAAGTGAAGACATAAAAATGGCAATTGAAAACCGTGGTTCTTCACATTGAACGAGCTGCCTACTAATTTGTTTCTTTACCGAATAGCTACAGTAGAGAGACGACCCTATTACCGGAGTGGTAGAAAGTCCGCACATATTTGGAGAATTTTTGGATCGCAAGGGCCTTCGTACTCAAACCTGAGCTTTGGAATAAGGCACCTTTAGTTCATTCAAGCCCGGAATGAACTTGTACGGATGTGTGTCTGACACTGTATCTTATAAAGTATTAACTGATTATTACTAATCATATTTCTGTTTGATAATGTGAATTTATTCCCTTGGCTAAAAGTTGTTTGGTCAGTGATTATCAGTTATAGATTTTGAAATGACAGTGTGGCATGTAAAGTGCTATAGTTGAAGAAATGATCAAAGCATGGCTTAGTGTAAGAGCATAGCTTTGTGGTACGAAACCTCACGAACCACACAACCCGAAATGATGGGAAACTAATGGTTAAATTGTATACCTATACATATTATCTATTGAACTCGAAAGCTTTGGCGGTGGATCCACCTGTGAAACCTGAGGGAATAAAGTATATACTGTAACAACCCGTATTTTTGAATAACATGTTATAACATAAATCGAGGCAGAATTAAACTGTAAAATCTGAATCAAAGGAAACGGGTTGTGCCATTACGTTCGTCTCGGAAAAATACGTGAAATAGAGTCCGAGTTTTCGAAAATCGGAGTCCGTATGACCAAGATATGGCCTCGCGAAGTTTGACGAAAAATTCAAATTCAAAACAGATTCAAATTTCAGAAAATCAGAAGTGGCGGGAAAATTCCCGCCAGACCCAGGGGGGTCGACTGGGGATTCGACCTCCCCCCCCAGGTCGACTGGGGAGTCGACCCCAGGGTCGACCTGGGTGTCGACCTGTCTGGTCGGCCCAGGCAACCTGGTGCACCCATTTTGGCTGTTTTGACCTATTTTGGAGGCTTGTGACGGGATTTGATGGCTTGGATTGAATCTAGGGTTAATCCTATGGCTAATACTATCCTAATCTTCTATAAAAAGACCCCTAAAACCTAGCCTAAATCATCTTTATTCAATCCTACAACTAAACTATGCCAAAATTGTTCCTCTCATGGCCTCCACTCTCATGCTAAAATTTCTAAGTTTATTTACATGAGAGATTTTGAGTTCATACAAGTGTATTCAAGCTTGTATGAGTGTTCTTAGCTTGCATTCAAGTCAAGTTGCAACATTTCTATTACAAAGCAAGGGTCTTTATTGATTTGGCTCAAGGGTTTTTCATTTGGAGCTTGCATATTTGGGTTTCTTGGTGATTGCATAAGGGCTTCGTCTTAATCTTTTAATAACTATTTATTTGTGTCTTCATAGCATTGTAAGCCCTTTTCTACTTTCTTTCTTTGAACTCTAAAGTTAAATGAATGATGCAAGTTTGGGGTTGATCATTATATGCAAGTTTGGTTGATCATTATATGCAAGTTTGGTTGATCATTATGATATGCAAGTTTGGTTGATCATTATGCAAGTTGACACATGTTGCTATGTTATGCAAGTTTGGGTTGATCATGTTATCATGTTATGCAAGTTAAACTTGAGTTTGTGAGCTTAAAGCTTCAAGCTTTATGTTAAAGGTTGCATTTTGGCAACATGGAAGCTATCATATCCCTTATGATAACTTGCATGTGAGGCTAAATGCGAACTTCTAGCAACTTCTACATGTCATTTATTACAATGTATCACTTATATGCTAAGTTTGGTTTTATGCATGCTTTTGAAGCCTAATAATGCAATATGCATGTATATGAACATATGTACATTTCATATGCCACCATGTTAAACTTGTGGCTTCAACACCTTTTTGTCATGATTATGCCAAGTTCCCTATTTTATCCTTTATGCGTTGAAGCGATTATGTAAACGAGGGGATTACGTTGGGATTGGGTAACATTATGACATAAACATGGTTTTTATAACATGACGTGATATGTTAACTTGTAATTATGTTTTGGAAACATAATGGACATGACACTAGAAAATATGAGTGTGGCCAACTCGAGGTTGGGTTGAGTTTGTAGCATAAATCTACCCGGACCCGCCCGGCTTAACTAGTGGCTACAAACAATAAGACCCAATGTGAGAAGTTGGTCATGTTGTGCTCGAACCCGAGGTTAGACCTAGTTGTGGTGTAAAGCTACCCGGACCCGCCCGGCTTAACTAGTAACCACAACAAAGTCTAATGTGAGAGGTTAAAGCGCATTAAGTTAATTAATGCCTCCTGATTAGGGTTAAGTCATGGTCCACTTAATACTTAACCAATTTGGGCTTGATGGGTTAATCGGGGTTAAGTCAGGAACCTTGGGTACGCTTAACCAATTTAATCCACGTTTGGATCGGGTTAACCACTTTTAACCCGTTAAGAAACCCTAGTTGCGTGGTCCTTTTCAGCAGTAACCCTCTAGATAGTATCATAAGACCCTAGGACTAGGCTAGGGTAGGGCACGGTTACTGGGCTGATTGTAAGAGACCAAAAGAGACGGCTGAATGATGCACCGGTTGTTCAGGCGGACCATGGTCGTGCACATTAAGTCCGGGGTTGAACACGGGCACCGGTAGGTTTAGACTGTGCATCCTGGAATTGTGTCTGAGGGTTACACCGTAGGGCCTGATACACCCTAGGGGTGGACCCTGCACAGTCAACTACATTACATGATTAAGCCGTATGACACCGATACACGACGATTTAGGCTTATAGGGAGCCGATCGACTAGACCGTGTAGTTGGACCTTGATTTAGGTCACCTCACGATATTGGGCCAAGCTTGGGCCAAGGGATCAATTCTTGTTTTTACTTGACATATTGGAATGCTAGTACACCCGTGGTGCAAAACTTAACCTTGATTATGCGATGACACCTTTACCTATCTTGTTAGTTATTCATCATGCCAGTATGTTGTTATCCTTATGTTCATCTCAGCTTCTCATGCCAGTTAACTTTACTAGTTCATGAACAGATAGTAGTAGGGCTTACCAGTCTTTTTGACTGGCCTGTTTTCTTTCGCCTCTTTTCTTCCGTTTCCCCCCCTCAGGTCCTCAGGGTGGGAACATTGGAGCTTAGCTTGGATCTTTACAGCTTGCTTACTGGATTTGCTCATGTACGGTTTTGGAGATTGAGCTAGCTATGCCTTATCACTTCACTTTGGGGATAGTACTTTATGTATTTCAGTTTTTCAGTTTATGCTTTTATCTAGACTTTGTTTGTTGGGAAATAATGACTTTGTTGTAACTTAACTATGGTTTTGAAATGATAGTTTTATCCGCTGCTTTACTACTCTGTTTTACTTATATGTTCTGTCTTGTGATATCTGCATGCATGTTTACCTTGTTTAAACGCCCCTCCGAAGCTAGTGTGCTTGCAAGAGTTACCCTGGCGAAGGTGGGGTGTTACATTTGGTATTAGAGCATAAGGTTTACGAGATTGGACAAAAGGTTTTTAAAACTTACCTTTTGAAAAACTATTTTCAAAACCAATTAAGTATTTTCCAAGAAAAAGTCTAGTTATTTTAAAAGGCTATTCCCCAAAAGCCATAGCACTATCCTTCGTTTCTTCGTTCTGAATCTATCTTTTTCCTTCGTTTCAGTATGGCCGATCTTAACCTTCCCGAGGGAGTGACCATTCCCGGATGGTTCCGGAGGTACTTGGAAGCTAGGGCCAACGATGTGGGCCTAGCAAATACCCCCAATATAACTGAGGTTCCTCCTCCTCCCCCTCCTCAGAATCCACAAGCGGATTTCGCTAAAGTTTGCAAGGACTTTAAGGCGATGGGTGGCAAGAACTTCATAGGGACGGAGACTTTTGTGGATGCAAGAAATTGGTTGAAAGAAACTGAAGATCTCTTCGCCATCTTTAATGTGGAAGATCATATAAGGGTTTTATTGGCAGCATGGCTATTAAAAGAAGAAGCTGCTTATTGGTGGGAGGTCACCAATGCTACGAGGCCTATAGAGACTTGGGCCGACTTTAGGACGAGGTTTGGGCTTAAGTTTCTATCATCAGCCGAGGCAAATCTGCAATTGGAGAAGTTTATATCTTTGAAGCAAGGGGACATGACAGTGAGGGAGTATGTGAATGAGTTTAACAAGCTCGCCCGATTCGGTTTGGACATGATTAATACTCCCCAGAAAAAGGCTTTGCGCTTTGCACGAGGGTTGAATGAGCCATTACAAGGTTTAGCCCTATCTCATATACCCATGGGGGCCACTTTTGAGGGACTAGTAGACATGGCATTGCTTCAAGGAGACGATAAGAATGGAAAGAAGGAAGTCAAGGCTAATGAGACTCAAGCCAAGAAGACAGACTCCAAGTGGGGAGGAAATCAGAGCAATCGGAACAACAAAAACAACAAGAACAACAAGGGCAACAAGGCCAAGGCAAAGGACCCAAGAAAATGCAACTACTGTGGGAATGTTGGGCACATAGCTAAAGACTGTAAGAAAAGGAAGAGGAAGTCGGGCGAATGCTTTCATTGTGGAGAGACCGGACATTTTAGCAAGGATTGCCCCAAGAAGCAAGGGCAGAATCAGCGTGCAGGACCTTTTGGAGGGCAAGTGCATGCTCTCACTGATGCTCCAGTTCAGGACCGAGGTAGTATTTCTGTAGAAAATCTTGTTTATATTTCTGATTATCCTGTTCGCACCTTATTTGATTCTGGCGCATCGCATAGTTTTATTTCTTCTGACATTGTTGAAAGTTTGCACCTAAGTACTAGCCTAGTTGAGGATCCCGTTTGTGTTTCAAATCCAATTGGGGGTTCCGCCCATCTATCTATGGTTTGTGTGGATTTGAAGATTTCTATCTTGGCCGTAGAATTCACGTGTAATGCTTATGTTCTCGGATTCATGGGATATGGGTTGATCTTGGGCATGGATTGGTTGTCCAGTTATGGAGCCATCCTCGATTGTGAGCATAGGGTGGTGAGGCTCATGACTCGCCTCAGTAATACCCTAGAAATTTCTTGTAACCCTAGAGGTCCCGTCATGTTATGTTATCTTGAATCTCTCGACTCGTCCATCGACAATCTGCAATCTGTAAGGGTGGTCCGAGACTATCCTGATGTCTTTGAGGAAGTTAAGGGGTTACCCCCTAAATGAGAGATAGATTTCCGCATTTGTCTAGTTGATAATGCCAAGCCAGTATCATTGCCCGTTAGGCACATGGCTCCACGTGAAAGAAGGGAGCTCAGTAAGCAAATCAAGGAGTTGCTTGAAAAGAATTTTATTAGACGTAGCATTTCTGAATGGGGTGCTCCGGTGGTATTCGCTACTAAGGCGGATGGTTCGCTTCGTCTATGTGTTGATTATCGAGAGTTGAACAAGCTGACAAAGAAGAATAGGCACCCGTTACCGAGAATTGATGATCTCTTTGACCAGCTTGTAGGTGCTTCTGTTTTCTCTCAGCTCGATCTAGCCAACGGATTCCATCAGCTTAGAGTAGCTGAGGATAGCATTGATAAAACTGCGTTCAGGACTCCAGATGGATTCTTTGAATGGCTTGTCATGCCATTCGGTTTGACTAATGCACCCGCCTACTTCGTAGACTTGATGAGTAGGGTGTTCAGGGAGTTCCTTAACAAATTTGTTGTTGTCTTCGTGGATGATATTTTGATCTTCTCAAAGGATGAGGAAGAGCATGCTAGGCATCTCAAGGAAGTGATGGATACGCTTAGAGCGCATCAGTTGAAAGCCAAGTTCTCCAAATGTCATTTCTGGAGAAAGGAAGTTCGGTTTCTTGGACATATAGTTTCTAAGCAAGGCATAGCGGTGGATCCCGCGAAGGTGGTTGTGGTTCAAGACTGGAAGACTCCTAGGAATGCAACCAAAGTAAGAAGCTTTCTCTGTCT
The DNA here is from genome assembly GCA_030737875.1 of Allium sativum. Taxonomy (NCBI): domain Eukaryota; kingdom Viridiplantae; phylum Streptophyta; class Magnoliopsida; order Asparagales; family Amaryllidaceae; genus Allium; species Allium sativum. The sequence continues at coordinate 531,707,274 of CM060913.1, read as the reverse complement.
GGCGGGCTACTATAGGAAGTTCATCAGGGACTTCGCTAAGATTTCGGCCCCTCTTACTAAGTTGACGAAGAAGAACTTAGTCTTTGCATGGGACTTGGAGTGTGAGCTTGCTTTTCAAAGGCTCAAGAGGGCCCTTACCTCAGCTCCCGTTTTGGCATTACCCGATAGTGGTAAGATGTTTACCGTGTACACAGATGCATGTGGCACGGGGTTAGGTGCCGTTTTGATGCAAGAGGGAAGAGTGATATGTTATGGGGGTAGGCAACTTAAAGTTCATGAGAAGAACTATCCCACTCATGATTTGGAGTTAGCGGCGATCGTCTTTGCACTCAAATCCTGGCGCCACTATCTTCTAGGCGAAAGGTTTGAGTTGTATACTGATCACAAGTCACTCAAATACCTCTTCTCGCAAAAAGATCTGAATCTAAGGCAGCAAAGGTGGATGGAATTCTTGGCATCTTATGACTTCGAGATAGCTTATACCCCTGGCAAGGGTAATGTTGTGGCAGATGCACTAAGCAGAAGGAGGTTGACTTTGAGCCCCTTGTTCATAGAGATGAAGAACTTAGAATTCTTGGCGACCTTTGATTTCACGACGACTGTTGAGTCGATGACGGGTTCTTTAGCATCCCTTGAGCTTAGACCCACACTTCTTGATCAAGTTGGGGCTTCACAGAAGGAAGATCCGCAAATAGTCGAGGTCATGGATAAGTTGATTCGAGGTGAGATGTCTAGTCACCTTGCTAGATATACTATTGATGGTAAAGGTTGGCTAAGGCCTGATGGGAGATTATGTGTTCCTCGAGTGGGAGATTTAATCCATAGAGTTCTTAAGGAAGCGCATCACTCAAAGATGACTATACATCCTGGAGGGGACAAGATGTATAGAGATATGAAGCACATTTTCTTTTGGGATCGAATGAAGAAGGATGTAGCAGAGTATGTTTCAAGGTGCATGGTGTGCCAACAAGTGAAAGCCAAGTCAAAGAAACCAGGTGGGCTATTACATCCATTGGAGGTCCCGCAATGGAAGTGGGAGAGTATTTCTATGGATTTTGTGGATGGATTGCCTAGGTCAAGGAGAGGGAACACAAGCATATGGTTCATAGTTGACAGACTTACGAAGAGTGCTCACTTTATTCCAGTAAAAAGCAAGAGGACCGCATCATGGTTAGCATCTATTTATCTCCGAGAGATAGTGCGGTTGCATGGAGTTCCTTCTAGCATAGTTAGCGATCGCGACCCGATTTTCACTAGCCAGTTCTGGAACAGTTTGCAAGAAGCGATGGGCACGCGATTGAATCTGAGTACAGCCTATCACCCCCAGACAGATGGCCAAACCGAAAGGGTGAATAGAGTGCTAGAAGATCTCTTGAGGCTTTTTATTCTCGACTTCGGTGGTACTTGGGAAGACCACCTTCCTCTTGTAGAGTTTGCTTATAATAATAGCTATCAAGCCAGCATAGGGATGGCACCATTTGAAGCTTTGTATGGGAGGCCGTGTAGGTCACCATCTTGTTGGTGGGAGACAACAGATAGACTTATACTTGGGCCCGATATGATACGGGACACATCCGAGAAAATTGAAGTGGTGAGAAGACGGATGAAAGCGGCCCAAGATAGACAGAAATCCTATACTGACAAGCGAAGGGCAGATTTGGAATTCGACGTAGGAGACATGGTTTTCGTGAAGGTCTCTCCTTTACGTAATGTGGTACGTTTTGGAGCAGTTGGGAAGCTGGCACCAAGGTTCGTAGGGCCCTTCCCTATCATAGAAAGAATTGGAAAGATGGCCTATAAGGTGGAATTGCCCGAAAAGCTAGCTGGAGTGCATAATGTCTTTCATGTCTCGCATCTCCGAAAGTGCCTTCATGAGTCCGCCAAAGTGGTTGAGCGAAGCACTCTCGAAGACATTGAGGTAGAGAAAGAGGCAACCCTGAGGAAAGCTCCGATTCGTATTCTGGGAACAGAGATCAAGAAGTTAAGGAATCGAGAGGTCAAGTTGGTGAAAGTTCAGTGGGGTGAAGCCGAGGAAGATGCAACTTGGGAAACCGAGGAGAAGATGCGTGGGCTTTATCCATTCCTTTTTGAGGGTACATTCTCGATCCCTTTTCCTATCTTTCTTTTGCTATCCATGTTTATCTTGTTATCTCGTTAATCATGTTATGAGGACCTTAGGTAGAAACCCTTTGGATGAAACATGTATTTGAAACATGTTATGCTTGATGGTTGCAAATGGTTGCAAGTGTTTTCACGTGGATACTCGTGGATGCATGATACACATTAGGAACTAAGATCGGCTCACACACTTTCATGTTGCATATGCATGAGTGCTTATACTTATTCATGGATGAAATTTGTTATGCTATCACGTGGATGTTGCATATGGATGAATGTTATGTGCACTCATGTAGAGATTATAAATTATGTTAGGAATTTGCATACATATGGACTCATTTCACTAACATATCTTGCATTAAGGGGGTTTACTGAATCAGTAACCTCCTGATTTTCGCATTAGATAAGTACATATACACACACCTTTGCATATGATCATACAACATTTAGAATCCTTTAAGGACAATGACTGCACGTGGATGATGCTTTGAGTAGATGGATGATGGATGGTAGGATACGTTTTTCCTAACTTGGAGATTTCGGGGACGAAATCCTTTAAGGAGCGGAGAATGTAACAACTCGTATTTTTGAATAACATGTTATAACATAAATAGAGGCAGAATTAAACTGTAAAATATGAATCAAGGGAAATGGGCTGTGCCATTGCGTTCGTCTCGGAAAAATACGCGAAATAGAGTCCGAGTTTTCGAAAATCGGAGTCCGTATAACCAAGATATGGCCTCGCGAAGTTTGACGAAAAATTCAAATTCAAAACAGATTCAAATTTCAGAAAATCAGAAGTGGCGGGAAAATTCCCGCCAGACCCAGGGGGGTTGACTGGGGAGTCGACCCCAGGGTCGACCTGGGTGTCGACCTGCCTGGTCGGCCCAGGCAACCTGGTGCACCCATTTTGGCTGTTTTGACCTGTTTTGGAGGCTTGTGACGGGATTTGATGGCTTGGATTGAATCTAGGGTTAATCCTATGGCTAATACTATCCTAATCTTCTATAAAAGACCCCTAAACCTAGCCTAAATCATCATTATTCAATCCTACAACTAAACTATGCCAAAATTGTTCCTCTCATGGCCTCCACTCTCATGCTAAAATTTCTAAGTTTATTTACATGAGAGATTTTGAGTTCGTACAAGTGTATTCAAGCTTGTATGAGTGTTCTTAGCTTGCATTCAAGTCAAGTTGCAACATTTCTATTACAAAGCAAGGGTCTTTATTGATTTGGCTCAAGGGTTTTTCATTTGGAGCTTGCATATTTGGGTTTCTTGGTGATTGCATAAGGGCTTCGTCTTAATCTTTTAATAACTATTTATTTGTGTCTTCATAGCATTGTAAGCCCTTTTCTACTTTCTTTCTTTGAACTCTAAAGTTAAATGAATGATGCAAGTTTGGGGTTGATCATTATATGCAAGTTTGGTTGATCATTATATGCAAGTTTGGTTGATCATTATGATATGCAAGTTTGGTTGATCATTATGCAAGTTGACACATGTTGCTATGTTATGCAAGTTTGAGTTGATCATGTTATCATGTTATGCAAGTTAAACTTGAGTTTGTGAGCTTAAAGCTTCAAGCTTTATGTTAAAGGTTGCATTTTGGCAACATGGAAGCTATCATATCCCTTATGATAACTTGCATGTGAGGCTAAATGCGAACTTCTAGCAACTTCTACATGTCATTTATTACCATGTATCACTTATATGCTAAGTTTGTTTTTATGCATGCTTTTGAAGCCTAATAATGCAATATGCAAGTATATGAACATATGTACATTTCATATGCCACCATGTTAAACTTGTGGCTTCAACACCTTTTTGTCATGATTATGCCAAGTTCCCTATTTTATCCTTTATGCGTTGAAGCGATTATGTAAACGAGGGGATTATGTTGGGATTGGGTAACATTATGACGTAAACATGGTTTTTATAACATGACGTGATATGTTTACTTGTAATTATGTTTTGGAAACATAATGGACATGACACTAGAAAATATGAGTGTGGCCAACTCGAGGTTGGGTTGAGTTTGTAGCATAAATCTACCCGAACCCGCCCGGCTTAACTAGTGGCTACAAACAATAAGACCCAATGTGAGAAGTTGGTCATGTTGTGCTCGAACCCGAGGTTAGACCTAGTTGTGTGTAAAGCTACCCGGACCCGCCCGGCTTAACTAGTAACCACAACAAAGTCTAATGTGAGAGGTTAAAGCGCATTAAGTTAATTAATGCCTTCTGATTAGGGTTAAGTCATGGTCCACTTAATACTTAACCAATTTGGGCTTGATGGGTTAATCGGGGTTAAGTCAGGAACCTTGGGTACGCTTAACCAATTTAATCCACGTTTGGATCGGGTTAACCACTTTTAACCCGTTAAGAAACCCTAGTTGCGTGGTCCTTTTCAGCAGTAACCCTCTAGATAGTATGATAAGACCCTAGGACTAGGCTAGGGTGGGGCACGATTACTGGGCTGATTGTAAGAGACCAAAAGAGACGGCTGAATGATGCACCGGTTGTTCAGGCGGACCATGGTCGTGCACATTAAGTCCGGGGTTGAACACGGGCACCGGTAGGTTTAGATTGTGCATCTTAGAATTGTGTCTAAGGGTTACACCGTAGGGCCTGATACACCCTAGGGGTGGACCCTGCACAGTCAACTACATTACATGATTAAGCCGTATGACACCGATACACGACGAGTTAGGCTTATAGGGAGCCGATCGACTAGACCGTGTAGTTGGACCTTGATTTAGGTTACCTCATGATATTGGGCCAAGCTTGGGCCAAGGGATCAATTCTTGATTTTACTTGACATATTGGAATGCTAGTACACCCGTGGTGCAAAACTTAACCTTGAGTATGCGATGACACCTTTACCTATCTTGTTAGTTATTCATCATGCCAGTATGTTGTTATCCTTATGTTCATCTCAGCTTCTCATGCCAGTTAACTTTACTAGTTCATGGACAGATAGTAGTAGGGCTTACCAGTCTTTTTGACTGACCTGTTTTCTTTTGCCTCTTTTCTTCTGTTTCCCCCCCTCAGGTCCTCAGGGTGGGAACATTGGAGCTTAGCTTGGATCTTTACAGCTTGCTTACTGGATTTGCTCATGTACGGTTTTGGACATTGAGCTAGCTATGCCTTATCACTTCACTTTGGGGATAGTACTTTATGTATTTCAGTTTTTCTGTTTATGCTTTTATCTAGACTTTGTTTGTTGGGAAATAATGACTTTGTTGTAACTTAACTATGGTTTTGAAATGCTAGTTTTATCCGCTGCTTTACTACTCTGTTTTACTTATATGTTCTGTCTTGTGATATCTGCATGCATGTTTACCTTGTTTAAACGCCCCTCCGAAGCTAGTGTGCTTGCAAGAGTTACCCTGGCGGAGGTGGGGTGTTACATATACTGTGTCTGATATTTCGATGAAAACCAGGATATATACTTAGCGCTATGTATTCGGTGTCCATCCCACTTGAACCGCGCTTCCACAAACTTCACTCGCCCACCGATTCAGGCTTACCTGCATCACCAGTTCGCCAAATTTCCACTTCGACCGGAAATAGCTTATCACCCAAATTCTCCAACCACACAGCCCTGTCGTCAACCAACCCACCACTAATCGATCAGCGTTGCCACCTAATTCAATCGCCCTTCATACACCTTCCTCCAATTCCTCCTTCGACCAGTAATCAACAAATTTGGATCGCTGCTATTTCAAACGAACCTAAATTGTCCCGCTCCGATCATCTAACCACCACTACCCAAAAACGGGCCCAACACCAAAGTTATTCCCCTTCCTCCCCTCTACAAATCATCTTTATACCACAAATCCTGAAAATAGCTCTATCACTATCAAATGGCATAAAATGAAACGTCTATTCTTCATTGTCTACAGCGATTCCGACCACCACAGGCGTCAATACCCCCCACCAAATTTTAACCGAAGCTACCGCTCGCCATGCTCTCCAACTTTCCAGTGTGTGCCCCCCTCTAATTCTCTACGAGATAAAAATTATTTAGCGGATAAGGAATTTTCTAGAAAAAACGACGCTGGTGAATTTGGTTTGGGCTGGAGTTCTGATATGGGGGGAAATATAGTTAACATTTATAATTTTTTAACTTGAAGTGACTGGCGACAACGACTAACGATTTTTATTTCGTGCCTATCGCCATTTCTGAACAATGTTTATTGATTCCTATGGTTACACGCGAACTCCGTTCTCTACATAAATGGATTTATAGCTGTAATTTGACATTACGATCATAATGAAACTTGTTTCGTCGAATTTTGGGTCTATTTGCTCAAATGGCGTTCGTTCGAGTCTAAATGGTCTTTTTATTTACATTTAATTTTTTTGCTCTCACAAAATAACTCCAATTGATGCGAAACTTGAAATCTAGCAATAATTAGCTATTACGGACATAATAAAATTTGTTTTGTTGAAAATAGAGGTCGTTTGAATGAAGTCCATTTTTAAGAGTCCAGATTAATTTTAAATAAATCAATCTTAATATATCGTAATATAATAATAATAAAATATTATTATCGGATATATTCGAACAGAATTTCATATAGTTTCAAAACAAATTACTTCAGGTTGAGTTCTATGCCAAATCAATATTGAATATATTAATAATTCTTTTATTTTATATAATAATCGTTATAATTTATAATTGAATTCCATAGCGACTATTTGAAAATTTGATTTGGACATAAATAAAATCTACAATACAAAAACTCGATTTTTCTCTTCCATTCGAAAATATTATCCAATAGATTCAAATATTTCTTGTTTCGAAGAAATTCGACTTATATTGGATCATGTATAACCATTTGAAGTTCAAAATGTTATGTTATGAAATACTGCGCCACTGCAGTTCATTTTATAATTAAATTATGAACTATACATTCAAATGTCGTTTGATAAACGAATATGTTAAAATAATTCGATATAAACTTAAATAAATCATTTTATATTATCAAATCATACAATATTGCAAATCCAGCTAACTCCGACTATTTCGGAATTAATTTATTATTTATATTAATAAAATATTCAAATATATTAAATTCAAGCTAATTAAATTTCAAAACAACGTTTTAAAAATCATTCTTAAATATTCAATTAGACGGTAAAAATCAGGGTCATTACATTCCTTCCCCCTTAAAAGAATTTCGTCCCTGAAATTACTAAGAAAAGAAGAATGATATAAACTTAGTAACTTTCCAAAAATACATTTCAAAATTTCTACTTTAACTGATACAACTAGTTTTAAATCAGAAATCAAATTATTTCGGTTAACAAAAATTTCCAAAAAATTGAAAATATTCTAACTCTTTAAATTTCTGAAAATTTTGGTAGAGTTTCCCCTGTATGGAGGACTTCTGTAATATTGCAGGAACAACAAATATATATACACACACACATCGACCCATATGATCGGCGAAGGAAAAAAACCAATTTTTTTGTATTTTGCGTAGGCGTACCTTTTGTGAGCGTTATTACGCAGTAAACGATAAGCTATACTTAAGCTTGCTCAATTATTATGCAGCTCTAATCAAACTGAATCTAATCAGCTTCAAAAGACAATCAATATAGGATAAATTTGGTTCTGCACCTATTCTTAACTCAGATGAACTTCATTAGTCCTATAACCAGGCAAATTGGTTCAAACATTCAACGTACCATTATATGCTATTTAATTTGTCTGGATTTAAAATCAATATTTCTGGTTCTATTATACTCGAATTCATTCATCCATTGGTTCTTAATCCAATTCAAATCCATATTATAGACATACAATTCAACTTGTTTTCATACATTCCATTTGGAATTTCCTTAACTTAAATTATTCCAACTTCATTCGCAAATTTAATTTCTATTCAAATCAAATAATTTGGAAAAATTATTACTTTACAAAATATACTGGATAAAATAATTTTATAACAAATTACAAATACGCGCTCTCACTTATATACACTCAAACTCAATCTAGGATATTACTAACCCCATCTCTATTGAATTACGCCACAGAGCAAAGATTATCACAAAACCTTATACTCTGATACAACTTGTAACGACCCACATTTTCCGTACAGTTTAAGCTAACATTTAACAACCCATGTCAACTCAAATTGCACAGAAAGGCAGATAGTTAATAGAAAGAAATTAGAGGGTGAGAAGAGAAAGAAAGAAATATCAGAATAGAAGAATAAGAAGATCAGAGTCTCACAGCGGAATGGACAAAATATAATATACAACAATACTTTATTCAAAAGAATACTGTATTCATAGTGATTACAATATCAGAGTACAACACAGATCAATACAACTCACACAACGGAAATACTTGTTACTTGTAAATATGGAATTAAGTCTCGACTCCAGCTCCTCTCCTGAAAGCCCAAGTGGAACCTAACCTGATAATATACCTGGTCTGACCCGAGCACATTTGAAGCAAAGCAAAATTCACCCGGATCAGTCTGGAAAACTTTCTGTGATAAATTCATAACACAACAAATTTCTTAACTTTAGAAAACCCTTTAAAAGAAAAGGATAATCATAAGACTGGCCCATACATAAACACGGATGGTTTTTACCTTACGATAACACAAAATATTTTTGATATCAAAAACCCAGTGATATTATAATAATGTCTATTAGTTCACAAATAAATAACCATCTAGCAGAACGCTTGCATCTCACGCTCTACATACTTAGCTTACAATCAAAACCGCATAGCGCTTATTGGAGATTGGATTTTCAACTATGACAAGGTATGGGACCACCTTCCAATAGTGCAACTCTAGAGAGCAATGCACTAGGTTTCACATGAACGTCTTGTAAGCCGGCCACACATGGCTGATCACTCATTCAAATTGAGTGTACCGAATATATTGTCACCTTATGGTTGGCCAACTATCATACTTCCTGTGAGATATAGAAATGAAAGAAGAACATCAACGAAATTTCATTAGATGGTTATTTCCCGGTTGATGAGGCTTGAGGTCACGATTTACCTTTAAGAGAACATCTCAATACTTTGAATGCCACATCGTCAAATCCGTCAAATCACTAATCGACGTTCACAAATATACTCTGGGTATTAAGCTAAGAGAACTTCTCCACCACCAAACTTGGTATATTTGTAAAAAATTATCATACCTGACTCTTAGGAAATACTCTGTCATACATTCATCCATACAAGTCATCCAGGAACAGGATGAACCGAAGGCACCCTCTTACCTTATCCTAGGAATTGCCTAAAGGATCAGTAGCAAGTAGTCCTTTAACACGTATATTTCAATCACGACAGAACCACTATCAAAATATCTCTAGGGATTAGCTAAAGAAATTCAATAAGTAGTTCTTCCATTCATGAAGATTTACGGTCTTCATTACTCCATTCCCTGCAACTTAGCTTCGAATGCAACGTTGGTTCGAAGTGGTTTTGGGTCTAGTTCCCATCCCGGTCTCTTCTAATCAACATGTCAAAGATCCAATAAGAAGTTTCATTGATAGTCGGGTTTTTAACTATCAATTACAAACAGTGTGGTTAAGTATATTGGCAGCTCAGACCTTTTATTTTTCTTCAAATCATTCTTTAAAACTCTTATCGATCTTTTAAAATCACGTCATTGATTTAACATCGATTTCATTCATTTATCTTAACAAAACATCCTTTTCTTCCATTATTCGGAATAATAAATATATTCTTAAATTTTAAGAATAACATGTTTTCCAGGCACCCTTTTCCGCCATATTTTATAAGATATCTTTTTATTTCCTTAATTTGGAAATATCACTATATATTATAGACTAAATTTCTAAATGGTTAGAATAATGTCAAACTAAACATTCATTTGTATATACCCAAAATGGCTTTGTCAAACTTCGAATTTTGAAGATTATGCATTAAAACTTATGTAAAAATATAATTGAATGTCAAATATAATTTTACCAATCCAAAATAATTCTTTTCCATTTCTCTAGAAATACCATCGCCATTTACTTAATATTCCAAAACATATATATTCTCGAAAAATAGTGCTATACATTTTATCAAATGGTTTAAATATAATTTACACTTCAACTTGATTAAATACATGTTGAATTATACATTGTTTTACTCTTAAAATCAAACCGTTTATTTATATTTCAATATCTTGCCGACAACATCGTAATATTGTTTTATTTCAAAATGTCACAACTAATATTGCAATATTCCTCTTATAGTAACTAATCTTATTATCTTTTATTGTTGCAAACTAATATCATTCCTCGGTAATAGTGAAGTCGTTCAAGTTGGGGTATTTTATTTACCTCTCAGACCTTGGACAACAACGTTCTTATCTTAGAATAGATAGAATTACGTAATTCAAACATCCATATTACATTATCATCAAAACTAATTTTCTGTTTTACTTAAACCATGGTTTCAGAACCATAACTTTACTTTGGAAAACTCGGTCAATTATGACCATTTAATATTAACATTCTTCGTCTTTGCCCCTTTTTAACATTTTTCTTCCAATTCAAATCATTTTACTCAATTAAGTAACACTTCATTAAAATTATACTTATGTTCTAATCCCTTTCCAAAATGTTTCAAATGATATTTCTTTACCAAAACTTTCGCGAGTAACCAAATAATCTTATTACAAACTCAGTTTCTTCTTAAATAAATTCCATTTAAGAAATAATTAATTAACTTCATTATTAACTGAGGTTAAAACAATTTAATTCTTCATTAACTAAATAGATTAGTTAATTACTTTTTGAAATTATTAGTCAAAATTTAATTATAATAATAGTTAATTAATAAGTAAATTAAATTGAAGAGACCTTAACAGATATTTGTTAATAACATTTTTGATCAAAATAGTTGACTCAGTCAACTTTAAACCATCAGTTAACTTGTTTACCGATATTAGTTCCTCTTCTCATCAAATTAACATAATTAATGTAATAATATTGCTCAATTCATTGAAATTAATTATCCCTAAATATTAATCTGTAGGTTAATTACTGCTTACTGATTTAAACGTCAAATTCTATTATATAACTCTTTTCATAATATTTTTATAAAACCAATTTATAACATTGATTTATTTTTTAATTTTAATTTTTCAAAAACTTGATTATAACATATAAAATGTAATTAAAAATCTTGTTTCAGTTATAAATAAATTTTGTAACATAACTTCGTCAATTCGTCGGATGGCAAATCAACGTTTTAACAAGAATGTGGATTTTAGACCTATTTGCTGCTAGTCCCTCAATCAAAACCATCTATTTATTTAAATCACAACACAGTTGAATTACAATTCAACGTCAACATCAAAATAGGTTTTTCAATGTCATGTGGTTTCAACCAATTCATATGCAATAATATGAAATCTAACAATACACACAATATTTGACGAATCCGGTCGGATCCCTCCAACCTGTTCTTCCCTGTATCACATCTTGTTATAACACTTTATAACAATGTATGGAATAGAAATTTCATTCAATGCATTTCAAATGAAGCCAATATAATTAGCGTCAACCAATTAAATAATAAATAACCAATAGTCATTCATACCATCCATTCATCCAATTTTATATTATAAATTATTATTATATGAATTTAACACATCATAGAATTCCGGAAAGCATGAGAGTTAACTCACATTTATTTCCAATAGACGATTATCGCATTTATTCCATTTAATTTTAAACAGGGATTTAAAATTAAACGGAAACTCAAATGCTTCCAATTCCTTCCAAACTTGCACAACAGTGTAGTACTCTTCGCTGCGATTCCAACGTGTCTGGTTTGGCGCGATTCTGATTAAAAACGAACGAGTTATGCTTTTAACAATTTTTAAATGAGAATATAATTAACTTATATTAATTTATTAATTAACTAACTTAATAACGGTTACTACGTCAACACATTCACGTGTGTTTCCTCCATCTTCCTATTAGAACCTGATGCCTCATTCATGAAAGCCGATATCTCATGAACCAGCCAAGCTCGACACCTTCTGAACTCTGCGCCACTGTTGTCATGGAGCTTGCACCACCCTAGTCCATCCCAACTGAACCGCGCTTCCACGAGCTTCACTCCCCTACAGACTCAGCCTCACCTGCTTAACCAGCTCGCCAAATTTCCTCTTCAACCAAAAACAGCTAATCACCCAAATTCTCCGGCCACACATCCCCGTCGTCGATACCAACCCACCACTAATCAATCGGCGTCGCACCGACTTCAATCGTTCTTCAGACACCTTCCACCAATTCCCTTTCATTCGACCAGTAATCAATGAATTTCGATCATTGCTACTTCAAACGAACCCAAACTGTCCCGTTCCAATCATCTAACCACCACTGCCGACACAAACAGTTTCAAACCAAATGCCCAACACCAAAGTTGTTCTCCTTCCTCCCCTTTACAAATCATCTTTTGACCATAACTCCTGAAAACAGCTCCATCACAACCAAAATGGCATAAAATGAAACATTTATTCTCCGTTGTCTACTGCGATTGCCACCATCAGTCAATACCCCACCAAATTTTAACCGAAGCTACCCCTCGCCACACTCTTCAACTTTCCAGTTGGTGCCCCCTTTAATTCTCGCTCGATTACGAGATATAAATTATTTAGTGAACATGTACTTTTCTGAAAAAAATGACGCTAGTGAATTTTGTTTGGGCTGGAGTTCTGATATGGGGGGATATATATAGTTGAGATTTATAATATTTTAACTTGAAGTGACTAGCGACAACGACTAATGATTTTTATTTCGTGTGTATTGTCATTTCTGAATGATGTATTGATTCCTGTGGTCATACATAAATACCGTTCGCGACGAGAATGGACATATAGCTATAGTTTGATGTTACAATCCTAATGAAACTAGTTTCATCGAATTTCGAATCCATTTTCTCAAATGGAGTTCGTTCGAGTCTAGATGGTCGATTTATTTACATTTAATTTTGCTACGCTAAAAAAATAACTCCAGTTGACGTGAAACTTGAAATCAAGCAATAATTAGCTATTACGGACATAATGAGAATTGTTTCATTGAAACAAAGTTCATTTGAGTAAAGTCCCTTTTTAAGGGTCCAAATTAATTTTAAAAAAATCAAATTTAAAATACCTCAATATAATAATAATAATAATAATAACAATAATAATAATAATAATAAAGTATTATTATTGGACATATTCGAGCAGAATTTCATATAGTTTCAAAATATTTTACTTCGGGTTGAGTTCTACGCCAAATCGATATTGAATACATTAAAAATCATTTTATTTTATATAATAATCGTTATAATTTATAAACGAATTCCATAGAGACTACTTGAAAATTTGATTTGGACATAAATAAAAATCTACAATACGAAAACTCAATTTATCTCTTCCATCAAAAATATATTATCCAATTGTTAGCCTGCTTTGTGACCAGGCTACCGAAAACAAAGATCATGTTAACACACTTTTTGGAAAATGCTATCACATATGGAATCTCTGGATAACATCACTCTTTGGCATTGGAAGCATCGTCAGAAGACACAGGGCAGTTTGATCAAAATCACAACATTAGTATAAACTGGACCGAAACCCCTATTAAACGACTTCATTTGGATCTAAACACATCAAATACTTGTAGCCCTCTGAATTAGCTTCAAGTAGAGCTTTCGTTTGGTCCAATCGGCATTACGGTTTGGAAGTTATGTCCGTTTCCGTGAACGCATGCAGAAATATGGAAAAACATGGGTTTTGGTATTTTTGAAGACTGGTTCGTGAGCACCCCCTGGGGAAGGTTCGTGACCACCCCCTTAGGGCGGTTTGTGATCATGACCCGGCCTGACCATCACCATCATGACCATTACCAGTTCACCACCCCGGCTCACGAACCGTGACCACGAACCGCGACCAGGACCCGCTACTACACATGTAGATTTCGACCTATTCTCGAGGCAATGATCGCTCCTACTTTCCCGGATCGAGTGCCATGTGTCCTACCATAACCTGATCACCATATGGGCTCTCCTACAGCTATAAATACACCTCCAGAGGGCATTTTCAGGGGACTTTTGGGCATCTCAACATCCATGGCTGCCATGGTTAACACTTCCCCATGAATAACGACCATCTTCCTCAATAAAATCAATGAATTCAGAGAGAATTATTCATTGAATTCAAATGATTGAGAAACAATCTTTATTGTAATTGTAATCTATGCATGAAATGAAAAAATATGAAGTGGACGTAGGCTCATTAACGCTGAACCACTATAAAAATCTTGTTTTCTTGCTTTTTCCTGATTTTTTCGGTTATTTCTTCATATCCTATGCTCTAGATACGACAATTTGGGTGTTAGGACCATTTTTTGGTCTAACATTTTGGTGCTTTCACTGAGAAATGAATTCTGAGCCTATCAGATTGTTATTCTACTATTTGGATTTTAAAGTTCGAAGAAAACAGTCTGCTTTTCCACCGTTTTTGAATATTTCGTTGATTTGAGAAAATATGAACCTTTTGTCTCTGAAGAATGTAAGAAAACGCAAACTTCCTGAGCGAATGAGGAGCAAACAGATGGTTTGTAGGAGCAGGTCAAAGGGCTCGTGAACAGGGCTCGTGATGAAAGGTCCGTGATGATGGCTCGTGGAACGCTGCAACGTAAAACACATACGACCTGCTCGTGAAAAGTCCATCCAGTCGGCTCGTGAGGTCATATTCAACCGGCTCGTAAAGGCATATCCAATTGGCTCATGGAGGCATACTTGACCCGATACCAAGAAGCAGCGAAATTGCAGTGCGGATCGGACCTGGAGCAGGTACTATGACCCGAAGGTGTAGGGTCCTCACGACCCGATCTGCAGACGCGTTCAGCTCCACTTAGAGAGATCTGAACCATGAACCGATGGTACTTAAGAATCACGAATCGATGATACTCAAGAACTACGAATCAATGGAGATCAGCGACCCGCGACCCAAAGGAGCTCAACCACGAACCGACCCGAGTCTAAAGAGCTACCATGAACCACGAACTGGAGGACAGTGGCGAACCGCGACCCAGAAAAGTGATGACGAACAAGGGTCACGACCCGACCCGAAAAAGTGATAGTTTTTGGAAAAAATGCGTTTTTCGGATCATTTCAGAAAAGGCTCCATCGTCCAAAATCAAAAAAATTGTGCAATGCCGAGACTGTGGGGCCCCAGGCCCCGGACCCCCACCGGCGCTGCGCCCGGAACCGCTGACGGCCTCGCCTTCGGCTCGGAGCACGGCTCGCCTTCGACTCGACATATATTTTAGCCAATAATATTCATCAAAGCTTGTCAATGGAGAACAGACGGATAGTCAAAGAATATGACAACGAAATGGCAACGACTGGGATTCCTCCAGAAGCCATGACTTCTATTTACCAGTGTTATTCAATGTAAGGAGCTTTGAAAAGATTCGGCATGCTGGCTATGACGGTACACAAGATAATGATTATCTCTTGGTAACCTCCTCTTCCAAAGCTCCGATGGTGTGCATATTTCCCCAATGCAACTAATGATGCTCCTGAACGAGTAGTGATCATATAGTTTACGTGACTTAAACCTGTCCTACAGGCGAAATTCCAGATGACATTGATATAGAACAATCCGTACACCATTCTGAAGATGACTCAGAAGATTCCAATGACTATGATTCTCAATGATGGGATGCCTGATAGCAATCAACTACATCGGGGAAGATTGATTTCCATCGAATAGGGTTTAAATCAATGTACTTTGGTGCCCAGAGTTAGTTACCAATTGAGCCACTGCAGGCTAGGATTGGACATATTGACCCTTGCTCGGATGATAGCAACTTGACTGCTCACCAGCCACCATATGACCTTGGTCAAGAGATGGAAGTTCGATATGAAGCCTCACAAGTTATGTTATCGTATTCAAGCTTTTCTGATCAAGGTCCAAATAGACCCGCTCCAATAGAATTCAGAGCTTGTATTGCACCGTAGTGCGTACCGCTAAATATCCTAACCGAAGATGGAGTAGGAATGATCTATGGTGACCAAGTTATTGGAAAAGCTAACTATGTAGCTGGATAGAATATGCCACGCAACACAGATGGCGTAAAACCCAAAGTCGCTTCCCCTCTAGATGAAATGGAGTGTGAAGGAGGTGTCAATATTGCGAATAAAGGGAGCGTAACAAAAGGAATTACCCGATGATCTGCCCGAAGACATAGATCCTAGAGAGAATGGTGATTCAGGATGTAGAAGGGTAACATATAATGACGCAATTGCACATGTTCCGACTGTCGACGCCGACCTGACTAAGGTCTTGAAATCGGATCTCATATAAACCTCTTCTGAACAAGGGAACTTACATGCCTTCCCAGCAAATAAGACGTAAGCTTGGTCCAGGGAAAGCATCTGCCTTGAAAACCCATGGAATCCATGTAGATGATACTCTTATGGAGTCTGAGAGACCCACCTATCACATTTCAGATCTAACAGAGATGTTCAATATCTGGAATAAAGCTAAACCCTTTGAAATGTTTGTTTGTCGATTGCATCAGGAAAGCTTCTTGGCCTCATAGTTAGCTCACACAGGATCGAAATCAACCCTGATCAAATTGCAATGATCATAAACATCCATGAACAACAAAAAATTAAAGGTGTCTGAAGCTTGGCAGGAAAGTTGGCACCACTTGTATGCGAGGAGGATAAGGTCCAGAAACTAGTCTATAATATAAGCAAAAAGGTAACCACGATTGAACGCAACTACCCAAAGTTTGAAAAGCTTGTCTATGGATTGCTGATTGCTTTGAGAAAGCTCCCCTACTAATTCCAAGTTCATCAGATTGTGATACACACTTATGAGCCACTACGACAGGGCCTGTAGCGACCAGAGGCATATGGAAGATTGCTCGAACGAAACATAGAGCTGAACCAGCTTGATCTCAATTCCCTCCTAAAGAGGTCCGTACGAGGGAAAGCATTAGCTGACTTCATCGCTGAATGTACCATTCCCTAAGAGGATATGTTAGATGAAGAAAATGGCCCCTCGAAATGAAAGATGAAATCAAGCATCTGGAAACTGTATACAGACAGTGCAAGAAATGATCAACGGTCCAACGCTGCAATTTTGCCGATAATCCCTGAAAGGAATTCCAGGTGGAGGAACCACAATTCGCAGCTCACCTAGAATAGGAAGAAGAGTCGTTGGATGGATTGAAGCGTTATAACATATCTCATGTCCTACGAACGGAAAATCAAAAGGCGAATAATCTGGCTAAGTGAGAAAGTTCCAAAAATCTAGAAACGATAGAGATGATCCCAATCAAGACACTATGAACTCCGACCATTGATCAATTAGAAGCTGATCCAGTGTTGGATACTACACCCGAATGAGAATCATCGACAACCCCCGTAAGAAACTTCCTGCAGCACGGAATGCTTTCGGCAACGAGAATGAATGGCATACCATCATTCGTTATGCCTCAAGATATGACGTGCAAAGCGACATGGCTTGTTTCCCTCGGAAGGTTGTCCCGAGACAGAAATCAACGAATCTTATTGCTGGATTCACCACCCTGAATGGTTAGACAGATTCAATAGTCAACTTCCCGCTAGATGGGAAATGTACATGAATGAAACATCTAATGAGCAAAGCTTTAGAATTAGAAAGTGAAGATTCACACTTCTACTCCTTCTATTTGCCAAGTAACTCATTCCCCAAACGCTGGGGGACACTGGAGATTTGAGCATGAAGCGCTCGAGATTAAATCATCTAATTCAAAGCTAATACATCGGGAGTTTGCATGGCCGATTGCCTTAGTCTTGCCTGAAGGTTAGCAAGTTGAATGTTTAGAACACTTACGCCTGAATGCTGACTGATTGTTCGCGCACTAACCCTTGTCCTCGATATGGGATCGAAGGCGTATCAGCAAATTTATAAGATATGTCTATCCCACCAGCATCAATATCCTATTTCCTAACATAGAAAGTGCAAAAAATTCTATAAGCATGAATACATTGTCCTCATGCCAATTGCCATCCTAACACCAATGCTATGACGTGCTACCACTAGCGATACAATCATGACTTCCTGACACTCAATCCTTGCCCTTGACATAGGGGAAAGAAGGCGATTCAAAGGAGATGCGACCTTAGCACTCCAAGAACCTGATCAAGGTCTAATTGTTCTTGAAACTGTGGCCCCGGAATAGTTTGAAAAGATATTCATCAACAGCTTAAGGTTTTGGCAGCCATCCCCTGGCAGAGACATGACGAGGCAAAATGGACCTGCAAAGAACCTGCAATGCCATTTTTGCTTTGAATTATATCCATTCCTTTAACAAGATTATTGTTTAACCATGACTCTTATATTTGCATGCTTTATGAGTTATTGATGTAACTAACTCAGAATGAATTTATATGTGGATGGTGTAGGTACCAAGAATTTGATACTGATCAGATTTCTAACACCTGCATATGGAGTTGTGGAGCGAAACTATAACGAGCCCGATTGAACTGCTCATTTGCAAAGCCGCACCTTCCATCTAAAGAAAGTTGTATAGCTCAAGGTGGATCCGGGATGATCATCCAATTCTTGGCTCACACATGGCAGACCACAAGACAATTGAATATAAATCATTGAATTGCAAAGTCGTAGTCCGACTCCAAATGGATGCGGTGTGACCGTCTATATGGCTCGATCCTATCCTCAACGCCACTGATTGCACGGATCTCGATAGGGGGACAGCAGTGCCTATTGATACCCTTACTTTTCAATCATTAGATTTGATTTTACATGCCTTTTGGGTTATTGACATGACTAACTCATGCGATATTAATGATTAAGGTACCCGGAGTTTGGTGCCAACCACTCCTCCCATAGATTGCTAGGAGGAACGCAAAGCCTTAGCAAACGTTTCCTAACTATTTGACTGATTGATGTTAATCCTCAGAGTTTGGATAGAAATATAAACCTAGTATGAGTGTGACCCGACCACTTGTCCAAAAAGCTCCATTCGCTAGAGTGAAGCATGGAGTATGGACTAGAACTGAGTTCGAGAATGACACTCGAAACGTCTGAGTCCCACTCCTTGAATTAGAGTGTAGAAGGAATGCCGGGGCAAGCAATATGACCGTTCGCTTGAACCACTCTAACTCTCCAGATGCGAGAGAGTATAAAGGACGAGAAACGACGTCCACTACTCTAACTCTCCAGATGTGAGAGAGAGTATAAAGGACGAGAAATGACGTCCACCACTCTAACTCTCCAGATGCGAGAGAGAGTATAAAGGACGAGAAGATAACGTCCACAAGGCATGAAGGTGCACCATGGTCGACCGCCTTGACAACACTCTATCCCGCTGAAGGATCGGGAGAGTATAAAAGCGCTAGAGACTTAGCGCCCCCAGAACTCCTGCCCCATTGAAGGATCGGTGAGCAGACCGAGAACCGAGCTCGAACTCTAACCTGCTGAAGGATCGGGAGAGTATAAAGGTGTAGACACTTAGTGCCACAAGAACTCTTACCTTGCTGAAGGATCGGGAGAGTATAAAGGCATGATGACACATGACACTCAAGGGCTTCTATCCTGTTACATGACTGAGAAAAAGAATGAAAGATGAGCCCGAATCCTCCATGTCCGTACATGGGGACAACACAGTTACGCTCCTAATCAATCCTCAACAAGCCCAGGCCAGGCACTAAGTTAATAATTGATTGGAAATAACCCTTGAGGACCGAATCAATCCTCATCAATCCTCAACACAGTTATGCTCCTAATCAATCCTCAACAAGCCTGAATCCTCCATGTCCGGACATGGGGACAACACAGTTATGCCGTTACCCCTGAACTAGGGGTATAACCATTGAAAATATTCATAAACGGCATAGCTTACGTGCTTGTATTTAACTTATGTTGTGATCTTTACAGGCCCCTTGAGGACCAGGAAACGGATGCAGAGAGAATGTCCATTTGCTAGTCCAAACTTACTTCCAGACTGGAAAGTTCAGATAAGGCTGGGCATATCCTATGCAGCAATTGGGGCCTGGATAGGAGACAAGACATTAGCATGGACCGAGTACCAACATATCGATTTTCACCCAACTCTGACTCATGATGCGAAGAGGGAGTATGAAATACATGGATTCAAAGTCTACTACTCAGAATAAACCCCCAAGGATGGGGGCATAGAATATGAGCCTTAGGCAGCATAGTTCAACTACTCGATGCCTATATTCAAAATTGAATGAAAAAAGCCTAATTGACAGCTACTGCTCATGTGGAACCAAGAAGCCCGAGGCCGATCCTGACCAATTTTAAAACTTCACAATGGGGGCACCAATGCTGAATTGGAAGGCCGAGCAACAATCATTAATTCGCTGGAAATGATAAAATCAAAGTTCAAGCAGTGACGAATTCGACCCAGTCAGATAACAACCATCATCTCAGGTTGGACACAAACCCATCAGCAGGCATGCAGCTTGCGGCTTCGATTCAGAACGTCGTGGATGGAAACATGGGCAATGGAACAGCTACCTGCAACATCCTAGATGAGAGTGCAAGAACCGCAACAAACTCAGGTCATGCATGACCAGCTTTAGATCCAACTCGAATAGACACTCGTGCGACATTTCACACTCAACTCCAAGAAAAAACACAACAATTCGAAGAACAGGAACCCGGTCGGGTCGAATAACTCGTACCATGATCCGGGTGCAATATCGACGCGGAAACAAGAAATCAGCAAAGACCCTATTTGTAATCTCAGACTCGATGCTAGGGGCACTAGTACCGATCTTGGCAATAGGCAGTAGCTCCTTGGTGGCAATCTGCTCGCCAGTTTGATTCGGCGTCTCTCGAGAGGCGGCACTTCTCAAGATAGTAGGGATAACGATAATAACAACCCTTTCACGTGGGACATTAGGATCATTTGTTACTCCCCCGGACTTAAGATTTTTCTGCAACGACATTTGCACAGTGGCTTTGATGAATTCAACCCTAAGGTGTACAAAGTTCTATGACAAGAAGATGTTAACGTCACGACGAAAAATCTCGATGCTTTTATGATAAAGGATGGAGCACCATCCGACTCCCGAACTGATAAGGATAAAGAAAAAACCCTGGAAATGAATGATGAGAATGTGCAGTTCCAAAGAGAATCTATATCACTTATCGGGCCCACGATCTTGTTTGTCAAGCTTAGTTGAACCGATCATGAGAATGGGACTCAACAAGACTGTAATGACCATTTCGGATTATGCTGAAGCATGAACGAAAGGGATCGACTTACTTCATAATGACATTCATTTTCTTGCATTTTGACAAACCTACTCAACTCCGTGACGAATCCGATGAAAGCAAATAAGTTCACTGGTGCCCGATGAGGCAATCTTCACTAACTGACTAAAGATAAGGAACGACATCAAAGCGAATGTGATTCGACCATTCGCGTGTACAACTCGAACTCTTGTTGATTCAAGAGAACAAATAACAGCTTTGGTCAACTGGAATTGCTAAACTTGCAACTCAGCTATGGCCTGACTCAACGACGGGAAGTATAAAAACTTCAAGATTAGATGCCTCATTGACTCAACTCAACCCCCATTGATGCTGGGGGCATAAGCCCTGACCTCGCTTGCCCTCTGATGGCACTAAGGGCACGAGCGTCGATTCATGGACTGAGCGTGAAGACGACCCTGGCTTGGAGTAAGATTCAAGACATGTACAATATGCCTCTGGGTATGACCCGATTCATCTTCCCCGACCAAGCAAACCAGCTTGCGGGTCAAATGTGAATTTAAAGACTCAAACTACACCGAATGGAAGGTGTAACAAATTCCTTCACTACCTTACGATAGTGACGATCATACGAGTACTAGTTCACATGATTTCAACTGCATCTTTTACTGACTTTCATGTTATTATTGAATTATGAAATGATCCAGAGTGATTGTGGATTCCTTAAAATACGGCCCGATACAACCGTGGATTCTTTATTTTTGTTGACATGATCCGAAGTGATCGTGGCTTTTGGGATCCTTATTGTTACAATTTGATACTATCGTGGAGCCCTATATTAATATCCCAGTGTCGGGATAGTTTAAAGCCGAATACAGATGACAGATTATCATGTTGATTTCAATGTGCTTTATCCCAACGGTTCAGATAACAGCCCAAAGCTCGAGGATTCTTGAACTACTCAATGATTTGGATGGCTACTTAATGCATTGACTCACATGTAAAAGAAAGTCTGACTCGACAACATGCTTGGCTTAAGTAGAATGACGACGGTGTTCGACAATGACCTGTGCATGTAGAATCATAATCGGGAGCCAACGATCTAATGTGATTTTTGATGAATGAATCAGACCTCTTGATTCGATAAGGCTTAAACCATTACTTGATCATCTCAAATACTTCTTCCATAAAACTTGGCCTGACTAGCTCCAATGGAAGCAATGCAACAGATGGATAAAGCTTTCTCAAGGATAAATGACATTTCAAAGAGATTCAGCTCAACACATTCAAAGCACATCTCATCTACGATAAGATGTACTTTGGGGGGCAAAATGTTAGCCTGCTTTGTGACCAGGATACCCAAAGCAAATATCATGTTAACATACTTTTTGGCAAATGCTATCACATACGGAATCTCTGGATAACATCACTCTCCGGCATTGGAAGCATCGTCAGAAGACATAGGGCAGTTTGGTCAAAATCACAACATTAGTATAAACAGGAACGAAACCCCTATTAAACGACCTCATTTGGATCTAAACACATTTGTAGCCCTTTGAATTAGCTTCAAGTAGAACTTTCGTTTACTCTAATCGGCCTTACAATTTGAAAGTTATGTCTGTTTCCGTAAACGCATAGAGAAATATGGAAAAACATGGATTTTGGCATTTTTAAGATCGGTTCGTGAGCACCCCCTGGGGGCGGTTCATGAGCACCCCCTGGGGGGTGGTTCGTGAGCACCCCCTGGGGGAGGTTCGTGACCACCCTCTGGGGTCGGTTCCTGACCATCCCCTGAGGACGGTTCGTGATCATGACCCGGCCTGACCATCACCAGCTCACCACCCCGGTTTATGAACCATGACCACAAACCGTGACCAGGACCCGCTACTACGCATGTAGATTTTGACCTATTCTCAAGGCAATGATCGCCCCTACTTTCCCGGATCGGGTGCCATGTGTCCTACCACGACCTGATCACCATATGGGCTCTCCTACATCTATAAATACACCTCCTGAGGGCATTTTCAGGGGACTTTTGGGCATCTCGACATCCATGGCTGCCATAGCTAACACTTCCCCATGAATAACGACCATCTTCCTCAATAAAATCAATGAATTCAGAGAGAATTATTCATCGAATTCAAATGATTGAGAGACAATCTTTATTGTAATTGTAATCTGTGAATGAAATGAGAAAATATGAAGTGGACGTAGGCTCGTTAACGCCGAACCACTATAAAAATATTGTTGACTTTCGTTTTCCTATATTTTCCGGTTATTTCTTCATATCCTATGCTCTAAATACGACAGTTTGGGTGTTAGGACCATTTTTTGGTCTAACACCAATAGATTCGAATGTTTCTTGTTTTGAAGAAATTTGACTTATATTGGATCATGTACAACCATTTGAAGTTCAAAAGGTATATTACGAACTACAGCACCATTGATGTTGTTTCATAATTAAATTATAAACTATACGTTCAAACGTCATTTAATAAACAAATACATTAATATAATTCGACATAAACTTAAATAAATCCTTTTATATTACCAAAAAATACAATATTGCAAATCCAAGTAATTCTGACTATTTCAGAATTAATTTATTATTTATATTAATAAAGTATTCAAATATATTAAATTCAAGCTACTTAAATTCCAAAACAACTTTTAAAAAATCATTCTTAAATATTCAGTTAGACGATAAAAAATCTGGGCCGTTACACTTTATTTCTGTTTCATTGTTGCTCACTTGTTGTCCATTGATGCTTGAATTCACTTGAGAATTATGATAAGAAATGATACTACATTTTGATCTTTATCTTGGTCATGTTTCTTGCAATGTTATCCATTCTTCTATCCTTGATTGTTGTCTGAACTATATATAAATGTTGACGTCTAAAATTGTCGTCAACACCAGAGAGTTCCAAAAATTTGGAACTTTTTGTCCAGAGCGGAGAATTATAAGAAATGCAGTAATAATGTGTAACACCCCGTATTTTCTATGAATATTAAAATTAACAAATCTAAGAACACTTAATTTTTAAAAGAAGAATTAAGGGAAATGGGTTACGCCATTGCGTTCATCTTGGAATTCTGCTTGAGATAGAGTCTGAGTTTGCGTGAATCGGACTTCGTATGAAGAAGTTATGGAGTTCAGAAGATTTCAAGAATGAACAGAAAATAATAATTAAATAATAAATCCAGTTAAAATTCAAAATTCGGACAGAACAGGCCGAGCGGGAAAATTCCCGCTCAGGGTGACGACCACCCCTCCAAGAGGAGTCGACATAGGTGTCGACCCCTCTATAGGGGAGTCGACATAGGTGTCGACCCCTCATGTAAGGAGTCGACCCCTTTGAGATCTACTTCCTGTGACAAATTTCTATAGTGTTGAGCTGATGTGGCCTTCTCTGATTGGCTAATGGCTAATTTCTGAGGTATTAGGGCTTATGTGTCGTGCTTTGGTTGGCTGGATGACGCGTCTCTTTAGTTTGATGGCTCTGATTTCTCCTAGACTAATCTAAAGGCTAGAATTAAACCTAGACATCTATATAAGCAATCCAAACCTCAACCGTAGACCACATAATGAAGCCGTCATGCTGTCCATGCCTAAGTTTGCCTAGCATCCATCTTCTCCAAATTAGAAATCAAGTTAGAAAGCTCCAAACAAAATCCAAACTAGAGAATCAAACGTCTACATCAAAGGATAGCTTTTCAAATTCAGAAATCAGATCCCAGAATACAAGATCCGTCCTTTTTCTGTAAGTTTAGTTATTATTTAGATTTAAACATCTAATAGAAATCATGACTGTAATAATCGGATCTAGAACGATGCCTAATTCTGATTCGTTCCTATCCTTTTGTCAAATCTAAATTGCTTATGCCTATGTGACTATTGTGATTGATGTAATGACACCTATCATGCCTATGAGACTATTGGACTGACATAATAGAACCTATCATGCCTATGAGACTGTTGTGACTGAAACAATAAAACCTATCAGGCCCATGAGATTGTTGGACTGACATAATAGAACCTATCATGCGTATGAGACTGTTGGATTGACATAATGGATCCTATAATGCCTATGAGGCTATTGTGATTTATATGATGGAACCCATCATGTTGTACATCCTATGCCTATGAGACTATTTTGATTTATATAATGGGGATTATCATGTTGTACATGAAAATTAGTGATTCTCTTAAGTCAAATTCTATCTAATCTTTATACGTATGGTGTAAATTGCTTAGCTTATCTACACATATTGTTAATGTACAACATTGAAACATGATTCTTTAATTTGGTACATCTTCACATGCCTATTTTTCCTTATGTAAATTCCTATGCTCCTTTTCTATTTTCCTTTTTTACTTACTTTCGTGAATACTATGTTCATTCGGAACTTAGATTGAATCTCGTTGTACATGCGATTATAATGCGGGGAAAATTTGGTATAATTTAATTGAGTAAATTTTGGGCATAGCATGGGAATGTGGCATAAACTTGTATTGGCTAGACTTGTGGAAAATTTGACACATAGATTTGGACACATATGATATGTAAATTGGCTAAAGATGAACATGCCTAACCCGAGGTTAGATTAAGTTGCGGTGTAACACTTCCCGGAACTGCCTGGCACATCCAGCGACCGCAACAATATAGATCTAATGTGAGAGGTTAGTGCATTTAAGCCCAAAAACCCGAGGTTAGATTGAGTTGCGGTGTAAGGCTGCCCGGAATCGCCCGGCACATCCAGCGACCACAACAATATAGATCTAATGTGAGAGGTTGGTGCTTTAATGAATAAATTAAAGCTAAGAAACAAATAGGCTAAGAATGTTAGGGTTAAGTTAATCAAAGCAACACTTAACCAATATAACATGATGTGTGATAGGGTTAAGTAACACAAGAGAGCAACACTTATCATTATAACATGATGTGTGATAGGGTTAAGAAACACAAGAGGGCAACACTTAACCAATGTAACATGACCAGTGGTAGGGTTAAGTTAACACTTAACCAATGAACGAGTGGGGTCAAGTTAATGGGAAACACTTAACCAATATAATATGATGAATGAACAAGGTTAAGTTAATAGAAAACACTTAACCAATTACAACATGATGAATGAGAAGGGTTAATTTAATAAGAAACACTTAACCAACATGACATGACGTGTGGATGGGTTAAGTTAACATGAGTGGATGGATAACACTTAGCCAATTTGGGGGGTATACGAATAGACCCTAGGAAACCCTAGTAACAGGGACCTATTTCAGTAGTAACCCGCATGGATGTATCACGGTACCCTGAGCTTGGCAGGGTGGAGCACGATTACTGGGCTGATTATAAGCAGTCAAAATAGTGGCAGGGGGTGCAGCAGTGTAGTTCCGACGGAGTATGGACGTGCACGTGCTCCGGAGTGGAAAAGCATGCACTGGGAATCAGTAGTATACACCGTGCATCTAGAATTTGTGTTGGGTTGCTATCATAGGGATTAATACACCTTATGGTGGGACTAGCACAGGGTATCTACACGCAAGAGAGGGCTAATTGACATAGACACAAGGAAAGTTAATACAAGTAGGGAGCCAATCGATAGGATAGTAAGGGTACAACTAACATCTTCATGGCAATTAGGCTGTTTTAGGTAAGGTCCTCATACTAGATGTACACCTGAAGGCTACCACAATTGCGGGGTTGGGTTCACCTTATTTTATAACACAGGATACTAGTTGGGACACTAGTAGGGGATACAGATTCTTTTTCACAGGATACTAGTTGGGACACTAGTAGGAAATATGAATCGTTCTATAAAAGACACTAGTTAGGATGTTAGTTGGGTGGTGTAGAGAAAATGGGAAATCAGAGAAAGAACCAAAGCGCATTCAGTGTATCTTACCTTGGCATATCTAACGATCATCATTTGTTGTCTAGCTATGCTTATTATCATGGTTATGTATGGTATTCATTTTATTCATGTCATGATCCTTTCACCTGTTTACATGCTGAATAATCACTGGACTTACCAGACTTATTTCTGACCCGTTTTCTTTCGCCTTCTTTTCTTCCGTTCCCCCCTCCCTCCTAGGTTCACTGGGAGGGAATATCACCACTTAGCTCAGTTTTCTTTCCAAGCTCGAAGATAGTCGATGTATTGCTTTGAACTCTCTTTTTCACTGCTATGGCTGGCTCATACTTTATTGGGGAATATCATTGTCATTATATGTTTTTTTATTTTGTTAAACAAGACAGATGCTTTGTTGTAATAGGTAAGGGTGTTTTGGTGTTGGAAAACTATCTTTGTACAAGCTGTTTTACCAAGCTGTTGTTTTATCAATGAAGTAAAGTTTTATTTATTTTCCGTTGTTTAAAATTTTATCTGATTTGTAATTTATCTGTTCTATACACTTATGACGCTCCACTGAAGTTAATGCATTCCCTTTGTGAGTGACCTTAACGGAGGCGGGCAGAGCTGAAGGTTACCAGAATAGATAAAGGATTTTGAAACCCGCTTTCCAAAGCATTTTTATAAAGAAGTATTTTCAAAAACATGTTTTAAAGAAGCGTTTTTCAAGAGAAAAGTATTGTTTTTAAAAGGCATATTCCCCAAAGCCATAAGCATTATCTTTCAATTCTCTATTTGAATCTCTTCTTCCTTTCTTTCCGCCATAGTTTCGAAGGCATACGACACATGTCGAGGGCGAAGTAGTGCCCAACCTCCATCTGTAGCCGCAGTAGTTTCACCTGCGGCTAATCTTCTTTCAAGCTTTGTAGGTTGTCGTGCGATGGAGGTAGTTTCAAGGAACTTGTCAACAAGCTACACAAGGATAGTAAGGATGAGAATAAGAGAGTTTGGGCTAAGGAGCACAAGCCCAAGGATAGGAAGCTTGTTGATATGGCTTGATCCACGCAGAAGGAGAAAGGTGAAAAGAAAGAGGCCAAAGTGGAGGAATCACAAACAAGGGATTAGAATATAAGAAGGGTGGAAGAAATAATAGATCCCGCAACAAGAGGAAGTGTATTTTCTATGGTATAGTGGGTCATTTAATTGTAGGAAGAAGAAGACAGGTGGTTGTTTTCAGTATAGTGAAGTAGGGCATCTTATCAAGGATTGTCAAAGGACAAGGACAAGGGAAAAGGACATAATCTTCTAGCGGGCAATTGCATGCTCTCACTGCTAGTGTACCTAAGAGAGGTAGGAACGTTTCTATTGAAAGTTTAGTTTTTCTTTTCAATCATCTTGTTAGAACTTTGTTTGATTTTGGCGCTTCACCTTCTTTTCTATCTGCTTCCATAGTTGAGTCTCTGCACCTTGTTACTTGTATAGTAGAAGATTCCATTATTGTCTCAAATCCAATTGGTGGTTCGGCTCATTTATCTATGATTTTTTTGGATTTGGGAATATCTATACTAAGCGTTGAGTTTAGATGTAATGCTTACGTTTTTGGTTTCATGCGCTATGGGTTGATTCTAGGGATGGATTGGTTATCCAGTAATGGTGCCATTCTCAATTGTGAAAGGAGGGTAGTTAGACTTTTGGCTCGTCTTGGTAATACCCTCGAAATCTCGTGTAACCCTAAGGGTTCTGTCATGCTTAGTTACCTAGGATCTCTTGATACATCCGTTGATAATTTGTAATCTGTTTAAGTAGTCCATGAGTATCCCGATGTCTTTGATGAAGTGAAGGGTTTACGCCCAAAACGAGAAATAGATTTCTGCATATACTTGGTTGATAATGCTAACCCAGTTGCATTACCCGTACAACACATGGCTCCTAGAGAGAGGAAGGAGCTCAGCAAGAAAGTTAAAGAGTTGCTTGAGAATGGGTTTATTTGGTGAAGTATTTTTGAATGGGGTGCTCCAGTAGTGTTCGCTACTATGGCAGATGGCCCACTTCGCTTATGCTTGGATTATAGAGAATTAAACAAGCAGACTAAGAAAAATAGGCACCCACTTCCAAGAATAGATGATTTGTTTGACCAGCTTGTAGGTGCGTCTGTTTTCTCCCAACTAGATCTGGCTATAGGGTTTCATCAGCGAAGAGAAGCTGAGGACAGTATAGACAAGACTGCTTTTAGGACCCTTGACGCTTTCTTTGAGTAGCCCGTCATGCCTTTCGGTTTGACAAATGCACCCGCTTATTTTGTTGACTTGATGAGTAGGGTGTTTAGGGAGTTCCTTAATAAGTTTGTAGTAGTCTTCATGGGCGATATCTTGATTTTCTCAAAGAACGAGGAAGAACAAGCTTTGCATTTAAGATAAGTCATGGATACACTTCGAGCACATCAATTAAGGCGAAGTTCTCCAAAATGTCATTTTTGGAGAGAAGAAGTAAGGTTTCTAGGACATGTAGTATCCAAAGAAGGGATAGTAGTAGATCCCGCAAAAGTAGTTACGGTGCAAGACTGAAAGGTCCCAAGGAATGCAATAGAAGTAAGAAGCTTTCTTGGACTAGCGGGTAAATATAGGAAGTTCATTAAGAACTTTGCGAAAGTATTAGCCACACTTGCTGGATTAACGAAGAAGAATCTAACCTTTGCTCAGGATATTGATTGTGACATTGCTTTCCAACGATCGAAGAGGGCTCTTACAACGACCCTAGTTTTGACTTTTACCTTACGGTAGTAAAAGGTTTACGGTATACACGGATGCATGCGGCACGGGACTAGGCGCCATTTTGATGTGAAAAGGAAGGGTAAGGTCGTAGCGGATGCCTTAAGAAGAAAAAGGTTGACTTCAAGTCCTCTTTATGTGAAAAGGAAAAGTTCAGAATACACATCAACCTTTGATTTTAAAACCTTTGGTTAAGTTAGTAGTTGGCATCGCTAGGAGTAAGACCTACGCTTTTGGATCAAATTGGGACTTTACAAAGAAAACACTCTCAAATAGTTGACGCAATGGATAAGTTAAGTAGAGAAGAGGCCTCTAATCACCTTAATAACTACACTTGGTAACATGGTTAGCATTTGTTTATTTTCAAGAGATAGTTCTTCCACATGGAATACCCTCTAGTGAATTTTGAAGACCCTTTGAGGAAATGTTAGCATGACACAGCAGAAGTTGTAGTCCCAAGCATACTAGAAGAAATAGAAGTGGAATGAGAAGCAACAGTGAGAAGAGTTCCAACTCGTATCTTAGGTATAGAAGTTAAAAGGCCACGCAGTCGTGAGGTCAAGCTAGTTAAAGTACAATGGAGTGATGCCGAGGAAGACGCGACTTGGGAGACTGAGGACAAGATACGCGCAGCCTACCCTTATCCTTTTGAGGGTACATTCTTGATCTCTTTTTTCATAAGTTTATGCATGCTTGTATATCTCCTCGGTCCTATTCTTGATCCTTAGGTAGAAACCAATGGATGCAAACATGTATTTGAAACATCTTATAATTGATGGTTGCAAGTGGTTGCTAGTGGTTGCTCATGGATGCATATACACACACACTAGGTACTAGATCGGCTCAGTCACTTTAATATTGCAAATGCATATATGAATTTATATATGGATTGAAACTTGATGTCTTATCATGTGGACGTTGCATTTGTATGAATGATTGTGCACTCATGTAGAAGTTACAAAATACAATTAGGAATAATTGCATACATGATGGACTCATAGCACTGACATGATTCGCATCAAGGAGGTCAACTCAATCAGTAGCCCGCCTGATTTTACATTAGATAAGGACATATACACACACTATGCATATGATCATGAAAGCATTAGAAGTCTTTTAAGGACAATGGATGCCTGTGACTGATGGTTGAGTAGATGGATGTCAGATGTTAGGATACATTCTTCTTAACTTAGAGATTTCGGGGACGAAATCCTTTAAGGATGGGAGAACGTAACACCCCGTATTTCCTGTGAATATTAAAATTAACAAATCTAAGAACACTTAATTTTTAAAAGAAGAATTAAGGGAAACAGGTTACGCCATTGCGTTCCTCTCGGAATTCTACTTGAGATAGAGTCCGAGTTTGCGTGAACCGGACTCCGTTTGAAGAAGTTATGGAGTTCAAAAGATTTCAAGAATAAACAGAAAATAATAATTAAATAATAAATCCAGTTCAAAATTCAAAATTCGGACAGAACAGGCTGAGCGGGAAAATTCCCGCTCAGGGTGTCGACCCCCCAGGGGGGAGTCGACATAGGTGTCGACCCCCTATAGGGGAGTCGACATAGGTATCGACCCCCCCGTAGGGAGTCAACCCCTTTGAGATCTGCTTCCTGTGACGAATTTCTATAGGCCTGAGCTGATGTGGCCTTCTCTGATTGGCCAATGGCAAATTTCTGAGGTATTAGGGCTTATGTGTCGTGCTATGGTTGGCTGGATGACGCATCTCTTTAGTTTGATGGCTCTGATTTCTCCTAGACTAATATAAAGGCTAGAATTAAACCTAGACTTCTATATAAGCACCCCAAACCTCAACCGTAGACCACACAATGAAGCCATCATGTTGTCCATGCCTAAGTTAGCTTAGCCTCCATCTTCTCCAAATTAGAAATCAAGTTAGAAAGCTCCAAACAAAATCCAAACTAGAGAATAAAACGTCTACATCAAAGGATAGCTTTTCAAATTCAGAAATTAGATCCCAGAATACAATATCCGTCCTTTTTCTGTAAATTTAGTTATTATTTATATTTAAACATCTAATAGAAATCATGACTGTAATAATCGGATCTAGAACGATGCCTAATTCTGATTCGTGCCTATCCTTTTGTCAAATCTAAATTACTTATGCCTATGTGACTATTGTGATTGATGTAATGACACCTATCATGCCTATGAGACTATTGGACTGACATAATAGAACCTATCATGCCTATGAGACTGTTGTGACTGACACAATAAAACCTATCATGCATATGAGACTGTTGGACTGACATAATTAAACTTACCATGCCTATGAGACTGTTGGATTGACATAATGGAACCTATCATGCCTATGAGGCTGTTGTGATTTATATGATGGAACCTATCATGCTATACATCCTATCCCTACGAGACTGTTTTGATTTACATAATGGGGCTTATCATGTTGCACATGAAAATTAGTGATTCTCTTAAGTCAAATTCTATCTAATATTTATACCTATGGTGTAAATTGCTTAGCTTGTCTACACATATAGTTAATGTACAACATTGAAACATGATTCTTGAATTTGGTACATCTTCACATGCCTATTTTTCCTTATGTAAATTCCTATGCTCCTCCTCTATTTTTCCCTTTTTACTTGCTTTTGTGAATACTAAGTTCATTCGGAACTTAGATTGAACCTCGTTGTATGTGCGATTATAACGTGGGGAAAATTGGGTATAATTTAACTGAGTAAATTTTGGGCATAGCATGGAAATGTGGCATAAACTTGTATTGGCTAGACTTGTGGAAAATTTGACACATAGATTTGGACACATATGACAAATATGTAAATTGGCTAAAAATGAACATGCCTAACCTGAGGATAGATTGAGTTGCGGTATAAGACTGCCCGGAACCGGCCGGCACATCCAGCGACCGCAACAATATAGATCTAATGTGAGAGGTTAGCACATTTAAGCCCAAAAACCCGAGGTTAGATTGAGTTGCAGTCTAAGGCTGCCCGGAACCGCCCGGCACATCTAGTGACCGCAACAATATAGATATAATGTGAGAGGTTGGTGCTTTAATGAATAAATTAATGCTAAGAAACAGACAGGCTAAGAATGGTAGGGTTAAGTTAACCAAAGCAACACTTAACCAATATAACATGATGTGTGATAGGGTTAAGTAACACAAGAGAGAAACACTTAACCAATATAACATGATGTG
Organism: Allium sativum; assembly: GCA_030737875.1. Taxonomy (NCBI): domain Eukaryota; kingdom Viridiplantae; phylum Streptophyta; class Magnoliopsida; order Asparagales; family Amaryllidaceae; genus Allium; species Allium sativum. The sequence goes on along the minus strand of CM060913.1, from coordinate 531,674,072 downwards.
TGATAGGGTTAAGTAACACAAGAGAGCAACACTTAACCAATATAACATGATGTCTGATAGGGTTAGGTAACACAAGAGGGCAAGACTTTACCAATGTAACATGACCAGTGGTAGGGTTAAGTTAACACTTAACCAATGAACGAGTGGGGTTAAGTTAATGGGAAACACATAACCAATATAATATGATGAATGAACATGGTTAAGTTAATAGAAAACACTTAACCAATTACAATATGATGAATGAGAAGGGTTAAGTTAATAAGAAATACTTAACCAACATGATATGACGTGTGGATAGGTTAAGTTAACCTGAATGGATGGATAACACTTAGCCAATTCGGGGGGTATACGAATAGACCCTAGAAAACCCTAGTAACGGGGACCCATTTCAGCAGTAACCCACATGGATGTATCACGGTACCCTGAGCTAGGCAGGGTGGGGGCACGATTACTGGGCTGATTATAAGCGGTCAAAATAGTGGCAAGGGGTGCAGTAGTGTAGTTCTGATGGAGTATGGGCGTGCACATACTCTAGAGTGGAAAAGCAGGCACTGGGCATCAGTATTATACACTGTGCATCAGTAGTATACACTGTGCATCTAGAATTTGTGTTGGGTTTCTATCATAGGGATTGATACACCTTATGGTGGGACAAGGACAGGGTATCTACATGCAAGAGAGGGCTGATTGACACAGACACGACGAAAGTTAATACAAGTAGGGAGCCGATCGATTGGGTAGTAAGGGTACATCTAACATCTTCATGGCAATTAGGCTGATTGAGGTAAGATGATCATACTAGATGTACACCTGAAGGCTACCACAATTGCGGGGTTGGGATCACCTTATTTTATAACACAAGATACTAGTTGGGATACTAGTAGGGGATACGGATCCTTTTTCACAGGATACTAGTTGGGACACTAGTAGGGAATATGAATCGTTCAATAAAAGACACTAGTTAGGATGCTAGTTGGATGGTGTAGAGAAAATGGGAAATCAGAGAAAGAAACGAAGCGCATTCAGTGTATCTTACCTTGGCATATCTAACGATCATCACTTGTTGTCTTGCTATTCTTATTATCATGGTTATGTCTGGTATTCATTTTATTCATGTCATGATCATTTTACCTGTTTACATGCTGAATAATCACCGGACTTACCAGACTTATGTCTAAACCATTTTCTTTCGCCTTCCTTTCTTCCGTCCCCCCCCCTCCCCCCCATTTCACAGGGAGGGAATATCACCACTTAGCTCAGTTTTCTTTCCAAGCTCGAAGATAGTCGATGTATTGCTTTGGACTCTCTTTTCCACTGCTATGGCTGGCTCATACTTTATTGGGGAATATCATTGTCAATATAGGCTTCTTTATTTTGTTAAACAAGACAGATGCTTTGTTGTAATGGGTAAGGGTGTTTTGGTGTTGGAAAAACATCTTTGTACAATTTGTTTTACCAAGCTGCTGTTTTATCAATGAAATCAAGTTTTATTTATTTTCCGCTATTTGAAATTTTGTCTGTTTTGTAATTTATTTGTTCCATACACTTATGATGCTCCACTGAAGTTAATGCATTCCCTTTGTGAGTCACCTTAACGGAGGTGGGGTATTACATAATGTACGGAAAAGTAAAGGACACAGTTATTTATAGTGGTTCGGCCCATCGGTGCCTATGTCCACTTTGAAGGCTGTACTGATTTTATTCCATTACAACAAAGTACAACAAGGCTATACAAAGTACAACTAGGCTATACAAAGTACAACATGGCTATTACAAGAAGCTATAATGATTAACAATATCCTTCTCGTAATTGTGATTGATCTTCCTTGCTTGGTGAGAGTAGTTGAGGAGTGATCGATGTTGTAGCGTAGCCGAGGGAGGCGGAGTCAAGGCCGAGTGAGGCGGAGTCGAGGCCGAGTGAGTTGAGGTGGAGTCATGGTTGAGTGCGATGGGGCCGACTGAGCCGGAGTCGAGGTCGAGTGAGGTGAGGTCGAGGCCGAGGGCATCGAGGCAGAGTCGAGGCCGAATGAGGCAAGGCCGACTGAGATAGAGTCACGGTCGAGGGAATCGAAGCGGAGTCAAGGCCGAATGCGGCAAGGTCGAGTGAGGCGAGGCCGAGCGAGGCAGAGTCGAGGTCGAGTGAGGCGAGGCCGAGCGAGGTAGAGTCGAGGCCGAGTGAGGCAAGGCCGAGTGAGGTGGAGTCGAGGCCGAGGGTGTCGAGGCCGAGGGTTTCGAGGTGGGGCAAGGCAGAGTCGAGCCTCGAGGTCCGCGGGAGGCGGAGTCGAGGCCGAGTGAGGTGGAGTCAAGGCCGAGGGTGTCGAGGCGGGGTGAGGCGGAGTCGAGCCTCGAGGTCCGCAGGAGGAGGAGTCGAGGCTCGGTGTCCGAACGACGCGGAGTCGAGGCCGAAGGGGTCCGGGAGGTTGTCGGAGTCGGATGGGTCCGAGAGGTGGTGGAGGTAAACCGTAAGTACCCCGAAGGGGGTAAGTATCCCGGAAGGAGTCCGAAGTCATCTTCTTCCCAAATGGTCTGGCTGCCACTAATGGAGCTCTCAGGCTCTCTAGCCAAGCCCCCTTGAAATGAATGAGGTAAGGGGTATTTATAGGAAGAGGTTAGGTGAGAGTAGGTAGAAAGCACTAAGGGATAAAAAGGAGTGGGAAAAGGGATAAAAAGGAGTGGGGTTTGTGCCATGGAGTGATCAACCAAAAATAGGTGATCGGTGTGTGCCGATCAGCAATTTTTAGGTGATCAACATGGCCGGGAGCTTGCCGGGGAAAGATTTGGTTATGTCACACCCCAAGATATATCCCTGCAGAAAATCTCGAACCCCGATCGCATTGAAGCCCAGGAACTCGAACCCGTGGGGTTCGAACTTCAAACCTCGCGTGGGTTCGAACTTTGAACCCATGCGGTTCAAACCTCGAACCCCGCGTGGGTTCAAACTTTGAACCCGTGGGTTTCGAACTACGAACCCGTGAGGTTCGAACTTCGAACCCCGCGTGGGTTCGAACTCCGAACCCCATGGGGTTCGAACTTCGAACCCGGCATGGGTTCGAACTTCGAACCCCGTAGGGTTTGAATTTCGTACCTTGAGGGGGTACGAAATTCATACCCCTAGGGGTATCAGGGGTGTATGAAAATGAGGACAATGGGCATCACGGCTAAGGCCTTTGCCCTTACGGGGTTCGAGGTGATGGATTGGCGATGTTTTGGAGGAGCAGTGAGGTCCTTGCTAGCGCGATCCCTTCTCGACCTATTTCCTTTGCTTTATGGCGACACTCCCATCTTTTACCACACGCGATACATTGGGTTGAGCGTGTATTGTGTACTTTTGGTAACCGTACCAAAAGGCCGGTTAACATTTGCCCCCCAAAGTACGTCTTGTCTTGACATGATGTGCTTTGGAATGATAGTTGGGTTGAAATTTTATCCTGTAAGTTATAGGAATAAACATGTTAGTAAGCGGGCTCGCTTGCCGTGGGATCATGAGCGAGCCATTGTTGGTTTGGTGTGCATATTTGAACCCTTAAGGCTTATGGGCGCACATTTGAATCGAGTCGGTCTATTCGGTTGAGATTCCCAAAGCGTGTACGCATGGTCATTGCCATGGCTTAGGTGCATTATTGCCCTAAGTGGTTGCTGAAACGTCATTGGAATGGAGATTCGAGGTTAAATGAATATGATCGTAGCTTGGCGTACGATCCCGGAACATTTGCTTGGGGTATGTCGATCCCCTGATTGTAGTTGCTTCCTTCCTTCTCTTCTCCGGATAGAAAATCATCGTAAGGCCTGGAGGACGCCAAAATACTTCTTTTGTATTTTGGATGTTCGAGGTGTTGTTAGGTTTTCGGGAGAAGGGAAGAGATATATGGAAAGTAAGAGGGCTTTCGAATTTGGTATTCAAGAACGTAGAGTGGTGGACCTTGGGAAACATGATTAGGAATTTGAATAAAGGTTGCCAAGCATGTGTGAATACGGGATTGGGCTTTGTGTCCCAAATGCTTACTAAATCTTTCACGCTTTTCAGGAATTCGAATCTTGGTTGAGAAGATGACAACTGAGCCGGCGCGCGGGAGCACGAGATATAACTTAGCACTCCCATGACTTTGTCGAGCCTTGTCTTCGATCTTAAGTTTGTAAACTTGATTCTTGTCATGGCGCCATATGAGCGGGCAGTGATTAGTGATTTTTGGTCTTGCAACGCGGTCCTCAAGGAATGGACCTGCTTGGATTGTCATCTTGAATGCTTATGTAAGACATCGACACGTAGTCAAGCTGTTATTCTTGGTATCTAATCAATAACCTAACCACGATGCGGCCGCATCTTGACTTCGGAGTTGCACTGGCGGTTGGTGATGGTCATGGCGTTAGTTGTCGAAGCTAAAGGCTGCCACCACGTTCCAAAGTGTCAGCTTTTTGTGGAGTTCGGGTACTGATGGAAGTCAAAAAGCCTCCATGGCCTGAACTTTGGCTCTGAATTTCTTTCGTTGCGAGGTGAAGGTGCTCTAAATATGGTAGCTCTGTAGGATGCTGTGAAGATGATGCCAGTACAGAGACTTAAGGGGATCTGATCGGGTCTTGAGATTGCCAGGCCGGTGCGACAATCCGTAGAGGGTTGCCCGAGGCTCGGGTACCTGCTAGATTCTGCTCGACGTCAGAGACGAGCTAGCAAGCTCAGATCGTTGCTCAATGTTTCATGTCTGGTCGGTAATTGGGGTTGAACGTAACACAAAGGATAGCGATTGACTCTGGAAATGAACTTATTCGGAATGATTGCTCGGATACGCACGCAAGATGCGGGCATCTGGTCGAGTCGTTAGTCTCCAACCCAATTATGTCGGGATCATTATCCAATTTGAAAAATGGTGCTGACGTTTTACTGGTAACTACTGCCCTAGTTATCCAAACTAGGTGTCGTCAGTGCATTCCGATGCTCTTGTAGGTATGCATCGAGGGGTGTGAGTTAGCTTCATGTTGCGTTTAAGTATGAGTTTGCTGGCAAGGATCTGAGACTTTGCGAACCCAATGAACCGGTCATGGAAACCCGAGAACTTGCACTTAAATATGGATTTTTTATTTTGCGTATTGAGAATTTATCTAAGTTCTCCAGTTCCTCGGGGAACCGGTGGTTATATTGCTCCCTCTGTCCTTTGGTGCGGGCTTCTACGCCTGGTCTGCCTAGTATTGCCGGGAGGTTATAAGTTTCCGAAACCCGAGGCTTTGGGTCTGGGTCCTCCTCGTAGAGAGGTGTATGTTCCTCTTTAGAATGGTTGCCTCAATGGCTGTGGCGATGGAAATGCCAGCGCGGAAGCTGGTGGAGATCCTCCTCAGGTCCTGCGATGAGTAAGCTGGTGCGGAGATAGGCGGGAACTACCCCCAGGCTCAAGTACTTGCTAATCGAAGAGGATGTGAGCGATGAACCCTCAGAGGTCAAATAGTTTCTTCTTTTGTTGGGAAGCCCCCTAGAGTGGAGGCGATGCAAGGCTTTGCCCCCATGCTTCCTCAAGTGTCCGAGTCTCGGTTCCAGCTGAGTTACTGCGGGGGCAATCTGGAGTAATAGGAGAACCCGTGGCTTCGGGATCCCATATTCGTATGAGCCTCTTTGGAGGAGGAGAAGTTGTTGGTTGACCAAAGTGCTCATACGACGGGCGTAGCTGATGTAAGCATACAAGCAATGCAAGTTGAGGTGGAGGATCAGGAAGCCCGGCTGGTGGCCAAGCCGGAGGAGCCGGAGGGGAAGACGGACAAGATGAGGCTGCCATACAAGATGAATGGGCGAAGGCTAGTCGGGATGCCCAGGAGAAATCTGTCGCTGTGGTGGCGAAAAGATAGGCCGATGCTGAGGCGGAGAAGGAGAGGGCCTTTGAGTAGGCTAGGAAAAAGGAGATTCGTCGATGATGCCCACAAGAAGAGGGCGAGGGGACCCTAAGCGAACTTAAAGCGGATGCAGTTATGTGATTACAGGACAGGGAGCCAGCTGATCCGAAAACCGCCTAGGATGCCGAGAAGAAAGCAGAGCTAGGCGCCAGGAAGGCTTGGGGAGAACCCAGGCTGCATTGGTCCTTGCTTCTTACATCGTACCTAAGCCGTTACCATGTATTGCTCTCGGGGAGGTTATGATAATTACAAGCGGCAAGGATGATGGCGGATGGCGTGTATCGATGCTTCATGAATCTGTTACTCCTGTATTGAGTAGAGGAGGAGGAAACAGTTCTGGAAGGAAAGGGCCCATTGCTGGTGGTGACCTGCCTGTGTCGAACCTGCATAGAAAAAAAGGAAAAGAGAAGGAAAGGATGGGCAGCATCAGTAATTATTAAAGGAATTAAAGATACTTTGGGTTAGGTAAACCAATAGTTTGTGCGAGTGTGACCCTCGCTTTTGGTCCCTAAAGGTATGGTGTTCTTTTCATGTACACCTTATCATCAAAGAGAAGAGATGTTAGACATGTAGTTTGTCTTAACGTGTGTGTGTGTTGAAATGAAATATGAATTAGTAAAGATCACCTTTTGTGTTAAATGTTTGGATGTTCTTCCTATGTTTTCAGGTGTCCCATACTTGCATAGGCATACTTATCGTTACACTTAACCAAAAAGCGATTGTGTGTTCCGTGCCCTGGGTTGATCATTCCAGGTGGTGATAGTGTACCGCACTCTGGGTTGTTGTTCTAGAGGGGTGTGATAGAGTACCGCGCTCTAGGTTGTTGTTCCAGTGGGGTGAGACAGTGCGCATGCTTCTAGTAGGTTTCCCTCAGCTCAGGAAACCCGTAGTTTGCGAAGGCAGGCTTGAGCGCCTGCTGTTTTTTCTTGTGTTGCCCGGGGTTAATCCCAAGAGTAGAGAAGGCACATGACATCGCGTTGTGCGGTCCGTCCGGTGTAGGCTCTCCCGTCGTTCAATGGGTTGAGGCAATCCTGTAGGCATCGTCGTTCGCCAGGAAAGAGAAGCCCGGATCATCAGCCCGTAGGGTCCGATCGTGGCCATGGGCTACCCCTTAGCCTTGAGAGCTTCGGGGAAGAGACGATTTAAGGTCGGTCTCGGTGCTGCGCCAAGATTCGACCAACACCCGTTGTTCAGGGGGAGTTTCTATCGCCCCGTCTGGCTGTTGGGTGGTTGAACGATTTATCCTCGGCCTCGGCACTAGGCCGAGGTTCGAGTTTGAGGTTATTTATACTCGATCGCGCCGTGGGCCGGCGACTCGAGTAGCGTGGCCGGCTCCCGTGTTCGGGATGCCGGTTGTAGCCAATGTTGTTTGGCCTCGATGTCGGATCAAGGTTCGGACAGCGGCACCGGCTCCCGTACTCGAAGCGCCGATGTGGCGATCGGAAGTTTGAACGCAAGCTGGTCTTTAGGATTAATCAAACACGTCATGCACGGAGAAAACATGGAAGGGAGACAGGAAACTGAACATCGCTCCTACGGATATCTCTGGTAGTAGTAGCCTTTGCAATGCCTCGAATTGAATGAAAGAAAAACATCGTTGGAAGGCCTGAATTGATTGTACACTAAGTTATGTAGAGTAGAGGTAAAGATGTTCGTTGTTCCATGCCCTTGGGAATTCAGCTCCATCTATGGCTGAAAGTTTGAAAGTTCCATCGCTGAGCTTCCGTTGTATGAGTGTGGGCCTTCCTAACGAGGGGCGAGGCCTGCTGGTGGAGGAAAGACCCGTTGTAAGACGAGGTTGCCGATGTCGAGGTCCTTATGGCGGACTCTAGAGTTGAAGTATAGGGCTACTCGTTGCTGATTGAGGCTTGATCCAGGGGACCGGTTTCCGGGTCGGAGATGTTGATCCAGTGTAGCACGCTTATGTATACGAATTAGCCATAATGGTTGACTACAGGTCGGACAAAAGCCATTCGGAAGGCTTACAGCACTTGAGGCCTGATATCAACTAGATCGGTGCAAAAGGTAACCTACGTGAGGCGAGTTGTGAGGCATGGATGCTCATTGTTGTCATAGCCCTAACGAGCCGGGGGGATGATCTTATGGGATTAATTGTCGGTTGAAGTTTTGTGTAGTGGGAGTCTTTGATGAGCATCGAGTGGCTCAGAGATCCATGCAGTGCAGATCTCCGATGAGCGTCGAGTGGCTCGAAGGTCCCACGAAGTGGGAACCCTTGATGAGCGTCGAGTGGCTCGGAGATCCTGTGCAGTAGGAATCTTTGATGAGCATTGAGCGGCTCGGAGTTCCCATACGGATGAGTTCCTCGATGTTGTTCTGCAAGTGGCGAAACATGTTAATGTTGTGTTCGCGGATGTGGTAGAATCGACAATATCATGTAGATCCCCTTGGCGCGCTCGTCAAACTTTCAAGTCTTGGCCTTTTGCATGGTGGGGAATTGCAGGCTACGAGATGGATTTTCCCGGCGATGCCCCTGAAGGAAGTATAGCTACGGAAAGAAGGAAGCCGAAGGCTCTTCCCTTTATTATTGAGACTACCTTTGCCGACGCGAGCAAGATTGCGCAGGGCAATGGGATTAGAGTCATTGTAGCTCTGGGTATCTCCACGAGGCAAGATGTTGAGGGTAGGAGCTTGATTCCTCTATGCTAGGTTTCGACATAGGAAGTAGTCGGCCTTCATGCAGAAGATCTTCTGAATCTTTGATTGCTTTTGATCGGTCCGTGCTCTGAGCTCGGAACCAGGTGGTATGCCGTTTTTAAGCTTGACGAATGTGATTCGAGGAGTAGGTTTCTCGACCTTGGCCAAGGCGGTGTTAGATCTTGCAAGGTAGTCTTTGAGAATTTTCACGGGTGCCTTGGCAGATGTTCGAGACCGAGGGGATGTCCTTGGGCCTCACAACGTGCATCCTGGATTGCGCGACCAACTTTCCAATGAGTTAGTCGAGAGCGATGATAGTTCAAGGTGGAAGTCGAGAGAACCATAATAGATCCGTCCTGGACAAGGACGGGGTTTAGTCGAGAGCGATGATAGTTCAAGGTGGAAGTCGAGAGAACCATAATAGATCCGTCCTGGACAAGGACGGGGTAGCGCTTGCAACTTATGGCGTTGGCGGCATGTAATGAACCTACGTGCCATTTGTGGCAGCTAATGAAGCTTCGAGTATCATTCCCCTTTGAGTAAGGAGTGAGTGTTGGCATGTCGAAGTGCTTGTGCCATTCAGTATTAAGGACAGCTGAAGTGAATGGATTATGCCTCGCACTAGGTTTGTGGACGTCATGGGTGTGCCCCCGTGATTCTTTAATGATCTCACGGATCATGTCAGTAATAAGTGGAGGCAGAGATCACGCTATGTTATAGAGGTCGTGATCCAGTTGAGGAGTTTAGAGCCTAGCGAGCCTTCTCGAAGGAAGGTCTTCATACTTGGTTATACTTTGCGGAGGTCGGTTGAGGTGAACTTGGGCCCAGTCGGATGCTAGAAGCGTAGGCAACAAGTTCGGACTCCTAACAGTTTGAGTTTGCCTAGCGGGGGATCGAGCGTAAAAGCCGGAAACGGCCGGGATGACGCATTTTGTTTCTGATGGTGATTCTGACATTGCCGAGGTTAGAGGTTAGTCGTGCCGTCATAGAACGCTACATGTGGCATGTTTAAGTGTCGGGACCACTCGGCTTCGTGTATGGTCCTAGCGAATGTATAATGCACTGAGTGTTCCAACGGATGACATCCGTGGTCTATGACCCATTTTTGAAAGCAAGCAGTCGATCTTAATTGTTTGGAGTGGCATTGGTGCCCCCAGTGTTTAAGTCCAAACTGGGAATTGGTTGATCAAGAAAATCTTATTGAACTCCAACTTGGGGGGCTACATCGGGCATAATTATGACTCGTGGAACCATGGGAGCAGCGCCATCCAAAGCTACGCGTGTTGGTGCTTGAGCAGCATTTCCAACTGCGAAGCCCGCAACCGGACCGAACAAAGCGTTACGGGCTGGTGGCGATGTCGTGACTAGGGGTGACCCCGAGTGTAGCAGGACTGGCGCCATTCCGTGGAGCGGTTATTAGTCACCTGGTTAATTTTTGGGGTTGCCCCTAAGTTCCAAGTCACGGGTGGACAAACATTGGTACTCATCTGAATAGTGTATGCCAGGCCAGTCGGCGTTGAAGCACTTCTTATTCTGCTTTTGATTCCGGCGAGGAAGATTTCGAAAGTTTCTACCCGCCGCTCAAGTCGAGCTACAAATCTGTGACAAGATTCTTATTTATTTAATCAATTCCTACCCAAGTGACGTAGTTCGATGGAGGTCTGGTTCGTCTTCCTCCATGTCCTCGACATCTGTGATTGGGCCCTAGTGTGGACGATGAGGCGGAGCGGGCTGATGCAGATCCTGTTTTGTTGGAGCGTGGGTCGCTGGAATAGCTGGCCCATTACTTTGATTAGCGGCCGCTGGATTATGTCGAGGAAGAGGTTAGTTGGTAGGAACTAGTTCGTCCTTGATGATTAAGCGAGAGCGGTCTCAGTACTGTGCCCCCTCGCTACATGTGACTTGTAGTTCGGTCGTCATTGCCGTTGTCGAGAGCGTTGGTGCGAACGACGACGTCGTTAATGGGACTAAACCTCCTTTTTTGATGCGGTCCCCTCAGTTCGGAAGAGGAAGTTTCCGAGATAGTTGGTCGCGGTCGAGTGTCGCTTTGAGTTGGCTGAGGTCGAGCGAAGACGCGCTAATGTTTTTTGAAGTTGTCGCATAAGGTTGATGTTATTCCCCAATGCTTGGTTGAGCTTAACAACTGTGTTCTCATATTTTTTATTAAGCGCGTGGATCTGAGCTTGTGTCGCGAGCGCTTCGGGGTCCACAATAGGAGGGACGTTTTCATTAGCGGCCGGGATACTCGCCGGTTGAGGTTGTTGGAATGTACCGACCTCAGATGCGGCTGAAGAGCTGACCATTGTGTTCTTTGGTCGCTTTTCCATCGTGAGCGGACTTGACGGTAGCTTTAGCAAGGAACCTTAAGCTCGCCGGGGGTCGAGATGACAATGTGCGATAAAGAAACAAATCCGGGTACTCTCCCTGATGTGCTTCTCCTTATTGTGAGTCGGCCAATGCCTCGCCGAGCATGTTGCTAAACTAATTCCTTGTTTTGCCTGAATTAGGCTTCGAGCCATCACCCAGTTTCTTGTAATCTTTGGGTAAGTGCGAAAAGTTATGCTTGAGTTACCAAGGCTTCGAGGGCCGAAGGTAGTGACACACCAGCAGTGGCTAATATGTCGGAAAGAAACTACTGACGGAGCGGAGAGACTTGATTATCATGAGATGGTCTACCAAGGATGGATTTCCCCTTTCTAGCCACGGTCGAGAAATCTTCTCAGTGAACAAGATGGAATCTGGGTAGCATAAGCAAACTTATGGTTAGTGGGAAGAATCGGCTTCGTCTAGTTTGGGCGAAGGCGTTGTTTGATGGAGGTTGAGGGGAAATTACGAATGAGGATCAATAGTGGAAGGTCCGACTATGGGGTTCTTTCCTTAGTTCACCATTGCCGATGGGCTCGGTTCCTAAGTCTTAGAAAACTTAAGTAGCATCCAAAGTCTCGTTGACTAAGTAGAAGGAAAGGCGAGGTTTCGATTCCTTGAAGGAAATGACAGAAAGTCGACCGTAGGTGCGCGCTTTACTTCCCCCTTCCTGGCGCGCGCTTTACTTCCCCCTTCCTGGCGCGCCAAATGTTGACACCTAAAATTGTCGTCAACACTAGAGAGTTCCAAAAATTTGGAACTTTTTGTCCAGAGCGGAGAATTATAAGAAATGCAGTAATAATGTACGGGAAAGTAAAGGACACCGTTATTTATAGTGGTTCGGCCTATCGGGGCCTACGTCCACTTTGAAGGCTGTACTGATTTTATTCCATTACAACAAAGTACAATAAGGCTATACAAAGTACACCAGAGCTATTACAAGAAGCTATAATGATTAACAATATCCTTCTCGTCCTTATGATTGATCTTCCTTGCTGGGTGAGAGTAGTTGAGGAGTTGTCGATGTTGTAGCGTAGCCAAGTGAGGCGGAGTCGAGGCTGAGTGAGTCGAGGCGGAGTCGCGACCGAGTGCGGCGGGGCCAATTGAGGCGGAGTCGAGGTCGAGTGAGGCGAGTTCGAGGCCGAGGGCATCGAGGCGGAGTCGATGCCGAGTGAGGCGAGGCTGAGTGAGGCGGAGTCGAGGCCGAGTGAGGCGAGGCCGAGTGAGGCGGAGTCGAGGCCGAATGAGGCGAGGCCAAGTGAGGCGAGGCCGAGTGAGGCGGAGTCAAGGTTGACGACATCGAGGCGGAGTCGAGGCCGAATGCGGCGAGGTCGAGTGAGGCGAAGCTGAGCGAGGCGGAGACGAGGCCGAGTGAGGCGAGGCTGAGCGAGGCGGAGTCGAGGCCGAGGGTTTCGAGGTGGAGTGAGGCGGAGTCAAGCCTCGAGGTCCGCGGGAGGCGGAGTTGAGACCAAGTGAGGCGAGGCCGAGTGAGGCGGAGTCGAGGCCGAGGGTGTCGAGGCGGGGCGAGGCGGAGTCGACCCTTGAGGGCCGCGGGAGGCGGAGTCGAGGCTCGGTGTCCGAAGGAGGCGGAGTCGAGGCCCAAGGGGTCCGGGAGGTTGTCGGAGTCGGATGGGTCCGAGAGGTGGTCGGAGGTAAACAGTAAGTACCCCGAAGGGGGTAAGTATTCGGGAAGGAGTCCGGAGTCATCTTCTTCCCTAATGGCCTGGCTGCCATTAATGGAGCTCTCAAGCTCTCTAGCCAAGCGCCCTTGAAATGAATGAGGTAGGGGATATTTATAGGAAGAGGTTAGGTGAGAGTAGGTAGAAAGTACCAAGGGATAAAAAGGAGTGGGAAAAGGGATAAAAAGGAGTGGGAAAAGGGATAAAAAGGAGTGGGGTTTGTGCCATGGAGTGATCAACCAAAAATAGGTGATCGGGTGTGCCGATCAGCTATTTTTAGGTTATCAACATGGCCAGGAGCTTGCCGGGGCAAGATTTGGTTATGTCACACCCCAAGATATATCCCTCCAAAAAATCTCGAACCCCAACCGCATTGAAGCCCAGGAACTCGAACCCGCCCCTAAGGTTCGAACATCAAACCCGTGGGATTCGAACTTCGAACCCCGCGTGGGTTCAACTTCGAACCCGTACGGTTCGAACTTCGAACCCTACGTGGGTTCGAACTTCGAACCCGTGGGGTTCGAACTCCGAACCCCGCGTGGGTTTGAACTCCGAACCCCGTGGGGTTCGAAATTCGAACCCGACGTTGGTTCGAACTTCGAACCCCCTGGGGTTCGAATTTCGTACCTCGAGGGGGTACGAAATTCTTACCCCGAGGGGTACGAGGGGTGTATGATAATGAGGACAATGGGCATCACGGCTAGGGCCTTTGCCCTTACGGGGTTCGAGGTGATGGATTGGCGATGTTTTGGAGGAGCGGTGACGTCCTTGCTGGCGCGATCCCTTCTCGACCTATTTCCTTTTCTTTATGGCGACACTCCCATCTTTAACAACACGCGATACATTGAGTCGAGCGTGTCTTGTGTACTTTTGGTAACCGGACCAAAAGGCCGGTTAACAACAAATGTATCCATGCTTAAACTATTGCTTGGTTTCTTGTGATCTTGAACATTGCTTGTTGGCTCCATTTTATGGTTCCTGCTCCTGATTTGTTTATATTGTATCACATGCTAGTTGTACTTTGCCATGCTTACTTGTTATTGAACGTGCATGTGTCCTTTTCACTTACCATTGTGTATACTTGCTACTTGCACAGTTGTGTTACAACTTGAATTTGTTGCATGTATTTGATCTTGATACTCACGCTCTTGCTATCCTCGAACATGATACTACACTTGATTTTACTATTACTTGAGTTATCCTTTACTCTTGCTGTTACTTGCTGCAGTAATTGAACCTGGCATGCTTTGCTTGTGGCTTGAGTATTTAAATCTGAAACTGTGTCTCATTTGTGCACATTTTAAGTTGCACTTCTATAACCAGTTTTGCTTCACTGGCTTGCTTGAACTTGAGGCCTTCATTGCCTTTCTCACTTGCATACTTTGCCTTCTTGTACACTTGAGTTTATATTGTCACCGTGATGCATTCTTGTTTTACTGTCTTGACCATGTTGAGGCTGCACCATTTTCTATTGTGTCATGCACTTTTGCTTGTGCTGGTCGGTGCTATGATTATTAGTTTCTAGTCTATTTTCTCTGTGTTGTATTGGCATGCTCTGTATATTTGCTGCTGGCATGTGCATTGTAATATTTGTTGCACCGTCTTGTTCGTTGATATGTTTGGTTAGCACTTGCCACACTTGGCCTGACCACTTTCACTTGCTCCCTTGAATGCTGCATTGTATTGTCTTGCTGCATGTTGCATGCTTGTGTCTTGCTGTTATGAACATCCTTGTATATGTGCACTATGTTGCCATACTTTGTGTTGCACTGTCTTGTACTTGAAGCATGTGTATTTTTTGCCCTGTTATACTGAATATTGTTCCTTTTTGAGACTTGAAGCTCTTCATGTTGAGCTGTTTGTATTTCCTTGTGTCTAAGTTGTGTTTGTCTTGAATTTGTACTTGGCCTTGTTGCACCATGGACTTTTATTTATTCATTGTTGTTGGTTGGACCTGCCTTGTTCATGTGCTATCCATGCACTTGCGATACTTTGTACATCAAGCTTTTATTGTTGTTCTCTGTCACCTGAAAATAATTTTATACAAGTGCGAAAATATTTTTCTAGTTAAATTAGCAAACCACTAAACATTGTGTCATGACTGGTTAAGATCAGCAGATTACAAACATGAGTCGAGGCTAGCCTTGATCATCAAACCACTATAGCTGTGTTGAGGCTGATCTGTAGGCACTAGTGTTCAGTCTACCTTCTGGTATTTACAGTGAGTCACTGTGAATATCACAAGCAGTCTAGACTCAAATAAATAAATAAATATCTGACCAAGTCTAGAAAATGATGAGAAAAACACCAAATATCTGAGGCAAATAAAACTTAAAAATAAATTTATAATCGCCAACATTTAAATCTATTTTTGTTCCATTTTACTGTGTGTGTTTCTATGACAGGTATACAGGTGACTGAACGGATATTGAAGCAATTGAAGATTCGGAGTGTGTATATGAATCTGTATATGAAATTGAATATGTAACTGAGTGAAATATGAGTGTTGTAGTGAGAAAAGAATGTCAATGTGAATTTGTACAATATTGGAGTCATAAATTTATACTATTTCAAATGTTGAAATAAAATATTTATTTGAATTAAAATATTGTTCGAATATTAAATTGTGTGCAGTAGTATTTTATTCAGGATAAAAATTTATTTCTTGTGTGAGATGTAATATGGAATAGTATAATTACAAACACATTTATATAATATATATATGGGATAGGATCAAGGAGCCTCCCCCTCTCCCCGAATTTCAGCCCCCATTTGCACCTGAACCATAGCCACATATTTATGTTTAAATATGTTGGTGGAATGAGAAAGAATGAGTGGAAGGAAAGAGAGTGCGAAATACTTGGTTGTTGTTGAGGGGCTTTTGAGGTGCTGCACTATTTGGGGTGCTATTGAACATGCCCCAATATATATATATATATATATATATATATATATATATATATCTGTGTGTGTGTGTATGTATGTATGTTTGTTTGTGATCATCAAACAAAAATCATATTTTATTACGCAACAATCTCTCACTTTTGATGATGACAAACATACACTAAAATTTTGAAAATGATATATGTGTTTGAATATGAAATGAAACGACCCGAAATCCCCCT
Source organism: Allium sativum (assembly GCA_030737875.1). Lineage (NCBI taxonomy): Eukaryota > Viridiplantae > Streptophyta > Magnoliopsida > Asparagales > Amaryllidaceae > Allium > Allium sativum. The sequence goes on along the minus strand of CM060913.1, from coordinate 531,658,375 downwards.
TATGGGAAAGTCCAAATTGCTTTGAGAACATGATGCATCAGAACACAAATATAAGAACATTTCACTGCTATTACAACAATTTACATCAGAGTACAAAAATAAATCAGAGCATGAACAAATATTACACAACGGAAAATATCAGAGATTTAAAATACATAGCAGCGGAAAAAAAATATACATAAATATAATGTACAACAGAAATCATCTACAACCACAACTGAAAAAAATACACGGATACAAAGCTCTCCGAATATAGCTCCAGCTATAATCCAGGATCCTATGAAAAGAAGTATCTGCGAAAACCAAAACTATTAGTTGCCCGTGTGAAAATATGGACACCTAGAGTTTAGGTTAAAACAATAAACTCTGAGTCAGTCATGGGACTGGTGTGAGAAGTAAAACAGTTATTATCTTGTTTTTAAAGTTAGGTAAATCACGGTACCACGCCGTATAACACGGAACGGGTTTATCCCCCATGAATACAGTGCATAAAAATAATAGTGCAATGCTAAAGTGAAAATTGAAGCTATTATAAGACTCAGGTCTCATCACAAAATTAACGCAGTCGAGGATAGAGTTTTCCCTTATAATAGCCAAATATGCTTGATATGTGAAATTTCATCTTTGATTATTACTATAAGTGAAGAAACCAACTTCAAATATAAATGTATCAATCATAGGCCGCATAGGTACCATTATATTACGCCGCCATATATATATATTTACAACTAAAACCGAAAAATAACGTATTGGAAATTGGGTTTCCATCTATGAACCAAGGCAAGCGATCCTCCTTATCGATTCGAGACTCTCTAGCCTGAGCCACAGGATTTAGCCGCAACTGCATCTGCAGTTAGCGTCAGGGCTGGTCATCCGTCGATGATTGGAAATACCATAAACTATATGTTAGCCAATTCTATGGAACCTACAAAATGGTCAGTCATGTCAACCATCTAGAACCTTTTAGTCAGTTCTAGTACAAAGAGCCACTAGGGACTCAAATCCGAGGTACCTCACTTTCTGTCATAATTTTTTTCCAACATCCACATAAGAAAACAGTTTGGGTTCCATACCATGACGTTACTTCTAGCTAGAAACTAACATACGTCCATTTCCCTGAGGTCCTCATCCTGCTTCTTGTTCATACCGGGTTGTGAAGCTCACGAATTAACGTTACACAAAGCTATGCTAATTAAAGCTGTGCTTTGATCATCAACCACAAGACTCTGCTTTTCAACAAACGCCTTGATCATTTTCATCTCAACATGTCACGTTGTCAATCCATACCATACCACTGATTTCCACCAATATATAACCTTTAAGCTCGTACGTCTCAAAGAAGGGTGTTAAGAAAGAGAATAAATTCTCCGCCACCAAACAGAAATATATTTAGCAGAGATCAATGAATACAGTACAAAGGAATACAATGTCAGACACACTATCCATTTACAAGTCTGTTCTGGGTCTAAACGAAAATGGAGGCACCTTATTCCTCGTTCCATATGTGCAATACAGGAGAGAGGCCCTCGCATATCCGGTCGATCTCCAAGTACGTCTGGACGATCACCACTTATTACCTTGTCTTGAGTGTACATCCCAATCAAGACATCACTAATCATCCAAACGATGTAAAAATCTCCAGTCTTCAACCATCCTCTTCATATCTTCGACATTTACTCGCCGTATCGGTTACTCAGAATGGGTTAAACCCGGTTTTTTCGAATAACTCACGTATCTTATAATCAAGTGCTATAAAAACACATCATACGCCTCATTCCAATTCAGAATATTCTTTTATTCAAATATTCATATCTTTAGGGAAAGGTTCCCATTAATTTTATCAAAGATAAATTCTTTTAAAATTATTCTTTAATCTTCCTTTGGATATCAATTTCAAAAGATTTCATTTTATCCTTTATCAATTCTAAACCAAATTAAGGTTTATAAAACTAGTCGAGATTATCGAGCCTTACCGAAGTAATCATTTATTTTATTTTTCCAATACCAACCTATTCATCCCGTGGAGCAAAACTGGTAGTACTCCATATCTAACACCCACTGTGTTATTGGCAAAATTAATTACCATTTCTCGTTCAAATATAATTAAAGATTTAATTGTCTCCTGGAGTAAAATTGGTGGTACTCCATTCTCGACCTTTTCATGAATTTGACAAATTTAATTATCCCATTCTCATTCCAATCTAATTAAACATTCATTAAAACTCCAACTTGCTTTTAATATCATAAATCATTACTTTATGATTATTCAATTTTAATAAATTAATCTTCTCTTTAACTAGGTTAAAGAACCAATGTCATTTAAAACACAGTTCAGAATAAACTCAAATCAACTTCCATTTAAAATGGAATCTTCACGGAAAACACATCAATATATGATCGATATAAATTTCCGTATCACACTAATAATATAAATGGAATAACGGCAAAGCCTTTTAAATTCCATATATAGTAACGGTCTTCCTTTACGGAAGCTCATCTGGATTATTACCAAATCTAATTCCATTAATTCCAATTTAATATACTAAATTGGAAAACTCTACTTTGGAAAATTTCCATTAAATCGTAGTAAAAGGATTTACAAGTTCCAAATCATCTCTTCACTGTTAATTGGGTTAAAGAACAAATGTTATTTAAAAATTCGTTCATGATAAACCCAAAATTCCATTTCAATTCAATTCCCATTAAATATTAATTAATTGGTAAATTTCTCTAAATCTTAATTAAAAGATTTATTCTTCTCTCAACTGGGTTTAAGAACAGTGTTATTGAAGACACCATTCACGACAAACCCAAAATCCAATTTGATATTAAATACAAGGCTCTAAATAGAAGTTATATCGGCTTATATTCAATATCAAATTCTGAAACTAACAGATTTCGTATTAGGAATAATGATATCTGTATCTTCCAAATTCCTCAACAATATCCATATAATCATGGAATCCAATATCGAAATATTCCAAAGATTATTTCTATTCAAATCCATTCCAATTTATTCATGGAAAATTCGGGTATTTCAAAACCCCTTTACAAATCCAATTTATTATTTCCAAAAATATTTGGATTATTATTCTAGTTATTAACTAGTTCATTTCGATAAAAATATATTTTTATCTTTTCAAACTTGGAATTTTTCATCAAAGATCCTTCCAAATCATCTATTTTGATTTTACACAATTTTTCCATATTTTTAATAATTTTATTAAGGCCCATACAGTCGATTTCCAATAACGGCCTCCGAACTGCATACATATCGAACTTTTATGAAATTGATTTGGACATAATTCGAAATCCAACCGTTAGATTTCAAATCTCTTACAATCATTTGAAAGCTCTTTTCCATACGAACCCAACGGTTTTGGTTTTAGGAGAATCCGACAGTCGGATCTCCCGTTACATCAATATAAAATTAATGGTCGAAATTCATGAACGGTCTCTACGCGGCGCGTTCTATTCAGGCCATTAAATATATATAATATATATATTGTCGATTTCTATTTAAAACATATTTTATAAGTCGTTTAAAACAATTTCAACTTCATTTTCAATTTGAAATCAAAATTGAATATTCCATACCATTATTATATTAAAATGATAATATTTTCAAAATATCTGATTTTGAAATCCATTCTTTTTGATATTCATTATAAAATAAATAAAATTGATTGATAAACCCGTTCGGGTAAAAATGGCGTTTTACTACTTAATTCGGCTTCACATTTCAATATTTTTGTGTCCATCCAAAATTGGACATCAAAATCATAATTTTATTCTTCACTGAATATTATTTTAAAATATTCGTTATTTTAAAATATTCTTTATTTTAAAATATTCTTTATTTCTGAATCGGAATTTAACTCAATAAATTACCATATAATTTAATTATATGGATTTCATACATCGCATGTATTCAACAATAATGATAAATAATCATTAACCATTCAAACATCATCCAGAGTGCAATTTACAACTGTATAAGCATTAAAATAAAAAAAATAACGCTCATCACAGTCTGTCAACCCATCAATTGACATACAACTAAATATTGGGATTAGTGTATGTCAAATATCATCCCAATCTCGTGTGGGGTTTTCAAACAAAAAATACTGATTATTATTTGTGCGCTTGGGCAATGTGTAAAAATTTATCATCCTAATCAATATCACTTAAATTGGTGTACATAAACAAGTCGTCCAACTTGTAAATGGATATTTATTCCAATTTTATAGTTTAAATTATAAATGGATATTTATAATTTAATTTCAATTACCACAATAATATTAACATTATTTTTAATATGTTAAACATTCCAACATCACAAAAAAAACACGATACAGTCAATTAAATCGTCCATGGTCTGTGGACAAGGGAGGTGAGTTAACAGACACCGTATACAATTTATAATGATTAAAGTGAAAAATCTACGCTGGCAATTCTACATATTTTTATACATGAATACAATGACATGATAAAATAATTTTGAGTGAGAAGGAGTTCTCACGTTGGTTTCCACTCCATCATTCTTTATTTCTGAATTTCTATTTTTAAACTAAACTAAACGACCGTTTAATTTAGTTCAAAATCCAACTGGCTCCGTTTCAGTTCTGGTCTATTCTGAAATGTAGTGCTCATCTTCACGATTCCATAGAAACCAGTTTCATTCAATTCTGTTTTGATTTGCATGGGATATGGAATTTTAAACTTGAGATAATTAAATAAGTGCTTAACTATTAATTAACTAGATTAATTACCATTTTAATTTCCTTAATCCCCCTTTCTCGTTCTTCTTTTAGTAATATATCCCCAGGCAACCAAAAAAACACGCATCGCCTTCCCTAAATCGCACGTCACCCGAGGCAGCTAACCATCGATCTTCGACCATCAGGTTGTCGGCCTCCACGAGCTCCACCACTACCCACAAGTTTGATGAATTCAACACCCCAACGCCTTCGAAAACTGAACCCAATCGAAACGACTTTAGGGAGCAATTCTGAACACCACGCTACCAATTTTCCCATCATCACCGTTGACTTCATAGAGCAAATCAATCTCTTCGATTTTCCTTTTTCAAATTTCAAATTTTAATGTGTAGATCGTGAGATAATGGAGGGAGAAGCATCGAGGATTAGAGCCATCGATTTGGGAAATGTTGACTGTAAAAGCCTTTGACCACGTTAAAATATAACTTAGTGTTTTGACTAGGGTTTTGGAGGATTTCCCTTGGTTATATATATAATTTATATTATTATTTTATTCATTGTTACTTGTTTATCCCTACGAACTCCAAACAAACTCCAACGACTTTCGCCTCTAGCATAATACCTCCATTCCGGACATAAGGGAATATGTTCCGTAAGCCAATTTGACCATTTTGATCAGTTTTTCTTTAAATTAAAATATAAATCAATATATTGAATTTTAAACATATATTATAATTTACTGGGCCACATACTGACTCCAAAAATTACAAAAAATAAATCTACTATGTTTTGACGATACGGTCCTTACAAAACTAATTTCGTCGAATTTGGAGATTGTTTGAAAAATGGTCATTATTCCAGTCGATTAGATTCAAACTGAATTTACCAAACGCGTTTAAATTTACCATGCACACATATTGATTTAAAAATTATGAAATGTAACAACCTGAATTTTAATAACATGTTAAAACAAGAAATCAAGGTATAACTAAAATTTTAAAATAAGAATCAGGGAAAACGGGTTGCGCCATTGCGTTCGTCTCGGAATTCTGCATGGAATCGAGTCCCAGTTTTCGAAAAAGGAGTCCGTGTGAGGGAGATATGACCCTCCAAAGTTTCAGGAATTTTCAGAATCGAAAACAGCTAGAAATTCAAATTCAAAATTCGAATTCAAACCCCAGCGCAGACTGGGCGGGAATTTTCCCGCCCAGGACCAGGTCGACCTGGGGGTCGACACTATGGTAGATGTAACGGCCCGGAAAAGCCCGACGCTCTAATTTTAAACAATAATACATAAACCCGTATTCCTTGTCCAAAATCCAAGTATCAAACCCCAGACTGTTAATAGAAAGAAGTTAGAGGATAAGAAGTAGAAATAAAGAAGTATTAGAATAGAAGAAAAGGAGAACACATCAGAATCTCACAGCGGAACGAGAAAATATAATATAACAAATCTCTTTTTAAAAGAACTGTATATATACATACCATTTATCAGAGTACAACATACATCAATCACAGCGGAATAAACTTTGTATAATTAACGGTGAAGCCTCCTGCTTCCAGCTCCTGAAATTCCAAGCGGAACCTAACCTGTAATTGTACTCGGTCTGACCCGAGCACATTTGATTTAAAACAAAATTCACCGGGTCAGTCTGGAATACTTTCAGTGATAAATTCACAGAACACACAACTTGTTTAACTTTGGAAAATCCTTTTTGAAATAAAGGGATAATAGTAAGACCAGCCCACACATAAACACGGACGGTTTTTACCTTACTATAACCCAAACCATTTTTGAAATCAATATCTTATTCTGATATTATGATAATGTCTATCAAACCACAAATAAATAATAATCTAGCAGAACGCTTGCATCTCACGCTCTACATATATAGTATACAATCAAAAACCGTGGGCTCTTATTAGAGATTGGATTCCAACTATGACAAGGTATGGGACCACCTGCCGATAGTGTATCTCTAGAGGCGAATACACTGGGTTCAACAAGAACGTCTTGCAACCCAGCCCGCACATGACCGACCACTCATTTCTCTAGAGTGTATCGAATGTATATCACCAACGGTTGGGCTCAAACCACCGTTTTCCTGAAAAGGGACAGCATCGATAGATTAAAGAAGTAAAAGAAATTTCTCTAGATAGGTGATTATACACCCTAATGGGAGCGACCCACATAGCCATGCGGCCTGCCCGATTTTTGTCATTTCCCGGCTGATGAGGCTTGAGGCTACGCTATCTTCACATCAGATTTCACTTCGAATGCCACATTATCAGATCCATCAAAAATCACTAATTGACGTCTACAACAATACATTACGTGTTAGCTAAAAGAAGTTTCCCACTCCGCTTCCACTCTTGGTACGGTTGAAGAAATCAATGTACGTGACCTTTTTGGAAATACTCTATTAGACATTCATCCATACAAGTCATCCAGGAACAGGATGAAACGAAGGCACCCTCCTACCACATCTGATATAGGAGTCACCCCAAGGATCAGTAGCGAGACGTCCTTGAAAATCCAAAGATTTCAATCACGACAGAATCACAAGTCATCATAACTCTGGTAGCTAGCCAGAGAAATTTAACGAGTAGTTCTTCCGCTCATGAAGATCAACGGTCTTCAATGCTCCATCTCGACCATCTTCTGATATCCTTATCGTTACGTATTTGCTGGTCGGAATGGTTTTCGAATATAAATTCGATCCCGGTCTTTCCATACCAACAATCGATAAAAGGTCAACCTTTGATAGTCGGTTGTTTAACTATCAAATCATAACAGTGTATTTCAGTGGATTGGCAGCTCAGGTCCTTTTTATAAATATTTTATTAAACCATTTCATCGATTTCTTATAATCGATTTCATAACTTTAATCTTATCAAAACTTTTATGGCTTCATTACTTTGAAAACATTACTTAACGCTTTCTTTGTATCCACTTCTATTTTGATCTCCTTTGTTTGGAAATATTACCATATCTATAAAACATCTTTTAATTTCCTTTATCGTGGAAAACAATGTTTAATATACTCAAACTTCCTTTTCAATTTTCCTTTGGTTTGAAATCATTTCTAAAGTTCGAATTCCACTTTCCATTTCCTTTGGCATATCGTTATATTTCTTTCTAATCCAATAACATATGATTTATTACCAAAATCTTTCCTTTATTTCAATTTAACCATTTCACTTAATTCAGCTCTTAGGTGAATTCTTATTTTCAAAATCATCATTTTGGTTACAACTCTCTTTACAATTTCGTTTATATGATTTGAATTGAATTTCAAATCCTTTTCTTGCTAATCCATTTCTAGTTTTATCTCATTTCAGAAAAGAACTCTAATTGAAAAGTGCTCGCTTTAGTTATAATTAATTAAAAGCAATTATATTTCCACTTGACTAAATCTAGCATAGTTAAATCCATTTAAAAGCTTATTTTAAATAACGATAAATTTCATTGATCACGAACAACTCGATGATCACCTCACTATCCATTACAAACAAATATTATTTCTCGATAATAGCGAAGCCGTTCAAGTTGGGGTATTCTAATTACCTCTCAGACCTTGATCGACAGCGTTCTTACCTTAAGATAATACAAGTTTGTAATTCCCAAATCTGATACATCATTTCCATTTCTATTTATTTTGGGTTTTATAAACCATATTCCTTTATTTCAAAACCCGCTATACAAGTTAATTCTTTTTCCCTCATCGAGTAAGTTTTTTTCCAATTTCTGCCAATTGAATTCAATATGATTTTCACATCATATCTTATATTGGTAATAATCCCTTTACTTGCGTATTAAACTATTTAATATCCTTTTTGCACGACCCCTTTAATCCTCTCTAAGAAATCTCATTTAATTCCCTTTGTCACATCGCCCGCGTTAACTTATAAATCCCGTTTACACTTTGTTGATTTGAACTAAAATTCAAATCCTTTTCTTACTAGCCGTTTCATAACTTTAACCTTGTTTAAAGTAGAATTCCAAACCTTTTGAATGATAATCCAATTTCTTCTTAAACTAATTAAATATATTAATTAATTTAAAAACTCCAGTTAGTTGTTTATAAAATCAATTATTCTCTCTCTACTAACTCGTGGGTTAGTTTCTGACTCCTGTTCATAAAACTGCGTAGAAATTCCTTATATAAACTTCCAACCATCACATTTCTAAAACATGGTTTTTTTATTATAAATATAATTATTACTTTGATTTTAATCAACTCATATAAAATAAAACTTGAAACCTTTAATTTATTTATAAAATAAATTAAACACCGTCAATTTGCCTATCAGCAAAACGTCATAAACAATACATTTGAACCCTCACTGCCAACCAGTTAGTTAATACCGTCGGTTGATAAAAATTACCACAACAATCACAACCATCAACAATCAGACTGGTTCAACGTCATTTTGGGGTTCAAACAGTTCATGTGCAACCAGTATAAAAATAACCAACATACAAGTTATTTTGAGGAATCCAGTTGGATCCCTCCAACCTGTCCTTCTCTGCATCACAGATGGTTATAACATTTATAATTTAAATAAATAAATTAACTGCAATAATATAACTAATAGCAACTAGTTAATCAACCATAAGCAACCAATGCAGCCTCTCAGACAGTATATATTTTTAAATGGATTTATCACATCATGGTAGTCAGAAAAGTGTGAGAATTAACTCACCTGCCAACACTATTGACGGTTGGTGTGTTTGTTCTTTTTAATTTGAACCGGACATTCAAAATTGCATGAAATTCCAACGGTCTCCGTTTGCAACCAAACTAGTGTGTACGCGTAGTGCTCGTCGGTACGATCCCAACGGATCCCTTCTTCTTCCCACTACTAGCGTTTGGACTGTCAAAACACCCATCAGTGTGCAACCCAACCATTCACCGTGAATGTACTGTGCCCTTCCTTCAGTAAGTAACCCACTTCGGAAAACACCCAAAAGACTTCTCTCTTTCACATTGGGTATTTTCTTTCCATACAGTATGCCTCCCCCTTGTCTTCCGCGCATGCACCTGCTCCCACCTCATTCACCTGCGCCTCCCATTTTTGTACAGGCCGCTATCTTCCTTTTTTTTCAAAAGGGCCGAAGCCTGCCCTTCAATTCTTTCCACGATGATCAGTACGCACGAGCCAACCCTCCCACTTGCGGTTCCAATTCCTTCCAGCGTTTTTTTTCCAGTAATGAAGCCAAGAAGAAAACGAGAGGTCCTTTTATAGAAGATAGTTGCGTGGAGGTCAAGGATTAGGTAGAGGGGTTTGTAGAAAAATAAATAGAGTAGCTGTGCCTTTTTAAAACCGTGGGACTCAAGGATGGTAAATGATTTGGGACGCAAGTAACATAGAAGATTGGGACGCAAGGAGTTCAAGTGGCGTGGGACACAAGTAATTTTAGCACATTGGAGGCGCAAGTCAGTGTAGGTATGGACGCAAGAAAGGTATGGACGCAAGAAACCAAAACAAACGTAAGGAAAAGGGAAAGCAAAAAGGAAAGTGGGATGGTTTTAATAATATAATAATGTACACAACATTGCCGTGAGAAATCACAAAAAAAACACTACATACGATCTTTAATTGAGATAAGGACACCTATTTCTAACATAAAAACATATTCTAGATCCAATGGGACAGGTTTCGTCGAAATCCGACATCGTTTGAAAAAATCCTTTAGAAAATATCGATGAAAAACACCGAGCTTTAATTCCTAAAAATTACAGAAAAAATCCTAAAAATATGAGGCATTGATATTTCACTAGACCTCCTCCTAAGGTTTCGTATGAAACTTGTTTCGTTGAATTTGGAGTCCATTTGATAGTTAACCATTCAATAATAGTTACCCTCACCACTATGTACGGTTATATGAGCGTTTCAGACTGAAATAAAAATACATTCTTGTTCAGTGAGGTGTCGCGATCCCGAAAATGTAATAATATCGGTAGATTAACTCATATTGTGAAATCCCAAAATCGCTGATTAAGGGTGCAAAATACTCCAAATAAAAATTTGCATATTCAATAAATTAAAAATTACCGTAAAATTATAAAAATTAAATTATAACTACGTCTCAAAAGAACCTTGTCCAAATTCGAATCCGGTATGTAGTTATTTCAAATAAACTGTTATGGCCAAAAACGAATATGCCGCTGCTTTCCTGAATATTTAATTTGGACATAACTCGCAATCTATAACGCGAAATCTTGATTTTTCACTTTTATTAGGTAGATATAGTTCAACAGATTCCAATGTTTCTTGTTTCGAGAAAATCCGACTTGTTTTGGGCCTTGTACAGCCATTTGAAGTTTAAAACGCCAAACTACGAACTGCCGCGCCGCTGCAGCTCGTTTTAGAGTTAAAGTATAAACTATATATATTCACTTGTCGTTAACCAAATGAAATCGTCGATATAACTTCAATATATCCAAATTCAACTATTTCAAACTGCCTGTCCACCCTATTTTGCCAACACACTATTTTCCGACAGTTTGGAAATTTACAATATTATTTTATTATTTGTTTAAATAATATATTCAAAAGAAAAATCAATAAATTCAATATTTAAATCAAATCCAACATTTAAATAATAAAATAAATTAAATAATTACCAGAAAAATGCGTGTCGTTACATTCCTTCCCCCTTAAAATAATTTCGTCCTCGAAATTGCTAAGGCATAAAGAAGGTGTCAAACTCGTTATCTTTACGAAAATATATTTAATTAAACTTAGTTTTATTTTCAAATCCAACCCGATTGGTTTTAAAAACAATTTATTTCAAATAACAAAATTTTCCAAAATTTCCAAAAAAAAAAAATAACACTTTAAATTCTGGAAAAATTTCGACAGAGTCTCCCCTGTACAGAGGGACATCTGCAACATCGCAGGTTCAAGAAATATCTATACATCGACTCTCAAGGTCGGAAAATCAAAAATCCAAACTCAAAACCCAAACAAAAATCAAAAGTTTATATTTGGCATAAGCGTACCTTTTTGCGAGCCAATTAAGCGATAAGCGATATATATATATATATATATATTCATGCTTGTTTCGATTAACACGCCAAACTAGATTCAAATTCCTCCAGAGTTTCCTTGGATTAACCCTGTACCTGTACTCAACTTCAACGAATTCCATTAGTTCCCAAAACAAATGTCAGACAAATCCAAATGTCCATATTATCCATATCATCCATTCCAAACAATTGGAAAAAAATCAAACCACTCCATTCAGTTCTGATGGATTTAACGGTAACTAAGACTTAACAATCGATTTATTTGTTTAAATATCCATTCCAATTAATTCCTCTTGGTTTAATTCATTTGCTTTATCATTTCAGATTGATTTTCAATCAACATTTGGTGAATTATATACACTCCATCCAATATCAAACAAACAACCAAGGCATACCAAACCATTTTGGTTAATATTTCTCGTTTTCTTTTACTTTGGTTCACATCTATTGATTTATATTGGATTAATTCTATCCAATTACCCTGTACTCGATTTCACAAGTGAAATCTTCTTTATTATATAAATCTTTTCAATTGGATATTCTAATTTGAATTCTTACTTAAGTTATTCCAACAAAATCCACATTATAATCAATTGAGAAAAATATACCTATATAAACATAATCTGAGCAAAAATATATAAAAATAATTTTATAAGAATTACAAATACGCGCTCTCATATTATCTAACTCAATCTAGGGCTTTGCTAACCCCATCTCTATCGAGTTCACCACAGAGCCAAGGTTATCACTAAACCAATAGCTCTGATACCAACTGTAGCGACCCAGGTTTCCGGTACCCTTTGAGCTGACCAAATCACACCAGTCCAACCCAAAGTGCATGGAAAATGGATTACTAGAAGAAAGAAATTAGAGGGTGAGGTAAGAAAGAAAGAAATTTAGATTAGAAGAAACAAGAAGAACACATCAGAATCTCACAGCGGAACGAGAAAATATAATATAACAAATCTCTTTATAAAAGAACTGTATATATACATACCATTTATCAGAGTACAACATACATCAATCACAGCGGAATAAACTTTGTATAATTAACGGTGAAGCCTCCTGCTTCCAGCTCCCGAAATTCCAAGCGGAACCTAACCTGTAATTGTACTCGGTCTGACCCGAGCACATTTGATTTAAAACAAAATTCAACGGGTCAGTCTGGAATACTTTCAGTGATAAATTCAAAGAACACACAACTTGTTTAACTTTGGAAAATCCTTTTTGAAATAAAGGTATAATAGTAAGACCAGCCCACACATAAACATGGACGGTTTTTACCTTACTATAACCCAAACCATTTTTGAAATCAATATCTTATTCTGATATTATGATAATGTCTATCAAACACAAATAAATAATAATCTAGTAGATAGCTTGCATCTCACGCTCTACATAAATAGTATACAATCAAAAACCGCAGGCTGTTATTGGAGATTGGATTCCAACTATGACAAGGTATGGGACCACCTACCGATAGTGTATCTCTAGAGGCGAATACACTGGGTTCAACAAGAACGTCTAGCAACCCGGCCCACACGTGACCGACCACTCATTTCTCTAGAGTGTATCGAATGTATATCACCAACGGTTGGGCTCAAACCACCGTTTCCCCGAAAAGGGACAGCATCGATAGATTAAAGAAGCAAAAGGAATTTCTCTAGATAGGTGATTATACACCCTAATGGGAGCGACCCACATAGCCATGCTGCCTGCCCCGATTTTTGTCATTTCCCGGCTGATGAGGCTTGAGGCTACGCTATCTTCACATCAGATTTCACTTCGAATGCCACATTATCAGATCCATCAAAAATCACTAATTGACGTCTACAACAATACATTACGTGTTAGCTAAAAGAAGTTTCCCTCTCCGCTTCCACTCTTGGTACGGTTGAAGAAATCAATGTACGTGACCTTTTTGGAAATACTCTGTCAAACATTCATCCATACAAGTCATCCAGGAACAGGATGAACCAAAGGCACCCTCCTACCACATCTTATATAGGAGTCACCCCAAGGATCAGTAGCGAGACATCCTTGCAAATCCGAAGATTTCAATCACGATAGAATCACAAGTCATCAAAACTCTGGTAGCTAGCCAGAGAAATTTAACGAGTAGTTCTTCCGCTCATGAAGATCAACGGTCTTCAATGCTCCATCTCGACCATCTTCTGATATCCTTATCGTTACGTATTTGCTGGTCGGAATGGTTTTCGAATATAAATTCGATCCCGGTCTTTCCATACCAACAATCGATAAAAGGTCAACCTTTGATAGTCGGTTGTTTAACTATCAAATCATAACAGTGTATTTCAGTGGATTGGCAGCTCAGGTCCTTTTTATAAATATTTTATTAAACCATTTCATCGATTTCTTATAATCGATTTCATAACTTTAATCTTATCAAAACTTTTATGGCTTCATTACTTTGAAAACATTACTTAACGCTTTCTTTGTATCCACTTCTATTTTGATCTCTTTTGTTTGGAAATATTACCATATCTATAAAACATCTTTTAATTTCCTTTATCGTGGAAAACAACGTTTAATATACTCAAACTTCCTTTTCGATTTTCCTTTGGTTTGAAATCATTTCTAAAGTTTGAATTCCACTTTCCATTTCCTTTGGCATATCGTTATATTTCTTTCTAATCCAATAACATATGATTTATTACCAAAATCTTTCCTTTATTTCGATTTAACCATTTCACTTAATTCAGCTCTTAGGTGAATTCTTATTTTCAAAATCATCATTTTGGTTACAACTCTCTTTACAATTTCGTTTATATGATTTGAATTGAATTTCAAATCCTTTTCTTGCTAATCCATTTCTAGTTTTATCTCATTTCAGAAAAGAACTCTAATTGAAAAGTGCTCGCTTTAGTTATAATTAATTAAAAGCAATTATATTTCCACTTGACTAAATCTAACATAGTTAAATCCATTTAAAAGGTTATTTTAAATAACGATAAATTTCATTGATCACGAACAACTCGATGATCACCTCACTATCCATTACAAACAAATATCATTTCTCAATAATAGCGAAGCCGTTCAAGGTGGGGTATTCTAATTACCTCTCAGACCTTGATCGACAACGTTCTTACCTTAAGATAATACAAGTTTGTAATTCCCAAATCTGATACATCATTTCCATTTCTATTTATTTTGGGTTTTATAAACCATATTCCTTTATTTCAAAACCCGCCATACAAGTTAATTCCTTTTCCCTCATCGAGTAAGTTTTTTTCCAATTTCTGCCAATTGAATTCGATATGATTTTCACATCATATCTTATATTGGTAATAATCCCTTTACTTGCGTATTAAACTATTTAATATCCTTTTTGCACGACCCCTTTAATCCTCTCTAAGAAATCCCATTTAATTCCCTTTGTCACATCGCCCACATTAACTTATAAATCCCGTTTACACTTTGTTGATTTGAACTAAAATTCAAATTCTTTTCTTACAAGCTGTTTCATAACTTTAACCTTGTTTAAAGTAGAATCCCAAACCTTTTGAATGATAATCCAATTTCTTCTTAAACTAATTAAATATATTAATTAATTTAAAAACTCCAGTTAATTGTTTATAATAACAATTATTCTCTCTCTACTAACCCGTGGGTTAGTTTCTAACTCCTGTTCATAAAACTGCGTAGAAATTCCTTATATAAACTTCCAACCATCACATTTCTAAAACATGATTTTTTTATTATAAATATAATTATAACTTTGATTTTAATCAACTCATATAAAATAAAACTTGAAACCTTTAATTTATTTATAAAATAAATTAAACACCGTCAATTTGCCTATCAGCAAAACAACGTCATAAACAATAGATTTGAACCCTCACTACCAACCAGTTAGTTAATACCGTCGGTTGATAAAAATTACCACAACAATCACAACCATCAACAATCAGATAGGTTCAACGTCATTTTGGGGTTCAAACAGTTCATGTGCAACCAGTATAAAAATAACCAATATATAAGTTATTTTGGGGAATCCGGTTGGATCCCTCCCACCTGTCCTTTTCTGCATCACAGATGGTTATAACATTTATAATTTAAATAAATAAATTAACTGCAATAATATAACTAATAGCAACTAGTTAATCAACCATAAGCAACCAATGCAGCTGCTCAGACAGTATATATTTTTAAATGGATTTATCACATCATGATAGTTCAGAAAAGTGTGAGAATTAACTCATCTGCCAACACTGTTGACGGTTGATGTGTTTGTTCTTTTTAACTTGAACCGGACGTTCAAAATTGCGTGAAATTCCAACGGTCTCCGTTTGCAACCAAACTAGTGTGTACGCATAGTGCTCGTCACTATGATCCCAACGGATCCCTTCTTCTTCTTCTTCCCACTATTAGCGTCTGGACTGTCAAAACACCCATCAGTGCGCAACCCAACCATTCACCGTGAATGTACTGTGCCCTTCCTTCAGTAAGTAACCCACTTCGGAAAACACCCAAAAAACTTCTCTCTTTCACGTTGGGTATTTTCTTCCCATACAGTATGCATTCCCCTTGTCTTCCGCGCATGCACCTGCTCCCACCTCTTTCACCTGCGCCTCCCATTTTTGTACAGGCCGCCATCTTCCTTTTTTTTCAAAAGGGCCGAAGCCTGCCCTTCAATTATTTCCACGATGATCAGTACGCACGAGCCAACCCTCCCACTTGCGGTTCCAATTCCTTCCAGCGTTTTTTTTTCAACAATGAAGCCAAGAAGAAAACGAGAGGTCCTTTTATAGAAGATAGTTGCGTGGAGGTCAAGGATTAGGTAGATAGGTTTGCAGAAAAATAAATAGAGTAGTTGTGCCTTTTTAAAACCGTGGGACTCAAGGATGGTAAATGATTTGGGACGTAAGTAACATAGAAGATTGGGGCGCAAGGAGTTCAAGTGGCGTGGGACACAAGTAATTTTAGCACATTGGAGGCGCAAGTCAGTGTAGGTATGGACGCAAGAAACCAAAACAAACGTAAGGAAAAGGGAAAGCAAAAAGGAAAGTGGGATGGTTTTAATAATATAATAATGTACACAACTTTGCCGTGAGAAATCACAAAAAAACACTACATACGATCTTTAATCGAGATAAGGACACCTATTTCTAACATAAAAACATATTCCAGATCCAATGGGACAGGTTTCGTCGAAATCCGACATCGTTTGAAAAAATCCTTTAGAAAATATCATTGAAAAACACCGAGCTTTAATTCCTAAAAATTACAGAAAAAATCCTAAAAATATGAGGCATTGACATTTCACTAGACCTCCTCCTAAGGTTTCGTATGAAACTTGTTTCGTTGAATTTGGAGTCCATTTGACCAGTTAACCATTCAATAATAGTTACCCTCACCACTATGTACGGTTATATGAGCGTTTCAGACTGAAATAAAAATACATTCTTGTTCAGTGAGGTGTCGCGATCCTGAAAATGTAATAATATCGGTAGATTAACTCATATTGTGAAATCCCAAAATCGCTGATTAAGGGTGCAAAATACTCCAAATAAAAATTTGCATATTCCATAAATTAAAAATTACAGTAAAATTATAAAAATTAAATTATAACTACGTCTCAAAAGAACCTTGTCCAAATTCGAATCTGGTATGTAGTTATTTCAAATAAACTGTTATGGCCAAAAACGAATATGCCGCTGCTTTCCTGAATATTTAATTTGGACATAACTCGCAATCTATAACGCGAAATCTTGATTTTTCACTTTTATTAGGTAGATATAGTTCAACAGATTCCAATGTTTCTTGTTTCGAGAAAATCCGACTTGTTTTGGGCCCTGTACAGCCATTTGAAGTTCAAAACGCCAAATTACGAACTGCTGCGCCGCTGCAAATCGTTTTAGAGTTAAAGTATAAACTATATATATTCACTTGTCGTTAACCAAACGAAATCGTCGATATAACTTCAATATATCCAATATTCAACTATTTCAAACTGCCTGTCCACCCTATTTTGCCAACACACTATTTTCCAACAGTTTGGAAATTTACAATATTATTTTATTATTTGTTTAAATAATATATTTAAAAGAAAAATCAATAAATTCAATATTTAAATCAAATCCAACATTTAAATAATAAAATAAATTAAATAATTACCAGAAAAATGCGTGTCGTTACAGTCGACCTCCCAGGGACCAGGTCGACCCTATGGTCGACCTGGGGGTCAACCCTATGGTCGACCTGGGGGTCGACCTAGTGCCAAAACCCAGTTTTGGGTCTGGGTTCATCCTGATGTTTCTGGTCTCGTTTTCAGTCTAGCTTCGTTTGTCTAATCCTATATAAACAGCCCTTAGCCCCATTCTCTCTACACCAATTCTCTCTAGCCTTATGCTGCTCAAATTCTAGTTATAATTAAAAGAAAATAAGGGACTACTTCTTCTCCATCAAGACTACGCATAGAGATTTGCAAATTGGGGGTTTTCGATTAGAACACGATTAATCAAATAGAGATTCAACATCAACTTCTTCTTTCTAATTCTCGATCCACGCACTGTAAGTTCTAGTTACTTTTAGATTTAAATATTTAATTATGATATGGCCATGGAATAAAGTGGAATTGGATTTGAGTATGTTTATTGACTCTGATCTATTTCTGTTGCTCCTTGAATCTTGAGTTTTGAGACTTGTTTATCTTCATGATCTTGTCAAGTTTATGATCTATTCAGCAGTTTTCTTGATCCGTAATGATATTATCATCAAGTTATAATCTTTATGCCTATCATGATGATTTATGTTGTTTTCTCTCTGATCATGTTTTTATTGCAACTTCTACCTCCCCCTATTTATTTTCTTTTGATGAACCTATGTCAATTTCGGACCTAGGCCTAAACCGTGATTTACGTGCGATTGAACACGGAGGAAAATATTGGGATATTGCCTAGTTGGATATATGTGTTTGGTAGAATCGAAGGCATAACATAAAAATTGGATATTTGGGTATTACTACCATTAACCTGAAATTGGATATTTGGGTATAATAATAATAATAATGGTAATTGCAAGAATGGGGATTGGCATATGTAATTTGACATGGATCTTGATATATGTAATTTGTCTAGAACTTGATATGTGTAACTTGGCATAAACTTGGCATACATGTAAAACGAAATGAATTGAACATATGTAAATTTGGTATGAATTGGGCATATGTAAAACTGACATGTAATCTAGAACTTGGGCATATGTTAATTATGTAAAATTTGGAGTTGAAACGTATATGATAATCGATTCACATCTATTCTAGTTTCCATCTTGGATCTTGACATTTGGCAATATTGCTATGAAATCAATTTGGTCCTATTCATGTTGTAAATCAAACTCTTTCATGCCCATAACATTATCATGCCCGTGATGTTGAATGAGTCTATTATTTACAAATTTGGGACTATCACCTTATGCCATGGCTATCACCTTATTATGCTAGATTTGAAATCCTATTATTTTCTATATATCAGTGATGTTGTAACCAATTATCTCAAGTTATATCATGCTAGTCTTGTAATCCCTTCTATCACTTTATGCTCGTCCTTTGTGCCTATCATAGTATTTGGATTTACTTGTAATCTAGATCGATTCACGTTTACGTGCGATGGGAATACGATTTGGGTAGATTAGGCAGAACATGAATTGGTTATGAACATGAGTCATGAAACTTGCCATGAAACTTAACACGAACTTGACATGAAATTTGAACATGGACAAGACACTAGAATGAAATTGAAAATGGCCAACTCGAGGTTGGGTTGAGTTTGCAGTGTAATTCTGCCCGGAACCGCCCGGCAAATCCAGTGACTGCAAACAATAGGATCCAATGTGGGTAGTTGGTCATATCGTGCTTAAAACCCGAGGTCAGACTGAGTTGTGGTGTAAATCTGCCCGGAACCGCCCGACATATCCAGTGACCACAACAACAGGTCTGATGTGAGAGGTTGGGTGTATTAATGAATTAATGCCACATGATAGGGTTAAGTCATGAACATGAAATACAACACTTAACCAACTTGACACATGATTAGTGGGATTAAGTCATGAGTCGCTTGAATATACTTAACCAATTTGACACGATGATTTGGTGGGGTTAAGTCATGAACCGCTTGAATATACTTAACAAATTTGACACGATGAATTGGTGGAGTTAAGTCATGAACCGCTTGAATATACTTAACCAATTTGACATGATGATTTGGTGGGGTTAAGTAATGAACCACTTGAATATACTTAACCAATTTGACATGATGATTTGGTAGGGTTAAGACATGAACCGCTTGAATATACTTAACCAACTTGACACATGATTCGTAGGGCTAAGTCATGAACTTGAATGACAACACTTAGCCAATTTGACATGACACGTAGGCGGGTTAAGTCACGAACTTGAATGACAACACTTAACCAACTTGACATGCTAGACTGATAAGGGTTAAGTCACGAATTTAAATGACAACACTTAACCTATTGGACGGAAACCCTAGTTACGAGGTCTGTTTCAGCAGTAACCTACTAGATGTATCATGGTACCCTGGAACTAGGCAGGGTGGGGCACGATTACTGGGATGATTGTAAGCGACCAGAACGAAAGCTGAGTTGGTGCGCCAGTGTAGGTTCAGGCGGACTATGGTCGTGCACGTAGTCCGGAGTTGAAAAAGCAGGCATTGGGCATCAGTAGGTTTACACTGTGCATGCTCGATTTGTGTCGGTGGTTGGCACCCTAGGGCTTGATACACCCTATGGTGGACCTAGCATAGGTAACTACATTTGTGATAGGGCCATATGACACAGGCACATGAACGAGCTAGGACTTGTAGGGAGCCGATCGATTAATAGATCGTTTCGTGGGACCAAGTAATGGGTCATTTCATGACATTGGGCAAGGGATCATTTTATAGTCAACACATAACACGGGTTGGGATACTAGTACGGGTGGTGCAGAGAAAATAGATATCATAGAAATATTTTGGTGAAGCAGAGAAATCTTGCGATGCTTGATAGAAATCTTGCGAAATTATACTTAGTTTATCTTGAACGGGAACTTGCGATGTTATACTTGACAAAAATCATATGATGTTATTCCTAGTTATCGTGCCTGTAGCTTATCTTGTCATCATGCTTATGTTTACTTTCAGTTTATTCATGCCATGTTATCTTTACCTGTTTTTATGCTGAAAGTCACTAGGACTTACTCAGTCTTTATGAGTGACCCGTTTTGTTTCGCCTCTTTTTCTTCCGTTTGCCCCCCTCCTAGGTTCGCAGGGTGGGAATATAACTTAGTTCGGATGTTACCAAGCTCCCAGGCTCTTTCATGTACGGTTTGGATCTCTCTTGGCTATGGCTTGCTTTGCTTTATTGGGGAATACTACAATTTATTTTCATGCTTCTTTGTTTTTGAGCATGACAGATATTTTATCTATGTAATTGGGTATTGGAATTTGATGGGCTTTTATTGTAAACAATTATATTTAATAAATGATTTGAAGTACTTCTACTTTACCTTCCACTGTTTTATATATGTCTGTCTTGTAATATTTATGTTCCAGTACCCATAATGCTCCATTGAAGTTAAGCCATTCCCTTTGTGAGTGACCTTAACGGATGTGGGGTGTTACATTTGGTATCAGAGCAGAAGGTTACCAGACTGGGCAAAAGCTTTTAAAAACCTTCTGAAATTATTTTCAAAACATTTGCAAAGAAGCATTTTTCTAAGAAAAGTTTTGTTTTACGAAAGGCATATTCCCCAAAGCCATATGCCCTATCTTTTGAATCTCTCTTTGAATCTCTTCTTTCTTTCTCTTTTTCCATAATTTTGTAAGTGTACGACACATGTCGGAGGGCAAAGGAGTGCCCAACCTCCATCTATAGCCGCAGTATTTCCAACTGCGACTAATCTTGTTTCAAGCTTTGTAGGGTTGCCGTGCGATGGAGGTAGCTTTCGAGAAACTTGTCGACAAGCTATACAAGGATAGTAAGAACGAGGATAAAGAACACAAGCCTAAGGATGAGAAACTTGTTGATATGGCTTAATCCACGAAGGAGGAAAAGGTGAAAGGGGAAAGGCCAAAGTGAAAGAATAATAAAACCCATGACAAGAGAGAGTATCTTTAGTATGGTAAAAAGGGACATGTAGTTAAGTATTACAGGAAAATGACAAGGGAAAAGGACAAGATCTTCGAGAGGGCAATTGTACACTCTCACTACTAGCATACCCAAGAGAGGTGGTAACGTTTCTGTTAAAAGTGTAGCTTTTCTTTTCTATCATACCGTGGGAACTTTGTTTTTGTACATCGCATCCTTTTAATTCTGCTTCGGTAGTTGAGTCTCTGCACCTTAGTACTAGCGTGGTAGAGGATCCCATTTTTGTCTCAAATCCTGTTGGGGAATCGGCTCATTTATTCATGAATTGTTTGGATTTGAGAATGTCTATGCTAAGTGTTGAGTTTAGAAGAAATGCTTATGTTTTTGGGCTATGGGTTGATTCTAGGGATGGAGTGGTTATCCATAAATGTTACCATTCTCGAGTATGAAAAGAGGGTAGTTAGACTCTTGACTTGCCTCAGTAATGCCCTTGAAGTCTAGTGTAACCCTTAGGGTTTTGCCATGCTTAGTTACCTAGAATCTCTTGATACATTCATTAATCCGCTCGAGTAGTGTTCGCCACCAAGGTGGATGGTTCATTTCGCTTATGCATGAGTTATAGAAAATCACCTTAGTAAGTACATTTGGCAACATGGTTGGCATTTGTTTGTTTTCAAGAGATAGTTCTTCTACATGGAATACCTTATAGTGAGTAAACGAGATCCAGGATTCACTAGTGAATTTTGGAGAGCTTGCATGAAACCATGAGTACGCAGTTATGTTTGAGCCGAGTATACTAGAAAAAGAATAAGTGAAAGTGGAACGAGAGGCGACAGTGAAATGAGCTCCAACTCATATTTTGGAAATAGGAATTAAGAAGCTACGAAATTGTGAAGTTAAAGACGGTAAAAGCACAATGGAGTTAAGCTCAAGGAAATGCGACTTAGAAGATTGAAGAATAGATACGTGCATCATATCTCTTTTTAAGAGTATATCCTTGATCCCTCTTTTCCTGTAGAGCTTACTTGCATGCTATCTTTTAAGTATATCCTCTTGGTCCTATTCTCATTCCTATTTCTGTTGCAAAACCCATAGGGAGTTTGACTTATCTGTTAGTAATACATGTTGGGGCTTGAAGGTGTTCGTTGAGTTGACTAAACTTTTTGGGTTTTATAGAATATGGGTTATTTTTAGGAAGGGATTTCTTGTGACCTAAAAAGGAGTCCATTATGCTTAGTTTTCTAGAAACATGTATATTGGTTGAGTTGAGAAATTCTTTGGATATCAGTCTGATGTTGATTTCGGTCTTCGGGGATGATGCTTAGGGAGTTCTTCTCCTAATCAGTATATATGTGACGTAGATTTCCAGTTTTGACATTGCCTAATGGGCACAAAGTTTTTACTTGCTTCTATCATTCGACTATATCTTTAGGTAGGAACAATTGGGTGTAAACATGTGTTTGAGACATGTTATGATTGATGGTTGCAAGTGGTTACAAGTGGTTGCTAGTGGTTGCTCGTGGATGCATATACACGCACATTAGACACTAGATCGGCTCAGTCACCTTTCATATTTCATATGCATGAGTGTTTATACTTGTTTATAGATGAAATTGAATGTGTTATCATGTGGATGTTGCATATGGATGGATGTTTGTGCACACATATAGTGTTTATGTGAATAGGACTATTTGCATACATGTTGGACTCATGGCACTGAACATATTTTGCATTAAGTAGATCAATCAGGCTTGATCATTTGCATTAGATAAGGAACATATACACACACTTTCTGCATATGTTCATACAACATTAGAAATCTTTTAAGGACAATGATTGCTTGTGGATAATGTTTTGAGTAGATGGATGATGGATGCTAGGACACATTCTTCTTAACTTGAAGATTTCGGGGACGAAATCCTTTAAGGAGGGGAGAATGTAACAACCCGAATTTTAATAACACGTTAAAACAAGAAATCAAGGTACAATTAAATTTTTAAAATAAGAATTAGGAAAAACGGGTTGCGCCATTGCGTTCGTCTCGGAATTCTGCATGAAATCGAGTCTGAGTTTTCGAAAAACGGAGTCCGTATGAGGGAGATATGACCCTACGAACTTTCATGAATTTTAAGAATCGAAAACAACTCGAAATTCGAATTTAAACCCCAGTGCAGACTGGGCGGGAATTTTCCCGCCCAGGACCAGGTCGACCTGGGGGTCGACACTATGGTCGACCTGGGAGTCGACCTGTTGCCAAAACCCAGTTTTGGGTCTGGGTTCATCCTGATGTTTCTGGTCTCGTTTTCAGTCTAGCTTCGTTCGTCTAATCCTATATAAACAGCCCCTTAGCCCCATTCTCTCTACACCAATTCTCTCTAGCCGTATGCTGCTCAAATTCTAGTTATAATTAAAAGAAAATAAGGGACTACTTCTTCTCCATGAGACTACACATAGAGATTTGCAAATTGGGGGTTTTCAATTGTAACACGATTAATCAAATAGAGATTCAACATCAACTTCTGCTTTCTAATTCTCGATCCACGCACTGTAAGTTCTAGTTACTTTTAGATTTAAATATTTAATTATGATATGGCCATGGAATAAAGTGGAATTGGATTTAAGTATGTTTATTGATTCTGATCTATTTCTGTTGCTCCTTGAATCTTGAGTTTTGAGACTTGTCTATCTTCATGATCATGTCAAGTTTATGATCTATTCAGAAGTTTTCTTGATTCGTAATGATGTTATCATCAAGTTATAATCTTTATGCCTATCATGATGATTTATGTTGTTTTCTCTCTGATTTTGTTTTTATTGCAACTTCTACCTCCCCCTATTTATTTTCTTTTGATGAACCTATATCAATTTCGGACCTAGGCCTAAACCGCGATTTACGTGCGATTGAATACAGGGGAAAATATTAGGATATTGCCTAGTTGGATATATGTGTTTGGCAGAATCGAAGGCATAACATAAAAATTGGATATTTGGGTATTACTACCATTAACCTGAAATTGGATATTTGGGTATAATTATTATAATGGTAATTGCAAGAATGGGGATTGACATATGTAATTTGACATGGATCTTGATATATGTAATTTGGCTAGAACTTGATATGTGTAACTTGGCATACATGTAAAACGACATGAATTGAACATATGTAAATTTGGTATGAATTGGGCATATGTAAAACTGACATGTAATCTAGAACTTGGGCATATGTTAATTATGTAAAATTTGGAGTTGAAACGTATATGATAATCGATTCACATCTATTCTAGTTTCCATCTTGGATCTTGACATTTGGGAATATTGCTATGAAATCAGTTTGGACCTATTCATGTTGTAAATCAAACTCTTTCATGCCCATAACATTATCATGCCTGTGATGTTGAATGAGTCTATTATTTACAAATTTGGGACTATCACCTTATGCCATGGATATCACCTTATTATGCTAGATTTGAAATCATATTAGTTTCTATATATCAGTGATGTTGTAACCAATTATCTCAAGTTATATCGTGCTAGTCTTGTAATCCCTTCTATCACTTTATGCTCGTCCTTTGTGCCTATCATAGTATTTGGATTTACTTGTAATCTAGATCGATTCACGTTTACGTGCGATGGGAATACGATTTGGGTAGATTAGGCAGAACATGAATTAGTTATGAACATGAGTCATGAAACTTGCCATGAAACTTGACACGAACTTGACATGAAATTTGAACATGGACATGACACTAGAATGAAATTGAAAATGGCCAACTCGAGGTTGGGTTGAGTTTGCAGTGTAATTCTGCCCGGAACCGCCCGGCAAATCCAGTGACTGCAAACAATAGGATCCAATGTGGGTAGTTGGTCATATCGCGCTTAAACCCCGAGGTCAGACTGAGTTGTGGTGTAAATCTGCCCGGAACCGCCCGGCATATCCAGTGACCATAACAACAGGTCTGATGTGAGAGGTTGGGGTGCATTAATGAATTAATGCCACATTATAGGGTTAAGTCCTGAACATGAAAGACAACACTTAACCAACTTGACACATGATTAGCGGGGTTAAGTCATGAGTCGCTTGAATATACTTAACCAATTTGACACGATGATTTGGTGGGGTTAAGTCATGAACCGCTTGAATATACTTAACCAATTTGACACGATGATTTGGTGGAGTTAAGTCATGAACCGCTTGAATATACTTAACCAATTTTACACGATGATTTGGTGGGGTTAAGTCATGAACCACTTGAATATACTTAACCAATTTGACACGATGATTTGGTAGGGTTAAGACATGAACCGCTTGAATATACTTAACCAACTTGACACATGATTCGTAGGGCTAAGTCATGAACTTGAATGACAACACTTAGCCAATTTGACATGACACGTAGGCGGGTTAAGTCACGAACTTGAATGACAACACTTAACCAACTTGACATGCTAGACTGATAAGGGTTAAGTCACGAATTTAAATGACAACACTTAACCTATTGGACGGAAACCCTAGTTACGAGGTCCGTTTCAGCAGTAACCCACTAGATGTATCATGGTACCCTGGAACTAGGCAGGGTGGGGCACGATTACTGGGCTGATTGTAAGCGACCAGAACGACAGCTGAGTTGGTGCGCCAGTGTAGGTTCAGGCGGACTATGGTCGTGCACGTAGTCCGGAGTTGAAAAAGCAGGCATTGGGCATCAGTAGGTTTACACTGTGCATGCTTGATTCGTGTCGGTGGTTGGCACCCTAGGGCTTGATACACCCTATAGTGGACCTAGCACAGGTAACTACATTTGTGATTGGGTCGTATGACACAGACACATGAACGAGCTAGGACTTGTAGGGAGCCGATCGATTAATAGATCGTTTCGTGGGACCAAGTAATGGGTCATTTCATGACATTGGGCAAGGGATCATTTTATAGTCAACACATAACACGGGTTGGGATACTAGTACGGGTGGTGCAGAGCAAATAGATATCATAGAAATATTTTGGTGAAGCAGAGAAATCTTGCGATGCTTTATAGAAATCTTGCGAAATTATACTTAGTTTATCTTGAACGGGAACCTTGCGATGTTATACTTGAATCATATGATGTTATTCTTAGTTATCGTGCCTGTAGCTTATCTTGTCATCATGCTTATGTTTACTTTCAGTTTATTCATGCCATGTTATCTTTACCTGTTTTTATGCTGAAAGTCACTAGGGCTTACTCAGTCTTTATGACTGACCCGTTTTGTTTCGCCTCTTTTTCTTCCGTTTCCCCCCCTCCCAGGTTCGCAGGGTGGGAATATAACTTAGTTCGGATGTTACCAAGCTCCCAGGCTCTTTCATGTACGGCTTGGATCTCTCTTGGCTATGGCTTGCTTTGCTTTATTGGGGAATACTACAATTTATTTTCATGCTTCTTTGTTTTTGAGCATGACAGATATTTTAGCTATGTAATTGGGTATTGGAAGTTGATGGGCTTTTATTGTAAACAATTATATTTAATAAATGATTTGAAGTACTTCTACTTTACCTTCCGTTGTTTTATATATGTCTGTCTTGTAATATTTCTGTTCCAGTACCCATAATGCTCCATTGAAGTTAAGGCATTCCCTTTGTGAGTGACCTTAACGGATGTGGGGTGTTACATGAAATTTGAAACCTGACAATAATTTGACATTCCGGATCCAACAAAGTGATTTCGTCGAAAACGGAGATCGTTTGCAAAATGGCTATTTTTATGGGATATATATTATTTTAAAATAAATATAAATTTCATATCGATTATTTTGAATTTTAAACTGGAATAACTTTTAATTTATAAAGTAAAATCTCAGTTTCTTACATTCGTTAGAAAGATATTATTAAATAGATTCCAACTTTTCTTGTTTTACTGAAATTCGATTTATATTGAATCATGTACATTCATTTGAAATTTAAAATCGAATTTTCAAACTACCGCACCATTTCTTGTTCGATTTATAATTAAAATAAATTTATATGTTCTAACTTTGATTTAAATAAATTTTTAGTCGTTATTATTTAAAATAAACCATTTTAAATATTCAAAACGCATTAAAATAGCTAAAATAAAAAAAAATTAAATTGGTTCAGAAATTCCGGGTTGTTACATGAAACATAGTACCCCCCCCCCCCCCATTTATCGACTCCCTCTACGGTTGAATTCCCCCTATATATGTGCGTATAAGCGAGTTTAAAATCAATTGAGTTTCCAATATTAAAATATTCTTGAATTATTCATTCATCAATCAAAACCTTAACCATTCTCCCCCTTTTGTCATCGTCAAAAGGATAATAGGAATCAAAATAGTGATGAATATAGACTAAAAATATAAATTTAACACTATAGTACCATAAAATTAGGTAATAAATTAAAAGTTTGGCTAAACCGATAACCAAAAAATTTTAATTTACAAACCGATTTAGTTTGAAAACCGAACCGAACTGACCAAAATGAACCGGTTCTGTCGGTTAATAGATTTGAACCGAATATTTCTCACCTTAATTCTAATATCATATCTATAATCTCACATGATGCACTATTCTCCTGGTTCAAAGATTTTCCTATTAGGTTTTCCTAATAAAGTTTTTTCAATAAGGCAACGTACGGTATCCATGTCGATTGAATGGTTATATGCAACCAAGATCATAATAAGGGGAAGTAGTCATTATATATGTTTCAAAATGGAAAACTTCAAGTTAGCAAAGCATTCGAGAATTTGAAGATGCATACTCAAGAGAGAGTGTTGTAATATATGAGTGAATATGATTTTATATTTTTCTGTTTAGCCCCACATCATGGGATAAGTTTACTCACTATCTTCAAGGCCTATATCTAAAGGAACTAATGTAATAGAAATAGATAACTAATATCTTGAATGAATAAAAGTCTCTTCCCTTTCTTCTCTCGAATGGTTCCAATTTCTTTATTTTATAATAGGTTTTATGTTTTTTTAGCTTTTATACGTGCTAGATTTACGTTTCTACAGGTAAATATGTTAACCTAGCTATGTACTATTATTTCAGATTTTAATAAAAGCATATCAATTGCGTATGTGTGTGTATATATATATATATGTGTGTGTGTGTGTGTGTGTGTATACAGAGGTTATATGACACCCCACTTCCATGGTATCCCTTTTGCACCCAAATAATAGCCACTAATTTATAATTAAATAAGTTAGTATGTGGAGAGAGAATGAGTGAAAAGAGAGAGAAACGAGAATGTGTGGTGAAAATCAAGAGGGCTATATGGGTGCTGCAATATTTGGGGTGCTCTTGATATACACACACACACACACACACATATTGAAACACCCCACCTCCGTTAGGGTCACTCTCAAAGGGAATGCCCTAATTTTGGTGGAGGTTTATAAGTATAAGTCACAGATATACAAGACAGATATAGGAACACATATTTTTGAACAGTGGAAAATATCAACAACTTTTATTTCAACATAATACGTGTTACACAAACCATGTCATAATTTGTTTCACAATACTTCCAAAAACATAACATCTTCATAACTGTCTTGATTACATTATTTAAAGAAGCATAAGGAAACATAAATAAACTGCATAAGTCCCATAATTGCTGTCCAAAGCCATAGTCCAAAACGAAAAAATCCAAGCGATACATTCTTTCTCTTCAAGCTGGATGTGAAAGCTGGTCAAGCTGGTCAAGCTGCGGTATTCCCTCCCTATGGACCTGGGGGGGGGGAACGGAAGAAAAGAAGACGAAAGAAAAATAGAGTTAGATATAAAGCCTGAGTAAGTCTAGGACTATTTAGTCTATGAATAAAGAACTGGGTATGATAAGTGTAAACTAGAAATGGGAAAGCACCATAAACTAAGTTAAGTTGTCTAGGGTCGAATATACTATCGCACCCCATATTAATCTCTGTACCCATATAAACTAGTTCCCAACAGGCACCCCATAATCAGGGTGAAGTGATCCATTTCTGATGATCGGCTCCTACTCGCATAGTTACATGTGTCTTATGGCCCCCGATGTTGTAGTTACCTATGCTGGTCCCACCATGGGGTGTATCAAGTCCCATGGGGGTGGCCCGACACAATTCTAGAGTGCACAGGTATGCTACTGGTGCCCAGTGCCTTATTTTTCTGCGCCGGAGTATGTGCACGCCCGCACCCCGTTAGAACCTACACTGCTGCACCACCGCCGTCGATTTGACCTCTTACAGTCAGCCCAGTAATCGTGCCCCACCCTGCCTAGTTCAGGGTATCCTGATACACCTTGTAGGGTTACTGCTGAAAAGGGTCCCCCGCTACTAGGTTTTCTATTTCTAGCCAACATGCTAACTTCGTTAAGTGTTTTATAAACCTAACCCCCAAATCAGTCTGTTTAGTTTAGCATGTTCCATTTTGATTAAGTATTAATTTACTTAATCCTATCAATCCTGACTCAGCCTTAATTGTCTTATTAAAGCCTTGACCTCTCACATTAGACAGGTATTGTTGTGGCCGCCTGTTGCCGGTTGGGTCCGGGCAGTCTTACGCCACAACTCAGTCTAACCTCGGGTCCTTATTGGGCTCCGTGTTTAACCACCCACATTGGATAGGTATTGTTGTAATTACTGGACAGCCGGGCGGTTCCGGGCAGGTTTGCATCACTACTCAGTCCAACCTCGGGTTAAACACATCGTATTTTCTACATTTACATATTTTGTCTCTTTTCTTTTTATATGTAAATATTTGCGGCCCATTATTCAAATTCACCTTTATTGGTTAAAATTTATTTATGCCACTTAATTGTTTTTCAAGGTTGTTGGCATGCGTCAAACATGCCAACACATATGTTCTATATTTTAACCCCATCGTCATTATCCCCGTTTTACACGTTCGCTACAATGTAGGATATGTTGGGTTTAACATTTAAACCCAACTTAGCCATATGAAAAGGGGAGGCTTATAACATGGTGTTTATAAGATAACATAAAAAGGGGAGTGTGAACGCATGAACTTGCAACATAACGATTCAATTAACATAAGGTAGGCACATGTGAACTTGCTATTGTAACAACATATAATCATGGCATAAACAATACTTAAACATGAATCATTCTATTCACATAATCATGGCATAAACAAAACATGAATCATTCTATTCATGTAGTCATGGCATAAATAATACTTAAACATGAATCATTCTATTCATATAATCATGGCATAAATAATAATACTTAAACATGAGTCATTCTATTCATGTAGTCATGGCATAAATAATACTTAAACACGAATCATTCTATCCATGTAAACTTGCAATTGGAATGTAAATCTAACTTAATTGTGTCACATATATCACCATATGGTTTTGATAACAAATTAGGCCTAAAACATGTTTCAACTAGGCATAATACCAAACATAGTTTAGTCATGTTCATAAAGGTGCTTACTTTTGTTCTAATACAAAAGTATGATTTGCTAATTCCAACATGGATTCATATATAACTATAGTACTTAGTCGTATCCAATTACACACTAAAAGTGATCATAAAAGTATGTACATCATATTGGCATAATAGTGAATCATATACTTGCATGAATCCCAAATAAAATACCATATCATATACTTGTATGAATTCAATCATATACCATAACATTTCCAAATCGTTTAGAATCAAAATAACATACAAGTATAGATTGTTATCGCCACAATTTCATTTTGTTGTTAACTTCCAACGCAAATCACATACTTGCAAATATCCAATCGTATGTCATAACATTCCCAAATCACTTAGAACCAAAATAATATACAAATATAGATTATTATCGCCACAATTCCATTTCGCATTTTACACAAATCAAACGCAATTAATTATTCACATCGGAATAGCACTCTACTTACAACGTATGACGAATCTTTAATTCAGGAATCTGAATTCTGAATTTGGAGATGCTATCCTTTGTTGTAGGCGTTGCTTTGATTCAATTAACGTTGCTTTAAGCTTTTGATTTATCTCCTAATTGTCTCTCAATTTCTGACGGTTATCTCTAGTCTCTCCTCAGCAGCATGACGGTCTCATCTCCATTTGTGTTTGTGTGTATTAGGGTGAGTCTTAGGTCCTTTTTATAGAGTTTTTGAGTTGATTTAGACCGTCGATGGAGCTTGGTTTAATAATAGTCGTTCGTTCAAAGGAGAGACCAACCAGGAGCTGCCACCTAGCCCTAGTGACAAGGCAAGGCTCAGAAAATCGACCAAACACAGACCAGGCCAGCCAGGGTGGGCTGGGTTCGACCTGGCTCAGGGGCCAGGTCGACACCCCAGTCGACACCGTGTCGACTTGGCAGTCGACACGGGTTACCCAGGTCGACTGCCCAGTCGACCTGGCTAGCCCCAGGTCGACTGCCAAGTCGACCTGGGTGCCTTGGGCGGGAATTTTCCCGCCCTGGCCAATTGGGCCCGATTTTGAATTTTAAATTTGTTTTTCTGAGCTGTTTTCGTCTGTTTGAATTTTAAACTGAATTCTGAAACTTCCGGAGGCCATATCTTCTTCATACGGAGTCCGTTTTACGCAAACTCGGACTCTATCTCAAGCAGAATTCCGAGACGAACGCAATGGCGTATCCCGTTTCCCTTAATTCTTTGATTTGAAATTAATTATACTTTAATTTGTGAATTTCATTGTTATAAAATACACGGGGTGCTACACATATACACATACATACATACATACATACATGCATGCATACATGAGTTTTATGAAATTATATATACGTACGCACACACGTATACATTATGTACTATATAATAAACAAAATATTTTTTAAGTATTGTATGTATGTATACATATTTTCCTGTTAGTTTATAAATTAAATACAAAATATTCAAACATGAAAATTAAATTTTAAAGAGACATTTAGATCTGGATTTATTTTCAAAGTAAAATTATTCTAAGATATTTTTGAAATAATAAGTTTTAAATCGGTTAGTAAGTTTAAATTTGAATATATATATATATATATGTTTGTGTGTGTATGTATATATATACGTGCATAAATTATAGTTTTACGAAATATGCACATGCACACATACATGTATATATTATATACTATAGAATAAACAAAATATTTTTAGTATTGTATATATATACACATATTTTTCTGTTTGTTTATAAATTAAATACAGAATATTCAAACCTGAAAATTGAATTTTAAAGAGACTTGGATCTAAATTTATTTTCGAAGTAGATTTTATTCTAAGATATTTTAAACACTGAGTTTTAAATCGATTAATAAATATAAATTTGAATTCATAGAAAATTATTTTGTATGTGAATGTATGTATGCATACGTTTATTACTAGTATATACATAAGGATACTTTATATTGTTTAATTATAAATAATAACATAATAAAATTACATATATATATAAAGGTTACTGTTGTATCCATTTTGTTTTAAATTACAATATTTATACACTGGCTTGTTAAACCAAGTATACATTACACGTTGTACATGCGCACATATATATATGTTTATTTAACACACATATACACATATACATAAGCAAATTGAATCTTTATATTAATTAATAAATAAATTAAATATTTTTATTTAATATTTGCTTAAAATAGATTTAAATCAGTTTAGACTTATGAGTATAACAACATTTAAAGTGATTAAAAAAATTGAAATTTCCTCATATGACCTGCTACTAAATAGTGCAATTCCAAAAAGGTATCATATCCAAAGACTTGGATTTGAGTTCTTTCTTGACTAAACATGTATAATTGACTACAGTGGAGGAATGTGACTATAAGAAAACCTTCTATAGCTACAACAAATGACTATGGATTCCAGGTTGTATTTGCAATCATGTTCTTTTATTTTTGTTTTCAATCGCTTGTACATTCGAACTCATTATATCTTTCTGAAATCGTGGAAGTATGTTGAAGAAAAGTTGATAGTGGATATAGGTAGCTGAATTAAGGTCGATCTACTTTAATAACTCTATTTTCCCACATTTTCAATTTTGTTTTCCTTTAGTCCAACTTGTTTTTGATTAGATTAGAGTGTTTTCCAAACTTTTGAGGAAATAACTTAGGTCGATGTATAATGCATGTCAGGCTGCCAGCATGCAAACACATCCTGATTATTTCTCAGGAATCCCAACTGGACCATTGTATTTTGATCAAGTTGCAAGGTATGAAATCCTTTATTGAGAGTCATATTCCATCAATAGCACTCTGAATAGGATATTAACATAGCTTCAAAATCCACAAGCATACGATGTAATGCATACTAGTCCAATCACGGTTGAGATTACCTTAGACTAATGTATGGATAATTCTTTCTTCGTATATCCTTTCATTGTACTTAATCTCCATCATTCTGGTGAGTATTTTTTGTCTTCCGCTCTTTGTCTATGGAATAAATAAACTCCTCGCCTTTCTTTAGAGATTTAGCATACCTTTACACTATTTATCATGCTTACCACATTCCTTCTATTCTCTGAAGTTGCATTGGTACCCTATTTATCAACATTCAAAAGTTGTGTTAGTGTGTTAAGTAATAAACAATAAATATGCAACACAAAAAGTTGCAAATATGTTGTAGAAAAGTATTTACAATGATTTTGCAAAAAAAAAACTATGTCAATTATACAACACAGACCAGTTTGCAAATTGTTTGCAAAAACTATGTCATATTATATTTCAGAAACAGTTTTCAAATAGTTTGCAAAAACTATGTTTACTTATGTAACAGAAGACCAATGTAAATAATTTGTAGAAACCTTTTGTAAAGATTTTGCAAAAAACTATTATAAAATTTTCAGTATTACGTACAATACCTTTTTGCTTGTCCGACTCTAGAATTATTTATTTCCTTGAAATAATATTGCTCCCTCAATGGAGAAGAAGTGCTCCCTCAATGGAGCAGAAGGTTATGAGCAACTTTTTCGCAAGTTAAAACAGATTTGCTTTGCAAAACTGTGTTGGAATTAGTAGAGCCTGACGAACTCAAGAGAGTAATAAGAATAGAGATTAATGAGGAAGAAGAAGAGAAGATTTTAGAAAAAATAAATTCTCTGTCCTTCTCGTCCTATATATCGGTATGGGAAGCCGGTTTAACGTTTTTAACGCTTGAAAAGGTTGCAACCCTTTAAGCAAATGGTGCGAGCGTTTTATTATTGTTTCTTCTTAAACTTGAATGAAAAAACTATTTGGTCTGAGCAGTTAACAAATTCAACTGCCATTTGCGAATTGCAAAGTGCTAAGTGCCTCTCTAATATGCCTTAAATGCCCATTCGCCCACGCTGTGGAAGAGGAATCGGTCTCTGGCACATGCATGGACGTGTGCGTGCGGTTTGGTGCGTTTGCACCACCCGATAAGATAGCTTTTGCTTTTATGTATCTTTTCTCATGGGAACTACAATAATGTCCTTATCTTAGTATATAACTATATGATATTTATTACATACTAGGCTGCGGGACTATACATATTCCAGAACATTCAATAATTATTCATTTCCAACAATCCCCCATAAATGAGTATTTGCTTATTTGTTCTTAATTTAATAAAATATTATCGCATCGGTTAAAGTAGCAAAAATGCCTTGAACTTCCGTAGTGATTATCTATTTGACTTACTAGCAAATCAGTAGACCTGTTTTGTAACAAACAGAATTTTTAAGACAAAGAAATTAATTAACGAGTAGATTAATAAATTAATAAGTGGGTGAAATTATTAGAATTCAACTATGGAAGTAGAATCAATATGTTTATGGCAATTTTTTGATCAATTTATATATAATGTTTGTAAAATTGGAACTAATATGAAAAGGTTACAAAATGAACAAGTTAATTTGAAAATTAATAAAAGAAAGAGACTAAAAGGAATTTTTTTGCAAATTATCGAATTTTATCATGAGACCTTTTCCATCTTGTCCGTTATGATTTTCTGGGTCATTTTCATATATAACCTGTCAAAATATGAGTTCGTTCGTATAAGAGAGTTATCGAAGAGTCAAAATTGAGGAAAGAAGAAATAATAATAACAATAGTAACAATAATAATATATACGCAGGATCGGGACGACCCATCCCTCACCCAGATCGACCCATGGGTTGACCCGGGTTATAAGAGGGTCGACCCATGGGTCGACCCGTGCTCTGAGGGGGTCGACCCACCCCTTTGCCAGACATGTAATCATGCCTGACACGAAACCAAGTAAAAGGGAGATAATTTCTCCAACATGTTTTGCTGAGTTAGCATGTTCTTATTGGCCTATTTTTTAACCTAAGCTGACGTGGCACGCTCTGATTGCTCCGATGACATTGCTGGCTTAGATATAATTCATAATTTTGATGGCCTAGGATCTTCAGCCTTACCATAAATAGATCTCCACCCTCCCCTCATCATTCTTCACAACACAAATCTTTTCCCGCCTAGGGTAATCTTCTATTTTGGAGACAAGCCAACCTAAATTTAAACTTTAGGGGAACTGAGATTTTATAAATAAAAAATATTTTCATATTTACATTCTAGAGGTGGGTTCTGCCAAGACCATGAGGGAAGTTGTGACGACAAGGGATTTCGCTCGATCCGAATCAGTCGTTAAACCGATCTAGACCGTTCGAAACCCCTGATCGTTTGAAAACAAGACAAAACAGAACGCAGACGTGAGAACATTTCATTGCTATTACAACAATTCCATCAGATACAAGAATATACAGAGTATAATTGAATAAAGTACATTCGATATATATCAGAGATTACAATAAATTACATAGCAGCGGAAAATAATACAAAGCACAACTGAAGGTGATATACAGATACAGAGCTTTCCAGATATCATTCCAGCTGTAAACCAGGATCCTGTGAATAAAATCTGCAAAACCAAAACTACTAGCTGCCCGTGTCGAAAATAAGGGCACCCAGAGTTTAGGTTAAAACAATAAACTCCAGGTCAGTCATGTGACTGGTGTGAGAACTAAAACAGATATTTAAAACTTTATTTTAAAAGAGAGTAATTCAAGGGACCACGCCGTATAACACGGAACGGGTTTCCTCCCAAGAATACCAGTGCATAGGATAAACAACGCAATGCTTTTTCGAAAAATGAAGCTATTATAAGACCCAGGTCCCATCACACAATGCAACGCAAGCCGGAGGATAGGGTTTTACCTTATAACAGCCAAACTTGCTTGATACGTTTAAAACAAATCATTTAATACTATAATAAGTGTATAGTGTCAAAAAAATTTCAATCATAAATATAAATCATAGACGGCATGAGTGCCCCATCCCACTATGTTGCCATACTAGGCTCTACAAATAAAGCCGAAATACACGTATTGGAAATTGGATTTCCGTCATGAGTCGAGGCAAGGGGCAAGCTCCTCTCCGCGTTCGAGACACTCTAGCAAATGTCCCAGGGCTACGCACTCTGGGCAACCCCTGGATGCTTCAGGGTCGGTCCTCACTTACGTTAGAGGATTAGTTATTCCTGAACACACGTTTCCCGGTCCTTACAGACCTATAATCGAGGCGCCTCGCATTCCAACAACCACATAGGTGAAAAGTATATAAATGTCAGGGCTGGTAAGTCACTGACACCACCAAAGCTAGAAAGAAACGTCGTGCTCTCCCTGCAGTCCGTATCCCGTTTTTAACTCATACCGAGGTGTGAGGCTCGCGAATTCACGTTATACACAAAGCTGCCACGTAGGCCGTGCTTTGATCATCAACCACAAGACTTTGCTTTTCAACAGAAGCCTTGATCATTGCATCTTAGTGTGCCACACAGGCAATTCATGCCGTGCGATTGATATCTATCGATATATAACCTCTAAGCTCATACGTCTCAGAGAAGGGCGTTAAGCAAGAGAATAAATTCCCCGCCGCCAAACAGATATATATTTAACAGAAATCAATCAACACAGAATAAAATCCAATGTCAGACACACAATCCATTTACAAGTCCGTTCTGGGTCTGAACGAAACCGGAGGCACTTTCCTCGCATATCCATCCATCCCCAAGTACGTCTGGATGACCACCAACTATTTCCATCCTCTTGGGTGTACTGGCCAATCAGGATCGCCAGTAGTTATCCAAACGATGTGAAGACTTCCGGTCTTCGACCACCGTCTTCATCTTCGACATATCGTCGAATCGGTTATTCAGAATGGGTATAAACCCGGCCTTTCCGAACAACCCGCGTATATTAAAAACAAATGTTACACAAACACAACATACGCCTCATTCCAATTCATTAGTCACTAACCGCAAATTAGCAAGAGAACAATTTCTCAAACATTAACCCCGAAGGCCGAAACCAACATCAGATCAATACCCAGGAAACCATTCTTCTTAGCCAACCTACAGCTAGTTTCTAAATTCCACATTCTTAGGGAAAGGTTCCCATTAATTTTATCCAAGATAAATTCTTTAAAATTTATCCTGTAATCTTCCTTTGGATGTCGTTTCAAACCAAATTATGGTTTTTCTAAACTAGTCGAGATTAGCGAACCATACCGAAGTAATTATTTATTTTATTTCCCAATCCCAACTTATTCATCCCATGAAGCAAAACTGGTAATACTCCATATCTAACACCACGGTGTTATCGGTAAAATTAATTACCATTTCACGTTCAAATCTAATTAAAGATTTAACTATCGCTTTGGAGCAAAACTGGTAATACTCCATTCTCGCTCATTTTCTAAATTTGATAATTTAGATTACAAATTTACATTTCAATCTAATTGCAGATTCGTTAAAACTCCTTTTACTGGGTTAAAGAACTAGGTGTTATTTAAAACACAGTTCACGACAAACCCAAATCACCTTCTATTTGTTATCGGGTTAAAGAACTAGTGTTATTTAAACACAGTTCACGATAAACCCATTTCAAATTCAATCAAATATATTAGAAATTCCGATTATTTAAAACCCCTTTTTAAATCTAATTCATTTATTTAAACACAAATCGGGTTTTAAATTTAGTTCAATCTAGTTCATTTCGATAAAATCTATTTTTATCTTTTCAAATATGGAGTTTTTCATCCTAAATTTTCCCAAATCATTTCTTATGATTTTACACAAATTATTGATATTTTTAATAATTTTATCAAGGCCCGTACAGTCGATTTCCAACAACGGCCATCAAACTGCACTTACAGCGACCTTTTCCAAATTTGATTTGGACGTATCTCCAAATCCAACCGTTAGATTTCAAATTTCTAATGTTCGTTAGGAAGCTCTTTTCGATACGAACCCAACGGTTCCGGTTTTAGGAGAATCCGACGGTCGGATCTCCCGTAATGTTCGTTTGAAATAAATGGTCGAAATTTACGAACTGCCGCGGCGCGGCGCGTTCTATTCAGGCCATTATATTATATATATTTAATATATATAATATATATTTCGTCGATTCTATTTTTAAACGAATTCTATAAATAGTTTTGAATTCGTTTCAAAAACATTTCAACTTCCATTTCAATTCAGATCAAAATTGAATTTTTCCTTATAAATTCGTTTTAAAATTCATTTCTATTCAATTCAAATTTTAATTCAATTTGAATTCATTTCAATTCGCTTTCAATTCAATTCGAATTCGTTTTCTATTCAATTCATTTCGAAATCGTTTTCAATTCAATTCATTTCGAAATCGTTTTCAATTCAGTTCATTTCGAAATCGTTTTCAATTCAGTTCATTTCGAAATCGTTTTCAATTCAATTCATTTCGAAATCGTTTTCAATTCAATTCATTTCGAAATCGTTAAAATCGATATAAATATCGTTCACGTCAAAATGGCGTTAATCTAATCAACACGGCT
The DNA here is from genome assembly GCA_030737875.1 of Allium sativum. Taxonomy (NCBI): domain Eukaryota; kingdom Viridiplantae; phylum Streptophyta; class Magnoliopsida; order Asparagales; family Amaryllidaceae; genus Allium; species Allium sativum. The sequence continues at coordinate 531,618,689 of CM060913.1, read as the reverse complement.
TCATATATTTCTATTTTCAAATATTCTATTCAACAAATGAATATTTATTTTTGTCAACACACGACTAATCTCAACGAATGAGTACTGTCCACGTGTGACTATTTTTGTTAAATTATTTCGTTCAACACATGACTAATCTCAATGGATGAGTACAGTCAATACATGAACCTTTATTTTATATTGATAAAGATATAAATTTTATTGTTAAAATATTTCGTTCAACACATGACTAATCTCAACGGATGAGTACAGTCAATACATGAACCTTTATTTTATATTGATAAAGATATAAATTTTATTGTTAAAATATTTCGTTCAACACATGACTAATCTCAACGGATGAGTACAGTCAATACATGAACCTTTATTTTATATTGATAAAGATATAAATTTTATTGTTAAAATATTTCGTTCAACACATGACTAATCTCAACGGATGAGTACAGTCAATACATGAACCTTTATTTTATAATATTCTTTATCTTCTAAATTGGAATGAGGCCCAATCAATCACCATATAAAATTAATTATATGGATTTTCATACAACACATGTATCTAATAGCATTGAAAAATAATCAACCATCAACCAAAGTGCACTACACTGTATAAGCATCAAATATAGATATCTAACGCTTATAACAGCCTGTCAATCAATCGATCGACATATTTAATCAATCAGGATGAGTGAACTTCATATTTCATCCCAACACCCGTGTGGGGTTTCAAATCAACAAACACAGATTTTATTTGTGTAGTTGGGCGATGTGTAAAATTTATCGTCCCAATCAATGTCCTTCAAATAAGTGCACATAAACAAACCATCCGGTTTGTAAATGAATATTTTATTTACTTCCACGTTAAAAATTATATTTCAACTTTGAATTTCTATTCAGTTCATTCTTTAAATAAAATGATATTTTTATTTTTTTTACTTATTTTAGAAAATTTCGGCGGCATAACGGCACGATACTAGAAACGGGACGAGGCCTAGCCTTATCCCCGGTCTAGTGAAGGCCCACGCCATTCACCATCAATCTAAATCACCAAACAACCAAATTCAAATCAAATCACCTAACTAATCTATGCAACCAAACAAACAAGTCCATGGTCTGTGGACAATTGTGTCGGGTGCTACTAAGCACCGTCTGCATCCTAGTATATATATATATATAGCTAGAAAATGAAATTGAAAGGTGAGAAATTCTCACATATTGCTATCCAATCATCTTGACTCTTCTTTGATAGAAATCTTCATCGTTATCGCATTCTTGTCATCTTCGTTGCTGTAGCCACTACATATATAAAAATCACATTTTTATTTGTTGATGCCTTTAAAATAAAAATCACATTTTTATTTGTTGATGCCTTTAAAATAAAAATCACATTTTTACTTGTTGATGCCTTTAAAATAAAAATCACATTTTTACTTGTTGATGCCTTTAAAATAAAAAACACATTTTTACTTGTTGATGCCTTTAAAATAAAAATCACATTTTTACTTGTTCACTCTCAATTTAAAAATCATATTTTTATAATTGCTTCATACCTTTTTAAAAATTGAATTTTTACTTCGTTATACTTTATATAAAAATCAAATTTTTACCATGTTATCCAGTATAGATAAAATTCCATTTCAAAAATATAGATTTCGCATTTTTACATCTAAAAATTTCGCCTTTTCATATTTAAAAATATCGTCTTATCATATTATATCATTACAAAAATCACCTCTTTATCTCAACATATATACCATAAAAATCAGATTTTTATTTCGCTACATATACAAAGATGGTATTTTTACATTTTATATCTCATAAAGATTATATTTTTATTACACGCCTTATATAAAAATCATATTTTTATTATCTATAACTATAAATAAAAATCGTTTCTTAATCTCCTAAAAATCAAATCTCTTTTATAATCAAAAATCTTTTCTCCCTTTTTATTTATTTATTTATATATAATCTAAATTTCAGATTTAAAAACAATTTTAATTCAAATTAAATTTCAGATTTATCATATTAAGTAATTAGCATAAAAGAAAAATAAAATAAATAAAAATTACCTTTTTCCTTCATTGCTGATCACGCCGGAGGGGGGGAAGAGGCGGCGCTTTTCGAATTGGAGAGGGAGAGGACGAGGTGCGAGAGGAGGAGGTGGAAGCGGGGTGGCTCGCGGCGCCGCTGGGGGGTGGGGGGTCTCGAGCGAGGTGGCGGCATCGACTGGGGGGGGTGCTGCGCGCGAGGGTTCGAAGAGAGGACGAGAGAGCGAGAGCAGAGGGAGGAGAAGGTGAGGGGGCGTGCGCCTGTGGAGGCGCTGCGATTGGGGGCCCCGCGACAGTGGAAGCGGCGGCTTCCTCCCCCCGCCTATCCCCTTTTCTTCTTCTTCTTTTTTCTTCTTTTTTTTCCTTCTGAAATATGAAATCGGGGGGGCCAGAACGGGTTAAAAGGGGGAGGAGAAGATATTATTTTTTTATTTTTTTATTTAATTTCAATATAATATTCACATAAAGTAACTTTTTCTATCGACCTCGAAACGAAGCCCACCGCCTGTCGTCCATAGCTAATTACCCCCATTCTGAACACAATGGGATATGTATCGTAGGTTGATTCGGACATTACGACCAGTTTCCGTTGAATTTACATTTAAATCTATATATTGAATTTTAAACGTACATTTCAAATTACCGGGGTCACATACGAATTCTAAAAATGGCAGAAAAATATTTTCTAGCTTCGTATTGACGATACGGTCCTAATAAAACTAGTTTCGTCGAATTCTGAGACCGTTGGAAAAATGGCCAATTTCCAGTCGATTAAAATCAACTGAAACTAGTCAAACGCATTTTCCTTTGCCACGCTCACATATTGATTCTAAAAATTATGAAATTTGAAACCTAGCAATAATTTGACACTGCGGATTCAACAAAAGTGGTTTCATCGAAATCCGAGGTCATTTGCAAAATGTCTATTTTTTAAGGGCCTGAATTCCATAGCGACTATTCAGAATTTTCAACTGGACATATCTTTTGATTCCCGCTATGAAATCTTGATTTTTCGGATTCGTTGGAAAGATATTATCAATTAGATCCTAATGTTTTTGGTTTCACTAAAATCCGGATTATTTTGCACCCGGTACATCCAATTGAAGTTTGAAATCGAATTATCGAACTACCGCGTCATTTTCAATTCCTTTTATAATTATATATAATTATTTATATTTTAACGACGACGTATATAATATATAGGTCGAATTTCAATTCAAAATAAATTTCTCGTCAATATTATTTAAAATAATCTATTTTAAATATTCAAAATTCGCTAAAATTGCCAAAATAAAATTTTTAAACTGGTTCAGAATTTCCGGGTTATTACAATCTCCCCCACTTAAAACTTTTCGTCCCCGAAAAGGAACAAAGTCGAAAGTGGTTTGATTAGTCAACTCTACATTCGATCTGGCTTCCATTCTCCAACTTTTCAGTTTCTGAGAATTTTCAAAATTTCAAAAATTTGGCTAACACCCTAAATTTTCGAAAAATTTCGCCATAACCTCCCCTGCACCGGGAGCATCGGGGAATTTCAAATAGCTTCCCCGGTCCTTCTAATCTCAAAAAGAAAAAGAAAAAGCCAAGCGGCTAGCCAATAGGCTCATAAAATCATCATCACCCAAACAAAACAGTAAATTATGTAGTAAACATGTACCTATTTGTCAGGCAAACAAATTTTATTCTCTGCTCTAGCCTCCTTGCTATGACCTGTTCAATGCAAGTACATGTATATGCAAGAAAATGCGACCAAATTTCAATACAATTCAATATTTGATGCAATTAGGCATAATGGTTCAAAATTATCAAACAAATAAACATACAACACAAACATCAATCAATTAGTGGATTAGAGTTTTCAAATTCATAATTTTGATACATATACAGAAAATCTTGTTTTTGATGCCAATTCACAACAATGTGCTCTAACTATATAAGTTTTGGTTCTCACACCAGTCTAATGGAAATATATCGATATCACACCTTCGTTACTCGAACATGAATACTAATGACGACTAGTCAATCATCAGAATCATCTTCGGGCCACTAGAGTATGATTCTATATCTATCCAATATATTAAAACTTCGAATATACGTTCATGACGCGTATACGCGAAATCTTTATATACTAGATTGTCCATATTCAAAAATAAATAAATATTCAAATACGTTTTAAAATGGTTTAATATTTCAAAACAAAATGGTTTTCATTTGGAAAATATACTCTTCACACTCGTTCTAGGATACTACTGATCCTATCTCTAACGAGTCATTCTAATTGGATATTATTAATCCAATATCTAATGAATTCTTTCGTATGGTTCTAAGGTGTCTTGTTCTCGAGCTCTGTAAACCAAAGCTCTGATACCAAATGGGACGACAAGGGATTTCGCTCGATCCGAATCAGTCGTTAAACCGATCTAGACCGTTCGAAACCCCTGATCGTTTGAAAACAAGACAAAACAGAACGCAGACGTGAGAACATTTCATTGCTATTACAACAATTCCATCAGATACAAGAATATACAGAGTATAATTGAATAAATTACATTCGATATATATCAGAGATTACAATAAATTACATAGCAGCGGAAAATAATACAAAGCACAACTGAAGGTGATATACGGATACAGAGCTTTCCGGATATCATTCCAGCTGTAAACCAGGATCCTGTGAATAAAATCTGCAAAACCAAAACTACTAGCTGCCCGTGTCGAAAATAAGGGCACCCAGAGTTTAGGTTAAAACAATAAACTCCAGGTCAGTCATGTGACTGGTGTGAGAACTAAAACAGATATTTAAAACTTTATTTTAAAAGATAGTAATTCAAGGGACCACGCCGTATAACACGGAACGGGTTTCCTCCCAAGAATACCAGTGCATAGGATAAACAACGCAATGCTTTTTCGAAAAATGAAGCTATTATAAGACCCAGGTCCCATCACACAATGCAACGCAAGCCGGAGGATAGGGTTTTACCTTATAACAGCCAAACATGCTTGATACGTTTAAAACAAATCATTTGATACTATAATAAGTGTATAGTGTCAAAACAATTTCAATCATAAATATAAATCATAGACGGCATGAGTGCCCCATCGCACTATGTCGCCATACTAGGCTCTATAAATAAAGCCGAAATACACGTATTGGAAATTGGATTTCCGTCATGAGTCGAGGCAAGGGACAAGCTCCTCTCCGCGTTCGAGACACTCTAGCAAATGTCCCAGGGCTACGCACTCTGGGCAACCCCTGGATGCTTCAGGGCCGGTCCTCACTTACGTTAGAGGATTAGTTATTCCTGAACACACGTTTCCCGGTCCTTACAGACCTATAATCGAGGCGCCTCGCATTCCAACAACCACATAGGTGAAAAGTATATAAATGTCAGGGCTGGTAAGTCACTGACACCACCAAAGCTAGAAAGAAACGTCGTGCTCTCCCTGCAGTCCGTATCCCATTTTTAACTCATACCGAGGTGTGAGGCTCGCGAATTCACGTTATACACAAAGCTGCCACGTAGGCCGTGCTTTGATCATCAACCACAAGACTTTGCTTTTCAACAGAAGCCTTGATCATTGCATCTTAGCGTGCCACACAGGCAATTCATGCCGTGCGATTGATATCTATCGATATATAACCTCTAAGCTCGTACGTCTCAGAGAAGGGCGTTAAGCAAGAGAATAAATTCCCCGCCGCCAAACAGATATATATTTAACAGAAATCAATCAACACAGAATAAAATCCAATGTCAGACACACAATCCATTTACAAGTCCGTTCTGGGTCTGAACGAAACCGGAGGCACTTTCCTCGCATATCCATCCATCCCCAAGTACGTCTGGATGACCACCAACTATTTCCATCCTCTTGGGTGTACTGGCCAATCAGGATCGCCAGTAGTTATCCAAACGATGTGAAGACTTCCGGTCTTCGACCACCGTCTTCATCTTCGACATATCGTCGAATCGGTTATTCAGAATGGGTATAAACCCGGCCTTTCCGAACAACCCGCGTATATTAAAAACAAATGTTACACAAACACAACATACGCCTCATTCCAATTCATTAGTCACTAACCGCAAATTAGCAAGAGAACAATTTCCCAAACATTAACCCCGAAGGCCGAAACCAACATCAGATCAATACCCAGGAAACCATTCTTCTTAGCCAACCTACAGCTAGTTTCTAAATTCCACATTCTTAGGGAAAGGTTCCCATTAATTTTATCCAAGATAAATTCTTTAAAATTTATCCTGTAATCTTCCTTTGGATGTCGTTTCAAACTAAATTATGGTTTTTCTAAACTAGTCGAGATTAGCGAACCATACCGAAGTAATTATTTATTTTATTTCCCAATCCCAACTTATTCATCCCATGAAGCAAAACTGGTAATACTCCATATCTAACACCACGGTGTTATCGGTAAAATTAATTACCATTTCACGTTCAAATCTAATTAAAGATTTAACTATCGCTTTGGAGCAAAACTGGTAATACTCCATTCTCGCTCATTTTCTAAATTTGATAATTTAGATTACAAATTTACATTTCAATCTAATTGCAGATTCGTTAAAACTCCTTTTACTGGGTTAAAGAACTAGGTGTTATTTAAAACACAGTTCACGACAAACCCAAATCACCTTCTATTTGTTATCGGGTTAAAGAACTAGTGTTATTTAAACACAGTTCACGATAAACCCATTTCAAATTCAATCAAATATATTAGAAATTCCGATTATTTAAAACCCCTTTTTAAATCTAATTCATTTATTTAAACACAAATCGGGTTTTAAATTTAGTTCAATCTAGTTCATTTCGATAAAATCTATTTTTATCTTTTCAAATATGGAGTTTTTCATCCCAAATTTTCCCAAATCATTTCTTATGATTTTACACAAATTATTGATATTTTTAATAATTTTATCAAGGCCCGTACAGTCGATTTCCAACAACGGCCATCAAACTGCACTTACAGCGACCTTTTCCAAATTTGATTTGGACGTATCTCCAAATCCAACCGTTAGATTTCAAATTTCTAACGTTCGTTAGGAAGCTCTTTTCGATACGAACCCAACGGTTCCGGTTTTAGGAGAATCCGACGGTCGGATCTCCCGTAATGTTCGTTTGAAATAAATGGTCGAAATTTACGAACTGCCGCGGCGCGGCGCGTTCTATTCAGGCCATTATATTGTATATATTTAATATATATAATATATATTTCGTCGATTCTATTTTTAAACGAATTCTATAAATAGTTTTGAATTCGTTTCAAAAACATTTCAACTTCCATTTCAATTCAGATCAAAATTGAATTTTTCCTTATAAATTCGTTTTAAAATTCATTTCTATTCAATTCAAATTTTAATTCAATTTGAATTCATTTCAATTCGCTTTCAATTCAATTCGAATTCGTTTTCTATTCAATTCATTTCGAAATCGTTTTCAATTCAATTCATTTCGAAATCGTTTTCAATTCAGTTCATTTCGAAATCGTTTTCAATTCAGTTCATTTCGAAATCGTTTTCAATTCAATTCATTTCGAAATCGTTTTCAATTCAATTCATTTCGAAATCGTTAAAATCGATATAAATATCGTTCACGTCAAAATGGCGTTAATCTAATCAACACGGCTTCATATATTTCTATTTTCAAATATTCTATTCAACAAATGAATATTTATTTTTGTCAACACACGACTAATCTCAATGAATGAGTACTGTCCACGTGTGACTATTTTTGTTAAATTATTTCGTTCAACACATGACTAATCTCAACGGATGAGTACAGTCAATACATGAACCTTTATTTTATATTGATAAAGATATAAATTTTATTGTTAAAATATTTCGTTCAACACATGACTAATCTCAACGGATGAGTACAGTCAATACATGAACCTTTATTTTATATTGATAAAGATATAAATTTTATTGTTAAAATATTTCGTTCAACACATGACTAATCTCAACGGATGAGTACAGTCAATACATGAACCTTTATTTTATATTGATAAAGATATAAATTTTATTGTTAAAATATTTCGTTCAACACATGACTAATCTCAACGGATGAGTACAGTCAATACATAAACCTTTATTTTATAATATTCTTTATCTTCTAAATTGGAATGAGGCCCAATCAATCACCATATAAAATTAATTATATGGATTTTCATACAACACATGTATCTAATAGCATTGAAAAATAATCAACCATCAACCAAAGTGCACTACACTGTATAAGCATCAAATATAGATATCTAACGCTTATAACAGCCTGTCAATCAATCGATCGACATATTTAATCAATCAGGATGAGTGAACTTCATATTTCATCCCAACACCCGTGTGGGGTTTCAAATCAACAAACACAGATTTTATTTGTGCAGTTGGGCGATGTGTAAAATTTATCGTCCCAATCAATGTCCTTCAAATAGGTGCACATAAACAAACCATCCGGTTTGTAAATGAATATTTTATTTACTTCCACGTTAAAAATTATATTTCAACTTTGAATTTCTATTCAGTTCATTCTTTAAATAAAATGATATTTTTATTTTTTTTACTTATTTTAGAAAATTTCGGCGGCATAACGGCACGATACTAGAAACGGGACGAGGCCTAGCCTTATCCCCGGTCTAGTGAAGGCCCACGCCATTCACCATCAATCTAAATCACCAAACAACCAAATTCAAATCAAATCACCTAACTAATCTATGCAACCAAACAAACAAGTCCATGGTCTGTGGATGATTGTGTCGGGTGCTACTAAGCACCGTCTGCATCCTAGTATATATATATATATAGCTAGAAAATGAAATTGAAAGGTGAGAAATTCTCACATATTGCTATCCAATCATCTTGACACTTCTTTGATAGAAATCTTCATCGTTATCGCATTCTTGTCATCTTCGTTGCTGTAGCCACTACATATATAAAAATCACATTTTTATTTGTTGATGCCTTTAAAATAAAATTCACATTTTTATTTGTTGATGCCTTTAAAATAAAATTCACATTTTTACTTGTTGATGCCTTCAAAATAAAAATCACATTTTTACTTGTTGATGCCTTTAAAATAAAAATCACATTTTTACTTGTTGATGCCTTTAAAATAAAAATCACATTTTTACTTGTTCACTCTCAATTTAAAAATCATATTTTTATAATTGCTTCATACCTTTTTAAAAATTGAATTTTTACTTCGTTATACTTTATATAAAAATCAAATTTTTACCATGTTATCCAATATAGATAAAATTCCATTTCAAAAATATAGATTTCGCATTTTTACATCTAAAAATTTCACCTTTTCATATTTAAAAATATCGTCTTATCATATTATATCATTATAAAAATCACCTCTTTATCTCAACATATATACCATAAAAATCAGATTTTTATTTCGCTACATATACAAAGATGGTATTTTTACATTTTATATCTCATAAAGATTATATTTTTATTACACGCCTTATATAAAAATCATATTTTTATTATCTATAACTATAAATAAAAATCGTTTCTTTATCTCCTAAAAATCAAATCTCTTTTATAATCAAAAATCTTTTCTCCCTTTTTATTTATTTATTTATATATAATCTAAATTTCAGATTTAAAAACAATTTTAATTCAAATTAAATTTCAGATTTATCATATTAAGTAATTAGCATAAAAGAAAAATAAAATAAATAAAAATTACCTTTTTCCTTCATTGCTGATCACGCCGGAGGGGGGGAAGAGGCGGCGCTTTTCGAATTGGAGAGGACGAGGTGCGAGAGGAGGAGGTGGAAGCGGGGTGGCTCGCGGCGCCGCTGGGGGGTGGGGGGTCTCGAGCGAGGTGGCGGCATCGACTGGGGGGGGGTGCTGCGCGCGAGGGTTCGAAGAGAGGATGGGAGAGCGAGAGCAGAGGGAGGAGAAGGTGAGGGGGCGTGCGCCTGTGGAGGCGCTGCGATTGGGGGCCCCGCGACAGTGGAAGCGGCGGCTTCCTCCCCCCGCCGATCCCCTTTTCTTCTTCTTCTTCTTTTTTTCTTTTTTTTTTCCTTCTGAAATATGAAATCGGGGGGGGGCCAGAACGGGTTAAAAGGGGGAGGAGAAGATATTATTTTTTTTATTTTTTTTATTTAATTTCAATATAATATTCACATAAAGTAACTTTTTCTATCGACCTCGAAACGAAGCCCACCGCCTGTCGTCCATAGCTAATTACCCCCATTCTGAACACAATGGGATATGTATCGTAGGTTGATTCGGACATTACGATCAGTTTCCGTTGAATTTACATTTAAATCTATATATTGAATTTTAAACGTACATTTCAAATTACCGGGGTCACATACGAATTCTAAAAATGGCAGAAAAATATTTTCTAGCTTCGTATTGACGATACGGTCCTAATAAAACTAGTTTCGTCGAATTCTGAGACCATTGGAAAAATGGCCAATTTCCAGTCGATTAAAATCAACTGAAACTAGTCAAACGCATTTTCCTTTGCCACGCTCACATATTGATTCTAAAAATTATGAAATTTGAAACCTAGCAATAATTTGACACTGCGGATTCAACAAAAGTGGTTTCGTCGAAATCCGAGGTCATTTGCAAAATGTCTATTTTTTAAGGGCCTGAATTCCATAGCGACTATTCAGAATTTTCAACTGGACATATCTTTTGATTCCCGCTATGAAATCTTGATTTTTCGGATTCGTTGGAAAGATATTATCAATTAGATCCTAATGTTTTTGGTTTCACTAAAATCCGGATTATTTTGCACCCGGTACATCCAATTGAAGTTTGAAATCGAATTATCGAACTACCGCGTCATTTTCAATTCCTTTTATAATTATATATAATTATTTATATTTTAACGACGACGTATATAATATATAGGTCGAATTTCAATTCAAAATAAATTTCTCGTCAATATTATTTAAAATAATCTATTTTAAATATTCAAAATTAGCTAAAATTGCCAAAATAAAAATTTTAAACTGGTTCAGAATTTCCGGGTTATTACAGAAGTTTTTTCTGGTGAGTTTTTATAATTACTTAGATTTTTGATATGTTTAGGTAAATAGGCATAATAGTATTTGTAGTTTTTACTTACAGACTTATTTATAGTTTCTTATAGTTTTTTTTTTCATTTCCTACAAGTTATAGTTTTTCTATGAAATTATTTCTATAATTTATTTTCATAGTTTTTTTTTTGTTTTTTCTTACAGCTTTTATTTAGTTAATATTTAAAATAGTGTAAGATATTTTCTTAGTCTTCTTTCTCCTTTCTGCGTCTGATTTTACAATTTTATGTTAATTTTTTGTTATGCCTAAAATATGCCTAGATTTGCAATATTTCATATGTATACAACTGATTTAGGCACTGATTCATATGCCTAACTTATTGCGATCGATTATAATTCGTTTTATTTTGCGCATGTTGGGAAATATGATTCAATTGGAATTATGTAAAATAGGATTTGGTAATTTGGGGCTAAATTAACATAAAATGTTAAAACTGTAACAAAAAGGAATTTAGAATGTAAATAGGCAAAATTGATAATAATTACAAAATATCTATAACACAGGTTATGGAAGAAAATGAATTGGAATATATTTGCATAAATATGATAGATTATCCAAACACAAAGAATCATAATAAACAAATGTAATTTAGGTGCAAATATAAGTATAAATGAGGTTATAAATGAACAAAATATGCTTAATAAAATTGAACTTAAACGATGTTAAGTTATAAGTCTAATTCTATGGTTGTATGTCAATCTCATAAAAGGTGCTTCTATTGTTATTTTATGGTTCTATGGTGGCCTTGTTAATAAACGATTCTTTGGTTATTCTATGGTTCTATGGTGGCCTCGTAAAAAGGTGATTCTATGGTTCTATGGTGGCCTTATAAATAAGGGATTATATGGTTATTCTATGGTCTTATAGTGGCCTCATAAGGCGTTTCTATGATAGCCTCATAAAAACGTGAATCTATGGCTATGGTTTCTATGGTAAATCTATGAGGGTCCTAATTGAAAGGGATTTTGTCCAAGTAGGATTTTTTTTGTTTGGGATCCAAACTAGAAAGCATACCATTTATCGTAAATGGTCTAACACTAAGGAGGAGGCTAGTGCATGCTCATGTTGTGCTAGGGAGAAAGATGGTCCAAATGGAGGTGGGTGCATTCCGATGGTAAATTGTGCGTGCATTGAACCGACTAAGGAAAATAAGACACTGCAACACTTATGGTAATGCTATGTATTTTTACTTATGGATCTGGCCTGATAAACCAAAGACCTATAGTAGGCATAGGTTATCACTTTATGATATTAGCAACTGATAAATGGATAGTGTTAAGGAAGTTATCTCAATCATGTTTAACAAGTTCTTTAATTGCAAAAGAGAAAACAATCAAAATGACTAGTGAAATAAAATAAGCAATTGAATGAGATAGCAATCGACTAATCCTTTAATCTTTGTACGTCATTTCTATATTCTCACCTATTAGTTATGCACAGACACTTACGGTATCTAATACTATAACAATTATTCTATCTATTTCCTTTACTTATCAATTGTGTAGTGATTATTCAACTCATCGGACTGTATGTCTGACCCATTCCTCCTTCTTCCATTTTTTCTTTCCTCTTAGGTTTACATGGCAGAAAGTGGTTGGTACTAGAAGCTAGGGAAGATTAGTGTACAAGACCCTATTTACTTTCATTTATTGTATTAATTCCATTTTGTAACACTGTAATTGTCATGAGTTGAATTTGTACTGAAGAGGGGAATGTCTTATTACACTCTGATTTGAGCTAAAATTACGTAAGACGTGTTTTGTTACTTACTTTGTAAAATTTTGCTTTGTAATAACAAGTTTCTTGGAAAATAAATGTTTCCCCTGTTTTTATTTTATATCTTGTGAATCTTAGTCTTTGTGATTTATTTCTTTGTACCTACAATGCTCTACATTCCTTATTATGACCTTAATTTGGAATACTAATGGGTGTGGGGTGTTTCATGTTTGTCCTTGAACTGTAATCTTTTTGTGTATGTATGATTCATAGATAACACACAATAATATTTCTTATCTTCCTCGGTTCTCTTTTGCGTTCTTTTTTCCATGAACACTAGTTGGGCCTCATGAGTGTTTGGAGAATTTTTGACTGTAATTCTCCTTGAAGCGGTGCCTTCACACTCACGTAGGCGATTCAATAAAGTGTATCCCATAATACACCATTTGTTCTCTTTTTAGCCAAGTATAGACATCATTAAAGACTAAGCTTACCCTATCCTCTGGCGGTTCATGCACTGACTTATCATAGAGATGGTTTGAATGTTAACAATGATGTTAAGTTTATCCTAAACTTAGTTGTCCCTTTGAACCTAAATCTTGGGATCTCCAGTCTACTGGGTGGACTTTTAGTTTATAGGCCTTAACTTCATTTCCATCAATAAGGTTTGAACTTTATCTCTAGGCAAGCCTTTTGTTAATGGATCTGCTATGTTATTTTTGATCTTATATAGTCTATAGTAATAACTCTCCATTAAATAAAATATATCTTACAGTTTTTTGTCTACGATGAATATGTCTAGACTTTCCATTATAAAATTTATTATTTGCTCTCCCAATAGAAGATTGGTTGTCACAATGTATACTTATTACTAGTACTTGTTTTCCCAATTTGGGATATCTTTTAAGAAACCTTGAAGTCGTTCAGCTTCTTCTCTGGCTTTTTCCAACGCGATGGACTATGATTCCATTGTTAGATCTTACTATACAAATTTGTTCGGAAGATTTCTAAGATACTGCCCCATTAGCCAAAGTGAACACATATTCATTTGTGGATTTTGTGTATACTGCGCTAGTGATCCAATTTATGTCACAATAGTCTTTGACCATAGATGGATATCCTGAATAATGAAATCCATAATTCTATGTATATTAAGATATCCTAATACTCAAATTTTTGCTTTCCAGTGATTCTTTCCTGGGTTTCTCATATATCAAATAAGTTTTCTTACAGCATATGTTATATCTGGTCTAGTACAGTTCATAATGTACATAATGTTGCCTAGTATACGAGAATACTCAAGTTGACAGGTACTATCACTATTATTTTAGACCTAATTTTGATTTAAGTCTACAATTGATTTTACAACAATTATGTTATTTATATTTTTCTAATATTTTCTCAATGTAATGTAATTGAGACAATCATGTTCTTGTGGACTTTTATATATTCTTACACTAAGAATTATATCAGTGATTCCAATAACTTTCATATCAAATCTGGCGAAAAGCATATTATTTCTTTGTTGATGTTATTACATCTTTATTGCTTCCTAATATGAGTAGATCATCAACATATAATAGACACATTTGTCACATTCATTTATACGGAATCCGCTTGATGTCATTGTTTCGTCAAACTTTTTGTAACACCCCTCTCAAAAAACTAACACAAAGATCTTTTAGCACAGTGGTTAGTGTGTGGTGTTGCTTACCGGGAGGTCAGGAGTTCGAGTCTCGTGGTTGTCACATTTGGTATCTGAGCCAATGCCCAGCCGGAATTATACGTGTAATGATGCGGATGTTGGTTGATGTGGTACTGATGCAGGTTACATGCACAACGCCTGGGTGGTAAGTGATATGAGATAAGTGTAATGACCCCAAACCCCCGTTCCACGGTGGCAAGGGTAATCTTTGAAATATAACACATAAACAAATAGCAGCAGAACAGAAATATATAAATACACCAGATAATTTACAATAGAATGCACTGGATAAACATAATCATCAGAGTTACACGGTATATAAGATCATACTTAGTACAAAATACAGTTTCAGCTTTACATAAAATGTCTACAGCGGAATCAAAACATAATATGTACAACGGTAGCTGAACAACATAAAAAGAAAGAAATGATAGAATCCATCTTCAGCTCCATAGCTATCCAGAAAGAGCCTGCTAAAACCTAAATACAAGGCGGCCCGTATAGAAAATAGGGCACCCGAATTTGCAAGTGAAACAAACTACGAGTCAGTCACGGGACCGGTGTGAGAAATCTACCAAACTTACTTTATAATAAGGCCAATCACGGGACCACGCCGCTAACGCGGAACGGGTTTACTCCATTGGATTGCCAGTGCTTTAAAAACAAGTAAATCATTTAAACATCGCGATGCTTTTTACAAAAATGAAGCCATTATAAGACTCGGTTCCCATCACACAATGCAACGCAAACCGGAGGATAGAGTTTTACCTTATAATGGCCAAAAGATGCTTGATACGAATAAAACAAAAGCATTTGATATTATTACTAGTGTTTATATGTTTCAAAAACAATTTCAATCATAGACGGCATGAATGCCCTATACCACTTTGTCGTCATATATAGGTATACAATCAAAACCGCACGATGTCGTATTTGAAAATTGGATTTCCGTCATGAACCAAGGCAAGGGGCCGTCCTTACCGCATCGAGACTGTCTAGCCCGAGCCTCAGGCAAGTATTCTGTCAAGCCTTTGATCGTTAGGGACGGTCCACACGGAGTGGATTAAAATGCCTGAACACTACGTTTCCCAGCCCTATGGGGCGTAAACTGGTCATATAACGACCAAACCATCGGCCCCGGAGCGACCGATATAACCGAGGCGTCTCGCTATCCATCATCCACATAAGTAAAATGCCCAAACATGTAAAACCCAAAACGCCACTCCTAGCTAGAAAGAAACCAGGTCCTCCCTGAAGTCCTCTCCCGTTTCTGGTCCATACCGAGGTGTGAGGCTCGCGAATCATCACTAAACACAAAGCTATCTATTCAAAGCCCTGCTTTGATCATCAACCACAAAGCTCTGCTTTTCAACAAAAGCTTTGATCACAGCATCTATGCATGCCACGTTGTCAATCTACAACGTCAGACACACAACCATTTGCAAGTCCTTTCTGGGTCTGAACGAAACCGGAGGCACCTTATTCCTCTCCCGTATGTCCAATACAGGAGAGAGGCCCTCGCACATCCGAACGATCGACAAGTACATCCGGACGACCACCATTGTAACCCCTTCATGGTAGCAACTCCCATCAAAGGCATCAGTAGCCATCCATTCGATGTGAAGATCATCGGTCTTGCACCGTCTTCATATCTTCGACTTCCAAACGTCGATCAATTATTTGAATTGAGAATCAACTCGGCCTTTTCAAATAATTCACGTATATTTAGAGTTTCAAATCAATTCATTTTCATGGTTAAATTATTCTACATCCGTAATTCAGTTCATTAATGTAATTTTCACGTCAAACACATTCAACCATCAAATATCCTCTAAACCGACTAAATTCAGTTTATTTCCAGTCCATATCGTTTATAATATTTAATAACAATTTATCACTAATTTTATTTATTTATTATATAGTCAATTAATTCAAACGACGCTTCAGGCCATAACGCGGCCATGGCGCTGTTTTTCTTCAGATTTGATTTACACATATCTGAAAATCTGACCGTTGGATCTTTACAAATTTTATATCATTGGAAAGATCTTGTCAAAGCGGACCCAACGGTTCCAGTTTGGGAAAATCTGACAGTCGGATCTCCCGGTACAATCGTTTAAAGTTGCGATTTCAAAATATGAACTACAGCGTCGTTATTCGATTTTAATTATATATATAATCCATTCTGGCGTTGTTTTCATTCAGATTTGAATTAAACATTCTAGACAATCCAACCATTGGATCTTTGCAAAGTTGGTGTCGTTGGAAAGATATTTCCAAAGCGAACCCAATGGTTTCGGTTTCGGGAAAATCCGATGGTCGGATCTCCCGGTACAATAATTTGAAATCACGGTTTCAAAATACGAACTACAGCTTCATTATTCAATTTATTTTAATTATATATATATAATCCGTTCTTCGATTTCCAAACTATATTCATTTCATATATTTGATAAAATAATATTTTTAGCCAACAAATATTCATTTCATATATTTGATAAAATAATATTTTTAGCCAACAAATATTCATTTCAACATATAACTATCTTTAACACTTCATATGTAGATGAAAATGTAATTTTTATCGTCAAAACAATTTATTTCCAACATGATTATTTTTACCACTTCGTATATATTATAAAAATGTGATTTTTATTGTTAAAACAATTTATTTCAAAAATGAAGATTTTTAGCGATTCATATATATTTTAAAATTGTGATTTTTATTGTTAAAACTATTTATTTCAGAAATGAAGATTTTTCGCGATTCATATATATTATAAAAATGTGATTTTTATTGTTAAAACAATTCATTTCCAACATGTATATTTTATATACTTCACACATACAATAAAAATGTTATTTTTATCGTTCAAACAATTTATTTCATATATTCAATAAAAATGTTATTTTTATCGTTCAAACCATTTTATTTCAAAAACGACTATTTTTCCCAACACATGAATATATTTCAATACATGAATATAAATCAAACACATGAATTTTTCAGAAAATTTCAGCAGCATAACGGCAGGGTAGTTAAAACCGGCATCGTCCCGAGTACGACTCCTCGCTCTACCTTAATGCTTCACAGCTTTTGACAATGGGGATTTCAATAATCTAGTTCGTATGCAGACGAATTTTCCCATAAACTAATCCTATTGGGATTCAACCACAATCAGTCATATCAACCATTCATATTTTTCACCAAATTTCACATCAACCAAATCCAAACAATCACAACCAATATATATCATCCATGGTCTGTGGAAGAGGGTAGTGTATATATATATATATATACGTATATAAATATATTTCGATTTCATTTCAATTCCATTCAACGCATATATGATTTTTACAACGCATATATAACTTATACATCGTACATACAACTTATGCAACGCTTATACATGAGGTGTACAACGCTTATATAACTCATACATCAATTATATAATTTATACATCGTCATTTCATATCGTTTATAATTCAGAAATCTCACATTGGGTTCCACTCCTTCAAAAATTGTACGAAGCTCAAAAAAATATCCGGTCTCTTCTAGAATGTAGAAGACGTCCACACGGTCCCGGTGTCTCTTGCTTCACTAGATTTCGAAAACATAGCAAAAAGATATAATTTTTATCGTGAAATCAAAATCCGTAGCGCTTTAAAGTGTTATAAATAGTTTAAATAAATAGAGGTCGTTACCTCTCACAAAATGTTCGAAACTAGGTCACCGATTTGCGTTCGAACCGTGTAGCCAGGAGAGGATCGGATTCCACAATGACGTGGTGCTCGAAGAGGCATGCCTGGGGTGCTAACGGTGTCGAACTCGAAGGTCAGAGGAAGGGGGAATCGGCCAGCGAACGGTGCAACTTCAGAAGGTTGATTCGAGAGGAATACTCGATGATAAATTAACAAACCAACATGGATTTAAAGCTTGGAGAAATCTCCATAAAATTCTCTAAAGAAGGGTTGAATTTTATTGAGCGTGGAAGGAGATAAGGAGGAGAGAAGCGAGAAGCTTTTGTCGCCATCGAGTTTAAGAGGGAATCGTGTTTCTAGGTCAACGATGGAATGAACGGAGGAATCTCAATTGCCCTTGTTTTTATATTTTAATTTATTTATTTAATTAATTTCGAAAATACCCCTCACTCCATACGAACTCCAATCTAAACCCAACGACTATCGTCCTTAGCTAAATACCCCCGTTCCGGACACAATGGAATATGTTTCGTAGACTCATTCGACTGTTTCAACCAATTTTTCTTCAAATTAAAATATAAAACATTCAATATTTGATTTGAACGTACATTTCAATTTGCCGGAGCCACATACTGATCCCAAAAATTCCGGAAAAATAAATCTAGCTATGTTTTGACGATACGGTCCCAACAAAACTAGTTTCATCAAATTTGGAGACCGTTTGAAAAATAGCCATTTTCTGTTCGATCCAATTTGACTAAAATCAAACAAACACATTTTCCCTTGCCACGCTCACATATTAACTCCAAAAATTATGGAATTTTAAACCTAGCAATAATTTGACATCCCGGATCCAACAAAAGTAGTTTAGTCGAAAACGGAGGACGTTTGCAAAATGTCTATTTTCAAGGGCTATATAAACTCCATAACGACCTTTCTGAAAATTCATTTAGCCATAACTTTTGATTCCTGCTACGAAATTTCGATTCTTCGGATTCTTTAGAAATATATTCATGAACAGATTTAAATACTTTGGGTTTCACTAAAATCCATTTTATTCTGCATCCTGTACAATCAGTCAAAGTTCGAATTTAAATTTTCAAACTGCCGCGCCATTTCATGCCTTGTTTTATAATTAAATTATATATATTTATTTTCCAACATTGATTCAAATAGACTTTTGGTCGTTATTATTTAAAATAATTTATTTTAAATATTCAAAATCCACTAAAATAGCCAAATTAAATTTTTTAAATTGGTTCAGATTTTCCGGGTTGTTACAATCTCTCCCACTTAAAATCTTTTCGTCCCCGAAAAGGAACAAAGCTGAAAGTCGTTTAATTATCCAACTCAACTTTCATTCTGGCTTTCATTCTTGAACTTTTCAGTTTCTGAGAATTTCCTAATTCTTCAAAGACTTGGCTAACACCCTAAATTTTCGAAAAATTTCGCCATAACTTCCTTTGTACGGGGAGGGGTTTGGAAATTTATTGGGCCATATTAGGTACCAAATAAATCCTAAAAAGCATACACGTATTTATAGTGATATATTCTGGTGTCCACAGGGGAGTGTGTATAGATCATAACTCCAGAGAATAAATTCTCGTCACCCTATAAATGGTTTTTGTGCCTTAATGACCAGAGAGACGTGTTTATTGTCATCTCCAAACCCGTGTAGGGGTTTTATTAATCTGGCAATTTACCGTTACATTTTATATAGTCCATGTTAGTCTTCGCTTCAACCTGTAATATAGTCATCGCCATACAAGCCTCTCGTTCGCATGGTAAATCTTCAACCTCGTCACACAAGCTCCAAATGCTTATGTGGTATATGATGAAGTATGCTATCTTCAAGAAGTATGCCATGTATTGTAATTCAAAATTAATTGTTACTATCCTATGGCGACATTTATTATTACACACAGAATAACCAGCACTCCGCATCCAATGGCATTCATAAGAGTTGATATAATAATAAAACTGTGCATCCAACTCATTAAAATTTACCTATTTGTCGGGCACACAAATAAATTCTTTACTCAACCGCAAATCCATTTACCTGTTCAAACATATATAATGTACATGCATATATTCCTATCAATTTCAAATCAGTTTAATATTTGATTTACTTTGCATAAATTTACCTTCCACTTATTGATTAAATTAACTATCATTCCAATAATTTGATTAATCAAATTCTCAACCACACAACACAAACAAAAATCAATTTGTCGTTTAACTTTTAAAAAATTTGATAATTAATTTATATACTCTTTTAAAATCATTCAGACTATATAATTAAAAAAATTACATCCATGAAAAGGAAACAACAACCAAGTAGAGAACAATACGGAAATGCAAAATATGGTAAATGTACCTTGCACCAGAGTTAATCAGAGATATCTACCCTGCACTTGGGATAGGCTTTCTTAATGCTCTCCTCGGTTTCCCAAGTACAGTCTCGCGGATCTCCGCTCCACTGTACTTTGACTAAGTGAACCTTCTTGTTCCTCAGCTCTTTAGTTTCTTTTCTAATAATCTTTATCGGCTCTCTTCTCATAGCTAATTCTGGAGTAATTTCCAAATCTTGTTGCGCAGCTTCTTCCACAACCAAGTCTGGATCATGCACATGCTTTCGAAGTTGAGAAACGTGAAACACATCATGTACTCCAGGTAACCAATCAGGCAATTGAACCCTATAAGCAAGAGTTCCAATCCGTTCAAGCACAGGAAATGGACCAATAAATCTGGGTGCCAACTTCGTTGTTTTTCCAAATCGGACTACTCCTCTCATTGGAGAAACCCTCAAATATACATAGTCACTAATAGCAAATGCTAAATCTCTTCTTCTCGAATATGCATAGCTCTTCTGTCGGCTTTGAGCGACCAGTAATTGTTTCTTAATGAAATCGACTTTGTCTGCAGCCTCACGAATCATATCGGGTCCCAATACAAGTCTATTACCAGGTTCTACCCAACAAGCAGGAGATCTGCACGGTCTACCATACAATGCTTCGAATGGTGACATTTTCAGGCTCGCTTGGTAGCTGTTGTTATATGAGAACTCAGCCAAATGCAAGTGGTCTTCCCATGATCCGCCAAAATCAATAACACAAACCCGCAATAAATCTTCTAGAATACGATTCACCCTCTCAGTTTGACCATCTATTTAAGGATGATAAGCGGTGCTCAAGTTCAATTTTGTTCCCAATTCTGCTCGGAATGCTTCCTAGAATTTACTAGAAAAAATAGGGTTACGATCACTAACGATGCTCACGGGAACTCCAAGGAGTTTAACAATTTCTTTGAAATAAATTTGCGCCAAACTCTGAGCAGTTCTATTCGATCTGACAGGTATAAAATGGGCAGCCTTCGTGAAACGATCTACGATCACCCAAATACTGTCGTTTCCTTTCCGGGTTCTGGGAAAACCATCTATGAAATCCATAGAAATCTGTTCCCACTTCCAACCTGGAATTTCTAACGGTTGCAACAATCCGGCCAGTTTCTGTTGATCGCTCTTGACTTGTTGACAAGTAGTACACCGGCTAACGTACAGGGAAATGCCTCTTTTCATTGATCTCCACCTGAAAGTGCATTTGATATCATTATACATTTTGCTCACTCCTGGATGGATACTCAGTTTGGCTTTGTGACATTCATCCAACACTTCTCTCTGGAGTTCTGGTATGTTCGGAACACAAATTCGGCCTTTCAACCTCAAAATCCCATCGTTATCAATCTGAAAACTCGAGGGCTCACCTTTCTGAATTCTCTCTCTGATCTTCTGAATGAAGTGACCATCCTTCTGAAGAGCAGATATGTTATCAATCAATGAAGGCGTGACTATAAGATTGGCAATGATTACATTCTTTCTGCTGAGCGCATCAACCACAACATTGGCTTTCCCCGGAGTGTATAAAATATCAAGATCATATGCCGTGGGAAATTCTAACCAATGTTGCTGCCTCATATTCAGATCTTTCTGGGTGAACAAATACTTCAATGATTGATGATCGGTATATAATTCGAACTTTTCACCCAATAGATAGTGCCACTAGATTTTCATAGCAAACACGATGGCTAACAATTCAAGATTGTGAGTTGCATAATTCTTCTCATGTGGCTTCAATTGACGGCTAGCATAAGCGACTACTTGGCCTCTTTGCATTAATACTGCACCAAGACCTTCTTTAGAAGCATCTGTCCAGACCTTCAAGTCTTGATTGCCATCAATAATTGTTAACATCGGAGCAGTTGTCAGCCTTAACTTCAGCTTTTGGAAAGCTGACTCACATTCTGGAGTCCAATTGAACCTTGAATGTTTCTTAGTAAGCTTCGTTAAGGAACTAGATATCTTCGAAAAATCTTTAATGAACTTCCAATAATAACTAGCCAATCCAAGATAACTTCGGACTTCTATGGGTGTAGTTGGCTGCTTCCAATCTTGAATAGCTGTGATCTTACCGGGATCCATAGAAATTCCTTCTTTTGTTACAACGTGACCAAGGAACTTTACCTCATCTTGCCAGAATATACATTTGGAAAATTTGGCTTTTAAAACAATCTTTCTGAGAATTTCCAATACTTGTTCCAAATGTTTTTCATGCTCGCTTTCTGACTTAGAGAAGATTAATATGTCATCAATGAAAACCAGTATGAATTTATTCAATACCTCTCTGAATACCTTGTTCATTAGATCGACAAAATAAGCTGGAGCGTTACATAAGCCAAACGGCATTACTAACCACTCGTAGAATAAGTCTGAACCTCTGAATGCTATCAAAGGAACACATTCTTCGGCAATACGAAGTTGATGGAAACCTGTAGTTAGGTCCATTCGTGAAAATACCTGTGCGCCATTCAATCGATCCAACAAGTCATCAATCCACGGCAATGGATATTTATTCTTTAATGTTTGTTTGTTCAAGTCACGATAATCCACACATAGTCTGAGAGTACCGTCTGACTTTGGAACAAACACCACTGTTGCTCCCCAATCAGAGAAACTAGGCCTGATAAAACCCTTCCATACAAGCTGTCGAGTCTGATTGTCTAATTCTTCTTTTTCCTTCAAGGTCATTCTTCGAATAGCGTGAACTATTGTCCTTACATTCGGAATTAAAGAGATTTTGAAATCTATTTCTCCACGCGGAGGTAAGCTAACAACTTCTTCAAACACATCCGCATAGTTCTTGACGACAGGAATATTTTCTATGTCGACCGGGGTATTCTCTGTAATGACAGGAATATTTTCTACATCGACCAGGGTATTCTCTGTAATGATAGGAATATTTTCTTTTTGAGCAAGAGAAACATCCAGAGCTGACCAAAAGTCTTTTCTACCAGAATCCATAACTTCACATGGAATGGTTATATAGTCTCCTGACTTAATCTTCGCCTTAACGACTCTGTCGGCGCATTTAACCTCAGCTTCATACTTGGTTAACCAATCCAATCCTAAGATAAGATCAAATTCGATAAAATTCATGACGATCGCGATGGTAAGGAACCGATAACGGAAAAAAGAAACATGCACCCCACAAATCCAACTAAGATCGAGGGAACCCCCAACTAGATTATGTACAGTTATGGGTGCTTTGAGCTTCTTCAGATTCAGATCTAGTTTCTTAACCACATTACTTGCAATAAAGCTTCGCGATGTGCCCATATCAAACAGTACTTTAACTGGGATATCTTTGACATTAAGCGTGCCTTCTAAAACATCTGGCCTCGCTTTACTGACAGAGGGTGACGGGACTTCTGCCACTTCATTTACCTGCATTACTTCAGATTTCTTTAATAGCCGGCAATCTTGCTTTACATGACCAGTCTGATGGCAAAGATTGCATTTTCTATTCTCTTGAGACTTGTTCTTAGATTTAAATTTATCCTTTATTCGTTTATTTAGAGATCTGCAGCTTATCGACAAATGTCCTTGCTTATTGCAGTTATGGCATATGGCAGTCGTTATTGGTTCTTTTTCAGATTTAACCTTTTTCCGATTGACCCTAGGCTTCTTACTGAAATCAGACGTCGTACCTGCCTCTGGCTGTGTACTTGTCTCCGGGCTATCAGTTTCAAATTTCATTTTGTTGCTAGTACTGGCTTCCTCTTCATCGCCCAAAAGATCCTGCTTATCCAGACCTTCATACTGGTAAGCCATATATATCATTTCGGGAAAAGATTGTTGCACATGTGCAGTTACACAACTTTGGTACTTTCTTTGAAGCCCGTTAATAAACCTCAGATTCTTCATCTCTGGATTTTGAATTAGATGCGGAGCAAAATGAGAAAGTTCATTGAATTTCTTATGATATTCTGGAATGGTCATATCTCCTTGAATCAGATAGTAGAATTCATCACTTAACCGCTCAGTCGCTTCTGAAGGAATAAATCTTTCATTGAAAAATTCTTTAAATCTATCTCAGGTAATATCACCTTCTGTATTATCCTTAATAATGGTTTCCCGCCAGATTAAATCTTTGTCTTTGAGTGCCCATGATGCCAGTAATCTTTTCTGATCATCTCTCAGCTTTGAACCTTCAAAAAATTTCTCAGTAGAGCGCATCCATGCTTGTGTTTGAATAATCGATTCATTTCCTGAGAACAGTACTCCACCCAGATTTCGATACTTAATTAATAAAGCTTCAATATCTGGTTCTGACCTACCTCTTCTACTTCTGCCACTCATTTTTCAATGTCTGCAAATAGCAGAAAAAGTGTTAGGCCGATAGAAAAGGTATTTTTAAAGCATAGAGACTTAACTTGAATGTAAATGTGTCTATCAGGTGTATTTCATTCTGCTACACTCATTCTAGGATATTACTGATCCTATCTGAAAAGAGTTATTCGTCATAGAATACTACTGATTCTATTATATTTCTGACGGGTTCGTTAATATGTTATATTCCAAAACTAAGCTTAACCAAAGCTCTGATACCACGTTGTGACGACCCCAAACCCCCGTTCCATGGTGGCAAGGGTAATCTTTGGAATATAACACATAAACATATAATTGCAGAACAGAAACATATAAATACACCAAATAATTTACAACAGAATGCACTGGATAAACATAATCATCAGAGTTACACAGTATACCGGATCATACTTAGTACAAAATACAGTTTCAGCTTTACATAAAATGTTTACAGCGGAATCAAAACCAACACTTCATGAAAGGAAAGTTTTGTGCCCTAGTTACTTTACTTCTATAACCCTAATTCAACACACAAGTCTGGATTGATGTTATATAAAAAGCTGAAACGAATGATAAGAAAAGTTTCGTAAGATAGATAACCCATATAAAATAAGATGTGGTATATGGTTATCCTACCTTAAAACAAGTACAGAGTGGGTAGTGTAATATTGGTATAAAAAGTGACGTTTCTAAACCTTTGAAAATAAATCGGCACAAGGTTCGTAAGTATACCAATATAAGAAAAACTTGTCTAAACATGGATGTAATTCGACTAAAACTTGGGTTTGAATAATGTGGGGTATCGAAGAAGAACGCTACAATAAGTCATTTCTTCTTAATTGGGCCAAGTGTATTTTAGAACTTACGATTTTGAAAATTTGAGTGGAAAAGAAAATATTATGCATGAAAACGAACTCAGAAAATCCAACAAATGTAAGTGCAAAATCATTATTATTTGATTTTTTTTACTTGCACATTCTAACATGTGTAACAAGGGTTGACACGCTTACTCCAGAACACGACTAACGTCTGCACAGTCTCAAGCTAGCATCTTAAAAAGACACATTATGACTTAATGAATAAATAATGTTCATTCCCATCACCCAACAATTCAACTTATCAAACAAGAACCAAGGTGTTATCTTTGAATTTTAAGATAATCCTTGTTCAATGAATGACCTAGTTCATAAAATTTGATTGCTGATGTAATGTAAATTCCCCCCACACTTGAGTGTGACTGTGTCCTCACAGTCGTTAATCGGATATATCATAGTGAAAGGGAAGTAAAATAAGAGGGTCAGCACGGCTTACCGGGTACATGTGCAGAAAATACGCAGTCATCGAATAGATGAACCGGTCCACAATAGACCAATGGATCAGCCTCATTAAGATTATGACACACAGCTGAAGCACAGAAAACTAAATCATAAAGAAATTTATATCACGTTTTAGATTTGGAAAAACAAATTTTGTTTTTTCAAAAGTTTGAGTTGCTAATTTAAACTGATCCTAAAATCAAACTGAACTTCTATAGCAACTAAAGAGAGGTCATTGAGCCGGGGTTCAGTAAAGTTTCAAAGACAAGGTTTGATTTGTTAAGATGATGTATAAATTGAGAGACATATGCATCATTCTCACCCTCACACTTGTTTTGAGAAATATTGTTCAGTTTTGCTTTGATATTTGAAATTTTGTTGACTAAAGATTCATTCGTAAACCTAAGGTCAAAACCAAACAAATGAATTTTCAATAAATTTCAAAATCTTGTTTTCTCAAAAACAGTGTTATTCCAGAAAGAGTTCATATACTACAGAAATTTATCATTGAAAAACAAGTGATCACAGTGAGGTTCAGTTGAAACGATCAAGTTGCAAGGAGTTTCAACAGTTTCAGAAAAATTGTTATTTTGCTTAAGATCACATTCAGCAGTTTCATTGTTTTCAACCTTAAGAATTTCAAAGTTTTCCAATATTTCATTTTGAGTTTCAGAACCAACAACATCATCGTCAATCAGTATAAGAAGTTTTCGCTCATCAAAGTCGTCCTCACTTAAACAATTGTTAACAACTTCATCATTTTTGTCAGGTTGACAATCTAATGTTGCTAAATTTTCAAAATTTTCATAATCTGAGAGAGGAAGATCAAATGAAGATTGATGTCCTTGTTTTCAAGAGAATTTAAATTTAAATCAATTACAGAGATTTCAACAACTTTATTAAGATTTTCATCAATTTCAAAAGTTGTCAGTTGAAAATTTTTGATTTCTGTAAGAGTTGAATTCTCAGCAAAAGCATCAATCTCAATTTGAATTTCAGTTTTGCAGAAATCAAAGTTTTTCACCAGAGATTTTTCAAAATTTTCATTTTCAACAACAGTCACATCGTCAGAATCTTCAATAATCGTAATGTACTTTTGTGACGAACTATTTGTTTCAAAAGAAACATTGGCAGAAAGTTGTTTGTCACTAGATTGGGATTTGTAGTTGTTGTACAAGTTCGTAACTTCAGTTTGAAGAAGAGAAATGTGATAAATTATCCTAGTGCAACTTTGTTTGTTGTTTGTTATTCTTTGAGCAAGTTCTTCGACATAAGTCAAGCCAAGTTTCATTAAATCCTCAAATTCATCAACATCATCAATTCCCTCAAGTAATAACTTCTCTAGATTTTGCCAAAATTCAATAGTGTATTGAGCCAATTGTTCAATGTTACGCATGTTTTTGATATATTTATTATCAGAATCTTGTTTTTCATCTAAAATTCGTGCCCATTCCTTGATGTCCTCGCGACAATTCCAAATGCCATGCATTAATTGATCAATTTCACTCAGGTTCTCTTTTATCAAATTGGTTAACACACCAGACTTCAAAATGTTGTTTTTTAGATTCGTCATTTATATGTGTTCCTCACTGGTTGACCTTAAAAATTCATCCACCTCATCTCTTAGAAGTCATCCATTATTTATTTTCCAAAACCAACATCGCCAAAAATTTAGCTTGTTCGTAACACATTTTTCATATTCGATAACCAACCTTTGACATTCACTCGTATTATGAAAATCATTTTGGTTTTCAAAAATTTCGTTAAAACCCGTGTTGCAATTGTTTTGATTTTCAGCACTTTGCTTAGCCATTTGCGCTAACAGTCGTCTCGCCTCAGATAAATTCTCATTAATCATAGAATGATAGTTTTCATATTGAGGTACAACCATTTGATGAGATTGGTAAAAACAAAAATCATTTAAAGTTTAAAAGAATTGCAATTTTGGTTGTACATGGGGCAATCGCGCGTGTACTAGAAGTAGAGAGTTTTTCGTCGAAAAATCAGTTGCAAAGTTGTGGCTCTAAAGAAGCTCCTAAAAATATGTTAAAATTAACAACTTTGAATTATATAAATACAAGTCTGGGCCAGGTTCGGACAAGGATTATCAGTGTGCCACGAATCACCGTAGAAACACGACTGAAGGTTTAAGAACCTGTTTGAGTTCTAGACTCTACCGTTCCTTAGACACCTCAGAGAGTATCAATCCTAATTGTCAATTTAACAAATATTTTATCCTATGAGCTTTGGGGAGTCCTCGATTCGATTTCAAAAATAAACTTTTCAAATAATCCCACGTTCGTTTTAAAATTTTAAGCCACACATCAACAGGCAAAATATTCAGTCACAGAACAAACACAGAATAAAAAATTGTAGAAATAAAAATTTTACAAGCAAGCCGCGACACCTACAGAAAATTTTTACATGCAATTTCTGTACATTTTTCTTTGCAGCAGAGCACCTGTAGAGTTTAGAAAATTTTCACATAGATCGGTAGTCCGTCCAGTGCAACTGAGTAGCGCTAGCGCGTTAACACCCCACTTGGTGTGCAACCGCTCCAACCCTGAATTGTCGGGCCCTTTCTGTTGTTGTCGCCTCATATTAATTGCTTGTCTGCACTACGGCACGGGTTCGGGGTAGGAGCCCAATTTTTTTTTAAGACCTTTCTCTAATTTCCACCATACCTATTTTTGAAAATTTTCTCCTTTTTCCTTTTTATTTATTTATTGAGATAAATAAGTAAACCTGCAAATTAAACTAACAAACAACTTTGAAAGAAAGAAAAAAAACTAAACAAACAAAACAAACTAGCTAAACTAAATAAATAAATAAAAATTCAAATAAACCCCAAATTAAAAAGAAAAAAACTTAAAACAAATAAAAAAACTAACTAAAACCAAGCTAAACCTAGCCCAACTAAACCACTCTAACTCTGGGTTCTGGTTTCTCAAAATCAAGCATTGTTTTCACTTTTCATCGGTAGAACCCAATCAATAGTATAATGGTCAGCACACAAACTTTTCGAGTTTGTCTCACCAAAACAATGGGCTAACATGCACTCAAGTCCAGGGCAACACAATACAGCTACCCACTATTAGCCGCAAATCAATATTATCCCCAAAAGAAGGCAGTAAAACGTAATACCAAATCAGTTACCAACCGTGAATCAATTAGCCGCAAATCAAAAACAATAAAATCACGTTGTTTGTCCTCCCTAGGAATCAAATCACGTCAAAGAAAAAATTTCGCTGCTGCAGGGTTCGAATTCCAGTGATGAAGATGGGTGCGGCAGTTGATAAGGTTGAGGGGTTTTTGGAGTTCGGTTAGAGCAGCGAATAGGGGAGGAAAGTGTGTGGTTATTGTTGTGAGAACTGGGTTGATATACTGGTGATGGAATTATTGATGAAAATCGGTTGTGCGATGTATAAGGAGGGATGTTTTGGTTTGTGACATGACAGAAGGATGCGGTTGGTCACTGGCGTAAGGGCAGGAGGATGAGTGCGTGATTGGATGGAGTGGAATTTTTTTCTGGTCACGTGGTTGTAGAAGCTATTATTTGATCGGTCAGGGTTTGTCGGTGTTAAAGGTTGAAGGCTTTGTGAACGCTTGGAGAAGACATGGATATTGATGTTGTAGTGGGGATTTGTGAAGGGTTGGAGATAGTATAGGATCGGATTGGTGAATGTCAGATGATGTAAAGGTGTTTGTGAGGAAGAAGATGTCGTTAGTGATAAGGTTGATGGTGAACTTGGAATTGCAGAGTGGAGTGAGTAATTCGAGGAGATGGATGAACTCAACAATGGAGTTGCAGACCTGTTTTTATGGACTTGTTGAAATCGCGACAGTGAAAAGAGTTTGGTGAATATGTAGCAATGAAGTTGACAGTGGTGATGGTATTGAAGTCGATGAAGGATTTTGTGGGACTTGGGTCTGTTGTATGGTGAGTGAAAAAGATGTATGGAAAGGCAGGAAGGCGACGTGAACGTGAATATATAGTGAAAAGGGTTTGTATTGGAATAGAAAAACAGAGAAGGAAAGAAAAGATTTTTTGATTTTTTTTATTTTATATTCGCAAGAATTGTAAAAAAAAAAAAAAAAAAATTTGAAAATTGGAAAGAAATAAATGAGAGAAAAGGGAAAGAAATCTGACAGATTTTTTTTTTAGAGATCTGTAGGACTAAGAAAAGAAATATAAAAGGAAAAAATTGTAAAGGTGAAAGAAATAACAAAAAGGGAAAGAAACTGAGGCAACAAATTGGCAAGATTTTTTTTTTCTTGATTTACAGATTGTAGTATCAACTGTGTTAACACCAAATCACCTATCAATTTTTTTTTCTATATATAAAAGAAAACAAAAGGAATGAAAATAAAAAAAAATTGTTTTTTTTTATGGAAAAATAAGAAAACAAAAATATAACCCGAAGGATTTACTAATAAAAATTATTTTGGTCCCCGGCAACGGCGCCAAAATTTGTTTGCGAACAAATCAAACAATTGTAAACAACTGTAAGATCCGTTCGTCTTTCCTAAACAACAAGGATTGTTGTAGAGGGTGTCGAACTCTGGGACCAAAAATTATTTTACTAATAAACCCAATCAAGTTATTCCAGGATTTTGGTTGATTGAAAACACAGAAAATAACAACAATTAAATAAAAAGAGAGATTTATATAATAAGAGAAAGCAATTAGGGGATAATGACATAGATCGGATTCATGCTCATCAATAGCTAGCCAACAAATAAATATAGATCTAATTCATGTTTCTGTCACAAACACGAATCAACGATAATTAGGTTCTTAGAAACAAATAAGTAATTAACGACAAGCATAGCCTATGCAGGAGCTGAGCTCTTAAACAACCATAGGCTATCAGGACAGATTCATTAATTAATTTCTAAAACCCTAAAATTAGATCTAAATCTGATAATTGTTAGACCGAACACGAATATACCCTGTGAAGGAGCATAGCTCTTAAACGACACAGAATATGAAGGTTCAGATCTAACCCTTGATTCAGATCCAGATCTACATGTATAATAAAGTCCTCATCTATTGGCTATGTGATTCATGTTGAATCATACCTATTAGCGTCATCACCCCCTAATCAAAGGGTATTAGCTAGACATAGCTAAAGAAGAAGAGAAAAAGAAAATAACAGACATAAATAAAATACAACTAAAACTAAATAGAATAGGGGAAGAAGAATGATTTTATTTCAAGAAGAGAATTACAGAATAAAACCTAATGTGTTTTACATGAAGGAAATACAATGTATTTATAGTTGCTTTGGCCAATACTAAGAGGCTAATTACACAATGTGGGACTAAAGATTTAGCCCAAATAACACATAAGCCAGTGTGAACGCAGCTGTAGAGTGAGAGGCTTTGTAAGTGAGCCAATGTGAACGCAGTGTGAATGGATTTGCAATTGGCATAGCTTGCGGGCATCAAATGACATCAATTTCAATTGTTTTGAGCATGAATAGGAACTCCATAACATTTGCAACAAGCTATCGGCATTGAATCATTAAAATGTGCGGTAGAAGGTGGTTCAACAACAACATTTCTTCAGGCTTTAATCTAACTCTCAAAATCAACACTCTTCATACACTAATTCTTCAAGTTTTTCAACAATTACGTGCATTAATCCATTCATCATAAATAATATGAAAACACAACTATAAATACACAGTATTAATTATTTTAAATGTAAAATAAGATAAATAAGCGGATAAAATATACACATTTACGTGTATATCAGTTAATCTACTAGTGGATGGATAAGTATAGTTTAAAGAGCTAACATTGTTAACAATCTAATAACCAAGAAAATGTAACTGAACGGTATATGTAGGATTATACAGAAGTTTATTCTAAGTCCATTCACACAGAACTTATGTTCTGACCCCCTCCTCATTACATGCTTCCAGGTTAGGTTCATAACAGAGATGATATAGCTTTGGATATTGGTTTAGCAGTATTGTTAATAAGGAAGGCTATATTTGAATATATTATACTTTATTTCCTTCCGCTGTGAGATGCTTTGCGAGTTCTAACATGTTTCTTTATCTCTGTCTTTTTCTGCAGGATACTAGAGCACCCAACTCGGGTTTCGATAGATTGGATTTTTGGAAAAAATTCGGTCTGTCGGAATCCAGGTTGTTACAGTACCACAAGTTGTAGTTTATATCTATTGATCCATCAAGCTTTAATTTTCTATTAAACATCCATTTATTATCCAATGCTTTACATCCTTGAGGTAGATCAACTAATTCTCATGTAAGATTATTCATAATGGATTCTATCTCATTGTTAATGGCTTCCTTCCATTATGTAGCCTCGAAGGAGAACATTGTCTGATTATATGTTTGCGGTTCATTTTCTAATATTAAGGCATAAAACTCAGGTCCAAAAGATTTTAAAATCCATTGTTATTTACTTCTTCTCGGTTCCTCTGATTGTTCATTATTCTCTTGTTGTGAGTTTTCACAACTTTGTTCTTCATTACCCTTATAAAGATCGGAAATTTCTATTTTTGCTTATTGTGCTCGATAGATTGTTTTAAAGGGTAAATATGTTCGAAAAAACTAGCATTTTTCGACTCAATGATGATATTCTCATCAATATCACTGATTTCATATTTATATACTAAGAACCGATATGCAACATTATTTTGTGCATATCCTATGAAAACACAATCTATCGTTGTTGGTCCAATTTTTACCTTTTTTGGTTTAAGTGCCTCTACTTTTGCAAGAACCCCCCCCCCCCCCCCCAACCCACTCTTAAGTACTTGTAGTATGGTGGTATATTTTTCCATAATTCGTGTGGAGACTTTGAAGTTTTCTTTCAAGGCACTTTATTCAGATTGTGATTAGCATAAAGTATAGCTTCTCCCAAAGGTTATTTGGTAAACCGGAACTTATGAGAAAAGCATTTATCATTTCTTTAAGAGTACGATTTTTTCGTTCTGCTACACCGATTGATTAAGGGGAATATGGTGCCTATTTTGATGGATTATGCTATTTTGTGTACATAATTCCTCGTATGGATATTCACCTCCCCTATCACTTCTTAAGGCTTTGATTTTCTTATATAATTGATTTTTTACTTCTACCTTGTATTGCTGAAATATTTCAAATGCCTCATCTTTATTTCTCAAAAGGTACACATAGCAGTACCTAGTTCAGTCGTTATGAAGGTTATGAAATATCTTTTCCCTCCGCTAGACTAACACGTTTTCAAGTCACATACATCTGTATGTATTAAGTCTAAGTGATCGGTATTCATTTCGATATGGTGAAAGAAAGTTTTGATCATTTTTTGCCTTAGCACATATTTCACATTTATAAGTTATAACTTGAAGTTATTAAAAACTTAGGTATAAAATATAAGTTAATTATTTTTCGTAATATATCAAAATTAATGTGGCCTAATCTGGCATGCTATATATAACAATCTTTTGATACAATAGTCATTGCATTCATTTTAAATAATTAATCGCTCACATATCCTTTTCCTATATAAAATCCATTCTTTGATAAAACAAAGTTATTGGTGACAAAAACAATTTGAAGCCATTTTTGCTAAGAAGTGATCCAAAAACCAATTCTTTCGAATGTTTGGGACGTATAGGACATCGTTCAATGTAAGATATTTTTCCGATGCCATTTTCAAAATGATTTTGCCTTCTCCTTCAACTCTTGAAGTGGAGGAGTTTCTCGTAAATAATTGTTCATCTTGTGTCATAGTTTTGTAACTGGAAAACATCCACCTGTTGGTGCAGATATGTCTTGTGGCACCAGTGTCCACAAACAATTCTTTGGTATTGCCGTAGATGCGGGTTCTGATAGGAAAATTCTTAGCATCTCTACACAATTAGATTTTAAAAGAGATAAGAAGTGAAAAAAGGACAAACCAATTTCTCCAAACAAATTTTTTATTAATCCACCGAATGATTACAAGAGAAAGGCTAAAAAATTGAGAAGATATCTCAATCCAAAAAAAAAAATCCCATTTTTATCATACGAATCTAGTACACCGCTATTTATAATAGGCTTGACAATATATCTTCTTTAACAGGCTATTGAATGCTTGCATAAATATTTCTATATAGATTATTTGTTGCATTTTCTAATGCAATAAAAAGAGGTAACTAATCACTCTACTAAATCCACAAAATCTTTAAAAAGAGTAACTAATTACTCCATACAATCCACCAAGTCTATGAAATAAGTAATGAGATATATTTATAATTCCACGTAGACTAAAATATCTCGAAGATCTACTTAAATATGAAATATAGTATCACCAAAATCCAACAATGTGAAACTGTTAGGGTTGTCACGCATATTGTTAAAGAGAAATGACGGGTTTGAATAAAAAATTCCACATCACGAAATAAATTAGAGTGGAGTACAAATATGAGTTGGTAGACACATAACATTGGAGATTCCTTTTGTTACAAGGATGCGTGCGCCCTATACAGGAGGGAGAACTTTGTTCCGACCGTCATTACATAACATTGGTATCGGAGCCTAAGGTTACGAACTGGGTGATGCAGACAAATTCTCTCAAAATACTCGAAGAGGATACGAGTCATGGGGGAGACTGTTAGGATTGCCTCACATGTTAAAGAGGAATGACGGGTTTAAATAAAAGTTTCACATCACGAAATAAATTAGAGGAGTGTGGTACAAATATGAGTTGGTAGACACGTAACATCAGAGATTCCTTTTGTAACAAGGATGTGTATCAACTCATATGCGCGTCCTATGCAGGAGGAGGGAGAGCTTTGTTTCGACCGTCGTTACATAACATGTTCGGGTTTGGGCACGGACGTGCGTGCATATGGTGTGGTGCGGTGCGTTGCATCATCCACTAAAATGACTTTTGTTTTTATGTATCTCTTGTCTCATGAGAACTATAATAATATCCTAATCAATATTTATTATATACTAGAATGTGAAACTACACATGTTCCACGATATTTAATACATTTAATAATCATTCATTTCGAACCAAATCGGGGCATGATTACGGTCTTTGGCATTCCTTTGCAATTTCTTCAATCTTATGTACTGTTCAATGACCGTGGCATGACTATTGACTCCTGAGTCACTTCCAATTGTCTCTTTTATCTCTTATTAGCAAAGGATTTATTTTATTTTTATTTTTTTTCAATTTGGCCTCATATTCACATTTTATTACGCAAATAGCTCAGTTGAAATAATTTTCTTTTATAGTCCGGTTTTGACCATTAAGACTGACATAATTTCAAATTGCGCCATTGTAATAAAAAAAAATTTATCTTAGCGCCATTTCAAATGGCGCTTGGCCTCCGAAATGGAGCCAATGCAATTTTTTTACACTGGCGCAATTTCAAATTGCGCCAATGTATTTTGGCAAACTCAACGTTGATTTGGTCAAAATCAAACTATAAACGTAATTATTTTCAAAATCGGACTATTCACGTAATATAATGTCAGAACGAGGCAAAAAAAAAAAAAAAAAAAAAAAAAAAAAAAAAAAAAAATCCAGAGGTTTAGCCTTGCGTAGGAGAGAACTGACGAAATCCTCAGGAAGCTTTAGCCACAGGTAGACCTAGTACGGTACCATTCTTCCTTGGGTCAAACTTCAGACAGCACTTACATGCTTCACCTGCTCTTCAGCTTCTCTTCGCCTTATCCTCCGAAAATCTCAATCAGATTCAGTGCTACAGCGAGAAAAATACTTTTCCTTTCACATCCTTCGGACTGGAATATTTGTTGCTCTTCGCTGTTACGACTAAGAGTTTAGTCCACCAATGACTCTGTCCAAGTCTCCTCCAGTAGCCACTTCTGACATGTGGTTAGCTACAAACAATACAAAAACCGGGCACATAAATCAAACAGCAGAACAAACAATACACCCAACAAGGCGTGTCATTGATAAAACAAGTCAATAGCTGCCAGGTTAAGTAATAGTTTGCACGGCATACAACACCAAAGATGAAATAACTCATTTATAATCTAAGCTCCACCAACCATCACTCTGCTTGACCCAACTCCCACTTGTAAATAATAATGCATACATAAATCTAAACCAGACTGCTAACCAACCACCCCCCCCCCCCCCCCCCCCCCAAAGTACAAGAACCAAAGAAAGCATTACAAAGAGCCTACAGTGAACCAAAAATGAAGATTGCTTCTGATACTCAATTGCGGTTACTGACGGCATAAGCAACTTTCATCGGTCTACCATGCAATTCAACCTGGTTTTTCTTAATGGCTTCCTCTAATGATTCATCATCTTCGAAATCAATATGACCAAATCCTCTAAAATCTCCAGTTGATTTGTTCATAGCAAACCTTATGGATTTGATCTTTGATTTGTCAAAAAAGTTTTTTATATCATCTTCAGTTACTTCCCATGATAGATTTCCAATGTAGGCAGAGTAGCAGCCATCTACCTTTTCAGGTTTACTTGGAAATTCACTCTTTCTTTTTCCTTGTCGGCCTCTGCATCTTTCTATCTTTACTATTCTGTTTCCCCTGTGAATTCACAAGTATGGTTATTGTACAACATATCAAACATGAAAATGAACCATGCTGACCAGAATAAATTCGTTGAATCTCACATTCTTTCACCATCAAGTTCAAGGGAGTTGGTCACTTCTTTTTCTGTCTACAAAGTAAATTAATAAACAGTTAGTTAGTAGTTTCACAACAAAGAAATAAAAAAAGAAAGGGGGGATTGTGTGTGTGTGGGGGGGGGGGGGGGGGGGGGGTTGGGGGTGCAGGGACCGGAGGTGCTGTAAAATAACATGCATCTGGTATTTAATTGTCGTGGTATCAAAAATGCCAGTTAAGGATTTGAGGATCAGTGGTGACAAAATGTTGCCCTTGTACATGCTGTATGTAAAATAGTATATTCTTGTGCTACTCCCAGCGCTGACGAGTGTCTTGTATGCATTCACATGCCATAAAATTGACCGTAACTACTACCAAATGCAACGAATATATCTTTGTTCGGACCAGGAAGAAAAGCGCAATCTACTAGTATAGAAACAAAATAAATGCAGCAAATGCGTACAATAAATTACATATAGTTTTACTATTTTTCTGGGTGAAAGTACCAAGCAAAATATAACAAAAACTAATAATTCTTGATTTAATTTCATACCTTGAATAACCAAAGGTCTATTTGGTTTGAGATTGAAAGTTCTGTTTTATCAAAAATTGCTTTTTGCGCTTCCAGAATGTTCTTTGAAAGGGTGAGAGATGAGGTGACAGAAAATTCTAAACCATTACAACAGGGAGAAGAAGCAAGAAGAAACTGGATAAGTTATTTTCAAAAGGCAGACAACAACAACAACAAAGCCATGTATCCCAAACAAGTTGGGGTTGGCTAGATATGGAACCCAAAATTAAAATAAATAATAATGGTAATAATACATATATAAAAAAGGGTTTAAAATAACCAAATGGATAAAAAGTCGTCTGATAAAGGTTTTTTTAAAATAATAATAATAATAATAATAAAGTAAAAAGGTTCAGTAAAAGTGAAATAAAGTCTAAAATAGTAATAAAAAAAGTAAAAAGGTTCAATAAAGTGTTTTCCTTTTCATGTTATTTTCAAAAAAAAAAACTAAGGTTCTGGTACATGTTATTTTCAAAAGGCAGAAAACAAAAAAAAACCATTTAAATTCATCGTTTATTCCCACTTTCTCGGGCCTGAAGTGCATGTTGAATATGCAAAACACAAAACTCAAATTCTAAATCAAACAATCCGAAAAAAAAATGTTGTGTTTTAAATATGTTTATTCGGACATCGAAGAAGAGGAGACGGAAAATCCTGGCCATTACAACAAAGAGGAGAAGAATTGGGAACAAGATAGTTTATCTTTTAAAACGTGCAAAGCAAGAAATAGTTGTATTCAATCTTATTTGTTAGAACTTAGAACCAATTTCCAAGTTGATTGGTTTTCACTCATTCCGCTTCAACCTCCTTGGCATATTTGTCTTTTTCTCATTTCATCTCAACCGTGGCTGCAATGTAATTATATATTTTCCATTTGATTCGATGTTGAATTTATTGTGTCCAAATTTCTGTTTTCTTATTATTTTCAAGTCCTATGATTATGAATTTGGTTTCCTTTATATATTGTAGGAGGTTACTGAATTATTAATTCTTGGATACTGTAGAATTTTTGGTTGTTTCTTAAAATTTAACATACGTAATGCTGAACTAATTTTTTTAGAGCATCTTGAAGAGTTTGTTGTGTACATTTTACAAATTGTAAAATACGATTTATTGCACCGAATTTTTTTTCAGATGTTTCCGAACCAGGCGTCTGTTAAACAGACGTATGATTCTCATGTGTATATCAAGCGCAAAAAGAAAAAGAAAATCACTTTTCACCATTCTTCATTTTTTACCTTTCTGTTTATTTACCGAGGAATCAAGTTGCTGCCACGACCTAGCAAAGTTGGTTGACGAACCATTCGTTGGACGATCGAATACAGTGTTGGACCAGCTCATATTACTCTTGATCTTGGCGTGATCGTAGGTGACCTATGTTATTGCCACAAGCTACCCCCGACTATATCACATCGACTTCAGCATTAGTGACTCCACAGATATATTTTTCATTCTTTATCAAATTGATACGTCTGTGATATATGACGTACATTACTAGTTTGATTAGTACACTGTTAACATTAAATAATTACTCATTTAGATTGATCACATAGTTGCATTTTTTCTCCATTATTTTTCCCGATTTGCAAACATGTAGAAATTTTTAGGCTAAAAGCATCGATTTTAACGACGAGCAGCTATTTTCATCGAGAAAAGAAGTTAAAATGTTTATTTTTACACTTGTTTCCTCCTCGAAGTCATGAAATTATGCAAAGTTTCTGATAGTACCTTCTTGGTTTCCTAAGGCAGTAGGTTAAAATTTTTGGATATTTCTTTTTGATTGACTGGATCCATCTTCAATAAGCAGTAGGTGAGTTTATTGATTTCCATCAAAATAGAACTATTTTCTAATATGGGTTTGAAACAAGATAAAAGTTACAAATCAAAATGAGGTAGTTATGAATGAAGTTGTCTCGAAATGAGCAAAAAGATAAAAAGTGGTTTTCAGTAGTGATTTATTCTGTCCCTCACATCGCACAAGCTTTGCATGTTACCCATGCTACTGCTTCCGTCCAACTATAATTTTCCTTGAATGTCTCATGTTCTTTACTATTTACGATTAAATTTTGCCCATAACTTAAATTAATTAGTGTATTCTAAATGCCTTTTTTTTTTCTTTTTGATTTGTCATGTCTAGTTGAGAAATAAATTCATAACATGTTGTTAACAATTGCCTATATGGGTATCATGGGATGTTGTTTTGTAACATTAGATACTCTCATTATTTAAAAAAAAAAAAAAACCGCCTCGAAACTCGCCTCAAGCCCCTTCTCAAGGAAATAAGAGATAAAACGCCTTGAGGTTTATTCCAAAAGGCTTTTTACCTCTAAAGCTTACGCCTCAACAACTTGAGGCATACAAAACGCATAAAACGTACTCCTCCTAAAACTGAGGCATATGACTTAAAAACCTTTTAATCTTTAGTTGTCGATATTGACACAGAGAAATGTCATTAAACTTTAATTATTTAATGGAAATAAGGAAAGGCAAAATTTTGGAAAGAAAATTAGCATTTTTACTTTTCAATTTCAATATCGACATGATCAAGTAAGATTGTTTATGAAATAATGATCATGAGAAATGTAATGAATTTTCTCATTGTTATTTAAAGAATGTTTTTCAATAAAATTTGTTAAATCTCGAAATAAATTTTGCAAATTGATTTGAATTAATAGAATGTATCAAAATTGAAGTTCTATGTAATCTTCAAATAGTTTTAAGAAATCAAAATTTCAATCATACGGGTCTCGAGTATTTATTTTTAATCTATAATGAAAATATATACTTGGTAAAAGTCGGATATTAAATTATGTGTTTTTCATTTTTCGCATTGACTAACTTAAAGTATCAGAATTTCTTTATGTTTTTGCGTTTTATTTTTACATGAAAAGCTTATGCCTAAACGTTTTGAGGCTTACGCCTCGCCTCATAGACCTGAAAACACTTCATCTACGTCTTTTGCGTTTTAAAACTTTGGATACTCTAATAACATTTTCCAATGTCCGTGACTGGTTATTTGTATCAATGGTAACTCTGAATTTGGTTGTTATGAACACAGGTGTTTATGATCTAATTTGGCGTCCATTTGACAATTGTAGGTTGTATATAAATTTTAAGCTAACACCATTTTTTTTCCCTTTTGTTGTTGTTGTTGTTGTTGTTGATCGGTTTTATACTGCACTAAATATACTGAACAATGGTATAATGCAAATTTCTAATATTTATTTGACCAAGGAGGAGGTAGGTTTAAAAGTTGGTTTGTAGAACCCTTTTGATATTATTTATGTCTGACATTATGGTTTTAGTTAGCTAATCGATTATGATGTCTTTTTGACATACTAACAAGCAGAGTTCAATGTAAGTAGCGTAAACTAAAGATCAGCCTGATATATAAACGACTCAAACGGAACATAAGAACGAGATATCCATTTGTATATTTGGTATGGAACATTTGGATAGGTGGTTTGGTTAAAATTTTGGTAATTTGGCTGTCAAAATTACCTTCTTTTCTTCTCTTTTGTTGCTGCAATTGTTGCTTTGCTTACTTAAACTCAAGAGGCTCCAATACAAGAACTAAATGAATGCAGTCTAGACATATGAAATTGATGATTACAGAATGTGTTAAAATTCATAATGACAGTGTCAAAACAAATAATAAGTCCCCCTATTCTTATTTGCAACATTAAATAAAGCAACAACCCAGTATCCAAATGCTGAAACGAAGCGCGATACTTGCCAATGATGTCCTGTTACAGTGTAAATATCATCTGACTGTGGCAGTCCTGTTGTGCAATATGGTCTTGATAGTATTGGGTTTAGGGGTGGTAATTTTCCATCTTACCGCTTTTCAATAGCAAGGGTTGAGTATATAGTTTGAGAGTTGAGTATATTCATGATTCTAATTTGCAAAGCATAGCAAAATTGACGAGGATTAAGTTTGACAAGTATTGGGGGTAATATCGAAGTAATTAATAAAGTTATTTTATAGCACATATTTTGGATCCAAGGTATAAAATTCAATCTTTGAAGACAAGCTTTCTTGATTTAGGTTGGAGCGATGTAAAATAAATGAGTTTGACAATGTTATAAAACATGCTTTGAATGAGTTATATTATGAATATAGAAAAACATGAACATGCCCAATATAATTGGATCTAATGTAGTGGTAAAAAATGATGAGGTCGATGAACAAATTGATGATAATGTTAGAAGTAGAAAGTTAAGAAGATTTCAACAAACAAGAAGAGAAGAACAATCGATTGAGATAACTAACGAGGATGATCGATTTTTAAATGATCCATATGAAAATCTTATAGGTAGAGATTTCAATTTGTTAGATTGGTGGAAAGGCAACTAAACTAAATATCCCCTACTTTCCAAAATAGCCAAAGATATACTTGCAATTCCTTGTTCAACCATTGCAAGCGAAAGTGCACTCAGTCTTGGTCGGAGAGTCATTAATCCGTTTAGGGCTTCATTGGCTTCTAAAATGTTTAAAGCGTTGGTGTGTCTTAGTGATTGGTTGGGAGTGAAGAACTTTAATTTTCATAAAATGCAGTTTGAAGAAGATGTTAAATTATTTATGGATACAGAAACAATTTTAAATTCATTTGCTTTGACTACTAGTGACAAATCACACTATGTTATGCAGTAATCATCCAATCAAAGCTGTAGCAGCATGCACGGAGTGTGTTTATACATGGTAGGAGACCCATTACATCTTATCTTACAACATTGACATGTCCGCTTAACGTTTTCAGCAAAATTAAATTT
Organism: Allium sativum; assembly: GCA_030737875.1. Taxonomy (NCBI): domain Eukaryota; kingdom Viridiplantae; phylum Streptophyta; class Magnoliopsida; order Asparagales; family Amaryllidaceae; genus Allium; species Allium sativum. Next base: position 531,576,468 of record CM060913.1, on the reverse strand, counting down.
ATAAACCTACTGATATGCTAGATATCAATGTTTTGAACCCTCAAATCCCACATACCTTCTAATAACCTTGTTACTTTTTATTTAGATTTTGTTCATCCCCTAATGATTTACATGATATTCAACTTTCTGTTTTGACTAACTTTATTACTAGCATCTCTTACTAAGACCTGGACTTCAATTTAGTTTGTCTACTCACATTAGCCTAATGACTAACTTTATTACTAGCTTTTAACAATCCAATTCATTGTAGATATGTAGATATGTAATACTACCGTTCACCAATGTTCATATACCTTTATTATGCATTTCTTGTTAAAACTTATCAATTTTTAGAAAGTTATTCGTGTGTCTTATAGTTTGTCAACTCACATAAATTTGGTTGCTTTATTTCATAGAACACATCATGGATTTGTTTAGTGCAGTGGTCCTGTACAAACATGTAGTCAGTTGCTTGAAATGCAGTTAAACATTTAATAGAAGTGTGACTGGCATCAAATTTTGTTTAAAGATTCAATTAATAGAAAGCATGTGTTGGTGCTCTATATTATTTGTTTTTGTATTCATTTGTTTTCTGTTCATGTGTAAATGCATGTACCTTTGGCCTTAAATAAATGCTTTAGTAGTGAAGTGTGTAGTATTTATATTCCTAGTTATATGCTTCATTTGGTTTCATATGTTGCTATTTCGTATGTAACTTTTTTTTTCTTATGGGGGCTTCATCTTTATCGTTGGGGGCATCTTCACAACAAAATCAAGTGGAATGAAGAAACTTTAGGCAAGAACTAGTATTGAAGGCAACAAAATGATTAGTTAAAAGTTTCATGAATTTCATTGTATTAGTTAAAGATTTTTTTATTCACTCCTCTTGAATATTCAGTGTAATTGCTCTTGAATCTTTCATTTCAACTTTGATATTTAGTGTATTTCATTGTATTATTTGCCGAACTTTTAAACATCCAGCGAGTTGTGCTAAACTTTTGTTTCAACTTTGATATTTTGCATTGGACTACTTTCATTGCTGAACTTTCAGTTCTCTTAGTTTGTATTGAACAAGCAACAGTTCAGTTTTATGCCTCGGTACTTATAGGTTAATCAGCATATGCTTCATTCAAAATTCTGATGTCGGAAAAAAATGTAATTCCATATTTTCTTCCTTTTCTTCCGATTTCCACCTATTGGAATTCCGGGGTTAACTGTACGGAATACGGAACATGCTGTAACTTTCCATCAACAACCGGAAAAAAGGGAAAATGTGTCGGTTGATACGAAAATTTTCCATTCCCACCCCTAGATATAATTGGTAGCACAACAAAAACTTGAGTTCCTTATTTTTAGCTAAATGTCATATCGTAGCATTCAACTCCACAAAAGACTGCAAGAAGATCAAATAAATCTTTGGAACTTTTACGATAATCAATAAAGGAAAAAGTGTTACTGTTTTCCGTGCTATTAATTTTTTCATGTTGTTTGTAATTCTATTTTAAGTTGTATTTTTATCAAGAATTATACTGCAATTTTAGTCGATTAAATTAAATTCATAACGGTACATTATTCATTACATCATAAATAGAATAATTCAACTACTAAAAGTACAAGTACAGACCATTTTCACGTCTACGTCTAATAATTTTTCTACTTCTAGATTTGGTATAATCTCTTTGTTCTTTGGACATATGCGAAGTATCAACGAATATTACTGCATCTTCATCTTTCTGCTTGGTCCTGCAAAAAGTCGTTCCATTTTGAACATTTTTCTTGATGTTGAAAAGCTCGAAGTTCCATAGCACAATTATATTTGTCTTCGGATTCTAGTAGGAATTTCGATGTTTCAGCTTAATCAGCACCAGCAGCTTGCTCCTTTTGACGGCTCTAGCTCCCATGGGTCTTACATATGCATCTTTTGCAGGTGTTAGACCTTCATTTGACGTTGTTCCCTTACCGCCGAGGGATTCACATGGGATAGAACTTTCACCAATTCTAGCTGCTTTGCCTCAAGCGCGGCTACTATATTGTATGTTTTGAACAGTTTTCTGAAGGGAACATTTCCATTTTACATACTTAACCAAAAGGTCCTAAACGTGCATGAACTGGTAAAAATGATATGCTTGTTTATTTTTTAGTCCGTGAACAGTCTTAAGTAGTTTATTTGCCATCATCATATACAACAAAATCAATTATATATTTAGAAAATCAACTTACATATGTTAAAATTTTGAATATTCTTACCAAATGTGTTTCACTTTCAAACTCACTGAGATTTGTTTGCTTTAAATTGAACATCTACGAATCAAATGTTTACGTCTGACGGTTAATTTTTCCAAATCGACCTTTTACCAACGAAAGCGATATTTTACCATCATAATTTTTTGGTTGTAGCAATTTGTAATTCTACTCCAGAAGCTCTCACAACTTCAGTCATATTCTCGATTGAATCATTGGGCAGTGCGCACCATATGTACTATAAATCGTAATCCTCCACCGAGTACCAACTACTTATAGTGGATGTTTTGCCAATCGAAGTTGCATTGTCTTCTAAATCAAAGTCCTCGACGCGGAATCGACATTGAATTCAAAATACATTTTAAAGTTGAAAGTGGAGAAATGAGAGTAGAATGGTTTGAAGTAAGGTAGAGTATAATACGAAGGAGGTGAAATTTATAAAGAGGTGGAGATAGCCGTTGGGAATTGGAACGTCTGTTGAATAAACGTCCGAAGTTCAGGCGTCTGTTCAACAGACGCCTGATTTTAAGCGTATGTTCAACAAACACATGAAATCAAACATCTGTTCAACAGACGCCTGATTTTAAGCATATGTTCAACAAACACATGAAATCAAACTTCTGTTCAACAGAGGCCAGGCCACATAATACTCATAGTAGTCAAGACGCTAAGGCGCAAGCATTGATCCTGGGGCTTTTTTGAGCCTTGAGTTTTTTTGTGTGCCTTTTATATGAATTTGATCTGCTATTTTACTAACTACAAATTAATTTTTAAACATTTTTTATAATTCATTCAATTATCTACATATTTTATTAATAAGATTTAAATTTTAAACCATATTTTATAATTTATTGAACAATTATTTTTTTATTTAACTATTTATAAACAAAAATTTGAATTTAGCCCCAAAAAAAGGCCTCAAACTGCAAAAAGGCGCAAGCCTTGAGCCGCGCCTTGATAACTATGATAATACTATAGGTTTGTAACTGATTTTCATGAAAATGCAATCAATTATAAGATCTACACTTTTTTGGAGATTGAAATGAGTATATATTGCATTTTGTAATTTGTAACCTTCTTCTGAAGATGCTCTTATAGTCAAGTTTTCTATTTACACTGATCCATCTGATATATGTTCATTTAGTGAGAATGTCATTTACTTCATTCATCTTCTAAAACATAACTGATTTATCAACCACACAAATACCCAAGAAAACTTTAATTTTGTAATAATCTGTTAGAAGTGAAAATGGTCTTTTATCCATTCCAAAATACAAGTATATAAGAAAATCAAGTTGAAATTACCTTCACAAATGTGATGTATGAATAGTCAAATAATAAGTTTACATGCTTATTTTGGAGAGGGAAAAAAATATAAATGGATACACAGCTCTTTTGTTTAGGCTACCATAACCAACTTTAGCTTAAAAGTTTAGTTGTAAATATTTGTTCTATAGACTTATCTTTATGTTGTCTTACTCAACAACCTGTTTTTGTAATATTTGATGCTATCCACATTAATCAACCTATAGGTTAATATATTTTCCAGTGATGTTTCATAGACCATGGAATGTTCATAAGCAACACACATTTCTCTATTTAATGTCTGCTTACCACTAAAATCTCAAGGAACTCACATAATTCTATGGTAATTATATGCGATTTTCCACAGTTTATGTTTGAAGTAGGATCATTCTGAAATTTATGAAGTTTGGAGACATATACAAGAGTTAGTTATTAATAATGTTAACAAGAAAACTAACTTCAAACGGGAAAGAGCATATAACTGATATTATTTTCATTTAATTTGAATTCAAGTTGATTAGAGATGTATTACAATCAATGCTCTTTAGCTAAATTTGAAAGAGTCGGTAATATATTAGCTCTCTTCAAGATTAATCAATTAGAGTCTCTTTTTAGTCCAATGTAACATTTAATTTTGTAATGGATTAAGTTTTCCTTTTAGTTTTACTTAATTGCATATATTCAAAATACATATTTATTATATCATGTTATGCAGTTTTTATTCATATTATTTGCATATTTTATAACAAATTAGTGTCATGATCAATTAGGTGGAACCACCAACGCTTGAAATTCATAGTCCACAAGGTATGTTTTTCGAAGCCTAATATTGTAAAAATGATGCAATATGTACTCTACATATATGATTATTAGTTTAGAGTTTGTTATATGACCTAGAAACCTCGATGATAATTATGCAATGGGTATTATACGTACATAATTATAGTGTAAAATTGTTACATGGTCTGTAAAGCTCAGTGACTCTGGATGTAGAAGTTAGAAGGTCAAGTGGTTAATAGTAATTCTTATCTACAGTTGTAAATAATGTTAGTTTATGTTTTTAGCTTTTGAATTTAAATGTTTGGTTTCAATTAAATGTTTTATAAGTTCAATGCAAAGTGTGTGCAATTTAACTAGTTAATTTAATTTATTCAAAATTTTGATAACATAATTATTTTATGGTTTAATTAGTGTTGATACTATAATACGACCATACTTTTTATCATACTAAAGGTAATTAATTCATTCGATGAGCATCAAAGAGAATATAAACATATTAATTCTCTAATTTAAAATGAACTCAATTTAAATTAGTGGTATTATGTAGTATGAATCCAAATTTTAAATGGAAAATATATTAATTTACTTTCACTTTCAGTCATAGTTGTCAAGGCGAAAAAACCCCAAAAAGCCCGAGGCCCTTGCCTAGCGCTTTTTTGCGCCTAGGGCTTTTTTGGGCGCCTTGAATGGCAATTTTTTTTCCCAGATTTCGGCAGAAAAACTGCATTTAGAAAATGCAATATAACACAATTTTTACTTTGAAGGGGCATATAAAAGCATTATTAGAAGTAAGAAAAAAAACATCCGATTAACATAAATTAAACTAAGAAGGTGCAAAGTCATTCAACTCAAGTTTACAAACAATAAAATACTTAAAATATAGAAATTAAAAACAACATTACGTAAAGTCTTAAATAGAATTTTAACCTTCTGTGAACTAGGTATTTTTTGGACGATTCGACGAAAGAAATTATGGTTTTTCATTTCAATTGGTTGATAAAAGAAAAGCAGCCTTTATTTATAGATTACGCTCTAAATCAACAATCAAACAAGCATAATTTTCTTAGCATGTTGGATTTGGGCTCCTATTGAGCAAAATGCTGAAATTTTCAATTTCTACTCAAATGTTGCAAAAAAGCGCTTTTTTGGCGCTTCACAAGGTGAGCGCCTTTGGGCCTTTTTAGCGCCTCATGCATCATAGGCGCCTTGAAAAGTAAAAAAAGCCCCAGGCTGGGGCCTAAGGCTTTTTGGAGCCTAGGCGCGCCTAGGCGAGGGCTTTGATAACGTAGCTTTCAGTTATGCATAACTACATGTTGTTGTTTAGTTAACATGAGATATTCTCATGTTAACTTTATTTTTATTTTATAATATGCGGAATTTTATATCACTAATTGTCTACAAATCAAATTATTTTATATCATGTATATCTATTTTTCCAAAAAAATTAGTGCGGATTGATTTGTTATAGGATTCATAAACTTAAGATATATACAATAGCTTCAAAAGCAAGAATGTCACATGGAAAAACTATATATTATCTATATTTTCAATTTTAAGAATAATTATTCATTTGTTTTTGCAGCACGGGTTCGCACTAGTACCTATTGAGAACACAATACTCAAAACTCAGACCAACTGCCCTAATGTTTCTCTCATTTAGACATAACCCTCTCCCCTCAAACAAATTAGACTGCTCATTAAGAAGGTAAAATAACAACATAAAAATACTGCGAATTACTGAATCCAAAATCTAAACCATGCAACGGATATAGATTAAAAGATAAACGATTTGATGAGATATAACACATCAAAAAGTAGAAAGGGAGAAAAGTTAAAACCTGACTTATTTACCTATAGACCAATTCATACAAACCAACAATATTGCAAACTAATAACTGTACAAAATACATAGACGAACATGCAACAACTTCATTTATGCAGTGAACACATAAAAAAGGTAGGAACTAGCAAACCACAAAGAAACCTGTGAAGCTCTGACTTCCCAAAAATTAATAAATCGAGGAGCAACTAGCAATCTATCACTAACAGACAACCTCATTTGCTTCATTATGTCCACTGTTTCAAATTTCATCTGTCCCACCTGAAATATCATTCGAGATCTGAGGAGATGAGTATCAAATATGGTATAAACAAACTATGCATAAACAAAATTTACCTTCTTGATTCGCCAAATCTTGTCTCACCCGTAATCTTGCTTGAGATCTCATTTTCGCACGTGGACGGGACAAGATTCATCGAAACAAGATAATAAATTTCATTTATACCATGTTTTGTTTATAACATATTCAACACTCATCTCCTCTGATATATTGTGTGTAGAATTCTCGAGACGGGACGCAATCAAAATCCGAGATTTAAACCTTGATTACATTTCATAATAAAATGACAAAATATGTGCACATGAACACAGAGCCAGCATGGGGGCAAGCTCACCAAACCCATGGTTTGTTGAAAAATAATAATCAGAGTAAGCTCAAAAAAGAAAAGTTTCACGTTCTTTCTCCCACTACTCAGCTCTTCTCTAATCCTTCGTGCACAAAAATTGGGGTTTTGGCTCAAATCCTAGTTTTATCATCTGAATCTCATTTGTGTTGCTCCATCCATCTTCGTTTGCGGCCAGCTGTGAGAGCTGCTCCGGGTCTCTAATCTCCATTGCTAAATTTCACAACTGCTACCTCATGTTGTTGCTCCCTTCATCTTTCCAAACAAATAAAAGTAACATTTTTTTCGATTGTCTTCTAAATTGATGAATGGATTTTATTTAGGTTTGTTGAGTTGTTTGTCTGGTGGGAAATACTGACATTGTCTTATCTAGTTCAAAAACTAAATGCACTGGATGAACTTTATTAGATTGATAAATAAATTTTATTAGATTGATTTAGTTGTTTTGTGAGAAATGCTAACGTCTTCAGTAGTTCTAGATGAATCTTTTCAAACTACCATTTTGCTGTTTAGAAATTGGTTGAATGAGTTCTGTTTATTTTGTTTGGTTGATTAATCGACTGAAATATTTATTGATGAACTTAAATTATTGATTAATTTGAATTAGTTCGTTAACCCGATTTATTAGTTGATTAATTGATTGTATTATTTATTAATTTATATGTTAATTAGTATAGTTGATAACATTGTTAGATAGTAGACAATATGACAAAAGAAGAAGACGATAAGAAACGAATTAAAAATAGAAAGCAAAACTCTGAAGCTTACAATAGAAAGGTATATAACATTAAGATGCAATATCTAAATCGTTAGTGGGCTCAATTCCAAAGCTATTCAACATAAAAGCACCAATCAGTTCGAGTCAAGTTAATGAAACAAGTGAAGCTATTAAAGAAATAAGGTTAATGAACTTAATGATTTTTTTTTTTTTTTTTTTTTTGAAACTTTAGAGAACAAAGGTTTGCAAGAACTGTTGATGAGGCTAACGAACTTTCTATGAGTGTTAGTATTGAACCAAAATTTGAGATGAAAAGAATTATGCGTAGAAAACAAATATTTTGATCAGGATTTGGAACTAATAATGAAAAAAGTAAATCACCAAAAGAGATTTTGAGTCACATATTTCATTCATATTATAGACCAAGCTCTAGCATCATTTAAAGATCGATTTGAATAAATTGAACTTTATGACATCTTTTGGAATTTTGTTAAATAGAAAGTTTGTAAATCTAGGCAAAGAAAAGTTAATGGAGCATTGCATTCATTTGGAAAGCAATTTGAAATACAATGAACAATATGATATATATATATATGGAAAAGATTTACTTCAAGATCTTGCGAACTATGTTACCAAAGGAAATAAATAAATCAATTGACACTCTTGACTTTATATGATCTTATGTAGAAGATGGTGGTGTCTAATGTGCATGGGTTGCTTATCGGATTTTGTTAACTAAACTTGCAATGGTATCAACTGAAAGCGTCTTTTGGATCAGCTTAATTATGTTAATTTAACTAAAGAATTTGCTACAATAAATGCGAGAAGAAGCATTTTTCTTTGAACTACTTGAAGAAAATTGGTCATTATTTTGTATGAAAGTTGATGTTTAGTCTAAATTTTGTGAATTTAATATTGTAACACACTTAATGTGTACATGCAAAGTAAACATCTTGTAGTTTATCTATAATGCACTATCATGTATATCAAAGTACAATGTACAAGGTATAATATTATTTTACTGTTTAAGTTCGATGCAACAGCAGGTTATTCGATAGAGAATATGGTCTCAAGCAGGAAAAACAGATCAGCTGGGCATACTTCCCTTAAGCTATTGTATCCATCCACCATAACAAGAAGATACATATATTTATCCTTTACTAACTTGCTTTATATATTTTGTGTGTTTTTTTAACAAAATGTACACGAGTGAATGGTTCTATTGCCAACTAAGTTGTAGCTTGATATAAAACAATCTTCTTTTGAAAACAACAAAACACCTCCGTATAATGACCCTGAAGTGAACAAGATAAACTGAACGTTCTCGACAAACTTAATCCTATATCACTGAAGTAAACACACAAACTATTTCATTTTTAGCAATGTCCAGTAATACAAATGCATAATTTTGTGTTAAGAACTTGATTTCGTTTTCATTGAAATAAATGATGAATATAATCATGAGACAGCAATCATATTACATTGAACATTTGTCATTACCAAAAGTTCTTTGATGAACCATGATGGGATGCCCACCTCACTTGGGCCTACAAAAAAACCCACCAGATAGCTTTCTTAGGCCAGAAGGCACAGAGTAACATTACTAAAGATGACCGTCACATCATGTGAGTTAAAGCTCCATTTAATCATCCAATCATTTTCCCCATACATCTTACAACAAAAAACACGTATCTATGATTACCCTGAACAAGGTAAACTCAACGTTCTCAACAAACTTAATCCTATATCGCTGAAGTGACCACTAAAACACACAAGTCATTTCAATTTTATCAATGTCCAGTCATACAAATGCATAATTTTGCAGTAAGAACTTGATTTCATTTTCATTGAAATAAATGATGAATATAATCATGAGACAGCAATCGTATTACATTAAACATTTGTCATTACCATAAGTTCTTTAATGAACCATGATGGGATTCCCACCTCACTTGGACCTACAAGAAAACCCACCAGATAGCGTTCTTAGGCCAGAAGGCACGGAGTAACATTAGTAAAGATGATTTTCACATCAATGGAGTTAAAGCTCCATCTAATCATCCAATCATTTCCCGCATACATCTTACATGTCCTTAATTTTTCACCCACAGTCCAATAAATATAAGAAAAGGGATGGAAGTATCATTTGCAGTTTATTTTAATTCTTAGCCCCGTTCTTTTTTCCTGTTAAGGTGGATTTTGTGATTATGGATAATAAGGTTTTCATTTTCATCTTCCACTGTTTCTGTTCAACAGGTGATTTATGATTGCCACTGGCCATAGTGAAGAATGATAAAGACACCATAGGTCTTGGGCCGATCCTCTAGACAATGCAGACATACATAATAACCAATGTTAAACAACACCACTCCCAAAAATACCCAATGAAAAGGACTTTGGCAGTTCCAAAATCTATATCAATTTTCAGTTTCATTATGAATTTCCCACAGCACTGATACTGTGATACCTAAGTTGCAAAGTTGACTATTAATTTTTGACGATTCAGGTTTCAAGAGAGAAAATTTTGCAAAGGATACGAAAATGAAAATTAATATATATATATATATATATATATATACACACACACACACACACACACACATACAATATGTATGTGTGTACACACATATATATGGATATGCATACATATACTTTTCATGAGTTGGCTTTAAACAGCTTGTTTAGGTATCAATAAAATAATTCATATCAAGGACTCTCTTTCCTTCACAGTTAGTACCCTTTTACCTTTTAATATGCCCTAATTCTAAGTTTGATATGTGTCGCTCCAATTCTTAGCTAAAAATGGAAGCAATTTGGTGGAAGACTCGTTCTTGATGTCAAAGTGTGTGGATGCCTTCAAATACATTTTATGCTATTTATTATTTTCAGTTTTCCTTCACCACTATGTATGTACACTATTTTGTTAGTTAATTTATATTGGTTAGTCCATAGGTAAGCTTTCAAATCTCATTTCAGATTGTGATCATGTTTCATCTTGAAATTTTTTACACAAGACATCCCGTATTCAATGTTTTAAAAAACGCGCCTGAGGCGCGCCTTGAGGCGAGGCGCAGGCTAAAACGCCATGAGACGCCCTTTAAAAGGCGTTTTGCTCCTGAGGCTTAAGCCTCAATCGGTTGAAACGTGAAAATCGCAAAAAACGCACGCTTCAGAGCCTCAAGCAGCTGAAGCGTACTTGTGTATATATAAAAAAACTTGTTTCAGCACTTACCACACTTTTACGCTGCTTCTTTTACTTTTACTCCAGACTTCAAGAGCAGAAGAGGTAAAAAAAAATTGAATTTGCAATTCGAACAGGAATCGAACTCGACTCCTTAATTGGAATCGAGCTCGATTCCAATTAAGGAATCGAGTTTGATTCCTGTGAAGGAAAAGAACTCGATTCCTCCCTGGAATCGAACTCGATTCCTCCCTGGAATCGAACTCGATTCTAGAGGAAACGAGTTCTATTCCTCACTAGAATCGAGTTCAATTCCAGTATACTGGAATCGAGTTAGAGAGGATAATGTGATTATGGTTTGTCAATTTAAAGGCAAAGCAAAGTACATTGAATAATCGCTATAAGAAAGATGAAAGAAAGGAAGCTTGCAAAAAAATTGGATTATGGTTTTACACTAGTGCAATTCCATTCAATGCGGCAAACACTTCATATTATCAAGTGGCAACGGATCATGTTGCAAAATATGGTCCTGAAGTTAAGCCACCTTCTAGTCATGAGTTAAGGACCTAGATCCTAAAAGGAAGCGTTAGAGAAATTGACAACATGATTGGAGCTTACAAAAAAGATTAGAAGAAGTATGCATGTACAATTATGTTTGATGGTTGGATGGATGGAAAGAGTAGGGTAATTATTAATTTTCTAATTAATAGCCCGAAAGATACATGGTTTTTGGAATCCATTGATGCATCAGATACGATAAAAAATGCGGATTTGTTGATCGAATACTTCAACAATGTTATAGATGAAGTTGGAGAGGATAATGTGATTCAAATTGTTACCGACAATGCTTCTAACTATAAATGAGCCGGTAATCTTCTAATGGAGGAAAGAAAGAAATTATGGTGGACTCCATGCACGGTTCATTGCATTGATTTAATGCTTGGAGATATTAGTAAACTGACAGTGTTTAGCCAAACCATTCAAAAGGCAAATTTTGTGGTGAAATTCATATATGGTCATTCTTGGGTTCTCGCTTTGATGAGAAAGTTTACCAAAGACAAAGAGCTCATTCATCCCGCGGTCACTAGATTTGCCACTTCTTTTCTTACTCTTCAAAGTTTATACATGCAAAAAGAAGGTATTGTTTCTTTATTTTCTTCCAAAGAATGGGTTGAAGGTCCATTTACTAAAAATGTTGATGGAATTCAAAGTAGAAAATACGTATTGTTTGATGGGTTTTTTGGCAACATATTGCTTATTGTGTGAAAAGTGTCCTCCCTCTTGTTTGTGTTTTGCGAGAAGTTGATGGAGAAGATAGACCCGCCATGGGATATATATATATATATATATATATATATATATATATATATATATATATATGAGTTGATGGATGCGGCAAAGCAAAAAACTGCAAACAATATTGGGAACAATGAGAGAAAAGACAAACCTATTTGGAGTCGCATAGATAGGCGGTGGAAATCATAATTACACCAACCATTACATGCGGCGGACTACTATTTGAATCCACAATTTCGTTATGAAGATTCTTTTTCTAATGTGGACGAAGTAAGGAAAGGTTTGGATACTTGTATGGATAGAATGCTTGGTAGTGATAGCGAAGACCGTCTTGTTGCGTATTGTCAATTGGAAGTGTATGATCGTGAAAATGGTTTCTTTGGACATCCTGTGGCAATTAAGAGTAGAAAGATATGAAGTCCGGATTAGTAATTCTGGTTAATAATGCATTTTATAATAAAATATGAAGTATTAAATATATGGTTTTTCATGTTTTATTAATTGATTAGTGTATTGGTGGGAACACTTTGGGAAAGATACACCCGAGTTGATGAATTTTGCAATTCGGGTACTAGGTCTAGCTTGTAGCGCATCCGGATGTAAGCGAAATTGGAGTACATTTCAATGGGCAAGTGACTTTAAAAACGTTCTAGCAAATCATTATAATTTTATTTTCATATTGAATCAAATTTATCTTGTTCACATTAGGTGCATGCAAAGAAAAGAAATAGAATTGAGCATAAAAGATTGCATTCTTTGGTGTATGTAAAATATAACACCGCTTTGAGGCAAAGTGAAATCATGAAAAGAAGAAAAATTGATCCAATTGTTGTGGAAGAAATTGAATCCGATGATAAGTGGATTGCGGAATCGGAAAATCCAGTTCTTCCCTCCGATCCAAGTTGGTTTGAAGAAGAAGAAGAAGATCGCTTTCTTGGTGTGGATGCCATAAGGAATATGCCCGCTCCGATATATGAAGACACTTTATGCATTAGAGAACCAACAATTCAAAACCGAGAACCTACACCTTCTAGAGATCCTACTTCTCTCCCACCACCACCAAGAGAATATAATCCTTCACATCCTTCTATTATTATATACACAAAAAAGCGCAATAACAGTGGTGGTGCAAGTAAGTATTAAAAGAATTAGGAACAAGCAAATTGTTAATTTTAAAATATAGAATTAACTTATATTGCTAACTTTATAGGCAATGAGATCCAAAAGGGGAGAGCGTGAAAATTGAGAATGATGATGTTGATGATTACGATCCTTTACTCGAATCACGGACGCGAGATCTTTTTGATGCTAGTGATGATGATAGCTTGGATGACAATATGCTTATGGATGAGGAGGAAGATATCATTTGATCTTTTGTATTTTATATTAAATGTGCAAGAATGATTGTATTTTGTTTGAATTGTTTCGAATGCTTTATGTTTTTTACTTAGTATTTGACACTTAATGTTATTTCATATTAAAAATTAAGTATATGTGTTGCACTTTTTTTTTACGTGAAAGGCTTACGTCTCAACGCGTCGAGACTTACGCCTCGCCTCACAGACCCGAAAACGCCTCGCGTACGCCTTTTGCGTTTTAAAACATTGCTCATATTAGATAAGATCACAAATAAAACGAGCACTTCTCAAGTGTTTATCTTAGATTAGCATCCCATGTTATGAGTACATTTGGTCCAATCTCTGAGTAACTTGTTTACAATTAAAATTACCATTTCAATGAATTTTTAAAATTGTTATCTAAAAGAAAAAAAACTACAACATGCTTGATTTATTTACTTAGAAATAAGAGTTGACATGGATTTTTCCCTTTAATAGCAGTGTTTCGATTAGTTATTGATTTGGCAGCGGCTAAATGGTACCCTTTCACTTCAATAATGGGAAAATGCCCTTAATTGGGATTGAAAAAAAAATTACATAATTCATCACATAACTAGTAAATAGCAATTGCATTGGGCAATTACTTTTGGATCCACATATTATGTATAAAAAAACAAAAATATATAAAAAAAACCACACGCACACAATATAATATACACACACACACACTCTTACGCGCGAGATATCGGGATATTTCAAATCACATTTCATGTGAGGTTTAAATAGTTCAGACGAATACTAACAAGATTCGATCAATGTTTTAAATATCGGATATCGGTTGCGTTTCATCTCAGGGATTTTAGAGACTTGATCTCGTATCTGGAAAGATCTTGGATGAGATCAGTCTAACTCGGGCGTTCATCTCGGGTTTGAAAGTTCATATAGGAACAATCTCGGAGTACATGATATGTTAAAAAATGATATACTTACACGATGATTTTTATGAATGCTATTATAAACATAGCGACTTAAACTTGAATTACAAAATCATTTCATTATTCTTAATTTACTAAAGATCATTTAGACTCTAAATCTTAATATGCTTAAAATAGAAAGATAACACAGACGCTCATAAATTAGTGCTTACAACATATGATCACTGAACATGAATTATTGTTATACATAAAACATAAAAAAGGTCCACAACATTAAAATGTTCAGCATAAGTAGAATATAAAATACATAATTTCATAGGGATATGTAGGGAAAAAAGACGAATATGAAAATCATAAACATTGTAGAACATATATGAACATATGATATGGTCATTTAACATGCAAAATGTTAAACAGCAGGAGATTATCATGGTTAAATTTGATTTTTTTTAATTATTATTTTTGTTAGAACGGATTTAAATTTTAAACAAAAAACCATTCAGACAATATTTCAGTATCTCATCTCAATCGATATATCATTTGATATCGCAATATCTCGGACGATATATTCGAAAGGAGATTTACAGTGAGATTTGCTATTTCGCTTCGAAAGGAGCCCAAAATGAGATATCGAAGGAGATCTTAGGCGATATTTTCAAGATCTGAAACAGTGAACTTGATGTCTCGCCTAAGTGTGAAATCAATCTTTGGATGAGATCACGGATGGAGATTTGAAACAACGGTTATTAGTGTCATTGCTAGGGTTTTCTAAGAGTAAACTGCCCACCAAACCAATGTCTTATCAATTTGATGCTAGTAGGAAATGGAGGTAGATAATGGCCAAACAGGGAAAAGTTTCACCTTTTTTTTACAGAAAATTATTTTTATTTTCTTATTCTGCAGTATTCGAAGTAACAATCATGTCTATTTTTATTTTGGCCACTTATGCCCTCACCAAGCAAATTATGTCATGAAAACTAGTAGGGTTGTCTCGCATGTGGTAACAAAGAATGACAGTTTGGAATTGGATTAGTCTCACATCTCAAAATAACTTGAAATAGTGTATAAATATGAGTTGATAGACAAGTAACATCAGGACTTCTTTTGTTACAACAAAAGGTGTGTCAACTTGCATCATATTGCTATCACAGTTTCAAATCTCATTTATCTTACCTAGGATTTCGCTCAAGTTCTCATTCTCAAACTTGAGCGAGACGAGATTTACCAAAATGAGACATTAAATGCTGCTTATACCTTATCTGACATTCATTTTGTCCAAGATGTCAAATTCTTAAAACAAACTTGCACTAAAATCTGATATGGAGTTTTTTTTTTCATTTACATATTTCTTTTACTTCTTTTGTGGGTTAAAAAGAAATTTCTTGTTAATGAATTTGTACTAGTCTTCAAAATACGTTTTTCATTTCACACTGACAAGCAAAAATAAAACTTTTTATTTAGGGAAGTCTTTTTCAACATAATTTGGTAGCACAGTAGGTGTACAATCAGTGGCGTAGCCAGGATTTTTTGCTAACGAGGGCACAATTCAAAATTCATGATTCAAAGATAGCGATGTTGAATTATTTTTAATTGTTTGCAAAAATTTGGACACTAAAACGCTAATATTAACGTTGCTTCTCGGATTTATTGAAATGTTGATGCCAATTTGTAGAAGTTTGAAATTTTCAAGGTTCTTAAATATATACTGCTAAAATTCGAGTTGGATCTGTGATTGCGTAATAGTGAAGAGAAATGTAAAACCAAGACCTAATAATCTGATTTATTATTTGAACTGAAATAGATTGTCATTTGCACAGAAAAAATGATAAACGAATGCCTTATATAAGCTGAGATATAAAGTTACAGGGTTATGGGCCATTAACAATCTTCGGCTAAGAACCGAAGAAAATAAAAGGAGGCAGTGCAGATGCAAGACACGTGATAGAGCCATCATATATCAGCAAAAAGAATATAGCAGACTCATTTTTAACATATACAGTTATATTATATACAACCAAAAGCAAAAAATAATTGAAGGGAACCTTACTCCTGGGAGGGGCACGAGTCCACCTCAGCTTCAACATGGCTCCACCACTGTGTACAATGGATCTCCACTATTACATTATCCTACGAATTCCATCTTTTATATAAGGAAAAAAAATGGAACGATCCAGATTTTTTGTCACCTTTTGTGTTTTATTTTGTATCCAAATAGACGACCACTTTTATTTATTGTTTACGTTTAATATTCAAATAAATATAATTCAGTCAATCAACATCGAATCTATCATGATACCATTCTCCTTTGAAAAGATTATATCAGTGTTTTAATATGATAGTGTGTTAGAAAGTTTATGTTTAGATGACATTTATGATTAAAAAAAACTTTCAGATGTCTTCGAGATAGTTTTGAGATGTACTTTAAAATCCGAGATGTACACCTAAATATACTTATCACGTCCAAAATCTCGTCCGGTACGAGATATTATACGTAAAATTCTCGAGACACGATGTGATTGAGATCCGAGATTTAAAACCTTATTGCGATTTCAAAGTCCTGGAAAACATCTACTGCAATTGAACAAGTTGACATTACTAACATATGACTTTACATATTAAATTTAGGTCGTTGTTATAAGGGAAAACAAAAACAAAATGGGTTATATGATGGGAGGAAAGTGCTACGACACTTGTGTTTTTATAACAATTATTGACCAAAATACCCTTGTAATACTATTCCTTCAATAAGCCGATGGAAAATGAAACTTGTAAATTTTGAAATAAGAAATCAAAACTAGAGTTTTGAAAACAAAAGGAAAAAAGATCAAAATCCCAGCTTTAAAACCTAAACTTCAAAAAATGCTTTTTTCCCTTTACAAGTTCATGGTTTAGAAATAGAATATTTCAAATAACAATTAAACGTTTTGTCTACAAATTTAGAATGCTCACCGTAAATATTTGAAACCTTCTAAAACTCTCGAAATTATTAAAAAAAAAATGAAATTTATGTTATTATTTATTCAAATGTCTATTTTTTATGTATTCTTATAAAGAGTAAAACGTAATAATTCATTGTTTTTACCAAGGAAATGTCCTTTTTTTGCTCTTTATGCCCCTTATCAAATTTTTTTTTGCCCTAAAACATAATTCCAACTGTGCTCCTTTTCCAGTATGATCTGTTTGTGATTCCCTAAAGCTGTTCAAGGTAGCATTACAGCAGCAAGGGTTTCGGAACAGACACAACCAAATTTTCCCCAAAATAACATTGCACCCACACTATCATATATCAAGGCCGAAAATAAAGAAAGGAAATTACCTGAAAAGTGACAAAAGCTAAACCACGAAAATTCCCAGTATCTGGAAATTTAGAAAGCTGGAGCTGCTCCACAGTACCAACATCCTTAAAAAAATCTCGAATTTCATCTTCGGTTGTCGAATACGGCATGCCACTAATCACCACTTTATTCGGCTCATAATTTCCACCATCTCCATTAGTTGCTTTCTCTTCTGCCGCGTCTACTTCCTGCTTATCTTCCTCTGGTACTGATTCCTCTAGTTTTGAATAGTTAATCGAGTCTTCGGAAACAATAGGCTGGCCCCATTTGTCCTTTCTTGCTTTCTTCTTGCTTCTCTTCGTTTTTTGAACATCGTCGGCCGCCATATTTAATTTT
This sequence comes from Allium sativum, assembly GCA_030737875.1. Lineage (NCBI taxonomy): Eukaryota > Viridiplantae > Streptophyta > Magnoliopsida > Asparagales > Amaryllidaceae > Allium > Allium sativum. Next base: position 531,558,562 of record CM060913.1, on the reverse strand, counting down.
TCTCCTTTTTGGAATTGGGTTTTGGGTTTTAGGTTTGAAGTTCAATGGTTGAGCGCTGTTGCTAACCTACTGGTGCATATTCAAAAAATTCAAAATCCATCCGCATCCAAAAATGAACAATATGTAATATCCGAAGAAATGGATGCGGATACAGAAACATTGATGTCTGCATCCAAAATTTATCCGTTTGATTTTTTTTAACACAATACTCAAAATTATATGTATTTTAGTGCAATTAATAAGATTTTTTAGTGTTTTATTAAGTCAAATGTTTATATTATATGCACTAAATGCATACTGGCTTCTCAAATCTATTTAATTTCATGATATTTGTTTATATTTAACACTTTTGTGATCAGTGGAATTGAAAAACATTTATGTTAAACTAAAATTTTTAATTTACATTTCATGATTTACCAATTGTTAACGAATAGGATAATTATATAATATGTCTGTATCTGCGGATAAGGATATCCGATATCCGAAAATGATTTCAGATACGGATACAGATATAGCACTGTCTGTATTTGAAAGTATCCGTTGACAGCCCTACTGTGGTTGGATTTGTATCTGCTTTTCTACAGATTTCGTTTAGAGTCTGTGCGGTTCGATTTAGTTTGCTAAATGTTTCATCGTTCTATTTGGATCTTCGCATTTCCAGTGTACTACACCAAAGAACGATTGGTATGGCAGAATGGAAAACCCATACTACCCTAGGATGTGGGGTAACCGTTGAATTCTATAGTCATATATTATTATTTTTTATTAACCTTAATTAAGCATATCATTGACAAGTGTTGACATGCTTTTTAGTCAAAACTGTCACATGTGAAATCTCTGGTTAACAATGCGTCTAAGTACTGAGAACATCGTCAGAAGACAGGAAGCGATTTGGTTGAAGTCACATCACAAACAAAGAATGGCCCGAAACTCCTACCAGACGACCTCTTTTGGGCCCGAAAATAGCAAATACGGTGCTTTGTACCGTAAAACATGTAGCCCTCTGAATTAGCTTCAAGTAGAGCTTTCGTTTGGTGCAATCGGACTTACGGTTTGGAAGTTACGCCCATTTTCGTAAACACACACAAAACTTGGGTTTTGGAATTGGCAACATCCCTGGTCGGCTCGCCCCCTCAACTCTCCCTTCACCGGCTCGTCCTCGACCCAGCTCGCCCTCATCTCCTGCTCACGAACCAACTCCGGCTCGTGGAGCCCACATGGACCACGACCCCCGAGACCACGGCCAGACCGGCAGCCTCTCCACTCCAGCTCGTCATCTCGTGTGACGGCCCGCCCCGCACCAACCGACATTTACTCCAAATGTGCGTTGTACACATGTCCAGTTAGCACAGAACGGGTCGTGAGAAGGAAAAGGAAGAAGGAAATGAACATACAAAGAACCTGTAGAATGTCTCACAGCGCATAGGACAAAATATAATAATAACATACTTGACATAAAACAGGAGAGACAGTGCATAAGCTGAAAATCAGAACTAAACATCATAGCAGCGGAAATCAAAAAAATACAACTTATTACAACTTTCAAACTGTCTCAAAGCAAAAGTAAGATAAATGAGGTACACTACTAATGCCCAAGTAGCGACCATCAACGACACATGGGGAATGTGTATATATATATATATATCATACGTGGAAGCCTCCTACCCGCCTCCGGATCAGCTACTCGCGCATCACCAGCTAACCTGTCTCTAGTCTGCTCGTGTGAGCACCCAGAGTAATAAGAGGAGACATAAAACTCTGGGTCAGACATAAAGACTGGTATGAGCAATAAGCATCTAAAGTGAACAATAACAGGTAGACTAAAACATACCTGAACCTGGACCTGCAACCAAAGAGTTAGCACTACATACTGTACAACACTCTAAGGTATCATATCAAACAATATAAAGATACGGAGGTGGGGGAGGTGTGCATGTCATAATGATGGCAAACAATCAAGCATAGCATCCATCCTCACATCTCTCACTCAGTGCGTAAAGTATACGATATTCACCACTTCGATCTCCCAACATACCTTGCTACGATCACTCTGCCCCATGAAGTCATGAATGGCTTCATTGCACTGATAACGTAGCCACTAATCATTTGCTATGTCCACTTTGCCCCATGGAGTCACAAGAACCCCACTGCACTGGCTCATAGCCTTACTAATCCTTACTATGTCCACTTGCCCCATGGAATTATTCACCCCATCTGCGCTGGCTCATGGTCTTACTACGCATCACCTTGCCCCTCAGGTCATAATGACCCTACTGCACTGATAACGTAGTCTTGCTACCATCACTTTGCCCCTCAGGTCATAATGACCCTATTGCACTGATAAGTAGCCCATCATTCATTCTTAGTGGTGAATCGAAGTTATGAACGTCGACAACTCCTTAGCACACGTCCCGCAGCAAAGTCCAACCATGAAGTGAACTCATTGGTTCCCAACTGGTTCCGGGATCCTGAGCTCTAACTTCCATATGGACTACCTTTGCATCTCGGGTTATTGGTCATCACTAGGGCTGTTATGGTAACGGTTACCATTACCGATTGGCAGTTTTTTTTACCATACCGATATCGTCGGTAAACCTAAAATCGCAACCGTTACCGCTACCGGAGCCATCGGTAAACCGACTGTCGGTATACCGAGAAGTCGGGATACCAATAGCCGGTAACGGTAAAATTACCGCTAAGGAAACTTGGAAAAATAACTAAATAAATTAAACACTAATTAGAATTTAGAACTGTTAAAATAATAATAACATGAGAACAAAGTTATACTATGTCTGGATTTCATACATAAGCAACTACTTTCATGACACAAAATAACTTGCATGATAACACATTAACACTAATCAGAAGTGTCTGCATGTACATGCATTTCTACTTAAATAGCACTTCTACTTGTACATGATAACACTAATCAGAGAGAACTGACAAAATAAGATACATAAGCAGCTACTCATTATACTTAAATAGCTCTTCTAACTTCAAGGATGAATCGGTGGACGATAAGACTTGCTGTCTGCTTTTACCTCTTTATGGCAACTCCTACAAATCCCTACTTGATATGCATTGCCATTTTCATCCATTCTTGTTGCCTTGTCTGCATAGTCCCATACCCATGAAACCTTTCTTTTATCTGTAGAAATAAGAGATTCAGCAAACAAATAGGCTTTAATTTAATAAATATGGCTATTATTTTAGTACTGCAATATACATGTCTGAATTAAAATTGATACTGCAACATACATAAAAACAAATAGGCTTTAATTTAATACTGCAAATCACATTGTTTTTATACCTATTGTTTTAGTTTGGACTTGCAAACCAGCAAGTGGCCTTTCTCATTGCTGTTCACGTTTTTTACTTTTTGCAATTAGTAGTGCACTTAGTAATAGTTTTTGCACTTATGTAATTAGTAGTAGCCTGCAAGTCCAAACTAAAACACTTGTACTCATCTTTTGCACTTAGTAATAGTCATTGCTGTTCACGTACTCAACTTTGAATTACATAATGATTCTCATTGTTGTTTATATTTGATACTGCAAGTCCAATCTAAAACAAATAAGCTTAAACTAAAAGTGCGCATGTCCCCATTCCAGCAAATCATTTTATGCGTCTGTCCCCATTCCATGTATAAATTGAAACTTACAGGCTTAAAGCTGCTAATCGAAGGTAGGAACAAGCAAATAAAAAATCGAAGGTAGGAGAAGGACTAAATCGAATTACAGCAACTAAAATAAATGGAAAAATGCTTACTTGCAGCAGCAGTAGCACCGACTTGATCTCCTTCAGCCGTGGTTTGATCAGGACTATTCGAATGCACTGATTCCATTGCAAGAGAATTAAAATTTTGAGGTTGAAATTGAATACGGCGACCGAATTGGGGAAGAGAGGAAGAAAGAAAGGAAAAGTGAAACGTGAAAAATGTCGATGGGTTGAGAAAATGAATGCGGCTGCTGTAAAAAAAAACCCTAGCATCAGTAAAAAAAACAAACTAGTGGCTCTGATTTAAAGTAGCAAAGGTAAACGTATTAAAATAAATGGTTCAGATCAGTTCTTTTATATGCACTAATGAGGTATCGGTAAATTTACTGTTACCGGCGGTTGGAACAATTTGCTACCGATGTTTTTACAGTTTTCAACGGTAAATTTACCGTTACCGTACCAACGATACCGGTAAGCAAATTCTGCAATTTACTGGTAATAAATAATACGGTAGTGGTATGGTAACGGTAAATTTACCGTTACCATAACAGCCCTAGTCATCACCATCGAATCGGATCGGATCAGCCTTCACATTCTTCATCGGATCGGATCGGCCTTAGGCATTCGGATCGGGTCGCACCTCATGCATCGAATCGGGTCGTGATCCTCCAGGTGATCGGATCGTCATTGTGGTCCCCTTTCTATTTGCCTCGGATCGTGCTCCCCTCCTTGGTTCGGGTCGTGATACCCCATACGGATCGGATCGCGCCCCTCCAGCTCGTGGTTCTCTCCTGGTTCGGATCGTCGTCTCGCTGTGCATCAGATCGTGGATGTTGCTTTCCTCTTGTTCGGATCGTGATATGAAGCACGAGTGGATCGGATCGGGTAGCAGTTCACGATTGTTGCTCGTGGGCCTTGCGCAGATGGTTCGGTTCGGAGGGGATGACTCGACTCGTGGGGATGTCCCACGATCCCATAGGGCGATCCGATCGTCCCTCAATCCCCTGTGCGATCCGAATCCCTGCACCTTGTCCAGCGAGCTGTTTACGCCATTCGACGGCGTTTTCGACCATTCTAACTATTCTAATCAATCACAAAGCATACCATACAGTCATAGCAACATACATAATCAACCACAAACATAAAAACATCAATATGATAAGTAGAAATGGATCAAACATACCCAAAATCCCATATTTTCCCCTTAAGCATGTTTAGGTGAAACTAATGATTGGACTAACAAAACTTAACCAAATTAACCCAAATTCATATTAGGGGTCTAAAACATCATTCCGAATTTTATAAACAATTTTCCAGAATTTTATCATGTTTAAATTCGCTAATTAACACTAATCACCCCTAATTAGCCATAATTAGTGCAAAACTATGCAAATCACTCACCTTAGCCATAAAATAAACTAAGATCTGAAATAAATCTCTGATTTGATGTGAATCTCAATGCCAAACAGCAGCTCCTTTGTTGCTTTGGTGAAGATCCTCCTTGATTAGGAGTTGCTAAGCCAAATCCTTGACCAAAAGATGATTTGGAGGTGATTTAGAGGTTGGAGGCCATTTTTAAGGTTCCTTGGTGATAAGTGGAGGCTAGAAAACTGAAATGGAATGATTCTCCATCTCATTTCAGCCCTCCCATAACCCTAATCCCGAAATGGGTTATGGGCCTACTCGCTAATCACCCGATTTGGCCCGGTTAAGCAGTTTTTCACCCTCCAAACCTTGTTTCAGCCATATCTCCCAAACGGTAAGTCCGTTTGGCCATTATGACCACTCTACGGAAAGAGAAACTATCAAACGAATCAAATGGAAGTGGTTTCAGGTCAAAATTTCTTTCCAATCAAAAGTTATGGCCAAAACAGTACCAACTAGGGGCAAAATGGTCATTTAAAAATCGACAAAAATCATGAACATGGGAAATGACTCTAATGGATGTTTCCCAAAGTTACATGACCATACAACTTCATACGGGAAAGAAATAAATATTCTACAATCCTATGATGTGTAGAATACGGGTCGTTACACTCTCCCCCCCTTAAGAAATTTCGCCCCCGAAATTCCCTAATCCAAACACACACAAAGGTCCCGCATGCCTATCAATCATAAAACAACAATCAACATGCAAAACAAGCAAAACAAGTCTACCCTAGCATGCGGAAAACTAAATCGCAAAGTAAACCTTACCAGGCAAAGAGTTCTGGATGTGCCTTCCTAATGCTCTCCTCTGTCTCCCAAGTACAATCATTCTCGTCCTCGCCCCACTGAACCTTGACTGGCTTCACCGACTTCCTTCGAAGTTGCTTTGTATCGTGCCCCACAATACGGATCGGCTTGCGGTTCCCAACTGCCTCGGGTTCTACTTCGAAGTCCTCTAACTGATCAGGTGAAATAGTCATATCTGAGTCGTGAACGAACTTCCTTAGTTGGGAAACATGAAATACATTGTGAACTCCCGCCATTTTCTCTGGTAAGCCAACTCTATACGCCAAATTCCCGACTAATTCAAGAACGGGGAACGGGCCAACAAATCTTGGTGCCAACTTGCCTCTCCTGCCAAATCGTATCACACTCTTCAACGGAGAGATCTTAACAAACACCAAGTCACCAACGGAGAATTTCAAATCTCTTCTCCTCCTATCAGCATAACTCTTCTGCCTATCTTGGGCGGCTTTCATTCGTTGCTGAATGATCTTAATCTTATCTGAAGTTTCTCTCACCACATCTGGTCCAAGCACAAACTTCTCGCCAGTCTCTATCCAACATGATGGTGAGTTGCACGGTCTTCCGTACAAAGCTTCATATGGAGCCATACCGATACTGGATTGGTAGCTATTATTATATGCAAACTCTACTAGATGCAAATGGTCATCCTATGATCCACCAAAATCCAATATACAAGCTCTCAAGAGATCTTCCAGTATACGATTCACCCTCTCCGTCTGACCGTCGGTCTGAGGATGATATGCGGTACTGAGATGTAATCCTGACCCTAGAGCCTCTTGTAAGCTCTTCCAAAACCCACTAGTAAACAACGGGTCTCGGTCACTCACAATGCTTTTGGGTACTCCATGAAATCTCACTACCCACTTCATATACAATTCTGCCAACTTGGCTGCCGTTCTGGTCGATTTGACGGGTATAAATCTTGCGCTCTTAGTCAATCGATCTACAATTACCCAAATGCTATCATATCCCGATCTAGTCCTTGGTAAACCATCGATAAAATCCATCGAGACTTGCTCCCATTTCCATTCGGGAATTTCTAATGGTTGCAACAACCCACTAGGCTTCTTTTGCTCGGCTTTAACTAGCTGACAATTCATGCATTTGGATATAAACTTCCCAACGTCTCTTTTCATCCCTTCCCAGTAGTAAGTCTGTCTCATGCCTCGATACATCTTATTACCACCGGGATGTATAGTCAGTTTTGAGTGATGACATTCTCTAAGCACTTCATCTCTCAAACCATTCACGTTGGGCACAACTAGTCTCCCATTCTTTCGAAGCCATCCATCTCGATCAAGCCCATACACATTTATCTCCTCATCGATACCCATCTCTAACTTGGAGATGATTTCCAATAGGTTAGGATCGTCCCTCTGACTAGAACCAATCCGCTCTATCAAAGTGGGTCTGATCGTCAAACTAGCTAGCATAACTGGATCCAACTCGCACTTTGGTCTGAAATCAAAACCCGCGATAAACTCCAGTTGCTTCCATTCAAGAAACATTGCCCCTAAGCTGGCATGTCTCCTACTCAAGGCATCGGCTACCGCATTACCCTTCCCAGGTGTATACGCGATATCAAAATCATACGAAGCCAAGAACTCTAACCATCTCTGTTGACGGAGATTCAGATCTTTCTGAGAGAAGAGATACTTTAACGATTTATGATCGGTAAACAACTCAAATCTTTCTCCCAAGAGATAGTGTCTCCACATCTTCAGCGCAAATACAATCGCTGCCAATTCCAAATCATGGGTAGGATACTTCTTCTCATGCGGCTTTAGCTGTCGACTAGCATAAGCTACAACCCTACCTCCTTGCATCAATACAGCACCCAGTCCGGTACCACAAGCATCCGTGTATACCGTCATCTCTTCATTCCCCTTAGGAATGGCTAACACTGGCGCACGCGTCAACTTCTCCTTTAGACTCTTGAAGGCATCCTCACACACTCCGTCCCAGACGAAGGACTGATTCTTCTTAGTCAACTGAGTCAACGGTGCTGCAATCTTGGAGAAGTCCTGGATAAACTTACGATAATATCCGGCTAATCCTAAGAAACTTCTTACATCTGTTGCATTCTTGGGCGTAGGCCAATCCTGTACCGTAGCCACCTTCGCAGGGTCCACGACAATACCACACTCTGAAACAACATGACCCAAGAATCTTACTTCCCTTCTCCAAAAATGACATTTAGAGAATTTCGCTTTCAATTGGTGTTTCCTCAACACCTCCATCACTATCCTCAAGTGTCCCTTGTGTTCCTCTTCTGTCCTTGAGTAAACAAGGATATCATCCACGAACACAAGAACAAACTTATTCAACTGATCTCTGAATACTCGATTCATAAGATCCACAAAATAGGCTGGTGCATTGGTCAACCCAAACGGCATGACCAACCACTCATAAAATCCAGACGGCGTCCTAAATGCCGTTTTCGGAACACTCTCATCCGCCACTCGTAGCTGATGAAATCCTGTCGCGAGGTCCAACTGGGAGAACACTCTTGCTCCTTCCAGCTGAACAAACAAATCATCTATCCGCGGTAGAGGATACTTATTCTTCCTCGTCACCTTATTCAACTCGCGATAGTCCACACACAAACGAAGGGAACCATCTGCCTTAGTGGCAAACACAACTGGTGCTCCCCACTCGGAGACACTTCTTCTAATAAGTCCCTTCTTCAAAAGATTGCTGACTTGCACCCCGAGCTCTCGCTGCTCTCTTGGTGCCATACGACGAAGTGGCATCACTATAGGTCTGGCATCTTTCACTAAATCAATACGGAACTCAATCTCTCGGTGTGGTGGAAGCCCGGTCACCTCCTCGAAGACGTCCGGATACTGGCCAACCACGGGCACATCTGACAACTCATCCTGCGGGATGTCGAGGAAATTTACAAAACTAGCCATAACCCCATCACTAGGTAGACTACCAAACACTACCCTCCGCCCATCATCCGCCCTCACTGTCACCAAAAAGCCCTCACAGTCTACCACCACCCCCGTATCTTTGGAGCCAATCGACTCCCAATATAATGTCATACCCAGTAAAGCCCAAAACAAAGCAATCACATACAAACATACATCCATGACTCGATAAGACCAAATTCCTGCAAATCATACTAAGGCTAGTCGAACCACCAATCGGGTTCGTCACAACCAATGGTCTATCGACTATCTCGGGTTCCAGTCACAACCTATCTACCAGGTCACTAGATATGAAGGAACGGGAAGCCCCAGTATTAAACAAAACTCGAACTGGTACATCATAAATAGAAAGCATACCTTGAATAACAACATTCTTTCCTTTCTCCGCCGCAGTTGGGGCATTCGACGAAGAAGGAATAGCATCAAGAGCATATGCTTTCACAATCTGCTTCTCCTTAAGAGGTTGCGGACACTTTTCCTTCTGATGTCCCACTTGACCACAGTTGTAGCACTTCCTTTCCGCTGGCTTGGCCCGACATTCTTTAGCATAATGGCCTTTCTTTCCACAGCTGAAGCACTCAACATCCTTCTTACTCTTTTTCTGGCCACTCTTAGATTGGTCCTGCTTCCTCTTATTCTGAGAGTTATTCTTGCCTCCACCGCCTGCTTGCGGCTTTGGCCCTTCTGCAGATGCAGCCTCAGTCTTTGGCTTAGGGTAAAGGCTCTCTGATCTCAAAGCTTTTCCCACAATCGATTCAAAAGTCTCATCGATGTGGTTAATAAGTCTTTCCCCCAAGTACCCATCCAAACCAGTAATGAACTTCTCATTCTTCTTCTCAGGAGTATCAATAAGAGACAGTCCATACTTTGACAAAGTGTCGAACTCAGCAATATAATCAGAAACTGCCCTCCCATTCTGCTTGAGTTCCAAGAACCTCTTGAACAACACTGACTTCTGGGCAGCTGGAATAAACTTCTCGCTAAAGCGAGCCTTGAACTGATCCCACGTAACTTGATCCTCTGGAGTAGCTGTTCTGATAGCATTCCACCAATTCATCGCTCGCCCTTGTAGCTGACAAGACGCTAGCCTTCTCTTCATCGCATCCTCAAGACCCAAATCATCGAAGATACGGTCGCAGCTATCCATCCAATCTTGAACATTTGTGGCCGACTCCGTTCCGTGGAACGGCTTCCCACCAAGATTAGTGTAATCTTTGCACAACTTGGCGAAATCGACCCTAGGCGCCTGCACTACTGGGCCAACACCAGCTCCGGGATTGGGAACTGCCCCTTGCACTTCTCTAAGCATGTCTCTCATGAGGTTGGTAAACATCGTCCTCATGTCAGCGACATTCCCATTATTGGCCCCTCTACCGGTACCTCTAACATATCGGCTCATCGTCAATCTGTAAAAGGGAAACGATTAACGACCCCATAGTGGTACTAGTGCAGTGCAACTTCATTCTTATACTACTAATAGTATATATATACATAGCTTTTGAAAACCAAAGTAATCACAAATACGCGCTCTCATATACGTACTAACTCTCCCTAGTGTCTTTCCCTAGGTTAACTACGCAACCTAGAGCTCTGATACCAAGTGTGACGGCCCGCCCCGCACCAACCGACATTTACTCCAAATGTGCGCTGTACACATGTCCAGTTAGCACGGAACGGGTCGTGAGAAGGAAAAGGAAGAAGGAAATGAACATACAAAGAACCTGTAGAATGTCTCACAGCGCATAGGACAAAATATAATAATAACATACTTGACATAAAACAGGAGAGACAGTGCATAAGCAGAAAATCAGAACTAAACATCATAGCAGCGGAAATCAAAAAAATACAGCTTATTACAACTTTCAAACTGTCTCAAAGCAAAAGCAAGATAAATGAGGTACACTACTAATGCCCAAGTAGCGACCATCAACGACACAGGGGGAATGTGTATATATATATCATACGTGGAAGCCTCCTACCCGCCTCCGGATCAGCTACTCGCGCATCACCAGCTAACCTGTCTCTAGTCTGCTCGTGTGAGCACCCAGAGTAATAAGAGGAGACATAAAACTCTGGGTCAGACATAAAGCCTGGTATGAGCGATAAGCATCTAAAGTGAACAATAACAGGTAGACTAAAACATACCTAAACCTAGACCTGCAACCAAAGAGTTAGCACTACATACTGTACAACACTCTAAGGTATCATATCAAACAATATAAAGATACGGAGGTGGGGGAGGTGTGCATGTCATAATGATGGCAAACAATCAAGCATAGCATCCATCCTCACATCTCTCACTCAGTGCGTAAAGTATACGATATTCACCACTTCGATCTCCCAACATACCTTGCTACGATCACTCTGCCCCATGAAGTCATGAATGGCTTCATTGCACTGATAACGTAGCCACTAATCATTTGCTACGTCCACTTTGCCCCATGGAGTCACAAGAACCCCACTGCACTGGCTCATAGCCTTACTAATCCTTACTATGTCCACTTGCCCCATGGAATTATTCACCCCATCTGCGCTGGCTCATAGTCTTACTACGCATCACCTTGCCCCTCAGGTCATAATGACCCTACTGCACTGATAACGTAGTCTTGCTACCATCACTTTGCCCCTCAGGTCATAATGACCCTACTGCACTGATAAGTAGCCCATCATTCATTCTTAGTGGTGAATCGAAGTTATGAACGTCGACAACTCCTTAGCACACGTCCCGCAGCAAAGTCCAACCATGAAGTGAACTCACTGGTTCCCAACTGGTTCCGGGATCCTGAGCTCTAACTTCCATATGGACTACCTTTGCATCTCGGGTTATTGGTCATCACCATCGAATCGGATCGGATCAGCCTTCACATTCTTCATCGGATCGGATCGGCCTTAGGCATTCGGATTGGGTCGCACCTCATGCATCGAATCGGGTCGTGATCCTCCAGGTGATCGGATCGTCATTGCGGTCCCCTTTCTATTTGCCTCGGATCGTGCTCCCCTCCTTGGTTCGGGTCGTGATACCCCATACGGATCGGATCGTGCCCCTCCAGCTCGTGGTTCTCTCCTGGTTCGAATCGTCGTCTCGCTGTGCATCAGATCGTGGATGCTGCTTTCCTCTTGTTCGGATCGTGATATGAAGCACGAGTGGAACGGATCGGGTAGCAGTTCACGATTGTTGCTCGTGGGCCTTGCGCAGATGGTTCGGTTCGGAGGGGATGACTCGACTCGTGGGGATGTCCCACGATCCCATAGGGCGATCCGATCGTCCCTCAATCCCCTATGCGATCTGAATCCCTGCACCTTGTCCAGCGAGTTGTTTACGCCATTCGACGGCGTTTTCGACCATTCTAATCAATCACAAAGCATACCATACAGTCATAGCAACATACATAATCAACCACAAACATCAAAACATCAATATGATAAGTAGAAATGGATCAAACATACCCAAAATCCCATATTTTCCCCTTAAGCATGTTTAGGTGAAACTAATGATAGGACTAACAAAACTTAACCAAATTAACCCAAATTCATATCAGAGGTCTAAAACATCATTCCAAATTTTATAAACATTTTTCCAGAATTTTATCATGTTTAAATTCGCTAATTAACACTAATCACCCCTAATTAGCCATAATTAGTGCAAAACTATGCAAATCACTCACCTTAGCCACAAAATAAACTAAGATCTGAAATAAATCTCTGATTTGATGTGAATCTCAATGCCAAACAGCAGCTCCTTTGTTGCTTTGGTGAAGATCTTCCTTGATTAGGAGTTGCTAAGCCAAATCCTTGACCAAAAGATGATTTGGAGGTGATTTAGAGGTTGGAGGCCATTTTTAGGGTTCCTTGGTGATAAGTGGAGGCTAGAAAACTGAAATGGAATGATTCTCCATCTCATTTCAGCCCTCCCATAACCCTAATCCCGAAATGGGTTATGGGCCTACTCGCTAATCACCCGATTTGGCCCGGTTAAGCAGTTTTTCACCCTCCAAACCTTGTTTCAGCCATATCTCCCAAACGGTAAGTCCGTTTGGCCATTATGACCACTCTACGGAAAGAGAAACTATCAAACGAATCAAATGGAAGTGGTTTCAGGTCAAAATTCCTTTCCAATCAAAAGTTATGGCCAAAACAGTACCAACTAGGGGCAAAATGGTCATTTAAAAATCGACAAAAATCATGAACATGGGAAATGACTCTAATGGATGTTTCCCAAAGTTACATGACCATACAACTTCATACGGGAAAGAAATAAATATTCTACAATCCTATGATGTGTAGAATACGGGTCGTTACATCTCGGTTCTCATACCATAACTACGAACCGTCTGGGCTAGACCTGCTTCTGCTCATGTGTTGACCTATTCTCATGTCATATCTTCCTCCTATCAACTCGGATCTCATTACATTTGGCATGGCATAACTCGAAGAGGATTTCTCCATGTTTTCCACCTCATTTCGGAATTTTTGGGATGTGTGCCATGTGTCTCGAGAACCGCCTGCTGTAAATGGTTATATACACCGTTTGAACGATTTTCAAGGGACTTTTGGCCATTCTTCTTTACGGCATCCACCATTAACAACACAAGGACTTCGCGTGCTTAATAAGGCCAATTCAACTTAGTTTAACATGAGAATTTCATGTATAAAATCATCCTCTTTTCTCCTCTTCTTCATAAAAATACAAGGATGTTGTATGTAATTGGATCTCACGGATTGTGAGACGGCATTGTAATTGTAATTTCTTAGAATTTAAGGAATTATAAAGTAGACGTAGGCTTGATTTGAACCGAACCACTATAAAAATATCGTGTGTCCCTTGTTTTTATTGCTTTATCTACACTCTATGATCTGAGATTTTTGATTGTGAGGACTTCATACTACATTTGGGTGTTAGTGCCAGATTCTGGTCTAACAACAAGAAATTTTCTTCACAATTAAGAAAGAATATTGAAGAAAATAAACTAATGATTAACAAATTAGGTGTTTAAAATAAATTACGCGTTGAAAATATAAATATAAACATATACTGCATAAAGTGATGTCATTTAAATATAGCTAGCCCTTCATTTGAACATAGACTCATATTTTAATCATTTCAATTTTGAGATAAATGTCCAGGCTATTCAACATCATTCTCTTTCTTCAAACCAAGAAAATGTTCATCAAACTTCATTTCGTAACGTTATCCACGAATACATTCGCTAAAGTGGTTTGAATATGGACATATGCCAACATCCAGTCTCATCCCTTTAACATCCAATCGTCATTTTACACACAGTGCTCATTTTATAGTATAATAAAGCATCATGTTTTCATGTCATAAAACAATTCATTATCAGGTTCAACTTTCAAATCCATATCTTCGGATCATAAATATCATTATCCAAATGTAATCCTTTACATTTAAAATGTTTTGGTTCAAAAAACTTGGATTGAAAATAGATTTTGAGTTAAAATAGTTTATATATAAAAATAACTGAATTTTAAAATGGTTTAAATGCATAACATTTCGGATTAAAATAGCTTTAATATAAAATAGTTTAATTTAAATAATTTAAATGAAAATAATTTGAAATAATATAATTTTTCTTATAGAATATAATTTGAAATCAAATTCTATTAATTAGAAATAGTTAATTTTATTTTAAACTGTTTGAAGTCAATTTTAGAATTCAAACTTCACTTTAAGCCTTTTCGAATCTCATATTCCGATTTAAAATAGTTTCATCAATTATCATCCATTCAAATTCTAATTTCCAATTCAAAATCAACTTCAATTTAAACGGCCTCAATCTTAATTTCTAATCTAACATACCACATCAAATTGGTTTCAAAAATTAAATTCCAATTTCTAAACTCATTTGCATTAAATTTGTTTCAACACTTAAATTCAAAATTCCCAAATTCAATACATGAAAGAATTCAATTTAAATTCTCATTTCAACATTTAAAATAAAAAATTTCAAGTCAAAATTCATTAATCAAATATATTTAACAAATCCAAAATTGTAATTTTGAAATCATTTCGTTTAACCAAATTCGGTATTCATTATTTAATTCGCTACCATATGGCCAAGTGGTCGTTTAATTAAATTTCAATTATTTGAGTATATACATTTCAGCCCATATCGATTGTCATGTGTATATATCATTTCAACCTATTTCTCGGTTAAACTGTGCAAGTTCAATGGCGTATAAACATTCTTTTTGGCAAAGCGGGTTAATTGGTCTCTACCAATTTGTTGGTACGCCCTGAAGGAAAATACAACAAAACTAAACACTGAAACATGCTTCGTATTTGGCAAGACAAACTCGGAAAGTATATCAATACACAAAGGATCAAACACAAAAAAATAAAACCAAAAGAAAAACACAAGAAACCAGCATGTCACTGAGAATGCATAGCATTATCGAACCAGAGAATAATACCCAAGTCAATGTCAAATTGCACAGACTTCAAACCTTTCCTTATTTCATGCATTAAATAGAATCGAAATCGTACCGTGTTAAGGATTTTTCCTCGAAAAACTATGGCATTCCTATCTCTCCATAATTAACTAACGAATTTCTTGAGGGTATACTATACAATAGCACATAGTTAAGCCTCCTTCTACATCTAATACTCTTATACAAAATAGTCCATTCTACATTACTATCTCTCATCACATTTCTTCTACCAACCTTACCCATCCTTTCAATCCAAAGACTGTAGACAATAAGGTATGAAAAGAATAAATGTAAGATGTCTTCACCATCGATCTACCAAAAAGAACAATGTCTATGAAACGACCTGAACTTCCCGGCCGGCCTGAACCGAACAAGAAGACGGATTGCTTTGAGAACACGACACATCAGAACACAGAACAAGAGAACATTTCAGTACTATTACAACAATTTACATCAGATTACAAGATATCAGAGTATAAATAAATAACATACAACGAAAAAATATCAGAGATTTAAATTACCAAACAGCAAAAATATAATACATGAATATAATGTGCAGCGGAAAATATCAACTACCATAGCTGAAAGAAATACACGGGTACAAAGCATTCCAGAGTAAATCCAACCATAATTCAGGATCATTGAAAAGAAATATCTGTGAAAACTAAAACTACTAGGTGCACATGTGGAAAATATGGGCACCCAGAGTTTAGGTGGGAAACAATAAACTCTGAGTTAGTCATGAGACTAGTATGAGAACCAAAAGAGTTACTAAAATTTATTTTAATGTTGGGTAAATCAAGGGACCACGTCGTATGACACGGAACGAGCTTTCTCTCAAGAATACCATAAAACAAACAACGCAATGCTAAAGGAAAAAAAATGAAGCCATTATAAGACTTAGGTCCCATCAATGCAACACAAACCAAAGGATAGAGTTTTACCTTATAATGGCCAACTATGCTTGATACACGAAATTTTACTTTTATTATTATTAGAGCATAGTGCAGAAAACAACTTCAAATATAAATGTATCAATCATAGACGACATAAGCGTCCCATGCCATTATGTCGCTATATAGGTTTACAACTGAAATTGAAAGTCGTGTGTTGGAAATTGGATTTCATCTATGAACCAAGGCATAGGGATCTCTCCTTCTGAATTAAGAACATTCTAGTATATGCCCAGGACTCACACGCATGTGCACCTTGGGGCGGCAGAGCCAGCCAACCGTCGTTGATTAGGATTACTCTTGAACTTTACTTTTATAGGTCTTATTGAACCTAAAATCTGGTCAGTATGTCGACCATCTTGGTCAGTATGTCGACCATCAAGGGCCTTTGTATAGCCATATCCGAGGTACCTCGCTATCCAACATCCACACAAGTAAAATATCTGGGCTCCATACCATGACATCACTCCTAGCTAGAAGAAAACATATATCCTTTCTCTGCTGTCCTTCAACCCGTTTTTGGTTCATACCAGGGTGTGAAGCCCACGAATTAACGTTATACAAAAAGCTAGGTTTTATTAAATCCATGCTTTGATTATCATCTACAAATCTCTTCTTTTCAACAAAAGCTTCGATCCATGCATCTCAGCATTCTACATTGGCAATTCATACCATACAACTGATGTCTACCGATATACAACCTCTGAGCTCGTACGTCTCAAAGAAGGGTGTTAAGTAAAGAGAATAAATTCTCCTCCACCAAATGGATATATATTTAGTAGAGATCAATTTATACAACATAAAATACAACGTTGGACATACAATCCATTTGCAAGTCCGTTCTAGGTCTGAACAAAATCAGAGGCACCTTATTCCTCGTCCCATATGTCCAACATAATAGAGAGACCCTTGCATATCCGGTCGATCTCCAAGTACGTCTGGACGACCACCACTTATTACCTCATCTTGGGTGTACAATCCAATCGAGACATCAGTAATCGTCCTAACGATGTGAAGATCTCCAGTCTTTAACCACCATCTTCAAATTTTCGACTTATAATTGTCGTATCAGTTATTCAGAATGGGTTAAACCCAATCTTTATGAAAAACTCGTGTATCTTATAATCAAATGATATAAAAAATACATCATACGCCTCATTCCAATCCAGAATATTCCTTTATTCAAATATTCATTATAATGGGAAAGGTTCCTATTAATCTTTTCAAAGATTATTTTATTTGAGCTTATTATTTAAATCTTCACTTTGGAAATCATTTCAAAAGATTTGTAATATCTTTTCACAATATAAACCAGATTAAGGTTTATAAAACTAGCCGGGATTATCCAGCCTTACCAAAGTAATCATTCATTTTATTATCCTAATCCCAACCTATTTATCCCATGGAGCAAAACTAGTAGTGCTCCGAATCTAACACCTATTGTGTTATCGGTAAATTTAATTACCATTTAATGTTTCAAATCTAATTACAGATTTAATTATGGCATGGAATAAAACTTGTGATACTCCATCTCGAATATTTCTTGAATTCGGTAAATTTAATTACCTCATTCACATTTCAATCTAATTAAAGATTCATTAAAAATCCATCTTAGTTTTAATCTTCAAAAATCATTACTTAATGATTGCTCAACTTTGGAAAATTAATCATGTCTTTAACTAGGTTAAAGAACCAATGTCATTTAAAACACATTTAACGATAATCCCAAAATTATCTTCCATTTAATATGGAACCTGCACGGAAATCATAGAAGTATATAATCGATATAAATTTCCGTATCAAACTAGTACTATAAGTGGAATAACGGTAAAGCCTTTTAAATTCCACAAATAGTAACGATCCTAATCCATACAAACTCATCTCGATTATCACTAAATCGAATTCCATTCAATTCCAATTTAATATATTGTAAACTCTGGTTATATTAAAACCATTTCAATTCCTTTCAGTTCTTTACTCAAGTTAGTAAACACTTATTCAGATAAAAATATCTTTTATGTTTTCAAAACGTGGAATATTCCATCCAAAATCATTTCAAATCATTTATTATGATTTATCATAATTTACTTATATTTTTAATAATTTTATTAAGGCGCTTCCAGTCGGTTTCCAATACCAGCCACCGAACTGCATCCATAACGACCTTTTCCAAAACTGATTTGGACTTATTTTAAAATCTAACCAATGGATTTTAAATCTTTTATATTCATTTGAAATATTTTTTCAATACGAACCTAATGATTCCGATTTCAGGAGAATCCGACTGTCGGATCTCCCGTTACGTCAATTTGAAGTTACGGGTTGACATTTGCGAACTATCGTTGCGCAACGCGTTCTATTCAATTGTGAATTAGATTTATAAACTAAAATAAAATCGAAAACATTTCCAAAATAATTTATAAATATTATAAATTATTCACAACTACCATTTGAAATCTTATTTCAATCTTTTTCTTTCCAAATCAAACATTTTCATATTAAGCCATTATATTATATATAATAGATTAATTCGATTTCTATTCAAAACGTATTTTATACATGTTTATAAATTCATTTAAAAACCATTTTTAACTTCCACTTCAATTTTAAATCAAAATTTAACATCCTAAATTATTATAATATTAAAATAATAATATATTCAAAATATCAGATTTTGAAATCATATCTTCTCAATATCCATTATAATTTTATAATTTCTGTGTCCATTCAAAATCGGACACAAAATCATATTTTGGTTCTTAACTGAATATTATATCGAAATATTCGTTATTTTTGAATTGAAACGAGGCTCAATCAATTACCATATAATTTTAATTATATGGATTTCATACATTACATGTATTCAACAATAATTACAAACAATTATTAAACATCCAATTCATATCTAGAGTGCATCTACAACTGTATAAGCATTAAATAATCAAATAACGCTTATCTTGGCATGTCAATCAGTTGACTGACATACAACTACACATAGGTGAGACGTGTGATGTAACAACCTCGAATTTTGGAACCAATTTAAAATTTATTTTTGATTGATTTTAAAATTTTAAATCGATTTTTTTTAGAATTAATGATTTAAATTTTATTTAAATCAAAGTTTGAATGTATAAATTTAATATTTAATTAAAACGAATGCGTAAAGTCGTGGAAGTTTTAAATTTTAGTTTTAAATTTCAATCGAATATACAAAATGCAATATAAGACAGATTTCACTAAACAAGAAATATTAGAATCTGTTTTAATAATATCTTTCCAACGAATGTAGGAAATTGAAATTTTATTTTATAAATTGTAATTTATGACCAAATCAAAATTTAAAATAGTTGTTATGTAATTTATTAATATTTTTAAATTATTTAAGCCCTTAAAAATAACCATTTTGCAAACGACCTCCGTTTTTGATGAAATTAATTTTGTTGAATCCGGAACGTCAAATTATTGTTAGGTTTAAAATTTTAAGTCAATTAGATTTTGTATGAAAGTGTGGTAAATTTAAACGCGTGTTCAATTTTAGTTGTAAAATCATTAAGCTAATAATAAGGCCATTTTTCAAATGGACTCCAAATTCGACGAATCTAGGTTCACTAGAACTGTATTTATGAAACATAGCTATATTTCGAATTTCATAATTTTTGGAGTTAATACGTGGTCGTACTAAATTAAAAAGTATGCTCAAATTTAATATTTAGCGTTATATTTTAATTTTAATAAAAACGGGTCGAAACAATCGAATTGGCCTACAAAAAAAATCCCAATGTGTCCGAATTGGGGGTATTTTGCAAGGGGCGAAGGTCATTGGGATTCATTTGGAGTTCGGACGTAAAAAAGTGACATTCGAATAAAATAATAGTAATATATGTATACACCTAAAATTTCTAACCCTAATCTCCTTCCCTAATACAGAGCTGCCTCCATATTCAATTTAATGGCCGAAATTGCTCAGATTTTCTTCCTGTAATCACATGCGATTCATACATTAATTCGTGAATTTTTCTACATGAATATTGTAGATATACAGGGAGATATTCAAAGTTGCACAAACTACAGAGGAATTAAGCTTATGAGTCATACAATGAAGCTTTGGGAGAGAGTTTGTGAGCAGCGTTTGAGGAGGTTGACAAGTGTCTCTAGGAATCAATTTGGTTTTATGCCTGGAAGGTCAACCACTGAGGCGATTTTCTTAGTTAGGCAACTTATGGAGAGATACAGGGAGTAAAAGAAAGATCTACGCATGGTTTTTATTGACTTGGAGAAAGCTTATGACAGAGTGCCAAAAAGGGTTATGTGGTGGGCGCTAGAAAGGAAGAGAGTGCCATCAAAGTATATTACCCTTATCAAGGATATGTATGAGAGGGTTGTGACTAATGTCAGGGCATGCGATGGTGAGACCAGAGACTTTCCAATTAACATAGGGTTACATCAAGGTTCGACTTTGAGCCCCTATATTTTTGCATTAGTGATGGATGAAATCACAAAAGATATACAAAGGGAGATCCCTTGGTGTATGCTCTTTGCCGATGATGTTGTGCTGATTGATGAGAGTAGAATAGGGATTAATCGACAACTGGAGTTGTGGAGAGAGAGATTGGAATCAAAGGGTTTTAGGCATAGCAGGACTAAAACAGAGTATATGAAGTGTGGGTTTAGCGGTGTCAGCTCAGATGACGGAGAAGTCACCCTGGCCGGTAGAGTAGTACCCAAGAAGGAATCGTTTCGATACTTAGGATCTATGTTCCAGTTTGATGGGGAGATTGATATGGATGTTAGTTTTAGAATTCAAGCAGGATGGGTGAAATAGCGTCTAGCATCTAGCATTCTTTGTGATAGGAAGATTCCTCAGAAGCTTAAAGGAAAATTCTATAGGACAACAATTAGGCCTGCAATGTTATATGGTGCAGAATGTTGGCCTACTAAGAGGCAACACGTTCAGAAGATAAGTGTAGCAGAGATGCGGATGCTGCGGTGGAGCTATGGGCATATCAGACGAGATCAGATTAGAAATGAGGATATTCGGGAAAAACTTGGAGTTGCACCTATTGAGGAGAAGTTAGTTCAATACAGCTTGAGATGGTTTGGACATATCCAACGTAGACCATACGATGATCCTGTGCGCGTTGTAATTATAGGCCGCGCCGAAGGCCCAAAGAGAGGTAGAGGTCGACCTAAAATGACATGGGAGGAGATAATAAAGAGGGATTTAAGTAATTGGAGTATATCTGAGGAGCTGGTAGTGGATAGGAGTGCATGGAAGTCGGCAATCCATGTACCAGAACCTTAGGGCTTTTTTTTAATCTGTTTGATTATTTTAGACTTTATTTCACTTTTGTTGAACCTTTTTACTTCTTTTTTTACTATTTTAGACTTTATTTCAATTTTATTGAACCTTTTGACTTTTTTTTAAGAAAAAAAAACCTTTTTCACATGTCTTTTTATCTGTTTGGTTATTTTAAACCCATATATATATATTATTATCAGTATTATTTCTTTTATTTTTATTTTTATTTTGGGTTCCATATCTAGCCAACCCCAACTTGTTTGGAATATATGGCTTTATTGTTGTTGTTGTTGTTGTTGTTGTTGAATATTGTAGAGATTTCTATGGTCTTTCAAATCATACAGATATGATTAATTTTAGTGGCTGGATCCTTCGATTTTTGAGCTCCAACATCGCGCGTTTGAGGGTTTTTTTATGGCTCTTGGGCCTGCGAGTTGGCCGGTGTGGCCAGCGTGGGGGGAGGAGACGAAGGCGGATTGGGTGATGTCAGTTGATTATTGGCCGGTGGCCTCTAGGTCAGTGCGCAAGCAAATTGACAAAGTCGGCGATGGGTTGTTTTTTATTACAGGAGATAACAGGGGAAGTTATTAGAGAAAGGTGCTTAGTTAAATTAATTAAATAATTAATTATATATGTTAATTAAGTACCTTAATAGTTTAAACCTTTGTATCTTCTTCAAACAAATATAGAATGGAACGAAATTTGATGCGTTGGAACCATGAAATCAAGAGCTTTGCAATGAAGCCAATTTGGACAAATTCAGACTTAGTTACAAATTCCAGTTAAATTAAATGTTGTGTTTAATTTAATAAAAACAATCGTTTTATAACGATTTCGGAATCGATCAAGGTGAGAACTCTCTCACTCAAATATTTTGTATAGTTATTTTATTTTATAACTGAATATATTTATTGACTACCTGTACTGATTTTATGTTTTATTTAATTATCACAAATTGTTATACAGTATATGGTAGCTCACATCACAGTTGTTTGCAAACCAGATGAATGAATGGATGATTATTTGTGTTATGTTTTGAATGTAATTTGGAAATAATTAGCATATTAAAAATTATGTCAAATAATTTGTGGTAGTTTATTTTGGATTAAATATCCATTTACAAGTCGACCGACTTGTTTATGTTCACCCATTTAAGAAATATCGATTGGAATGAATAAATAATTTATTAACTGATTATTTATTGGTTGAAAACCCCACACAGTTCTTGGGATGATAATTAATTCACACATCTCCCTTATGTTTTGTAGTATATCAACCGACTGATTGACAAATTGTTATAAGCGTTATTTAATTATTTAAATCTTATATAGTTGTAGATGCACTCTCGACGTGAATTAGATTTTAATAATTGTTTATGATTATTGTTGAATACATGTAATGTATGAAATCCATATAAATAAAATTATATGGTAATTGGTTGAATCTCATTTCAGTTCGGAATAATTGAATATTTTAATATAATATTCACCGAAGAACCAAGATATGATTTTGATGTAGATTGTGGATGGACACAAAGATTATAAAATCATAACGAATATCGAGAAGATTTGATTTCAAAATATGATATTTTGAAAATAT
Source organism: Allium sativum (assembly GCA_030737875.1). Classification (NCBI taxonomy): domain Eukaryota; kingdom Viridiplantae; phylum Streptophyta; class Magnoliopsida; order Asparagales; family Amaryllidaceae; genus Allium; species Allium sativum. The sequence goes on along the minus strand of CM060913.1, from coordinate 531,535,373 downwards.
TATTATTTTAACATTAAAATAATATGGGATGTTCAATTTTGATTTAAAATTGAACTGGAAGTTGAAATCATTTTTAAACGAGATTATAAACGTTTTATAAAATACGTTTTGAATAGAAATCAACTAAATCTATTGTAACAACCTAGAATTTCAAAACCAATTAAAAAAATTTATTTTAGCTATTTTGATGTATTTTGAATATTTAAAATGATCTATTTTAAATAATAACGATTAAAAAATTATTTAAATCGAAATTAGAACTAATAAATTTATTTTAATTATAAAACGAGCCTGAAATGGCGCGGTAGTTTGAAAATTCGATTTAAATTTCAATTGAATATGTAGAATTCAATATAAATCGAAATTCAGTAAAACTAGAAATATTTGAATTTATTTAATTATATCTTTCTAACGAATGTAAGAAACTGAGATTTCATAATAAAATTGAAAGTTATGGCCAGTTTAAAATTTAAAATAGTCGCTATGGAATTTATATTTTATATAATATATAGCCATTAGAAATAGCCATTTTGCAAACAACCTCCATTTTCGATGAAACTACTTTTATTGGATCCGAAGTGTCAAATTATTGTTACATTCCAATTTTCATAACCTTTGGAATTAATATTTGAGCGTGGTAAATTTAAACGTGTTTTGTCAATTTCAGTTGAATTAAATCGACCAGAAAATGGTCATTTTTCAAACGGTCTCTAATTTCGATGAAATTAGTTTTTTTAAGACGGTATCATCAAAATATAGCAAGATTTATTTTTCGGGAATTTTTGGAGTTAGTATGTGTCCCCGGTAAATTAAAATGTACGTTCAAATTAAATATTGAACGTTATATATTTTAATTTAAAGAAAAACTGACTGAAACAGTTGAATGGGCTTACAAAATAGATTTCATTGTGTCCGGAATAGGGGTATTTAGCTAGGGACAACAGTCGTTGGGTTCGATTTGGAGTTCGCAGCAATAAACATATATTTTTGGAATTATAAATAGCATGGGCCAATCAGAAATTTTATAAAAAAAATAAAAAGGACGCGCCGCTCTCTCTCCCTCGTTTACGATACACGGCGGAAATCGCTCCTCCCTTCTCTCCTCTTTTTCTCCTTCTACACGAAGAATCAAACCTTAGTTCTTTGGAGAAAATGGAAGAGGATTCCAAGCTCTTCAAATCCATGCTTGTTTGGAAAGCTATCGATCAATATTGGAGGAGATTTTGGCGCTCAAAGGAACAGTTTTCGAGGTTGATTTCTGGGAGCATGGAGGCGGCAAGTTGGACGTGAAGGGTGGCGCGGGTAGCGGCCGCGGAGGGCTACAAGGTGGCGAAGTTGGATCGGATCCCATACCCTCATAGTGCGCGCGTGCAAACTCCAAACCTAGGAGGCGAGCTCGAGTTTGAAGGCGTTTCCTGGAAGAATGATTAGGAAATGGTAATGGTTTAATAACATTATTGATTAAAATAATTAATTTTAACAATCTCCAAAATGTAATTTACGCAATTATTATCATATCTTTTCCATACGAGGTCCAAATCGCGCGAAACTGGATCTGTTGCGATCGTGGGGACGAGAACTTCACAACAAGACTGGCTGGGACCAATTTGGAGCAAGTTAGAATTTAGGGCGAATTCAAATCCAAACAGTAAATTAGAGCGTGGCGGAGTGGAACCCAAAGTGAGAACGCCTTCTCACTCAATTTATTTTACAGTTAAATATATCTTAGATTGCAGACGGGGCTTAGTAGCCCCCGACACTATTTATTGTACAAACCATGATTGTTTATTTAGATTGTATTGTGGAAATTTGGTTGTGTTGAAAAGTGATTGTATTGAGGTTTTGATGTTTGGATTGATTATTGTGTATGGCGCGAGCCAGTATCAAGAGAGGGGTAATGCTTGACATTACTCCGGTTTTAATATCACGCCATTATAATGCCGAAATTTTCTGAAATAAATATTTATTCATTAAAATTATAATTTTTAACATGGATATAAACTATTAAAATAGTCAAGTGTTGAAATAAATATTTTATCGTTAAAAATATAATTTTTAACGTATATATGAACAACATGAAATTCTCCTGAAATGAAGATGAATATTCATTTACAAATCGGATGATTAGTTTATGTACACCCATTCAACTAATATTGATTGGGACGATAAATTTTACACATCTCTCAACTGCACAAATAATATTCAGTATTTGTTGGTTGAAACCCCACACGGGTATTGGGATGATATTTGACATACACTAATCTCAATTGTTTAGTGCTATGTCAATAGATTGGTTGACAGACTGTTGTAAGTGTTAATTATTATATTTAACGCTTATGCAGTTGTGTAATGCACTTTGGATGATAGTTGACTGTGTATAATTATTGTTGTGTACATATGTGTATGAAATCCATATAAATAACATTATATGGTAATTGACTGTGTCTGATTCCAATTTAGAAAGAACGAATATTTTAAAATAACGAATATTTTTAAAATAATATTCAGTAATGGATTAAAATATGAATTTGATGTCCGATTTTGGATGGACATGAGAATATTGAAATATATGAAGCCGTGTTGATTAGGTTTGCGCCATTTTAACGCGAACGATATTTATATCGATTTTATTCGTTTTTATAATGAATATCGAAAAGGAAATTATTTCAAAATGTGATATTTTGAAAATATTATAATGATAAAGAGTATTCAATTTTGATTTAAAATTGAAGTGAAAGTTGGAATCGTTTTTAAAACGAATTTATAAAATACGTTTTGAACAAAATATATATATTATATATATATTAAATATATATTATATATATTAATGGCATGAATAGAACGCGCCGCGCCGCGATCGTTCGCGAATTTCGACCATTGACATCGAATTGACATTACGGGAGATCCAGCAGTCGGACTCTCCTAAAACCAGAACTGCTGGGTTCGTATCGAAAAGAGCTTTCCAATGCATATAAGAGATTTGAAATCTAACGGTTGGATTTCGAATTATGTCCAAATCAAATTTGGAAAAGGTCGTTGTAAATGCAGTTCAATGACTGTTTATGGAAATCGACTGAAAGAGCCTTAATAAAATTATTAAAAATATTAATAATTTGTGTAAAATCATAATAAGTGATTTGGAAAGAATTTGGTTGAAAAATTCCATGTTTGTAAAGATAAAAATATATTTTTATCAAAATGAACTGGTTATTAACTAGAAAGATAATCCAACATTTTTAAATAAATAAATTGGATTTGAAAATTGGGTTTTAAAAGAACCAGAAATTTCCAATATATATAAACTGGAATGGATTTGAATAAAAATCATCTTCGGAAGATTTCGATATTGGATTCCGTGACTATACGGATATTGTAGAGGAATTTGGAAGATAGATATATATCGTTATTCCCCATACGATATGTGTTGGTTTCATAATTTGATATTGAATGTAAGACGATAAAATTTCTGTTTAGAGCCTTATATTTAATATCAAATTGGATCTTGGGTTTGTCGTGAATGGTGTCTTAAATAACACTGTTTTTAAACCCCGTGGTGAAAAGAATAAATCTTTTAATAAGATTATTAGAGTTTCCAATTATATTTGGTAATTGGAATAAAATGGAATGTGAATTGGGTTTATTGTGAACTGGGTTTTTAACGAATTTTGTTCTTTAACCCGATTAACAGTGAAATGTGATTTGGAAGTTATAAATCCTTTTATTAAGATTTAATGGAAGTTTTCCAAAGTAAAGTTTTCCAATTTAATAAAATATATTGGAATGGAATGGAATTCGATTTGGTAATAATTGAAGTGAGCTTCTGTGGAAGAAGACTGTTAATATATATGGAATTTAAAAGGCTTTGCCGCTATTCCATTTATATTATTGGTTGGATACAGAAATTTATATCGGTTATATATATATATATATAGATCTGTTTTCCATGAAGATTTCATAATTAATGGAATATGATTTTGGGTTTATCGTGAACTGTGTTATAAATGACATTTCCAAAGTAAAGTTTTCCAATTTAATAAAATATATTGGAATGGAATGGAATTCGATTTGGTAATAATCGAAGTGAGCTTCTGTGGAGAAAGACTGTTAATATATATGGAATTTAAAAGGCTTTGCCACTATTCCATTTATATTATTGGTTGGATACGGAAATTTATATCGGTTATATATATATATATTGGTCTGTTTTCCATGAAGATTTCATAATTAATGGAATATGATTTTGGGTTTATCGTGACCTGTGTTATAAATGACATTGGTTCTTTAACCCAGTTAAAGACAAGATTACATGTCTAACATTGTATTTCGAACTGTATTGTTGTTCTCTGCTAAATATATATCTGTTTGGTGGCAGAGAATTTATTCTCTTGCTTAACACCCTTCTCTGAGACGTACGAGCTTAGAGGTTATATATTGGCAGAAATCAATGGTACGGTGTAGATTGTCGATGCGGCATGTTTTTGTGTTTCCAAAGTTAAATAATCCTTAAATAATGATTGTTGGAAGATTAAAACTAAGTGAAGTTTTAATGAATCTTTATTTAGATTGGAAAGGGAACGTGATGATTTAATTATCAAATTGGTGAAATGATCGAGAATGGAGTACCACCAGTTTTACTCCAGGCGATAATTAAATCTTTAATTAGATTTGAATGTGAAATGGTAATTAATTTTATCGATAACACTGTGGTGTTAGATATGAAGTGCTACCAGTTTTGCTCCATGGGATGAATATGTTAGGATTGGGAAATTAAACAAATGATTACTTCAGTAAGGTGCGTTAATCCCGACTAGTTTGGATAAACCTTAATTTGGTTGGAAGTAATATCCAAAGGAAGATTAAAGAATAAATTTAAAGAATATATCTTTGATAAAATTAATGGGAACCTTTCCCTAATGATGTGAATATTTGAATAAAAGAATATTCTGGATTGGAATGAGGCATATGTTGTGTTTTTATAGCACTTGATTATAAGATATGTGAATTATTTGAAAAGGTCGGGTTTATACCCATTCTGAATAATTGATTTGATGATAAGTCTACGATGAAGACGTTGGTTGAAGACCGGAGTTCTTCACATCGTTTGGATGATTACTGATGTCTTAATTGGGTTGTACCCCCAAGACAAGGTAATAAGTGGTGATCGTCCAGACGTACTTGGGGATCAACCGGATATGCGAGGACCTCTCTCCTGTAATGTATGGGATGAGGAATAAGGTGCCTCCGGTTTCGTTCAGACTCAGAACGAACAAGTAAATGGATGTGTGTCTGACATTGGATTTTATTCTGTGTTGACCGATTTCTGTTAAATATATATCTGTTTGGTGGTGGAGAATTTATTCTCTTGCTTAACACCCTTCTCTAAGACGCACGAGCTTAGAGGTTATATATCGATAAACATTTGTCGCATGGCGTGAATTGTCAGTGTGGCTTGCTGAGATGATGATGATCAAGGCTTCTGTTGAAAAGCAGAGTCTTGTGGTTGATGATCAAAGAAACGGATTTAAATAGCATAGCTTAGTGTATAGCGTTAATTCGCGAGCCTCACACCTCGGTATGAGTTAAAAAGGGGATCGGACTACAGGGAGTGCACGACGTTTCTTTCGAGCTATGGGTGGTGTCATGGTATGGAGGTCAGACATTTATATTTTTTTTTACCTATGTAGATGATGGATTGCAAGGCGCCTCGGGTGTATCGGTTACTTAGGGGTCGATGGATAGGTCCGATAGGACCGGGAAACGTGTGTTCATGAATAACCAATCTACTAACATAAGTGTGGATCGACCCTGAAGCATCTAAGGGTTCACTGCAGGGGATCCTGAGGCATTTGCTAGAGTGTCTCGAATCGGTGAGGAGCCATCCCTGGCCTCGACTCATAGATGGAATTCAATTTCCAATACGTGACATTTCGTTTTAATTGCAGAACTAGTATGACGACATAATAGCATGGGATACTATACCATCTATGATTGATACATTTATATTTGAAGTTGTTTTATACACTTTACACTCATAATAGTATCAAAATGATTTGTTTTAAACGTACCAAGCATGTTTGGCTATCATAAGGGAAAACTCTATCCTCCGGCTTGAGTTGCATTGTGTGATGGGACCTGGGTCTTAAATAGCTTCATTTTTCAAAAAGCATTGCGCTGTTTATAAACCATTTTATGCACTGGTATTCTTGGGAGAAAACTCGTTCCGTGTTATACGGCGTGGTCCCTTGATTTACTTTATTTTAAAATAAAGTTTTAAATAACTGTTTTAGTTCTCACAACAGTCCCATGACTGACCTGGAGTTTATTGTTTTAACCTAAACTCTGGGTGCCCATATTTTCCGCACGGGAAGCTAGCAGTTTTGGTTTTGCAGATTTCTATTTTACAGTATCATGGTTTACAGCTGGAGCTATATTCGGAAAGCTTTGTATCCGTGTATCTCTTTCAGTTGTGTTATGTATTATTTTTCCGCTGCTAATGTAATGTATTTTAATCTCTGATATTTTTCTAATGTATATTATTTATTCATGCTCTGTTGTATTCTTGTACTCTGATGTAATTGTTGTAATAAGCAATGAAATGTTTTATCTTTTGTGTTCCGATGCGTCGTGTTCTCAACTCAATCCGGGCTTTCCTTTATTAGGAGGTTCGGGTCGTTATAGTTTGGTATCAGGGCCTTGGTTTACAGAGCTCGAGAACAAGGCACATTAGAATCGAACGAAAGAATTCATCAGAGATTGGATTAATAATATCCAATAAGAATGACTCGTTAGAGATGGGATCAGTAGTATCCTAGAATGAGTTAGAAGAGTATTATTTATTAAAAATAAAAATGAAGATGATTTTGATTTTGAAAATTTAAACCCTATTATACGTACTTGAGTATATTATTTTATTTTGGACAATTGAGTATATGAAGATTTTGCATATATGCATCATGAGCGTATATTTGAAGTCTCAAATATACTGGATGGATATAGAATCACACTCTAGTCGCTCGGGCATGATTCTGATAATGCTGCAGCGTTATCAGTATTTATTTTCGAGTGCCGAAAGTGGGATATCTATATATTTCCAATTGACTGGTGTGATAACCAAAACTAGATAGGGTTTAATGTTTGTGATTTGACACTAAAAATATGATTTTTGAATATATTAAAGATATATGATTAAAAAGCTAATCAACTAATTGATTGTTGGTTGTGATGTTTGATTATTAGTTTAACTAATAAAAATATTGGAATGATAATTAATGTAACCAATATGTGAATGAAAGGAAAATTAAGTCAAATCGAATCAAATATTGAACTGAATTGAAAATTGATTGGAATTGCTGTATATACATGTACATATAATGAACATATCATAGCATGGAAGATAAGAAGAGGAATAAAATAGATGCCCGACAAATAGGTACATATTTACTGTATTTCTTGGGTTTTGTTGATTTTATGGGCCGATTAGCTAGCCGCTTGGCCTTTTCTTTTTCTTTTTGATCGATGAGGGCCCTGTGAGGCAAGTTGCGGTTTTAAAGGTCTCCCCGCACAAAGGAGATTATGGCGAAATTTTTCAAAAATTTAGGGTATTAGCCAAATTTTTGAGAAATTAGAAAATTCTTAGAAATTGAATGCTTGAAGAATGAAAGCCAAAATGAAAGTTGAGTTGGTTAGTTAAACAACTTTCAGCTCCATTCCTTTTCGAGGACGAAAAGATTTTAAGTGGGGGAGATTGTAACAACCCAGAATTTCAGAACCAATTTAAAATTTTTATTTTAGTTATTTTAATGTATTTAAAATATTTAAAATGATTTATTTTAAATAATAACGACTAAAAATTTATTTAAATCAAAGTTAGAATGCATAAATTTATTTTAATTATAAAACGAGCCTGAAATGGCGCAGTAGTTTGAAATTCGATTTTAATTTTCAATTGAATATATAGAATTCAATATAAATTGGACTTCAGTAAAACCAGAAATATTTGAATTTGTTTAATTATATCTTTCTAACGAATGTAAGAAACTTAGATTTCATAATATAAATTGAAACTTAGATTCCAATTTTCATAATTTTTGGAATTAATATGCGAGTGGTAAATTTAAACGCGTTTTGTCAATTTCAGTTGAATTGGATCGACCAGAAAATGATCATTTTTCAGACGGTCTCCAAATTCGACGAAATTAGTTTTGTTAGGACCGTATCATCAAAACATAGCTAGATTTATTTTTCGGGATTTTTGGAGTTAGTATGTGGCCCCGGTAAATTAAATTGTACGTTCAAATTAAATATTGAACGTCACATATTTTAATTTAAAGAAAAACTGACTGAAACAGACGAATGGTCTTACGAAACATATTTCATTATGTCTAGAATAGAGGTATTTAGCTAGGGACAACTGTCGTTGGGTTTGACTTGGAGTTTGTAGCAATAAACAGATATTTTTGGAATTATAAATAGCTCAGGCCAATCAGAAATTTTATAAAAAAATAAAAAAAATAAAAAGGATGCACCGTTATCTCTCTCTCTCTCGTCTACGATACACGGCGGAAATTGCTCCTCCCTTCTTTCCTCCTTTTCTCCTTCTACACGAAAAATCTAACCTTAGTTCTTTGGAGAAAATGGGAGAGGATTCCAAGCTCTTCAAATCCATGCTCGTTTGGAAATTTATCGATGAATATTGGAGGAGATTTTGGCGCTCAAAGGCATGGGTTTCGAGGTAGATTTATGGGAGCATGGAGGCGGTGAGTTGGACGTGGAGGGTGGCGCGGGTAGCAGCGGCGGAGGGCTACAGGGTAGCACAGTTGGATCGGGTCCTAGGTCCTCGTAGCGCGTGCGAACTCTAACCTTAGGAGGCGAGCTCGAGTTTGACGGCATTGCCTGGAAGAACGATTAGGAAATGGTAACGGTTTAATAACTTTATTAATTAAGTTAATTAATTTTAAAAATCTCCAAAATGTAATTAACGCAATTATTATCATATCTTTTCTATACGAGGTTCAAATCGCGCGAAACTTGATCCGTTGCAATCGTGGGGACGAGAGCTTAACAACAAGACTGACTGGGACCAATTTGTAGCAAGTTAGAATTTAGTGCGAATTCAAATCCAAACTGTAAATTAGAGCGTGGCAGAGTGGAACCCAAAGTGAGAACACCTTCTCGCTCAATTTATTTTATAGTTAAATATATCTTAGGTTGCAGACGGGGCTTAGTAGCCCCTGACACTATTTATTGTACAAACCATGATTGTTTGTTTGGATTGTATTCTGGAAATTTGGTTGTGTTGAAAAATGCTTGTATTGGGGTTTTGATGTTTGGATTGATTATTGTGTATGGCGCGAGCCAGTATCAAGAGAGGGATAATGCTAGACATTACTCCGGTTTTAATATCGCGCCGTTATAATGCCGAAATTTTCTAGAATAAATATTTATTCATTAAAATAAAAAATTTAATGTGTATATGAACTATTAAAATAGTCAAGTGTTGAAATAAATATTTTATCGTTAAAAATATAATTTTTAACGTATATACGAACAACATGAAATTCTCCTGAAATGAAGATGAATATTCATTTACAAATCGGACGATTTGTTTATGTACACCCATTTAACTAATATTGATTGGGATGATAAATTTTACACATCGCCCAACTGCACAAATAATATTCAGTATTTGTTGGTTGAAACCCCACATGGGTATTGGGATGATATTTGACGTACACTAATCCCAATTGTTTAGTGGTATGTCAATTGATTGGTTGACAGACTGTTGTAAGCGTTAATTATTATATTTAATGCTTATGTAGTTGTGTAATGCACTCTGATGATGGTTGACTGTGTATAATTATTGTTGTGTACATGTGTGTATGAAATCCATATAAATAACATTATATGGTAATTGACCGTGTGATTCCAAACGAATATTTTAAAATAACGAATATTTTTAAAATAATATTCAATAATGGATTAAAATGTGAATTTGAAGTCCGATTTTGGATGGACACGAGAATATTGAAATATATGAAGCTGTGTTGATTAGATTTGCGTCATTTTAACGCGAACGATATTTATATCGATTTTATTCATTTTTATAATGAATATCGAAAAGGAAATTATTTCAAAATCTGATATTTTGAAAATATTGTCATGTAAATATTATAATGATAAAGAGTATTCAATTTTGATTTAAAATTGAAGTGAAAGTGGGAATCGTTTTTAAAACGAATTTATAAAATACGTTTTGAACGAAATATATATTATATATTAATGGCTTGAATAGAACGCATCGCGTCGCGACCATTCGCGAATTTCGACCATTGACTTCGAACTGACATTATGGGAGATCCGACCGTCGGATTCTCCTAAAACTAGAACCGTTGGGTTCGAATCGAAAAGAGCTTTCCAAAAAATATAAGAGATTTAAAATCTAACGGCTGAATTTGGAATTATGTCCAAATCAAATTTGGAAAAGGTCGTTGTAAATGCAGTTCGATGACCGTTTATGAAAATCGATTGAAAGAGCCTTAATAAAATTATTAAAAATATTAATTATTTGTGTAAAATCATAATAAGTGATTTGGAAAGAATTTGGATGAAAAATTCCGTGTTTGTAAAGATAAAAATATGTTTTTATCAAAATGAACTAGTTATTAACTAGAAAGATAATCCATAGTTTTTAAATAAATAAATTGGATTTGAAAATTGGGTTTTAAAATAACCAGAAATTTCAAATATATATGAATTGGAATGGATTTGAATAGAAATCATCTTCAGGAGATTTCGATATTGGATTGCATGACTATACAGATATTGTGGAGGAATTTGGAAGATAGATATATATCGTTTTCCCCCATACGATATGTGTTGGTTTCAGAATTTGATATTGAATGTAAGCCAGTATAATTTCTGTTTAGAGCCTTATATTTAATGTCAAATTGGATCTTGGGTTTATCGTGAATGGTGTCTTAAATAACACTGTTCTTTAACCCCGTTGTGAAACGAATAAATCTTTTAATAAGATTATTAGAGTTTCCAATTATATTTGGTAATTGGAATAAAATGGAATGTGAATTGGGTTTATTCTGAATTATGTTTTTAACGACATTCATTCTTTAACCCGATTAACAATGAAATGTGATTTGGAATTTATAAAACCTTTTATTAAGATTTAATGGAAGTTTTCCAAAGTAAAGTTTTCCAATTTAATAAAATATATTGGAATGGAATGGAATTCGATTTGGTAATAATCGAAGTGTGCTTCTGTGGAGGAAGACTGTTAATATATATGGAATTTAAAAGGCTTTGCCAATGTTCCATTTATATTATTGGTTGGATACAAAAATTTATATCGGTTATATATATATATATATTGATCTGTTTTCCGTGAAGATTCCATAATTAATGAAATATGATTTTGGGTTTATTGTGAACTGTGTTTTAAAGGGCATTGGTTCTGTAACCTAGTTAAAGACAGGATTACATGTCTAACATTGTATTTCGAACTGTATTGTTGATCTCTACTAAATATATATCTGTTTGGTGGTGGAGAATTTATTCTCTTGTTTAACACATTTCTCTGAGACGTACGAACTTAGAGGTTGTATATTGGCAGAAATCAATGGTACAGTGTAGATTGTCGATGTGGCATGTTTGTGTTTCCAAAGTTAAATAATCATTAAATAATGATTGTTGGAAGATTAAAACTAAGTGAAGTTTTAATAAATCTTTAATTATATTGGAAAGGGAACGTGATGATTTAATTATCAAATTGGTGAAATGATCGAGAATGGAGTACCACCGGTTTTACTCCAGGCGATAGTTAAATCTTTAATTAGATTTGAACGTGAAATGGTAATTAATTTTACCGAAAACACCGTGGTGTTATGTATGGAGTGCTACCAGTTTTGCTCCATGGGATGAATAGGTTGGGATTGGGAAATTAAACAAATGATTACTTCGGTAAGGTCCGTAATCCCGACTAGTTTGGATAAACCTTAATTTGGTTGGAATTGATATCCAAAGGAAGATTAAAGAATAAATTTAAAGTATTTATCTTTGATAAAATTAATGGGAACTTTCCCTAATGATCTGAATATTTGAATAAAAGAATATTCTGGATTGGAATGAGGCATATGTTGTGTTTTTATATCATTTGATTATAAGATACGTGAACTATTCGGAAAGGCCGGGTTTATACCCATTCTGAATAATTGATTCGACGATAAGTCGACGATGAAGATGGTGGTGGTTGAAGACCGGAGTTCTTCACATCATTTGGATGATTACTGATGTCTTGATTGGTCTGTGCACCCAAGACAAGGTAATAAGTGGTGATCGTTCAAACGTACTTGGAGATCGACCGGATATGCGAGGACCTCTCTCCTGTATTGGACATATGGGATGAGGAATAAGGTGCCTCCGGTTTCGTTTAGACCCAGAACGAACAAGTAAATGGATGTGTGTCTGACATTTGATTTTATTTTGTGTTGATTGATTTCTATTAAATATATATCTGTTTGGTGGCGAGGAATTTATTCTCTTTCTTAACACCCTTCTCTAAGACGTACGAGCTTAGAGGTTATATATCGATAGACATCAGTCGCATGACGTGAATTGTCAATGCGGCATGTTGAGATGTAGATGATCAAGGCTTATGTTGAAAAGTAGAGTCTTGTGGTTTATGATCAAAGCATGACTTTAAATAGCATAGCTTTGTGTATAGCGTTATCGCGAGCCTCACACCTTGGTATGAGTCAAAAACGGGATCGGACTGCAGAGAGTGCATGACGTTTCTTTCTAGCAATGGGTGGTGTCAGGGTATGGAGCTCAGACATTTTTAATTTTTCACCTATATGGATGATGGATTGCGGGGCGCCTCGGATATATCAATCACTACGGGGCTGATGGATAGGTCCGATAGGGCCGTAAAACGTGTGTTCATGAATAACCAATCCACTAACGTAAGTGTGGACCGGCCCTGATGCATCCAAGGGTTCACTGCGGGGGATCCTGAGGCATTTGCTAGAGCGTCTCGAATCGGTGAGGAGCCATCCCTGGCCTCGACTCATAGATGGAATCCAATTTCCAATACGTAACATTTCGGTTTTAATTGCAGAACTTGTATGGCGACATAGTAGCATGGGATACTATGTCGCTCTATGGTTGATACATTTATATTCGAAGTTGTTTTATACACTTTACACTTATAATAGTATCAAAATGATTTGTTTTAAACGTACCAAGAATGTTTGGCTATTATAAGGGAAAACTCTATCCTCCAGCTTGCGTTGCATTGTGTGATGGGACCTGAGTCTTATAATTGCTTCATTTTTCGAAAAGCATTGCGCTGTTTATAAACTGTTTTATGCACTGGTATTCTTGGGAGAAAACCCGTTCCGTGTTATACGGCGTGGTCCCTTGATTTACTTTATTTTTAAAATAAAGTTTTAAATAACTGTTTTAGTTCTCATACCAGGCCCATGACAGACCTAGGGTTTATTGTTTTGACCTAAACTCTGGGTGTCCATATTTTCCACACGGGCAGCTAGTAGTTTTGGTTTTGCAGATTTCTATTTTACAAGATTCTGGTTTACAGTTGGAGCTATATTCAGAAAGCTTTGTACCTGTGTATCTCTTTCAGTTGTGTTATGTATTACTTTTCCGCTGCTAATGTAATGTATTTTAATCTTTGATATTTTTCTGATGTATATTATTTATTTATACTCTGTTATATTCTTGTACTCTGATGTAATTATTGTAATAAGCAATGAAATGTTCTATCGTTTGCGTTCCGATGTGTCGTGTTCTCAACTCAATCCGGGCTTTCCTTTACTGGGAGGTTCGGGTCATTATATCTATTATATATAGAATAATGGCTTAATATAAAGATATTTGATTTTGAAGTAAAATGATTGAAATGAAATTTCAAATGGTACTTGAATAATTTATAATATTTAAAAATTATTTTAAAAATGTTTTTTATTTTATTTTTAATTATAAATCGAATTCGGGATTGAATAGAACGCGTCACGCAGCGACAGTTTGCGAACGTCAACCCGTAACTTCGAATTGACATAACAGAAGATCCAACTTTCGAATTCTCCTAAAACTGAAACCATTGGGTTCGTATCAAAAAGATTTTTCACATAAATATAAGAGATTTAAAATCCAACGGTTATATTTTAAAATATGTTCAAATCAGTTTTGGAAAAGGCCGCTATGAATGCAGTTCGGTGGTCGATATTGGAAACCGATTATAAGAGCCTTAATAAAATTATTAAAAAAGTAGAAATAAGTTATGTAAAATCATAATAAATGATTTAGAATTATTTAAAATATTTCAAGTTTGTAAAGACAAAATATAATTTTATCTGAAAAAGTTGTTTATCAACTTGAGTAAAGGACCGGAAAAAATTATATGGTTATAATATAACTAAAAAAATTCAACGTTTGAATTGGAAACGATTTGAATGGAAATAAAATTCGAAATATTTCTATATTGAATTCTGTGATTATACAGATATTGTTGAGGAATTTGAAAGATATAGACATCATTATTCCCAATACGATACCTGTTAGTTTCAGAATTTGATGTTGAATATAGCCGATATAATTTTTATTCAGAGCCTTGTATTTAATATTAAATTGGATTTTGGGGTTTTGTTGTGAATGTTGTCTTCGATAACACCATTCTTAATTCCAATTGAGAAAGTAATAAATATTTTAGTTAAGATTAATGAAGTTTTCCAATTAATAAATATAATTGGAATTAAATGAAAGTTGATTTTGGGTATATCGTGAACGATGTTTTAAATGACATTGTTTCTTTAACCAAGTTAAAGACAAATTAATTTACTAAAGTTGAGCAATCATTAAGTAATATTTTTTGAGATTAAAACTAAATTGGAGTTTCGTAACGACCACGGGATTTTCGACTCCGAAAATCGACACAAAATCCAGCGTCGACTGTTCAAACATCGAAAATACCAGATCAATTAGAGAAAGAAGTTAGAGGATGAGAAATAGAAAGAAAGAAATATTAGAATAGAAGAAAAACGAAGATCACAAACTCACAGCGGAACGAATAAAATATATCATATAACATAACTTTTGAAATACAAATCAGTAACTTTATATACATACCATCATCAGAGCACAACAGTCATTTCTGGAACAGTTATAAACACCTGTTTCCAGATACAACATAGTACACAGAGGAAATACGAAATCTACAGCTAACTGGTGAAGCCTCCTGCTTCTAGCTCCTCCAATCGAATCTGTGAAATCCCGACTACTTGACTGCCCGTACAAATTTGGGCACCCAAGAGTTTAGGGAAAACAAACAAAATAAACTCTGGGTCAGTCATGGGACTGGTGTGAGTAAACTCCAACCACTTGTTTAACTTTCAAAACCCTTTCGAAAGAAAAGATAATAGTAAGACCAACCCACACATAAACATGGACGGTTTTTACCTTACTATAACCCAAAACACTTTGATACGAAAATCTAGTGATATTATAATAATGTCTACATCAAGTAAATAACCAAATAGCAGAACGCTTGCATCTCACGCTCCACATATATAGTATAAAATCAAAAACCGCATGGCGCTTATTGGAGATTGGATTTCCAACATGACAAGGTATGGAACCACCTTCCGCTAGTGTATCTCTAGAGAGGAATACACTGGGTTCAACAAGAACATCTTGTAACCCGGCCCACACATGACCGACCACTCATTTCGCTTGAGTGTATCGAATGTATATCACCAACGGTTGGGATCAGCAACCGTCTCCCGACTGGGACAGCATCGAATAGAATAAGAAATTAAATGAACCTCTAGATAGGTGATTATACATCCTAATGGGTGCGACCCACATAGCCATGCTGCCTGCCCGGTTTTTGTCCCTTCCCGGTTGTTGAGGCCTGAGGCTACGAATACTTACCATTCATTGATAGCACAATCACTTTGAATGCCACATTGTCAGATCCGTTAATCACTAGTTGAGTTTGCACAAATATTCTGGATGTTATGCTAAGGGATAAATCCGTTGCAACCATATATATTCATACAGACCAACCCATTTGATCATTGGAAATACTCTGTCAGACATTCGTCCATTTACGTTCGTTCTGGGATTGAACGAAACCGAAGGCACTATTTCTATTTAATAGAAAGAGTCCTTGCACTTTACTCCGTCTTCAATATATTCAGCATACTTGGTTCGCAACGCTTATGCCGATACGGAGTGGTTCTTCGGATAATAATCCAACCGGTCTCTCCATATTGACAACGATGGTCAAAAACTTCGATAGTCTGTGATTTAACTATCAAATAAAAACAAGTGTTCATCCAAACATATCAAACAAATCACTGGGCTCTTTAATTAATATTTCATTAATTAAATCTCTTCTCCATTTCCTTATCAATATTTGTTAACCAAATATTTCCAATAACCATATTGGCCCTGTACGCTATTTGGAAAGCATTTCCCAATATCAACTTCTTTTATTTTCTATATATTAGAAAATATCTCTATTTGCAATTGGAAACAATTCCAATCACTTATCTCTATCCCGACTATTTTTATTATACTCAGAAAATATTTACTTGTTATATTTCCAAAATTCCATCACTTGGGTTTAAAACGAATGTTGTGTAAAACATCGTTACAACAACCCAAAATATTTTATTCAACTAACTCTTTTTCAAACACTTCTCTTCGAGACTGGATCTTGCTATTTATCCATTAAAAATGAAATCAATCAAGTTGGGGTAAAATTACCTCTCAGACCTTAACTGAAAACATTCTCAACTTCAAAACGGCAAAACCACTTACCTCGAATAAACACACTATACAATCCAATTATTCATTTTTAAAACATGTATAAAGTTCGCTTTCTATGTCTAATTTATAGATTTCCCTTTTTGTTTACAATATTCGATTTTTATATTTACTTACCTATCGAATTCTATACGTCGATACAAAAATATTCTAACTCCTTAAATTTCCGGAAAATTTCGCCATAACCTCCCCTGTATCGGGAGCATCGGGAAATTTCAAATAGCATTCCCGGTCCTTCTCATCTCAAAAAGAAAAAAAGAAAAAAAAACCAAGCGGCTTGCCGATACGGCGCATAAAATCTCATATAAGAATTAAACATGTACCTTTTTGTCGAGCACATAAATTTAAATCTTCATATACTTCATATCAAACCTGCTTACACATGTTCACCTGTTTGCAATTCAATTCAACTCAAACCGATTGTTTGAATTCAGTTCCGCCCATTTATTCTTTAATTAGCTTCTTAGCCTATTTCACTTGTTATTTGAACATATCACGTTCAAATAAAATATTTAACTTGTTGATACAACAATCGAATGTCATTTCTAATTCAAGTTTCATATTCGATTTCGAATATGAATTTACACACCCCTTGTCTGATTCAAAGCCCAAATTTTCGATTCTAAAATTCCATTAACTAATTTTCTTTAAATTAGTCAATTCTAATCAATAATTAAAAATCTGATTTTTGTTTCAACAATCATCTCATTTACACCACTTGAGTTCGTATTTAATTTTCAAGTCTGGATTTTTCTCGTGGCAAATTCGGATTTTATTTCTTTAAAATCCTTTAGTTTATTTAAACAAACCGTTATGGTTTTATAATGGTTCTGGCGCTGTTTTCTGAAAATTTGATTTTTGACATAACTCAAAATCTATTTGATGGAATCCAGATTTTTCTCCTTCATTAGAAAACTATTATCAAATCGGTCCTGACGTTTCTTGTTTCAAAGAATTTCGACTTCAATTGAGTTCAGTATATTCAATTGAAGTTCGAATCGCCAATTTACGAACTGCAGCGCTGCGGCGAGTTCGTTTTATTTATATTTATATATAAAAACTTTTAAACTTTCGTTAAAATGAATCCAACTCCATTTTAACTCCATTTGAATTTCTAATATTCAAACTCCATTTTCCTCTATTTGAATTTCTTGATTCAAATTCCAATCTCACTTTTGAATTCTATATTTCAAATCCCAATTCCTTTTCTATTTGATATTCAAATTAAATACTTGAATTTCTATTTCAATTCCATATTCAAATTCAATACTTGAATTCATTTGAATTCTCTTATTCAAACTCTATATTTAAATTCCATTTGAACTTCTATATTCCCATTTCTATATTTGAATTCTATTGAAATTCAAATATTCAAACTCCTTTTTAAATTCTATATTCAAAATTCCATAGTTTAAAACCCATTTGAATTTCATATTCAAATCCCATAGATCAAATCCTATTTGAATCTCTTATATTCAAATTTCATTTTCCATTTCCATTTGAATTCTAATATTCAAATTCATTTCCAACACCATTTGAATTCTAATATTCAAACTCATTTTTAACACCATTTGAATTCTAATATTCAAATTTAATTCTCTTGAATTCACATACCATATTTTATTTCCTTGATTTCAAATATCACATTTCAATCTCCTTGAATTCAAATACCAGATTAATTTCTATAATCAACTCCCTTTTGAATTGTTATATTTGAAATTCATACTTGAATTTAAATAATCAAACTCCATTTTGAATTTCTATTTTAAATTCAAATATCCAAAACTCCATTCTAATACTATTTGAATTCTTATATTTGAATCTTCTTTATTTAAAACCCATTATTTAAATCCCATTTGAATTTCTTCACTCAAATCCATTTGAATTCCCTTGAATTCAAATTCCATTTCAAACCATTTGGATTTCCTATTCTACTTTGAAATCCTATTTTCAAAGTTTATTTCAAATTCTATTTTGAAATTCTATATTCAAATCCCTATTTTAATTTCTTTATTCAAATTTTATATCAGAATTTCTATTTGAATTTTCTTTATTTGAATTCCTTCGAATTCAAATTCTATTTTTATCCCTTTGAATTCAAATTCTATTTTTCATTCTAATTTCGTCTATTCAAATTCTATTTGAACTTCTATTTGAATTTCTAATATTCAATCTCCTTTTTCTTTTATTTAAAATTCAAATATTTAAACTCCTTTCTAATTCTACTATTCAAATGTTATACTCAAATTTCATTTGAGTTATATATTTAAAAATTTCATTTCACATCCTATTTTGAAATTTCATTTCAAATTCCAATTTCACACTTGTATTTCTATTTCTGAATTATCAAATGATAATTCTTTTCACTTCATTTATAACTTCGTTATAAAAGAACTATTTATAAACTTCGTTTATAAAGAAACTACTTGTTTTATTTTTCAAAAACAAGTTTATATTTTTATTTCCATTTAAAATTCAAATTCTATTTAAAAATAGAATTTTTCCTTTTTAGATCTCAAATATCCTTCCACGATATTTTTAAATATCATTACTTAAGCCCAGTGATGTTTGAACACACAAAGCAACGAATTATTTATTTTTCTAACACATCATATATAAAAATATATATGCAAACAAATAAACAAACAGATAATATATTTTTGAGGAATCCAGTTGGATTCCTCCAACCTGTTTCCCTGCATCCACAGATGTTAGTACATAAATAATACCCATTCTGCTTCGTGGCAGAATATCGTGGTATAGAAGGTCATCCACTAATCATAGCGTGGGGCGTATAGGGTAATCATCCGCTATGAAACTGCGGGCATCCGCTAATGAGACTGCGGGAATCCAACCAATCAATCAACCCAATATATATATATATATATATATAATAGCCTAAATAACTAATATATATAAAGCAAGCAGAAAAATCCAAACGAGCAACAACAATTATTTTTAAAAATAATTATAAATAAAAGGTGAGTGAGATTTACTCACCGTGATTTTATAGCAGCTCACTCCCACTTTAAATTAAATCGAATGACGGTTGATAAAATTTTAAAATTCCCAGTTGATTCTTGAAAATCTCAAACCAACTTTATCTTGTAGTATTTGATGATACGATGCTGATGTTGCTTGTTTTGTTCCACTCAGACCTCATACAAATGAGATAAAATTTATATAAGCTTTTCAAATTTAAAATGATATTAACTTTAACTTAACCTCTAACATTAAAATAAATTTATTACCTTTGATTATCGTCTTCTATTTACACTGGAAAAAACATGTTTAATCACCCAAAATCCACGAGCATCCCCTGATATCACTGCGACTGACCCTTACCGCCCGTCGCTCCTCAGAAAACCCCATCGCCAACTCCAACGTCGGCCTCTACCAAAGACATCGCACCCATCTGCAACTCCGCGCAAACCCACAACATCGATGCTCCATTCGAACTCCATCGTCCGTACCCTAACATCGTCAAATACCCAAGTTTTCCATCGCATCTGCTAGCTTCCTTGAACCCGCGATGATCCCCTAAACTCCTTGTCGATGCCAGAACAACGCCTAGCCTTCCTCGCAGCGAACGATAGCCAACCCTAGATTCGAACTCGAGCTCGCTCGACAGAAAAGAAATCGAGCTTCCAAGTCATCGCGTGCTTCCTTGTTGAACTCGCGAGCGCCTCCACTACATCATCGAGCTCCAGGATCTCACGATCCGCTTGCGATAAGGTTTTTCGAATTCCTTTTTCTTTCTCTGCCGTTCAATTTTGATTCTGGAAATAAAGGAGGAGACTGAGGCTTTAAATTTTGATTTTTAGTTTAAGGAAAAAGGGGGATTCGAATTGAGTTGAACTGAAGCCGGTTCTTGCAAATGAAAGGAAGGGGAAGGTTGCGGTTTTATAGAAGGAGGAGGGAGACAGGAGGTACACAGGCCATTAAAATCGTGTTTCCTTGATAACGAGAGCGGGAGACAGTTTTTTGTGGCTCGAGGGAACTAGGTTTCCATAGGAAGTAAATTAGGTCGGCTGATAAAACATTTGATATGAATTTATTTAATTAGATAACTAAAATATCTTGTGGTACCCTTATTTGAAAATCAGAACCGCTATTTTAACGCAACCATTGTTATTTCAACAGTTTAACACATTCTGAACTAACCGAATATATTTTATATTTAATTTAAATGTATATAGAATAATCATTTTAAATAGATGTAAAATAATTTAAATTTATAAACAAATAAATTTCTCGATAATATATCATTACCATTATCGATTACATTCACATAGAATTTATATTTATTATCTGAACTATTTTGATTCAATTCTAACTTCGAATTCAATATATCTCGTATTACGGTAATTAGATCTATAACTCAATATGAAAATCGATTTATATTATCAGCTCTATATTTAAAATAATATTAAATATTCAAAATAAACCGGCCAAAAAAACCTGGGTCGTTACATTCTTCCCCCCTTAAAATAATTTCGTCCTCGAAATTGCGAAGGTAAGAAAATGGTACAAATCCATTACTTTTCACAACTTGTTGAAACTCACCTCTTCATATTTCAACAAATTAGCCCCAACCAAAACTTTTGGTCTCCCCTCATTTAATTTGAATGATCTATGATCAATCCATTTATATCCAATCTATGTTCTATTAAACCAATTCAAATTGATTCTTGTCGATTGATTCACTTCAATCCATTTAACCAGCTTAAGTTAAATTCCAATTCCAGAATTCAAATCCTAGGGTTTTCATTTCAAATTCTTTTGAAATCACATAAATATACACATATTCAAAACATTTGAATTTTCTAAATCAGCTTGTTTTCTTCCAAATCAATTTCGACCAAGAACTTTTCTAAGGTAGCAATTCATCACTTAGAAACTCGAAAATGAACACTGATGATGTTGCAATCATCATCAGAATTATTTTCCAGCCACTGGAGTGAGTTCAGTACTTTATTATTTCTAAAATCCATTCAAAAATGGTATTTATTCAAATCCTTTACAAAACAAAGCTATATTATTTTAATTTACTTTTTTTTAGAAAATATTTTCAAACTTCTCAGGATTTAAATTCAAATTCTGGCTTGAATTCAATTTTAATTCATCTCATTTGTATATTTCATTCATATACAAGTTATATTTGGTCATCCATAACCATTCCAATTTCTATAATCTCGTTTGATTATAATCCTAACAATCAACACATCCATATAATATAATAATTTCAGAAAATTATTCTTTTTATATCAAAATAGAAATTTGGGTAAAATTATTTCATCTACCCACTTAAAACAATATCGTGTTCAATCCCCTGTTCAAGTGTTTAGAAATTCCTATCGACGTCGTGGCGTCCCACGATTCGATCAGAATTCATAATCCACTCAACAGACAAGTCAACACAATATAAAACAATTTTTTTTATATCAATTAACAAATACGCTCTCTCGTAGATATACACTCAACTCATTCTAGAGTACTACTGACTCTATCTCTAATGAGCACAACTCCACAAAGCCTAGGTATTCCCTCAACCTAAGCTCTGATACCACTGTAACGACCACGGGATTTTCGACTCCGAAAATCGACACAAAATCCAGCGTCGACTGTTCAAACATCGAAAATACCAGATCAATTAGAGAAAGAAGTTAGAGGATGAGAAATAGAAAGAAAGAAATATTAGAATAGAAGAAAAACGAAGATCACAAACTCACAGCGGAACGAATAAAATATATCATATAACATAACTTTTGAAATAAAAATCAGTAACTTTATATACATACCATCATCAGAGCACAACAGTCATTTCTGGAACAGTTATAAACATCTGTTTCCAGATACAACATAGTACACAGCGGAAATACGAAATCTACAGCTAACTGGTGAAGCCTCCTGCTTCCAGCTCCTCCAATCGAATCTGTGAAATCCCGACTACTTGACTGCCCGTACAAATTTGGGCACCCAAGAGTTTAGGGAAAACAAACAAAATAAACTCTGGGTCAGTCATGGGACTGGTGTGAGTAAACTCCAACCACTTGTTTAACTTTCAAAACCCTTTCGAAAGAAAAGATAATAGTAAGACCAGCCCACACATAAACATGGACGGTTTTTACCTTACTATAACCCAAAACACTTTGATACGAAAATCTAGTGATGTTATAATAATGTCTACATCAAGTAAATAACCAAATAGCAGAACGCTTGCATCTCACGCTCCACATATATAGTATAAAATCAAAAACCGCATGGCGCTTATTGGAGATTGGATTTTTAACATGACAAGGTATGGAACCACCTTCCGCTAGTGTATCTCTAGAGAGGAATACACTGGGTTCAACAAGAACATCTTGTAACCCGGCCCACACATGACCGACCACTCATTTCGCTTGAGTGTATCGAATGTATATCACCAACGGTTGGGATCAGCAACCGTCTCCCGACTGGGACAACATCGAATAGAATAAGAAATTAAATGAACCTCTAGATAGGTGATTATACATCCTAATGGGTGCGACCCACATAGCCATGCTGCCTGCCCGATTTTTGTCCCTTCCCGGTTGTTGAGGCCTGAGGCTACGAATACTTACCATTCATTGATAGCACAATCACTTTGAATGCCACATTGTCAGATCCGTTAATCACTAGTTGAGTTTGCACAAATATTCTGGATGTTATGCTAAGGGATAAATCCGTTGCAACCATATATATTCATACAGACCAACCCATTTGATCATTGGAAATACTCTGTCAGACATTCGTCCATTTACGTTCGTTCTGGGATTGAACGAAACCGAAGGCACTATTTCTATTTAATAGAAAGAGTCCTTGCACTTTACTCCGTCTTCAATATATTCAGCATACTTGGTTCGCAACGCTTATGCCGATACGGAGTGGTTCTTCGGATAATAATCCAACCGGTCTCTCCATATTGACAACGATGGTCAAAAACTTCGATAGTCTGTGATTTAACTATCAAATAAAAACAAGTGTTCATCCAAACATATCAAACAAATCACTGGGCTCTTTAATTAATATTTCATTAATTAAATCTCTTCTCCATTTCCTTATCAATATTTGTTAACCAAATATTTCCAATAACCATATTGGCCCTGTACGCTATTTGGAAAGCATTTCCCAATATCAACTTCTTTTATTTTCTATATATTAGAAAATATCTCTATTTGCAATTGGAAACAATTCCAATCACTTATCTCTATCCCGACTATTTTTATTATACTCAGAAAATATTTACTTGTTATATTTCCAAAATTCCATCACTTGGGTTTAAAACGAATGTTGTGTAAAACATCGTTACAACAACCCAAAATATTTTATTCAACTAACTCTTTTTCAAACACTTCTCTTCGAGACTGGATCTTGCTATTTATCCATTAAAAATGAAATCAATCAAGTTGGGGTAAAATTACCTCTCAGACCTTAACTGAAAACATTCTCAACTTCAAAACGGCAAAACCACTTACCTCGAATAAACACACTATACAATCCAATTATTCATTTTTAAAACATGTATAAAGTTCGCTTTCTATGTCTAATTTATAGATTTCCCTTTTTGTTTACAATATTCGATTTTTATATTTACTTACCTATCGAATTCTATACGTCGATACAAAAATATTCTAACTCCTTAAATTTCCGGAAAATTTCGCCATAACCTCCCCTGTATCGGGAGCATCGGGAAATTTCAAATAGCATTCCCGGTCCTTCTCATCTCAAAAAGAAAAAAAGAAAAAAAAACCAAGCGGCTTGCCGATACGGCGCATAAAATCTCATATATGAATTAAACATGTACCTTTTTGTCGAGCACATAAATTTAAATCTTCATATACTTCATATCAAACCTGCTTACACATGTTCACCTGTTTGCAATTCAATTCAACTCAAACCGATTGTTTGAATTCAGTTCCGCCCATTTATTCTTTAATTAGCTTCTTAGCCTATTTCACTTGTTATTTGAACATATCACGTTCAAATAAAATATTTAACTTGTTGATACAACAATCGAATGTCATTTCTAATTCAAGTTTCATATTCGATTTCGAATATGAATTTACACACCCCTTGTCTGATTCAAAGCCCAAAATTTCGATTCTAAAATTCCATTAACTAATTTTCTTTAAATTAGTCAATTCTAATCAATAATTAAAAATCTGATTTTTGTTTCAACAATCATCTCATTTACACCACTTGAGTTCGTATTTAATTTACAACTCAAGTCTGGATTTTTCTCATGGCAAATTCGGATTTTATTTCTTTAAAATCCTTTAGTTTATTTAAACAAACCGTTATGGTTTTATAATGGTTCTGGCGCTGTTTTCTGAAAATTTGATTTTTGACATAACTCAAAATCTATTTGATGGAATCCAGATTTTTCTCCTTCATTAGAAAACTATTATCAAATCGGTCCTGACGTTTCTTGTTTCAAAGAATTTCGACTTCAATTGAGTTTAGTATATTCAATTGAAGTTCGAATCGCCAATTTACGAACTGCAGCGCTGCGGCGAGTTCGTTTTATTTATTTTTATATATATAAACTTTTAAACTTTCGTTAAAATGAATCCAACTCCATTTTAACTCCATTTGAATTTCTAATATTCAAACTCCATTTTCCTCTATTTGAATTTCTTGATTCAAATTCCAATCTCACTTTTGAATTCTATATTTCAAATCCCAATTCCTTTTCTATTTGATATTCAAATTAAATACTTGAATTTCTATTTCAATTCCATATTCAAATTCAATACTTGAATTCATTTGAATTCTCTTATTCAAACTCTATATTTAAATTCCATTTGAACTTCTATATTCCCATTTCTATATTTGAATTCTATTGAAATTCAAATATTCAAACTCCTTTTTAAATTCTATATTCAAAATTCCATAGTTTAAAACCCATTTGAATTTCATATTCAAATCCCATAGATTAAATCCTATTTGAATTCAATTTGAATCTCTTATATTCAAATTTCATTTTCCATTTCCATTTGAATTCTAATATTCAAATTCATTTCCAACACCATTTGAATTCTAATGTTCAAACTCATTTTTAACACCATTTGAATTCTAATATTCAAATTTAATTCTCTTGAATTCACATACCATATTTTATTTCCTTGATTTCAAATATTACATTTCAATCTCCTTGAATTCAAATACCAGATTAATTTCTATAATCAACTCCCTTTTGAATTGTTATATTTGAAATTCATACTTGAATTTAAATAATCAAACTCCATTTTGAATTTCTATTTTAAATTCAAATATCCAAAACTCCATTCTAATACTATTTGAATTCTTATATTTGAATCTTCTTTATTTAAAACCCATTATTTAAATCCCATTTGAATTTCTTCACTCAAATCCATTTGAATTCCCTTGAATTCAAATTCCATTTCAAACCATTTGGATTTCCTATTCTACTTTGAAATCCTATTTTCAAAGTTTATTTCAAATTCTATTTTGAAATTCTATATTCAAATCCCTATTTGAATTTCTTTATTCAAATTTTATATCAGAATTTCTATTTGAATTTTCTTTATTTGAATTCCTTCGAATTCAAATTCTATTTTTATCCCTTTGAATTCAAATTCTATTTTTCATTCTAATTTCGTCTATTCAAATTCTATTTGAACTTCTATTTGAATTTCTAATATTCAATCTCCTTTTTCTTTTATTTAAAATTCAAATATTTAAACTCCTTTCTAATTCTACTATTCAAATGTTATACTCAAATTACATTTGAGTTATATATTTAAAAATTTCATTTCACATCCTATTTTGAAATTTCATTTCAAATTCCAATTTCACACTTGTATTTCTATTTCTGAATTATCAAATGATAATTCTTTTCACTTCATTTATAACTTCGTTATAAAAGAACTATTTATAAACTTCGTTTATAAAGAAACTACTTGTTTTATTTTTCAAAAACAAGTTTATATTTTTATTTCCATTTAAAATTCAAATTCTATTTAAAAATAGAATTTTTCCTTTTTAGATCTCAAATATCCTTCCACGATATTTTTAAATATCATTACTTAAGCCCAGTGATATTTAAACACACAAAGCAACGAATTATTTATTTTTCTAACACATCATATATAAAAATATATATGCAAACAAATAAACAAACAGATAATATATTTTTGAGGAATCCAGTTGGATTCCTCCAACCTGTTTCCCTGCATCCACAGATGTTAGTACATAAATAATACCCATTCTGCTTCGTGGCAGAATATCGTGGTATAAAAGGTCATCCACTAATCATAGCGTGGGGCGTATAGAGTAATCATCCGCTATGAAACTGCGGGCATCCACTAATGAGACTGCGGGAATCCAACCAATCAATCAACCCAATATATATATATATATATAATAGCCTAAATAACTAATATATATAAAGCAAGCAGAAAAATCCAAACGAGCAACAACAATTATTTTTAAAAATAATTATAAATAAAAGGTGAGTGAGATTTACTCACCGTGATTTTATAGCAGCTCACTCCCACTTTAAATTAAATCGAATGACGGTTGATAAAATTTTAAAATTCCCAGTTGATTCTTGAAAATCTCAAACCAACTTTATCTTGTAGTATTTGATGATACGATGCTGATGTTGCTTGTTTTGTTCCACTCAGACCTCATACAAATGAGATAAAATTTATATAAGCTTTTCAAATTTAAAATGATATTAACTTTAACTTAACCTCTAACATTAAAATAAATTTATTACCTTTGATTATCGTCTTCTATTTACACTGGAAAAAACATGTTTAATCACCCAAAATCCACGAGCATCCCCTGATATCACTGCGACTGACCCTTACCGCCCGTCGCTCCTCAGAAAACCCCATCGCCAACTCCAACGTCGGCCTCTACCAAAGACATCGCACCCATCTGCAACTCCGCGCAAACCCACAACATCGATGCTCCATTCGAACTCCATCGTCCGTACCCTAACATCGTCAAATACCCAAGTTTTCCATCGCATCTGCTAGCTTCCTTGAACCCGCGATGATCCCCTAAACTCCTTGTCGATGCCAGAACAACGCCTAGCCTTCCTCGCAGCGAACGATAGCCAACCCTAGATTCGAACTCGAGCTCGCTCGACAGAAAAGAAATCGAGCTTCCAAGTCATCGCGTGCTTCCTTGTTGAACTCGCGAGCGCCTCCACTACATCATCGAGCTCCAGGATCTCACGATCCGCTTGCGATAAGGGTTTTCGAATTCCTTTTTCTTTCTCTGCCGTTCAATTTTGATTCTGGAAATAAAGGAGGAGACTGAGGCTTTAAATTTTGATTTTTAGTTTAAGGAAAAAGGGGGATTCGAATTGAGTTAAACTGAAGCCGGTTCTTGCAAATGAAAGGAAGGGGAAGGTTGCGGTTTTATAGAAGGAGGAGGGAGACAGGAGGTACACAGGCCATTAAAATCGTGTTTCCTTGATAACGAGAGCGGGAGACAGTTTTTTTGTGGCTCGAGGGAACTAGGTTTCCATAGGAAGTAAATTAGGTCGGCTGATAAAACATTTGATATGAATTTATTTAATTAGATAACTAAAATATCTTGTGGTACCCTTATTTGAAAATCAGAACCGCTATTTTAACGCAACCATTGTTATTTCAACAGTTTAACACATTCTGAACTAACCGAATATATTTTATATTTAATTTAAATGTATATAGAATAATCATTTTAAATAGATGTAAAATAATTTAAATTTATAAACAAATAAATTTCTCGATAATATATCATTACCATTATCGATTACATTCACATAGAATTTATATTTATTATCTGAACTATTTTGATTCAATTCTAACTTCGAATTCAATATATCTCGTATTACGGTAATTAGATCTATAACTCAATATGAAAATCGATTTATATTATCAGCTCTATATTTAAAATAATATTAAATATTCAAAATAAACCGGCCAGAAAAATTTGGGTCGTTACAAGTTTTAATGAATCTTTAATTAGACTGAAATGTTAATGTGGTAATTAAATTTACCAAATTCGAAAAGTGTTCGAGAATGGAGTACCACCAGTTTTACTCCATGTGATAGTTAAATATTTAATTAGATTTGAACGTTAAATGGTAATTAAATTTACCGATTACATAATGGATGTTAGATATGGAGTACTACCAGTTTTGCTCCATGGGATGAATAGGTTGGGATAATAAGATGAATGATTACTTCGGTAAGGCTCGTTAATCCCGACTAGTTGATAAACCTTAATTTGGTTTGTGTTATGAAAAAATAATACAAAATATTTTGAAATGGTTTCCAAAGTGAATATTTAAACAAGGGGTTTAAATGAAATAAATCTTAGATAAGATTTATGGAATAATTCCCAATTTAAAGAATATTTGAATAAAAGAATATTCTGGATTGGAATGAGGCATATGATTTGTTTTTATATCACTTGATTATAAGATACACGGGTTATTTAGAAAGACAAGGTTTAACCCATTTTGAATAACTGGCATGACGATTAAAAGTCGAAGATTTGAAAACGGTGGTTGAAGATCGCAAATCTTCACATCATTTGGATTATTACTGATGTCTCAATTGAGTTGTACACCCAAGATGAGGTAATAAGAGGTGACCGTCCAGGCGTACTTGGCGATCCACCAGATATGCGAGGGTCTCTCTCCTTTATTGGACATATGGGACGAGGAATAAGGTGCTTCCGATTTCGTTTAGACGCAAAACAGACTTGCAAATGGATCGTATGTTTGACAATGTACTTCGCGCTATATTCGTTGATCTGTACTAAATATATATCGGTTTGGTAGCAGATAATTTATTCCCTTGATTAACACACTTCTCTAAGACATACGAGCTCAAAGGTTGTAACACCCCCCCCACTAGGATCACTCCTTAGAATGTACTAGCTTTGGAGGGACGTTATTGTAAAGGTAAACATGCACAGAGATATATAAAAATAAATATAAGTAAAGCAGCGGTAGCAGATAAAAACCCATCATCATCATCTCAGAAAACCAACATAGTCAAGTACATAATATCAAAATGTCATGATCCAAAATACAACATAAGTCTAGATACGTGATAACAAAATACATGGTAAAACATCAGTACTAATCCCCAGAAATAAAAGATAAGCCACAGCTAGCTCAGATCCATACATGAGCTATCCAACAAGCAAGCCAAAGATCCACTAAGCAGATGTAACCCCTCCCTGAGAACCTGTGGGGGGGGGGGGGGGACGGAAGAAAAGAAGCGAAAGAAAATAGGTCAGTCAAAAAGACTGGTAAGCCCTACTACGATTAATCTATAAACTAATAAAGTTAACAGCATGATGGAAACTGAGATGAACATACTGGCAATAGATAAAGGTGACATCACATAGATGAGATTAAACTTTGCACCATAGTGTACTAGCAAACCCACAAAACAGATCTGGATCCCTTAGCCCCAAACTTTGGCCCAATAACTGAAGTGACCTTAGTATATGGTCCAGCCCAACGGTCTAGTCGATCGGCTCCCTATAAACCTAACACGTCAAGTGTTGTTGTCCATACGGCCCACATGGATGTAGTCAGACTGTGCTGGGTCCACCTTCGGGTGTATCAAGCCCTAAGGTGTCAACCCCCAGACACCTAAGCAATAATGCACAGTCTAAGCCTACTGGTACCCGTGCCTCGAGTTTGTCCAACATCGGACTACGTGCACGTCCGTAGCCCGCCGGACCCGCACCGCTGTACCACTCAGCCGTCGCTTTGGTCGCTTACATCAGTCCAGTAATCGTGCCCCGCCCTAGCCTAGCCTCTAGGGTTGTGAATGATACCAAACTGGGATTACTGCTGGAACAGACCACGTTGCTAGGGTTTCTAAGAGGGTTAAGTGTGGTTTTAACCCCTCACTAATCCTGGATTAAATTAGTTAAGTGTAACCACTTAACCCCATCTAATCCTCGCATCCCCATTATTGGTTAAGTATTAGTGGACCATGACTTAACCCTAATCATGAGGCATTAATTACTTAACGCACCCAACCTCTCACATTAGACATCCGTGGTTACCTGGGAAGATTTACACCACGTCTAGGTCTAACCTCGGGTCTTATGGTGCAACATGACCAACTACCCACATTAGACCCCACGTTGTGGTTACCTGGGAAGATTTACACCACAACTAGGTCTAACCTCGAGTTGGCCATATCATGTTATCTAATGTCATGTCCACTTTAGAACATATTTACAAGTTAACATATACTTGGGTAGACCTAACTTAATAGGTAAATTCCCAAGGGGTAGACCTAACTTAATAGGTAAATTCCCAATCTTTTAGTTTCATGTATTTTTAAGTTTACCCAAACCCTCCCAACGTCATTATCTCGCTTACATTTTCGTCATAACGCATAAGGGTATAAAAGGTAACTTGGCATAACATACATGATGAACTTCACATATCATAATAAACATGCATACATGTTAAACTTGCAAATCATGTCATAGTGAACTCGCATAAACATGCATAGCTTATTAAATATGCATAACATGGTAAGGTGAACTTGCATAAGCATGCATAATCCATTAAACTTGCATAACATGGTAAGGTGAACTTGCATAAGCATGCATAATCCATTAAACTTGCATAACATGGTAAGATGAGCTTGCATAAATATGCATAACCCATGAAACATGTAGAACATGGCATAATAAACTCGCATAAGCATGCATAACTTGTGAAACATGTAAAACATGGCATAGTAATCTCGCATAAGCATGCATAACTTATGAAACATGTCAAACATGGCATAGTGAGTTCGCATAAGCATGCATAATCAAATAAACTCACATAAATCTCAACTTTCACCACATATTAACTTTAGAGTTTGTAAAGTGAAGGTAAGAGGGCTTACAAATATAAACAAGTCACAAATCCACCAAATAAGATGAAGAAGCCCTTTTAAAAACCCAAAACAAAGCTTCAAATAAGAAAACCCTTTTGCAAAATCCCAAAACACAAACTTTTGCAAATCAAACTTGCAACTTAATGAAGTATGCAAGTTATTAAGCATTCATACAACATAGAAAAGGTTGTATGATCATCATATCTTCATAGGTTTTAACTTTGAGGAAGGTGGAGGCTAGGTTTTTAGGTGGAGGCCATTTGAGGATTCAAATTGACATAGTTTAGTTGCTAGATTGATTAATGAGGCTTTAGGGTAGGATTAGGGGTATATTTATAGAAGATTAGAGTGTTTTTAGCCCTAGGATTAACCCTAGGTTAGTTTTGGCCCGTCAGATATCGGAATTCTCCAGAACCAAGCCACAAGACCCAACCCAAATCAGAAATGGTGCACCAGGCTAAACTGCCTGGGCACCCCCTGTCGACAGGGCTGTCGACAGGGCTGTCGACACCCTGGGGGCCCTGTCGACATGCCTGTCGACATGGGGCTCCTGGCGGGAACTTTCCCGCCTAACCCTGATTAGCCCTAATCCTTGTTTTTAATTTGAAATTTAAATCTGTTTTTAGCATAGGAATTTCTGAAAACTTCAATGGGCCTTAACTGGGTCATACGGACTCCGATTTTCGAAAACTCGGACTCTATTTCGCGTATTTTTCCGAGACGAACGCAATGGCATAGCCCGTTTCCCTTGGTTCAGATTTTTGAATTTAATTCTGCCTTGATTTATATTATAACAGTTTATTGAAAATACGGGTTGTTACATTCTCCCCTCCTTAAAGGATTTCGTCCCCGAAATCTTCAAGTTAGGAAGAACGTATCCTACCATCCAATCATCCATCTACTCAAAACATCATCCACGAGCAACCATGGTCCTTAAAAGATTCTAAATGCTGTATGATCATATGCAAAAGTGTGTGTTTATGTACTTATCTAATGCAAAGATCAATGCAAAATATGTTAGTGAAATGTATCCATATGTATGCAAATCCCTAACATAATGTATAATATCTACATGCGTGCTCAATCATACATCCATATGCAACATCCATGTGATTGCATACAAATTTCATTCAAGAATAAGCATAAACACTCATGCACATGCAATATGAGGAGTGTGTGAGCCGATCTAGTGCCTAATGTGTATCATGCATCCACGAGTAACCACTTGCAACCACTTGCAACCATCAAACATAACATGTTTCAAACACATGTTTCATCCAAAGGGTTTCTACCTAAGGTTCTCATGACAAGATTTGTACGATAACTAGATAAACCTGGATAGCAAAGAGAAAGATATGCTAAACAAAGAAAAGAGATTGAGAATGTACCCTCAAAAAGGAATGGATGAAGCCCACGCATCTTCTCCTCGGTTTCCCAAGTTGCGTCCTCCTCGGCTTCACCCCATTGAACTTTCACCAATCTGACCTCACGATTCCTTAGCTTCTTGGTCTCTGTCCCCAAGATACGAATCGGAGCTCTCCTTAAAGTTGCTTCTTTCTCTACTTCCACGTCTTCAAGAATGCTAGGTTCAACCACCTCAGCGGACTCATGCAGGCACTTTCGGAGATGCGAGACATGAAAGACATTATGCACTCCGGACAACTTTTCGGGCAATTGCACTCTATAAGCCATCTTCCCAATTCTCTCTATGATAGGGAAGGGTCCAACAAATCTCGGTGCTAGCTTCCCAACAGCTCCAAATCGGACCACATTCCGCAAAGGAGAAACCTTTACGAAGACCTTGTCCCCAACCTCAAACTCCAAATCGGATCTCCACTTATCAGCATATGATTTCTGCCGGTCTTGGGCCGCTTTCATCCGTCTTCTAATCAACTCGACCTTCTCGGATGTATCCCTAATCATGTCGGGTCCAAGTATAAGCTTATCCGTGGACTCCCACCAACAGGTAGGTGACTTGCACGGCCTCCCATATAAAGCCTCAAATGGTGCCATCCCTATGCTCGCCTGATAACTGTTATTATATGCAAACTCAACAAGAGGGAGATGGTCTTCCCAAGCACCACCAAAATCCAGAATGCAAAGCCTCAACAAGTCCTCAAGTACCCTATTCACCCTTTCTGTTTGGCCGTCCGTTTGTGGGTGATAGGCCGTACTCAGGTTCAACCTTGTGCCCATAGCCTCCTGCAAACTGTTCCAGAACTAACTAGTAAAGATGGGGTCTCGGTCACTGACTATGCTGGAAGGGACTCCATGTAGTCGCACTATCTCACGAAGATATACTGATGCTAGTCCAGATGCGGTCCTTTTGCTCTTCACAGGGATAAAATGAGCACTCTTCGTGAGCCTATCCACAATGACCCATATGCTCGTATTCCCCTTCCTGGACCTTGGAAGCCCATCAATAAAGTCCATAGAAATGCTCTCCCACTTCCATAGCGGGACCTCTAGCGGATGTAATAGCCCACCGGGCTTCTTCGACTCAGCTTTTACCCTTTGACAAATAACACATCTCGAGACAAACTCCGCCACATCCTTCTTCATTCCAGGCCAGAAGAAAACGCGCTTCATGTCCTTATACATCTTATCACCACCTGGATGTATAGTCATCTTGGAGCGATGTGCTTCCTCAAGAACTTTCCTCACCAAGTCTTCTACCATCGGAACACAAAGCCTTCCATCCCTCCTCAGCCAACCCTTATCGTCTATAGAATATCGAGCAAGGTGACTAGATGTCTCCCCTCGAACCAGCTTGTCCATGATCTCAATTATCTGAGTGTCTTCCTTCTGTGAAGCCCCGACTTGATCCAGAAGGGTAGGCCTGAGCTCTAGAGATGCCAAAGAACCGGTCATCGTCTCAACTGTCAAGGAAAAATCAAAGGTTGCCAAGAACTCTAAATTCTTCATCTCAACAAATAGAGGACTTAGTGTCAACCTTTTCCTACTCAACGCATCCGCTACAACATTCCCCTTGCCAGGGGTATATGATATCTCAAAATCATAGGAAGCCAAGAATTCCATCCATCTCTGCTGCCTTAAGTTCAGATCCTTCTGCGAAAAGAGATACTTCAAAGACTTATGATCAGTATATAGCTCAAATCTCTCTCCCAGAAGATAATGACGCCATGCTTTGAGCGCATATACAATCGCTGCCAGCTCTAGATCATGAGTGGGATAATTCCTCTCATGCACCTTAAGTTGCCTCCCACCAAAACATATAACTCTGCCCTCTTGCATCAGAATGGCGCCCAATCCCGTGCCACAAGCATCAGTGTACACGGTAAATATCTTACCACCATCGGGTAAAGCTAGAACTGGTGCTGAGGTAAGGGCTCTCTTGAGTCTCTGAAAAGCAAGCTCACAATCCATATCCCAAGCAAAGACTAAGTTCTTCTTCGTCAACTTAGTAAGAGGAGCGGATATCTTCGCGAAGTCCTTGATGAACTTCCGGTAAAAAACCGCAAGACCCAGAAAGCTTCTTACCTCGGTTGCATTCCTTGGAGTCTTCCAATCCTGAACTGCAACCACCTTAGCGGGATCCACCGCTAAGCCTTGCTTGGATACGATATGCCCAAGAAATCTGACTTCCCTTCTCCAAAAGTGGCACTTGGAGAACTTGGCTTTTAACTGGTGTGCTCTGAGTGTGTCCATCACCTCTACTAGGTGCCTCGCATGCTCTTCTTCATCCTTGGAGAAGACCAGAATATCATCCACAAAGACCACGACAAACTTATTCAAGAACTCCCGAAACACCCTACTCATCAAATCCACAAAATACGCGGGTGCATTCGTCAAACCGAACGGCATAACAAGCCATTCAAAGAATCCGTCTGGAGTTCTGAATGCAGTCTTGTCTATACTATCTTCAGCCACTCTGAGCTGATGAAAACCCGTAGCAAGATCAAGCTGAGAGAAAACAGAAGCACCAACAAGTTGGTCAAAGAGATCATCGATCCTTGGTAACGGGTGTCTGTTTTTCTTAGTCAGCTTATTCAATTCTCTATAATCCACACAGAGTCGAAGAGAGCCATCTGCCTTAGTAGCAAACACCACAGGCGCTCCCCATTCGGATATACTCCTTCTGATGAAGTTCTTCTCAAGCAATTCTTTCACTTGCTTGCTCAGCTCCCGTCTTTCACGCGGAGCCATATGCTGAACGGGCAAAGAAACAGGCTTAGCATTATCTACCAGATAGATGCGAAAATCAATCTCTCGTTTCGGGGGCAACCCCTTAACTTCTTCAAAAACATCTGGATAATCTCGGACCACCCTTACAGACTGAAGGGCCTCCTCTGATGAGTCGAGAGATTCTAGATAGCATAACATGACGGGATTCTTCGGATTGCATGAAATCTCTAAGGTGTTGCCCAGGCGAGTCACAAGCCTTACAACCCTATGCTCACAATCCAGAATGGCTCCATATCTAGACAGCCAATCCATGCCCAAGATCAATCCGTATCCCCTGAAACCGAGAACATACGCACTACACAAGAACTCTACGCTGAGTATAGAAATCCTCAGATCCTCACATATCATAGATAGATGAGCAGAACCCCCGATGGGATTCGAAACACAAACGGGATCATCCACTAAGCTAGTACTAAGGTGCAAGCTATCAACAAGATCAGATGAAATAAAGCTATGTGATGCACCAGAATCAAACAAGGTACGCACTGGAAGATCAGAGATATAAACAAGGTTCTCAACAGAAACACTACCTCGCTCGGGAACTGAAGCGGCATTGACAGCATGAACTTGCCCTCCTGAAGGTCCAGCCTGTCCTTTCTTCTTTGGGCATTCTTTGCTGAAGTGCCCAGTCTCTCCACAAGAAAAGCAACCACCACTAAGCTTCCTTTTCTTCTTCCTGCAATCCTTAGCAAAATGCCCAGCTATGCCACAGTAATTGCACTTTCCCTTGCCTTTGTTGTTGTTGTTCCCCTTCTTGTTCTTGCCCTGATTCCCCTGGCTGCTTTGACCCCCTTGATTGCCTTTGCCTTGAGAATCAGTCTTCTTTACTTGAGTATCACTCGACTTGACTTCTTTCTTCCCATCTCCCTGAAGCAGAGCCATGTTGACCAAACTCTCAAAAGTAGCTCCATGCGGAATATGTGACATCGCCAAGCCCTGTAGCGGCTCATTCAACCCCCTAGCAAATCGAAGAGCCTTCTTCTCCGGGGTGTTTACCATATCCAAACCAAAACGGGCCAGCTGATTAAACTTGTTCACATACTCCTTGACAGACATATCACCTTGCTTTAATGCAATGAACTTCTCCATTTGTAAATTCGCCTCAGCCGAAGATAGAAACTTGGTCACAAATCTAGCCCTCAAATCGGCCCAAGTCTCAACGGGCCTCGTCCCATTGGTGACCTCCCACCAATAGGCCGCCTCATCCTTCAAAAGCCATACTGTCAACAAGATCTTCCTCTCGTCATCAATCCCAAAGATAGCAAACAAGTCCTCCGTGTCTTTCAGCCAATTCCTAGCTTCAACAAAAGATTCCGTGCCTAGGAAATTCTTGCCTCCCATTGCCTTGAAGTCTTTACAAACCTTTGTAAACTCAATCTGAGGGTGCTGAGGGGGAGGAGGAGGAAGAGGAGCCTCAGCAACGGGAGGGGGAGGAACATTAGCAACGGGAGGGGGAATATTAACTGCTGGAGGAGGGGGAGCATGAACCACCGGAGGAGGGATATTAGGGATAGGATTCTCAACTACAGGAGGAGGAGTGGGAGTAGGGTTGGCGGGACCAGCTACCGCCCTAGCTTCTAGAAGTCTTCTATACCAGAGTGGTACGTTCACTCCATCTGGGATGTCAAGATTCTCAGCCATACTGAAACGAAAGATAAGATAAGATCAGGTCAAGGGAACGAAAGATAATGCTAATGGCCTTTGGGGATTAGCCTTAAAACAATCTAGACTTTATTTTGGAAAATACTTAGTAGGTTTTTGAAAATAGTTTTTCAAAAAGGGTTTTTTTTTTCAAAAGTTTTGTTAAATCTTGTTAACCTCGTGCTCTGATACCAAATGTAACACCCCCCCTCCACTAGGATCACTCCTTAGAATGTACTAGCTTTGGAGGGGCGTTATTGTAAAGGTAAACATGCACAGAGATATATAAAAATAAATATAAGTAAAGCAGCGGTAGCAGATAAAAACCCATCATCATCATCTCAGAAAACCAACATAGTCAAGTACATAATATCAAAATGTCATGATCCAAAATACAACATAAGTCTAGATACGTGATAACAAAATACATGGTAAAACATCAGTACTAATCCCCAGAAATAAAAGATAAGCCACAGCTAGCTCAGATCCATACATGAGCTATCCAACAAGCAAGCCAAAGATCCACTAAGCAGATGTAACCCCTCCCTGAGAACCTGTGGGGGGGGGGGGAACGGAAGAAAAGAAGCGAAAGAAAATAGGTCAGTCAAAAAGACTGGTAAGCCCTACTACGATTAATCTATAAACTAATAAAGTTAACAGCATGATGGAAACTGAGATGAACATACTGGCAATAGATAAAGGTGACATCACATAGATGAGATTAAACTTTGCACCATAGTGTACTAGCAAACCCACAAAACAGATCTGGATCCCTTAGCCCCAAACTTTGGCCCAATAACTGAAGTGACCTTAGTATATGGTCCAGCCCAACGGTCTAGTCGATCGGCTCCCTATAAACCTAACACGTCAAGTGTTGTTGTCCATACGGCCCACATGGATGTAGTTAGACTGTGCTGGGTCCACCTTCGGGTGTATCAAGCCCTAAGGTGTCAACCCCCAGACACCTAAGCAATAATGCACAGTCTAAGCCTACTGGTACCCGTGCCTCGAGTTTGTCCAACATCGGACTACGTGCACGTCCGTAGCCCGCCGGACCCGCACCGCTGTACCACTCAGCCGTCGCTTTGGTCGCTTACATCAGTCCAGTAATCGTGCCCCGCCCTAGCCTAGCCTCTAGGGTTGTGAATGATACCAAACTGGGATTACTGCTGGAACAGACCACGTTGCTAGGGTTTCTAAGAGGGTTAAGTGTGGTTTTAACCCCTCACTAATCCTGGATTAAATTAGTTAAGTGTAACCACTTAACCCCATCTAATCCTCGCATCCCCATTATTGGTTAAGTATTAGTGGACCATGACTTAACCCTAATCACGAGGCATTAATTACTTAACGCACCCAACCTCTCACATTAGACATCCGTGGTTACCTGGGAAGATTTACACCACGTCTAGGTCTAACCTCGGGTCTTATGGTGCAACATGACCAACTACCCACATTAGACCCCACGTTGTGGTTACCTGGGAAGATTTACACCACAACTAGGTCTAACCTCGAGTTGGCCATATCATGTTATCTAATGTCATGTCCACTTTAGAACATATTTACAAGTTAACATATACTTGGGTAGACCTAACTTAATAGGTAAATTCCCAAGGGGTAGACCTAACTTAATAGGTAAATTCCCAATCTTTTAGTTTCATGTATTTTTAAGTTTACCCAAACCCTCCCAACGTCATTATCTCGCTTACATTTTCGTCATAACGCATAAGGGTATAAAAGGTAACTTGGCATAACATACATGATGAACTTCACATATCATAATAAACATGCATACATGTTAAACTTGCAAATCATGTCATAGTGAACTCGCATAAACATGCATAGCTTATTAAATATGCATAACATGGTAAGGTGAACTTGCATAAGCATGCATAATCCATTAAACTTGCATAACATGGTAAGGTGAACTTGCATAAGCATGCATAATCCATTAAACTTGCATAACATGGTAAGATGAGCTTGCATAAATATGCATAACCCATGAAACATGTAGAACATGGCATAATAAACTCGCATAAGCATGCATAACTTGTGAAACATGTAAAACATGGCATAGTAATCTCGCATAAGCATGCATAACTTATGAAACATGTCAAACATGGCATAGTGAGTTCGCATAAGCATGCATAATCAAATAAACTCACATAAATCTCAACTTTCACCACATATTAACTTTAGAGTTTGTAAAGTGAAGGTAAGAGGGCTTACAAATATAAACAAGTCACAAATCCACCAAATAAGATGAAGAAGCCCTTTTAAAAACCCAAAACAAAGCTTCAAATAAGAAAACCCTTTTGCAAAATCCCAAAACACAAACTTTAGCAAATCAAACTTGCAACTTAATGAAGTATGCAAGTTATTAAGCATTCATACAACATAGAAAAGGTTATATGATCATCATATCTTCATAGGTTTTAACTTTGAGGAAGGTGGAGGCTAGGTTTTTAGGTGGAGGCCATTTGAGGATTCAAATTGACATAGTTTAGTTGCTAGATTGATTAATGAGGCTTTAGGGTAGGATTAGGGGTATATTTATAGAAGATTAGAGTGTTTTTAGCCCTAGGATTAACCCTAGGTTAGTTTTGGCCCGTCAGATCTCGGAATTCTCCAGAACCAAGCCACAAGACCCAACCCAAATCAGAAATGGTGCACCAGGCTAAACTGCCTGGGCACCCCCTGTCGACAGGGCTGTCAACAGGGCTGTCGACACCCTGGGGGCCCTGTCGACATGCCTGTCGACATGGGGCCCCTGGCGGGAATTTTCCCGCCTAACCCTGATTAGCCCTAATCCTTGTTTTTAATTTGAAATTTAAATCTGTTTTTAGCATAGGAATTTCTGAAAACTTCAATGGGCCTTAACTGGGTCATACGGACTCCGATTTTCGAAAACTCGGACTCTATTTCGCGTATTTTTCCGAGACGAACGCAATGGCATAGCCCGTTTCCCTTGGTTCAGATTTTTGAATTTAATTCTGCCTTGATTTATGTTATAACAGTTTATTGAAAATACGGGTTGTTACAAAGGTTATATATGGTATGCTATGAATTGACAATGTGGCATGCTGAGATGCATGGATCAAAGCTGTAACGGCCCGGGAAATTTTCGACTTAGAAAATCGACATGCAACACCATGTCGACAATTCAAGAATCGAAATTTCCAGAATGTTAATAGAAGAAGTTAGAGGGTGAGGATAGATAAGATAGAAAATTAGAATAGAAGAAGAAGAAGAACATACAATATCAGAGTAAGCACGAATCTCACAACGGAACGAATAAAGTATAGTATACAACATAACTTGGAAATACAAATCTGTCATTTGAGTATAACACCAACATCACAGTGGAAATAAATAATAACTATATAATCCTCAAGCCTCCTGCTACAGCTCTCCAAGTATATCCGTAAAAAAACTAACTACTTGAGTGCCCGTACAAAATTGGGCACCCAAGAGTTTAGGGAAAACAAAACAAAATAAACTCCGGGTCAGTCATGAGACTGGTATGAGCAAAACCATTTAAAACAGTTTGAGCAATTAAACGATATCTCATAAGACCACGCCGTATAACGGAACGGGTTTTTCCCTTATAAGAATCCAAAACACTTGGTCCAACATTCAAAAACCTTTTGAAAGGAACGATAATCTTTATATCAAACTCATTTGATATTATAATAATGTCTATCAACCACAATATAATAATCATCTAGCAGAACGCTTTCATCTCGCGTTCCACGTACATAATATATAATCAAAAACCGCGGGCACTTATTGGGTAATAAATTCCAATTGGCAAGGTATGGGACCACCTTTTGACAGTGTATCTCTAGAGAGGAATACACCGGGTTCAACAAGAACATCTTGTAACCCAGGCTAAACGTGACCGGTCACTCATTTCGCTTGAGTGCACCGAATGTATTATCACCAACGGTTGGGATCAGCAACCGTTTCCCAGAAGGGACAACATTCAAACAGAAAAAAGAAGCAAATGGAATTTCTCTAGATCAGGTAACAATACACCCTAATTAGCAGCTAACCACTTAGCCATGCTACCTACCCGATTTTATACCATTTTCGGTTGTGAGGCTAGAGGCCATAACGTATCCTTTTACAAACCACGCCTTTCTTCACTTTGAATGTCACATCGTCATACCCACCGAATCACAAATTAATTTCTCCAAACATACCATGGGTAAGTAGCTAAGAGAAACGAATTCCTCCGCCACCAAACTTAAATACGTTTGTGAAACGACCCGAACTTCCCCGTAAAGGAAAGCCCGTATTGAGTTGAGAACAGGGCAAATCAGAATGCAAACAGAAGAACATTTCATTGTTATTACAACAATTTACATCAGAGTACAAGAATATACAGAGTATCAATAAATATTATACATCAGAAAAATATCATAGATTTAAAATACATTATATAGTAGTGGAAAAATAATACGTAACAATACACAACACAACTGAAGGGAATATACGGATACAGAGCTTTCCGAATATAGCTCCAGCTATAAACCAGGATCCTGTGAATATAATATCTGCAAAACTAAAACTACTAGCTGCCCGTGTGGAAAATAGGGGCACCCAGAGTTTAGGTTAAAACAATAAACTCCAAGTCAGTCATGTGACTGGTGTGAGAACTAAAACAGTTATTTAAAACTTTACTTTAAAAGTAAATCAAGGAACCACACCGTATAACACGGAATGAGTTTCCTTCCAAGAATACCAGTGCATAAATAGTTATAAAAAAATGCAATGCTTTTTGGAAAAATGAAGCTATTATAAGACCCAGGTCCCGTCACACAATGCAACGCAAGCCAAAGGATAAGGTATTCCCTTGTAATAGCCAAACATGCTTGGTACGTTTAAAACAAATCATTTGATACTATTATAAGTGCATAATGTCCAAAACAACTTCAAATATAAATGTATCAATCCTAGACGGCATGGGTACCATATATCATGTCACCAATACTAGGCTCTACAATCAAAACTGAAATGTCACGTATTGGAAGTTGTATTTTCATCTGTGAACCAAGGCAAGGGATCTTCCTTATCGCTTCGAGACAATCTAGCCTACCATGTCTCAGGCAAGTACCCAGTCAAGCCTTGGATCGTCAGGGCCGGTCCACACGAAGTGGATTAAAATGTCTGAACAATACGTCTCCCCGCCCTGTAGGGCGTAAACTGGTCATATATCGACCAAACCATCCATCGGTACTGCAGTGACCGATATAACCGAGGTGCCTCACTATCCATCATCCACATAAGTAAAACGTCTGGGCTTGCAAAACCCAAACACCACTCCTAGCTAGAAGGAAACGCATGCCCTCCCTGAAGTCTTCTCCCGTTTTTGGTTCACACCGGGGTGTAAGGCTAGCAAATTAACACTATACACAAAGCTATGCTATATTAAAGCCGTGCTTTGATCATCTACCACAAGACTCTGCTTTTCAGCAGAAGCCTTGATCATTTGCATCTCATCATGCCACAAAGGCAATTCACGCTATGCAACCGATGTCTATCAATCACGCAGAATGAAATCCAATGTCAGACACACATCCATTTACAAGTTCGTTCTGGGTTTGAACAAAACCGAAGGCACCTTATTCCTCGTCTCATATGTCCAATACAGGAGAGAGGTTGTAACAACCCGCAAATTCTGAACCAATTTAAAAAATTTATTTTAAAATTTTTAATGGTTAAAATAATTTATTTTAAATAATAACGACGAAAAATTTATTTAAATCGAAGTTAGAACGAAAAATTTAATTTAATTATAAAAGGAGTTAGAAATAGCGCAGAAGTTTGAAAATTTGAATTTGAACTTTGACTGACTGTACAGGATGCAAAATAAATCAAATTTTAGTGAAACCAAAAATATTTAAATCTATTTAAAAATATCTTTCCAACGAATCCGAAAAATTGAAATTTCATAGCGGGAATCAAAAGTTATGCCCAGTTTAAAATTCAGAATAATCGCTGTAAAATATATATATATATATATATATTTTAATATTAAAAATAGCCATTTTTCAAACGACCTCCGTTTTTGATGAAACTGCTTTTATTGGAACCGGAATGTCAAATTATTGCTAGGTTTAATTTTTCATAATTTTTAGAATTAACGTGTGAGCGTGGCAAAAGAAAACGCGTTTTATCAATTTAAGTCAATTTCGATTGACCAGAAAATGGCCATTTTTCAAACGGTCTTGGAATTCGACGAAATTATTCTTGTTAGAACCGTATCGCTAGAACATAAGTAGAAATATTTTTTTTGGAATTTTTAGAGTCCATATGTGGCCCCGGTAAATTTAAATGTATGTTTAAATTAAATAAATGATTTATATATTAAATTAAAGAAAACAAGCTGGAGATGATCAAACGGGCTGACGAGATCTAACCCATTGGGTCCGGAATGGGGATTATTAACTAGGAATGACACTCGTTGGGTTGGATTTGGAGTTACTAAGAGAAAAGGGGCTATTTTGAAAATTTAATAATAAAATAATATAAATACCCCCTTAAACCTAATTCTCATTCATGAATTTCCAAGCCGCACTTCTGCTTCTTCTCCAGCCGACGTTCCAAAAAGCTCATTCCTTCTCCTCTCAAAATCTCCTTCTCCATTAACTTTTACATCCACCTCCTTTAGACTTTATTGTAGCCCTCTCCAAGATCTTTCAATCCATACCAAAATCAGGACTCGAAGTTACACGTAGATCGAGTTTTCCCCCTTCGAATGTCCCCCGCATCGAGCTCCGTCGAGGCCCATCACCGACGTTAAGTTCAACCGGACCCCACCGCGCGGGTGCGCCTCCCTTCCCTATCCAACGCTGCACTCTCTGATCTTCAACCCGCTGCACCAATCGACCAAAAATTGAAAACCTAATTTGGAAGGTTTTGAGAAGTATACGGCTAATTTTTGATTAAGGTAATAAATGAATTTGTTACACTAAAAATTCGTTGCAAATTATAAGTTAAATATTAAAAAATCATATTTGAGTCATACAAATTTAGAGTTGAACGATTTCGGAAACATTGGGACTTACACTGAATACCACATTCTAGAACAGATTTGAACAGTTTCTGGACCCCTCTGAATTTTAGATCTGATCAAAAGCGAGGTGAGAACTCTAATTTAATAATTAAATTAAATTTTAA
The DNA here is from genome assembly GCA_030737875.1 of Allium sativum. Lineage (NCBI taxonomy): Eukaryota > Viridiplantae > Streptophyta > Magnoliopsida > Asparagales > Amaryllidaceae > Allium > Allium sativum. The sequence continues at coordinate 531,490,569 of CM060913.1, read as the reverse complement.
TTATTTTTCTCGCTTTTAAATCATTGTATATTTATGATTCAGATCTGCGATGCAATTTTTTTTCTTTATTTCAGATCTATTATTTTAGATTTGATTATGCGATACAAATTTCTTCTTTATTTCAGATCCATCATTTTGGATCTGGTTATGCGATATAAATTTCTTCTTTATGCAGATCTATTATTTTAGATCCGATTATGCGATAAAAATCTCATCTTTATTGAGATCCATAATTTTTGTTTGTTCATGCGATAGAAAATCTCATCTTTATTGAGATTTATAATATTTGTTTTATTTATGCGATAAAAATCTCATCTTTATTGAGATTTATAATATTTGTTTGTTCATGCGATAAAAATCTCATCTTTATTGAGATTTATATTAGGGAAAGTCTATTTGAACATAACAAATAGACACAAATAAGAGGACACAAAATCTACACCATTTGATCTCCCCCTGAATTCCACCTCTCCACATAAAGACAAAAAGATCCAATGATCAAGAATCCGTGTCTCTATGTTTGTGTCTAGTTTTGTGTCCCAATAGCCGCCCCCTTTATATTATTTTGTTTTGTTCATGCGATAAAAATCTCATCTTTATGCAGATCTATAATATTTGTTTTATTTATGCGATAAAAATGTCATCTTTATTTAGATTTGTAATATTTGATTTGTCCTTGTGTTAAAAATTCCATTTTTCTTCAGATCTATAAATGTGGAATTATTTTTGAAATAGAGATTATATTTTTATTGTCACTTTATTTCAATAAAAGGATTAGGAAATAAAGATTATATTTTTATTGTCATGTAGGAACATGAAATTGAAAAACTTTGATTTGGGATAAAAATCATATCTTTTATTGTCACATAAGAACATAAGTTTGTCAAACTTGTTTTCACATTAAAAATCATCTTTTATTTTATGTGGGAACATAAAATATGACATATTTGGTTTTGAAATAAAAAGATACTCTTTTATTTACATTAAGAACATGTTAAGTGACATATTTGGTTTTATAATAAAAAGTTAATCTTTTCATTACATTAAGAACATGGAATGTCAATATTTGATTTTATAATGAAAAAGTTATTCTTTTTGTTACATCAAGAGCATGGATTGTCAAATTGATTACAATAAAAAGTGTAGATTAAAAAGATAACATTTTATTTTCACTTTATATACAAATAAAAGAATGGGTTTAAAGTAACATTTTATTTTGTCAATTTAGATACAATAAAAAGGGTAGATTTTAGAATAACATTTTTATTGTCACTTTACTTGTAATGAAAGGAGTAGATTTTAAAGTTGCATTTTTATTGCCACTTTAGATTATTAGAAAAAGAGGAAAATAGGAAGATATATTTTTATTGTAAATTTAGTCACAAAAAAAAGGATAGATTTAGAAAATAACATTTTTATTTTCTAGATAGTTGCAGTAAAATGAATTGATACAAAAGAAACATTTATTTTGTCATTTTAGTTGTGATTAAAAGAATGGTTTTTAAAATATCATTTTTGTTGTCATTTGATATGCAATAAAAATAGAAGAGTTGAAAGTATCATTTTAGTTGTCATTTTATATAAAACAAAAAAAGTCATTTTTGTCAAACCTGTTGGTTAAAATAAAAATAGTCATCTTTGTTGAATATGACATTTAGTTAGAATCATACTATATAAATAAAATTATCATTTATGTTAAAATCGTGTTATGTAAATAAAATATGATTATTGAAATAAAAATAACATTTTTGTCAAAACATGATTATTGTAATAAAAATAACATTTGTGTTAAAACTTGTTAGTTGAAATAAAATTTACATTTGTGTTAAAACATGTTAGTAGGAATAAAAGATTTATTTTTATAAAAGAGTAGATTTGAAAAGATTACATTTTTATGTAATATTGTCTTCATTAGATAGAATAGAATTAAAAGACTCCATTTCTATGTAACATTGTTTAAAGTAAAAAGAATTGAAATATGACATTTGATTTTTATTGTCAATTTGTTACAATAAGAAGATAGTTATTAAAGTTTATATTTTTAAATGTCATTTTGTTATAAAAAAGGTTATACCTTTATTGTCACTTAGTTTTCAAATAAAAGATTAAAATAGAGAGACCATGATAAAAAGAATTCATCTTTGTTGTAACTTTGTTAAACTAAATAAAATGTTTTTATTGTCACCATAGGTTATAATAAGAAGATTAGAGTTAAAAGATATATTCTTAGTGTCATCTTAGCTTCAATAAAAAGAGTAAATAGAAAGATAAGTTTTATTTGTCATTTTGTTGCAATACAAAAAGATGCATTTTTGTTAAACAAGAATGAGGCATTTTTAGTTCATTAAAAATGATTGATCAAAAAGATACATTTTTATCATTTAAATAGAATGAGACAAAATTATTCAATTTTGTCATTTTAAAAGATTAAGACAAATATATTCACTTTTGTCATTTTAAAGGAACGAGACAAATATTTTCATTTTTGTGTCACTTAAAAAGAATGAAGCAAAAACATTCACTTTTATCAAATTAAAATAGTTAAACCCAATTTGTCACCATTATCAATTTACAATAGTTGAAATCCATTTTGTCGCTTTTGTCAAATTACTAAAGTTAAATCCATTTTGTCGCTTTTATCAAAAATATCATAGTTAAACAAATTGGTCACTTTTGTCGAACTATAATGGTTTAAACAAAACATTATCATTTTTATCGCATCAGATTTGACAAAACAAATATGTTACTTTCATTTGTTCTGTTGAATTAGAATTGTTGACAAAACAAACATATCACTTATATTTGTTTTGTTAAATTAGATTTGTCAACAAAACAAAGTCATTATCTTTGTTGTTTTGTTGAAAAAGATTAGTTAAATCAAAATATACATTTTGTCAAAATATTCATTTTTGTCAAAAATAGATTAGTTAAAGCAAACCATATATTTTTGTCAAAATATATACTTTGGCGAGATAAGACTAGTTGGATCAAAATACACATTTTTGGACAAATAGCTTTGTTGAACCAAAACAATTATTTCTGTCAAAAATATTTACTTTTGTCAAAAATATAATAGCTGAAACAAAAGTTACATTTTGTTAAATATGATGGTTGAAAACAAAAATTACATTTTATTAATTAAATTTGAATTAAGGCAAAAATTACATTTTTGTTAAATGAAATAGTTAAACACAAATAGTATTTTTGTGAAATAGGTTTGTGTTACCATAGAAATATCCATTTTGATAAAATAGAATTGTCAGCAAAATGGAACTTCTTATACATTTTGTTGAGGTAGAATTTATATGCAAATATAATAATCATTTTTTATTTGCATAACATACAGTAGAATTTATATGCAAATATAAAAATCATTTTTATTTGCAAACTTACATTAGAATTTATATTCAAGTATAAGAATCACATTATTGGTCAAAACATGCATTAGAATGTATAAGTGAGTTAAAGTGACATCTTTATATGTTAATGCATACATTAGAATTTGTATGCAATTTAAAATAAACATTTTTAGGTGTTAGGTTATACATTGAAAAACATATACAAATGAGATTTTTCTTTTATGTGTTAAAATTAAGAATAATTGCATACAAATAAAGTATAATGAAAATTATCTTTTATTTGTCATCCGCAATAATGTCATATAAATAAATTACTTTCTATTAGATATTAAAAATGTATAAAGAAATTATACGAGTCAAATATATTTTATTTCGGCTTTAGGAATAAAATATCATGTTTTTTTCATCATCATCAATATCTTAGCAGTATTAAAATTGGTTAAATTCATTAACCAATTATTTATTTATACGAACTGTTGTTGGCTGAAAACCCCACACGGGTATTGGGATGATACTTGATACACACTAGTCCCAATATTTATTTGTATGTCAATCAATAGATTGACAGGCTGCGATGAGCGTTATTATTTCATTTTAATGCTCACACAGTTGTGAACTTCACTCTGGATGTTGAATGGATGGTTTGATGATTATTTATCATTTGTTGTCATTTACATAGGATGTATGAAATCCATATAAACGAAGTTATATGGTAAATGATTGAGTCGCTTTCCGATTCAGAATATCTTTTACATAAAGAATATTTTAAATAAAGAGTTTCTTTTAAATAAAGAATATTTTTAAAAGATATTGTAATAAAAGAATTGGATTTTGGGTTGTCGTGGATGGTGTCTTAAATAACACTGTTCTTAAACCCCGTATGAAAGAATAAATATTTTAACTAAGATTATTAGTGTTTCAAAATTATAATTTGTATTGGAATAAATTGATACGTGAATTGGGTTTACCGTGAACTATGTTTTAAATGACATTTGTTCCTTAACCCAATTAACAGTAAGATTTAATTCTTAAATTGAATAATCATAAGTAATGATTTTTGATATTAAAATCAAATTGGAGTTTTAATGAATCTTTAAAAAGAAGATTAAAGATTTATTTAAAGGAATCCATCTTTGATAAAATTAATGGGAACCTTTCCCTAATAAAATGAATATTTTATTTAAAAGAATATTCTGAATTGGAAAGAGGCGTTGGACGTGTCCTTTTTGTTGGATCTAGAATAACCATAGAGGGGGGGGGGGGGTGAATTGGGTTTTTCACAGTTTTTCGCTCAATTAAAAATCTGATAGGATATTAGATAATAAACAGATCATAAAATACAGCAGAAATAAAAAGCAGAAAGGAAATAACACACAGAGATACCTAGCTTCGACAAAATCCTGCCTACTGCTGCATTCCTAAGGTTTCTACTAGGTGATAGAACAGATCCCGCTTACAAGACCATGTAAACTCGCACTCCCTACTCCTGTACTAACCCTACGCTCAGAACCCTAGACTGCTCTATATCCACTAGACCAGATTTTCCCCTAGTTTTACAGACACTAGTAAACTGTCAGTTAACCCCTAACTGGTTTCCCCTAGATTTTTGCAGAACTCTAGAAAATGATGCAAAATGATTTACATAGGAATTTAAAAACAAAATACAAAATAAAACAAACTAAAACCGTAGGAGTTAGAAAAATAAGGGTTTTCCCCTTTGTAAATTATGGCCGACCCACTTCATTTGTTTTTGCCCGATTGCTTTGTCCTCTAAAAAAAATGGCGGCTGATTAATTCTAGGGTTTCTTCCTTTGTTCCAAATCGAATCGCAATTGTTACGAATTGATACTTTGAAGCTCAACTCCTTTGCTTTGCTAGCTGATCGATTTGGTCTTTGTCTCTGGCTCTTGTCGATTTGGAGCTGATCGAAAAACATGAGTAAATTGTTGATCTTGATTTTCTGCTTGAAATTGTTATGCTTGGTTTCGATCTAATTTGCCTGTGATGAATCTGTGTTTACATAGAATTGTAGAATCCTTTTATTGCTCTGATTTCCTCATAAGACTTCGATCTGATTTCCGTGATGTTTCCTCTTTTTACTATCCTTGATAAAAACGGCTTGAAATGATGAACCTGGACATGAATTGGGCCTTCATTGAATCTGGAAATTCAATTTACCTCCTTGCGTGATTGATGCTCTGCTATATGTTTTAAATCTGAAAACGCTCGAAATTTCTCTTGCCCAAAAATTGATTGTATTTGTGAAAATGATTCAAAAAGTTTCCAAATATTGCTCCGCTGATTTTTTTTTGGTAATACATTTCGAATTATTCCTAGCCAAAATATACTTTGTTGAAATGTTTGCACATGCTCAATCACTTATCCATTTCTGAAAAATAATATGTGATAATTGCTGAAATGATTTGTTTCCTTCTGAAAAACATATTGAGCAAATTCTGGACATATATAAATTGATTTAAAAAACTGCCTTGAATTCACACTGTCATTTCTGGAAACAGTAGAATTGTTCTTGCCAAAATATGAAATTGTTTTCCACTGATTTCTTGAACATGCCAAAACAGGAAACTAATTTCTTGATTGAGTTTACCTTAAAACTGCTTTCAGTCGATTACACAATACTGTGATTTCTTGAGACAGTAGAAATGCAGACTTTATTTCTTTACAAAAATGCTACATTTGCTTCATGAATAATCTTAACAAATAAAAGAATTACCAAAAGATTTTTCCCTGATTTAATTCTAGATCCAAGAGAAAATGTTCTTGTTTGTTTGATTAGCTCATGTTCTGCCTGGGTCCATCCAAGCTGCGTCATAACATGTAGTTGTCCACATATATTTCCTGTGTGTAATACATGCTACTTCACCTTATATGCCCATAAAAATAAACCTCCTATGGCCGTGATTGAATACTGAATTGAAAATCTGTTTCTTTATGCACTTGTACATTATCTTGTTTCATTGTTGAGTTTGCAATTGGCCATCCATGTATACTCCACTATCAAAACTGGCTTGAGTGTGCACTTGTTTTTCTTTGGGCTACTCAGACTTGCTGTATGTACCAGTGTATATTTGCTGAGTCACTATATGCTTGCTGCACCAACCATACATTCTGAAATGCATGTTACATGAATGGTTTCACTAGTATGCATACACATATAAGAACTTGAAACTGCCTTATCACTTGTACATGCATGTATTTTACTTTGACCCTTGTATTGTTGACATTCTCCCTGTCTTGAATATCATGCTGCATAAGGTCTGAAAATGTTCTTGAGTCGATCATGGTTGTTCATTTTATTTTCTTTGCCCATTCATGTATAAGTACCATGCAGAGTTTTGAATATAATTGTCTTGACTAGGACTATGCTGACTTGATCTTATGTTGGCTGTACCACCTTTGTATTTGAGCTGTCTTGAATAATTTGGCTTGACCAGCTTTGAGTTTGCTTCTATGTTGGTTTGCCAACATCACTCCACCATCATTACATGCTTTAAAATCTGAAAGGCTTGTACATGTTGACATGCCAGCATGTCAAATTGCATTTCATACTGCTTCGCTTACATCATGTAATCCTTCGTTTGAGCTGATCAGCATATATAATCCAGATTTGTGTTGTTTGCACCATGTTCACTAACACTTGTATCATCTTGCTTGTCAACTTGTCTGAGTCTGCATTGCCTTTTTGCTCGACCATTTGAGTTGAACATGTTTTTCTTTGCTGTTTGGGCTGAAATTTGGGTCCATCGTGAACTTGACATGTATGAACACTTGCATTTGCTGTTTTAGACTCATGTATATCTATTATTGACATGAAATTGCTTTGCTCGACACTTGGGTTGCTTGCTCCACTTCGGTTTGAATTTATTGTGCTAAGTCGAGATGGTCCACGTGGCTACTCCTCAGTTGCACACTGGATTGGCAAGGCAGTGCACACGTATATATTTATACACGTGTGTATATGCAGCCATCAGATAAAATTTCCTGTCCCTGCATTGAGATATATCTATGTTGTCTGCCTTGTGGTATTTACAGTGTATCACTGTGAATATCACATGCTGTCTAGACACAGTCGGATGGATTAAAAAAATCAGACCGAGTCATGAAAAATGATGTGAAAACACACCAGAAAGCTGAGACAAATAAAATTTTAATTTTTTTTATATTCCTTAGAATTAAGAATATTATTTCTGTTCCATATACTGTGTGTGTTTCTGTGTATGACAGGTGTAGATGACTGGACGGACAGTGAAGATGCTGTAAAGACAAAAAACTGAAGATAGAAAACAGAAACAGTGTGTAAATGTATATATGAAATGTGAATGTATATATAATATTGTATGACTGAGTGACTGAATGAGTATTTCATAGAGAAATGTACTGATATTTGTAATAAACAAATTTTGTTTGAAATAAAATATCATTTTATTGTGTTCAAACGAATTTGTCTATCGTATTTAGTTTATATACAAGTACAATATTCTGGGAATGATGTGATCAAATAGTGGAGTTATAAATAGTTGTACTGTTTGAATATTTGAAATATAATTTTTATATTTAAACAAAATACTGTGTAAATATCTGAATGTCTGTACAGTCGTATTTTATTTAAATATAAATATTATATTCCTATCCGTATGTGTATGTGAAACAATACAACAACAAACACATTTATAATAATATATATTTGGTTGTTATCATCAAACAAAAATCATATAACTGTGTATACAACTGCGTTATATGCAACAATCTCCCCCTTTTGATGATGACAAACAAATATGAAGATTTTGAATATATTAAATGTGTTTGACAGTGAATATTGAACTCCCCCTATTTGAATGCTTCCCCTATAACTGTGCATGAGTGAAAATGAAAATGGATTGAATTTTCAAAGTTATAAAATATTCATTCATAAATCAAAATCTCAATCCATTCTCCCCTTTTGTTATCATCAAAAGGATATAGAATTTAAAATATAGATGAAAAGTGACTAAAAATATAATTTCAGCTTAAGAGGAAGGACTGTCATCATAAATCTCTATCAGTTAAACAAAAATCATAATATTTTGAGAACAAGCATCATATTTCACATTGTAGAGCGACAGGTTTAAGATGAAATTTATAAAAATAGGGCGAGTTAAAAAACTGATTTCCAATTATTTTCCAAAGAATTTTTATAAAAATGAAGCACAAAAAAAAGTGACGAATTTGGACTATAATTAATAATTCAATTTAAGTGACAAAATCGTATAATCTCAAATCCCAATATCAATCAACAAATCATAATACGTCATAAGATATTAACAGATTTCACAAAATAGAAAGATGGATTGATAGGCTGGTTTTTATACATCAAGGAGAATTTCAGATTAATTTTCAATTTATAGCACATTATTTCCTTTTCTTTTCTTTTTATTTAAGCGCACACTGACCATGCATAACTAGAGGTTGGATTTTTAAATTAGGTTAGTCACAGCTTAAATTATAAGTTGTCTCTTAACCATGCATGACCAGAGTTTGGATTTTTAAATGAGGTTAAAGACACACTTACATATTAATTATATATATATATATATATCATTTCAGCTTTAAAAAAAACTCCTCGGTATACAAAACTAATATATGGATGATAGAAAATGGGGTAGGTACAGAAATGGACTGTGAAATAATTTCTAAATTAATTATATTATGAAATATGCTTGACTGTACCGGGATCATTGAAAATTTTCAATTATCGTTAATTCTGAATAATAACATAGTCCAATTTCTATCACAATTATCTTCATTGTTTATTCAAAAAGATTTTTTTTAAAATATATTAAACTCTCCACATTAATATAAAAAACATGATAGATGGCAGACAGATGAAAGATAAGGAAGATGGTAGTCAAATAATTGCCAGTTCAAAGATATTATAATAACTGTTCAACCATCATGAAACTCTAAATAAAATCTCCTCTTGTTGTGAAATATATTGCAGTTACAATTCATCACAATTTCAAAATCTGATAATAATTTTGATGAATTATAAATACAGTTCAATTTGGATATTGATTTCAATTTCTGAATGAATAATCAATAAAAAAAACTTTAAAATTGAAAATCAATTACAGGAGGGATATGAAAAACTATGCAATACAAGAGGAAAAAAATTTGTACAAGGCAAAAAGAGTGTGTGGATCTATACCAGGTGAAGATTAAAATCTAAGTACATATGAGTGAGACAAATGTAAGACACTTCTGATACCGCTTGGTGTCTCTACTAATGAGGATTGTAACAAGACACTGGAGACAAACAAGGATAATTCAGACAATTGAATTTTAACCACAAAGCCCAATTAGACAAGACAACATATTAGACAAATTTATCAGAGCAACAAATAGTTTTACTCAACACAAGCAGTTATTTGAAAACATTTTTCAAAACAGTATCAGAGCAGCACAAAAAAACCAATATCACAGCAGACTTGTCATGAAGATGGTCACAAAAAAACGATTCATGATCCAAGATTAAAATACAGTTTGTTTGAAGTCATTTGAGAAATATGAGAATCTCAAGATTCAGTGAATCAATCACACCAAAATATAAATTTCAGATCCAAGATATGTGTGTGATTCAATAAATCAATAATTTCAAATGATTTCAAGAAAACAAGTATTCAAGTCAAATAATCATGAAATAGTAGTGATTTTTAAGACCAAATTTTCAAAGAATTTTTCACAAGTATCTCTGATAAGTACAAGAGTAATTTCAGATCATTTACATCAGACTTGAGAGATATTCATGATCTAGAAAATTAAACAATAATTTATTTGAAATCAAATGAATCAATGTCAAGTTTGAGATATAATGAATTATTCACACAAGATTGATAATTTCAAATCTAAGTGGTGTGTGATATTCAAAATATCAAGAATTTTAGATGATTTCAAATAAACAAATTTCAACCATACAGATCATGAATACAAAATGAATTTCAAGATGTATCACTGAGATTCAAGACAGATAAAAAATAATCCAAGCCAATCTGAAAAACAATGAAATTATCACGATTGAGAAATAATAGTGTGTTGTAATGAGTATAAATTTTCAAGTCTTTCTAAAATGAATTAGAAGAACCTAAGAACAGCAAAGAACTGTGAAATTTCAATTGTTTTTCAGATCTTCAAAAATTTAGAATTCATATTAACATTGTTCAAGATATAACAAGAAAACGTCAACACTATAAGGAATTCAGAGAACAGAAAATGAACTTCAAAACAATTGCAGATATATACAAGTTTAGATTCAAGATCTGGATAAGATTAAAACATCAGATTTTCATTCAAGTGAAGCAAATTTCCAAAAAAATGAATACTACAATTGGAAGTTAATGAAGCCCAAAAAGAAACAAAAACATATGGCAGTGACAAAATAAAAAAAACAAAAGAAAAGAAGAAGAGGCAGAAGGAGAGAGAAAAAAATATTTACTAAGATGAGTTCAGAGATAATATCTGAGATCAGTGTAAACCAGAATCTCAAACTCAATAGATTTGACTAAGGAACTGTGGATGACCCAGTGATATGAAGCAGTTTGGATTCAGTTTCTCTTTTGCAAAGCAGTTCCTCAGCCACCTTCGGTATCTAGCAAATGAAGGGATCGAGTGGTCTAACAAAATTTGTAAAACCACTCACAGATGTATTTATACATTTTAATTGGTACCCAGACTTGTTTATACAACAATCCATCCGAATTTACCTTCGTACCCTTTATAATCCAAATCTGCTTGAATTTCATGAAGTTTGTTTTATTTGTTTTTGGGATCCAGGATTGGTTAGATGGGTTATAAAACAAAATCACATCACGTTTATGATTCAGAAATCCTTTGAGATTATCTGAGATTGAATTTTCAAATTGATTATTTCCAAAGCAGTTTAAAGGATTTTTAAAATCATTTGAGTTCTGATTTTCAAAAACATTATTTTTCTCAAAGCCGAGACCGCTTTTATTTCCAGATGAAAATTGATTTTCAACAACATATTCAGAGATTTTTCACCGTTACAAAATTTAGTCAAAGTTGGGTCAAGTTGTTGAATTTTAGTTTTAAGATCACGGTTCTCTTTCATTAAATATGAACAATGATTTTTAGTGATCTTTCAAAATCAGATTTTAAAACCAAATTTTCATCTTTAAGAATTTTAATTCTAGCTTGGGATTCCATGGTTTCAGATTCAAATAGTTTTTGTTTTTCAGACTCAAATTTCTTGGATTTTTCAATCTCATTTTCAAGTTCTTCTAAAAAAAATTTGATTTCAACAAGTTCTCCTTTTCAGCAATTTCAAATTTGGAATTTATATCTATTTTAAAATTTTCAAATTCCTTTTGCAGAAGGTTATTCAAATTTGATAACTCAGTCTTGTTCTCATTTAAGATCAGAATTTCATTTTCAAACTTTTGAATATTTTTATTGAGATGAACAAGATTGGTTTTCAATTTCAAACAATTTTTGCAAACTGAATTTGAAGAATTCTTAACATATTCAAGTTGTGATTCCAAATCACCAATTTTACTAGTCAACTCAAAATTCTTAGATTTCAGAGACTCATTTTTCCGTTGGAGTTTATCAACAGATTTCGTTAAATCAAGACACATGTAAACTAGATCTTCATATGAGAAATTTTATGTTTCAGAATTTGTTGATTCTCCATCATCTGATCTATCTGAAGTTTCATCTACATGACTTGTCAAGCATAGATCTGAATCTGAGTTGTCATCCTGGGGTTTTGAGTTGTTGTCAGATTTTCCATACAGCTTGTTGAGAGTTCTCCAGACTTCCTACGCAGTCAAACAGTGAGAGATAAAATCAAGCTTATTATTACTAAGATAAGAATAGAGAATATGCATAACACAACATTAACAACTTTATTTTTCTTATCTAACTTATCTCCCATATTTTCAATAATATACCAATATTCAATATTAACAGATTTTAAATATAATTCGAATTTTGATTTCCATATTAAAAAATCTGTTCCATTGAAAATTATTGGAATATAACTGGACTGAATATCAGAAGACTGACAACTAGGATTCACCATTTCTCTAGAGTTAAAGAAAACACCTGCTCTGATACCACTTATTGGATTTAGAATAATCCTAGAGGGGAGGGGGTGAATAGGGTTTTTCACAGTTTTTCGCTCAATTAAAAATCTGATAGGATATTAAATAATAAACAGATCACAGAATACAGCAGAAATAAAAAGCACAAAGGAAATAACACATAGAGATACCCAGCTTCGGCAAAATCCTGCCTACTGCTGCATTCCTAAGGTTTCTACTAGGTGATAGAAAAGTTCCCGCTTACAAGACCATGTAAATTCGCACTCCCTACTCCTGTACTAACCCTACGCTCAAAACCCAAGACTGGTTTATATCCACTAGACCAGATTTTCCGCTAGTTTTACAGACACTAGTAAACTGTCAGTTAACCCCTAACTGATTTCCCCTAGATTTTTACAGAACTCTAGAAACTGATGCAGAACGATTTACATAGGAATTTAAAAACAAGATACAAAATAAAACAAACTAAAACCCTAGGAGTTCAAAAAATAAGGGTTATCCCCTTTGTAAATTATGGCCAGCCCACTTCATTTGTTTTTTCTCGATTGCTTTGTCCTCTGAAAAAAAATGGCGGCTGATTAATTCTAGGGTTTCTTCCTTTGCTCCAATTCGAATCGCAATTGTTACAAATTGATACTTTGAAGCCCAACTCCTTTGCTTTGCTAGCTGATCGATTTGGTCTTTGTCTCTGGCTCTTGTCGATTTGGAGCTGATCGAAAACGTGAGTAAATTGTTGATATTGATTTTCTTCTTGAAATTGTTATGCTTGGTTTCGATCTAATTGGCCTGTGATGAATATGTGTTTACATAGGATTGTAGAATCCTTTTATTGCTCTGATTTCCTCGTATGACTTCGATCTGATTTGCGTGATGTTTCCTCTTTTTACTATCCTTGATAAAAACGGCTTGAAATGATGAACCCGGACATGAATTGGGCCTTCATTGAATCTGGAAATTCAATTTACCTCCTTGCGTGATTGATGCTCTGCTATTTGTTTTAAATATGAAAACGCTCGAAATTTCTCTTGCCCAAAAACTGATTGTATTTGCGAAAATGATTCAAAAACTTTCCAAATATTGCTCCGCTGATTTTTTTTTTCTTTGGTAATACATTTCGAATTATTCCTAGCCAAAATATACTTTGTTGAAATGTTTGCGCATGCTCAATCACTTATCCATTTCTGGAAAATAATTTGTGATAGTTGCTGAAATGATTTGTTTCCTTCTGAAAAACATATTGAGCAAATTCTGGACATATAAAAATTGATTTAAAAAACTGCCTTGAATTCACACTGTTATTTCTGGAAACAGTAGAATTGTTCTTGCCAAAATATGAAATTGTTTGCCACTGATTTCTTGAACATGCCAAAACAGGAAACTAATTTCTTGATTGAGTTTACCTTAAAACTGCTTTCAGTCGATTACACAACACTGTGATTTCTTGAGACAGTAGAAATGCAGACTTTATTTCTTTACAAAAATGCTCCATTTGCTTCATGAATAATCTTACCAAATAAAAGAATTACCAAAAGATTTTTCCCTGATTTAATTCTAGAACTAAGAGAAAATGTTCTTGTTTGTTTGATTAGCTCATGTTCTGCCTGGGTCCATCCAAGCTGCGTCATAGCATGTAGTTGTCCACATATATTTCCTATGTGTAATATATGCTACTTTACCTAATATGCCCATAAAAAAAAACTTCCTGTGGCCGTGATTGAATACTGAATTGAAAATCTGTTTCTTTATGCACTTGTACATTGTCTTGTTTCATTATTGAGTTTGCAATTGGCCATCCATGTATACTCTACTGTTAAAACTGGCTTGAGTGTGCACTTGTTTTTCTTTGGGCTACTCAGACTTACTGTATGTACCAGTGTGTATTTGCTGAGTCACTATATGCTTGCTGCACCAACCATACATTCTGAAATGCATGTTACATGAATGGTTTCACTGGTATGCGTACACATATAAGAACTTGAAACTGCCTTATCACTTGTACAAGCATGTATTTTACTTTGACCCTTGTATTGTTGACATTCTCCCTGTCTTGAATATCATGCTGCATAAGGTTTGAAAATGTTCTTGAGTCGATCATGCTTGTTCATTTTATTTGCTTTGCCCATTCATGTATAAGTGCCATGCAGAATTTTGAATATAATTGTCTTGACTAGGACTATGCTGACTTGATCTTATGTTGGCTGCACCACCTTTGTATTTGAGCTGTCTTGAATAATTTGGCTTGACCAACTTTAAGTTGGCTTCTATTTTGGTTTGCCAACATCACTCCACCATCATTACATGCATTAAAATCTGAAAGACCTGTACATGTTGACATGCCACCATGTCGAACTACATTTCATACTGCTCCACTTACATCATGTAATCCCCCGTTTGAGCTGATCTGCATATATGATCCAGATTTGCGCTGTTTGCACCATGTCCACTTACACTTGCATCATCTTGCTTGTCAACTCGTTTGAATCTGCTTTGCCTTTGTGCTCAACCATTTGAGTTGAACATGTTTTTCTTTGATGTTTGGGCTGGAATTTGTGTCCATTGTGAACTTGACATGTATGAACACTTGCATTTGCTGTTTTAGACTCATGTATATCCATTATTGTCTTGAAATTGCTTTGCTCGACACTTGGGTCGCTTTCTTCACTTGTGTTTGAATTTATTGCGCTGAGTCGAGATGGTCCACGTGGCTACTCCTCAGTTGCACACTAGATTGGCAAGGCAGTGCACACGTATATATCTATACACGTGTGTATATGCAGCCATCAGATAAAATTTCATGTCCCTGCATTGAGATATATCTATGTTGTCTGCCTTGTGGTATTTACAGTGTATCACTGTGAATATCACATGCTGTCTAGACACAGTCGGATGGATTAAAAAAATCAGACCGAGTCATGAAAAATGATGTGAAAACACACCAGAAAGCTGAGACAAATAAAATTTTAATTTTTTTTATATTCCTTAGAATTAAGAATATTATTTCTGTTCCATATACTGTGTGCGTTTCTGTGTATGACAGGTGTAGATGACTGGACAGACAGTGAAGATGCTGTGAAGACAAAAAACTGAAGACAGAAGACATAAAACAAAACAGTGTGTAAATGTATATATGAAATGTGAATGTATATATAATATTGTATGACTGAGTGACTGAATGAGTATTTCATAGAGAAATGTACTGATATTTGTAATAAACAAATTTTGTTTGAAATAAAATATCATTTTATTGTGTTCAAACGAATTTGTCTATCGTATTTAGTTTATGTACAAGTACAATATTCTGGGAATGATGTGATCAAATAGTGGAGTTATAAATAGTTGTACTATTTGAATATTTGAAATAAAATATTTATATTTAAACAAAATACTGTGTAAATATCTGAATGTCTGTACAGTCGTATTTTATTTAAATATAAATATTATGTTCCTATCTGTATGTGTATGTGAAACAGTACAACAACAAACACATTTATAATAATATATATTTGGTTGTTATCATCAAACAAAAATCATATAACTGTGTATACAACTGCGTTATATACAACACTTATAGCACTTGATTTTTAATTATAAAAATACGCGAGTTATTCGGAAAGACCGGGTTTAACCCATTCTGAATAATTACTATGACGATTAAAAGTCGAAGATATTGAAGACGGTGATTGAAGACCGGCGATCTTCACATCGAATGGATGACTACTGATGCTTGGCATTGGGTCGCTCCCAGTAAAGGGTTAATAGTGGTAGTTTGTCCGGACGTACTTGTTGATTGTTCGGATACGCGAGCACCTCAATTCCGTATTGGACATACGGGACAAGGAATAAGGTGACTCCAGTTTTGTTCAGACCCAGAACGGACTTGTAAATGAATGTGTGTCTGACATTGAATTTCATTCCATGTAAGTTGATTTCTATTTAGTATAAATCTATGGTGGCGGAAAATTTATTCTCTTGCTTAACACCCTTCTCTGAGACGCATGAGCTCAGAGGTTATATGTTGCTAGAGTGTCTCAAATCGGTAAGGAGATCGTTCCTAGCCTTGACTCTTGATGGAAACCCAATTTCCAATACGACACCATGCAGTTTTAATTGAAGAACTAGTATGACGACATAGTATATGGTAGCTACGCCGTCTATGATTAATACATTATGATTGAAATGTTTTTGAAACATATATACTAATAATAAAATCAAATCCGTTTTATCGTATAAAGCATTTTTGACCATTATAAGGTAAATCTCTATCCTCCGGTTTGCGTTGCATTGTGTGATGGGACTTGAGTCTTATAATGGTTTCATTTTTCTAAAAAGCATTGCGTTGTTTAACGATTTACTTTATTTCATGCACTGGCAATCCAATGGAGTAAACCCGTTCCGCGTTAGCGGCATGGTCCTGTGATTAGCCTTCTTATTAGATAAGTTAAGTAAAGATTTCACACACCAGTCCCATGACTGACCCTCTTTTCCACATGGGCAATCGAGTAGCTTATTTTGCAGATATATTGAGTAGGATTCTGGATCGAAGCTTAAAGCTGTGTCCAAAGCATTGGTAGACTTCTGCTATAACAGATTATTAATTCCGCTGCACTGTATTAAATTCACTGTAAATTTATCTTTCACTATTGTATTATTATTTATCGATGTACTTTGATATTCTGTACTCTGATGTAACATTATTATAATGTTTATAAAAGTCTTCTGTTATTTGTTCTAATGTGTTGTATTCCCAAAGTTAACGTATGCGGGATTTGAACGGTCTTGGTCGATCCAGCGATCGATTAGGTCCGGGCAAAATCTGTATCGTTACAGAGGTCCTCGCATATCCGGTTGATCTCCAAGTACGTCTGGACGATCACCACTTATTACCTTGTCTTGAGTGTACAACCTAATCAAGACATCCATAATCATCCAAACGATGTGAAGACCTCCAGTTTTTAACCCCCATCTTCATCGTCGACTCATCGCCGATTCAGTTATTTAGAATGGGATAAACCCGGTCTTTCCGAATAACTTGCGTATACAATAAACAAGTGCTATAAAAACACAACATACGCCTTATTCCAATTCTGAATATTTTTTTATTTAAATATTCATACCCTTTGGGAAAATTCCCATTAATTTTATCAAAGATAAATTCTTTAAATTTATTCTTTAATCTTCCTTTGGATATCAATCCAAACCAAATTATGATTTATCCAAACTAGTCAGGATTAACGCACCTTACCGAAGTAATCATTTGTTATATTTCCCAATCCCAACCTATTAATCCCATGAAGCAAAACCGGTAATACTTCATATCTAACACCACGATGTTATCGGTAAAGTTAATTACTATTTCGCGTTCAAATCTAATTAAAGATTTAACTATCGCTTGGAGTAAAACTGGTGCTGCTCCATTCTCGATCATTTCTCGAATTTGATGGTTTAAATTATCACATTCTCTTTTTCAATCTAATTAAAGATTCATTAAAACTCCAATTCAGTTTTAATCTCAAAAATCATTAACCAATGATTATTCAAAGTTAGGAAATTAATCTTATCTTTAACTGGGTTAAAGAACTAATGTCATTTAAAACACAGCACACGATAAACCCAAATTCTCATTCCAATAACAATGGAATCTTCACGGAAAAACAGATCAATTTATATAATCGATACAAACATCCATATCCAACCGATAATATAAATGGAATAACGGCAAAGCCTCTTAAATTCCATATATATTAATAGTCATCCTCCACAGAAGCTCACTTTGATTATTATCCAATCGAATTCCATTCCATTCCAATTTACTATATTAAATTGGAAAACTTTACTTTGGAAAATCTCCTTTAAATCTTAACAAAAAGATTTATAAATTCCAAATCTCATTTCACTGTAAACCGGGTTAAAGAAAGAATATCGTTAAAAACACAGTTCACGATAAACCCAATTCACATTATATTTTATTCTAATTATTAAATATAATTGGAAACTCTAACAATCTTAATTAAAAGATTTATTCTCTTCTCATGGGATTCAAGAACAGTGTTACTAAAGACACCGCTCATGACAAACCCAAAATCCAATTCTTTTATTCAGTTTCAATTAAATATTAATTAATTGGAAAACTTCTCTAAATCTTAATTAAAAGATTTATTCTTTTCTGAACTGGGTTTAAGAACAGTGTTATCTAATACACCGTTCACGATAAATCCAAAATCACATTTGATATTAAATACAAGGCTATTAATAGAAAATATATCGGCTTATATTCAATATCAAATTCTAAAACCAACAAATATCGTATTAGAAATAACGATATAAAATATATCTTCCAAATTTCCATAACAATATCCGTATAATCACGGAATCCAAGTTCAAAATATTTTGAAGATGATTTCCACTCCAGTCCATTCCAATTCATATATTGGAAATCCTGGTTATTTTTAAAACCATTTCAAACCTAATTTATTTATTTAAAAATATTGGATTATAATTCTAGTTCATAACTGGTTCATTTTGATAAAAATATATTTTTATCTTTACAAACATGGAATTTTTCACCTAAATTCTGTCCAAATCATTTATTATGATTTTACACAAATTTTTGATATTTTATCAAAGCTCGTACAGTCGGTTTCCATAAACAACATGTAACACCCCGCCTCCGCTAGGGTCACTCGCAAAGGAATGCACTAGCTTTAGAGGGGCATTATTGGTAAACATGCACAGAAATATCACAAGAAAGAACATATAAAATAGCGGAAGTAAAATCGAACTTTCATAAACATGAATACATAAGGTCTAAAGCCTTTTACATCAGAGTACATCAAAACCTGTCTTGCAATAGTAAAGAAGCATAAAGACTTTTTCATAAATTATTCCCCAAATAAAAACAGTAAAGTAGCCATAGCCAGGAAAAGTCCAAGCCATCCATGATGACCTTCAAGCAGAAGAAGTCCGAACTAAACAACAGTGTTTCCTCCTTGTAACCTGGGGGGGGGGGGGGAAACGGAAGAAAAGAGGCGAAACAAGACGGGTCAGTCAAAAAGACTGAGTAAGCCCTATCTACTATTAGTATAAAAACTAGTAAAGTTAACTGTCATGAGAAACTGAGATGAACATAAGCATGATACAAGATAGGTCAATTAAATCAAAATAACAGGATGAACTACTGAACTCAGATAAACTAGGGTGTCGTGATAAACTACGATGTCAAGATAAAACAAGGTATCACATTGTCAGGTTCCTATCAAGTATAATATCCCAAGATATCTATCGCGTATAACGTCCCATGGAATCTATCCTGTATATCCGCTCTGCACCTACCGTACTAGTATCCCAACTGTATTACGTGTTATCCGTGAATGACCCTTACTCAAAAGTCGTGTAATGGTCCATGTCAACCTAATATGCCGCATATATAGGTTACTCAACTCATATGTTTCTTTTCATGTATAAGTTCAGTCCTTTGCCGTAGGCTGTACGGGCTTTCCCATGTAAACGGTTTATCCTTGAAGTTGTTTTGGACTGCAACCCTTGATCTAGTTGTGTTTCCTTACCATGAACTATCGCGCGTCCACTTAGGATTTATGCCACCTAGGACCGCTAGGGATTATGCTACCTAATGAACGTTTCCGTGTCTCGGTTTGGGTTTTGGCCACCTAGGACCACTAGGGATTACGCCACCCGTCAACCGCGCCCTTGATCCCACGTATGTATCGTGAATCGTTTTCCATGTCTAGATGCACATGTTCCCCAATGTGCCATCCGAGTTCCGTGCCAGGGCAAATCAAGAAATACGGAACTCGGTCGGGAGCTTTAAATCGTCTGCCGATGCAGATATCAAGGTCTGTTTTTGTACCCGTGGCTATGGTCCCACGTGACCCCTCCCTCAACTACTGAAAGGCAATCCAAGAAAAATCATGTATAAGAACCACTCCACGGCCCCACTATAGCCCACTTTCCTACGGGCCAACCTCACCCATGACTCGATAGCAAGCACATGGTCTGTTGGGGGTTCCCTGCCTTTCCGCACGTACACGATTGACTAAAGATGGTAGGTAGTCGGTGATGTGCTATTCAGGGCAAAAACAAGAATCGTCGACTCCACGCTAATCCATCCCAGTCTCCAGGTTGCTCGCATAGCAACCAAGGCATACTCTTGGTCCTTCTAACGCAGACCTTAACCTCTCATGGGCCTAGTATAATTACCTGGCAGCCCACAGAGGGATCCCAAGAATATCCTCACGTCCCCCGAAGCTTCCACTTCGGCACCCAGTGCGCTGGAGCTTTTATCCAAGTCAGATAACTTGCTCCCCCTCGTATACTAAGCGATGACCTACCGTATCAGGTTACTCATCGTTTTGAGAATTAGTCCTATGTCCTTAGCTAAGAATTATTACTTAGTTACCCTTAACTAAGGTTTACCACTTAGCTTCCTTTCCCGTTATCCTTGATTAACCACGGTTTTCTACCTAGTTCTTCTAGCTAGGGTTTGTCTATTGGGTTAAGTGTTATCATTCAAGTCCATGACTTAACCCGCCCACGAATCACGTCAAAGATTGGCTAAGTATTTAAGTTCAAGACTTAGTCCCACAAGTTGGTTAAGTGTACCCAGAGGCTCATGACTTAACCCTATCAAGTCAAATTGGTCAAGTACTAGCTTACCTTAATCCTATCGGATTATCTTGCTAGATCGATTAAGCATAGATTATCTTAATCCCATCAAATTATCGAGTCGGATTGGTTAAGTATAGGTTGGCTTAACCTCATCCTCTAATCGTACTACAATGGTTAAGTATATTCTAAAAAGGTCTTGTGACTTAACCTTATCAGGTCCGCGTATTAGATTGGTTAAGTGTAAGTTACTTAACCCCATCAAATCATCATGTATAATTGGTTAAGTATAAGTTGCTTAACCCCATTAAATTATCACGTTAAGTTGGTTAAGTATTGGTTACTTAACCTCATTGAATTACCGAGTTTAAATTGGTTAAGTGTTTAACTTAACCCCATCGAATTACCGTGTTTAGATTAGTTAAGTGTGGATTACTTAACCCCATCTAATTACCGTGTCGGATTAGTTAGGTGCAAATTACTTAACCCCATCCCCTAATCATCTTGTATGGTTAAGTGTCATTAAGAAAACTTACTTAACCTTGCCAAATTATCATGTTGGATTGATTAAGTGTTGGTTAACTTAATCCCCGTCCACTAGTCGTATAAAAATGGTTAAGCGTCATTAGGCAAATCAAATCACTTAACCTACCCAACCTTGTCATGTTTTGTTAAGTATCATTAGCCTAACCAATTTACTTAACCCATTTACCCATGTCATATTTGGTTAAGAGTCATTAATCAAATTAACTTAACCCTATCATGTGGCATTAATTACTTAATGCACCCCAACCTCTCACATTAGACTTTGTTGTGGTTACTAGTTAAGCCGGTCGGTTCCGGGTAGCTTTACACCACAACTTGGTCTAACCTCGGGTTCAAGCACAACATGACCAACTTCTCACATTGGGTCCTATTGTTTGCAACTACTAGTTAGGCCGGTCGGTTCCGGGTAGTTTTACGTTGCAAACTCAACCCAACCTCGAGTTGGCCACTTTCATGTTTAGTCTAGTGTCATGTTCATAGTCAAGTTTTCAAGCAATTGGGTAGACCTAACTTAATAGGTAAATTCCCAATGGGTAGACCTAACTTAATAGGTAAATTCCCAAGTTTATGTTTTTATGCATACTTACATGTCAACTTCCATGTTATGATTCAAGTCATGTTTTCAAGTTGTATTTTCATGTCATTAGAAATTACCCATAACATAACCCAACGCTTTTAAACTCGCATATACGTTCACAACAACTTAATGGATTAAAAGAAGAGACTTAGCAAAGGCATGACAAAAATGGATATTAAGCCACAAGTTAATCATGGTGGCAAATGAGGCACAAATGTGTTCATTAGCTTGCATGTTACATTCTTAAGCCTCAAAATCATGCATAAACCCAAACTTGGCACATAAACGAATCATGGTGACAAAAGACATGGAATGATGACTAGAAACTCGCATGTATCATCATATAAGGGTTATGACTTCATATGCAAGTTGACATAAAGATTATGAAGGTTCTCATGTTGCATAATGCAACATTTCAACATAAAGGTTGTAACTTTTAGCTCATAAGATCAAGATAAAGACTTCATAAGCTTGCATGACATGATAGCATGTATCATTCTCAATGATCAAACCCAAACTTGCAACATGAACATTTAACTTCATAGTTAATATCTAAGAGTAGGGAAAGGGCTTACATTGTTATGAAGGCACAAATCGAAATGCAAAACAAAGATTGTGATGAAGCCTATGCATGCCATCACCCAAAAACCCAAAGATGAACACTCCAAATCAATAAAAACCCCATCTTTATGAACAAAGATCAAAGCTTTAGCCTTGAGATCAACTTGAGAAGCTCTCATACTAACATAGGGACTCTCTAATACTCTCATGATCATGAAACCTCTCATAGAAATGAAGTGGAGGCTAGGATAGTTGAGTGGAGGCCATGAGAGTAGTAATTTTGCCATAGTTTAGTTGCATGAATGAATAATGAGGGTTTAGGATAGGTTAGGGTCTTATTTATAGATTAGGCAAGTGTTTTAGGCCATAGGATTAAACCTAGATTCAATCCAAGCCATCAAAGCATGTCTTGGGGAAGAAGTCAAGTGTAGGAACCATCTAGGGCCTTTAGATTAAAGATGAACCATGAGAACCATCCAAATGCAAAATCTGCATTTGAGCGAATCGGCCCACGGGTTGACAGCCAAACACCCTGGATTAACCCCTAGTCGACCCAGCGGGCTTGGGTCGACCTCAAAAATCGGCCGGTTCGGTTATTCCCCTCTCCCAATTCGCTGTTTTGAACATTTTTGCATATTTATTTATTAAATTTTCAATTATATATATATATATCAATATATATATATATATATATATATATATATATTTCTCTGCGCAACCCATTTCACTTAATTAAGTATACTTTAATTTGGGAATTTTTTGTGAAACTTCGCGAGGCCATATCTTGGTCATACTGACTCCGATTTTCGAAAACTCAGACTCTATTTCGCGTATTTTTCCGAGACGAACGCAATGGCATAGCCCGTTTCCCTTGATTCAGATTTTACAGTTTAATTCTGCCTCCATTTATGTTATAACAGGTTATTGAAAATACGGGTTGTTACATTCTCCCCACCTTTTAGGATTTCGTCCCCGAAATCTCCAAGTTAGGAAGAACATATCCTACCATCCATCATCCATCTACTCAAAACATCATCCACAAGCAACCATTGTCCTTAGATGATTTCTAATGCTGTATGAATATATGCAAAACGTGTGTGTACATGTTCCTTAGCTAATGCTAATGATCAGGCCTGAATAATCTTTCTAATGCAAAATATGTATAGTGCCATGAATCCAACATGTATGCAAATAGTCCTAGCCATATAGGTACTATATGCGTGCACAATATTTCATTCATATGCAACAACCGCATGATAATACATTCGATTTCATCCATAAACAAGTATAAATACTCGTGCATATGCAATATGAAATGTGACCGAGTCGAGCTAGTATCTAATGTGTATTCGTGCATCCACGAGCAACCACTTGCAACCATATCAATCATAACATGTTTCAAATACATGTTTACATCCATAGGGTTCTACCTAGGATTCCCTGGAACAGGGTCGAGAAGAAAAACAAGACAAACTCCTTACGGGGTTTGTAACAGAAAATAGGACCGAGAGGATGTCCACAAAAGATAGCCTACAAGTAAGCTCTACAGAAAACAGGGATCAAGGATATACTCCCAAAAGAGATATCATGCGCGTATATAGTCTTTGACCATCAGAGTCGTATTTCCTCGAGCTTAATTCCATTGTGCCTTGACCGTCTTTTAACTTCGCGATTTCGTAGCTTCCTATTTCCTGTTTCCATAACATGAGCTGGAACTCATTTCTTCGTCGCCTCTCGTTCCACTTGCACACTTGGCGCAAACATGACTGCGTACTCATGATCTCATGCAAGCTTTCCAAAATTCACTAGTGAATCTCGGACCTCGTACCACAAGGTATTCCACGTAGAGGAACTTTCTCTTGAAAGTAAACAGATGCCAACCAGGTTATCAAGCGCACTTACTAGGGTGATTTCTATAACCCACGCATAAGTGAAGTAAACCATCCGTCTTATCGGCGAACACCACTCGATCGGGCTTCAAATTTCCAATAAAGGCATCAAGGGATTCTAAGTAACTGGTCATGACAGAACCTCAAAAAGGTTACCCGGTACTTCGAGGGCATTACCAAGGCTAGTCAAAAGGTCTAACTACCCTCCTATCAAAATCGAGAGTGGCACCCCCAACTGGATAACCACTTCATCCCTAGAATCCATCCATAGCTTATAAACATAAGCATTATTTCCAAACTCAACACTTGGCACAGACATTCCCAAATCCAAACAAGTCATGTATAAATTGACTGATTCTCCAATAGGACTTTGAGACAAAAATGGGATTCTCTATTACGCTAGTACTTAAGGTGCAGAGACTCAACTATCGAAGCAGACTTAAATGATACGAACAACGAAGTCCTAACGGGATGATAGAGAAGAAAAGCTAAACCTTTAACAAGATCGTTACCCTCCTTCCGAGGTACTCTAGAAATGAGAGCATACTACTGCCCTCCCGATGATCTTATCCTTGTCCCATAATACTTAACTATCCGCCCCGTTTTACCATGCCAAAGGTACTCTCTCGTCATGGGTTTCATTGTTCATCTTTCTCCCTCCTTTGAGGACTAAGTCATACCAACAAGTTGCTCATCCTTAAGCTCGTATCCTTTATCCTCTTTCTCACTATCCTTTCTTATAACGCGGCCACTGGTCTCTTGAAAACCACCTCCATCGCATGGAAAGCACTTTCGTATATAGAAAAGACTAGTCGCAGTTAAAACCACTGTGACTACAGATGGAGGAAAGAAAGGAAAAGAGATTTAATTAAGGAAACAAGGATAATGCTAATGGCCTTTGGGGAATAGCCTTTTCTTTTTAAAAGAAAACTTTCTTGAAAAATGCTTCTTTATAAACGATTTTCAAATAGTTTTCAGAAGGTCTTTAAAAACTTTTGCCCAGTCTGGTAACCTTCTGCTCTGATACCAAATGTAACACCCCGCCTCCGCTAGGGTCACTCGCAAAGGAATGCACTAGCTTTAGAGGGGCATTATTGGTAAACATGCACAGAAATATCACAAGAAAGAACATATAAAATAGCGGAAGTAAAATCGAACTTTCATAAACATGAATACATAAGGTCTAAAGCCTTTTACATCAGAGTACATCAAAACCTGTCTTGCAATAGTAAAGAAGCATAAAGACTTTTTCATAAATTATTCCCCAAACAAAAACAGTAAAGTAGCCATAGCCAGGAAAAGTCCAAGCCATCCATGATGACCTTCAAGCAGAAGAAGTCCGAACTAAACAGCAGTGTTTCCTCCTTGTAACCTGGGGGGGGGGGGGGGGGGAAACGGAAGAAAAGAGGCGAAACAAGACAGGTCAGTCAAAAAGACTGAGTAAGCCCTATCTACTATTAGTATAAAAACTAGTAAAGTTAACTGTCATGAGAAACTGAGATGAACATAAGCATGATACAAGATAGGTCAATTAAATCAAAATAACAGGATGAACTACTGAACTCAGATAAACTAGGGTGTCGTGATAAACTACGATGTCAAGATAAAACAAGGTATCACATTGTCAGGTTCCTATCAAGTATAATATCCCAAGATATCTATCGCGTATAACGTCCCATGGCATCTATCCTGTATATCCGCTCTGCACCTACCGTACTAGTATCCCAACTGTATTACGTGTTATCCGTGAATGACCCTTACTCAAAAGTCGTGTAATGGTCCATGTCAACCTAATATGCCGCATATATAGGTTACTCAACTCATATGTTTCTTTTCATGTATAAGTTCAGTCCTTTGCCGTAGGCTGTACGGGCTTTCCCATGTAAACGGTTTATCCTTGAAGTTGTTTTGGACTGCAACCCTTGATCTAGTTGTGTTTCCTTACCATGAACTATCGCGCGTCCACTTAGGATTTATGCCACCTAGGACCGCTAGGGATTATGCTACCTAATGAACGTTTCCGTGTCTCGGTTTGGGTTTTGGCCACCTAGGACCACTAGGGATTACGCCACCCGTCAACCGCGCCCTTGATCCCACGTATGTATCGTGAATCGTTTTCCATGTCTAGATGCACATGTTCCCCAATGTGCCATCCGAGTTCCGTGCCAGGGCAAATCAAGAAATACGGAACTCGGTCGGGAGCTTTAAATCGTCTGCCGATGCAGATATCAAGGTCTGTTTTTGTACCCGTGGCTATGGTCCCACGTGACCCCTCCCTCAACTACTGAAAGGCAATCCAAGAAAAATCATGTATAAGAACCACTCCACGGCCCCACTATAGCCCACTTTCCTACGGGCCAACCTCACCCATGACTCGATAGCAAGCACATGGTCTGTTGGGGGTTCCCTGCCTTTCCGCACGTACACGATTGACTAAAGATGGTAGGTAGTCGGCGATGTGCTATTCAGGGCAAAAACAAGAATCGTCGACTCCACGCTAATCCATCCCAGTCTCCAGGTTGCTCGCATAGCAACCAAGGCATACTCTTGGTCCTTCTAATGCAAACCTTAACCTCTCATGGGCCTAGTATAATTACCTGGCAGCCCACAGAGGGATCCTAAGAATATCCTCACGTCCCCCGAAGCTTCCACTTCGGCACCCAGTGCGCTGGAGCTTTTATCCAAGTCAGATAACTTGCTCCCCCTCGTATACTAAGCGATGACCTACCGTATCAGGTTACTCATCGTTTTGAGAATTAGTCCTATGTCCTTAGCTAAGAATTATTACTTAGTTACCCTTAACTAAGGTTTACCACTTAGCTTCCTTTCCCGTTATCCTTGATTAACCACGGTTTTCTACCTAGTTCTTCTAGCTAGGGTTTGTCTATTGGGTTAAGTGTTATCATTCAAGTCCATGACTTAACCCGCCCACGAATCACGTCAAAGATTGGCTAAGTATTTAAGTTCAAGACTTAGTCCCACAAGTTGGTTAAGTGTACCCAGAGGCTCATGACTTAACCCTATCAAGTCAAATTGGTCAAGTACTAGCTTACCTTAATCCTATCGGATTATCTTGCTAGATCGATTAAGCATAGATTATCTTAATCCCATCAAATTATCGAGTCGGATTGGTTAAGTATAGGTTGGCTTAACCCCATCCTCTAATCGTACTACAATGGTTAAGTATATTCTAAAAAGGTCTTGTGACTTAACCTTATCAGGTCCGCGTATTAGATTGGTTAAGTGTAAGTTACTTAACCCCATCAAATCATCATGTATAATTGGTTAAGTATAAGTTGCTTAACCCCATTAAATTATCACGTTAAGTTGGTTAAGTATTGGTTACTTAACCTCATTGAATTACCGAGTTTAAATTGGTTAAGTGTTTAACTTAACCCCATCGAATTACCGTGTTTAGATTAGTTAAGTGTGGATTACTTAACCCCATCTAATTACCGTGTCGGATTAGTTAGGTGCAAATTACTTAACCCCATCCCCTAATCATCTTGTATGGTTAAGTGTCATTAAGAAAACTTACTTAACCTTGCCAAATTATCATGTTGGATTGATTAAGTGTTGGTTAACTTAATCCCCGTCCACTAGTCGTATAAAAATGGTTAAGCGTCATTAGACAAATCAAATCACTTAACCTACCCAACCTTGTCATGTTTTGTTAAGTATCATTAGCCTAACCAATTTACTTAACCCATTTACCCATGTCATATTTGGTTAAGAGTCATTAATCAAATTAACTTAACCCTATCATGTGGCATTAATTACTTAATGCACCCCAACCTCTCACATTAGACTTTGTTGTGGTTACTAGTTAAGCCGGTCGGTTCCGGGTAGCTTTACACCACAACTTGGTCTAACCTCGGGTTCAAGCACAACATGACCAACTTCTCACATTGGGTCCTATTGTTTGCAACTACTAGTTAGGCCGGTCGGTTCCGGGTAGTTTTACGTTGCAAACTCAACCCAACCTCGAGTTGGCCACTTTCATGTTTAGTCTAGTGTCATGTTCATAGTCAAGTTTTCAAGCAATTGGGTAGACCTAACTTAATAGGTAAATTCCCAATGGGTAGACCTAACTTAATAGGTAAATTCCCAAGTTTATGTTTTTATGCATACTTACATGTCAACTTCCATGTTATGATTCAAGTCATGTTTTCAAGTTGTATTTTCATGTCATTAGAAATTACCCATAACATAACCCAACGCTTTTAAACTCGCATATACGTTCACAACAACTTAATGGATTAAAAGAAGAGACTTGGCAAAGGCATGACAAAAATGGATATTAAGCCACAAGTTAATCATGGTGGCAAATGAGGCACAAATGTGTTCATTAGCTTGCATGTTACATTCTTAAGCCTCAAAATCATGCATAAACCCAAACTTGGCACATAAACGAATCATGGTGACAAAAGACATGGAATGATGACTAGAAACTCGCATGTATCATCATATAAGGGTTATGACTTCATATGCAAGTTGACATAAAGATTATGAAGGTTCTCATGTTGCATAATGCAACATTTCAACATAAAGGTTGTAGCTTTTAGCTCATAAGATCAAGATAAAGACTTCATAAGCTTGCATGACATGATAGCATGTATCATTCTCAATGATCAAACCCAAACTTGCAACATGAACATTTAACTTCATAGTTAATATCTAAGAGTAGGGAAAGGGCTTACATTGTTATGAAGGCACAAATCGAAATGCAAAACAAAGATTGTGATGAAGCCTATGCATGCCATCACCCAAAAACCCAAAGATGAACACTCCAAATCAATAAAAACCCCATCTTTATGAACAAAGATCAAAGCTTTAGCCTTGAGATCAACTTGAGAAGCTCTCATACTAACATAGGGACTCTCTAATACTCTCATGATCATGAAACCTCTCATAGAAATGAAGTGGAGGCTAGGATAGTTGAGTGGAGGCCATGAGAGTAGCAATTTTGCCATAGTTTAGTTGCATGAATGAATAATGAGGGTTTAGGATAGGTTAGGGTCTTATTTATAGATTAGGCAAGTGTTTTAGGCCATAGGATTAAACCTAGATTCAATCCAAGCCATCAAAGCATGTCTTGGGGAAGAAGTCAAGTGTAGGAACCATCTAGGGCCTTTAGATTAAAGATGAACCATGAGAACCATCCAAATGCAAAATCTGCATTTGAGCGAATCGGCCCACGGGTTGACAGCCAAACACCCTGGATTAACCCCTAGTCGACCCAGCGGGCTCGGGTCGACCTCAAAAATCGGCCGGTTCGGTTATTCCCCTCTCCCAATTCGTTGTTTTGAACATTTTTGCATATTTATTTATTAAATTTTCAATTATATATATATATATATCAATATATATATATATTTCTCTGCGCAACCCATTTCACTTAATTAAGTATACTTTAATTTGGGAATTTTTTGTGAAACTTCGCGAGGCCATATCTTGGTCATACTGACTCCGATTTTCGAAAACTCAGACTCTATTTCGCGTATTTTTCCGAGACGAACGCAATGGCATAGCCCGTTTCCCTTGATTCAGATTTTACAGTTTAATTCTGCCTCCATTTATGTTATAACAGGTTATTGAAAATACGGGTTGTTACATTCTCCCCACCTTTTAGGAATTCGTCCCCGAAATCTCCAAGTTAGGAAGAACATATCCTACCATCCATCATCCATCTACTCAAAACATCATCCACAAGCAACCATTGTCCTTAGATGATTTCTAATGCTGTATGAATATATGCAAAACGTGTGTGTACATGTTCCTTAGCTAATGCTAATGATCAGGCCTGAATAATCTTTCTAATGCAAAATATGTATAGTGCCATGAATCCAACATGTATGCAAATAGTCCTAGCCATATAGGTACTATATGCGTGCACAATCATTCATTCATATGCAACAACCGCATGATAATACATTCGATTTCATCCATAAACAAGTATAAATACTCGTGCATATGCAATATGAAATGTGACCGAGTCGAGCTAGTATCTAATGTGTATTCGCGCATCCACGAGCAACCACTTGCAACCATATCAATCATAACATGTTTCAAATACATGTTTACATCCATAGGGTTCTACCTAGGATTCCCTGGAACAGGGTCGAGAAGAAAAACAAGACAAACTCCTTACGGGGTTTGTAACAGAAAATAGGACCGAGAGGATGTCCACAAAAGATAGCCTACAAGTAAGCTCTACAGAAAACAGGGATCAAGGATATACTCCCAAAAGAGATATCATGCGCGTATATAGTCTTTGACCATCAGAGTCGTATTTCCTCGAGCTTAATTCCATTGTGCCTTGACCGTCTTTTAACTTCGCGATTTCGTAGCTTCCTATTTCCTGTTTCCATAACATGAGCTGGAACTCATTTCTTCGTCGCCTCTCGTTCCACTTGCACACTTGGCGCAAACATGACTGCGTACTCATGATCTCATGCAAGCTTTCCAAAATTCACTAGTGAATCTCGGACCTCGTACCACAAGGTATTCCACGTAGAAGAACTTTCTCTTGAAAGTAAACAGATGCCAACCAGGTTATCAAGCGCACTTACTAGGGTGATTTCTATAACCCACGCATAAGTGAAGTAAACCATCCGTCTTATCGGCGAACACCACTCGATCGGGCTTCAAATTTCCAATAAAGGCATCAAGGGATTCTAAGTAACTGGTCATGACAGAACCTCAAAAAGGTTACCCGGTACTTCGAGGGCATTACCAAGGCTAGTCAAAAGGTCTAACTACCCTCCTATCAAAATCGAGAGTGGCACCCCCAACTGGATAACCACTTCATCCCTAGAATCCATCCATAGCTTATAAACATAAGCATTATTTCCAAACTCAACACTTGGCACAGACATTCCCAAATCCAAACAAGTCATGTATAAATGGATTGATTCTCCAATAGGACTTTGAGACAAAAATGGGATTCTCTATTACGCTAGTACTTAAGGTGCAGAGACTCAACTATCGAAGCAGACTTAAATGATACGAACAACGAAGTCCTAACGGGATGATAGAGAAGAAAAGCTAAACCTTTAACAAGATCGTTACCCTCCTTCCGAGGTACTCTAGAAATGAGAGCATACTACTGCCCTCCCGATGATCTTGTCCTTGTCCCATAATACTTAACTATCCGCCCCGTTTTACCATGCCAAAGGTACTCTCTCGTCATGGGTTTCATTGTTCATCTTTCTCCCTCCTTTGAGGACTAAGCCATACCAACAAGTTGCTCATCCTTAAGCTCGTATCCTTTATCCTCTTTCTCACTATCCTTTCTTATAACGCGGCCACTGGTCTCTTGAAAACCACCTCCATCGCATGGAAAGCACTTTCGTATATAGAAAAGACTAGTCGCAGTTAAAACCACTGTGACTACAGATGGAGGAAAGAAAGGAAAAGAGATTTAATTAAGGAAACAAGGATAATGCTAATGGCCTTTGGGGAATAGCCTTTTCTTTTTAAAAGAAAACTTTCTTGAAAAATGCTTCTTTATAAACGATTTTCAAATAGTTTTCAGAAGGTCTTTAAAAACTTTTGCCCAGTCTGGTAACCTTCTGCTCTGATACCAAATGTAACACCCCGCCTCCGCTAGGGTCACTCGCAAAGGAATGCACTAGCTTTAGAGGGGCATTATTGGTAAACATGCACAGAAATATCACAAGAAAGAACATATAAAATAGCGGAAGTAAAATCGAACTTTCATAAACATGAATACATAAGGTCTAAAGCCTTTTACATCAGAGTACATCAAAACCTGTCTTGCAATAGTAAAGAAGCATAAAGACTTTTTCATAAATTATTCCCCAAACAAAAACAGTAAAGTAGCCATAGCCAGGAAAAGTCCAAGCCATCCATGATGACCTTCAAGCAGAAGAAGTCCGAACTAAAAAGCAGTGTTTCCTCCTTGTAACCTGGGGGGGGGGGGGGGGGAAACGGAAGAAAAGAGGCGAAACAAGACGGGTCAGTCAAAAAGACTGAGTAAGCCCTATCTACTATTAGTATAAAAACTAGTAAAGTTAACTGTCATGAGAAACTGAGATGAACATAAGCATGATACAAGATAGGTCAATTAAATCAAAATAACAGGATGAACTACTGAACTCAGATAAACTAGGGTGTCGTGATAAACTACGATGTCAAGATAAAACAAGGTATCACATTGTCAGGTTCCTATCAAGTATAATATCCCAAGATATCTATCGCGTATAACGTCCCATGACATCTATCCTGTATATCCGCTCTGCACCTACCGTACTAGTATCCCAACTGTATTACGTGTTATCCGTGAATGACCCTTACTCAAAAGTCGTGTAATGGTCCATGTCAACCTAATATGCCGCATATATAGGTTACTCAACTCATATGTTTCTTTTCATGTATAAGTTCAGTCCTTTGCCGTAGGCTGTACGGGCTTTCCCATGTAAACGGTTTATCCTTGAAGTTGTTTTGGACTGCAACCCTTGATCTAGTTGTGTTTCCTTACCATGAACTATCGCGCGTCCACTTAGGATTTATGCCACCTAGGACCGCTAGGGATTATGCTACCTAATGAACGTTTCCGTGTCTCGGTTTGGGTTTTGGCCACCTAGGACCACTAGGGATTACGCCACCCGTCAACCGCGCCCTTGATCCCACGTATGTATCGTGAATCGTTTTCCATGTCTAGATGCACATGTTCCCCAATGTGCCATCCGAGTTCCGTGCCAGGGCAAATCAAGAAATACGGAACTCGGTCGGGAGCTTTAAATCGTCTGCCGATGCAGATATCAAGGTCTGTTTTTGTACCCGTGGCTATGGTCCCACGTGACCCCTCCCTCAACTACTGAAAGGCAATCCAAGAAAAATCATGTATAAGAACCACTCCACGGCCCCACTATAGCCCACTTTCCTACGGGCCAACCTCACCCATGACTCGATAGCAAGCACATGGTCTGTTGGGGGTTCCCTGCCTTTCCGCACGTACACGATTGACTAAAGATGGTAGGTAGTCGGCGATGTGCTATCCAGGGCAAAAACAAGAATCGTCGACTCCACGCTAATCCATCCCAGTCTCCAGGTTGCTCGCATAGCAACCAAGGCATACTCTTGGTCCTTCTAACGCAAACCTTAACCTCTCATGGGCCTAGTATAATTACCTGGCAGCCCACAGAGGGATCCTAAGAATATCCTCACGTCCCCCGAAGCTTCCACTTCGGCACCCAGTGCGCTGGAGCTTTTATCCAAGTCAGATAACTTGCTCCCCCTCGTATACTAAGCGATGACCTACCGTATCAGGTTACTCATCGTTTTGAGAATTAGTCCTATGTCCTTAGCTAAGAATTATTACTTAGTTACCCTTAACTAAGGTTTACCACTTAGCTTCCTTTCCCGTTATCCTTGATTAACCACGGTTTTCTACCTAGTTCTTCTAGCTAGGGTTTGTCTATTGGGTTAAGTGTTATCATTCAAGTCCATGACTTAACCCACCCACGAATCACGTCAAAGATTGGCTAAGTATTTAAGTTCAAGACTTAGTCCCACAAGTTGGTTAAGTGTACCCAGAGGCTCATGACTTAACCCTATCAAGTCAAATTGGTCAAGTACTAGCTTACCTTAATCCTATCGGATTATCTTGCTAGATCGATTAAGCATAGATTATCTTAATCCCATCAAATTATCGAGTCGGATTGGTTAAGTATAGGTTGGCTTAACCTCATCCTCTAATCGTACTACAATGGTTAAGTATATTCTAAAAAGGTCTTGTGACTTAACCTTATCAGGTCCGCGTATTAGATTGGTTAAGTGTAAGTTACTTAACCCCATCAAATCATCATGTATAATTGGTTAAGTATAAGTTGCTTAACCCCATTAAATTATCACGTTAAGTTGGTTAAGTATTGGTTACTTAACCTCATTGAATTACCGAGTTTAAATTGGTTAAGTGTTTAACTTAACCCCATCGAATTACCGTGTTTAGATTAGTTAAGTGTGGATTACTTAACCCCATCTAATTACCGTGTCGGATTAGTTAGGTGCAAATTACTTAACCCCATCCCCTAATCATCTTGTATGGTTAAGTGTCATTAAGAAAACTTACTTAACCTTGCCAAATTATCATGTTGGATTGATTAAGTGTTGGTTAACTTAATCCCCGTCCACTAGTCGTATAAAAATGGTTAAGCGTCATTAGGCAAATCAAATCACTTAACCTACCCAACCTTGTCATGTTTTGTTAAGTATCATTAGCCTAACCAATTTACTTAACCCATTTACCCATGTCATATTTGGTTAAGAGTCATTAATCAAATTAACTTAACCCTATCATGTGGCATTAATTACTTAATGCACCCCAACCTCTCACATTAGACTTTGTTGTGGTTACTAGTTAAGCCGGTCGGTTCCGGGTAGCTTTACACCACAACTTGGTCTAACCTCGGGTTCAAGCACAACATGACCAACTTCTCACATTGGGTCCTATTGTTTGCAACTACTAGTTAGGCCGGTCGGTTCCGGGTAGTTTTACGTTGCAAACTCAACCCAACCTCGAGTTGGCCACTTTCATGTTTAGTCTAGTGTCATGTTCATAGTCAAGTTTTCAAGCAATTGGGTAGACCTAACTTAATAGGTAAATTCCCAATGGGTAGACCTAACTTAATAGGTAAATTCCCAAGTTTATGTTTTTATGCATACTTACATGTCAACTTCCATGTTATGATTCAAGTCATGTTTTCAAGTTGTATTTTCATGTCATTAGAAATTACCCATAACATAACCCAACGCTTTTAAACTCGCATATACGTTCACAACAACTTAATGGATTAAAAGAAGAGACTTGGCAAAGGCATGACAAAAATGGATATTAAGCCACAAGTTAATCATGGTGGCAAATGAGGCACAAATGTGTTCATTAGCTTGCATGTTACATTCTTAAGCCTCAAAATCATGCATAAACCCAAACTTGGCACATAAACGAATCATGGTGACAAAAGACATGGAATGATGACTAGAAACTCGCATGTATCATCATATAAGGGTTATGACTTCATATGCAAGTTGACATAAAGATTATGAAGGTTCTCATGTTGCATAATGCAACATTTCAACATAAAGGTTGTAGCTTTTAGCTCATAAGATCAAGATAAAGACTTCATAAGCTTGCATGACATGATAGCATGTATCATTCTCAATGATCAAACCCAAACTTGCAACATGAACATTTAACTTCATAGTTAATATCTAAGAGTAGGGAAAGGGCTTACATTGTTATGAAGGCACAAATCGAAATGCAAAACAAAGATTGTGATGAAGCCTATGCATGCCATCACCCAAAAACCCAAAGATGAACACTCCAAATCAATAAAAACCCCATCTTTATGAACAAAGATCAAAGCTTTAGCCTTGAGATCAACTTGAGAAGCTCTCATACTAACATAGGGACTCTCTAATACTCTCATGATCATGAAACCTCTCATAGAAATGAAGTGGAGGCTAGGATAGTTGAGTGGAGGCCATGAGAGTAGCAATTTTGCCATAGTTTAGTTGCATGAATGAATAATGAGGGTTTAGGATAGGTTAGGGTCTTATTTATAGATTAGGCAAGTGTTTTAGGCCATAGGATTAAACCTAGATTCAATCCAAGCCATCAAAGCATGTCTTGGGGAAGAAGTCAAGTGTAGGAACCATCTAGGGCCTTTAGATTAAAGATGAACCATGAGAACCATCCAAATGCAAAATCTGCATTTGAGCGAATCGGCCCACGGGTTGACAGCCAAACACCCTGGATTAACCCCTAGTCGACCCAGCGGGCTCGGGTCGACCTCAAAAATCGGCCGGTTCGGTTATTCCCCTCTCCCAATTCGCTGTTTTGAACATTTTTGCATATTTATTTATTAAATTTTCAATTATATATATATATATCAATATATATATATATATATTTCTCTGCGCAACCCATTTCACTTAATTAAGTATACTTTAATTTGGGAATTTTTTGTGAAACTTCGCGAGGCCATATCTTGGTCATACTGACTCCGATTTTCGAAAACTCAGACTCTATTTCGCGTATTTTTCCGAGACGAACGCAATAGCATAGCCCGTTTCCCTTGATTCAGATTTTACAGTTTAATTCTGCCTCCATTTATGTTATAACAGGTTATTGAAAATACGGGTTGTTACACAACCATCGAACTGCACTTACATCGACCTTTTCCAAATTAGATTTGGACATAATTCCAAATCGAACCATTAGATTTCAAATTTTCTTGTATTCATTAGAAAGCTCTTTTCGATATGAACCCAACGGTTCCGGTTTTTGGAGAATTCGGCGGTCGGATCACCCGTAATGTCCATTCAAAGTCAATGGTCGAAATTCATGAACTACCGCGGCGCGACGCATTTTATTCAGGCCATTAAATATATATAATGTATATATTATGTATATTTCATCGATTTCCATTTAAAACGTATTTTATAAATTGTTTTAAATTCGTTTTCAAAACGATTTCAACTTCATATTCAATTTCAAATCAAAATTGAGTATTCCATATCATTAATATATAAATGATAATATTTTCAAAACATTAAATTTTGAAATCACTTCCTTTTTTATATCCATTATAAAAATGAATAAAATCGGTATAAATATCGTTCATGTCAAAATGACATTAATTTAATCAACTTGGCTTTATGTATTTAAATATATTCGTGTCCATCCCAAATCGAACATCAAAATCAGATTTTGATCTTTTACTGAATATTATTTTAAAATATTCATTATTTTAAAATATTCGTTATTTTAAAATATTCATTCTTTCTGAACTGAAATCAGACACAGTCAATTACCATATAATGTTATTTATATGGATTTTATACAACACATGTATAGAACAACAATGATAAACAATCAACCATCATCCAGAGTGCATTCTACACTGCATAAGCATTAAATATAAATATTTAACGCTTACGACAGTCTGTCAACCAATCGATTGACATAAAACTAAACAATTGGGATTAGTGTACGTCAAATACCATCCCAATATCCGTGTGGGGTTTCAATCAACAAACACAGATTTTATTTGTGCAGTTGGGCAATGTGTAAAATATATCGTCCCAATCAATATCAGTCAAATGGGTGTATATAAATAAATCGTCCGATTTGTAAATGAATATTTATTTTCATTCAATTACTCATTAAAAATTATATTTTTAACGATAAAATATTTTATTCAACACATGAATATTTTATAGTCCATTTCACATCACAATCACAATCAAATTCCACAACACAATACAACCATCCAAGTCGTCCATGGTCTATGGATGACGGGGAGCAGTTCGTATATGCAGTTATAAAATAAATAACTATACATAAATAATTTTAGTGAGAAGTTCTCACCTTGGGTTTCCACGCCTCCATTCTTTATTTCTAAACGGTTTGGATTCGTTTGCAGTCGGTCCCATCACAATCTGTTTTACACGATTTTTATATTAAAAATCACATTTTTTTTCTAATGCTGTATAGATAAAAATCACATTTTTATATGGTATTCATATAAATAAAAATCACATTTTTATATGGTATTCATATAAATAAAAATCAATTTTTTATATGGTATTCATATAAACAAAAATCAATTTTTTTATTTCAAATCCATATATATATATATATAAATCGTATTTTTATTTCAAATCCATATATATAAAAATCGTATTTTTATTTCAAATCCATATATATAAATCGTATTTTTGTACTACTACTTCATATGTAAAAATCCAATTTTTATACCGCTATTTCATATGTAAAAATCCAATTTTTATATCGCTATTTCATATGTAAAAATCCAATTTTGATATGCGGTCAAATATATATAAAAATCAGATTTATAAACACTGTTATATAATAACTGAAAATAAATAAACGTAAATGAAAAAACTCACTGTTCCCGGTTCCAGAGGCTGGAAGAGGGGCGTCGGAGTCAAGGCGGTGGTCGGGTGTGGTCTGGCGACCTGCAGCGGTCATTGGGTAGTCGGGGTGGGCCATGGTGGCGCGCGTCAGCTAGGGTTTCGGGCTGGGCTTCGAATTGGGGGTTTACAGCGAGGAGAAGGAGGCGGGAGGGGCACGAGTGGCGGCCGGTGGCGCGAGGGGGGCTCCGGCTGGGCGCGACGGCGGTGGATGGGAAGGAGGCTCAACGAGGTGCAACGGGTTTTTTTCTTTTTTAAATTTTCTTCGTTGACCGATGTAATGAGAGAAGGAAGGGGTTTATATAATATATATATATATATATTTAAATTCCAAAAAGTAACTTTTTGATTCTAAGTCCAAATCGAACCCAACGACTGTCGCCCCTATCTAAATACTCTCATTCCGAACACAATGGGATATGTCCCGTAAGCCAATTCGACCGTTACGATCAGTTTTGTTTAAATTAAAATATAAATCATTATATATTCAATTTAAATGCACATTTCAATTTACTAGGGCCACATACTGACTCCGAAAATTCCCAAAAAATAAATTTAGCTATGTTTAGATGATACAGTCCTAACAAAACTAATTTCGTCGAATTTGGAGACTTTGAAAAACGGTCATTTTCCAGTTGATTAAATTCAAACTAAAATTACCAAACACGTTTAAATCCGCCACGCTCACATATTGATTCCAAAAATTATTAAAATTGGAATCTAACAATAATTTGACATTCTGGATCCAACAAAAGTGGTCTCGTCGAAAATGGAGGTCGTTTATAAAATTTCTATTTTTAAGGGCTGTATTTCCATAGTGACTATTCTGAATTTTCAACTGGACATATCTTTTTATTCCCGCTATGAAATTTCGATTTTTCACATTCGTTGGAAAGATATTTTCAAACAGATTCAAATATTTCTGGTTTCACTAAAATTCGGTTTATTTTGAATCCTGTACATTCATTTGAAATTTGAAATTTGAAATCGAATTTTCAAACTACCGCGCCATTTCCAATTCCTTTTATAATTAAAATAAATATTTATATTCTAATTTCAATTTAAATAAATATATAAGTTCTAATTCTATTCAAAATAAATTTCTAGTCGTTATTATTTGAAATAAATCATTTTAAATATTTGAAATTCATTAAAATTGCCAAAATAAAAATTTTAAATTGGTTCTAATTTTCCGGGTTGTTACAGTCTCCCCCACTTAAAATCTTTTCGTCCTCGAAAAGGAATGGTGTTGAAAGTTGTTTAACCAACCAACTCAACTTTCATTCTGGCTTTCATTCTTCAACTTTTTAGTTTCTAAGAATTATAAAATTCTTCAAAAATTTGGAAAACACCCTAAATTTTCAAAAAATTTCGCAATAACCTCCTTTGTACGGGGAGAAATTTAAAACCTCAACTAGCCACGCAGGGCCCTCACTAATCCAAAGGAAAAGGAAAATGCCAAGCGGCCAGCCTTAGGCTCATAAACTCTTTAAAAGAAAAGGAAAATAAGGAAAATGCCAAGCGGCCAGCCTTAGGCTCATAAACTATTTAAAAGAAAAAGAAAATGCCAACCAGCCAGTCCTAGGCTCATAAACTCTTTTAAAGAAAAAGAAAAATAGTAAACATGTACCTATTTGTCAGGCATAAAATTTTATTTCTCTTCTTAGCAGTTTATCCATAACCTGTTCAACAATGTGTATGTATACATGTATGCATTTCTAAACAATTTCCAACTCAGTACAATATTTGATTCAATTTGGCTTAATGGTTCAAAATTTTAATTAATCAAACCAATAATCAAACAACACAACCGACAATCAATTAGTTGATTATCTTTTCAGATTCATAATTATATATATATATATAAATCCATTTTTGATGCTAAGTCACAACAAATAACCCTATCTAAATTTTGGTTCTCACACCAGTCAATTGGGAATATATAGACACCCCACTTTCGAAACTTGAAAATAAATGCTGATGATGGCGCGCCATCATTAGAATCATGTCCGCGCGACGAGAGCGTGATTCTATATCTATCCAGTATATTTGAGACCTCAAATACATGTTCGCGAGACGTATATGCAAAATCTTTATATATTAGATTGCCCAAAATCAATTTAAATATAATATTCAAATACATATCATAAGGTTTAAATTTTCAAAAAAAAAAATTGTTTTCATTTTTATTTTAAAAAAATAACCCTCTTTCTACTCGTTCTAGGATACTGGTGATCTTATCTCTAACGAGTCATTCCCATTGGATATTACTAATCCAATCTCTGATGAATTCTTTCGTTTGGTTCTAATGTGCCTTGTTTTTGAGCTCTGTAAACCAAAGCTCTTATACCAACTGAAACGACCCGAACTTCCCCGTAAAGAAAAGCCCGGATTAAGTTGAGAACACGATAAATCAGAGTGCAAATAGAAGAACATTTCATTGTTATTACTACAATTTACATCAGAGTACAAGAATATATAGAGTACGAATAAATATTATACATCAGAAAAATATCAGAGATTTTAAATACATCATATATCAGCGGAAAAATAATACATAACAATACACAACACAACTGAAGGGAATATACGGATACAGAGCGTTCTGAATATAGCTCCAACTATAAACCAGGATCCTGTGAATATAATATCTGCAGAACCAAAACTACTACCTGCCCGTATGGAAAATAGGGGCACCCAGAGTTTAGGTTAAAACAATAAACTCCAGGTCAGTCATGTGACTGGTGTGAGAACTAAAACAGTTATTTAAAACTTTACTTTAAAAGTAAATCAAGGGGCCACGTCATATAACACGGAATGGGTTTTCTCCCAAGAATACCAGTGCATAAACAGTTATAAACAACGCAATGCTTTTTGAAAAAATGAAGCTATTATAAGACCCAGGTCCCATCACACAATGCAACGCAAGCCGAAGGATAGGGTTTTCCCTTATAATAGCCAAACATGCTTGGTACGTTTAAAACAAATCATTTGATACTATTATAAGTGCATAGTGTACAAAACAACTTCAAATATAAATGTATCAATCCTAGATGGCATGAGTACCATATATCATGTCGCCAATACTAGGCTCTACCATCAAAACCAAAATGACACGTATTGGAAGTTGGATTTCCGTCTATGAACCAAGGAAAGGGATCGCCGTTACCGCTTCGAGACATTCTAGCCTACCATGTCTCAGGCATGTACTCAGTCAAGCCTTGGATCATCAGGGCCGGTCCACACGAAGTAGATTAAAATGCCTGAACAATACGCCTCCCCGCCTATGGGGCTTAAACCGGTCATATATCGACCAAACCATCCATTGGCATCGCAGTGACAGATAAAACCGCGGCGCCTCCCTATCCATCATCCACATAAGTGAAACGTTTGGGCTTGCAAAACCCAGACACCACTCCTAGACAGAAGGAAATGCATGCCCTCCCTGAAGTTCTCTCTCGTTTCTGGTTCACACCGGGGTGTGAGGCTCACAAATTAATGCTATACACAAAGCTATGCTATATTAAAGTCGTGCTTTGATCATCAACCACAAGACTCTGCTTTTCAGCCGAAGCCTTAATCATTTGCATCTCCGCATGCCACATAGGCAATTCACGCTACGCAACCGATGTCTATCAATCACACATAATGAAATCCAATGTCAAACACACATCCATCGTTCTGGGTCTGAACGAAACCGGAGGTACCTTATTCCTCGTCCCATATGTCCAATACAGGAGAGAGGTCCTCGCATATCCGGTCGATCTCTAAGTACATCTGGACGATCACCACTTATTACCCCGTCTTGGGTGTACAGCCCAATCAAGACATCAGTATTCATCCAAACGATGTGAAGGCCTTCGGTCTTCAACCACCGTCTTCATCGTCGACTCATCGCCCATTCAGTTATTCAGAATGAGATAAACCCGGTCTTTCCGAATAACTCGCGTGTACAATAAACAAGTGCTATAAAAACACAACATACGCCTCATTCCAATTTTGAATATTATTTTATTTAAATATTTATATCCTTTGGGAAAGGTTCCCATTAATTTTATCAAAGATAAATTCTTTAAATTTATTCTTTAATCTTCCTTTGGATATCAATCCAAACCAAATTATGGTTTATCCAATCTAGTCGGGATTAACACACCTTACCGAAGTAATCATTTGTTATATTTCCCTTTCCCAACCTATTCATCCCATGAAGCAAAACTGGTAATACTTCATATCTAACACCACGATGTTATCGGTAAAGTTAATTACCATTTCACGTTCAAATCTAATTAAAAATTTAACTATCGCTTGGAGTACAACTGGTGCTACTCCATTCTCGATCATTTCCCGAATTTGATGGTTTAAATTATCACATTCTCTTTTTCAATCTAATTAAAGATTCATTAAAACTCCAATTCAGTTTTAATCTCAAAAATCATTACCTAATGATTATTCAAAGTTAAGAAATTAATCTTATCTTTAACTGGGTTAAAGAACTAATGTCATTTAAAACACAGCACACGATAAACCCAAATTCTCATTCCAATAACAATGGAATCTTCACGGAAAAACAGATCAATTTATATAATCGATACAAACATCCATATCCAACCGATAATATAAATGGAATAACGGCAAAGCCTCTTAAATTCCATATATATTAATAGTCATCCTCCACAGAAGCTCACTTTGATTATTATCCAATCGAATTCCATTCCATTCCAATTTATTGTATTAAATTGGAAAACTTTACTTTGGAAAATCTCCTTTAAATCTTAACAAAAGGATTTATAAATTCCAAATCTCATTTCACTGTAAACCGGGTTAAAGAAAGAATATCGTTAAAAACACAGTTCACGATAAACCCAATTCACATTATATTTTCTTCTAATTATTAAATATAATTGGAAACTCTAACAATCTTAATTAAAAGATTTATTCTCTTCTCATGGGATTCAAGAACAGTGTTACTAAAGACACCGCTCATGACAAACCCAAAATCCAATTCTTTTATTCAGTTTCAATTAAATATTAATTAATTGGAAAACTTCTCTAAATCTTAATTAAAAGATTTATTCTTTTCTGAACTGGGTTTAAGAACAGTGTTATCTAATACACCGTTCACGATAAATCCAAAATCACATTTGATATTAAATACAAGGCTATTAATAGAAAATATATCGGCTTATATTCAATATCAAATTCTAAAACCAACAAATATCGTATTAGAAATAACGATATAAAATATATCTTCCAAATTTCCATAACAATATCCGTATAATCACGGAATCCAAGTTCAAAATATTTTGAAGATGATTTCCACTCCAGTCCATTCCAATTCATATATTGGAAATCCTGGTTATTTTTAAAACCATTTCAAACCTAATTTATTTATTTAAAAATATTGGATTATAATTCTAGTTCATAACTGGTTCATTTTGATAAAAATATATTTTTATCTTTACAAACATGGAATTTTTCACCTAAATTCTGTCCAAATCATTTATTATGATTTTACACAAATTTTTGATATTTTATCAAAGCTCGTACAGTCGGTTTCCATAAACAACATGTAACACCCCGCCTCCGCTAGGGTCACTCGCAAAGGAATGCACTAGCTTTAGAGGGGCATTATTGGTAAACATGCACAGAAATATCACAAGAAAGAACATATAAAATAGCGGAAGTAAAATCGAACTTTCATAAACATGAATACATAAGGTCTAAAGCCTTTTACATCAGAGTACATCAAAACCTGTCTTGCAATAGTAAAGAAGCATAAAGACTTTTTCATAAATTATTCCCCAAATAAAAACAGTAAAGTAGCCATAGCCAGGAAAAGTCCAAGCCATCCATGATGACCTTCAAGCAGAAGAAGTCCGAACTAAACAACAGTGTTTCCTCCTTGTAACCTGGGGGGGGGGGGGGGGGGGGGAAACGGAAGAAAAGAGGCGAAACAAGACGGGTCAGTCAAAAAGACTGAGTAAGCCCTATCTACTATTAGTATAAAAACTAGTAAAGTTAACTGTCATGAGAAACTGAGATGAACATAAGCATGATACAAGATAGGTCAATTAAATCAAAATAACAGGATGAACTACTGAACTCAGATAAACTAGGGTGTCGTGATAAACTACGATGTCAAGAT
The DNA here is from genome assembly GCA_030737875.1 of Allium sativum. Lineage (NCBI taxonomy): Eukaryota > Viridiplantae > Streptophyta > Magnoliopsida > Asparagales > Amaryllidaceae > Allium > Allium sativum. The sequence continues at coordinate 531,445,792 of CM060913.1, read as the reverse complement.
AAAACAAGGTATCACATTGTCAGGTTCCTATCAAGTATAATATCCCAAGATATCTATCGCGTATAACGTCCCATGGAATCTATCCTGTATATCCGCTCTGCACCTACCGTACTAGTATCCCAACTGTATTACGTGTTATCCGTGAATGACCCTTACTCAAAAGTCGTGTAATGGTCCATGTCAACCTAATATGCCGCATATATAGGTTACTCAACTCATATGTTTCTTTTCATGTATAAGTTCAGTCCTTTGCCGTAGGCTGTACGGGCTTTCCCATGTAAACGGTTTATCCTTGAAGTTGTTTTGGACTGCAACCCTTGATCTAGTTGTGTTTCCTTACCATGAACTATCGCGCGTCCACTTAGGATTTATGCCACCTAGGACCGCTAGGGATTATGCTACCTAATGAACGTTTCCGTGTCTCGGTTTGGGTTTTGGCCACCTAGGACCACTAGGGATTACGCCACCCGTCAACCGCGCCCTTGATCCCACGTCACGGTTTGGGTTTGGGTTTGGGTTGTGAATGTCACGGTTCGGATTCGTTTGCAGCCAGTCCCATCACAATCTATTTCACACGATTTTTATATTAAAAATCACATTTTTTTTCTTCTAGCGCTGTATAGATAAAAATCACATTTTTATATGGTATTCATATAACTAAAAATCACATTTTTATATATTCATATAAATAAAAATCTAATTTTTATATGGTATTCATATAAATAAAAATCAATTTTTTTATTTCAAATCCATATATATAAAAATCCAATTTTTAATTCAAATCCATATGTATATATATATAAATCGTATTTTTATTTCAAATCCATATATATAAAAATCGTATTTTTATTTCAAACCCATATATATAAAAATCATATTTTTATTTCAAATCCATATATATATATATATATAAATCGTATTTTTATACCGCTATTTCATATGTAAAAATCCAATTTTTATACCGCTATTTCATATGTAAAAATCCAATTTTTATACCGCTGTTTCATATGTAAAAATCCAATTTTTATACCGCTATTTCATATGTAAAAATCCAATTTTTATATGCGGTCAAATTTATATAAAAATTAGATTTATAAACACCGTTATATAATAACTGAAAATAAATAAACATAAATATTTTAAAAAACTCAATGTTCTCGGTTCCAGGGGTTGGAAGAGGGGCGTCGGAGTCAAGTAGGTGGCGGGGTGTGGTCTGGTGACCTGCGGCGGTCATTGGGTCGTCGGGGTGGGCCATGGTGGCATGGGTCAGCTAGGGTTTCGAGTTGGGCTTCGAATTGGGGGTTCACAGCGAGGAGGAGGAGGCTGGAGGGGCACGAGCGGTGGCTGGCGGCGCGAGGGGGCTCCGGCTGGGCGCGACGGTAGTGGACGAGAAGGAGACTCGACGAAGTGCAGCGGGTTTTTTTTTTTAAAAAAATTTTCTTCGTTGACCGATGTAATGAGAGAAGGACGGGGTTTATAATAATATATATATATATATTTATTTAATCTAAATTCCAAAAAGTTACTTTTTCATTTTAAGTTCAAATCGAACCCAACGACTATTGCCCCTAGCTAAATACCCCCATTTCGAACACAATGGGATATGTCCCGTAAGCCAGTTCAACTGTTACGATCAGTTTTCGTTTAAATTAAAATATAAATAATTATATATTTAATTTAAACGCACGTTTCAATTTACTGGGGCCACATACTGACTTCGAAAATTTCCGAAAAATAAATTTAGCTATTTATTAACGATACAGTCCTAAAAAAACTAATTTTGTCGAATTTGGAGACCGTTTGAAAAACGGTAATTCTCCAGTCGATTAAATTCAAATTGAAATTACCAAACACATTTAAATCCGCCACGCTCACATATTGATTTAAAAAATTACGAATATTGGAATCTAATAATAATTTGACATTCCAAATCCAACAAAAGTGGTCTCGTCGAAAATGGAGGTCGTTTACAAAATTTCTATTTTTAAGGGCTATATTATTCCCTAAGTATTAATCGCGAAGGCCGAAACCAATGCCAGATCGATACCCCAGAAATCATTCAACTTAACTAATCTCTAGTCAGTTTAGAATTTCTTTAACTCTATTTCTTATCTTTTTATCAAATCATTGCTTACGCAACTCTCAGATTCAGTTCATAAATCATGTTCTTTTATAAAACGTTAGTTATAACGATAATGTTATAATCTCTACTTTCGATATAATCTAACTCCAAATTATACTGTTATTTCTTAAATTGAATAATAATAATTCATTAAATAAATAAATGAATCTTGATTTAAAAACGGAAAGTAAATAGTACCTTCCTACATTCGATATAATCGAATCCCAGTGTATAATTCTCTTTCGAATAAACTATATTCGATTTAACTCTATTTCGAATAACTAATTTCAATTAACTCTTTTTGAATAATTAATTCGATTAACTCTTTTCGAAAAACTAATTCGATTAACTCCTTTTGAATAACTAATTCAATTAACTCCTTTTCGAATAACTAATTCGATTAACTCCTTTCGAATGACTAATTCGATTAACTCCTTTTCAAATATCTAATTCGATTAAATCCTTTTCGAATAACTAATTCGATTAAATCCTTTCGAATAACTAATTCGATTAACTACTTTTTCAAATGATCTACCTTCGATCTAATTCTCTTTCGAATAACTAATATTCGATTAACTCTCTTCGATATTCACTGCTGAATTTATAATCCAAATTATCCATGATACTTATTTTTAATTTGTTTATAAACATTGTTTATAAATCACGCTACTTGTTTTTATTATTAAACAAATTATTTATTCCTAGCCATTTGAAATTTCAGTTCTATTTGAATTCCTATTTCAAAAGTCCGATCTTCTTTTTAAATGTTTTTATTTTAAAAACATTTATTTTAATCCATTATTCATATTCAATATGAATACCATTTCTTTTATAATCTTCTTCTTTGCAAATATACTTGCCGTAATCCATTATTCATATTCAATATGAATAATATATTCTTTATACAATTAAAACAGTTTGGTTTCGTGTTTAGAATATTATCTTATTTTAAATATTCTATTTATACTTCTATTTATAAAGAATTCATATAAAATCTTGTTTTATATTCAACACTTTAATAATTCCATTAATAAGTCTTATTACACTACGTTCATATTCAGTTTCAAATATCGATGTTGAAATCGATTCTTACTTCTCTATATAAGTTCTGACTTATATATTCCATTTATCCAATGATAAATATTTTACTTAATTTATAAAATATTATTTATAAATTAATCTGCTCCATTTTTCTGTTTACTTCTTTATATAAGTTCAGACATATATATCTTTATTTATCAAATGATAAATATTTTCCTTAATTTAAAAACATTATTTAAAAATCATTCTTCTAAATTTATTTGTTAAAAACATATTTTATTTATTATCTATTTTAAATAAATCAATTCATATCTCTATTATAACTCGAAATCCCCTTTTTATAATTCTATTTTTTTTTTCAAATATTTCCTTTTATAAAATCTGTTGATTTTATAAAATTCCTTTATCTCAATATTCACCTTGAAATCTCTCTTATAAAATCCCTTGATTTTATATAATAATTTATTTCAATATACGCATTGAAATTTCCCTTTTTATAAAATCCGTTGATTTAAATAATATTCTTATTTCAGTATACACATTGAAAATTTCCTTTTTACATCCCAGGGTTTCTTATGGTATTTAAAATATCAAATGACAATGATCAATATCATCCAAACACACATAATCAATAACATATTATATACTCAGTCATATATCACAATATATGAAAACAGTAAAGTAAATGTTGAGGAATCCAGTTGGATCCCTCCAACATGTTTTCCTGCATTCACGGATGTTAAACAATATAACATAACATTGATTTCATTTCAATATGAAATATTCTGATAAAAAGAATCAATATTTGATTAACGATTTATATGTATATATATCGTTATCTATAATTTTAACCAATAAATAAGCAATTCAACCAAAAAATCATCAAATAGCAGTTAATCAACATTTATCATACTAGAAATACATTATAAAAATATAACTGGGTGGAGTTAGTGAGATTTACTCACATTGGTCGGTTTATCATTAAATAACGATAACCGTTGTTGATTCAGATCAGACAATTTATTTCACTATAAATTGTAACGAGCTCCAATTCACTCCCAGTCAGTTCCATTGTGTATCCCCCATCCATTCGATCCCAACGGATATTGTTTTGCCAAATTTTGATCACGTATGCGGTAGTTATGTATTTTACAAATTTAAATAAGCATTTAAATTGTTAAATTTCATTTATTTAGCAATTTTGGCTCACCCACTTAACCTTGGCCAATTAAGAATACAGACCCGCCCCTTTGTAACACACCCTTCTTACTCTTCTATTCCATCGTTCTCCAGTACCAAATCACAACCATTTCCACCTCTTAAAGCTCCACCGCACCCTTCAATACTAAATGAAAAATCAAACAAAAGCTACCATCCAACTCTCCTTCCCTTCGTCTTTAATTCTATTCCCATTTCCGACAACTCGCACTCCACCAGCAAGTTCCGTCCTTCTAATTTTTCACGCAAGAACAGTATGAAGCACGACACTTTTTCCAATCGAATACCCTCAAAAATACATACCAAACACGATTTTTCACAAGGCGTAAGAATACATTCCTCAAATCACCAATCACAGACTAAGTTTCAAAAACTTGGTAACCTTAGATGGCTGCTGTATAAAACGCAGCATACGAAGTTGACATCGAACACTGTAAAAATCATACGAGGGTATAGAGATTCTCGTCAGGGTTCCATATATATATATATATATATATATACACAATGATTTATAGATTTTTATTTGGATTATTTGATTTTTAAAGATGGAAACTTTAACTGGAAGGAAGAATATGAAGGCGGCGGATTTTACATTAACCCGTGAATGAATTTTCCTAAGTTAGAAAAACTTAAGGAGTATTTATAGGTCAATTATAATATTTTCTATTGATTATTTTATCCAGTTTTAATCAACTACTGCTAGTATTTATCATTTAAAAATTCATGTGGTCACATATGAATCCCTTTTTCGCTGAAAATGGACATGTAGCTAGAGTTCGACATTACGGACCCAAGGAAACTTGTTTCATCGAATTCCGAGTCCGTTTGCTCATATAGCATATTTTTAAAGTCAAATTATTGACTATTTTTCATATTAAAATCCCGTATGGCTAAATACTGACTCCAAAAATAACGAAAGTTGAAATCTAAATAATAATTCAATATTTCGGATCCAACAAAATTAGTTTCATCGAAAACGGAGGTTATTTGCAAAATTTGCTATTTCTAAAGCTCTAAATAAACCCATTTAAATATTTATATATTTAAGAATAATTGAATTAAATATTTATAAATAAATATTATCGTATATGTTCATATAAAATATCGCATAGCTCCAAAATATTCGTATTTGAATTTATAACTTGATATTTCAAAGTTCCCAGTTATATCGATATTCGATTTATATTTAAAATCCTTTTATAATATAAATAAATCGTTATAAATTATAAAGGAATTCCATATCGACTTTTCGAAAATTTGATTTGGACATAACTCACAATCTAGACGATGGAATCCCGATTTTTCTCTTCCATTAGAAAAATATACTTTACCAGCTCCGAACATTTCTTGTTTCACAGAAATCCGGCTTAAAACAGATTCTCTATATTCATTTAAAGTTCGAATCGCCAAATTACGAACTGCCGCGCCATTTCGAGCTCGATTATAATTGTACGTTTCAAACTTCGTTTAAATAATATATTTGTTATTATAATTCAATTCTAAACTGAATTAAAGATTATAAATTGTTCAATTCATACAATATTGTGAATTTTGTTATTTCCGATTATTTCATAAATAAATATATTATTCTATTATTTATATTAATTAAATATTCAATATTATTTAATTAAACGACCATTTAAATCTCTAGATACTATTTAAACAATTAAATTAATTAATTATTATATCGTAAAAATACGGTAGAAAACAAACCCTATTAACTAGGTTAAAAATTATTCCCCCTTTATAATAATTTCGTCCTCGAAATTGCTAAGGTAGAAAACAAACCCTATTAACTAGGTTAAAAATTATTTGTTTACTTCTTAACCTCAGTTTCAACTGAACCAATTAATTTTAACCAAATTATTAATTCATTTCTATTGACAAAAATTTCCAAAAATTTTCTAACACCCAAAATTTTCGAAATAATTTGCCAGCACCTCCTTTGTACGACTCAATCGGTACAACTGCAACTCGCCTCTTTAGGCCTTCTCTAATCCAAAAGAAAAACAAATAACCAAGCGGCTTGCCAATTCGGCTCATAAATCACCGAACCCATATAAAAATAAACTTTTACCTTTTTATGGGCATACCATTATATCCTTTCCATATGCTGTTAATTCAGCGTATACTAAGGTCATCCCAATCAAACTCGATTCAGTTTTTATCCTCAGTTCCAACCATTGTCTTATAACTAAGCCAATTTCCATTCTGAACTCAAATTCCATTATCAATTCCAAATTCTTACCACATCAACCCAACTTACTCGATATCATTATATTCTAATTCAATTCAATTTCCACTTAATTGACTTCAATTTAATTCCAATTTGCTTTTCCGAATTTCAATCTAATTTGGTTTTAATTCAAACAGTCTTTCCTTGGGAATTTTAAACCATTTACCATATCAAAAATCAAACTTTCCTTTCTATGATCCAAAACAACTTGTTTTATCAAAGCAATTCAAAACAGTATCTCGGGTAGTAATCCGTCACTTAGAACTTGAAAATGAACACTGATGATGTGGTCAGCATCATCAGAGTTATTTCCCAGCTATCGAAGTGAATTCAATACTATCTCACTTTTTAAAACCATTTCTTAATCATTTCCATTTTGAAATCATTTCAGAATATCATTAAAAATGCTTGTAAGACAATTTAAAATCTCCCAGGATTTTAAAATTTCCATATACTTAACTCAAATCCATTTACGAACACCTTTCCAAATTTTAGGAATTTAAATTAAAATTCTGACTTTAATTTCAGATTTAATTCATCTGATTTCATATATTACGCTTATACGAATTCGGATTGATTATTTATAATCATTTCAATTATAATCTTATTCAATTATAATAATGACCAACACATCAAATATACTATAATACAGCAAATATTAATCATTCTTTTACATCAAAATATAATTTATGTAAAATTATTTCATTTACCCTCTTTTTTTCAAACCATACCATGTTGGTCCATCTTATTCAAGTGTTAATAAACTCCTACGAATACAGTGGATCAAACTGATCGATCAGAACCTATAAACAACTCAACCAATAAATCTTCACAATATAAAACAATTTTTATATCAAATAACAAATACACGCTCATATATATGCACTCAAACTCAATCTAGGTATTACTAACCCCATCTCTACCGAGCCATGCCACAAAGCCAAGGTAATTACTTAACCTTCAGCTCTGATACTACTGTAACGGCCCGAGAAATTTTTGACTTAGAAAATTGACATACAACATCATGTCGACTATTCAAGAAATCGAAATTTCCAGAACGTTAATAGAAGAAGTTAGAGGGTGAGGATAGATAAGATAGAAAATTAAAATAGAAGAAGAAGAACATACAATATCAGAGTAAACACGAATCTCACAGCGGAACGAATAAAATATAGTATACAACATAACTTGGAAATACAAATCTGTCATTTGAGTATAACACTTACATCACAACGGAAATAAATAATAGCTATATAATCCTGAAGCCTCCTGCTCCAGCTCTCCAAGTATATCTGCAAAAAACCTGACTACTTGACTACCCATACAAAATTGGGCACCCAAGAGTTAAGGGAAACAAAACAAAATAAACTCCGGGTCAGTCATGGGATTGGTATGAGTAAAACCATTTAAAACAGTTTGAGCAATTAAACGATATCTCATAAGACCATGTCGTATAACGGAACGGGTTTTTCCCTTATGAGAATCCAAAACACTTGGTCCAACATTCAAAAACCATTTGAAAGGAACGATAATCTTTATATCAAACTCATTTGATATTATAATAATGTTTATCAACCACAATATAATAATCATCTAGCAGAACGCTTTCATCTCACGTTCCACATACATAATATATAATCAAAAACTACGGGCGCTTACTGGGTAATGAATTTCAACCGGTAAGGTATGGGACCACCTTCCGACAATGTATCTCTAGAGAGTAATACAACGGGTTCAACAAGAACATCTTGTAACCCAAGCTAAACATGACCGATCACTCATTTCGCTTGAGTATACCGAATGTATTATCACCAGCGGTTGGGATCAGCAATCATTTCCTAAAAGGAACAACATCGAAACAAAATAGAGAAGCAAATGGAATTTCTCTAGATCATGTGACAATAAACCCTAATTGGCAGCTAACCACTTAGCCATGCGACCTACCCGATTTTATACCATTTCTCGGTTGTGAGGCTAGAGGCCATAACGTATCCTTTTACAAACCATGCCTTTCTTCACTTTGAATGTCACATCGTCATACCCGCCAAATCACAATTTGATTTCTCCAAACATACCACGGGTAAACAGCCAAGAGAAACAAATTCCTCCACCACCAAACGTAAATACGTTTGAAGAGATCAACTTACGCCATTTATTAAATATACTCTGCTAGACATTCTTCCATACAGTTTGTCCTGGGACTGGACAAACCGAAGGCATTATTCTATAAATCCATCTTAGGCAATTTCTTCCTAGGATCGCCAGAACAGCCCTTGCATAACTCCGTCTTCAATTATCTTCATCTTATTTGATTCGCAATGCTAACACCCATACAGAGTAGTTTTCAGATAATGAATCTGCTCCCGGTCTCTCCATATTGACAACGGAAAAATGGCCAAAAACTTTGATAGTCGGTGATTTAACTGTAACACCCCGCATTTTTAGGTATAATTAAAAATGAAATAAAATATATGAAAATATTCTTAGGATACGTAAATAATGGTGATGCATAAGGAGAATTAATTAATACAGGGAAGAGAAGAAAAATTAGTTCGATAATGGCGTATGTTACGGAAAAGATAGTAAAATAAGGATAACTAATTCAAGAAACAGGAATTAGGTAAAATGGACATCACCATTGCGTTCCTCTCGAAAAATTACGCGAAATAGAGTCCGAGTTTTCGAAAATCGGAGTCCGTACGACCAAGATATGGCCAAAACAAGATTCAGAAGGTTTCAGTCAGCCCAGAACTGGGCAGGTCGACCCGGGGGTCGACCTGGGGCCCAGGTCGACTGGGGAGCCGACCTCCCCCCCCCCAGGTTGACTAGGGAGTAGACCTGGGTGTCGACCTGGGGGTCGACCCCCCCGGTCGAGCCAGGTCGGCCTGGGTGCACCTGGATGGGTTTTTGGGCTGTTTTGGTGAGTCTGTGACGAATTCTGACGGTTCTGATCTGTTTTAGGGTTTATCTAAAGGCCTAAAACAACTAACTACACCTATAAATAGATCCTAAGACCTAGCCTCCTCTACACACAATTCTATTCTGCTTCTTCTTTGCCTCTGTTCTAATAAAAATAAAAATGGCGTCGCTACTCTGCTAGAATCAAAACTAGAAGCTGATCAACATCAACCTAAGCAATTCAATTTAAATTTGAGATAAAAGCTTCTGCAACAATTCTGCAACAACTAAAGTTCTTTCTTTAATCCAATCAAAGCAAGTACAGTTATTCTCCGCTATAAACGTTAATTTTGATTGTGACATGAATTCTAAACCTGAATCTGAGGTTATATCTGTTCTGTTCTGATTTGATTTATCTTATTCTGTACCTCTTTTCTCTTTTTGTTTTACAGCCAGGCTACCACGAGCCTGAGCCAATCTCATAAGAGATTAACATACGCTAAAATGTTTGGGACAATCAAATGAATGTGCATAAATTGGGCATGACCGATATGTGACTGATTTAAGGAAAGAACATAGGTTGAACTTGGAACCTAGAACATAAATCTAAGGCATAAATTGGACTGATCTGTGACTGAATTGAATAAAGGACATAGGTTGTAAACTAGATCTAAATCTGTGCATATATGACAGTTTGGGAATATCATATGGTAATATATGACTTGTAATATCTGGAATATTAAGATCGGAACTAAAGGACATTTCTTAGATCTAGATCCTTGGACATATTATGACTTGGGCTGAAACGAACATGTTGTTTAGGCATAAAGGACCTATATTAGAATAGGACAACTATAAATGTGAACACGCCTAAATATGGATTTTTGGATAATTAGCAATAAAGGCTATAACTTGGCATAATTCATACCATAATTTGGGAATTTACCTATTGAGTTAGGTCTACCCATGATCATCTACTCAACCTTTGTTTTATGTGAGTCTAGGCATATGATTTGGAGTTTTTAGAGATTCTTCTGTACTATGCAATGTTTAACTAAAAATCTATAGCCTATGTTGAATTATGAATTATGACCATGATTTGGCATATAAGTGTAGGCTAAATTTGTTGAATCGCCTAAATTTGCTAAACTAAATCTGTAGATATGCCTAATTTGTTATCTGTCATCTGCTAAGTCTATTGAAAATGCCAAATCTGCTAAATCTGTTATCTGCTCTGCTAATTCGCTTAATCTGTTGAAATGCCTTTCCTGTTGATTTGTTAAGTTGCCTAATCTTCTAGTTCTGTTATATGGCCTAAACTGCTAAGTGCTAAATCGGTTAAATCTGTTAAGTCACCCAATCTGCTAAAATCTGTTATCTGCTATATCAGTTGAGTTGATGTGATCATTCTGTTATTGATATAATCTGAATTGGCATATATATATATATATATATTGGGCGTGCGCATAAACGGTAAATAATTAATTAATTGGCCGCAAAGATGAATATGGATAACTCGAGGTTAGAATGAGTTTGCGACGTAAATCTGCCCGGAACCGCCCGGCACATCCAGTGGCCGCAAACAATAGGTTCTAATGTGAGAAGTTAGTCATAACCTGCTTAAGACACGAGGTTAGGTCTGGCTTGTGGCAGAAGTCTACCCTGAACCGCCCGGCACATCCAGCGGCCACAAGCTAGCGACCTAATGTGAGAGGTCTGGGCATTAATAATTAATTAATGCAAATCTGAGATAAGAATGACGTCTAAAACGTGTTGGGGGAAATAGGGTTAAACCAACTGGACTAATATGTGTAGTAAACCCATTCATGAATCTGTAGACCCAATACAAAGTTAGACAAATCTGAAAATCTGTTAAATCTGTACATCTGATCTGTTACTCTGAAAACTTGTTGATTTGATCTATGAACTAGTAAATCTAAACTCTGTCTGAACTCGCAAACAAGTTAATCTGAAATCTGTTAGTCTGGGGACACAAGGTTAGGAGGGGAAATACTTGTGTCATCTGTTGCTTGGGGCCCATATTAGTCAGTAACCCGTTTTGGTATCAATACATTGACCCCACACCTGGTAGGGTCCGGGCACGCTTACTGAACTAATTATAAGCGGTTCATTCTGATAATGGCGAAGGGTGTTGATGGTGCGTTCCAACCGGGTCATGTGCGTGCATGGATCCCGGTCTGCCTCTGAGGATGTAAGACGCCGTGACATCTGTAAATAGGTCTGTGCCAATTGTTTGTCACTTTAGGGAGTGATACACCCTACTGTGGGGCCGACACAGGATATTTATGTATTAGGGAGCCGATCGCTTGGGGTAGGGTTTTAGGGTACACTTAGTTCTGTCTGTTTCTGTTGGTACCGTCCGTTTCTGTTGGGTGGTAACACCTGTCTGTTTCTGCGTGGTACCGTCTGTTCGGGTGGTAAAGGCCCATTACTAGTGTACACCTAATTCTACATTCTGTTTCCGTAGGGATTAATCTGTTTCTGCTTCTGTCTGTTTCTGATCGGGTAGTAAAGGCCCATTATTAGCATTCTGTTTCTGTTAAATTATTCAGTACCCGTTCCTGTTTCAGTTTAGACATTAGGGTGACACCTAATTCTGTTATACTAGTATTAGTGCAGAGAAGTGTAAAGCAATAGTTTATGTCATTCTGTTCTTCTGTTATATCTGCTACACCTGTTACAGTTATCTCTCATCCAGTTTTATGTTCATGTCATATTATTATTATCTGTTCATGTGCTGAAAGTCACTGGACTTGCCAGACTTTATGTCTGACCCTTGTTGTTTCGCCTCTTTTCTTCCGTTTCCCCCCCAGGTTTTCTAAGGAGGGAATACTCTAACTAGATCCGGATTTCTTCTGCTTGAAGTGCTTAAAGTATGGCTTGTCTTCTTCTGTGGGGATTATGATTTTAAACCATGCATTTTGAAGGCTTTTGTACAAGACTGATATTTTGTACTTGAATTCTGAGATTTGAAAGGATGTAACCATATTGATTTCTGTTTCCGTTGTAATAAAGTTAAAAAATTTCAAGTACTGTTTTATCTGTCTTGTAAGTTTCTGTTCTGTTTACTAAAATGCTCCACCAAAGTTAAGGCATTCCTTTTGTGAGTGACCTTAACGGAGGTGGGGTGTTACACTTGGTATCAGAGCTAAAGGTTACCAGATTAGATAAAAGTTTTTGAAAACTATTTTCAAAAAGGTTTTAAAAGGAAGTATTTTCAAAATTAAAGCTTATTTTGAAAAACATGATCCCCAAGAGCTATATATCTTTCTTTCAGTCCTTTTTGTATTGAACCTTTCCTTTTTCGTTTCAGCATGTCTGAAGCATCTAAGATACCAGAGGGTGTCCATGTACCTGGTTGGTTTCGTCAATATCTTGAGGCTAGGACCGCCGCTGCAGGTCCAACAAATGATCCCCCTCCCCCACCCCCTCCTCGTGCAATTGCTTTCTCAAAGATCTGTAGAGATTTTAGGGCTATGGGTGGGAAGGATTTCAAAGGAACTGAATCATTCGTAGAAGCGAGGAACTGGCTCAAAGAAACTGAGGATCTATTCGTTATCTTCGAGGTGGACGATAGGCAGAAGGTACAGTTGGCGGTATGGCTGCTCAAAGACGAAGCTTCCTACTGGTGGGAAGTCACTAACGCCGAGAGGTTGGTTGAGACATGGATGGATTTCAGAACAAGATTTGAGACAAAATTTCTCTCGCAAGCTGAACGGAGTTTACAACTGGAAAAGTTCTTATCTCTTAAGCAAGGAAGTTTGACGGTCAAGGAATACGTTAACCAGTTCAACCAACTGGCTAGGTCCGGATTGGATTTAGTCAACACTCAGCATAAAAAGGCCCTCCGCTTTGTTAAAGGATTGAACGAGCCACTGCACAGCCTAGCCATGACCCACGTACCCATGGGAGCGACTTACGAGAAATTGGTGGACATGGCACTACTGCACGAGGAAGACAAGGGCCCGAAAGAGACAAAGAAGGAAGAACCACAGAATAAGAAAGCGGGGCCCAAAAAGGAAACACAAAAGAAGGACGAGAAGACTGAAGATAAGAAGGGGAAAAAGTGCTTTACTTGTGGAAGCTCGACTCATCTGAACAAGGATTGCAGAAAAAGGAAGGGCGCTTGCTTCAACTGTGGGGAGATGGGACACTTCACTAAGGACTGCCCGAAGAGACGAGGACAAGGAGGGCAGGCGAATAATCCTGAGGCTAGTGGCTAGGATAGAAATAGGAAAATTTCTATAGTAGGTTTAATTTCTTTATCTGATTATGGAGTTAAGACTTTTTCTAATTCTGGTATTTTGATTTTGTAATCGATACTCTGCACTTTAATACTAGTATTATTTCTAAATTCCGCTGTAGGATCAGACCCATAAGGGTTATGGCTCATCTGTTTGAGATTGGGGTTTGAGGGATATTTGTGTTAGACGTCAAGTATGACGCATACATTCTGAGTTTTTGTGGGATATGATTTTTATCATGCTTAGCTTCCGAAGAATCATTAGGGAACCTGATCTGTACCGGTAGTCTGTAAATATCTGAATACTTCTGATAAGATTTCCAGTTTTGACATTGTCTAAAGAGGGTAACCCTTTGGGTGTCAATCTGATGTTGATTTCGGTCTTCGGGGTTGACACTTAGGGGAATTATTTTCTCAACCAATGTCTGATAGGAATCAAGTTTTTGTTTTATCTGTACTCGCTTCCTCGACTGTATACTATCGATCGAGTGTTCAACTTATAGATAGGAATCCTAATGGGTGTAAACATGTGTTTGAGACATGTTATGTTTGATGGTTGCAAGTGGATGCAAGTGGTTGCTAGTGGTTGCTCGTGGACGCATACACACACACTAGGCACTAGATTGGCTCGAAAACACTCTCATACTGCATATGGATGTGTGAGCATTTTCAATTTTTGTGGATGCAAATTGATTGACTCAACACATGGATGTTGCATATGACTGAATGGTTGTGCACTCATATAGAAATGATATGTATCGAGTAGGAAAATTGCATACATGTTGGACTCATGGCACTGGCATAATTCGCATTAAGGAGGTCAACTGAATCAGTGGACCGCCTGATCTTTGCATTAGACAAGGAACATATACACCCACTTCTTTCATATGTTCATACAGCATTAGAAATCTCTTAAGGACAATGAATGCCTGTGATTGGTGATTGAGTAGATGGATGATTGGATGGTAGGACACATTCTTCTTAACTTGAAGATTTCGGGGACGAAATCCTTTAAGGAGGGGAGAATGTAACACCCTGCATTTTTAGGTATAATTAAAAATGAAATAAAATATATGAAAATATGCTTAGGATACGTAAATAATGGTGATGCATAAGGAGAATTAATTAATACAGGGAAGAGAAGAAAAATTAGTTCGATAATGGCGTATGTTACGGAAAAGATAGTAAAATAAGGATAACTAATTCAAGAAATAGGAATTAGGTAAAATGGACATCACCATTGCGTTCCTCTCGAAAAAATACGCGAAATAGAGTCTGAGTTTTCGAAAATCGGAGTCCGTATGACCAAGATATGGCCAAAACAAGATTCAGAAGGTTTCAGTCAGCCTAGAACTGGGCAGGTCGACCCGGGGGTCGACCTGGGGCCCAGGTCGACTGGGGAGTCGACCTGGGAGTCGACCTACCCCCCCAGGTCGACTGGGGAGTCGACCTGGGTGTCGACCCCCCCTGGTCGAGCCAGGTCGGCCTGGGTGCACCTGGATGGGTTTTTGGGCTGTTTTGGTGAGTCTGTGACGAATTCTGACGGTTTTGATCTATTTTAGGGTTTATCTAAAGGCCTAAAACAACTAACTACACCTATAAATAGATCCTAAGACCTAGCCCCTCTACACACAATTCTATTCTGCTTCTTCTCTGCCTCTGTTCTAATAAAAATAAAAATGGCGTCGCTACTCTGCTAGAATCAAAACTAGAAGCTGATCAACATCAACCTAAGCAATTCAATTTAAATTTGAGATAAAAGCTTCTGCAACAATTCTGCAACAACTAAAGTTCTTTCTTTAATCCAATCAAGGCAAGTACAGTTATTCTCCGCTATAAACGTTAATTTTGATTGTGACATGGATTCTAAACCTGAATCTGAGGTTATATCTGTTCTGTTCTGATTTGTTTTATCTTATTCTGTACCTCTTTTCTCTTTCTGTTCTATAGCCAGGCTACCACGAGCCTGAGCCAATCTCATAAGAGATTAACATACGCTAAAATGTTTGGGACAATCAAATGAATGTGCATAAATTGGGCATGACCGATATGTGACTGATTTAAGGAAAGAACATAGGTTGAACTTGGAACCTAGGACATAAATCTAAGGCATAAATTGG
The DNA here is from genome assembly GCA_030737875.1 of Allium sativum. Taxonomy (NCBI): domain Eukaryota; kingdom Viridiplantae; phylum Streptophyta; class Magnoliopsida; order Asparagales; family Amaryllidaceae; genus Allium; species Allium sativum. The sequence goes on along the minus strand of CM060913.1, from coordinate 531,429,893 downwards.
ACTGATCTATGACTGAATTGAATAAAGGACATAGGTTGTAAACTAGATCTAAATCTGTGCATATATGATAGTTTGGGAATATCATATGGTAATATATGACTTGTAATATCTGGAATATTAAGATCGGAACTAAAGGACATTTCTTAGATCTAGATCCTTGGACATATTATGACTTGGGCTGAAACGAACATGTTGTTTAGGCATAAAGGACCTATATTAGAATAGGACAACTATAAATGTGAACACGCCTAAATATGGATTTTTGGATAATTAGCAATAAAGGCTATAACTTGGCATAATTCATACCATGATTTGGGAATTTACCTATTGAGTTAGGTCTACCCATGATCATCTACTCAACCTTTGTTTTATGTGAGTCTAGGCATATGATTTGGAGTTTTTAGAGATTCTTCTGTACTATGCAATGTTTAACTAAAAATCTGTAGCCTATGTTGAATTATGAATTATGACCATGATTTGGCATATAAGTGTAGGCTAAATTTGTTGAATCGCCTAAATTTGCTAAACTAAATCTGTAGATATGCCTAATTTGTTATCTGTCATCTGCTAAGTCTATTGAAAATGCCAAATCTGCTAAATCTGTTATCTGCTCTGCTAATTCGCTTAATCTGTTGAAATGCCTATCCTGCTGATTTGTTAAGTTGCCTAATCTGCTAGTTCTGTTATATGGCCTAAACTGCTAAGTGCTAAATCAGTTAAATCTGTTAAGTCACCCAATCTGCTAAAATCTGTTATCTGCTATATCAGTTGAGTTGATGTGATCATTCTGTTATTGATATAATCTGAATTGGCATATATATATATTGGGCGTGCGCATAAACGGTAAATAATTAATTAATTGGCCGCAAAGATGAGTATGGCTAACTCGAGGTTAGAATGAGTTTGCGACGTAAATCTGCCCGGAACCGCCCGGCACATCCAGTGGCCGCAAACAATAGGTTCTAATGTGAGAAGTTAGTCATAACCTGCTTAAGACACGAGGTTAGGTCTGGCTTGTGGCAGAAGTCTGCCCTGAATCGCCCGGCACATCCAGCGGCCACAAGCTAGCGACCTAATGTGAGAGGTCTGGGCATTAATAATTAATTAATGCAAATCTGAGATAAGAATGACGTCTAAAACGTGTTGGGGGAAATAGGGTTAAACCAACTGGACTAATATGTGTAGTAAACCCATTCATGAATCTGTAGACACAATACAAAGTTAGACAAATCTGAAAATCTGTTAAATCTGTACATCTGATCTGTTACTCTGAAAACTTGTTGATTTGATCTGTGAACTAGTAAATCTAAACTCTGTCTGAACTCGCAAACAAGTTAATCTGAAATCTGTTAGTCTGGGGACACAAGGTTAGGAGGGGAAATACTTGTGTCATCTGTTGCTTGGGGCCCATATTAGTCAGTAACCCGTTCTGGTATCAATACATTGACCCCACACCAGGTAGGGTCCGGGCACGCTTACTGAACTAATTATAAGTGGTTCATTCTGATAATGGCGAAGGGTGTTGATGGTGCGTTCCAACCGGGTCATGTGCGTGCATGGATCCCGGTCTGCCTCTGAGGATGTAAGACGCCGTGACATCTGTAAATAGGCCTGTGCCAATTGGTTGTCACTTTAGGGAGTGATACACCCTACTGTGGGGCCGACACAGGATATTTATGTATTAGGGAGCCGATCGCTTGGGGTAGGGTTTTAGGGTACACTTAGTTCTGTCTGTTTCTGTTGGTACCGTCCGTTTCTGTTGGGTGGTAACACCTGTCTGTTTCTGCGTGGTACAGTCTGTTCGGGTGGTAAAGGCCCATTACTAGCGTACACCTAATTCTACATTCTGTTTCCGTAGGGATTAATCTGTTTCTGCTTCTGTCTGTTTCTGATCGGGTAGTAAAGGCCCATTATTAGCATTCTGTTTCTGTTAAATTATTCAGTACCCGTTCCTGTTTCAGTTTAGACATTAGGGTGACACCTAATTCTGTTATACTAGTATTAGTGCAGAGAAGTGTAAAGCAATAGTTTATGTCATTCTGTTCTTCTGTTATATCTGCTACACCTGTTACAGTTATCTCTCATCCAGTTTTATGTTCATGTCATATTATTATTATCTGTTCATGTGCTGAAAGTCACTGGACTTGCCAGACTTTATGTCTGACCCTTGTTGTTTCGCCTCTTTTCTTCCGTTTCCCCCCCAGGTTTTCTAAGGAGGGAATACTCTAGCTAGATCCGGATTTCTTCTGCTTGAAGTGCTTAAAGTATGGCTTGTCTTCTTCTGTGGGGATTATGATTTTAAACCATGCATTTTGAAGGCTTTTGTACAAGACTGATATTTTGTACTTGAATTCTGAGATTTGAAAGGATGTAACCATATTGATTTCTGTTTCCGTTGTAATAAAGTTAAAAATTTTCAAGTACTGTTTTATCTGTCTTGTAAGTTTCTGTTCTGTTTACTAAAATGCTCCACCAAAGTTAAGGCATTCCCTTTGTGAGTGACCTTAACGGAGGTGGGGTGTTACATTAACTATCAAAGAAAAACATGTGTACAACAATGGTCTTATTTCCAAATGGAAATCTTACTGATCAATCATCAATCAACTTTTTCTCTTTTTAAATTAATTCATCATTAATTTATTCAGTTAGCCATTTCCATATCTCCATAAATTCTTATTTTCTAAATTTAGAAAATATACCTTATTAACATTTGAAAACATTTCCATTTCTTATTCACGCTCAACTATCATTTCACGTCCATCAGTCTCTAATCCTAAATTAGTAAGAGAACGATTCCCTAAGTATTAATCGCAAAGGCCGAAACCAAAGCCGGATCGATACCCTAGAAATCATTCAACTTAAACTAATCTCTAGTCAGTTTCTAATTTCTTTAAAACTATTTCTTATCTTTTTATCAAATCATTGCTTACGCAACTCTCAGATTCAGTTTTAAATCATGTTCTTTTATAAAACGTTGGTTATAACGATAATGTTATAATCTCTACTTTTGATATAATCTAACTCCAAATTATACTGTTATTTCTTAAATTGAGAATAAATAATTCATTAAATAAATAAATGAATCTTGATTTAAAAACGGAAAGTAAATAGTACCTTCCTACATTCGATATATTCAAATCCTAATGTATAATTCTCTTTCGAATAAACTATATTTGATTTAACTCTATTTCGAATAACTAATTTCGATTAACTCTTTTCTAATAACTAATTCGATTAACTCTTTTCGAATAACTAATTCGATTAACTTCTTTCGAATAACTAATTCGATTAACTCCTTTTCGAATAATTAATTTGATTAACTCCTTTCAAATAACTAATTCGATTAACTCCTTTTCGAATAACTAATTCGAGTAACTCCTTTTCGAATAACTAATTCGATTAGCTCTTTTCGAATAACTAATTCGATTAACTCCTTTTTCAAATGATCTACCTTCGATTTAATTCTCTTTCGAATAACTAATGTTCGATTAAATCTCTTCGATATTCACTATTGAATTTACAATCCAAATTATCCACTTATAATTATTTTTAATTTATTTATAAACATTGTTTATAAATCACACTAGCTTTTTATTATTAAAAAAGTTATTTATTCCTAGCCATTTGAAATTTCATTTCTATTTGAATTCCTATTTCAAAAGTCCGATCTTCTTTATAAATGTTTTTATTTTAAAAACATTTATTTTAATCCATTATTCATATTCAATATGAATAACATTTCTTTTATAATCTTCTTCTTTGCAAAAGTACTTGCCTTATTCCATTATTCATATTCAATATGAATAACATATTCTTTATATAATTAAAACAGTTTGGTTTCGTATTTATAATATTATCTTATTTTAAATATTCTATTTATACTTCTATTTATAAACAATTCATATAAAATCTTATTTTATATTCAACACTTTAATAATTCCATTAATATGCCTTGTTACACTACGTTCATATTTAGTTTCAAATATCGATGTTGAAATCGATTCTTACTTCTCTATATAAGTTCTGACTTATATATTCCATTTATCCAATTATAAATATTTTACTTAATTTATAAAATATTATTTATAAATTAATCTGCTCCATTTATCTGTTTACTTCTAAGAAGTTCAGACTTATATATCTTTATTTACCAAATGATAAATATTTTCCTTAATTTAAAAACATTATCTAAAAATCATTCTTCTCAATTTATTAGTTAAAACATATTTTTATTTAATATCTATTTTAAATAAATCAATTCATATCTCTATTATAACTCGAAATCCCCTTTTTATAATTCTATTTATTTTTTTAAATATTTCCTTTTATAAAATCTATTGATTTTATAATCTCAATATTCACCTTGAAATCTCTCTTATAAAATCCCTTGATTTTATATAATAATTTATTTCAATATACGCATTGAAATTTCCATTTTTATAAAATCCGTTGATTTTAAATAATATTCTTATTTGAATATACACATTGAAAATTTCCTTTTTGCATCCCAGGGTTTCTTATGGTATTTAAAATATCAAATGACAATGATCAATATCATCCAAACACACATAATCAATAACAGATTATATACTCAGTCATATATCATAATATATGAAAACAGTAAAATAAATGTTGAGGAACCCAGTTGGATCCCTCCAACCTCTTTCCCTGCATTCACAAACGTTAAACAATATAATATAACATCGATTTCATTTCAATATGAAATATTCTGATAAACAGAATCAATATTTGATTAACGATTTATATATATATATATATATATATATCGTTATCTATAATTTTAATCAATAAATAAGCAATTCAACCAAACAATCATCACACAACAGTCAATCAGCATTTATCATTACTAGAAATACGTTATAAAAATATAACTGGGTAGAGTTAGTGAGATTTACTCACATTGGTCGCTTTATCATTAAATAACGTTAATCGTCGTTGATTCAGATCAGACAATTTATTTCATTATAAATTGTAACGAGCTCTAATTCACTCCCAGTCAGTTCCACTGTGTAGTCCCCGTCCATACGATCCTAACGGATCTTGTTTTGCCAAATTCTGATCACGTATGCGGTAGTTATGTATTTTACAAATTTAAATAAGCATTTAAATTATTAAATTTCATTTATTTAGCAATTTTGGTTCACCCACTTAACCTTGGCCCATTAAGAAAACAGACCCGCCTCTTTGTAACGCACCCTTCTTCCTCTTATATTCCATCGTTCTCCAGTACCAAATCACAGCCATTTCCACCTCTAAAAGTTCCACCTCACCCTTTAATACTAAATGAAAAATCAAACAAAAGCTACCATCCAACTCTCCTTCCCTTCATCTTCAATTCTATCCTCATTGCCGATAACTCGCACTCCAGCAGCAACTTCCATTGTTCTCATTTTTCACGCAAGAATAGTATGAAGCACGACATTTTTTCCAATTGAATACCCTCAAAAATACATACCAGACGCGATTTTGCACAAGGAGTAAGAATATATTCCTCAAATCACCAATCACAGACTAAATTTCAAAAACTTGGTAACCCTAGATCGCTGCTGTATAAAACGCAACATACGAAGTTGACAGCGAACACTATAAAAATCATACGAGAGTATAGAGATTCTCGTCAGGGTTCCATATATATACATAATGATTTATAGATTTTTCTTTGGATTGTTTGATTTTTGAAGATGGAAACTTTTACTGGAAGGAAGAATATGAAGATGGAGGATTTTACATTAACCCGTGAATGAATTTTCCTAGGTTAGAAAAACTTAAGGAGTATTTATAGTTAAATTATAATATTTTTCTATTGATTATTTTATCCAGTTTTAATCAACTACTGCTAGTATTTGTCATTTAAAAATTCATGTGGTCACATATGAATCCCATTTTCGCTGAAAATTGACACGCAGCTAGAGTTTGACATTACGGACCCAAGGAAACTTGTTTCATCGAATTCCGAGTCCGTTTGCTCATACAGCGTATTTTTAAAGTCAAATTATTGATTGTTTTTCATATTAAAATTCCGTATGGCCACATACTGACTCCAAAAATAACGAAAATTGGAATCTAACAATAATTCAAGATTTCAGATCCAACAAAATTAGCTTCATCGAAAACGGAGGTCGTTTGCAAAACTTGCTATTTTTAAAGCTCTAAATAAACCCATTTAAATATTTGTATATTTAAAAATAATTAAATTAAATATTTATAAATAAATATTATCGTATATGTTCATATAGAATATCGTATAGCTCCAAAATATTCCTATCTGAGTTTATAACTTGATATTTCAAATTTCCCAGTTATATCGATATTCAATTTACATTTAAAATGCTTTTATAATATAAATAAATCGTTATAAATTATAAAGGAATTCCATAGTGACTTTTTGAAAATTTGATTTGGACATAACTCACAATCTACACGATGAAATCCCGATTTTTCTCTTCCATTAGAAAAATATAATTCACTAGCTCCGAACGTTTCTTGTTTCACAGAAATCCAGCTCAAAATGGATTCTGTATATTCGTTTAAAGTTCGAATCTCCAAATTACGAACTGCCGCCCTATTTCAAGCTCAATTATAATTATAATATAATTATACGTTTCAAACTTCGTTTAAATATTATATTCATTATTATAATTCAATTCTAAATTAAATTAAATATTATAAATTGTCCGATTCACACAATATTGTGAATTCGTTATTTCCGATTATTTCAAAAATAAATATATTATTCTATTATTTGTATTAATTAAATATTCAATATTATTTAATTGAACGACCATTTAAATCTCTAAATACTATTTAAATAATTAAATAAATTAATTATTACATCGTAAAAATACGGGATGTTACAAAAGCTTTTGTTGAAAACCAAGGCTTTGTGGTTGACGGTCAAAGCATTACTTTGATATAGCGTAGCTTTGTGTTTAGCATTAATTCATGAGCATCGCACCTCATTATGAATTAAAAAGGGATGAAGGACAGCAGGGAGGACATGCGTTTCTTTCTAGCTAGAAGTGGTGTCATGGTATGGAGCGTAGATATTTTACTTATATGGATGTTGGATAGCGAGGTACCTTGGATATGGCCGCACAAGGCCACATTGGTCAACATACTGACCAGATTTTAGGTCTCATAGGACCGGAAAATGTATTGTTCAAGAATTACTAATCAACAAGCGTAAGAGTGGACCGGCCCTGCGCTTCAGGTGTACATGCGGATGAGTCCTGATGCATGAGCTGGATTGCCTCGACTCGAATAAGGAAGAACCCTTGCCTTGGTTCAAAGATGGAATCCAATTTCCAATACGTGACTTTCGATTTCACCTATATGGCGACACAGTAGGATGGGATACTATGTCGTCTATGATTAATACGTTTATATTTGAAGTTGTTTTTTGCACTATGCACTAATAATAATAAAAGCTAAATTTCGCGTATCAAGAATATTTGGCCATTATAAGGTAAAACTCTATCCTCTGGTTTGTGTTGCATTGTGTGATGGGACCCGCGTCTTATAGTGGCTTCATTTTTTACTTTTTAGCATTGCGTTGTTTGTTCTACGGTATTCTTGGGAGGAAACCCATTCCGTGTTATACGGCGTGGTCCCTTGATTTACTCGACAATTAAATAAAGTTAATAGCTATTTTTGTTCTCACACCAGTCCCTTGACTGACTCGGAGTTTATTGTTTCCCACCTAAACTCTAGGTGCCCATATTTTCCACACGAGCAACTAGTAGTTTTGGTTTGTAGATATTTCTTTTCACAGATCCTAGATTATGGCTCCGTGTATTTCTTTCACCTGTGGTAGTTGATGCTTTCCGCTGTACATTATATTCATGTATTATGTTTCCGCTGCTATGTATATTAAAACTTTGATATTATTATTTTATTCGTTGTATATTATTTATTTGTACTCTGATATTTTGTACTCTAATGTAAATTGTTGTAATAGAAATTAAATGTTCTCTTGTTTGTGTTCTGATGTGTCCTGTTCTCATAGCAATCCGTCTTCTTGTTCGGTCTAGGCCGGTCGGGGAGTTTGGGTCGTTTTAGTTGGTATCAGAGCTTTGGTTTACAAAGCTCGAGAACAAGACACATTAGAACTGAATGAAAGAATTCACCAGATATAGGATTAGTAACATCCTATAAGAATTAATCGTTAGTGATAGGGTTAGTAATACCCTAAAATGAGTTTAAAGAGTGTTATTTATTAAAGACGAATTTAGTTTTGAAAATTATATCTTATTATACACATTTGTTTAGTTTATTTTATATTGAGTTTGGACTATCAAGTATAAGAAGAATCTGCATATACGTCTGGTCCACGTGTATACGAGTCTCAAATATACTGGGTAGATATAGATTCACATTCTAGTCGCTTGGAGATGATTCTGGTGATTAATATATCATCATTAATATCTATGTTCGAGTTTCAAAAGTGGGATATCTATATGATTCCAATTGACTGGTGTTGTAACACCTCGCATTTTTAAGATAATAAAATAGGAATAACTTAATTTAAATATTCAGAATCAAGTGAAACGAACTGCACCATTGCTTTTGTCTCGAAATTCTGGTCAAGATGAACACCTAGTTTGCGTAAAACAGACATCATATAAAGAATTATGAGTGTTAGAAGTTTGTATACATATAAGGGACTTATATGTATATATATTAAATAAAATTTATCCAGAAAATCAAATTTTACGAGCGGGAATCAGGGGAGGGAAAATAGACTGTTGGGGGTAGAGGTGTCAAAAGGGTGGGATAGGGTCACATGTGGGTCAAGAAAAATTTAACCCGATCCTATCATTACGCATAATATCATGCCCCTTTAGACTTTGTTAATTATTGGGTTAACCCATTACAACCCTTAACAACCCTCGTAACAAAATATCACACAAAAACCTATACAATTCAATCAAATACCACAGGTCCACAGACTGTACTGCATAGAAATTACAAATAAACAGCATGAAAACCTATACAATTCAGTCAAATACCATAGGTCCACAGAGACTGTACTGCATAGAAATTACAAAGAAACAACATGAAAATGCAATGCAAAAACATGAGAACTACACAAAATATTTTTTAAATCTGCAGTAGAAATCACCAATATCCTTCCTTACAAACAGCAATATTACAATATCCCTTCACAGCAATATCACCAAATACAAATAACTACAAGAAATCACTGCAAAGTCTCAAAGTATGTAATTAAAACATATTACAAACTAAATGGTGCATTGCATCTTCTTCACGATGACCTGCATGGAAACAAATCGAGAATAGTAATTTGTCAATGATTTGAGAATACAAAACCAACCCTTAAAAACAGAAGTAAAGTAAATCTTGAATGAGTGGATTAGCAGAAGCACAATTTAAACTAAAAAACAGGGGCAGTAATATTCAAGAGTGGTTTCTATTTATTTTCAAGCAAACTCAAGACCGAGCAAAGAAAATATGCACTGCAATTTTTATCAGGTGTGAACAAATCATGGCATAGCAAAGAAATGCTTGATGTACATAATGCATAAATGCAGCAAAATGGAGCATGCAAAAGGCAAAATGGAGCATGTAAAAGATTACTGCCATTGTGCACTTATGCTCTAGAATCCTCTGAAACAAATTGTATATAAAGATTCCAACTTCCAATTTACAAAAAATAGTTCTCAAAGAATCCTAGCTTTAGATTCCAATTTACAAAAGTAATCCTCAAATAGTTGTAGATCAAAAGAAAAACATTTCACACCATTGAGGCTATGTTTTTACATTAGCTGAATGCATATGAATACTAGTTCCCATAATTAGCCTTTTCGTAGTACTAGTTCTATTATACAGATTGAAGAATTCACTTTCATGCCTGATGAGACAAATATACCAGTCACAAATGAATTAACTTCTTTTATACCGGAAATTTTACAATTGAATAATTCTAGTTCTGTTATACAGATTCAAAATAGAACATGTATAAATATTTTCCAATTTGAAGTTCTGTTACACAGATTCAAAATTGAACATGTATAAATATTTTCCAATTTGATTCCAATTTTTGGGATATATCCATCAACAATAAATTACAATTTGATTTATTATTTTCCCCGTTATTGAATTGCACTAAATATAATATGGTAAAAACATAACATTCATACCAATGCAAATAAATGAAACCAATACTAATGCTTCATTGAACAAACAACCATGATGAAAATACAAAATGCTTGCGTATCAATTTTAATCCAGTTTCTTCCTTATCATTTGCCTAATAAATGAGTGGCTCCCTGATTCCATGCGTGAAATATATACAAGATACCATACTTATTGCAAAAATGAGAAATAATTGTATATGTCATTTATTTTATACAACCAAACACTTGCATTGCTGTATTTCGTGTTTGATATCTAAATGTTTATATATCATATACGGTTTATCCTTTTGTCTGCTTATTATGGTACATACTTTACCTTATGAAAGCATACATCCCTATAGCTATTAACCATTAACTTTACACTTGAATTTCAAATTCAGAATTTTTTTGAGAGTCATGCAGTTTAAAGTTGAGAAAATTAAAATGCCATTAGCTGTTGTCATTCTAATTCAGGGCACACACAGCATGAACTAACAAGTACTGTAATGAACAAAGACAAGAGTTATCTCTCCAGTAAGTACGGTAATAAACTTACCAACATACATCTCTAACATTGACAAAGTGATAGAGAAAAGAAGAAGAAACATATTAGCAAGAAAATGTGTAATGAACCAAGAAAATTTTCGGAAAAAACAAACTAGCAGTTGGGTAATTTGTACTAGAGAATAGACATGTAGCATCATAAAATACTTCCAAGAAACGTGCAATTTTCTTTGCTTTGATCCATTCTTCTGTTGTTGGGCAATAAGTATAACTAGGATCGAATAATTTCAAATGACAAAGCGCTTGCTCATAATGTATGGCATTGTAAATGTCGAGTTCCATCTAGTAGGAACATCTTGACGCAATCCTTTTCTATCGCTATCCAATGAAAGAGTAGCTATGCATTCTAAAATACTTTTTTTTTTCTAGATTGAGAACCTTTAATATATTTATGCTTTCACGAATGTTACTCAAAAAAGAAGAAACGCACTTCAAACCATCTTGCACTATTAAGTTTAATACGTACTCATGACATTATTTGGGAATAAAAGACCAAAAAAAGTATAAACCATTATAAGCATCAATTTGGTAACATCGCATAACATAGCATTGTATAACCATTATCAAATATCTTAATACCATCACATTATTACTTCAAACAAAGCATTCTAATCCCCAAATATGTACAGTCATTACCAAGTTACTTTGAAAAGCACAGAAATGCATTTAGAACATATATAAGTGTATGTACAATTTGATTCATGCCAAATCAAACTTGCTAACACAAGTGAATGTATTTCTAGCTGATATATGCACTCTATATAGAAAATATGTCAGACTATATTCTAAGGGCCTACAGGTAAAATGGAAATCAAATAACAACCCATATAGTGCTATGTAAACAAATAATGCATTTAAAAAAATAAAACAAAATAAACCTCCAACTGCAGCTCTATCAGCAATCAACGACCTATCAGCGGTTTATAAGTATACCTCCAATTGCATTTAAAGTAAACTTTTTCTGTTAAAATGCCAGAACAAAAAATATACATTAATGACTTAAAGTAACTATTATTATAATGTAAAGAAACTCCTGCTATGAAGCAACAAAATAACCATATCATACAAACATGTTGATAGAGATAACTCATCCACAAAACACTTAACTTTTTCTTCTACAAATGACAATCTAACCGTGTGACGTATATCTACTTCAGTATATGCTAAGAATGTTACATTGTTACAAAATGTAGTAGTAATAAACGTGAATATGCTAAATGTTAATGGATATTATTTAATTTTCATTGCATCTGAAATATATGACAGATAGTCGATTGTATACGTAGGATGATAAAAATATTTTCTCCCTGATGCCTGAAAATTATGCTTCTGTTTTTTTGATTATATAACAGAACTTACTTTATTGCATGCAAAACCGTAAGCATATGACATCATTGTATTCTATCTAAAATGGCCTCAGAAGTTCCTTTTAAAAGTTACTTAAATATAATAGAAGACCAATATTAATAAAACAAAAACTCTTCGCTAACAATTTCTTTGTTTCTCTTGCTTCATTTTCAAAATATTATGTATTTTTCATTAACATCTTATGTTGTATAACATTAATTGACTGCAATCTGTTAGGTATAAGTTATGTAATAGATATAAGGTATAGAGTTGCATACACAATATGACATGAACGTGGAGCATAGATTTCTTAGTAATCTTATTTATTTTGTAAAATCACGCTACTTTAGATAGATATTAAATAATATATAAATGCTTGTTTAAAAGTAAATAAATAAGATAGGAATGATATTGATACATATTATGCACATAGGTGCATATAAGTTGTGCTTCACACCTATGGTTTCATATATTAGCAGCCTCATTTTTTTGAAACACCTATAGATGCAAAACAATCTTCCAAAAATACGCCGTTATAACCACTAGAAGAAGAATTCATCGAATAAGGTGGAAAGTTACATGATTTTAAATGTACTGTAAATGGAATAGATTAAAGATTTCACTTTTGATCTATTCAATTGACAACTAAAATTGAAAATTTCAAAGTGAAATATCATACCTTGATTAAAGCTTCAACTTCAAAGGTGGAATCATGCGAGATTTCAGAGATAACGTTGACAAAACTTTGAGCAAGGCCAAGATCGAGTAATCGAAGGAAATAAGCGGATGATTAATTTAGGGTTCGAGCGACGTCGACATTTGGAGGAAATGAAAACTATTCTGGAATGGTGCTTTTCACGGTAGCAGGTTATTAGGGTTGAAGCCTGTTATAGCGGGCCAAATTGTTACGAGCTTAACATAATAAATGAAAAACTTAGTGTAACCCACTTTTTTTAAAAAGTGTTAAAAAGGGATGGTTTAAGGGTTGGACTAAATTTTGACAGGCCTAGTTGGGGGGCGACCCCTCGACCCACCAACAGAGGGTTCGACTTCGGGGTCGACCCCACCGCGAATCTGGAACTTTCTACTAACGTGGTCGGTTCTGATGTTTTTAACTTAAATATAAGGGAATTAGTTTCTCTGATGCACCTATAAATAAGTCTGTAGAGCTAACCCTAAACCTCATATTTCTGAGGCTATGCGGAGGCTTTGCCTTTCTTCCCTTTTCTAAAATCTATTCAGAAAATTAAGATTATTAGTTTAGGAAAAATTCTGAATCCAGATCTGAAGGAAAGGAACGAGTATTTGTAAGTAGGTGTTCAGATCTCATATTGAAGTAAGGTAACTTTCTAGATCCGATCTATTCAAATTTCCTCCTCCTTCTTTCCTTTCTCTTTTACTAAAAATAATCAATCCATGGTTCTTAGGTTTTGAATCTAATTAGGGGAAAAACCATGGATGCTAAAACTGGACCAGATCCAGAATTGGGAAAGCATATGAGGTGAGTGGATTTAAGCTATAACATTTTAGATAATAATATATTATCATTTACCATTCCCCATTTTGTATAATTGAAATGCGATATGTTGAGATGTTTAACATACGTTAATAATGATTAAAGTGATAGGTATGACATGTGGGAATAATTAATATGCCAAGATATTAATTTATTGGTGAAAAGTTCTTATGTGCGAATATAAGCTTGTAAAATTTTGCATAGCAACTACTGTTGTTTCAATTCCACGTTAATTTATAATAATGGTGTACCCGATCCATTAACGGTAGAAATTGAGATTGGTACATATTAGTTTATGTGATTTGAACAATTATCTGATTAAATTGATTACATATTAGAAAGGAATGGATTATATGTTAGAAGAACATATGACATAAAATAGGCATAACATGATGACCAGTAAATTATAAATTACAGTGGAAATTTGAAAGAAATAGACATGCCTAGATTATATAAAAGTTTTATAGTAAATAAGGAACTGTAACCGCGCTTAGACACGAGGTTAGATTATACTTGTGGTAGAAGTCTACCCAGACCTGCCCAGCATATCCAACATCCACAAGTGGTAAATCTAATGTGAGGGGTCGAAGTGCATAAATAAAACGTGTAGTGGTGCTAAGACACGAGGTTAAGTCAACTTGCGGTAGAAGTCTACCCGGACCCGCCCGACAAATCCAACATCCACAAGTGTAGGCTTAATGTGAGAGGTCTAGTGCATATATATATTCATATATATATATATATGTATATATACAAATATATGTATATAACAAGATATGAATGAATGGCATTAATGGTAATTAATGAAAATAAATGGAATTGAAAGGAAGATACAACAGTAAAAGGAATAAACGGTGAATGATAATAACCTATTATAAATAAGTTTCATTAATGAGAATGTTGTATAATAGGTAGACTTGTCCTAGGGACAAGTGAAGATTATAACTTAGGTTATAATAAACTAGTAAGGAGATGAGACAACTGGTGAAATGAAATAAGTGGCACTTAATTTTAAATTAAGTAATTAGTAAATGAGGAAAACTGAAACCAGTTGTTTGTAATAAATAGAGAAAAGGGGGAAAGTTTATGAAATGTAAGAAGTTGTACTTAATTATAAATTAAGTAATCTGTAAACTTGGAAGTCTGAAACCCGCTAATAAGAATAACATGTTTAGACTTGTCCTAGGGATAAGAGGAAATTATAACATAGGTTATAATAAATGGGTAGAGAAACTTATTAATGGACCTTAGTTAGAAGAACTAAGTTAATAAGTAAACAATGATAAGTTGTAGTAACGGTGTAAAATGGAATTATTATTCAATAAATGAGGAAAACTTATAAAATGGAATAAGTTATATTTAATCATAAATGATAAGTGACATGTTAATTAGAAAACATGTGAATTGAGAAATACTTAATAACATATTAAGTAGAACATGTGATGGTAACCTTGAAATCAAACAAGAATATAAAATGGATTGTAGATTACAGAGGATAACATGTTGTGAGCTTATTAATAAACTTAAATAGACTAAGTTGTATAGTTGAGATTAATAAGCAAGAGGGCCCCATTTCTCATTGATATAAGGGGCAAGGGAGAACTTGGTAACCAGAATAAAAAGTTAAGATAACCAAGTTAAATGGAAACCTGATAAGGTAAAGCAAGCGCGTAAAAGAATGTTTAGACATAGGGTCTAACAACATATTAGAGTTATGCGCTTGGACTAGTCCGCACGTTTGAAGGTGAATAACTGAAACACCCCATGTTCATTAATGTCACTCACTAAGGGAATGCATTAACTTCAGTGAAGCGTTATAGGTAAGAGATGCAGATAAATTACAAGACAGACAAATAAAGCAGCGGAAAATAAAGTCATTTTATAACCAACGTAGTCTAGTCAAGCTTTTACAACAATTGACTCAATCATACTTAAAAGTATTACATAAAACTTCTGTCTTGATTCAGAAACTTCAAGTATATAAGAAGCATAAAACATAGCAAAGTAGCATAAGTCCCCAAATTAAAGTGCAGTCACAGCCATAGCCAAAAATAAGAGGTTCCAAGCCATACATCACAGAATCTCCAAGCTTGGAAAGAGAAACGGTCCAAACTAAGCCGAGCTATTTCCTCCCTGACTACCTGGGGGGAGGGAACGGTAGAAAAGAAGATGAAAGAAAACAGGTCATACATAAGTCTGGTAAGTCTAGTGATTTTTCAGCATGTAAACAAGATAAAGGATCATGACATGAATAAACTGAAAATATGACAATACCATAAAACAAAATAATTTAAGACAAGATAAGGCAAGGTAAACTGAATGCGCTTCTACTCTTTCTATGCTTCGCTACTACCATATTATCCTGATTTCTATATCTCTGCACTGCCCAACTAATGTCCCAACTAGTAATCTGTATAAAATGATAATATTACAATGTGATCCCAATCCCCGCAATTGTGGTGGCCTTCAGGTGTACATCTAGTATGAGGATCTTACCTCCACTAGCCTAATTGCCATGAAGATGTTAGATGTACCCTTACTACCCTATCGATCGGCTCCCTACTTGTATTAATGTTCCATGTGTCTGTGTCAATCGGCCCTCTCTTGCGTGTAGATACCCTGTGCTGGTCCCACCATAAGGTGTATCAATCCTTATGATAGCAACCCGACACGATTCAAGATGCACAGTGTATAACTACTGGTACCTAGTGTCTGCTTTTTCCCACTCCGGAGTACGTGCACGCCCATAAACCGTCGGAACCTACACTGACGTACCCCCCTACCGCTATTTTGACCGCTTATAATCAGCTCAGTAATCGTGCCTCACCCTTCCTAGTTCAGGGTACCATGATACATTTATGTGGGTTACTGCTGGAATGGACCCCCGTTACTAGGGTTTCCTAATTGTTAAGTTTGTGGGCCTATATATACAAATAATACCCACATATACGATATGTACTTAACACTCCCACCGATTCAAGCATGTTTATTTAACGGTTAAGTTTATGGGCCTATATATATACTGATATTACCCACCTACATGAGATGTACTTAACCCTCCCATTGATCAAGTCAATACGTATTATTGGTTAATCTTTCCTTAACCCTATCCGCTTCATTCATGTAATATTGGTTAAGTGTTGTCCATTCATGTTAACTTAACCCACCCATACATCATGTTGTATTGGTTAAGTGTTTTCTATTAACTGAACCCCACTCATTCACCGTGTTATATTGGTTAAGTGTTGTCCTCTTGTGTTACTAACCCTATCATACATCATGTTATATATATTGCTTAAGTGTTCCCTTCTTGTGTTACTTAACCCTACCATACATCATGTTATATATTGGTATTGTGTTGCCTTCTTGTGTGATTTAACCCTACCATACATCATGTTATATATTGGCTAAGTGTTGCCTTCTTGTGTTACTTAACCCTACCATTTGTTTAATTAACATGTTGTACTGGTTAAGTGTTGCCTTAGTTAACTTATCCCTACCATTCTTAACATGTCCTGTTCATTAGCATTAATTGATTTATTAATGCACCAACCTCTCACATTAGATCTGTGTTGTTGCGGTTACTGGATGTGCCGGGCGATTCCGGGCAGTTTTACACCACAACTCAATCTAACCTCGAGTTTTTCTTGGGCATGATGCACTAAACTCTCACATTAGATAGGTGTTGTTGCAGTTACTGGATGTGCCGGGCGGTTCCGGGCAGTTTTACACCACAACTCAATCTAACCTCGGGTTAGGCATGTTCATCCTTTATTTAATTTACATATTCGTCATTTATGTCAAGTTTATATGTAAATTATCCACAAGTGTTGTCATATCACATTTACTATTTAAATTATGTTCATGATGAATGGTATACAAATTATACCATTTCATGCTATTAATCATTTACATGATTATGAGCCAATCTATTCCATTAGCATGTAATTTAATGTTTTACCCCAACGTTTCCCCTCGTTATTCATTCGCCTAATTTACCTAGAACGTTAGGCTCACAAATTAGCCTAACTCATTAACAAAAGGGAAAAGAAAGGAACATGTAGCATTCCAACAGCACAAAATAATATGAATCTAACTAAGCATATGTAATACAAATTTTTCATGAACAATATAAACTTAATCAAGCATATCAATGTGAACTTGTACTTGAGTTAGATCCAATTAACATAGATCTTAAGCATATAATCAGGAATTTACATAGATCTTAAACATATGCATTAACTTGGATCTAAACATGTAAGCATGTAGATCTAAACATATAAGCATATATGAACATGACTTAGTTTATGAACATGTACATAACATAACATAAAAGAAAGCATGTAAATCTAAACATATAAGCATATATGAACATGACTTAGCTTATGAACATGTACATAACATAACATAAAAGCATCACCAAATTAATATACTATATGATAGGTCCAATTGTACAAATCACAACAGTCTCATAGGCATAATTTATTTCAGATTTGTCACAAGGATAAACATGAATCAGAATCACAATTAGGCACAGTTCTAGATTCGATTTATTTCAAGTCATGACTTTTATATATTTAAATCAGAAATATAACTGAACTTATAGAAAAAGAACAGTTCTTGTATTCTAGAATCTAATTTCTGAATTTGTTAAGCTATTCCTTTGATGTAGACTATTGATGTTCTTCTAATTGATTTCTAGTTGAAGAAGATATTCTAGTTTTAAGAAGATGGAGGTAACGCTAATTCAGAGAGAGACAACATGACGGCTTCATAGAATGTGTTTATGTGTTTTAGGTTTAGGGTTTGAGTTGATTATATAGAAGTCTAGGATTAATTCTAGTCTTTAGATCAGTCTAGGAGTAATCAGAGCCATCCAAACCAAAGAGATGTGTCACTCAGCTAATCACAGTATGACACATAAGCCCTAATACATCAGAACTCGTCACCGGGTCAATCAGAGAAGGCCACATCCTCTCAGAACTACATAAATCGTCACATGAATTGGATCTCGGAAGGTGTCTACCCCCCTTAAGGGGGGTCGACACCTATGTCTACCCCCCTTAAGACGGGTCACACCATTTGATCGGGATCTTTCCCGCTCACTCATCTTTGACTTATTTTGGTTCTGGAGATGATTTTGTGTGTATATATATACTTCCTTGCGCATATGCAAACTTCTACGGCTTATAACTTCTTCATACGTTGTCCGATTTACGCAAACTCGAACTCTATCCCAAGCAGAATTCCGAGACGAATGCAATGGCGTAACCCATTTCCCTTAATTCCCGCTTTTAGAATTAAGTATTCTTTAATTAGTTATTTTAACATTCACAGAAAAATACGGGTTGTTACAATAACCCAACGGGGTAGATCATCATGGTGTAATAAGGCACGAGGGGAACACACATTCATCCGATTATTCTGTCGGCTCCGAAGGACCGGAAGGGGTAGCACGTGGCTTCCTGAGATATATAAGGTGCTCCTAGTAGTCCTCTATTTGGTGGCAGATGTTTAGGCTGTGCTTGCAGAGGTTGGGTCTGCACGTAATTACTAGGTGGGTGGGCCTTGACTGCAAAAGTAGCTTTGTAGTCAGAATGCTGTGACGTGGTGACACCAGGGTGATTCGGCGGTCGTCTCAATGGGGAGGCGTAGGGTCACGACAACAAGGATAGTAGATCGTCCGATACCCGTCATCGATAGCCAGTGGGATGCGAAAAGACCAGAGCTAAAACCAATAGACCATTCACCTTTCACTATCGAGGTATGATGGTTAAGGTAAGACGCCAATAGGATGTTTGATTCTTTGTTAGGGGCAAGTCGTTTAGCTCTTGTAGTCTTTACTAGTTGAGGGAGGGGCCGAGGTGGGGCCGTAGCCACCGTGAAAACAATCCCTAAGAATATCTGTATATAGAGGCTCTTAAAGATGGGCCTGTACAGATATGGAAAAGCTCCCGACCAAGTTCTGTGTTTCTCGTATAGCCCTGCCACGGAACTCGGTGCACATTAGAGGACGTGCGATAAAAACATCGAGCTACAATTGGTGATACATATATAGGACAGTCTAGATACATGCATGTCATCTCTGGGTGGTGTATCGTAGAGTTGAGGGCATTACTCCGGTATGAAATCTGATTCGATAGATGGTGGCAGTCCGTACGCTTACGTAGCGTAGTAATGACCGATATATGCGGAACGTAACATTGTTATATAGAGATACGTACGTCACCCCAGCGTAGGATGAGGGACCGCATTCATTTCTGTGGTATTACGGTGGAGACCGTGCGAGTGGGGTACCATGGGGTGTACCTTAATATTGGGGGTAGCTACATATATATTATATTAGGTTAATCCACTAGGGAGTAAATGGGTACGACGTTTGTGTAAGCCTTGAGTGCTGTTAACCCAAGTAACCTAATAAATAAGAAAAATATGATTGAACGATATATGTAGGATTATCCAAAGTGTATAGTTTAAATCCAATCACCAGAACTTGTGTTCTGACCCCCTCCTCATAACATACTCGCAGGTTAGATTTGTGGCAGAGACATGATAGCTTTGGATGCTAGTTAGTGAGCATTATTAATACGGTAAGGCTATATTTTGATTACATTATATTTTATCTATTCCGCTGTGAGATATTTTCTGAGCTCTGACATATTTTATGTCCCTGTCTTTTCTGTAGGATACCAGAGCAAACCAACATGAGTTTCGATAGATTGGAATTTTAAAAAAATTCCAGTCTGTTAGAATTCGGGTTGTTACATCTGTATTAGAGCTTAGGTTTAGGATTCCTATATAAATAGTAATTGAACGTATTTGTATTTTTAAAAATCTAAATATATTATATATATACCTAGATCCATAGAGGAACCCACTAAATAGAAAGAGTATAACATGGTAAGAAATAGGATATTTGTTTTGTACACTAAAGGAACGAATATGGAAATTTGAGACCCTTAGGAAATTTGGGTGGAAAGTGTACAATATATTTTGTATGAATGGAAGGTATCCCATATGATTAGTATTTTGGGTTAGTGGGTTTGGCGGTAAAACCTTACAAATTGGAAAAGGTTAAAAAGAGAAAAATGGATTAGGAATATATATAGTTGAGAGAATTGACTTTGTGGGAGTGTCTAGGAAAGCCTAGAAAAATTGGAAACCCGCTTTGAGTCTAACCCCATCGTTAAATTTTAAGAACTTGAATTTGTAAAAGTTTTGGAAGATGGTTTATGGTATTTTCAAGTTTTAATCTTAAAAGTTATAGTTTTAAAATATGTAAAGAAGTACATATTGGAGTTTGTAGTAAAATGGGGTATATTTTGCAAATAGTGATTTCTTACGAAAATTTTATTTAAAGTAAAATTCTTTCAATAAAAGGTGCATATTATAGAGCATGTATAGCTCGCTAGTTTTCTTGTTATATTACATGAAAGGATTCAAAAGCAAAACTTAGAAAGTATTGCATTTTGTTCTCAATAAAGAAAGATTTGAAATCTTTATTCCTTTGACAATCATTTTCGATAAATTGATTTAAAGGGTAAATTTTGTTGGGTGGACAAAATAAGTTATAGGAATTAAGAATAGAGTAGATGTGTGCATTTTGTAGTAAGAGACTGAACTGACCCCATAGGCAAGAACTAATCATAAACCTGATTGAGGATTAGTTTCCTTGTCTACTCCAATTTTTGTGATTTGAAAAAAAAATGATTTACATTTTTTTTAAAAATGAAATGTTTTATGGTTTAGCAAAAGTAAGTTTTGATGAGGAAAATAAAGTTTTGATATTTTTAACTTTTGAAAGAAAAGTGAAATGAAAAAGGCCAACCCGTGTTTTAAAAGTATGGAGTAGGAAAGGATTAGTGCCTAGGAAAGACGGCAGAAGTTTTGAGGCTATGAAGTAGATAGCGAGAATTATCTCGGAATAATGGTAAGTTACCATGGAGTGCGTAAGTATTAAAAAGCCTAGGATGTTGCTTGAAATGACTGTTGGTACACAGCTAGAATTAGTAGTGACTATTAGATAGAAAAAGGGCAAGTAAGTGTTTAGTTCTTGTTGCTAGTTTTCATGTTAGGTGTAAAACCCATTACTACATTTCTGTTGGGATCGTTCCATTATTTTGTTCTTGTTGGGTAGTTAGGGTAACACCTAAACCTATTGTGGATCCCTTGGTTTGGACTTTTTTGCCTGAGGGGGACATAATCCCGAGATTCTTGGCCCTTAGTAGTAGCTATGTAGAGTGTCTGTTTTCCTAATTTAGTTGAAAGGCTAGAAGGCTTATTTGAAAACTAAACCTAGATCCGATAATTAAATAAGCTAAGAAAAGAGAAATGGTACAACTAAAAATGAAATAGCAAATTCAGTAAAGCAACAAGCATGATAAATAATGAGAAAAGTTGAATAAAAGAAGAAAATTTCCAAGATAAGATGAAAAAGAAAATCAGTAACAAAAGATAGTTTTTTATGTGGGATGTGCTTGGATAGAAAAATAGGGAATCTTTATAAATAGTTACATAAAATCCAAATACGGTTGGAAAAAAGTACATAAAAGAAAAATGGAAGATGTGAAATTTTCCGTTTTCCACCTTTTTGTAACATAAAAAATCGAAGTTTGAAAATTAGATTTTCCTGAAATTCAAAAAATAAAATTGGTTGGTAGGATTACGGATGCAAAAATTGGATGAACTTCGCTCTTACTCTGTAAGAGTGTAGGAAAATTTGGATGAAAAAGCATTTTGGTTTTCAAAATATTGCATTCATGTAGAACTGTCAGTATATTTAGAATGTGCGCATCATATTTTAAAAGGATTTTTGAAAATTTGCATACACATATTAGGTACCACTTAGGTATGCATGCATTATTATGTTGTATTTCACTTTACACAAGTGCATAATGGTTGCAAAAGTTGGATGCACACATGATGGATATTATGCGAGTGGTTAATTGATTTTACTCTTATCAAATTTCGGGGATGAAATTTCCTAAGGGTGGGAGAATGTAACACCCCGCATTTTCAAGATAATAAAATAGGAGTAACTTAATTTAAATATTCAGAATTAAGTGAAACGGACTATGCCATTGCATTCGTCTCGAAATTCTGGTCAAGATGGACACTTCGTTTGCGTAAAACGGACATCGTATGAAGAAGTTATGAGCTTTAGAGGTTTGTATAGATATAAGGGACTTATATGTATATATATTATATGAAATTTATCCAGAAAATAAAAATTTACGAGCGTGAAGCAGGGGAGCGAAAATAGACCATTGGGGGTCGACCCCTCGACCTACTAACAGGGGAGTCGACCCCACCGTGGATCTGGAACTTTTTGCTGACGTGGTCGGTTCTGATGTTTTTAACTTTAATCTAAGGGATTTAGTTTCTCTGATACACCTATAAATAAGTCTGTAGAGTAAACTTCATATTTCTGGGGCTACGTGGAGGCTCTACCATTCTTCCCTTTTCTTAAATCTATTCAGAAAATTAAGATGATTAGTATACGAAAAAATCTGAATCTTGATCTGAAGAAAAGGAATGAGTATTTGTAAGTAGGTGTTCATATCTCGTATTGAAGTAAGGTAACTTTCTAGATCCAATCTATTCAAATTTCCTCCTCCTTCTTTCCTTTATCTTTTAATAAAAATAATCAATCCATGGTTGTTAGTTTTTGAATCCAATTAGGGGAAAAACCATGGATGCTAAAACTAGACTAGATCCAGAATTGGGAAAGCGTATAAGGTGAGTGGATTTAAGCTATAGCATTTTAGATAATAATATATTATCATTTACCATTCCCTATTTTGTATAATTGAAATGTGATATGTTGAGATGTTTAACATACGTTAATAATGATTAAAGCGATAGCTATGACATGTGGGAATAATTAATATGCCAAGATATTAATTTGTTGGTTAAAAATTCATATGTGGGAATATAAGCTTGTAAAATTTTGCATAGCAACTACTGTTGTTTCAATTCCACGTTAATTTGTAATAATTGTGTACCTAGGTCATTAACGGTAAAAATTGAGAAATGTGCATACTAGTCTATGTGATTTGAACAATTACCTGATTAAATTGATTACATGTTGGAAAGGAATTGATTATATGTTAGAAGAACATATAAAATAAAATAGGCATAACATGATGACCTGTAAATTATAAATTACGGTGGAAATTTGAAAGAGATAGACATGCCTGGATTATATAAAAGGTTTACAGTAAATAAGGAACTGTAACCGCGCTTAGACACGAGGTTAGATTACACTTGTGGTACAAGTCTGCCCGGACCCGCCCGGCATATCCAACATCCATAAGTGGTAAATCTAATGTGAGGGGTCTAAGTGCATAAATAAAATGTGTACTAGTTCTAAGACACGAGGTTAAGTCAACTTGTTATATAAGTCTACCCGGACCCACCCGACAAGTCCAGCGCCCACAAGTGTAGGCTTAATGTGAGAGGTCTAGTGCATAAATATATATATATATATACACACAAATATATGTATATAACAAGATATGAATGAATGGCATTAATGGTAATTAATGGAAATAAATGGAATTGAAAGAAAGATACTATAGTAAAAGGAATAAATGGGGAATGATAATATCCTATTATAAATAAATTTCGTTAATGAGAATGTTTTATAATAGGTAGACTTGTCCTAGGGACAAGTGAAGATTTTGAC
This sequence comes from Allium sativum, assembly GCA_030737875.1. Taxonomy (NCBI): domain Eukaryota; kingdom Viridiplantae; phylum Streptophyta; class Magnoliopsida; order Asparagales; family Amaryllidaceae; genus Allium; species Allium sativum. Next base: position 531,405,622 of record CM060913.1, on the reverse strand, counting down.
TTAGTTATAATAAACTAGTAAGGAGATGAGACAACAGGTGAAATGAAACAAGTGGCACTTAATTTTAAATTAAGTAATCAGTAAATAGGTAAAACTAAAACTAGTTGTTTGTAATAAATAGAGAAAAGGGGGAAGTTTATGAAATGTAAGAAGTTGTACTTAATTATAAATTAAGTAATCTGTAAACTTGGAAGTCTGAAACCCACTGATAAGAATAACATGTTTATACTTGTCCTAGGGACAAGAGGAAATTATAACATAGGTTATAATAAATGGGTAGAGAAACTTATTAATGGACCTTAGTTAAAAGTTAATAAGTACGTAACGATAAGTTGTAGTAATGGTGTAAAATGGAATTATGATTAAATTAATGAGGAAAACTTATGAAATGAAATAAGTTATATTTAATCATAAATGATAAGTGACATGTTAATTAGAAAACATGTGAATTGAGATATACTTAATAACATATTAAGTAGAACATGTTATGGTAACCTTGAAATCAAACAAGAATATAAAAGGGATTGTAGATTACAGAGGATAACATGTTGTGAGCTTATTAACAAACTTAAATGGGTTAAGTTGTATGGTTAAGATTAATAAGCAAGAGGGGCCCATTCCTCAGAGATATAAGGGGCTAGGGAGAACTTGGTAACCTGAATAAAAAGTTAAGATAACCAAGTTAAATGGAAACTTGATAAGGTAAAGTAAGCGCATAAAAGAATGTTTATACATAAGGTCTAACAACATATTAGGGTGAGGTGCTTGGACTAGTCCGCACGTTTGAAGGTGAATAACCCAACGGGGTAGATCATTGTTGTGTTATAAGGCACGAGGGGAGCGTACGTTCATCTGATTATTCCATCGGCTCCGAAGGACTAGAAGGGGTAGCACGCGGCTTCCTAAGATACGTAAGGTGCTCCTGGTAGTCCTCTGTGTGGTTGCAGATGTTTAGGCTGTGCTTGCAGAGGTTAGGTCTGCGCGTAACTACTAGGAGGGTGGGCCTTGACTGCAAAAATAGCTTTGCAGTCAGAATGCTATGACGTGGTGACACCAGGGTGATTCGGTAGTCGCCTCAATGGGGAGGCATAGGGTTGCGACCAACAAGGATAGTAGATTGTTGGATACCCGTCATCGACAACCAGTGGGATGCGAAAAGACTAGACCTAAAACCAATAGACCATTCACCGTTCACTATCGAGGTACGGTCGTTGAGGGAAGATACCAACTGGATGTTTAGATTGTTTATTAGGGGCAAGTCGTTTAGCTCTTGTAGTTTTTACTAGTTGAGGGAGTGGCCGAGGTGGGGCCATAGCCACCATGAAAACAGACCCTAAGAATATCTGTATATAGAGGCTCTTAAAGACGGGCCTGTACATATATGGAAAAGCTCCCGACCAAGTTCCTTGTTTCTTGTATAGTCCTGCCATGGAACACGGTGCATATTAGAGGACGTGCGGTTAAGACATCGAGCTACAATTGGCGATACGTATGTGGGACAATCTAGATACATGCATGCTAGCTCTGGGTGGTGTATCGTAGACTTGAGGGCATTACTTCAGTATGAAATCTGATTCGATAGATGGTGGCAGTCTATGCGCTTACATAGCGTAGTAATGAACGATATATACGGAACGTGACATTGTCATGTAGAGATACGTACGTCACCCCGGCGTAGGATGAGGGACTGCGTTCAATTCTGTGGTATTACGGTGGAGACCGTGCGAGTGGGGTACCATTGGGTGTACCTTAAGATTAGGGGTAGCAACATATATATTATATTAGGTTAATCCACTGGGGAGTAAATGGGTACGACGTGCGTGTAAGCCTTGAGTGCTGTTAACCCAAGTAACCTAATAAATAAGAAAAATATGATTGAACAATATATGTAGGATTATCCAAAGTGTATAGTTTAAATCCAGACACCAGAACTTGTCTTCTGACCCCCTCCTCATAACATACTCACAGGTTAGATTTGTGGCAAAGACATGATAGCTTTGGATGCTAGTTAGCCAGTATTATTAATACGGTAAGGCTATATTTTGATTACATTATATTTTATCCATTCCGCTGTGAGATATTTTCTAAGCTCTGACATATTTTATGTCTCTGTCTTTTCTGCAGGATACCAGAGCAAACCAACACGAGTTTCGATAGATTGGAATTTTGAAAAAAATTCGGTCTGTCGGAATTCGGGTTGTTACAAGTGTAAGAACCAAAAACTTAGATAGAGTATACTGTTTGTGGTTTTGCATTGAAAATATGATTTTAAGTATATAGAAGTATATAAATTTGAAAAGCTAATTAACTAATTGATTGCTGGTTATTATGTGTGATAATTAATTAATTTAACTTATAAAAATATTGGAATAATGAAACCAATAAGAGAATAAAAGGTAAATTAAGCCAATTCAAGCATAATGTTGAGCTGAATTGAAAATTTAGTTCGAACTGGATATATATACATACCTACATATACATATATATATGTTGAACTGGTTATTGCATAGAAGTTAAGAAGAGGAATAAAATTGTTGGCCTGACAAAAAGGTACATATTTATTGTATTGATTTGGTTTGATGATTTTTTGAGCCGATTGGCAAGCTGCTTGGATTTTTGATTTCGATTTTGATTGATGAGGTCCCAGAGTGACAAGTTGTATTTGTACCGATCAACCCGTACAGGGGAGGTTGTGGCAAAAAAGTTTGAAAATTCAAGGCGTTAGCTGTAACGTCCCGCTATTTTGGTCGCTTCAAATTGGTAATTAAACCAATCTAAAACATCCAAATTGACAGATCATTATTTAACTTATAGAGTTTAAAACAAAATCAACACAGAGAAACAGAATAAATAAACAATACAGTATTGAACGACAAAAGGAAAATTTATTTATTAATCAGGATTTTTTTGAATACAAGATTTGTCCGTACAACGAAATTAGATATCATTTGAATACAAGAAAATATTTACTATTTCAAATCTTCAGAGTGCGGTCGTCTTCGGAATCCTAGCTTCGCCAATCTTCGAATCCTAAGTTATAATCTTTAAATCTGTATTGCTTGGGTCTGACCCGTGCGTTCCATGCAAAAACATAAAACACTCAAGTCATGATTAAATCATAGTTCTAATAAATTAACTTCAATATAAACTAAAATATAATAGTTAATCTTATCATCAATGTCATATAAAAAATAAACAGTTATGGTAGCTGTTCATATCAGTTCTATCTATTTCTAGGGACGAATGGTCTCAGGCATTTGCGAGTGTATGCGTGTATATGATATACATGTGTGCACCGTCTCAGAGTCCGAACCGAAATAAACAATAAAATAAGTGATCCTAGGAGCTTGCATATACATATGCGTGTGTGTATACACACATATGTATTGCCTCAGCATCCCAGAAATCATAAATGGCAGTGTCGCTAAATACCAAATTCAAATTCCCCGTGATTAAGGGAAGCAAGTAGGCAGAAGGAAACATATATGCAACAATACAAGACCCAGGTTTTGAATAATAACAAGTCAGTACCAAAGTTCAGGTGCTACTGAATCATTGGTTTACATGCATGGCATGCCTTATGTTTAAAGGAAATAAAATACGCGAGGCCATGCAAATTACTATGCCCATTTAATCCCAACACTTGGTGCAACAATGTAAACGATTCTGTAACAATATTAAAGAAACTATATCCACTTGAAGTACATAACCTGAGTAATGCATTACTTATACCAGCAGCAGTGTATAAAAATATTGCATATGGAGGCATGGAAATCTATAATCCCCTTGACCATGAAAGTGTGAATATGTATCTTCATAAAAATCTTGAACACGTGTGTTCGTGCTAAGGAAAATTCTCCAGTAAACAAGCCTTTATATGAGGTAGTTTAACACAAATGGTTGTTTCAAGCTAAAAGGGAGCACATAAAATTATTGTTTGTTCCGGGTCTGATCTTATACTGCTCATGTACAAGAGCTTGGGAAATAGTTTTAAAATAAAATCGGAATTCCAACATTTCTACTCGATTTGTAAGGTGAAGGCAGTTTGAATGCTATGTTAAAGACAAGATAATAACACCCCTGCTATCTACTGCACCAATAACTAGGAAAACAATATGATCTTTAACATTGCTAAGATCTACTGCACCATGTATGAATTATTGAATTGGTAATAATGTAACCAACCAAGAGTCAACGTGGCCTATTTAGCTTCAAAGATCAACACAGTAAGAATATTTTGGGACATGCATATCAATATAGGTGAACCCACTGTTTTTTTTTTCAAACGCAATAAAGAGTCGAATAAACATGGTATGCACTGCCATTAGTTTGCATAAGTTTGAAAGCAAAGGCTTGGGCTCGAATCAAAAATGGTGTTAAAAATACAGTGGCCAGTGTGACACCCCACGTCCTTTAATGTCACTCACTAAGGAAATGCATTAAGTTCCGTGAAGCGTTATAGGTAAATAAGAACATAATAGCACAAGACAGACATGTAAAATAGCAGCTGAATTAAAAACTTTATTTAAATCAAAACATCATGGTCCCAAATACTGAGTTTACATCATCAGTAACTAATTACATTTGTAACGACCTGGGTTTTCGCGATCCTGAGTAACCGACATAAACTCAATGTCGACTATTCAAGCATCGGAAATACCAAATAGTTAATGAAAGAAAATAGAGGGTGAGAATAGCTAAGATAGAAACTTAGAATAGAAGAAGAAGAAGACCATACAACATCAGAGTAACACGAATCTCACAGCGGAACGAACAACATATAATAGATAACATATCTTTGAAATAAAATCAGTATATGTATACAGTAACATTATTAGAGTAAAACACTTACATCATAGCGGAAATAAACAATAGCTATGAAAACGCTGCCGAAGCCTTCTGCTCTAGCTCCTTCTAGTGCATCTGTAAATCCCGACTGCTTGACTGCTCGTACAAATTTGAGCACCCAAGAGTTTAGGGAAAAACAAAACAAAATAAACTCTGGGTCAGTCATGGGACTGGTATGAGTAAAACCATTTAAAACAGTTTGAGCAAATAAACGATATCTCATAAGACCACGCCGTATGATGGATCGGGTTTTTCCCTTATGAGAATCCAAAACACTTGGTCCAACATTCAAAAACCTTTTGAAAGAAATGATAAATTTTATGCCAAACTCATTTGATATTATAATAGTGTCTATCAATCACAACTAAATAATCAGCTAGCAGAACGCTTTCATCTCACATTCTACATACATAATATATAATAAAAAACTGCGAGTGCTTAATGGGTAATGAATTCCAACTGACAAGGTATGGGACCACCTTCCGACAGTGTATCTCTAGATAGGAATACACCGGGTTCAACAAGAAAATTTTGCAACCTAGGCTAAACATGACTGATCACTCATTTCGCTTGAGTGTACCGAATGTATTATCACCAACGGTTGGGATCAGCAACCGTTTCCCGAAAGAGACAACATCGAAATAGATTATAGAAGTAAATGGAATTTCTCTAGATCAGGTGACAATACATCCTAATTGGCAGCTAACCACTTAGCCATGCGACCTACCCGATTTTATACCATTTCGGGTTGTGAGGCCAAAGGCCATAACGTATCCTTTACAAACCACGCCTTTCTTTTTTTTGAATGTCACGTCGTCATACCCGCCAAATCACAAATTGATTTCTCCAAACATACCACGGGTAAACAGCTAAGAGAAACGAATTCCTCCGCCACCAAACGTAAATACGTTTGAAGAGATCAACTTACACGATCTATTGAATATACTCTGTCAGACATTCTTCCATAGTGGTTGTCTTGGGACTGGACAAACTGAAGGCACTATTCTGTAAATCCATCTTAGGCAATTTCTACCTAGGATTGCCAGAACAACCCTTGCATAACTCCATCTTCAATTATCTTCATCATATTTGATTCGCAACGCTAATGCCATATGGAGTGGTTTTCAGATAATATATTTGATCCCGGTCTCTCCGTATTAACAACAGAAATGGTCAAAATCTTTGATATTCGATGATTTAACTATCAAAGGAAAACATGTGTACAAACAACGACCTTATTCCCAAACGGAGATCTTACCGACCAGTCATCATTTCATTTTCCCAATTTCCCATTTATCGTTTCCATATATTCATAAATTCCTTATTTTCTAAAATTAGAAAATATACGTTATTAACTTTGGAAAACGTTTCCATTTCTGATTCACGCATAAATATCTTCCCACCTCTATCTGTCTCTAACTTTAAACTAGTAAGAGAACAACTTCCCAAGCATAAACCTCGAAGGCCGAAACCAACATCAGATCGATGCCTAGAAAGCCATTCAACTCAACTAATTTCCAGTCAGTTTCTAATTTCAGTAATTCCATTTAAATGCGTACTTAAACCCCAAATTCCTTTATAATATTCTATTTGCAAAATATGTACTTTTAAATCAATATCATGTTACACCCGTGTGCGAAGCATGGGTCTAAACCTTCCTAATGTAAAATTCTATTTTTTTATAAAACTTTATTCGTTTTCTAAATATTTCCCTTTTATAGTTCTATTTACTTTCTAAATCAATATTCCGTTTATAATTCTATTTATTTTATAAATATTTCCTTTTATAAAAATTCTATTTATTTTTAAAATAAATATTCCTTAATTCTATTCATTTTATATAAATCCTTTTATATAATTCTATTTATTTTATATAAATCCTTTTATATAATTCTCTTTATTTTATATAAATCCTTTAATATAATTCTATTTATTTTATATAAATATTTGATTTTTCATATTCACTTTGAAAATTTTCTTTTTATATTCCAGTATTTTATATGGTATTCAAAATACCAAATAACATGACCAGTGTCATCATAATCAATCACAGATTTTATTTCACATCATATATCACAATATATGAAAACAAACAGTATTATAATATTGAGGAATCCTGTTGGATCCCTCCAAACTGTCTTCCTGCATTCACAGATGTTAAACAATATAAATAACATCGATTTCATTTTAATATGAAATATTCTGATAATAGAATCAATATTTGATTATCAATATATATATATATATCATTATCTATAATTTCAACCAATAAATCAGCAATTCAACCAAACAATCAACACACAACAATCAATCATCATTTATCAATACTAGATTATATTTATAAAAATATAAAATGTACAGGGTTAGTGAAATTTACTCACATCGGACGATTATCGTTAAATAACGATAACTGTCGGTTGATTCAGACAGACAATTTATTTTGCAATAAATTGTAACGAGCTCCAATTCACTCCCAGTCAGTTCCAATGTGAAGCTCTCGTCCATACGATCCCAACGGATCTTGTTTCATCTGATTTTGATAATGTATAAGGAAGTTATACATTTTACAATATTAAATCGAAATAACGATCAATACTTATATGATTAACTAAAGCTAATTACCCTATCTCTTACTAATGTCATTCCTCATCTTCTCCTATACATGGCATCTTCAAACCCGACATCACAACACCCATTTCCCAGACTTTAACCCCATACATCGACCTGCGTTTCAATAATCATACTTCACTTCTAACAAACTTGCCAAACCATTTTCTACAATCAGACTTCTACCCTAAGCTAAACAGATCCTCCCAATTAAAATTAACGAACCCCTTACAGTAGTCTTCTCTATTCAAAACTCTTTCCAGACCAACTTCGAACTCCATTCATCTACTTCCTCCGTCGAGAGCTTCTCCTTCACAACACAATTCACCAAATAAAAGCCGGCATCGGTCTCCCCTTCAATCCCTCCACCATCTCGTCCTTACTGTAATGAACTTGCACCTACCAGCAAGAACCGCATCGTCTTCCTCCCTAACCCTGACCTTTGAACATGATTTCAAGACTCTCCGGCCACCCTTTGCTGCCATCTTTCCTTCTATGTGATTCCCCATTCCAATCCCTACGTGCTGACCCACCAATACCTCAGCTCGACGCCTCTGTTCTAATGGCGTTGTTTAGTATCTTCCTACTGAGTTACTAAAGTAGAGAACAAAATTATCTCGGATTCACTCAACAAAATCGCAAACAAGTCTCCTCTACGCCCTGACCCTAACTGTAAATCACCAATTCAAGTATTAGTGCCTCCATTCATACATTCCCTTAACCCTAGCATGATGCGGTCCTCAAAACAGTGATCGCACCCAACAAAATCCACACCAAAATGAAGCTTCAATTCGCAAGATCCCAAATATATAAGAGTTTGGATTTAAGGAATTTTATTTGAATTTACATGAGTTAAAAACTGCGGTTACTCCCTTCTTCATTGGGAAGTGGAGGCTCAATATTTTGGTTGACTGTAGAAAGGGAATTTAGGTTTAGGGATGTGTGAAGGGGTATATATAGGGTAAATATATAATTTTATATTCGATTATTACATTTAATTTTAATCAACCACTATTTGTATTCGATGTTTGAAATCCGTGTAGTCACATACAATACCCAATTTTGACGAAAATGGATATACAACTACAGTTCGAAATTACGGACCCAACGAAACTTGTTTCGTCGAATTCCGAGTCCGTTTTCTCACACAGCGTATTTTTAAAGTCAAATTATAGTTTGTTTTCACATTAAAATCCCGTACGGCCACACACTGACTCCAAAAATCACGAAAATTGAAATATAGCAATAATTTAATATTCCGGATCCAACAAAATTAGTTTCATCGAAAACGGAGCTCGTTTGCAAAACTGGCTATTTTTAAAGCTTTAAATAAACCAATTTAAATATTAATATATTTAAAAATAAGTAAATTTAATATTAATAAATTAATATTATTGTATATATACTCATACAGAATATCATATAACTCCAAAATAAATATATCAGGATTTATACCTCGATATTTCAAATCCAGGTTAAATCAGTATTCAATTTATATTGAAAATCCATTTATAATATTAATAAATCGTTTAAATTATAAATGAATTCCATAGCGACTTTTCAAAAATTTGATTTGATCATAAATCAAAATCTACACGACGAAATCCCGATTTTTCTCTTCCATTCGAAAAATATACTTCACCAGCTCCGAATGTTTCTTGTTTCACAGAAATCCGATTTAAACGGCTTCAGTAAATTCATTTAAAGTTTGAATCGCCAAATTACGAACTGTCGTGCCATTTCGAGCTTGATTATAATTATAATATAATTATATGTTCAACTGTTGTTTATATAATATATTCGTTAATATAATTCAACTCTAAACTGAATTATGTATATTCTAAATAATCCAATTCACACAATATTGTGAATTCTACTATTTCCGACTATTCTGGAATATAAATATATTATTTAATTATTATATCAATTAAATATTCAATATTATTTAATTTTGGTCACTTTAAATTACCAAACTATCCTTTGAGTAATTAAATAAATTATTTATTGTCCGTAAAAAATACGGGTCGTTACATTCTTTCCCCCTTAAAATAATTTCGTCCTCGGTATTGCTAAGGTAGAAAACAAACCCTATTAACTGGGTAAAAATTATTTGTTCACTTCTTAACTTCAGTTTCAACTGAACCAATTTAATTTCAATTAAATATTTATTCATTCCTACTAACGAAAATTTTCAAAAATCCTAAAAATTTTCTAACACTTAACTTTTTGAAAAATTTCGCTAGCACCTCCTTTGTACTGGTCAACTGCTCAAACTCCAACTCGCCTCTCGAGGCATTCTTCAACACAAAAGAAAATCAAACAGCCAAGCGGCTTGCCAAATTTGGCTCATCAAAATCTCAATCTCATATATAATATAAACCGGTACCTTTTTGTCGGGCATATCTATACATCCTTTTCATCTGTTATCGATTCTGCATATACCAATGTCATCCCAGTCATTCGGTTATACCTAAGCCAAATTCTGTTCTTAACTCATATTCCATTTTTAATTTCAACTCTTAACTTACCAGTCCAATTTCAATTCGGATTATCTTCAATCCAATCTAGTTCGATATTTTCTATCTCAATTCATTTTCCCCTTAACTGGTTTCAATTCAATTTCTATTTCTATTTGCTTTTACAAATTCTAATTTAATTTGTTTCAATCCAAACAATCTCCCCTAGGAATTTCTTTAAACATTTTAGCTTTCTAAAACCAAATATCCCTTTTCAAGATTCAAAACAACTTGCTTTTCACAAAACAATTCAATAACAAAATTCTTGGTAGTAATCCGTCACTTAACAACTCGAAAATGACACTGATGATGTGGCCATCATCATCAGGGTTATTTTCCAGCTATCGAAGTGAGTTCAATACAATAAAAAATTTCAAAATCATATTTAAACACCTTCATTTTGAAATCACTTCCAAAATATCCTTCACAATGCTTGTACACAATTTAAAATCTCCCAGGATTTTAAAATTCACATATATTTAATCCAATTCCATTTACAAACATTTATTCAAATTTCCAAAGTGTTAAATTTCAATTCTGATTTAAACTCAGATTTAACTCATTTCGTAACACTTATACGAATTTTGATTGGTTATTTACGTAACCATTCAATTATAATCTTATCTGATTATAATACAAGCAACACATCCAATATACGATAATACTTCAAATATTAATCATCCTTTTATATCAAATTATAATTTGGGTAAAATTATTCCATTTACCTTCTTTTCAAAACACACCATGTCGGTTCATCGTATTCAAGTGTTTATAAGCCCCTACCGATACAGTGGATCAAACTAATCGACCAGACCCATAAACAACTCAATAAATAAATCTCCACAATATAAAATCATTTTATATTGAATAACAAATAAGTTCACTCGTATATATACACTCCAACTCAATCTAGGGTATTACTAACCCCATCTCTACCGAGTCACGCCACAGAGCCAAGGTAATTACTTAACCTTCAGCTCTGATACCACTGTAAAGACCCGGGTTTTCGCGATCCCGAGTAACCGATATAAACTTAGTGTCGACTATTCAAGCATCGGAAATACCGGATAGTTAATGAAAGAAAAGAGAGGGTGAGAATAGATAAGGTAAAACTTAGAATAGAAGAAGAAGAAGAATAACATACAACATAAGAGTAACACGAATCGCACAGCGGAACGAACAACATATAATATAACATATCTTTAAAATAAAATCAGTATATGTATACAGTAACATTAGTAGAATATAACACTTACATCACAGCGGAAATAAACAATAGTTATAAAAACGCTGCTGAAGCCTCCTGCTCCAGCTCCTTTTAGTGCGTCTGTAAATCCCGACTACTTGACTGCTCGTACAAATTTGAGCACCCAAGAGTTTAGGGAAAAACAAAACAAAATAAACTCCGGGTTAGTCATGGGACTGGTATAAGTAAAATCATTTAAAATAGTTTGAGCAAATAAACGATATCTCATAAGACCACACCGTATGATGGAATAGGTTTTTCCCTTATGAGAATCCAAAACACTTGGTCCAACATTCAAAAACCTTTTGAAAGAAATGATAAAGTTTATACCAAACTCATTTGATATTATAATAGTGTATATCAATCACAACTAAATAATCAACTAGCAGAACGCTTTCATCTCACGTTCTACATACATAATATATAATCAAAAACCACGAGCGCTTATTGGGTAATGAATTCCAATTGGCAAGGTATGGGACCACCTTCTGACAGTGTATATCTAGAGAGGAATACATCGGGTTCAACAAGAACATCTTGCAACCCAGGCTAAACATGACCGGTCACTCATTTCGCTTGACTGTACCGAATGTATTATCACCAACGGTTGGGATCAGCAACTGTTTCCCGAAAGGGATAGCATCGAAATAGATTATAGAAGTAAATGGAATTTCTCTAGATCAGGTGACAATACACCCTAATTGGCAGCTAACCACTTAGCATGCGACCTACCCGATTTTATACCATTTCCGGTTGTGAGGCTAGAGGCCATAACGTATCCTTTACAAACCACGCCTTTCTTCATTTTGAATGTCACATCGTCATACCCGCCAAATAACAAATTGTTTTCTCCAAACATACCACGAGTAAACAGCTAAGAGAAACGAATTCCTCCGCCACCAAACGTAAATACATTTGAAAATATCAACTTACACGATCTATTAAATATACTCTGTCAGACATTCTTCCATACTGGTTGTCCTGGGACCAGACAAACCGAAGGCACTATTCTGTAAATCCATCTTATGCAATTTCTACCTAGGATTGCCAGAACCGCCCTTGCATAAATCCGTCTTCAATTATCTTCATCTATTTGATTCGCAACACTAATGCCATGTGGAGTGGTTTTCAGATAATATATCTGATCCCGGTCTCTCCGTATTGACAATGGAAATGGTCAAAATCTTTGATAGTCTATGATTTAACTATCAATGGAAAACATGTGTACAAACAACGGTCGTATTCCCAAATGGAAGTCTTATCGATCAATCATCATTTCATTTTCCCAATTTCCCATTTATCGTTTCCATATATTCATAAATTCCTTATTTTATAAAATTAGAAAATATACGTTATTAACTTTGGAAAATGTTTCCATTTCTGATTCACGCGTAAATATCTTCCCACCTCTATCACTCTCTAACTTTAAACTAGTAAGAGAACAACTTCCCAAGCATAAACCCCGAAGGCCGAAACCAACATCCGATCGATACCCAGAAAGCCATTCAACTCAACTAATTTCCAGTCAATTTCTAATTTCAGTAATTCCATTTAAATACGTACTTCAAACCCCAAATTCCTTTATAATATTTTATTTGCAAAATATTTACTTTTAAATCAATATCATGTTACACCCGTGTGCGAAGCACGGGTCTAAACCTTCCTAATGTAAAATTCTCTTTTTTTATAAAACTCTATTCATTTTCCAAATATTTACCTTTTATAGTTCTATTTACTTTCTAAATCAATAATCCTTTTATAATTCTATTTATTTTATAAATATTTCCTTTTATAAAAATTCTATTTATTTTCTAAATAAACATTCCTTAATTATATTCCTTTTATAATTCTATTCATTTTATATAGATCCTTTTATATAATTCTATTTATTTTATATAAATCCTTTTATATAATTCTATTTATTTTATATAAATCCTTCTATATAATTCTATTTATTTTGTATAAATATTTCATTTTCACATTCACTTTGAAAATTTCCTTTTTATATTCTAGTATTTCATATGGTATTTAAAATACGAAATAACATGACCAGTGTCATCATAATCAATCACAGATTTTATATCACATCATATATCACAATATATGAAAACAAACAGTATTATAATATTGAGGAATCCAGTTGGATCCCTCCAACCTGTCTCCCAACATTCACAGATGTTAAACAATATAAATAACATCGTCATTTTAATATGAAATATTCTGATAATAGAATCGATATTTGATTAACGATTTATATATATATCATTATCTATAATTTTAACCAATAGATCAGCAATTCAACCAAACAATAAACACACAGCAATCAATCATCATTTATCAATACTAGATTATATTTATAAAAATATTAAATGTACAGAGTTAGTGAGATTTACTCACATCGGACGGTTATCGTTAAATAACGATAACTGTTGGTTGATTCAGATAGACAATTTATTTTGCAATAAATTATAACGAGCTCCAATTCACTCCCAGTCAGTTCCATTGTGAAGCACTCGTCCATACAATCCCAACGGATCTTGTTTCGTCTGATTTTGATAATGTAAAGGAAGTTATACATTTTACAATATTGAATCGAAATAACGGTCAATACTTATATGACTAACTAAAGCTAATTTCCCTGTCTCTCACTAATGTCGCTCCTCATCTTCTCCTATACATGGAATCTTCAAACCCGACATCACAACACCATTTCCCAGACTTTAACCCCATACATCGACCTGCGTTTCAATAATCATACTTCACTTCTAACAAACTTGCTAAACCATTTTCTACAATCAGACTTCTACCCTAAGCCAAACAGTTCCTCCCAATTAACATTACCGAACCCTTTACAGTATTCTTCTCCATTCAAAACTCCTTCTAGACCAACTTTGAACTCCATTCATCTACTTCCTCCGTCGAGCGCTTCTCCTTCAAAACACCGTTCACCAAATAAAAACCGGCGTCGGTCTCCCCTTCAATCCCTCCACCATCTCGTCCTTACTGTAATAAACTTGCGCCTACCAGCAAGAACCGCATTGTCTTCCTCCCTAACCCTGACCTTTGACCATGATTTCAGGACTCTCTAGCCACCCCTCGCTACCATCCTTCCTTTTATGTGATTCCCCATTCCAATCCCTACGTGCTGACCCGCCCAGACCTCAGCTCGATGCCCCTGTTCCAATGGCGTTGTTCAGTATCTTCCTGCCGAGCTACTAAGGTAGTGAAAAAAATTATCTCGGATTCACTCAACAAAATCACAAACAAGTCTCCTCTACGCCCTGACCCTAACTGTAAATCACCAGTTTAAGTATTAGTGCCTCCATTCATACATTCCCTTAACCCTAACATGATGCGGTCCTCAAAACAGTGATCACACCTAACAAAATCCACACCAAAATGAAGCTTCAATTCGCAGGATCCCAAATATACAAGAGTTTCGATTTAAGGAATTTTATTTGAATTTACATGAATTAAAAACTGCGGTTACTCCTTTCTTCAATGGGAAGTGGCGGCTCAATATTTTGGTTGACTGTAGAAAGGGAATTTAGGTTTAGGGATGTGTTAAGGGGTATATATAGGGTAAATATATAATTTTATATTCAATTATTGTATTTAATTTTAATCAACCGCTATTTGTATTTGATGTTTAAAATCAGTGTAGTCACATATAATACCCAATTTTAACGAAAATGGACATACAACTACAGTTCGACATTACGGACCCAACGAAACTTGTTTCGTTGAATTTCGAGTCTGTTTGCTCATAAGCGTATTTTTAAAGTCAAATTATTGCCTGTTTTTCACATTAAAATCTCGTACGGCCGCACACTGACCCTAAAAATCACGAAAATTGAAATCTAGCAATAATTTAATATTTCGGATCCAAAAAAGTTAGTTTCATCGAAAATGGAGCTCGTTTGCAAAACTGGCTATTTTAAAGCTCTAAATAAACCAATTTAAATATTAATATATTTAAAAATAATTAAATTTAATATTAATAAATTAATATTATCGTATATATATTCACATAGAATATCATATAACTCCAAAATAAATATATTAGGATTTATAACCCGATATTTCAAATCCGGGTTAAATCAGTATTCAATTTATATTGAAAATCCATTTATAATGTAAATAAATCGTTATAAATTATAAAGGAATTCCATAGCGATTTTTCGAAAATTTGATTTGATCATAAATCAAAATCTACACGGCGAAATCTCGATTTTTCTCTTCCATTAGAAAAATATACTTCACCATCTCCGAACGTTTTTTATTTCACAGAAATCTGATTTAAAACGGCTTCAGTATATTCATTTAAAGTTCAAATCGCCAAATTACGAACTGCCATGCCATTTCGAGCTCGATTATAATTATAATATAATTATTCATTCAACTGTCGTTTATATAATATATTCGTTAATATAATTCAACTCTAAACTGAATTATGTATATTCTAAATAATCCAATTCACACAATATTGTGAATTCTACTATTTCCGACTATTATGGAATTTAAATATATTATATAATTATTATATTAACTAAATATTCAATATTATTTAATTCTGGTCACTTTAAATTACCAAACCATCCTTTAAATAATTCAATAAATTATTTATTATCCGTAAAAAATACGGGTCGTTACATTCTTCCCCCCTTATAATAATTTCGCCTTTGAAATTGCTTAGGTAGACAACAAACCCTATTAACTGGGTAAAAATTATTTGTTCACTTCTTAACTTCAGTTTCAACTAAACCAATTTAATTTCAATTAAATATTTATTCATTCCTACTAACGAAAATTTTCAAAAATGCTGAAAATTTTCTAACACCTTAACTTTTCGAAAAATTTCGCCAGCACCTCCTTTGTACTGGTCAATAGCTCAAACTCCAACTCGACTCTCTAGGCCTTCTTCAACCTAAAAGAAAATCAAACAGCCAAGCGGCTTGCCAAATTCGGCTCATCAAAAACTCAAACCCATACATAATATAAACTGGTACCTTTTTGTCGGGCATATCTATACATCCTTTTCATCTGTTACGAATTCTACATGTACCAATGTCATCCCAATCATTCGGTTATACCCAAGCCAAATTATGTTCTTAACTCAAATTCCATTTTTAATTTCAATTCTTAATTACCAATCCAATTTCAATTCGGATTATCTTCAATCCAATCTAATTCGATATTTTCTATCTCAATTCGTTTTCCCCTTAACTGGTTTTAATTCAATTTCTATTTCTATTTGCTTTTACAAATTCTAATTTAATTTGTTTCAATCCAAACAATCACCCTTAAGGAATTTTTTAAACATTTTAGCTTTTCTTAAACCATGTATCCCTTTTCAGGATTTAGAACAACTTGCTTTTCACAAAACAATTCAAAAACAAAATCCTTGGTTGTAATCCGTCACTTAACAACTTGAAAATAACACTGATGATGTGGCCATCATCGTCAGGGTTATTTTCCAGCTATAGAAATGAGTTCAATACGATAACAAATTTCAAAATCATATTTAAACACCTTCATTTTAAAATCACTTCCAAAATATCCTTCACCATGCTTGTACACAATTTAAAATCTCCCACGACTTTAAAATTATCATATATTTAATCCAATTCCATTTACAAACACTTATTCAAATTTCCAAAGTTTTAAATTTCAATTCTGATTTAAATTCAGATTTAACTCATTTCGTAACACTTATACGAATTTTGATTGGTTATTTACGTTACCGTTCAATTATAATCTTATCTGATTATAATACAACCAACACATCCAATATACGATAATACTTCAAATATTAATTATCCTTTTATATCAAATTATTATTTGGGTAAAATTATTCCATTTACCTTCTTTTCAAAACATACCATGTTGGTTCATCGTATTCAAGTGTTTATAAGCCCCTACCGATACAGTGGATCAAACTAATCGATCAGAACCCATAAACAACTCAATAAATAAATCTCCACAATATAAAATAATTTTATATTGAATAACAAATAAGTTCACTCGTATATATACACTCCAACTCAATCTAGGGTATTACTAACCCTATCTCTACCGAGGCACGCCACAGAGCCAAGGTAATTACTTAACCTTCAGCTCTGATACCACTGTAACGACCCGGGTTTTCGCGATCCTGAGTAACCGACATAAACTCAATGTCGACTATTCAAGCATCAGAAATACCGGATAGTTAATGAAAGAAAAGAGAGGGTGAGAATAGATAAGATAGAAACTTAGGATAGAAGAAGAAGAACATACAACATTAGAGTAACATGAATCTCACAGCGGAACGAACAACATATAATAGATAACATAACTTTGAAATAAAATCAGTATATGTATATAGTAACATTATTAGAGTATAACACTTACATCACAGCGGAAATAAACAATATCTATAAAAACGCTGCTGAAGCCTCCAGCTCCAGCTCCTTCTAGTGCATATGTAAATCCTGACTACTTGAATGCTCGTACAAATTTGAGCACCCAAGAGTTTAGGAAAAAACAAAGCAAAATAAACTCCGGGTCAGTCGTGGAACTGGTATGAGTAAAACCATTTAAAACAGTTTGAGCAAATAAACGATATCTCATAAGACCACACCGTATGACGGAACGGGTTTTTCCCTTATGAGAATCCAAAACACTTGGTCCAAAATTCAAAAACCTTTTGAAAGAAATGATAAACTTTTTACCAAACTCATTTGATATTGTAATAGTGTCTATCAATCACAACTAAATAATCAACTAGCAGAACGCTTTCATCTCACGTTCTACATAATATATAATCAAAACCCGCGGGCGCTTATTGGGTAATGAAATCCAACCGGCATGGTATGGGACTACCTTCCGACAGTGTATCTCTAGAGAGGAATAAACCGGGTTCAACAAGAACATCTTGCAACCCAGGCTAAACATGACCGGTCACTCATTTCGCTTGAGTGTACCGAATGTATTATCACCAACGGTTGGGATCAGCAACCGCTTCCCGAAAGGGACAACATCGAAATAGATTATAGAAGTAAATGGAATTTCTCTAGATCAGGTGACAATACACCCTAATTGGCAGCTAACCACTTAGCATGCGACCTACCCGATTTTATACCATTTCCGGTTGTGAGGCTAGAGGCCATAACGTATCCTTTACAAACCACACCTTTCTTCATTTTGAATGTCAAATTGTCATACCTGCCAAATCACAAATTGATTTCTCCAAACATACCACGGGTAAACAACTAAGAGAAGCGAATTCCTCCACTACCAAACATAAATACATCTGAAGAGATCAACTTACGCGATCTATTAAATATACTCTGTCAGACATTCTTCCATACTGGTTGTCGTAGGACTGGACAAACCGAAGGCACTATTCTGTAAATCCATCCTAGGCAATTTCAACCTAGGATCGCCAGAACAACCCTTGCATAACTCCGTCTTCAATTATCTTCATCATATTTGATTCGCAACGCTAATGCCATACGGAGTGGTTTTTAGATAATATATATAATCCAGGTCTCTTCGTATTGACAACGGAAATGGTCAAAATCTTTGATAGTTGATAATTTAACTATCAAAGGAAAGCATGTGTACAAACAACGGTCGTATTCCCAAATGGAAATCTTACCGATCAATCATCATTTCGTTTTCCCAATTTCCCATTTATCATTTCCATATATTCATAAATTCCTTATTTTCTAAAATTAGAAAATATACGTTATTAACTTTGGAAAACGTTTCCATTTCTGATTCACGCATCAGTATCTTCCCACCTCTATCAGTCTCTAATTTTAAACTAGTAAGAGAACAACTTCCCAAGCATAAACTCCGAAGGCCGAAACCAACATCAGATTGATACCTAGAAAGCCATTCAAATCAACTAATTTCCAGTCAGTTTCTAATTTCAGTAATTCAATTTAAATTCTTATTTCAAACCCCAAATTCCTTTATAATATTTTATTTGCAAAATATTTACTTTTAAATCAATATTATGTTACACCCGTGTGCGAAGCACAGGTCTAAACCTTCCTAATGTAAAATTCTCTTTTTTATAAAACTCTATTCAGTTTGCAAATATTTCCCTTTTATAGTTCTATTTACTTTCTAAATCAATATTCCTTTTATAATTCTATTTATTTTATAAATATTTCCTTTTATAAAAATTCTATTTATTTTCTATATAAATATTCCTTAATTATATTCCTTTTATAATTCTATTCATTTTATATAAATCCTTTTATATAATTCTATTTATTTTATATAAATACTTTTTATAATGCTATTCATTTTATATAAATCCTTTTATATAATTCTATTTATTTTATATAAATCCTTTTATATAATTCTATTTATTTTATATAAATATTTCATTTTCATATTCACTTTGAAAATTTCCTTTTTATATTCCAGTATTTCATATGGTATTTAAAATACGAAATAACCTGACCAGTGTCATCATAATCAATCACAGATTTTATATCACATCATATGTCATAATATATGAAAACAAACAATATTATAATATTGAGGAATCCAGTTGGGTCCCTCCAACCTGTCTCCCTGCATTCACAGATGTTAAACAATATAAATAACATCGATTTCATTTTAATATGAAATGTTCTGATAACAGAATCAATATTTGATTAACGATTTATATATATATATACACATCATTATCTATAATTTCAACCAATAGATCAACAATTTAACCAAACAATCAACACACAACAATTAATCATCATTTATAATACTAGATTATATTTGTAAAAATATAAAATGTACAGAGTTAGTGAGATTTACTCATATCGGATGGTTATCGTTAAATAACGATAACTGTCGGTTGATTCAGACAGACAATTTAATTTGCAATAAATTGTAACGAGCTCCAATTCACTCCCAGTCAGTTCCATTGTGAAGCTCTTATCCATACGATCCCAACGGATCTTGTTTCGTCTGATTTTGATAATGTACAAGGATGTTATACATTTTACAATATTGAATCTAAATAACGGTCAATACTTATATGATTAACTAAAGCTAATTACCCTATCTCTTACTAATGTCGTTCCTCATCTTCTCCTATACATGGCATCTTCAAACCCGACATCACAACACCCACTTCCTAGACTTTAACCCCACACATCAACCTGTGTTTCAACAATCATACTTCACTTCTAACAAACTTGCCAAACCATTTTCTACAATCAGACTTCTACCCCAAACCAAATAGTTCCTCCCAATTAAAATTACTGAACCCCTTACAGTAGTCTTCTCCATTCAAAACTCCTTCCAAACCAACTTCGAACTCCATTCATCTACTTCCTCCGTCGAGCGCTTCTCCTTCACAACACCGTTCACCAAATAAAAGCCGACGTCGGTCTCCCCTTCAATCCCTCCACCATCCCGTCCTTACTGTAATGAACTTGCGCCTACTAGCAAGAACCACATCATTTTCCTCCCTTACCCTTGACCATGATGTCAAGACTCTCCGGCCACCCCTCGCTGCCATCCTTCCTTCTGTGTGATTCCCCATTCCAATCCCTACGTGCTGACCCACCCAAACCTTAGCTTGACGCCCCTGTTCCAATGGCGTTGTTCAGTATCTTCCTGCCGAGCTACTAAAGTAGCGAAGAAAATTATTTCAGATTCACTCAACAAAATCACAAACAAGTCTCCTCTATGCCCTAAACCTAACTGTAAATTACCAATTCAAGTATTAGTGCCTCCATTCATACATTCCCTTAGCCCTAGCATGATGCAGTCCTCAAAACAGTGATCGCACCCAATAAAATCCACACCAAAATGAAGCTTCAATTCGCAGGATCCCAAATATACAAGAGTTTGGATTTAAGGAATTTTATTTGAATTTACATGAATTAAAAACTGCGGTTACTCCTTTCTTCAACTGGAAATAGCGGCTCAATATTTTGGTTGACTGTAGAAAGGGAATTTAGGCTTAGGGATGTGTTAAGGGGTATATATACGGTAAATATATAATTTTATACTCGATTATTATATTTAGTTTTAATCAACCGCTATTTGTATTCGATGTTTAAAATCCGTGAAGTCAGATACAATACCCAACTTTGACAAAAATGGACATACAGCTACAGTTCGACATTATGGACCCAACGAAACTTGTTTCGTCGAACGCCGAGTCCATTTTCTCACACAACGTATTTTTAAAGTCAAATTATTGTCTGTGTTTCACACTAAAATCCCGTACGGCCACACACTGACACCAAAATTCACGAAAATTGAAATCTAGCAATAATTTAATATTTCGGATCCAACAAAATTAGTTTCGTCGAAAACGGAGCTCGTTTGCAAAACTGGCTATATTTAAAGCTCTAAATAAACCAATTTAAATATTAATATATTTAAAAATAATTAAATTTAATATTAATAAATTAATATTATCGTATATATATTCACACAGAATATCATATAACTCCAAAATAAATATATCAGGATTTATAACTTGATATTTCAAATACGGGTTAAATCAGTATTCAATTTATATTGAAAATCCATTTATAATATAAATAAATCATTATAAATTATATAGGAATTCCATAGCGACTTTTCAAAAATTTGATTTGATCATAAATCAAAATCTACACGACGAAATCCCGATTTTTCTCTTCCATTAGAAAAATATCTTCACCACCTCCGAACGTTTCTTGTTTCACAGAAATCCGATTTAAAAGGGCTTCAGTATATTCATTTAAAGTTCGAATCGCCAAATTATGAACTGCCACGCCATTTTGTGATCGATTATAATTATAATATAATTATACGTTCAACTATCGTTTATATAATATTCGTTAATATAATTCAACTCTAAACTGAATTATGTATATTCTAAATAATCCAATTCACACAATATTGTGAATTCTACTATTTCCAACTATTCTGGAATTTAAATATATTATTTAATTATTATATTAATTAAATATTCAATATTATTTAATTCTGGTCACTTTAAATTACCAAACCATCCTTTAAATAATTAATTAAATTATTTATTATCCGTAAAAAATACAGATCGTTACAACATTACTAATCTATCTTGCCAAAAATATCAGAGTACAAAAGCATAAAACCATATTTACGTGTGAAGCCATAAGAGAGTTGATGTAACAACCCGCATTCTATGCATCGGAGGATCGTAGAATATTTATTTCTTTCTCATAAGGAGTCGTATGGTCATGTGACATTGGGAGGCGACTACTGGGGTCATTTCCCATGTCAATGATTTTTACCGATGTTCAAATGACCATTTTGCCTCTAGCTGATCTTGTTTCGGCCATAACTTTTGATTAGAAAGCAATTTTGACCTAAAACCTCTTTCATTAAATCCGGATGATGGTTTACCTTTCCGTAGAGTGGTCATATGTGAAAAACAGACTTACTATTTGGGAGATATGGACGAAATAAGGTTTAGAAGGTGAAATACTGCTTAACTGAGCCAAATGAGGTGATTAGTGAATGGGCCCATAACCCATTTCGGATTAGGCTTATGGAGAGGCTGAAATGAGTTAGGTTTTCATTCTTTTTCAGTTTTCTAGCTGCCATTTACCTCTTAGAAACCCTAATAATGGCCTCCACCTTCTAATTTCATCCCAAATCGCTCTCTAATCAAGGATTAAGCTTAGCAACATCAAATCAAGGAGAAATAGCACCATTTCTGAGTTAGAGCTGCTGTTAGACATTGATATTCGCCCAAATCAGAGGAGTTTCCGTTCTGAAAGTTTTAATTGTGGTAAAGTTGAGTGATTAGCCTTGTTTTTACACTAATTATGGTTAATTAAGGGTAATTAGTGTTAATTAGCGAATTTAAACATAATTAAATTCTGGAAAAATGTTTAGAAATTCTTAAACACTGTTTTAGACCTCTGTTAGAAGTTTGGGTTAATTTGGTTAAGTTTTGTTAATCCTATCATTAGATTTGCTTAAACATGATTAAGGGGAAAACATGAGTTTTGGGTATGTTTGATCCGTTTAACCTTATCATATTGTTGTTTTGGTATTTGTGGTTGATTATACATGTTGCTATGACTGTATGATATGCTTTGTAATTGATTAGAAAAGTTAGAATGGTCGAAAATGCCGTCGTATGGCGTAAAACAGTTGCTGGAAAAGTTGCAGGAAATAGTGCAGGGATCGGATCGCCCTCCCCTACTCGCGAAGCATGTATCACGAACCGGCGATGGAAGCTCAATCCGGGCCACTTGCACCTGAAGTGTACCACGAACCGTGAACTCGAAGTGATGAAGGCTCGACCCACGAGCCAATGGAGAAGCCTGACCCGATCTGGTGACGATGGCACAATCCGAACCAATGTGGCACCACGACCCAGCTTGAAGCATCACGATCCGACCCGGTGTGAGACTGCTTGATGGACCACGAACCGACCCGACCTGGGAGTAACCCATGACTCGACCCAAACAAGGCTAATGACCATGGACCGAACGAGGAAAAGAGGACCGATCCAAATGGAAGCTGTTTTTCGAACCGATCCGGAGGAGACCAAAACCCGAGATGCAAAGGTAGTCCAAATGGGAAGTAGAACTCAGGATCTAGCTGGGAACCAACGAGTTAACTTCATGGTTGGACTTTGCTGCGGGACGTGTGCTAAGGAGTTATCAACGTCCATAACTTTGATTCACCACCGAAAGACGAATGTTAGGCTACAAATCAGTGTAGTTGGGTAGTTATTACTTCATAGGGCAGAGTGATCGTAGCATGGCTATGAGCCAGTGCAGTGGAGTTATCATGACTCCATGGGGCAGAGTGGACATAGCAAAGTATTAGTGGTTACGGATCAGAGCAGTGGAGCCGTCACGACTCCATGGGGCAGAGTGATCGTAACAAAGTATTGGGTGATCAAAGCAGTGGATATCGTATGCTTTACGCACTGAGTGAGAGATGTGAGGATGGTTGCTATGCTTGATTGTTTGCCATCACTATGACATGCACACCCCCACCTCCGTATCCTTTGCACCACATGTTAGTGGCAGCTTAGAGTATTGTACGGTATGTTGTGCTAACTCTTTGGTTGCAGGTCTAGGTTCAAGTATGGTTTAGTATACCTGTTATTGTTCTGTTTTGCTGCTTATCGCTCATACCAGACTTTTGTCCGACCCAGAGTTTTATGTCTCTTATTATTACTCTGGGTGCTCTTAAACGGGAAGACTAGAGACAGGTTAGCTGGTTGTGCACGAGTAGCTGTCCGGAGATGAGCAGGAGGCTTACACGTACTATTCTCTATATACATTCTCCCTGTGTCGCTGCTGGTCACTACTTTGGGCATTAGTAGTGTACCTTTCTTATTTTTCTTTAGAGACAATTTTAGAAGTTGTAATAAAGATGATGTGGAACATAAGCTGTAATTTTTGATTTTTCGCTGCTACGATGGTTTAAGTTTTTAGCTTATGCACTGTCTCGCCTGTTTTATGTCAAGTTATGTTATTATTATATTTTATTCCATGCGCTGCGAGATATAGTATAGGTTCCTTGTTAGTTCAAATTTCCTTCTTTCCTTTCTTTGACGACTGTCCCGTGCTGGTTGGACATTGGCACAATGTACTTTCATTGGAAATGTCGGCTGTTGCGGGGCAGACCGTCACACTTAGTATCAGGGCTATAAGTTGCGTAGTTAACCTAGGGAAAACACCAGAGAGAGATAGTACGTATGTGAGAGCGTGTATTTGTGATATTTTGGTTTTCAAAAGCTATAAATATATACTATTAGTATATTTAAGGATGAAGTCGCATTGCACTAGCACCACTGAAGAGATGGTTAATCATTTTCTCCTTACAGATTGAACGATGAGCCGATATACTAGGGGTACTGGTAGAGGATCTAATAATATGAATTCTCCTGATATGAGGACGATGTTCACTGACTTCATGAGAGAGATTCTTACAAATGTGCAAGGAGCAGTTCCCAATGCTGCAAATGGTGGTGGTGCAGCGGTGTAGGCGCCTAGGTCCGATTTCGCCTACCTATGCAAGGATTACATTAGCCTTGGTAGGAAGCCATTCCACGGAATGAAATCGGCTACAGTAGTTCAGGATTGGTTGGATAGCTGTGAGCGCATCTTCGAGGACTTGGGTATCGAGGATGCGGCGAAGAGAAAGCTAGCATCTCGTCAGTTGCAAGGACGGGCGATGAATTGGTGGAATGCTATTAAGGCGCTACTCCAGAGGATCAAGTTATATGGGATCAGTTTGAGGCGCGATTCAATGATAAGTTTATCCCAGCTGCTCAGAAATCAGAGTTGTTTAGGAAATTTCTGGAGCTTAAGCAGAATGGTAGGGCAGTCTTAGAGTACATTGCAGAGTTCGATACTTTATCAAAGCATGGATTATCCCTTATCGATGCTGCCGAGAAGAAGAACGAGAAGTTTATAACTGGTTTGGATGGATACTTGGGGGAAAGGCTTATTAACCACATCGATGAGACGTTTGAATCGATTGTGGGGAAAGCATCAAGGTCAGAGAGTCTTTACCCTAAGTTGAAGACTGAGGTTGCATCTGTAGAGGAGCCAAAATTGCAAGCAAGCGGTGGAGGCAAGAATGGTTCTCAGAATAAGAGAAAGCATAATCAGACCAAGGATGGCCAGAAGAAAAAGAATAAGAAAGATGTTGAGTGCTTTAGCTGTGGCAAGAAGGGCCATTATGCTAAAGAATGTCGAGCGAAGCCAACAGACAGGAAGTGCTTCAACTGCGGCCAAGTGGGGAATCACAAGAATAAGTGTCTGCAACCCCCTAAAGAAAAGCAGATTGTGAAAGCATATGCTATCAATGTTGTTCCTTCTTCGTCGAATGCCCCAACTGCAGCGGAGAAAGGAAAGAATGTTGTCATTCAAGGTATGCTTTCTGTTTATGATGTTCCTGTTCGAGAATTGTTTGATACCGGAGCTTCCCATTCCTTCATATCTAGTGACCCAGTAGATAGGTTGGGATTGGAACCCGAGATAGTCGATAGACCTTTAGCAGTGACAAACCCGATTGGTGATTCAACTAGCCTTAGCATGATTTGTCGTAATGTGGTCTTATCGAATCATGGATGCATGTTTGTTTGTGATTGCTTTGTTTTGGGCTTTACTGGGTTTGGCATTATTTTGGGAGTCGATTAGCTCCAAAGATACGGGGTGGTGGTAGACTGTGAGGGCTTTTTGGTGACAGTTAGAGAGGATGATAGGCAGAGGGTAGTGTTTGGTGGTCTACCTAGTGATGGGGTAATGGCTAGTTTTCTAAATTCCCTCGACATCCCGCATGATGAGTTGTCAGATGTGGCTGTGGCTGGCCAGTATCCGGACATCTTCGAGGAAATGACCGGACTTCCACCACACCGAGAGAATGAGTTCCGTATTGATTTAGTGAAAGATGCCAGACCTATAGTGACGCCACTTCGTCGTATGGCACCAAGGGAGCAGCGAGAGCTCGGGGGGGAAACTAAACGATCTTTTGAAGAAGGGATTTATCATAAGAAGTGTTTCTGAGTGGGGAGCACTAGTTGTGTTTGCTACCAAGGCTGTTGGTTCCCTTCGATTGTGTGTGGACTACCGCGAATTGAATAAGGTGATGAGGAAGAATAAGTATCCTCTATCGTGGATAGATGATTTGTTTGATCAGTTGAGTGGCACGAGGGTGTTCTCCCAGTTGGATCTCGCGACAGGTTTTCATTAGCTTAGAGTGGAAGCTGAGAATATAGCTAAAACGACCTTTCGGACGCCGTCTGGATTCTATGAGTGGTTGGTCATGCCATTCGGGTTGACCAATGCACCAACGTATTTTGTGGATCTTATGAATAGGGTATTCCGGGATCAATTGAATAAGTTTGTTCTTGTGTTCGTAGACGATATCTTGGTTTATTTGAGGATAGAGGAAGAACACAAGGGACACTTGAGGATAGTGATGGAGGTGTTGAGAAAACACCAATTGAAAGCAAAGTTTTCTAAGTGTCACTTCTAGAGGAGGGAAGTGAGATTCTTGGGCCATGTTGTTTCAGAGAATGGTATTTCCATGGACCATGCGAAGGTAGCTACGGTACAGGATTGGTCTATGCCTAAGAATGCAACATGCGTAAGAAGTTTCTTGGGATTGGCTGGATATTATCGTAAGTTTATCCAAGACTTCTCCAAGATAGCAGCACCGTTGACTCAGTTGACTAAGAAAAATCAAGCTTTCGTCTGGGACGAAAAGTGCGAGAATGCATTTAAGAGTCTAAAGGAAAAGTTGACATGTGCACCAGTGTTAGTCATTCCTAAAGGGAATGAAGAGATGACGATATACATAGATGCCTGTGGTACCGGACTAGGTGCCGTATTGATGCAAGGAGGTATGGTTGTAGCTTATGCTAGTCGGCAACTGAAACCGCACGGGAGAAGATATCCTACCCATGATTTGGAATTGGTAGTGATCGTGTTCGCATTGAACATATGGAGACATAACCTCTTGGGAGAAAGATTCGAGTTGTTTACCGATCATAAATCATTAAAGTATCTTTTCTCTCAGAAGGATCTAAATCTACAACAGCAAAGATGGTTAGAATTCTTGGTTCCTATGATTTCGATATCGCATATACACTAGGAAAGGGCAATGCGGTAGCTGATGCATTGAGTAGAAGACATGCCAGTTTAGGGGATATGTTTCTAGAATGGAAGCAACTGGAGTACATCGCTAGGTATGATTTCAGACTAAAGTGCTAATTGGATCCAGAAATGTTAATAAGTTTGAAGATCAAACCCACTTTGATTGAGCGGATTGGTTCCAGTCAGAGGGACAATCCTAACCTATTGGAAATCATCTCAAAGTTAGAGATGGGAATCGACGAAGAGATGAACAAGTATGGGCTTGATCGGGATGGATGGCTTAGAAAGAATGGAAGACTACTTGTGCCCAATGTCAAGGGATTGAGAGATGAAGTGCTTAGAGAATGTTATCACTCAAAACTGACTATACATCCCGGTGGTAACAAAATGTATCGAGACATGAAGCAGACCTACTACTGGGAAGGGATGAAAAGAGACGTTGGGAAGTTTCTATCCAAATGCATGAACTGCCAGCTAGTTAAAGCTAAGCGAAAGAAGCCTAGTGGTTTGTTACAACCATTAGAAACTCCAGAATGGAAATGGGTTCAAGTCTCAATGGATTTCATTGATGGGTTACCAAGGACTAGATCGGACCATGATAGCATTTGGGTGATCGTGGACCGATTAACCAAAAGTGCAAGGTTTATACCCATCAAGTCGAACAGAACGACAGCTAAGTTAGCGGAACTATATATAAACTGGGTAGTGAGATTTCATGGAATACCCAAAGGCATTGTGAGCGACCGAGATTCGTTGTTTACTAGTGGATTTTGGAGGAGCTTACAAGAGGCGTTAGGATCAGAGTTACATCTCAGTACCGCGTATCATCCTCAAACCGACGGTCGGACAGAGAGGGTGAATCATATATTAGAAGACCTCTTAAGAGCTTGTATATTAGATTTTGGTGGATCATCGGATGACCATTTACATCTAGTGGAGTTCGCATATAATAATAGTTATCAATCCAGTATTGGTACGACTCCATTTGAAGCTTTGTATGGAAGACCGTGCAACTCACCGTCATGTTGGTTACAAACTGGTGAGAAGTTTGTGCTTGGACCAGATGTGATAAGAGAAACCTCAGACAAGATTAAGATCATCCGACAATGAATGAAGGCTGCCCAAGGTAGGCAGAAGAGTTATGCTGATAAGAGGAGAAGAGATTTAAAATGCTCCATTGGTGACTTGGTTTTTGTCAAGATTTCTCCATTAAAGAGCGTGATACGATTTGGTAGGAGAGGCAAGTTAACACCAAGATTTGTTGTTCCATTCCCAGTTCTCGAGCAAGTTGGGAATTTGGCATATAAAGTTGAATTACCAGAGAAGATGGCTGGAGTTCATAACGTATTTCATGTTTACCAGTTAAGGAAATTCGTGCATGACCCTAGTGTGACTATTTCACCGGATCAGTTGGATGATATCGAGGTTGAACCCGAGGCGGTTGGGAACCGCAGGCCTATGCGTATTGTTAGGAACGATACGAAGCAGCTTCGAAGGAAGGCAGTGAAACTAGTCAAAGTTCAGTGGGGTGATGATGAGGAAGGCTGTACTTGGGAAATAGAGGAGAACATAAGGAGGAAGTATCCAGAACTCTTTGTCTGGTAAGGTTTTTATATCGGTATAGTACTCCCTTGTTAGTAAACCGCATGCTAGGATTGGCTTGTTGTGTTGTTTTATATGCTTTATTGTTTTGTTAATGATTGGTAGGCGTGCATGATCCTTTGTATGTTTTGGGTTAAGGAATTTCAGGGACGAAATTTCTTAAGGGAGGGGGGGGGATGTAACGACCCACATTCTACGCATCGGAGGATCGTAGAATATTTCTTTCTTTCTCGTAAGGAGTCATATGGTCATGTGACATTGGGAGACGACTATTGGGGACATTTTCAATGTTCATGATTTTTACCGATTCTTAAATGACCGTTTTACCCCTAGTTGATCTTGTTTCGGCCATAACTTTTGATTGGAAAGGAATTTTTGACCTAAAACCACTTCCATTAGATCCGGATGATGGCTTACCTTTCCGTAGAGTGGTCATATGTGAAAAATGGACTTACTGTTTGGGAGATATGGACGAAATAAGGTTTCGAAGGTGAAAAACTGCTTAACCAGGCCAAATGAAGTGATTAGTGAATGGGCCCATAACCCATTTCGGGAATAGGGTTATGGGGAGGCTGAAATTACTTAAGTTTTCATTCTATTTCAGTTTTTTAGCTGCCATTTACCTCTAAGAAACCCTAACAATGGCTTCCACCTTCTAATTTCATCCCAAATCGCTCTCTAATAAAGGATTAACCTTAGCAACATCAAATCAAGGAGAAATAGCACCATTTCTGAGTTAGAGCTGCTGTTAGACATTGGTATTCGCCCAAATCAGAGGAGTTTCAGTTCTGAAAGTTTTAATTGTTGCAAAGGTGAGTGATTAGCCTTGTTTTTACACTAATTATGGTTACTTAAGGGTAATTGGTGTTAATTAGCGAATGTAAACATAATTAAATTCTGGAAAGATGTCTAGAAATTCTTAAACACCATTTTAGACCTCTATTAGAAGTTTGGGTTAATTTGGTTAAGTTTTGTCAATCTTATCATTAGATTTGCTTAAACATGATTAAGGGGAAAACATGGGTTTTGGGTATGTTTGATTCGTTTAACCTTATCATATTGTTGTTTTGGTGTTTTTAGTTGATTATACATGTTGCTATGACTGTATGATATGCTTTGTGGTTGATTAGAAAAGTTAGAATGGTCGAAAACGCCGTCGTATGGCGTAAAACAATAGCTAGAATAGTTGCAGGAAAGAGTGCAGGGATCGGATCGCCCTCCCCCACTCGCGAAGCATGTATCACGAACCGGCGATGGAAGCTTGATCCGGACCGCTAGCACCTGAAGTGTACCACGAACCGCGAACCCGAAGTGATGAAGGCTCGACCCATGAGCCAATTGAGAATCCCAACCCCATCTGGTGACGATGGCACGATCCGAACCAGTGTGGCACCACGACCCAGCTTGAAGCATCACGATCCGACCCGGTGGGAGACTGCTTGATGGACCACGAACCGAGCCGACCTGGGAGGAACCCACGACCCGACCCAAACAGGGCTAATGACCATGGACCGAACGAGGAAAAGAGGACCGATCCAAATGGAAGCTGTTTTCCGAACCGATCCGGAGGAGACCAAATCCAAAGATGCAAAGGTAGTCCAAATGGGAAGTAGAACTCAAGATCTAGCTGGGAACCAACGAGTTAACTTCATGGTTGGAATTTGCTGCGGGACGTGTGCTAAGGAGTTATTGACATCCATAATTTTGATTCACCACCGAAAGACGAATGTTAGGCTATGGATCAGTGCAGTGGGGTAGTTATTACTTCATGAAGCAGAGTGATCGTAGCATGGCTATGAGCCAGTGCAGTGGAGTTATCATGACTCCATGGGGCAGAGTGGACATAACAAAGTATTAGTGGTTATGGATCAGTGCGGTGGAGCCGTCACGACTCCATGGGGCAGAGTGATCGTAACAAAGTATTGGGTGATCAAAGCGGTGGATATCGTATGCTTTATGCACTGAGTGAGAGATGTGAGGATGGTTGCTATGCTTGATTGTTTGTCATCACTATAACATGCACACCCCCACCCCAGTATCCTTTACACCACATGTTAGTGGCACGTTAGAGTATTGTACGGTATGTTGTGATAACTCTTTGGTTGCAGGTCCAGGTTCAGATATGGTTTAGTATGCCTGTTATTGTTCTGTTTTGCTGCTTATCGGTCATACTAGACTTTTATCTGTCCCAGAGTTTTATATCTCTTCTTATTACTCTAGGTGCCCTTAAACGGGTAGACTAGAGACAGGTTAGCTGGTTGTGCATGAATAGCTGTCCGGAGACGAGCAGGAGGCTTACATGTACTATTCTCTATATATATTCTCCCTGTGTCGCTGCTGGTCACTACTTTGGGCATTAGTAGCGTACCTTTCTTATTTTTCTTTAGAGACAGTTTTAGAAGTTGTAATAAAGATGATGTGGAACATAAGCTGTAATTTTGGATTTTCCGCTGCTATGATAGTTTAAGTTTTCCACCAGTTATGTATACCACTAGGTGTCTTTAATTACATAACCTTATTGGATTAAGTTCGTGGGCCTATATGTAAATATTACCCACCCACTCTATTTTACTTAACCCACCCTCTACCCATCCAATTTTTACTTAACCCTAACTTAAGTTCATAATCATACAATTTTTATGGATTAAATTAGGTCAGGTAGTCCAATTATGGTTATAATGGGCTAGACCTCCCAAATTAGGCCTACAATGTGTGGATGTTGGATATGTCGGTCGGGTCCGGGCAGTCTTATTCCACAGTTGGGTCTAACCTCGGGTCTTAGCCCGATTCGTATTTGCACACTTAGACCTCTCACATTAGGTTCAACATTAGTGGTTGCTGGATATGCCGGTCGGGTCCGGGCAGAATTCCACCACTAATGCAACCTAACCTCGTGTCATAAGTGCAATTACAATTCCTAATTGTAATTACTAGACATTCCATTTTTTTTCAAATCTACCTATGTTATTATGGGTGATTATTTCTTTTTTTCCCCATATTTAATTAAATGCCCAATTCACTATTCAAATTATAAACTTTTACACCCTTTTCAATTTACCTTTTAATTATGCACCTTGTTCTCTTTTTCCCAAGTTATAAGTCAAGGCATATACATATATATATATTATGCACAAACCCAAATCTACATATTTTCCAATTTATGTCCCTAGTCCATATTCACCCATTTTAATACAAGTTATACCCAAATCCATATTCACATATTTTCCAGTGTATGCCTAAAAATCATATTCACATACGTCCCAATTTATGTCCCAAATCAGTACTTACACATGTCCCAATTTATGCTCAAATTATATTTTCCAATGTATGCCTAAATTCATATTATCCAACAAGACATATGGCCCTAAACCCATATTCGTATATTTCCAAATTTATGCCCAGATTTAGATCCATATTTTCCAATATCAATTATGCCCCAAATTTTGTTATTCCCCATTATTCCCAATTTCGCATGCTCGCATTTTTTAGCGTTAGGCCTAGGCTCGAAGGTAGCCTGGCTATATAAAAATAAAAAGGGAGAAGAGGAGAGAAAAGAATCAAGAACAGGCATAATAACGAATCAATAATAAAACGATAGAAATAGGCATAAACTGAATAGGTATATTATGACAAGATTTAACATGGCGGCGATATAAACATATAAAAGCAGATCTGATAGTTATGTCATAATAGAACTGATTAGGCACCGATTCAAGATCCAATTTTTACATACATATCAAGATTACTATTTAAATATTTAGATCTAAAAATAATATGAACTCACAGTGAATAGATCTAAGGAAATGGATCCAAATTACTGCGAAGAACATGTTGAATAAGTTGTTGTAGCCATCACTGTATTTGTTGTAGTAATCATCGAATGTGTATAATCCTCTTTGAATTGATTTAGAAGAAGAAATGCCATCTTAATTTTCGTTGCAGCAGAGCTTCGCCATCAGCATAATTTTTAGATGAATAAAACCTAGGTCTATGGTTCTTTATATAGCCTAGGGTTCAATGAATCTTGCTTAAAAAGGTGTCCAGATACAAAATGAAGTATTTTGCCTAGATCTGTGTGGGGTGAGTCGACCCCCCGTTGAGTAGGTCGACCTATGGGTCGACCCCCCTTTGGGTAGGTCGACCTATGGGTCGACCCCCTTTGAGTGGGTAGACCCACCTGGGCGGGAAATCTACCGCCTTCCCAAATTTCGAATTTTTGGACCCATTTTTGAATTTCTGAACCTATTATATATATATATATATATATATATATATTCTTCCTGTGCGTATACTAACTTCAAACCTTAATAACTTCTTCATACGGTGTCCGATTTATGCAAACCAAATGTCTATCTTGAGCAGAATTTCGAGACGGATGCAATGGTGCAGTCCGTTTTACTTAATTCTGAATATTCAATTATGTTTTCCTTAATTCATTGTTAATAGTGTATTTCACACTAATTATTCTTTAAATCATCATCTTTAGTGTCGTTAAAATTCCGGGGTATTACATTCTCCCATACTCAAAGGATTTCGTCCCCGGTATCTCTAAGTTAAGAAGAACGTATATCCTAACATCCAACAATCATACATCCATCTAGCAATCTGAGGCATCCATTGTCCTTAAGGAATTTCTATTGCTTTTATGAACATATGCAATAGTGCGTGTATTATGTCTGTAAACTAATGTGAAAGATCAGGCGGTCTACTGATTCAGTTGACCTCCTTAATGCAATGTATGTTTGTTCAATGCAACCAAAATTTATGCAAATCATCCTAGTATAACATGTAAGCTCTATATGTGTGCACAATCATCCATCCGAATGCAACATCAATGCAACGATACACTTATTTTCATCCATAAAATTTAAAAACATACACACATTAATATGCAACATGTAAGTGATTGAGCCGATCTAGTGCCTATATTGTGTGTATATGAATCCACGAGCAATCACTAGCAACCACTTGCATCCATCAAACATAACATGTCTCAAACACATGTTTACATTCATTAGTTTTCTACCTAAAGGATCGATCGATAGGAGATATTCAAATGATAGATACAAGTATTAATTCGAAGCTTGGAAAAGAAGTTAAGAGCATATTATTGAAAAGGAAAGGATATGAAGCGCGAATCTTGTCTTCAGCCTCCCAAGTAGCGTCCTCGTGGCCCTTTCCCCATTGCATTCTTACTAGCTTCACTTCTTTGTCGCACAATTTCTTAACCTCCGATCCGACTATGCAAGTTGGAACTCATCCTCTCATTGCTTCCTTTTATACTTCCACTTCCTCTCTCAAGTTTGGCTTCACTACCTCGAACTCTATTCATTTTATAGCCTCTTAAATGAATAGTCGTCTTAGAGTGACGGGCTTCCTCAAGGACTGTCTTCAATAGGTTTCCCAATCCGATATAATTCACTTATCAAACCTCTTCCCAAGTAGCTCCCCTACTTGCTTATCAAGTTCCCTCTTTTCTTTTAGGAGTCACATGTCGCAAATCATCGATAGATATATCAAGAGGTTCTAGGAGAGTAAGCATGACAGACCCTTTTGGGGTCATAAGAAATCTCGAGAGTCTTTCTATGGCAAGTCAGAAGTCTAACGACCCTCCTCTCACAATCTAGAATGGCTCCATATATGGTTAACCCATCCATCCTAGAATCAAATCGTATCTTATGAAATCAAGAACATATATGTCGCAATCAAACTCGACACCCAACACAGAGATTCTCAAACCCCGACAAATCATTGATAAATGAGCCGTACCTCCACGGGGTTTGAGGCAATAACGAGATCCAAAACCATATTAGTATCTAGGTGCAAAGACTCAACTAAAGGATCGGATATAAAAGAATGCGAAGCGCCAGGAAAAGAATCCTAACAGGATAATTAGAAATAGAAATCAATCCTTCGACGGAAACTTTCCTACCCCTATCATGTCCACCAGTTATAAGAACATTAGCTTTCCCTCTAGAAGTTCGTGTCCTCTGGCCTTGTCCTTGTCTCTTTGGGTACTCCTTAATAAGGTGTCCCGCCTTACCAAAGTGGCAACAACTCCTTTCCTCTTTCTGCAATCCTTTTCAGATGACCCACCGTTCTGAAGTTATGGTATTTCCTCGTTTCTTCTTTCAAATATATTTCCTTCTTAAGCCATCATTTTCTTTCATCTTTGGGTTGTGCTCCTTATCCACAACTCCCTTATTCTCCTCTTTACCATCCTTGTGCAACATGCAAACAAGTCTCTTGAAAGCTGCCTCCATCGCATGGAAATTCTAACAAGGCTTAAGAGAAAATAAGACGCAGGTGAAACCACTGCGGCTAAAGATGGAGGTTGGGCACTTCTTTGCCCTTTGACATGTACCATAGTCTTGACATGCCTACGGAACCATGCCTAAATAGGGATACCCTTTAGGGAAGAAACGGTTCCTCGAACAAAAAGGAAAAGGAATCAAAAATATATTTATAGCTTCGGGAAATATACTTTTCAAAAAAAGACATTTTATTTTAAAATACTTTATTTTTGAGACCTTTTTGAAAACCATTTTCAAAATACTATATCCGAAATTATAACCATATGCTTTGATACCAAATGTGACACCCCATGTCCGTTAATGTCACTCACTAAGGGAATGCAATTAAGTTTCGTAAGCGTTATAGGTAAATAAGAACATAATAGCATAAGACAGACATGTAAAATAGCAGAAGAATTAAAAACTTTAAAAAACATTATTTAAATCAAAACATCATGGTCCCAAATACTTAGTTTACATCATAAGTAACTAATTACATTACTAATCTGTCTTGCCAAAATTATCAGAGTACAAAAGCATAAAACCATATTTCCCTGTGAGTCCATAAGAGAGTTGACCAGAAGTCAAAGCGATACATGTATATCCAAAATCCAAGCTAAGCTGAAAGAATCCAAATCAACTCTAAGCACTTCTACCCTGAGAACTGGGGGGGGGGGGGAGGGGACGGAAGAGAGAGAAGAGGAAACAAAAAGGGTTAGACATAAAGTCTGGTGAGTCCAGTTACTTTTAAATATATATAAATAAAAGTATCATGGCAGGTATATATAAAATTGGAAGAACTAGATAACAGTAACAACAATAAGTGTGAACTGAGCAATATAAGATGAACATGATATATTGCGCTTCTTAAATACATTTCTCTGCACCGCGTAGATACTAGTATATCAGAAGTATAATGATCCCTACTAATACCATTCCATTACATTTTCTTGATTATTAGGTTACTTGGGTTAATAGCACTCAAGAATATACGCGCATCGTAACCATTTACTTTCCCATGGATTCACCTAATACAATATATGTAGATATCTCTCAATATTGAGATACACCCCATGATAACCCACTCACACGGTTTCCACCGTACTAAACGCAGTTCCTCATCCTATGCTGGAGTGACGTACAGATCTCTATATAACAATGTTACGTTCCACATATATCTGTCATTACTATGCTACGTAAGCGTACGGACTTCCACCATCGATCGAATCAGATTCCTTATTGGAATAATGCCCTCTAGTCTACGATATACCACCTAGAGCAGATATGCATGTATCTAGACTGTTCCACGTACGTACTGTAATTGTAGCTCGATGCCTCAATCGCACGTCCTCTAATGTGCACTGAGTTCCGTGTAAGGGCTAAATTAGAAACACGGAACTCAGCCGGGAGCTTTTCATACCTGCACAGGCCGCCTTTAAGTGCCTCCAAATACAGATATACCTCGGGTCTATTTTCCATGGTGGCTAATGCCCCACCTCGGCCCCTCCCTCAACTAGTAAAGAGCTAAACGATATCCCCTAATGCAACCAATCTAAACATCCATGTAGCGTCTACCCTCAACCCCGTACCTCGATAGTGAAAGGTGAAATGATATCTTGGGTTTAGCTCTAGTCTTTTCGCATCCCGCTGGATGTCAATGATGGATATCCGACGGTCTACTATTCTTGTTGGTCGTGACCCTCTCTACCTCCTCGTGAGGCAACCGTTGAATCACCCTAGTGTCACCTTGTCACAGCATTCTGACTGCATAGCTACATCTGCAGTTAAGGCCCACCCACCTAGTAGTTACGCGCAGACCCAACCTTTGCGAGTATAGCCTAAGACATCTGTCATCGGACAGAGGACTACTAGGAGCACCTTACGTACTTTAGGAAGCCCCGTGCTTCCCCTTCCAGTCCTTTGGTGCCGTCATAACAATCTGATGAACGTGCGCTCCCTTTATGTCTTATAACACCTCAATGATTTACCCCGTTGGGTTATTCACCCTCAAATGTACGGACTGGTCCAAGCGCCTTTCTTTAATATATTGTTAGACCTTATGTCTAAACATTCTTTTACGCGCTTGCCTTACCTCACCCGGTTCCCATTTAACTTGGTTATTCCTGTTCATATTGAATTCTTATTCCAATCTACCAAGTTTCTCTTGCTTATTAATTTCAATCATATAACTTAATCCATTTAAGTTTATTAATAAGCCCATAACATGTTATTCTCTAGATCGTGGCCCAAGGTCTGTAATCCACAATCTATTTTATATTCTTGCTTGGTTACATCATTACAATAACATGTTCTCCTTAATACGTTATTAAGTATATCTCAATTCACATGCTTCCTAATTAGCATGTCACTTACCATTTATGATTAAATATAGCTTATTTATTTTACAATTTTTCCTCATTCTTTCTCATTTAATCATAAATTCAATTTACACCGTCACTACAACTTGTCATTGTTTACTTAGCAGATTATTATGCATATCTAATTCTATCATTTCTAAAAGTTATGCTTACCCTACAAGGTGTCTTTAATTACATAACTTTTTTATATTTTCCATCGGTTATGTATACCACTAGGTGTCTTTAATTACATAACCTTATTGGGTTAAGTTCGTGGGCCTATATGTAAATATTACCAACCCCCTCCATTTTACTTAACCCACCACTACCCATCCAAATTTTACTTAACCCTAACTCAAGTTCATAATCATACAATCCTTATGGATAAAATTATGTTAGGTAGTCCAATTCATTACCATGTCCAATTATGGTTATAATAGGCTAGACCTCCCACATTAGGCCTACAACATGTGAATGCTGGATATGTCGGTCGGGTCTGGGCAGTCTTTTCCACAGTTGGGTCTAACCTCATGTCTTAGCCCGATTCGAATTCGCACACTTAGACCTCTCACATTAGGTTCAACATTGGTGGCTGCTGGATATGCCGGTCGGGTCCGGGCAGACTTCCACCACTAATGCAACCTAACCTTGTGTCATAAGTGCAATTACAATTCCTAATTGTAATTACTAGACATTCCAATTTTATCCAGATCTACCTATGTCATTATAGGTGATTATTTCTTTTTTCCCATATTTAGTTATATGCCCAATTCACTATTCAAATCATAGACTTTTACACCCCTTTTCAATTCACCTTTTAATTATGCACCATATGCTCTTTTTCCCAAGTTATAAGTCAAGGCATATACATACATATATATATATATATATATATATGTTATGCACAAACCTAAATCTACATATTTTCCAATTTATGTCCCTAGTCCATATTCACCCATTTCAATACAAGTTATACCCGAATGCATATTCACATATTTTCCAATGTATGCCTAAAATTCATATTCACATACATCTCAATTTATGTCCCAAATCAGTACTTACACATATCCCAATTTATGCTCAAATTATATTTTCCAACGTATGCCTAAATTCATATTATCCAACAAGACATATACCCTTAAACCCATATTCGTATATTTCCAAATTTTTGCCCAGATTTAGATCCATATTTTGCAATATCAATTATGCCCCAAGTTATGTCTTTCCCCGTTATTCCCAATTTTGAATGTTTGAATTTTTCAGCGTTGGGCCTAGGCTCGAAGGTAGCCTGGCTATCTAAAAATAAAAAGGGAGAAGAGGGAGAGAAAAGAATCGAGAACATGCATAATAACAAATCAACAATAAACTGATAGAAATAGGCCAAAACTGAATAGGCATATTATGACAAGATTAAACATGGCGGCGATATAAACATATAAAAGTAGATCTGATAGTTATGTCATAATAGAACTGATTAGGCACCGATTCAAGATCCAATTTTTGCATACATAGCAAGGTTACTATTTAAATATTTAGATCGAAAAATAACATGATCTCATAGTGAATAGATCTAAGGAAATGGATCCAAATTACTGTGAAGAACATGTTGAATAAGTTGTTGTAGTCATCGCTGAATTTGTTGTAGTAATCTTCCAATATGTATAATCTTCTTTGAATTGATTTAGAAGAAGAAAGGCCATTTTTATTTTCGTTGCAGCAGAGCTTCACCGTCAGCATTATTTTTAGATGAATAAAACCTAGGTCTAGGGTCCTTTTTATAGCCTAGGGTTCAATGAATCTTGCTCAGAAAGGTTTCCAGATACAAAACGAAGTATTTCACCCAGATCTGTTAGGGGTGGGTCGACCCCCTTTGTAACACCCCGTAATTCTGTAACACTAGGATTCACAAATCAAGGAAGAATTAAAAGTTAAAATCAAAACCAAGGGAAACGGACTGCGCCATTGCGTTCGTCTTGGAATTCTGCATGAAAACGAGTCCGAGTTTGCGTAAATCGGAGTCCGTATGAGGAATATATGGCCTCCGGAAGATTCAGCGAAGTTCAAATTTCAAAACAAGTCAAGTTCAAAATTCAAATCGGACCCAGATTGGGCTGGGCGGGAGTTTTCCCGCCCAAGGCACCCAGGTCGACTGGGTAGTCGACCTGGGTCACCCAGGTCGACTGGGTAGTCGACCTGGGGGTCGACCCCCCCGTTTTTCCAGTTTTCTGCACCTAGTTCGTTCTTCTGTATCTAGACGCCATTCTGACCAGATTCGCCCGCCCAACACTATATAAACAGCCCTAGTCTCCTTCTCTATTCACAATTCTTCTCTACCCTTATGCTGCAAAGATTCTTAGTGAACATGGCTTCTTCTCCTCCTCTTAATTAAACAATAAATAGAATAATATATATAAAATAAATCAAGACGAGGAGATGCTGCTCAAAGACTTTCAAGAAGAAGAGATTCAAGCTAGGATTCAAGAGAAAGTTCAAACAACTTCAATGACTGATTTTCTACGAAACATAGCAACGCCATCTTTCTATTCTAATCTAATCTTTGTAAGTCAGTTATTTCTAGATTTGAACGTTTTTCTCTGTTCGTGACATGAAATTAAAGAAATAAAAGAATATGCCAAATCTCTCTCTCTCTCTCTCTATTCGAATCAGTGCCTATACTCTTGAATCTAATTAAGAACTGTTATGATTTGAGGACAAATAAGACCGTGACTATGAAACTATGGACCTTAAAACCATTGCCTATGACTATGGACATTGCCTACGACTACGAACATTGCCTATGACTGTGACTGTGGCTATGAGGATGATTTCCTTGACTAAACCTATGCCTTTGATTAGAAAACATAAACTATTGCCTATGACATAACAAGGACATCTGTGATTAAACACCTATGATTTATGACTAGGAAAGTGTTGCTTAAGTTCTGTGATTATGAGATTAAACCCGATTATTTATTCTGCCTGTCCTTTGTTTTCTTTGGTTTTAGACCATGGGAATTTACCTATTAAGTTAGGTCTACCCATGTTGTAATAACCCGGAAAATGTGAACCAATTTAAAATTTTAAAAAATTGGTTAATACCAAAGAATTTGAATAATTGAAATAGCTTATTTCAATAAAATAAAGAACTGGGTATAGTATTGCAGTTTGAAATTTTGAATACAAACTTTGTCTAACTGTACCGGGTGGAAAATATAAAGGATTTTAGCGAAACTGAAAATATTTAAATCTGTTTATGAATACCTTTCTAACGAATCTGAAAAATCGAAGTTTCATAGCGGGAATCAAAAGTTATGGCCAAATGAATTTTCAGAAAGGTCGCTATATAGCATATATAGCCCTTGAAAATAGATATTCTGCATACGACCTCGGAATTCGACGAAACCACTTTTGTTGGGTCCGGGATGTCAAATAATTGCTAAATTTCAAATTTCATAATTTTTGAAGCTAGTATGTGAGCGGGGCAAAAGAAAATGTGATTGGTCAATTTCTGTTAAAATGGGTCGACCTAAAAATGGCCGTTTTTCAAACGAGCTCAGAATTCGACCAAACTGGTTTTATTAGGACCGTATCGTCAAAACAAATCTAGGTTTATTTTTCTGGAATTTTTTGATTCAGTTTGTGGCCCTGGCAAACTGAAATGTACGTTCAAATTAAATATTGAATGTTTTATACTTTAATTTGAAAAATAACTGACTGTAACAGTCGAATTGGCCAACGAAACATATCCCATTGTGTTCGGAATGGGGGTATTTAGCTAGGGGCGATAGTCGTTGGGTTTGATTTCGAGTTCGTTTGCAAAAACACTATTTAAAATTTCCTATAAAGCCTCGACCAATAGGAATTTTCCTTTATAAAAAAAATATATCTCAAAAACCCTAGCCGCCTCAGACGAAACCGACGATCCAGGAAGCTCCGACCTTCCCCTTCGTTTTCCGACCGCCACCGCCACCTACAGGCCGCGCCACCACCGCCACTCGAAAGCCCCTTCGCCCCTCTTCAGATCCGACCCCAACCCGACATCCACCATCACCTCCTCCGCCTGAATCGAAGCCAGGAAGTCATCGACTTCCCAGCGCCGCCGCCGCCCCGATCTGCCATCGCAACCCCTCAAACCACCAGCGCCGTGAAGCCCTCGCTGCCCCTTCCACGTCAGCACCACCGATCATCCCCATACTTCACGGATTTTGAAAAAATCCCAAACCTAGTTCTGAACAAAATATAAAGGTTAGACCTTTATTATTCTGAATTGAAAATAACACTATAAAGCGTTGCAAAACTTTGAAAAATAATATCTTTTTCGTTCGTTAACGAAATTTGATGAAACATGAGACACCGTGACCGCAAGGAGGCTCTCTACTATCTGGAAGAAGCCGCGGATTTTTCTGATCTTCCTACGATTTTTAGCACTGCAATAACCAATGTGAGGAATCTAAACTGAATTGTGTGAATGGAATCGCGTTGTATAAATTATATAAGCGAAGTGTAAATTATATACGCATTGTATACCTCATGTACATGTGTTGTATAAGTTATATTAGCGATGTATAAATTATACAAGCGTTGAATGAAACATATATGCTTTGAATTGTGATGAAATGCAAGTGAATTATAATATAATATATATATATATATATATACTCCCCTCGTCCACAGACCATGGACGATATTTATTGCTTGTGATTGACGTGATATTATATGGTATGACAAATGGTTGGAAATAATTGTTTGTGGTTGATATTGTGGTTGAAAAATACCTTTGTGGTTGAAAAATACCCTCTTGTGGTTGAAACAAATTAGAATAGGATTGTGGAAATTGAAAATAAAACATGCCGCCTGCGTGCGAACTAGATGCATGATCCCCATTGTCAAAAACCGTGAGGTTTTAAGGTAGAGCGAGGAGCCGTACTAGGGATGGTCCCGGTTTTAACTACCCTGCCGTTATGCTGCCGAAATTTTCTGAAATATTCATGTGATAGAATAATTTTCATTCGTTGAAATAAATTACATATGTTGAAACCAATATTCATGTGTTGAGTTGCAATTCATTCGTTGAGTTGAAATTCATGTGTTGAATATTATTTGAATTTAAACAAATAGCTTTAGCGAAAAAAATCACATTTTTATATATATTCAAACTATAGCGAATATTCATGTGTTGAGTTGTAATTCATTCGTTGAGTTGAAATTCATGTGTTGAATATTATTTGAATTTAAACAAATAGCTTTAGCGATAAAAACCACATTTTTGTATATATACAAACTATATCGAATATTCATGTGTTGAGTTGCAATTCATTCGTTGAGTTGAAATCCATGTGTTGAATGTTATCGTATTTTAAAATAAAATGTATCGACAATAAAAACTACATTTTTATTGTGAATATGAAGTGTTAAAAACATTCACGTGCTGAATAAATATTTTTGATGATAAAAATATTTCTTTTATCATGTATACGCTTTGATAAAAATACACACGTGTTGAAATGAATAATAGTTCGCTAGAAATATTATTATTAGCTTTGTTCTGCATATATATACATGTGTTGAACAGGGAAAATGGATTAGCTATAGAGTAAAGAAATTATTTGCGTGCCCGACAAATAGGTAAGCCTTGATGAGTTGGCTGCGCAATTTTATTTTTATATCAACTCCTGTGAATGCCATTGGATGCGGAGTGCTGGTTATTCTGTGTGAAATAATAAACATCGCCCTAGGATAGTAACAATTAATTTTGAACTACACTACATGGCATACTTCTTGACGATAGGCATACTTCATCATATTCCACATAAGCAATTGGAGCTTGTGTGACGAGGTGGAAGATTTACCATACGAGCGAGAGGCTTGTATGGCGATGATTATATACTACAGGTTGAACTGATGACTGATATGGACTATATAAAATATAACGATAAATCACCAGATTAATAAAAACCCCACACGGGTCTGGAGTTGACAATAATCACGTCTCTCTAGTTATTAGATACGGCACATGGACTATTTATTTCCACATGGAAACGGGGTGACGAGAATTTATTCTCTGGAGTGATTATCTATACATGCTCTCCCGTAAACACCAAAATATATCACTATAAATATGTGGACGCTTTTTAGGATTTATTGGGTACCTAACACGACCCAATAAATTTCCAAACCCCTCCCCGAACAAAGGAGGTTATGGCGAAATTTTTCGAAATATTAAGGCGTTAGTGAAATATTTGAAGTGAAAACGAAGTTGAAAATATAGAATGAACTATAGTTGAAATTATAGAATGAACGATATTTATATATATAAATATAAATATAATTAAAAGGAATCGAAGACGTGCAGTTCGTGTTTCGGAATCGTAATTTGAAACGATTAGTACGAGAAATCCGACCATCGGATCTTCCCGAAACTGCAACCGCTGGGTTCGCCTTGGAAATATCTTCCCAACGGCACCAACCTTGTAAAAATCCAACGATTGGATTGTCCGGAATGTTTAATTCAAATATGAAGAAAAACAGCGCCAGAATCGTTTATATTTATATATAAATATAATTAAATTAAATCGAATAACGACGCTGCAGTTCGAA
This sequence comes from Allium sativum, assembly GCA_030737875.1. Classification (NCBI taxonomy): domain Eukaryota; kingdom Viridiplantae; phylum Streptophyta; class Magnoliopsida; order Asparagales; family Amaryllidaceae; genus Allium; species Allium sativum. Next base: position 531,360,937 of record CM060913.1, on the reverse strand, counting down.
TTTTGAAACCGTAACTTCAAACGACTAGTGTGGGAGATCCGACCGTCGGATTTTCACGAAACTAGAACCGTTGGGTTCGCTTTGGGAATACCTTCCAACTGATATAGACTTCGTAGAAATCCAACGGTTAGATTCTCCAATATGCGTAAAACAAATTAGGGGAAAAACAGTGCCAGTGCCACGGCACGACCTGAAACGTCGTTTAATTAAATATGGCCATTTTTAAATAAATAAAAATGGCAAAAAATCGTTATAAAATATTATAAGCAACATAGATTGCAAATAAACCAATTGGGCTTTAATTGTTTGATATTTGATGGTTGTATGTGCTTGACACGAAAATAACACCAAAGAACTGAAAGATGGATGTCGAATAATATAACCATGGAAGGAATCGATTTAAATTCTAATGACGTGAATTATTTGAAAAGGCCGAGCTAACCCACATTTCAAATAAATTATCGAGCAATTCGAATTGGAAAATGCAAAGACGATTCAAAACCGACAATCTTCGTATCGGTTGGATGGGCGCTGCTGAGGTTCCTGACCGGAGTAGCTACCGTAAAGGAACGGAAGTAGTAGCCGTCTGAACGTATGTGTTGATTGGACGGATATACGAGGAATTTGACGCCTCCGGTTTCGTTCAGACCCAGAACGGACTTGTAAATGGACTGTGTGTCTGACATTGGATTTTGTTCTATACTGATTGATCTCTGTTAAATATATATCTGTTTGGCGGTGGAGAATTTATTCTTTTGCTTAACGCCCTTCTCTGAGACATACGAGCTCAGAGGTTATATATCGATGGAAATCAATCGTATGGAGTGGACTGCCTATGTGGCATGCCAAGATGCTGTAATCAAGGCTTCTGTTGCAAAGCAAAGTCTTGTGGATGATGATCAAAGCACGGTCTACGTGGCCTGGCTTTGTGTATAGCGTGGATTCGCGAGCCTCACACCTCGGTATGAGTCAAAAACGGGATAAGGACCCAAGGAGAGCATGACGTTTCTTTCTAGCTATGGTGGTGTCAGTGACTTACCAGCCCTGACATTTATATCTATTTTTCACCTATGTGGTTGTTGGAATGCGAGGCGCCTCGATTATAGGTCTGTAAGGACCGGGAAACATGTGTTCAGGAATAACTAATCCTCAAACGTAAGAGAGGACCGGCCTTGGAGGATCCAGGGTTGCCTAGAGTGCGTAGTCCTGAGGCATTTGCTAGAATGTCTCGAAGCGGAGAGGAGCTTGCCCCTTGCCTCGACTCATGACGGAAATCCAATTTTCAATACGAAATAACGGACTCGATTGTAGAACTAGTATGGCGACATAGTATATGGTAGCTATGCCGCCTATGATTGATATTTATGATGCTATTCGCTTTTGAAACATATATGCACTAGTAATAATATCAATTGATTTTGCTTTACACGTATCAAGCATATTTGGCCATTATAAGGTAAAACTCTATCCTCCGGCTTGCGTTGCATTGTATGACGGGACTCGAGTCTTATAATGGCTTCATTCTTTTTAAAAGCATTGCGTTGTTTTAAAAGAATTTACTTTGTTTTAATTGCACTAGCAATCACTGGAGTAAACCCGTTCCGCGAAAGTGGCGTGGTCCTATGATTTGCTTATTACTATTGTTTAACTGTTAAATAGATTCCTCATACCAGTCCCCATGACTGACTCGTTGTTTGTTTCACTTTGCAAACACGGGTGCCCTTATTTTCACACGGGCAACCTAGTTCACAGGTGACAGGTTGTTTTTGGCTCTGCACTGTTGCATAGAGTGCATTTTGGCTCATGGCGAGGCTGACTTCACAGAGACGACTTTGACATTTTCCGCCATTATTGTACTTATATTATGATTCTGCCACAGGCGATGCAGACTGATTTACTTTCAGTACTTATTATCGTATGTATATGTACCGCCTTCGGCGATGTAGACTGATACCCTTATTATGTCTCACTGCATGTATGTATTCCGCCTCTGGCGATGATGACTGATCACTTCCCTTTTATTTACTAAGTTATATCCTACGCTGTGCTATTCTGATGTTGTTACATGTTGTGATTCCGCTGTCATATCCATGTAAAATTATTCTATTTATTGTTTTTGCTAGAATCTGTACTCTGCTATGATGATTGATGTGTTATATTCCAATGATTATCCTTAATACCGCCCCTCGGATTTTGGGATCGTCACAGTTGGTATTAGAGCTTTGGTTAACCTTAGTTCTGGGATCTAACACATTAAACACCTCGTCAGAATAGAATCAGTAGTGTTCTAAGGCGAGTAGCTCATTAGAGATAGGATTAGCAATGTCCTAGAATGAGCTAAGCAGATTAGCATAACAAATTGATCAGTACATCATTTCCTTTCCTTATATTCCCCTGCTTTATCATATATGAAAATTATCAAATTTGTGAGCTTGACTCTTTTCTTTCTTATACAGTACTCTTTCTGATGGCTACACGAGCAGCAGCAGCTAGAGGAGGCCGTGGAGGCCGAACAGGAGTAGCAGGAGGACGGGGGAATATCCCCGTAGTTGAGGGAGGCCCTATTGTTCAGCCACCAGCACCCGAGGACTTCGAGCTAGACAGAGTAGCGAAGAGGTATATGAACCATGGGGGGAAACCCTTTTCTGGCACTGGTACAGTGACAGAGGCTATAGCTTGGTTGAAGACCTGTGAAAAGATCTTTGAAGGCATGGGTTTGGGAAACAACAACAAAGCACGACTAGGTATTTGGCTCCTACAGGAGGAAGCAGAGCTGTGGTGGGATGCCATCACCTCAGAGGATGCAGCAGGTATTGTCAGGACCTGGGAGCAATTCAAAACCATGTTCAACGAGAAGTTTGTACCTGAATAGGCCTTAGAGAGGATGCGAGAGCAGTTTGCTAATCTCCAGCAAGGAGATCTCTCTATCCAGGATTACCTCAATAAATTCACTCAGTTGTCACGCTACGCCCCAGAGCTCATTATGACTAACAAAGCAAAGAACAAGAGATTTATATTTGGGCTAAAGCGCAAGTACCATGACAAAGCCATGAGCAACATCAAACTCTCCTTCTCAGAATTGGTAGAAATGGCTTGCAATTACGAGGATATGGATGAAAGGCACGCCAGCCAAGACCGCGCCAAAAGCCAAGCTGGAAATAAGCGCAAGGCTTCAGCAGATCAGCCAGAGTCTAGCATTACAGCGGCCGCTACTCAGAAACCTGGAAAGATCCCCAAAGGAAATTGCTACAACTCCGGGAAGCCAGGTCATTTTTCTAATGTATGCAAAGCCCCGAGGAAGCCAAAGGCAAATCCAGACTCAGCCGAATGCTACAACTGCCATAAGAAAGGGCACTATAGCAGGAACTGTCCTCTGAAGCAGAATGCACAGGTGGCTCATGTGTACGACGGGAAGACCCCGCCAGCTACCACCGATGGATCAGGTAAACCCGACGTCTTGGGAGGTACCCTTACCATTAAAAATATTCCTGTTTCTGTACTTTCTGATACTGGTGCATCACGTAGCTTCATTTCTAGTAACATTGTTCACAAGTTAAAATTGAACCCGAGGAAGCTTAAAGTACCAATTAAAGTTCAAAACCCGATAGGAGGTTCTGTTAGCCTCAGTTCGTACTGCAGAGTGCCTATCTCCTATTCTTTCTACAAGTTTCCCCATAGGTTGATCGTCATGAATTTATTAGAATTCGATGTTATTCTCGGTTTGGAATGGTTAACCAAATATAAGGCTAAAGTTAGATATGCCGAACGAATCGTTAAAGTCAAGACGAAGCTTGGACCTATATGTATACCATGCCATGGCTCAGAAATTAATAGAACAGAATTTTGGTCTTCTTTAGAAGTTACTCCCCCTTCATTAGAAAAGATACCGGTCTTTAAAAACTATGCGGATGTGTTTGAAGAAGTAGAAAACTTACCGCCGCAAAGAGAAATTGAATTCAGGATAGATCTAATTCCTAATGCCTGACCAGTAGTACATCCAATTAGAAGAATGGCCCCGAAAGAAAAAGAAGAATTAGGTAGTAAAACCCGAGAATTGCTTTGGAAAGGTCTGATCAGACCGAGCTTTTCAGCTTGGGGAGCAGCTGTAGTATTTGTCCCGAAATCAGACGGTACTTTAAGACTTTGTGTTGATTACCGAGATCTCAATAAGCAGACACTGAAGAACAAATATCCCTTGCCCCGAATAGACGATCGGTTAGATCAATTAAATGGAGCAACAGTATTCTCCAGAATGGACCTAGCTACAGGTTTCCACCAATTACGTATAGCAGAAGATTGTGTTCCTTTGACAGCTTTCAGGGGTCCCGATTTATTCTACGAATGGTTAGTAATGCCGTTCGGCTTGTGTAACGCTCCGGCATACTTCGTCGATCTTATGAACAGAGTGTTCCGTGGTGTATTGAATAAATTCGTTCTGGTCTTCATCGATGACATTTTAATATATTCCAAGTCAGAAGGCGAGCATGCAAAACATTTAGAACAAGTGTTGAAAATTCTAAGGAGAAATGTCTTGAAAGATAAATTTTCTAAGTGTGACTTTTGGAAGGATGAAGTAAAGTTCCTAGGCCATGTCGTATCGAAAGAAGGGATTGCTGTAGATCCAAGCAAAATTACAGCGATTCAGAACTGGAAACAACCTACTACCCCCACTGAAGTTCGAAGTTTCCTTGGATTGGCTAGTTACTATCGGAAATTCGTTTAGGATTTTTCAAAGATATCTGGTGTATTGACAAAGCTTACAAAGAAGCACGAGAAATTCAAATGGACTCCTGAATGTGAAGAAGCTTTCTAGGAGCTGAAACTGAATTTGACAACCGCTCCAGTATTGACAATTATAGAAGGCAACCAAGACTTGACTGTATGGACAGACGCTTCTATTAGAGGGCTAGGCGCAGTATTAATGCAAAAAGGCCAAGTGGTCGCTTATGCCAGCCGTCAGCTGAAGCCGCATGAAAGAAACTATGCAACTCATGATCTTGAGTTATTAGCTATCGTGTTTGCTTTAAGAATCTGGAGGCATTATTTATTGGGCGAGAAGTTCGAACTATTTACCGATCATCAATCCTTGAAATATCTATTCACTCAGAAAGATATAAACTTGAGACAACAGCGTTGGTTAGAATTCCTTGCAGCATACGATTTTGAAATTCTATACACTCTAGGGAAAGCCAATGTTGTAGCAGATGCGCTCAGCAGAAAGAATGAAATCATCGCCAGTTTTGTCATCACATCTTCATTGATAGACAGGATCTCGACCCTTCAGAAAGACGATGAACTTATTCAACGAGTCAGCCAGAGAGTCAAAGGAGGTGAATCCACAAGTTTCCGACTCGATGACAAAGGAGTTCTTAGATTAAAGGGCATAATTTGCATCCCAAATCTTCCTGAGCTCAGAAGAGAAATACTTGATGAGTGCCACAAGTCCAAACTAAGTATCCATCCCAGTGTGAGCAAGATGTATAACGATATCAAACGAACATTCTGGTGGAGGTCAATGAAAAGAGATATTTCATTATATGTTAGCAGATGCCCCACTTGTCAGCTAGTTAAGAGCGATCAGCAGAAATTGGCTGGACTATTACAACCCTTAGAAATTCCAGGATGGAAGTGGGAGCAAATCTTGATGGACTTCATTGATGGTTTGCCTCGAACTAGGAAAGGAAACGACAGTATATGGGTAATTGTAGATCGCTTCACGAAGACTGCCCATTTCATACCTGTCCGATCCAACAAAACGGCTCAAAGTTTAGCACAGATTTACTTCAAAGAAATAGTTAAACTACATGGGGTGCCGCTCAATATAGTCAATGATAGAGATCCCCTTTTTACTAGCAAATTCTGGGAAGCATTCCAGATAGAATTGGGAACCAAATTGAATTTAAGCACCGCTTATCACCCTCAGATAGACAGCCAAACTGAGCGGGTGAATAGAATTCTAAAAGATTTACTACAAGCTTGCGTTATCGATTTTGGAGGCTCATGGGAAGATCACTTACATTTAGCCGAATTCTCTTATAACAATAGCTATCAAGCAAGTCTGGGAATGTCCCCATTTGAAGCATTATACGGTAGACCGTGCAGATCTCCCGCATGTTGGGTAGAACCTGGCAACAGACTTGTGTTAGGGCCCGATATGATTCGAGAAGCGTCGGATAAAGTCGATTTCATTAAGAAGCGATTGAAAACCGCACAGAGCCGACAGAAAAGTCATGCTGATGCGAGAAGAAGAGACTTATCATTTGCCGTCGGCGATTATGTTTATTTAAGAGTATCTCCAATGCGAGGAGTAATCAGATTTGGCAAGACTGGGAAGTTGGCACCGAGATTTATTGGTCCCTTTCCTATACTTGAACGGATTGGAACTCTTGCATATATGGTTTCATTACCTGATTGGTTGCCTGGTGTACATGATGTGTTCCACGTGTCTCAACTCAGAAAACATGTTCATGATCCAGATCTTGTTGTGGAAGAAGCAGTGCAACAGGATATAGACATAACTCCAGAATTAGCGCTCAGAAGAGAGCCATTAAAGATAGTTGGTAAAGAAACTAGAGAGCTAAGGAGCAAAAAGATTCAATTAGTCAAAGTGCAGTGGAGTAGTGATCCTAGAGACTGTACTTGGGAGACTGAGGAAAGCATTAAACAAGCTTACCCCAAATGCAGAGTGGACATCTCTGACTAACTCCGGTGCAAGGTACCTTTACAATACTTTGCATTTACATTTTGTTTCCTACTTAGCTGTTATTTCCTTTTCGAGGACAAAAAGTTTTAAGTGGGGGAGATTGTAATAACCCGGAAAATGTGAACCAATTTAAATTTTTTAAAAATTGGTTAATACCAAAGAATTTGAATAATTGAAATAGCATATTTCAATAAAATAAAGAACTGGGTATAGTATTGCAGTTTGAAATTTTGAATACAAACTTTGTCTGACTGTACCGGGTGGAAAATATAACGGATTTAAGCGAAACTGAAAATATTTAAATCTGTTTATGAATACCTTTCTAACGAATATGAAAAATCAAAGTTTCATAGCGGGAATCAAAAGTTATGGCCAAATGAATTTTCAGAAAGGTCGCTATATAGCATATATAGCCCTTGAAAATAGATATTTTGCATACGACCTCGGAATTCGACGAAACCACTTTTGTTGGGTCCGGGATGTCAAATAATTGCTAAGTTTCAAATTTCATAATTTTTGAAGCTAGTATGTGAGCGGGGCAAAAGAAAATGTGATTGGTCAATTTTTGTTAAAATGGGCCGACCTAAAAATGGCCGTTTTTCAAACGAGCTCAGAATTCGACGAAACTGGTTTTGTTAGGACCGTATCGTCAAAACAAAGCTAGATTTATTTTTCTAGAATTTTTCGATTCAGTTTGTGGCCCTGGCAAATTGAAATGTACGTTCAAATTAAATATTGAATGTTTTATACTTTAATTTGAAAAATAACTGACCGTAACAGTCGAATTAGCCAACGAAACATATCCCATTGTGTCCGGAATGGGGGTATTTAGCTAGGGGCGACAGTCGTTGGGTTTGATTTCGAGTTCGTTTGCAAAAACACTATTTAAATTTTCCTATTAAGCCTCGACCAATAGGATTTTTCCTTTATACAAAAAAAAAATCTCAAAAACCCTAGCCGCCTCAGACGAAACCGACGATCCAGGAAGCTCCGACCTTCCCCTTCGTTTTCCGATCACCACCGCCACCTACAGGCTGCGCCACCACCGCCACTCGAAAGCCCCTTCGCCTCTCTTCAGATCCGATCCCAACCCGACATCCACCATCACCTCCTCCGCCTGAATCGAAGCCAGGAAGTCATCGACTTCCCAGCGCCGCCGCCGCCTCGATCTGCCATCGCAACCCCTCAAACCACCAGCGCCGTGAAGCCCTCTCCGCCCCCTTGCACGTCAGCACCACCGATCATCCCCATACTTCACGGATTTTGCAAAAATCCCAAACCTAGTTCTGAAAAAAATATAAAGGTTTGACCTTTATTATTCTGAATTGAAAAATAACACTATAAAGCGTTGCAAAACTTTGAAAAATAATACCTTTTTCATTCGTTAACGAAATTTGATGAAACAGGAGACACCGTGACCGCAAGGAGGCTCTCAACCATCTAGAAGAAGCCGCGGATTTTTCTGATCTTCCTACGATTTTTAGCACAGCAATAACCAATGTGAGGAATCTAAACCGAATTGTGTGAATGGAATCGCATAGTATAAATTATATAAGCGAAGTGTAAATTATATACGCATTGTATACCTCATGTACATGTGTTGTATAAGTTATATTAGCGATGTATAAATTATACAAGCGTTGAATGAAACATATATGCTTTGAATTGTGATGAAATGCAAGTGAATTATAATATATATATATATATATATATATATATACTCCCCTCGTCCACAGACCATGGACGATATTTATTTCTTGTGATTGACGTGATATTATATGGTATGACGAATGGTTGGAAATAATTGTTTGTGGTTGATATTGTGGTTGAAAAATACCTTTGTGGTTGAAAAATACCCTCTTGTGGTTGAAACAAATTAGAATAGGATTGTGGAAATTGAAAATAAAACATGCCGCCTGCGTGCGAACTAGATGCATGATCCCCATTGTCAAAAACCGCGAGGTTTTATGGTAGAGCGAGGAGCTGTACTAGGGACGGTCCCGGTTTTAACTACCCTGCCGTTATGCTGCCGAAATTTTCTGAAATATTCATGTGATAGAATAATTTTCATTCGTTGAAATAAATTACATATGTTGAAACCAATATTCATGTGTTGAGTTGCAATTCATTCGTTGAGTTGAAATTCATGTGTTGAATATTATTTGAATTTAAACAAATAGCTTTAGCGAAAAAAATCACATTTTTATATATATTCAAACTATAGCGAATATTCATGTGTTGAGTTGCAATTCATTCGTTGAGTTGAAATTCATGTGTTGAGTATTATTTGAATTTAAACAAATAGCTTTAGCGATAAAAACCACATTTTTATATATATACAAACTATATCGAATATTCATGTGTTGAGTTGCAATTCATTTGTTGAGTTGAAATCCATGTGTTGAATGTTATTGTATTTTAAAATAAAATGAATCAACAATAAAAACTACATTTTTATTGTGAATATGAAGTGTTAAAAACATTTACGTGCTGAATAAATATTTTTGATGATAAAAATATTTCTTTTATCATGTATACGCTTTGATAAAAATACACACGTGTTGAAATGAATAATAGTTCGCTAGAAATATTATTATTAGCTTTGTTCTGCATATATATACATGTGTTGAACAGGGAAAATGGATTAGCTATAGAGTAAAGAAATTATTTGCGTGCCCGACAAAATAGGTAAGCCTTGATGAGTTGGCTGCGCAATTTTATTTTTATATCAACTCCTGTGAATGCCATTGGATGCGGAGTGCTGGTTATTCTGTGTGAAATAATAAACATCGCCATATGATAGTAACAATTAATTTTGAACTACACTACATGGCATACTTCTTGACGATAGGCATACTTCATCAAATTCCACATAAGCAATTGGAGCTTGTGTGACGAGGTGGAAGATTTACCATACGAGCGAGAGGCTTGTATGGCGATGATTATATACTACTGGTTGAACTGATGACTGATATGGACTATATAAAATATAACGATAAATCACCAGATTAATAAAAACCCCACACGGGTCTGGAGTTGACAATAATCACGTCTCTCTAGTTATTAGATACGGCACATGGACTATTTATTTCCACACAGAAACGGGGTGACGAGAATTTATTCTCTGGAGTGACTATCTATACATGCTCCCCCGTAAACACCAGAATATATCACTATAAATATGTGGATGCTTTTTAGGATTTATTGGGTACCTAACACGACCCAATAAATTTCCAAACCCCTCCCCGTACAAAGGAGGTTATGGCGATTTTTTTCGAAATATTAAGGCGTTAGTGAAATATTTGAAGTGAAAACGAAGTTGAAAATATAGAATGAACTATAGTTGAAATTATAGAATGAACGATATTTATATATATAAATATAAATATAATTAAAAGGAATCAAAGCCGTGCAGTTCGTGTTTCGGAATCGTAATTTGAAACGATTAGTACGAGAAATCCGACCATCGGATCTTCCCGAAACCGCAACCGCTGGGTTCGCCTTGGAAATATCTTCCCAACGGCACCAACCTTGTAAAAATCCAACGGTTGGATTGTCTGGAATGTTTAATTCAAATCTGAAGAAAAACAGCGCCAGAATTGTTTATATTTATATATAAATATAAATATAATTAAATTAAATTGAATAACGACGCTGCAGTTCGAATTTTGAAACCGTAACTTCAAACGACTAGTGTGGGAGATCCGACCGTCGGATTTTCACGAAACTGGAACCGTTGGGTTCGCTTTAGGAATACTTTCCCACTGATATAAACTTCGTAGAAATCCAACGGTTAGATTATCCGATATGTGTAAAACAAATTAGGGGAAAAACAGCGCCAGTGCCACGGCACGACCTAAAACGTCGTTTAATTAAATATGGCCATTTTTAAATAAATAAAAATGGCGAAAAATCATTATAAAATATTATAAGCAACATAGATTGCAAGTAAACCAATTGGGCTTGAATTGTTTGATATTTGATGGTTGTATGTGCTTGACACGAAAATAACACCAAAGAACTGAAAGATGGATGTCGAATAATATAACCATGGAAAGAATCGATTTAAATTCTAATGACGTGAATTATTTGAAAAGGCCTAGCTAACCCTCATTTCAAATAATTTATCGAGCGATTCGAATTGGAAAATGCAAAGACGATTCAAGACCGACGATCTTCGTATCGGTTGGATGGGCGCTACTGAGGTTCCTGACCGGAGTAGCTACCGTGAAGGAACGGAAGTAGTAGCCGTCTGAACGTATGTGTTGATTGGACGGATATACAAGGAATTTGACGCCTTCGGTTTCGTTCAGACCCAGAACGGACTTGTAAATGGACTGTGTGTCTGACATTGGATTTTGTTCTATACTGATTGATCTCTGTTAAATATATATCTGTTTGGCGGTGGAGAATTTATTCTTTTGCTTAACGCCCTTCTCTGAGACATACGAGCTCAGAGGTTATATATCGATGGAAATCAATCGTATGAAGTGGAATGCCTATGTGGCATGCCAAGATGCTGTAATCAAGGCTTCTGTTGCAAAGCAAAGTCTTGTGGATGATGATCAAAGCACGGTCTACGTGGCCTGGCTTTGTGTATAGCGTGGATTCGCGAGCCTCACACCTCGGTATGAGTCAAAAACGGGATAAGGACCCAAGGAGAGCATGACGTTTCTTTCTAGCTATGGTGGTGTCAGTAACTTACCAGCCCTGACATTTATATCTATTTTTCACCTATGTGGTTGTTGGAATGCGAGGCGCCTCGATTATAGGTCTGTAAGGACCGGGAAACGTGTGTTCAGGAATAACTAATCCTCAAACGTAAGAGAGGACCGGCCTTGGAGGATCCAGGGTTGCCCAGAGTGCGTAGTCCTGAGGCATTTGCTAGAATGTCTCGAAGCGGAGAGGAGCTTGCCCCTTGCCTCGACTCATGACGGAAATCCAATTTGCAATACGAAATAACGGACTCGATTGTAGAACTAGTATGGCGACATAGTATATGGTAGCTATGCCGCCTATGATTGATATTTATGATGCTATTCGCTTTTGAAACATATATGCACTAGTAATAATATCAATTGATTTTGCTTTACACGTATCAAGCATATTTGGCCATTATAAGGTAAAACTCTATCCTCCGGCTTGAGTTGCATTGTATGATGGGACTTGAGTCTTATAATGGCTTCATTCTTTTTAAAAGCATTGCGTTGTTTTAAAAGAATTTACTTTGTTTTAAATGCACTAGGAATCACTGGAGTAAACCCGTTCCACGAAAGTGGCATGGTCCTATGATTTGCTTATTACTGTTGTTTAACTGTTAAATAGATTCCTCATACCAGTCCCCATGACTGACTCGTTGTTTGTTTCACTTTGCAAACGCGGGTGCCCTTATTTTCACATGGGCAACCTAGTTCACAGGAGACAGGTTGTTTTTGGCTCTGCACTGTTGCATAGAGTGCATTTTGGCTCATGGCGAGGCTGAGTTCACAGAGACGACTTTGACATTTTCCGCCATTATTGTACTTATATTATGATTCCGCCACAGGCGATGCAGACTGATTTACTTTCAGTACTTATTATCGTATGTATATGTACCGCCTTCGGCGATGTAGACTGATACCCTTATTATGTCTCACTGCATGTATGTATTCCGCCTCTGGCGATGATGACTGATCACTTCCCTTTTATTTACTAAGTTATATCCTACGCTGTGCTATTCTGATGTTGTTACATGTTGTGATTCCGCTGTCATATCCATGTAAAATTATTCTATTTATTGTTTTTGCTAGAATCTGTACTCTGCTATGATGATTGATGTGTTATATTCCAATGATTATCCTTAATACCGCCCCTCGGATTTTGGGATCGTCACACATGTTCTTGAACCTGTGTCTCTATTCTGTCTATCCTTGGTTTTAGACTTTAGGAATTTACCTATTAAGTTAGGTCTACCCATGTTCTTGAACCTACGTCGTTATTCAAACCTTTTATGCCAGTTATTATGTCCATCCTTTTTCGTAGCATCTTTGGTTCATTCCCTATTTTCTATGAGTCTAGATTTATCCATAATCTAGATTTAATCGCAATTATACGAACGGTGGGAATACGATTTGGGCATAATGTGAAATGTACTAAAAACATAGTTATAAACTTGGAATCTGGCATAAATTGGGAACATGAATTATGGCATGTTCATAGAAATACAAATTGGATAAATTTAACATGAATTATAGGATGTGTAATTTGAATCTAGTATTGACTTGTAAATCTAGCATTTACATGAGTTATGAACTAGAATAATAAGACTAGTTTGACGTGAACTGTAATTAGAATGTTAAATCAGGATTGGATTAGCTAATTTGGCGTAATAAGTATATTGGTATAAATTTGAGATTGGCCATAATTGGGAATAACCGTCAGGTCTAGCAAAATCATGGTTAGTGACACTTAATTGGTATAGTTTACATACCAAAAGGCATAAATATGATATAGAGGGGAAAATGGGCCATAGAAATAAATGTAGACAATTTATATTAAAAGAGTAATTAGGAAATAAGTAAATTAGGATTAATTTACTTATAGAATTTGTCCTAAATGAGGAAATGTTAATTTAGACAAATTAAAGGGTTGTTAACGACATCTCTTTTAATAATAAACCAGAAAGTTCTAGGGTGACAGAGAGGATAGTGTCTAGGCTTGGGTTTGGAAAATACAAGTTTCCTGCTCTCCCTGGCTCTCCCTAACTGATCCGATGGACGGGATGGTTACTTTCAAAACCTGATTTGAAAACTAATCAAAACCCTTTGAACTTAGAAAACACGAATATGCCTAACCCGAGGTTAGACTGAGTTGCGATGTAAACCTGCCCGGAACCAACCGGCACATCCAGTATTCGCAACAATATCTGTCTAATGTGAGTGGTCGTGACTTTAATTTATTTAGTTAAAGCTAGAACAAGAAAGGTAGGGTTAAGTTAACCAAGACACTTAACCAGTTCAACGTGACAACTAAACTGATGGGTGGGGTTAGGTTCAGACTGACACTTAACACAGTTAAGCTAGAATGGGAGGGTTAAGTCCATAGGAACACTTAACCAACTTAACACAGTTAAGATAGAATAGGAGGGCTAAGTCCATAGAGACACTTAACCAAATTTAAGGTAGCAAGATAAGATTTGTAGGGGTTAAGTAAAGTTTAATACACTTAGCCAAATTAACATGTTAACTAGACTAGAAGGTGGGGTTAAGTAAAGTTGATACACTTAGCCAAATTAACATGTTAACTAGACTAGAGGTTGGGGTTAAGTAAATACACTTAGCCAATTTGATATGTTATCAAGGCTAGACTGTAGGGTTAAGTAAACTTGAACACTTAACCATCAGATTGTGATAAAAGAATAGGGTTAAGTCTAAACATGAAAGGATAATACTTTACCATTAATAACATGTTAGTTAAGACAGACGGGCAAGGTTAAGTTAAAAAGGAACACTTAACCAATACAGGGTGAATGGGTAGGGTTAAGTAATAAGAAATACTTAACCAATATAACTTGGTTTGTGGTGGGGTTAAGTCAACATGAATTATTGATAACACTTAACCAGTATAACAGGATGAATGAAGAGGGTTAAGTTGGCTTGAATTGACTAATGACACTTAACCAATCCAAATTGACGGGAAAGGGAACTAAGTAGTAAACCTTAGAAAACAACGATTCTGGAAACTAAGTGGTAAATCTTAGTTAGTAAAACTAAGTAGTAATTCTTAGTATAACACGGGAAGGAGCGAATGTCCGTCTGAGTAGAAAGAAGGCTCCAACGAATTGGGTTACGAAGCCCGAGGCTTCAAGGGGACGTGAGGGTACTCTTGGTATCCCTCTGTGAGGCTGCAGATGATCCTCCTGGGCTCACAGAGGTTAAGGTCTGCGTAGAAGAACCAGGGGTATGCCTTGGTTGCAATACATGGCAACCTAAAGACCATGATGGACCGGCGTGATTCGGCGAGAAAACGGTAGCCTTGTGATAGCAACTCGTCGTCTACCATCCATCTTGAGTCAATCGAGACACGTGAAGCGGAAAGGCGGAGAACTCCAAAAGACCATATACTTGCTATCTAGTTATGGGTGAGGATGGCCATAGGATAGAGGGGCACTGGGGGCCGGCGTATAGTTCTCATTTTACAAGGTGTGCCTTTCATTAGTTGAGGGAGGGGTCAAGTGGGACCATAGCCACTGGAATAAAAACAGACCTTAGCATCTGCATCGGCAGATATCTGAAAGCTCCCGACCGAGTTCTGTATTCCTTGATTTGCCCTGTCACAGGACTCGGACCGCACATTACAGGACATGTGCATCTAGACAAGCGATAACGATTCGCGGTACACGCGTAGGGAAGTATAGGAACATATACCACTCTAGGTAGTGTGTCCTAGACTTGGGGGCATCGTTCGACAGGTAGCATAATCCCTAGTTGGACTAGGTGGTATAAATCCTGAATCCGAGAAGCGTTCAGCAGATAGCGTAAACTCTAGTTAAATCTAGAAAGCACTTGATAGAAAACCCTAGAATTGATCTAGGTAATAAATAATGAATGTATGCCGGAAGGCAATGGAAAATACAGGGATTGGGATCACGTTATCGTTACTAGTTGGGACACTACATAGGCGGTGCAGAGATATAGAAACTAGTATAACAAGGAAATAGCGAAGCGGCGAAAGTATTAGAGCGTATCTAGTTTATCCTCTCTTAGCATATCTTGTGACTACCTTGTCTAATCTTGTTGACCCTATCGTCATGGTGTAATCTTGTATTCAGTTAATTCATGTCGTTTTGTTTTTCCATGTTCACATGCTAGAAGTTACTGAACTTACTCAGGATTTATGTCTGACTCTGTTTTTCTTTCGTCTTCTTTTCTTCCGCCCCCCCCCCAAGGTAGTAAAGGAGGGAATAGTTTAGCTCAGGTTAAGTTGGACTGCCACTCTTTCCCAGCTTGAAGATTTGTCGAAGTTTGCTTGGATTCTCTTTTCAGATGCTATGGCTGGCTCTTGCTAAAATCGGGGAATATAAATGTTATTTTAATGCTTCTTTATTTTGTAAGATAGAAGATACTCTGATATTGTAAAGAAACCATTGTACAAACTATTTTATCAATAAAGCAATGTTTTATTTTCCGCTGTTTAATTTCTGTCTGTCTTGTAATTTATCTGCATCTTTTACCCAAAATGCTCTACAGAACTTAGTGCATTCCCTTTGCGAGTGACACTAACGGATGTGGGGTGTTACACGTGGTATCAGAGCTGAAGGTTACCAGATCAGATAAAGGATTTGAAAAATTATTTCCAAAACGGTTTTTAAAAAAGCATTTTTAAAAGAAAAGATTTGTTTTAAAGACATATTCCCCAAAGCCATACGCACTATCTTCTCTTCCTCTGTTTAAATTCTTGTCTCCTTCTTTCTTGAGTCTCTGGGGCTCCTGGATTTCTGGGAGGTAACCTCATCGAATGGCAAAGTAGTGCCCGGCTTCCATCCATAGCCGTAGTTGTTTCATCTACGGGCAGTTTTCTTTCGAAGCTTATAGGGTTTTCCGGACGATGGAGGCAGTTTTAGAGAGATTTGTCAACATGACTACACACGGAAAGGGATGAGGAGTTTGGTTAAGGAGCATAACCCTAGGATGAGGAATTCATGGATGTAGACTTAGCACACGAAGGAGGAAGAAATTATAAAACCTAAGACAAGAGGAAGTATCTTTACTAGGGTATGATAGGGCATATACTTAAGGACAAGGGCAAGAACGAGGACGAGATTTTCAGAAGGACAAGTACATGCTTGCACCACCAAGCATACCTAGGAGAAAGGTAGTCCGATTGGAAGAGTCTAGTGTTCTGTTCGTACTATTTCCTTAGGTTCTAGCGCTTCTCATTTGTTCATATCCACATCCATAGTTGGGTCTCAGCACCATAGTACTTGTATAGTAGAAAGATCCCACTAGAGTCTCAAATCCAGTTGGTGTTCCGACCAGTTTATTTTTGGTCAGTAGGGATTTGAGAGTAGCTATCGAGTTTGTTTACATCATCTCACATAGATCGTCTAAGTTCGGAGGAGATATTCCTTGGGTGCTTGTCTGATATTGGTTTAGGCCTCTGGGGCTTGTACTTGAGGGATGTCGAGTTCGACTAGGATGGTTTGCGTGAGAGATGAATAGATGTGACAGGCACTCTAAAAAGCACGTAGTAACCTTTCAACCCCTATAGTTACGGCATGGCGGATAAGAGGGAGACCTCTAATCATCTTAGTACATATACTTGGTGCCGTAATTGACATCTGTTTATTTTGGAAATGGAGATCAGAAACTTCACAATCGTGAAGTTAAATTAGTTAAGATACAGTGGAGTAAAGCTCAAGAAGGCTAGATACTAGCATCGTACCCTTTTCCTTAAGGGTGCATCCTTGATTTCTTTGTTTAGGAGCTTTGCGCATAATTGTTTCTCTCTTTCCAAAGTATATCCTCTAGGTCGTATCTTCGATCCTTAGGTAGAAGCCAATGGATGTAAACATGTATTTGAAACATGTTATGATTGGTGGTTGCTAATGGTTGCTCGTGGATGCATATGCATACGTATTAGGCACTAGATCAAGTTCGGACGCTTGCATATTGCATTTACAAATATGTATTTGTTTGTAAGTTGAACTTGATATGTTATCATATGGATGTTGCATATGGATGAATGGCCGTGCACGCATGTAGTATTTACATAACTAGGGATGCTTGCATACATGATTGGACGCATGGCATTGACATGATTTGCATTAAGGAGGTCAACTGAATCAGTAGACCGCCTGATCCTGCATTAGATAAAGACATATACACACACTATGCATATGAACATGAAGGCATTAGAAATCTCTTAAGGACAATGAGTGCCTGTGATTGAATGGTTGAGTAGATGGGTGATTGGATGGTAGGACACATTCTTCCTAACTTGAAGATTTCAGGGACGAAATCCTTTTAAGTGGGGGAGAATGTAACACCCCGTAATTCTATAACACTAGGATTCACAAATCAAGGCAGAATTAAAAGTTAAAATCAAAATCAAGGGAAACGGGCTGCGCCATTGCGTTCATCTCGGAATTCTGCATGAAAACGAGTCCGAGTTTGCGTAAATCGGAGTCCGTATGAGGAAGATATGGCCTCCGGAAGATTCAGCGAAGTTCAAATTTCAAAACAGGTCAAGTTCAAAATTCAAATCGGACCCAGATTGGGCTGGGCGGGAGTTTTCCCGCCCAAGGCACCCAGGTCGATAGGGTAGTCGACCCGGGGCATCCAGGTCGACTGGGTAGTCGACCTGGGTCACCCAGGTCGACTGGGTAGTCGACCTGGGGGTCGACCCCCCCCCCCATCCCCGTTTTTCCAGTTTTCTGCACCTAGTTCGTTCTTCTGTATCTAGACGCCATTCTGACCAGATTCACCCGCCCAACACTATATAAACAGCCCTAGTCTCCTTCTCTATTCACAATTCTTCTCTACCCTTATGCTGCAAAGATTCTTAGTGAACATGGCTTCTTCTCCTCCTCTTAATTAAATAATAAATAGAATAATATATATATATATATATAATAAATCAAGATGAGGAGATGCTGCTCAAAGACTTTCAAGAAGAAGAGATTCAAGCTAGGATTCAAGAGAAAGTTCAAACAACTTCAACGACTGATTTTCTACGAATCATAGCAACGCCATCTTTCTATTCTAATCTAATCTCTGTAAGTCAGTTATTTCTAGATTTGAACGTTTTTTCTCTATTCGTGACATGAAATTAAAGGAATAAAAGAATATGCCAAATCTCTCTCTCTCTCTCTCTCTATTCGAATCAGTGCCTATACTCTTGAATCTAATAAAGAACTGTTATGATTCGAGGACAAATAAGACCGTGACTATGAAACTATGGACCTTAAAACCATTGCCTATGACTATGGACATTGCCTATGACTACGAACATTGCCTATGACTGTGACTGTGGCTATGAGGATTATTTCCTTGACTAAACCTATGCCTTTGATTAGAAAACATAAACTATTGCCTATGACATAACAAGGACATCTGTGATTAAACACCTATGATTTATGACTAGGAAAGTGTTGCTTAAGTTCTATGATTATGAGATTAAACCCGATTATTTATTCTGCCTGTCCTTGGTTTTCTTTGGTTTTAGACCATGGGAATTTACCTATTAAGTTAGGTCTACCCATGTTCTTGAACCTGTGTCTCTATTCTGTCTATCCTTGGTTTTAGACTTTGGGAATTTACCTATTAAGTTCGGTCTACCCATGTTCTTGAACCTACGTCGTTATTCAAACCTTTTATGCCAGTTATTATGTCCATCCTTTTTCGTAGCATCTTTGGTTCATTCCCTATTTTCTATGAGTCTAGATTTATCCATAATCTAGATTTAATCGCAATTATACGAATGGTGGGAATACGATTTGGGCATTATGGAAATGTACTAAAAACATAGTTATAAACTTGGAATCTGGCATAAATTGGGAACATGAATTATGGCATGTTCATAGAAATACAAATTGGATAAATTTAACATGAATTATAGGATGTGTAATTTGAATCTAGTATTGACTTGTAAATCTAGCATTTACATGAGTTATGAACTAGAATAATAAGACTAGTTTGACGTGAACTGTAATTAGAATGTTAAATCAGGATTGGATTAGCTAATTTGGCGTAATAAGTATAATGGTATAAATTTGAGATTGGCCATAATTGGGAATAACCGTCGGGTCTAGCAAAATCATGGTTAGTGACACTTAATTGGTATAGTTTACATACCAAAAGGCATAAATATGATATAGAGGGGAAAATGGGCCATAGAAATAAATGTAGACAATTTACATTAAAAGAGTAATTAGGAAATAAGTAAATTAGGATTAATTTACTTATAGAATTTGTCCTAAATGATGAAATGTTAATTTAGACAAATTAAAGGTTTGTTAACGACATCTCTTTTAATAATAAACCAGAAAGTTCTAGGGTGACAGAGAGGATAGTGTCTAGGCTTGGGTTCGGAAAATACAAGTTTCCTGCTCTCCCTGGCTATCCCTAACTGATCCGACGGACGGGATGGTTACTTTCAAAACCTGATTTGAAAACTAATCAAAACCCTTTGAACTTAGAAAACACGAATATGCCTAACCCGAGGTTAGCCTGAGTTGCGATGTAAACCTGCCCGGAACCAACCGGCACATCCAGTATTCGCAACAATATCTGTCTAATGTGAGTGGTTGCGGCTTTAATTTATTTAGTTAAAGCTAGAACAAGAAAGGTAGGGTTAAGTTAACCAAGACACTTAACCAGTTCAACGTGATAACTAAACTGATGGGTGGGGTTAGGTTCAGACTGACACTTAACACAGTTAAGCTAGAATGGGAGGGTTAAGTCCATAGGAACACTTAACCAACTTAACACAGTTAAGATAGAATAGGAGGGCAAAGTCCATAGAGACACTTAACCAAATTCAAGGTAGCAAGATAAGATTTGTAGGGGTTAAGTAAAGTTTAATACACTTAGCCAAATTAACATGTTAACTAGACTAGAAGGTGGGGTTAAGTAAAGTTGATACACTTAGCCAAATTAACATGTTAACTAGACTAGAGGTTGGGGTTAAGTAAATACACTTAGCCAATTTGATATGTTATCTGGGCTAGACTGTAGGGTTAAGTAAACTTGAACACTTAACCATCAGACTGTGATAAAAGAATAGGGTTAAGTCTAAACATGAAAGGATAATACTTAACCATTAATAACATGTTAGTTAAGACAGACGGGCAAGGTTAAGTTAAAAGGAACACTTAACCAATACAGGGTGAATGGGTAGGGTTAAGTAATAAGAAATACTTAACCAATATAACTTGGTTTGTGGTGGGGTTAAGTCAACATGAATTACTTATAACACTTAACCAGTATAACAGGATGAATGAACAGGGTTAAGTTGGCTTGAATTGACTAATGACACTTAACCAATCCAAATTGACGGGAAAGGGAACAAAGTAGTAAACCGTAGAAAACAACGATTCTGGAAACTAAGTGGTAAATCTTAGTTAGTAAAACTAAGTAGTAATTCTTAGTATAACACGGGAAGGAGCGAATGTCCGTCTGAGTAGAAAGAAGGCTCCAACGAGTTGGGTTACGAAGCCCGAGGCTTCAAGGGGACGTGAGGGTACTCTTGGTATCCCTCTGTGAGGCTGCAGATGATCCTCCTAGGCTCACAGAGGTTAAGGTCTGCATAGAAGAACCAGGGGTATGCCTTGGTTGCAATACATGGCAACCTAAAGACCAGGATGGACCGGCGTGATTCAGCGAGAAAACGGTAGCCCTGTGATAGCAACTCGTCGTCTACCATCCATCTTGAGTCAATCGAGACACATGAAGCGGAAAGGCGGAGAACTCCAAAAGACCATATACTTGCTATCTAGTTATGGGTGAGGATGGCAATAGGATAGAGGGGCACCGGGGGCCGGCGTATAGTTCTCATTTTACAAGGTGTTCCTTTCATTAGTTGAGGGAGGGGTCAAGTGGGACCATAGCCACTGGAATAAAAACAGACCTTAGCATCTGCATCAGCAGATATTTGAAAGCTCCCGACCGAGTTCTGTGTTCCTTGATTTGCCCTGTCACAGGACTCGGACCGCACATTACAGGAAATGTGCATCTAGACAAGCAATAACGATTCGTGGTACACGCGTGGGGAAGTATAGGAACATATACCACTCTAGGTAGTGTGTCCTAGACTTGGGGGCATCGTTCGACAGGTAGCATAATCCCTAATTCGACTAGGTGGCATAAATCCTGAATCCGAGAAGCGTTCAGCAGATAGCGTAAACTCTTGTTAAATCTAGAAAGCACTTGATAGAAAACCCTAGATTTGATCTAGGTAATAAATAATGAATGTATGCCGGAAGGCAATGGAAAATACAGGGATTGGGATCACGTTATCGTTACTAGTTGGGACACTAGATAGGCGGTGCAAAGATATAGAAACCAGTATAACGAGGAAATAGCGAAGCGGCGAAAGTATTAGAGCG
This sequence comes from Allium sativum, assembly GCA_030737875.1. NCBI lineage: Eukaryota > Viridiplantae > Streptophyta > Magnoliopsida > Asparagales > Amaryllidaceae > Allium > Allium sativum. The sequence continues at coordinate 531,339,149 of CM060913.1, read as the reverse complement.
TATCCAGTTTATCCTATCTTAGCATATCTGTAACAACCCGAAAATCTGGCCAGTTTAAAATTTTTATTTTGGCAATTTTAGCAAATTTTGATTATTTAAAATGAATTATTTTAAATAATAATGACGAGAAATTTATTTTGAATAGAATTCGAACGAATATATTATATAGATCGTCGTTAGAATATAAATAATTATAAATAGAATTGAAAATGGCGCGGTAGTTCGATAATTCGATTTCAAACTTCAAATGAATGTACCGGGTGCAAAACAAGCCGAATTTTAGTGAAACCAAAAATAATGGAATCTAATAGTGACTATCTTTCCAACAATCCGAAAAATCAAAATTTCATAGCGGGAATCAAAAGATATGTCCAGTTGAATTCTGAATAGTCGCTATGGAATTCAGGCCTTTAAAAATGGAAATTTTGCAAACGACCTCGGATTTCGACAAAACCACTTTTGTTGGGTCCGTGATGTCAAGTTATTGCTAGAATTCAAATTTCGTAATTTTTCGACTCGATATGTGAGCGTGGCAAAGGAAAACGCGTTTGACCAGTTTCAGTTGATTTTAATCAACTGGAAATTGGCCATTTTTCAAACGGTCTCAGAATTCAACGAAACTAGTTTTGTTAGGACCGTATCGTCAATACGAAGCTAGAAATAATTTTTCGAGAATTTTTAGAGATCGTATGTGGGCCCGGTAAATTGAAATGCGTGTCTAAATTCAATATATAGAGTTATATGTTGATTTCGACGGAAACAGATCGAAACGATCGAATCAGCTTACGACACATATCCCATTGTGTTCGGAATGGGGGTAAAACGCTATGGACGACAGGCGGTGGGCCTCCTTTAGAGGTCAAATGAAAAAGTCAACTTTTTGAAATTAAATAAATAAAAAAACCCTCTCCTTACATCACTCAGCACCCCCCCGATTAAAAATCAAAACAGAGAAAGAAAAAAAAAACCTAATTCGAACGACGCGACCCCCCCCCCCCCCAACGCTTGCCGCCGCCGCTCCTTCATCTTCTTCCACCCCCTGCGCCATCGCGCGACACGCCCCCCTCCTCCTCTGCCTTGACCGCGACACGCCCCCCATCCTCTGCCTCGACCGCACTACACCCCGCCACCTTGAAGACCTGGCGCCGCCACTCCAGACGGCCGCAGCACCCCCCATCTCCGACGCCTCCTGACGCGCAGACCCCCTTGCTCGAAGACCACCTGCGACACCCCCCTCCTCCGCTAAAAAAATCAGTAAGTATTTCTATTTATTTAAAAGGCATTGTTTTTAATGTTTATCCTTTTTGTGAGATGGTATGATAAGGTCTAGATTTTTAAATAGATAAAGTATAGATTTTTACTAATGAAAGATTTGATCTTTATAACATTATGAAAAGAGATTATTTTTAAATCATAAAGATGTAATTTTTCATTATATAAAAATATAATCTTTATATAATGTGAAGAATAAAAATATAATTTTTATATTATAGGAATGTTAAAAATATAATTTTTATATCATAGGAATAATAAAAATATGATTTTTATCATATGTGAAATATAAAAATATTATCTTTATATATAATGACGTAAAAAAAATTCGATTTTTATATATTGAATAACAAAGTAAAAATTCGATTTTTATATATTGAATAACAAAGTAAAAATTCGATTTTTATATATTGAATAGCAAAGTAAAAATTCAATTTTTATATATTGAATAGCAAAGTAAAAATTCGATTTTTATATATTAAATAGCGAAGTAAAAATGTGATTTTTACATATGTAGAGAATACAGGCAGTGAAAAGTGACAAGAGGCAGAACGACGAAGATTTCTACCTAAGAAGAGTCGTGGAATCGGATTAGCTAATCTGTGAGAACTTCTCATCTTTCAATTTAATTTTTCTAGTTATAAATATATACTAGGATGCAGACGGTGTTTGGTAGCACCCGACACTCGTCGTCCACAGACCATGGACGGCTTGTATGCTTGGTTGTTAGATTTAGATGTGTAGTAGATTGTGTGATGTGATGTGAAATGAAATAAAATATTTATATAGTTGAAAATATTTTATAGTTAAAAATAGAATTTTTAACGTATGTATGAAATGAAATAAAAATAAACAAATCAGACGATTTGTTTGTATACACACATTTGACTGATATTGATTGGGACGATAAATTTTACACATCGCCCAACTGCACAAATAAAATCTGTGTTTGATTGTTTGAAACCCCACACGGGTATTGGGGTGATATTTGACGTACACTAATCCCGATTGTTTAGTAGTATGTCGATCGATTGATTGACAGCCTGCTATAAGCGTTGAATATTTATATTTGATGCTTATACAGTGTAGAATGCACTTTGGATGATGGTTGATTATTCATCGTTGTTGATATATACATGTGTTGTAATAAATCCATATAATTAACATTATATGGTAATTGATTGGGCCTCATTCTAGTTTCGAAATAGAAATATTTGAAATAGAAATATTTGAAATAGAATATTTGAAAATAGGAATATATGAAGCCGTGTTGATTAGATTGACGCCATTTTGACGTGAACGATATTTATATCGATTTTATTCATTCTATAATGAATATCGAAAGTGATTTCAAAATCTGATATTTCAAAAAGAATTGAAATTCGAATTGAAAATGAATAGAAATGAATTCGAATTGAAAATGAATAGAAATGAATTCGAATTGAAAATGAATAGAAATGAATTCGAATTGAATTCGAATTGAAAATGAATAGAAATGAATTCGAATTGAAAATGAATAGAAATGAATTCGAATTGAAAATGAATAGAAATGAATTCGAATTGAATAGAAATGAATTCGAATTGAAATTGAATATAAATGAATTCGAATTGAAATTGAATTGAATTGAAAACGAACTGAAATTGAATTAGAAATCAATTTGAATTGAAATCAATTTGAAATGAATTTAAAACGAATTTATAAGGAAAAATTCAATTTTGATTTGAATTTGAAATGAAGTTGAAATCGTTTTGAAAACGAATTTAAAACGATTTATATAATACGTTCAAAAGGAAATCGGCGAAGTATATATTATATATATAATATAATGGCCTGAATAGAACGTGTCGCGCCGCGGCAGTTCGCGAATTTCGACCATTGACTTCGAACGGATATTACGGGAGATCCGACCGTCGGATTCTCCTAAAACCGGAACCGTTGGGTTCGTATCAAAAAGAGCTTTCTAACGAATATTAGAAATTAGAAATCTAACGGTTGGATTTGGAATTATGTCCAAATCAAATTTGGAAAAGGTCGCTGTAAGTGCAGTTCGATGGCCGTTGATGGAAATCGACTGTACGGGCCTTGATAAAATTATTAAAAATAGTAATAATTTGTGTAAAATCATAAGAAATGATTTGTGAAGAATTGGGATGAAAAACTCCATATTTTAAAAGATAAAAATAGATTTTTATCGAAATGCACTAGTTTTGAACTAGAATTATAATTCTATTTATTTTTAAATAAATAAATTGGATTGGAAATGGTTTTGAAAATAACCAGAATTTCCAATAGTTATATTGGAATGGATTTGAATCGAAATTGTCTTTGGAATATTTCGATGTTGGATTTCGTGATGATACAGATATTGTTATGGGAATTCGAAAGATATAGATATATATATCGTTATTTCCAATACGATATTTGTTGGTCGTAGAATTTGATATTGAATGTAAGCCGATATATTTTCTATTCAGATCCTTGTATTTAATATCAAATGTGATTTGGGTTTGTCGTGAATGGTGTCTTCACTAACACTGTTCTTGAACCCAGTTGAGAAAAGATTAAATCTTTTTATTTAGATTTAAATAAGTGTACCAATTAGATAATATTTAATTAGAATTGAATTGATATTGATTTTTGGGTTTATCGTGGACAGTGTTTTAAATAACACTCGTTCTTTAACCCGATAATTAATGAATGTGATTTTGGGTTTATCGTGAACCGTGTTTAAAATGGCACTGATTCTTTAACCCAGTCACAGATTAAAACTAAGTGGAGTTTTAATGAATCTTTAATTAGATTGAAATGATCGAGAATGGAGTATCACCAGTTTTTCTCCAGGCGATAGTTAAACCTTTAATTAGATTTGAACGTGAAATGGTAATTGAATTTACCGATAACACCGTAGTGTTAGATATGAAGTATTACCAGTTTTACTTCATGGGATGAATAGGTTGGGATTGGGAAATTAAAACAAATGATTACTTCGGTAAAGTTCGTTAATCCCGACTAGTTTGAATTGATATTCAAAAATAGATTAAAGAATAAATTTGAAAGATTTATCTTTGATAAAATTAATGGGAACCTTTCCCTATGAATGTGAAATTTAGAAACTAACTGTCGGTTAGCTAAGCAGAATGGTTTTCTGGATATTGATCTGATGTTGGTTTCGGCCTTCGGGGTTAATATTTGGGAAATTATTCTCTTGATTAATTTACGGTTAGTGACTGATGAATTGGAATGAGGCGTATGTTGTGTTTGTGTAACACTTATTTAAAATATGCGCGAGTTATTCGGAACGACCGGGTTTATCCCATTCTGAATAACTGATACGACGATAAGTCAAAGATGAAGACGGTGGTTGAAGACCGGAAGTCTTCACATCGTTTGGGTGATTACTGATGATCTTGATTGGGCTGTACACCCAAGATGAGGGAATCAGTCGGTGGTCGTTCAGATGTGCTTGGAGATCGATGGATATGCAAGGAAAGTACCTCCAGTTTCGTTCAGACCCAGAACGGACATGTAAATGGACTGTGTGTTTGACATTGGATTTCATTCTGTGTGACTGATATCGGTTGCATAGAGTGGTTTGCCTGTGTGGCATGCTAAGATGCAAATGATCAAGGCTTCTGTTGAAAAGCAAAGTCTTGTGGTTGATGATCAAAGCACCGCCTGTGTGGCATAGCTTTGTGTACGTGAATTCGCGAGCCTCACACCCCGGTTGTGAACCAAAAACGGGAGAGGACCTCAGGGAGGGCATGCGTTTCTTTCTAACTAGGGTGGTGTCAGTGACCTACCAGCCCTGACATTTATATACTTTTCACCTGCGTGGTTGTTGCTGGTGCGAGGCGCCTCGGTTAGATCGGACGATCCGGGTCCGATGGAGCCATTCGTTGGCTCATTTAAGCCCTAAAGGGTAGGGAAACGCAGTGTTCAGGCATTTTAATCCACATCGGTGGACCGGCCCTGACGATCCAAGGGTCGATGCGCTCTGACCCTAAGGATCGGGCTAGAGAGTCTCGAAGACGGTGAGGACGATCCCCGGCCTCGGTTCATAGATGGAAACCCAATTTCCAAATACGTGACTTTGCGATTTTGATTGTATAACCTATATATGGCGACATAGTGGTATAGGGCATTCATGCCGCCTATGATTGATACTTATGATTTGAAGTTGTTTTATACACTATACGCTTATAATAGTATCAAATGATTTCTTTTAAACGTATCAAGCATTCTTGGCTATTATAAGGTAAAAACCCTATCCCCCGGCTTGCGTTGCATTGTGTGATAGGACCTAGGTCTTATAATAGCTTCATTTTCCTTATTTAGCATTGCGCTGTTTGTTTTATGCACTGGTGTTCTTGGGAGGAAACCCGTTCCATGTTATACGGCGTGGTCCCTTGATTTACCGTACTTTAAAATAAAGAATAATAACTGTTTTAGTTCTCACGCCAGTCCTATGACTGACCTGGAGTTTATTGTTTTAACCTAAACTCTGGGTGCCCTTATTTTCGACACGGGCAGCTAGTAGTTTTGGTTTTGCAGATTTATATCCACAGGATCCTGGTTTACAGCTGGAATGATATCCGGAAAGCTTTGTATCCGTATATCTCTTCTAGTTGTGTATTGTATTATTTTCCGCTACTATGTATTTAAATGTAATTTAAATCTCTGATATTTCTGTGTAATATTTATTCATTTATACTCTGTATATTCTTGTATTCTGATGCATTATTGTAATATACAATGAAATGTTCTTCCGTCTGCATTCTATTTTGTCGTGTTCTCAAAACAATCAGGCGTTTCGAACGGTCTAGATCGGTTTAGCGACTGGTTCGGATCGAGCGAAATTCCTTTTTGTCACAATATCTTATGACTACCTTGTCTAATCTTGTTGACCCTATCATCATGGTGTAATCTTGTATTCAGTTAATTCATGTCGTTTTGTTTTTCCATGTTCACATGATAGAAGTTACTGAACTTACTCCAACTTTATGTCTGACTCTGTTTTTCTTTCGTCTTCTTTTCTTCCGTTTCCCCCCAGGTAGTAAAGGAGGGAATAGTTTAGCTCAGGTTAAGTTGGACTGCCACTCTTTCCCAGCTTGAAGATTTGTCGAAGTTTGCTAGGATTCTCTTTTCAGATGCTATGGCTGGGTCTTGCTAAAATCGGAGAATATAAATGTTGTTTTTATGCTTCTTTATTTTGTAAGACAAATGATACTCTGATATTGTAAAGAAACCATTGTACAAACTATTTTATCAATAAAGCAATGTTTTATTTTCCGCTGTTTAATTTCTGTCTGTCTTATAATTTATCTGCATCTTTTACCCAAAATGCTCTACAGAACTTAGTGCATTCCCTTTGCAAGTGACACTAACGGATGTGGGGTGTTACACCCTTTGAATGGGTCGACCCCCCTTTGATTGGGTAGACCCACCTAGGCGGGAAATCTGCCTCCTTCCCAAATTTCGAATTTTGAACTGAATTTCGAATTTCTGGACCCATTTTTGAATTTCTGAACCTATTATATATATATTCTTCCTGTGCGTATACAAACTTCAAACCTTAATAACTTCTTCATACGGGTGTCCGATTTGCGCAAACCAAATGTCTATCGGCGCAGTCTATTTTAATTAATTTTGTATATTTAATTAAGTTTTCCTTAATTCATTGTTAATAGTGTATTTCACACTAATTATTCTTCAATTCATCATCTTTAGTGTCGTTAAAATTCCAGGGTGTTACAGCCAGGTCAGAAAAAAATGGAAGCAAGTATGTACACTACCAAACATAAATCATCCATTACTAGTATATTATGATGCTACATTTCTGTTCCATTAATTAGTAGTGCAGAAATATTTACGCTACCCGTCATTTGATGACTAAGATATACATATAAAGGGGTTAATCCTACCCTTATCCAAAGTTAATCAAATTCATGAAATTGTTCCACCAATATTATAATGATAATATTAGCATAAGAGAAAGAAATAACTATGTCTGGACTGTCTTATATAATTTACACAATCCACTGAAAAGATATTTAAAAATTTACCAACTCAATTTATTTTCTTCCCTATATCATTTTACTTAGAACTCTTAGACTTACCAAAGTGCTAATGGATAAACATATCACTAGTCATGAATAGTAATGTTTATCAATATAGAAAGAACTTGAATAAACCATGTTGGAAAATTAAGTAATAGCAAGTGAAATACAATGCAGGTTTTACATACCCATATAAACAAATGAATCAAGGGAGGAAAAAGGAAAAAAATATGTTGTTTACCCTGTCATGGTTGCATTATAGAAAATCACATGATCAATAAATTTTAGGAAATGTTTTCCTTTACTGAAAATAATCACGATTACTAAAATCTAAAATCTTACATACTGAATCTCTCTTTCGGACAGATTAATCTAACGTTTCCCTAATTTAATAAACAAGTGAATCGACTCCCAGAAAATCATATGAAACACAGTCAAAGCCAATTTAATCAAGGTAACGAATCAAACAAGCAACAATCAAGCCAAGCCATCGTGTGAAAATTTCGAGCAACAACACTAGTTAATATGCACCAAAATCAGGCAACAAATCCTCAAGACAACCAAGATTAACTATCATATTTTTAATTTATACTGAAATTGAGTTACTTGGAATAAATTAATTCTGAGCTAATTAACTCACCTTAAAACTGGTGTAGCAAGGTGTGAGCGACGGGGTTGGGTGCTGAAAGTTGCGTAGTGGCTCTAGTTACGAGGGTGCTGAGTTGAAGGCTCGGTCGAGACGTCGTCTTTGGGGCGCAAGATTTTGACTTTGGGTCGGACGACTTTGCTGGCTGAGAAGGCTTCGAAGTTGAGGATGGCGAAAGGTGGAGCCAACACGATTGGTGGAAGGGAGTAAACGATGGAAGCGGCATGGCTTCAATTCGCAAGGGAGAGGAGCCATTAACAATGGTTTTGAGCAAAAATTGATTTAGGGAAGATTGGGAGAATGATTTTGGCTGGAGGCCATTAAAATGGAAAAGGGAAAGTGGATTTTTGATGTGCAATTTGGGGCTTTGGCCATGGATTTATAAAAGAAAAATTTGGAGATAAGAATAACGTAACATCGATAGGTTTTAGGTACCGGCAGAAATCAGAATATAGGTCTGCACGAGTTTTATTTAAGGTAGGTTATATTTGATTTTAATTTAATATTAATTTCTACCACAAATTATCGGGTAACGATCTAAATTCGTTTCGCTAACGAAATATCCAAATACGATACAAATTACACGTAACTCCTCGTCTTCGCATTCTGAATCCAAAATTATTTTGATTGTAATCCGACTCTGTTTGTATACGCCGTTATTTTAAATTTTAAAATATTTATCGATTCACCGATTTTATTCAGTTTATCCACCAATAACTCTTGTTCGATACAAAATTTTTGAATGTTAAATTTTCAATCTCCCTGTATATACAGATACATACATTTCCAAGCCAATCTCTATATATATCGACGAATAACGTTTCTACTTTATTTAACATTAATAACGTTTATTATTATTATTATTAATAATTCAACCATTTATATTTTTCAATTGAATTTCAAATCCAAGTCTAATATCCAACCAAGTATACTGGAAAATAATGGCGACTGAAGCTTCTTCATCTTATTTCTTGTTGGATAATTCTCGATCTAATCCACTGTTTTCTCAATCTCTTTTGGGAAAATTCAATTCGGTTGTTAAGGGGAATAAGTCGAACGCTATTATTCATTCTGATTCGGCTACGGCATATTCACAGTTTCATTCTGGAGGATGTTTTCGGTGCGGTAGTGTCAATCACTTTGCGAAAAATTGTAGAGAGCAGATCAGATGTTTTAATTGTGGCAAATCGGGCCATCGTAGTGGAAATTGTTCGTTTCTTTCAAGAGGACTTTTTTCTGGGCGTAATCAGACAAAGATCAAAGAAGCACAAATACTGTGTTCTGGTATGATCTTATTAAAGAATTTTTTAAGTCTCAACGATCAAGTTCAAATTGTTAAAAAATGCCAAGAACTGGGAATCGGTGATGGAGGATTCTATAGACCAGGATATGATAATGGTGCAATGTTGAATTTATACATGATGTGTTTGGGTAAAAACTGGAATCCAGAAGCTAGAATTTATGAAGACCGGAGGAAAAATGATGATTATACTCCTCCAATAATTCCAGGAGAATTCAAACAATTGGTCAGTTAATCTATGGAGTTAGCGCACAAAGAATTAGTGGCTAATGTTAGAAAATCAGAAGAACTACCATTAATGTATCCGGACGTCTGTATTGTCAATTATTACAATCTCGATGGGAAATTGGGAATGCATCAAGATAAGGATGAAAGCAATGAGAGTCTCTTGCTAGGACTTCCTGTAGTTTCTTTTTCTATTGGCGATTCGGCCGAGTTTGTGTATAGAGATGAAAGAAGTATCGATAAGAAAATTATTCTTGAATCAGGGGACGTTCTGATTTTTGGAGGCAAATCTAGAGGAATTCTTCATGGAATTTCAGGTATTTTTAATAACTCGGCTCCAGATGTGCTCAGGAAAAAGACTAATATGAATGTGGGTAGGCTTAATTTGACTTTCAGGCGGTGTGATATTTCACATAATATTTTATCTAGTTCTGATAATTCTACACATCAGTTTTATTCAAATTTTAATCGTTCTTTTGCGGATGTGGTGAGGCAACCCATTTCCAGTATGCCCAAATGGTATTCGGCTAAGTCTAAAAATGCACGATTTGGGAAAAATGAGGGTGATAGATTTTGTTTTCAATGTGGTGAATCAAATCATTTTGCGAAGGATTGTAGGAATGGTCTAAGATGTTTTAACTATGGTGGAATAGGGCATCGAAAGATTAGCTGTCCAGTCAAGTATACTGGAAAATCAGTGATGGATCTGTTGCACTTCAACTGTTCGATGATTTGCCTGAATATGATTGAGTTACTGGATTTATATACACTTGATTATCCGGTTAGTACAAATGAAGGGGCGTACTTGTTGTTGATGATGGGGTGGAATTTAGAAGGATTGGTGGATGGGATTCTGTGGAGCAAGAGGGTTGAAATTGGGAAGGTTTTTCCTCCGTTGCCTAGTCCGATGAATAGAAAAGAACACACATTCTCGTTCAGTATGGGTCTGGTCAAATTGGGGAGATTATATTCTGATTCGAATGTAAGCAATAAAAGCGCAGTTATTCGTTTATTGGATATGATTCTAGAGCATTTGGATGCTCTAAATACTATCATCAATTGTGAGTACAAGGATGTGGAGTTTCAGTTTGTACCGGCTACTGTTGGGTTGGATGATAACTTCAAGACAGCGGTGGACATGTGTATCAAAACAAACTTGGTCACTATCGGTGAGACTTTGTTTGAAGGTGAGATGATGAAGGATATTGGTTTATGTTGGTCTTCGGGGTGTGATCCAATGAATTACAATCTGTTTGTAAGGAAATGCATGGGATACAGTGATGATACATGGCTCAATGTGGGTTTTAAGTGTGATATGATCGACATTAATGGGAAGGCTAGTGAAGTAATGACAGGGGTAGACGAGATTGAAATGGGTGGTTATGTTTATGATGGAGCCACTGTGATCGAGACTGATAGTAATTCAGGGGATGTGGAGGAGTCTGAATGGGTTGTGGCAAATGATGTGGATCTCATGAATAGCTTTGAACTGTTGGCGGATAAGGATGATAGGTTGGGTTCGAGGAGGGAGGAGATGATTGATCTTAACATGGTGGTTGGTTCTATGTATGGGTATTCGTCGAGGACAGGCTTTAGGGTAAGAAGGATTAAATGTAATTGGTTTTGTCATACGAAGGCTTCGAGAAATACTAGGTTGGGACATGTCAAGGAAGTGAAGGATTTGCTTGTTAATAAGGGTAAGAGAAATTGTTGTAATACAAATGAGGACGTTGTGGTTGTGGAGAGTGTGGGAAGTGGTTCGGGTCTTAATCTCATCGAGGAGGATGAGGAGAGTGGGAGGGAAGGTCAGAGGTGTATGGCTGTGGAACTAAAGAACGATTCAGGTTATAGTGCTGACGTTAAGTTTTCAGAGGCAAATTTTTTAGCAGATGTTGATTCTTTGATGGTCTGTCACACGGGTGGTGTTTCATGGGTCAATGGTGCATACACAGTGGTTGTGAGTAAGATGGGTATAAAGCTTATTTCCCTGTTTTTGCGGCCGAGTCCTTGTATGTTTAGATGGGAGGACGTCTTATTTAGATCGGAGTATATTGCTGAGATGGACTCCAGTTTATCGTGTAGAGTTGTAGTTGATTCCAGTTCCTCGTGTGGGGAAGATTTGGTGGTGCCTAGTGGGGTTTTATTTCAGAGTGGATATGTTCCCTCTTCTTCGTCTAGGAGAGGGAGGCGTAGGAGAGCAGTTCCCTGTACTGGGTTGATTCGACGCAGTGCTAGAATCAGAGCTAGCTCCTCTCCTTTTAGAGGTAGGTCCCCAAGTCCTAATGCTCGCAGTAGAAATTCGGATTTGGGCTCAGTTATGACTTCTGTTTATGGTAGTGATTATTCTCCTTATGCATTAGGTAGCCTTTCGACTAGTCAGTTATTTCAGCTTGCCAGTGATACTGCCTTTATTTTTACGGATATTGAGTTAGATGCTGATTTTACTAGGAGTAGGGAATTAGAGAGAGAGTGTCTTCTTTGAGTAGATGAGGATTGTTAGTTGGAATATTAGAGGTTTAAATAAACCCAAAAAATGTGCTAAGGTTAGGACATCCTTTGTAGATTATCATATTGATATTGTTTTGCTTCAAGAGACTAAGATTAAGAACCCTGATTTTTGTTTTTATGCTAGATTAGGTGGGTCCCTTATCCGTAATTGGGCTTGTCTACCGGCAATTGGTAGTGCAGGTGGGCTTATGATTGGCTGGAAGGACAATCAATATAAACTTGTGCAGGAATTTCCTAAGTTACATTCATTGCACGTTATATTAGCTTCACTTACAGATAATTCTACCCTGGGTATCTCTAATGTTTATGGTCCTCACACTAAGATTGAGAGGAGATGTTTGTGGGATGAATGTTCGGATTTTAGGAATCTTGCCCCCAATCTTTGGATTGTAGGGGGGACTTCAACGTTACTAGGTTTTTAGGAGAGAGATCTCCTCGGGAAGGAGATTTCTCTGATATGGAGGAGTTCAATGAGTTCATTCTAGATAATAAATTGATTGAGATTCCGCTTAATAATAGATCATTTACTTGGTACAATGTTAGAGATAGTCCGTCTTTTGCCTTGTTGGATAGATTTTTTATAAGTACTGAGGTCGATGATAGATTTCCTATTTGTAAAGTTAAGGGATTACCTTTCTTATATTCAGATCATTGTCCTTTAATCCTTTCATGTGAATCGAATTTATTAATTAGCAACAGTTTTAAATTTGAAAAGATGTGGCTTTTAGACGCCAGTTTTATTAAACTTGTCAATGTAAAGTGGAACTCTCTATTCTATTTTAACAATTTATATAATGGCAATTCTGCAAAGATTTTCATTTCAAAACTGGGAAAATTAAGATTTTTTCTTAAGAGATGGAATAAATATGTTTTTGGCAGTGTCAGAATTAAGAATGATAAGATCTTATGTGAAATGTTAGATCTAGACAAGTTGAATGAGTCTAGGACTCTTAATAACGTTGAGAGAGATAGACTTTGCAATCTTAGGAATGATTTTAAACTAATTTTGGAAAAGGAAGAAATAATGTGGAAACAAAGATCCCGTGTTCAATGGATAAAGGAAGGTGATAATAACACAAAATTTTTTCATAGCATGGCTAATAAGAGGAGGCGTGACAATTTGATTCATTCTATTTGTTTTAACAATGAGGAATTGACCATTCAGAAGGATTTAAATGAAGCTTTTACTAGTTATTATAAACAGATTTTTGATACCAAGATTAAGAGAAGAATTAATGTAAGATGGAAAGATATTTATCCAAAAGATGAAAAGGGTAAGCTAGTAGAGTTAGACAAACCTTTTTATGAACAAGAGATTTAGAAGGAAATTAGTGATATGCCTAGTGACAAAGCTCCTGGGCCTGATGGATATTCTGTTTTATTTTATAAGCAATTTTAGGAGGTTTTAAAATTTGATTTTATTAATTTGTTTAATGATTTTTACAGTGGAAATTTGTGCTTAGGGAGTTTTAATTTTGCTAATGTTATACTTATTAGAAAGAGAAAGGGTGCTAAGTATTTAAAGGATTTTAGACCTATTTCATTAATCAATGTTTCTGTTAAAATTATTTCTAAAGTTCTAGCGAATAGGCTTAATATGAAGATGAATGATCTAATTGACTGTTCACAATCTGCATTTATTAAAGGTAGAAACATAGTAGATGGAGTGGCCGCGGTTCAGGAATACATTAATATATGTGTTAAAAATAACTTTGCATGCGCTATTTTGAAGTTCGATTTTGAGAAGGCTTTTGACTCTATCGATTGGGATTTTATTTGTGAATTATGTCTGGCTAGGGGTTTTAGTATCAGATGGATAAAGTGGATTATGCTCTTACTTAAGTCTGGTTGTTCTAGTGTTATTGTTAATGGGGTTGTGGGTAAGAAGATCCAACCTAAGAGAGGGCTCAGACAGGGTGACCCCCCATCACCTCTCATATTTAATTTAGCGGCTGATGTTTGTTCTAGAATTTTCAAGAGAGCTGGGATAGTAGGAATTTTAGGGAACATTGGTAATGAGGTTTTAAACAATGAACTATCTCTACTCCAATTTGCTGATGATACTTTATTATTTTCCTCTCATTTACCAAAGCACATCATTGCTCTCAAATTTATTCTTTATTTTTTTAGATGTTATCTGGACTTAAAATTAACTTTGAAAAGAGTGCAGTTATGGTCATCAATGATTTTGATAATGTAGAACCTAGGGTTGCAAGTACTTTAAACTGTTCTATCATGAAATTTCCTTTTGATTATTTGGGGTTTAAAATCAGGCCTTCAAAACTCAAGAAGGATGATTGGTTAGTTATTATAGATAAGATAAATAATAGATTATCAAGTTGGAATAATAGATTTTTGTCTAGAGCAGGTAGATTAGTGCTAGTTAATTCGGTATTATCTGCTATACCTACTTACTGGATGTCTATTCATAGATTTCCTCAATGGGTTATTGTGAAAATAGATAGAATAAGACGTAATTATCTCTGGAGTGGGGTTCCTATTTGTAGAGGGTATAAATGTTTAGTCAATTGGGAGGTGTGTTGTAAATCAACGAAAGATGGGGGCCTAGGGATCATTAATTTACATAATTTTAACTCTTCTTTATTAGCTAAATGGTTATGGAGATTTAGGTGTCCTGAAGTTAAGACTACTTGGAAGGTTATCGTTTCAAAATTTTACTATACAGGAGGGGAGTTTATTGTTGGATCAAGTAGCAATTGGTATAATAGACTATCATACTTTTGGAAGTCTGTATTAAAATGTTTTGATTTTTTTAATTTAGGTTATAATGTGATTGTTCATTCGGGTAATATTACTTATTTTTGGCATGATGTGTGGATTTCTCGTTTACCACTTAAAACTGAATTTAGAGAGCTTTAAAATAATTGCAGTTTTAAAAATGCTTTAATTAAAGATGTATACAGAAGAGACTTGGATCCCCCTTGGGACTTTTCTTTTGTAAATATCTTAGAGGAAGGGTTGCTAAGACAATTAGCATTACTCAAAGAGAAGTTAGCCTTATATCACATGGATGAGTATAGTGATTCGATTAGTTGGGGCATGGGTAAGAGTTCAGTTTATTCAGTTAAGTCCATGTACAATTTTGTGAATTTTTCTGGGATTTCACTTCGGAATTTTAAATATATTTGGAAATCCAATTCTCCTCCCAATGCCAAGGTTCTTATGTGGTTAATATGTCATAAGAAGCTTAATACGATTGAGGTTTTGAAGAAAAAAAATCTTATTATCGAAGCCAAGTGTTGTTGGTGTAATATTTTAAATGAAGATGTAGATCATCTATTTTTTCAATGTACTTTTAATAAATTTATATTTAATATGGTCCTAAGAATTTTTCTTTTTGTTGGGTTTAGCATTTTTAACAGTTGTTTCAACAATTGGGATTCGTATAGATTAAACTATAATTCAAAACAGAGATATGTATTAGATTCTTTAATTACTATCATCAGTTGGTTCATATGGTCAGAGAGAAATCAAAGATTTTTTCATTCTATATCTGTGTATGCGGATAATTTAATCGTTAAGATTGTGTATTTTTGTCTGGGTTGGATGTCTAACTCGCATTATAAGCCAATTAGAGAATTATATTTTGTTAATTTTTTGAATAAGGTTAGATTTAATTTGAGTCTTTTTATTACAATTAACAGATTTTTCTGTAACAATTTATGTTTGAATTACTAATTTGTTTCTTTAGTCTTTTGTCCATTTATCTTTTTCCTTATTCACATATATATATATATGTGTGGTTTATACACACAAATGTGTATATATATATATATATATATATGTATTCATACATATATATTATATATATGTGTTCATATCCACTTATACATATATGTGAAATGTACCACTAATAGTTTTCTTAAGTTTCTTCCAGATTCAGGTTGTAGATATAGAGGATGAGTTGAGAAGATAGTTGGATGGATTTGTGGCTGTTTGGATTGAAGATTTGCATTTCATTTGTAGTCTTTTGGGCTTACTATTAGAGAGTTTTTTGATGTTGTTCTACATTAGTTTTTGCTATTACATAGAGAGTATGGGTTATTGTATTGGAGTGGATATACTTCAATATCGGGTGGTGGCCTTGCCGGAATTCGATATTGGAGTAGATGGGAGGTGGTTTATCCGTAGCTCATCTATCTACGATCCTTTACTTCCCTAGAGTAGTGTTTGGCTTTATCTTGTATTCTTATGTACTATAGTTGGACTTTGTATCTTTGATTTTATTATATATATGTGTGCTCTCTTCTCTTCAGAAGATCACACATTTTTGTTTCAAAAAAAAGTCTAATATCCAACCAAATTCGATCCAAATAAATATTTGATTTCACCAACCATTCTAAATTAAATATTTAATTCAATTTATACATAAACAATATATTTGATTTTAAATTTCTAATTCCAGTATCAATATAAAATGATCATTAATAATTAAATCTTTAATTAATTTCACACTCCAGTTGTCGAAATTTCTGGGACGTTACAATCTACCCCCTTTAAAAAAATTTGTCCTTGAAAAGGAGAGATCGTTAGAGTTATACTATGTATGCTTCAAATTTTCATATTCAAGTGAAAATTTCCCACAACTAATTTAAACATCAATATTTAAGTCATCGATTTTCTTTGTTTACCATCATCTTCAATTTATTCGGAAAATCACATTTCCTTTCAAAATTAATTTCTTCTATCAATATTTATGTATCCATCTTTTCACAAGTTCAACCATATATCCATATATTCAATCCATTTAATCTTCCCCAACACTCACTAAAGAGTGTATTTATCATTTTCTTTTCAAGCCACATATTGTCAACTTGATTTTTTTTTCCAAATTTTGGAATCTTTTATAATCTTTATACGTAACACGAAATTCATGCAAAAATATATGTATTACTCTTATAAAGCTGTGGATTTGAAAATACTTCAAAATTTTCTTTATTTAATTAGGCATATTTTAATTTCAGTTTATTAATTTGATAACTCAAAGTTTGACAAGTCTATCGTCGTTGTTATAGATGCTAGACATACGCTGGTCCGGTGAACGACTAAAATCTCCAAGTACTAAATATTCTTGCTTCAACTCCCAATGAAAATATTTCAAAAACTCTTTTAAAACAGACAAAAGTACCAGTGTGATATTTGATATACACATAAATGTGTATATTTTATCCGCTTATTTATCTTATTTTCCCTTTAAAATAATTGATACTTTGTATTTATAGCTGTATTTTCAGATTGTTGACAAGAAGCATGGTTTAGAGCATTTGATGGATAAAAGCATGAAGAATTTGCTTTAAAAAGAGTGAAGTTTAAAATTGCTAAAGCTTGAAGAGTCTAAAGCTTGAAGAACGGTTGCAATTATATTTCAGTTAAGAAGATTTGGCTCAATAAAGACTCAAACTGCATTCACATTAGCTCATTTGGAGGGCCTCTTACTCATGTTGCGTTCACACTAGCCTATTTGCTAGACCACTCACTCTAAAGCTGCGTTCACACTGGCTTATGTGTTATTTGGGTTATTTCTTTAGTCCCACATTATGTAATTAGCTAGCTAGCCTTTGTCATATCAGCTATAAATACCTTGTATCTCAGTCATTGTAAAACACATTGGGTTTTATTCTGTAATTCTCTTCTTGGAATAAAATCATTCTTCTTCCTCTGTTCTATTTAGTTTTAGTTTAATTTATGTTCTTGTTATTTAATTTATGTTTTTCTTCTTCTTTAGCTATGTCTACCTAATCCCCTTTGATTAGGGGGTGATGACGCTGATAGTATGATTCAATATGAATCACATAGCCAAAAGATGAAGACTGTATATATGTAGATCTGGATCTAAATTAAGGGTTAGATCTGAACCTTCATATTTTGTGTCGTTTAAGAGCTATGCTCCTTCACAGGATATATTCGTGTTCGATCTAACGTTTATCAGATCTAGATCTAATTTAGGGTTTTAGAAATTAATTAGTGAATCTGTCCTGATAGTCTATGGTTGTAGAGCTGAGCTCCCGCATAGGCTATGCTTGTCGTTATTTACATATTTGTTTCTAAAAACCTATTATCGTTGATTCATGTTTGTGACAGAAACATGTATTAGATCTGGTTAATCTTTTGGCTATTGATGATTATGAATCTGATCTATGTCATTATCCCCTAATTGCTTTCACTTATTGTTAAAACTCTCTTTTTATTTAATTTCTGCTATTTTCTTTGTTTTCAACCAATCAAAAGTTAGGGATAACTTGACTGGATTTATTAATAAAATAATTTGGTCCCAGAGTTCGACACCCTCTACAACGATCCTTGTTGTTTAGGAAAGACGAACGAATTTTACAGTTGTTTACAATTGCATAATTCATTCGCAAACAAATTTTGGCGCCGTTGCCGGGGACCAAAATTATTTAAATTTGTAGATCCTTCGGGTTAATTTTTTTTTTAAAAAAAAGAAGCACAAAAACATTTTTTTTTAATTTTGTTCCCTTTTGTTTTCTAGCATAGATAAAAAAAAAATCTTATTGGTTGATTTGGTATTTGATTTGTGATACCCTAATCTAACAAATAAGAGAAAAAACATTCTTGCCAGATTTTGTTTCAAGATATCTCTGAAAATGTCTCTGACTCAATTCCTATCGAGCCACTCATAACTGAGCCTATTCCTCAACCAATTTCTTCGATTGAGTCATCCCCAAAATCTGAACTCAAAGTGTTGCCCAGTCATCTTAAGTATGCTTACTTAGGAGAAAATGAAACTTTTCCAGTCATTATCGCTTCTGACCTTACTTTAGATCAGGAACAATTGCTCCTTCCCATCCTTAAGAAAAATAAGGAGGCAATTGGCTGGTCCATGGCTGATATTAAGGGGATTAGTCCTTCGATAGTCCAACATCGAATCCACCTTATAGATGATGCCAAACCCACTCATGATCCCCAACGTCGACTAAACCCTATCATGAAAGAAGCAGTTCGTGCTGAAATCCTTAAATGCCTTGACAATGGAATCATCTACCCGATTTCTGATAGTCAATGGGTTAGTCCGATTCATGTCGTACCTAAGAAATCAGGGATTACCGTGATCCAAAATGAAGCTAACGAGCTTATCACAACCCGCACCCAGACTGGTTGGCGTGTTTGCATTGACTATAGGAAACTTAACGCTGCAACACGTAAGGATCATTTCCCTCTGCCATTTATCGATCAAATGTTAGAACGACTAGCGGGTCATGAGTACTACTGTTTCCTTGATGGGTACTCGGGCTATAATCAAATTCCTATCGCTCCTGAGGACCAAGAGAAAATCACTTTCACTTGTCCGTTTGGTACATTTGCGTACCGACGTATGCCTTTTGGTCTCTGTAATGCACCTGCAACCTTTCAGAGGTGCATGATTAGCATTTTTTCTGATATGATCGAGCGATTTTTAGAAGTGTTCATGGATGATTTTTCCATATTTGGTGATTCTTACTCTGAGTGTTTACGTCATCTCGATCTTGTTCTTAATCGCTGTAAAGAGAAACACTTAACGCTTAATTGGGAAAAGTGTCACTTCATGGTTAAACATGGCATTGTTTTGGGACATGTCATCTCTAACAAAGGAATTGAAGTTGACAAAGCCAAAATCGAAGTTATCTCTAATCTCCCCATTCCCAAATCTGTTAAGGACATCCGATCCTTTTTAGGTCATGCTGGCTTCTATCGTCGCTTCATAAAGGATTTCAGCAAAATCACTCGACCTCTGACTAACCTTCTTGGTAAAGATGTTCCTTTCGACTTCAATTCCGAGTGCATTTCATCTTTTGAGCATCTTAAAAATGAACTTGTCTCTGCTCCTATCATTTGCTCTCCTAACTGGACGATGCCTTTTGAAATCATGTACGATGCCTCGAATTTCGCTGTTGGCGCTGTCTTAGGACAACGTATCGATAAGATTCTTCACGTCATTTACTATGCGAGTAAGACTTTGAACGATGCTCAAATCAACTATATGACCACTGAAAAAGAACATTTAGCAGTTGTTTTCGCTCTAGAAAAATTCAGGCCTTAACTAGTTGGCTCACACATCACGGTTTATACCGATCATTCCGCACTTAGGTACCTTTTCTCTAAAAAGGATGCTAAGGCTCGTCTCATTCGTTGGATCCTTCTACTTCAAGAATTTGACCTTACCATTAAGGATAAAAAAGGATCCGACAACGTTATTGCGGACCACTTGTCTCGTCTTCCAAATGCCCCATCTTCTTCTCTTCCGATCAACGAGAATTTCCCTGATGAACAGCTGTTTTCTCTATCCACTGATCCTTGGTTTGCTGACATTGTCAACTACTTAGTCACTAAGCAGACCCCTTCTTTTTGGTCTAAGCAGGATAAACACAAATTCTTTTCCCAAGTGAAACATTTTTATTGGGACGACCCCTACCTTTTCAAGTATTGTCCCGATCAAATCATTCGAAGATGTGTTCCTGACACTGAAACTCACAGTGTCCTCTCTTTCTGTCATGACCAAGCCTGTGGTTGTCACTTCGGTCCCAAAAAGACAGTCGAAAAGGTTCTCCAATCGGGTTTCTACTGGCCCACCCTTTTCAAAGACGCGTACGAATTTTGCAAAACTTGTGATCGATGTCAATTCTTAGGGAAAATTTCTAAACGGAATATGATGCCCCTAAACCCCATTCTAGAGGTCTAAATTTTTGATGTGTGGGGTATAGACTTCATGGGACCCTTCCCTAATTCTTTTGGGAACATTTACATTCTCTTGGCTGTTGACTATGTTTCTAAATGGGTAGAAGCTGTACCATGCAAAACAAACGATAACAAGGTTGTTGTGCGCTTCTTGAAAGAAAACATCTTTTCTAGGTTTGGCACACCTCGCACAATAATCAGTGATAATGGTACACACTTCTGTAATCGTTCTTTTGAAGCTCTCATGAGAAAGTATTCGATAACCCACAAGTTATCTACTCCTTACCATCCTCAAACTTGTGGGCAGGTTGAAGCATCGAATAGGCAGATTAAACAAATTCTTGAGAAAACTGTGAATCGAAATCGTAAAGATTGGTCTCAAAAGTTAACCGACGCTCTTTGGGCTTACCGCACCGCTTTCAAAACCAACTTGGGTATGTCCCCTTATCGGTTGATTTTTGGTAAGCCATGTCACTTGCCAGTTGAACTAGAACATAGGGCGTTATGGGCAATAAAAACTTTAAATCTTGATTTAGAGAAAGCAGGTGAACATAGGAAGCTTCAACTTAATGAACTTGATGAAATTCGAAATGATGCCTATGAAAATGAACGAATTTACAAGGACAGAACAAAAGTTTTTCATGATAAATCAATTTTACGTAAAACTTTCATGCCAGGTCAAAAAGTTCTGTTGTATGACTCAAAACTGCATTTATTTCCGGGTAAGCTAAAATCTAGATGGACAGGACCTTACACTGTACGGACCGTTTTTCCGTATGGTGCGGTAGAAATTGAGAATCCAACTGATGGATCATCCTTTAAGGTCAATGGTCAACGCCTTAAACCTTACTTGGAACCAATACCCAACCAAGAGGAAGAGCTCATGGTCCTCCATGAGCCACATTACATTCGGTAAGACGCACTAACCCTCTTTTGTACATATGTAAATATTCTCTTATTTGTTTTTCCCTTTCACTAAGATATGTCTGATTAAGACTGTGAGGACACAGTCACATTCAAGTGTGGGGGGAATTTACATTACATCAGCAATCAAATTTTATGAAGTAGGTCATTCATTGAACAAGGATTAACTTAAATTCATAAATAACACCCTGGTTCTTGTTTGATAAGTTGAATTGTTGGGTGATGGGAATGAACATTATTTATTCATTGAATCATAATTTGTCTTTTTAAGATGCTAGCTTGAGACTGTGCAGACGTTAGTCGTGTTCTGGAGTAAGCGTGTCAACCTTTGTTATACATGTTAGAATGTGCAAGTAAAAATAATCAAAAAAAAAAAAAAAAAATCATGAAATAAAAGGATTTTGCACCTACATTTGTTGGATTTTCTGAGTTTGTTTTCATGCATAATATTTTCTTTTCCACTCAAATTTTCAAAATCGTAAGTTCTAAAATCCACTTGGCCCAATTAAGGAGAAATGACTCATTGTAGCGTTCTTCTTCGATACCCCACATTATTCAAACCCAAGTTTTAGTCGATTTACATCCATGTTTCGACAAGTTTATCTTATATTGGTATACTCAAGAACCTTTTCACTGATTTATGTTTAAAGGTCAAAAACGTCACTTTTTATATACCAATATTACACTACCCATTCCGTACTTGTTTTAAGGTAGGATAACCATATACCACATCTTATTTTATATGGGTTATCTATCTTACGAAACTTTGTTTATCATTCCTTTCAGCTTTTTGTATAACATCAATCCAGACTTGTGTGTTGAATTAAGGTTATAGAAGTAGAGTAACTAGGGCACAAAACTTTCCTTTCATGAAGTGCTGGTTTAGTAGAGGAGGAATCAAATGAAATAATGTGCGGTATCATTCCATTCCATCTCCATTCATCATTCATCATGCAAAAGAAAAAAAATGAATGAAAAAAAAGGGAAAAGAAAAGAAAAAAAAATGAAATAAAGAGAGAGTCTCTCAGAATAAATTAGTCATTCATCATTCTTGACTATAAAGCATTCAGTTCCATTCCATCCACATCCATTATACCGTACTTGGAAGTGAGGATTGTAGTAGAGGAGATGAAAGGAAATAAACATGTTCATATGTGCCTTAGTATTACTTTATCTTTTGTAGCTTGAAGTTCAACTAATACACTTGCCCTCTTATCTATAACATTTTTAGAACTTACAAAATTTTCCTTCATCTATGCATAACTCACATCCAATACATTACAGTTACATTGGTGCAAAATTGTTCAAAAAAAAAAAATGGTCAAATAAATGATTGGGTGTACATTGTCGATGTGTAGAACTTTGGTTGATACCACGCTCTTAACCTTCAAGACAATTACAGTGTTATCAAGGAATTACGATTCAGCTTGAAAATTTTTATTCATTTTTGCACCAATTATGGGATGGACAATTTGGGACTAAACCGTTATTATTGAAGTTAGGTGAAATCCTTGGAAAGTGAAAGACCTTAAATATATTGTTTGATTAATCCGCGTACATAAGACGCTTTGGATTTTGTGGGTAGTATCCGCTGAAAACCCTCACGAGACATCACTCGTCCTACTGGGGACACCCAGAGGTTTAACGGCTTGTTGCATACGCTAAATGCAATCGTGTTTCCTACGAAAGTGTGACATATCTTAGTTTAGTTTATTCGAGGACGAATAAAAAGATAAGTGTGGGGGTATTTGATATACACATAAATGTGTATATTTTATCCGCTTATTTATCTTATTTTCCCTTTAAAATAATTGATACTTTGTATTTATAGCTGTATTTTCAGATTGTTGACAAGAAGCATGGTTTAGAGCATTTGATGGATAAAAGCATGAAGAATTTGCTTAAAAAAGAGTGAAGTTTAAAATTGCTAAAGCTTGAAGAGTCTAAAGCTTGAAGAACGGTTGCAATTATATTTCAGTTAAGAAGATTTGGCTCAATAAAGACTCAAACTACATTCACATTAGCTCATTTGGAGGGCCTCTTACTCATGTTGCGTTCACACTAGCCTATTTGCTAGACCACTCACTCTAAAGCTGCGTTCACACTGGCTTATGTGTTATTTGGGTTATTTCTTTAGTCCCACATTATGTAATTAGCTAGCTAGCCTTTGTCATATCAGCTATAAATACCTTGTATCTCAGTCATTGTAAAACACATTGGGTTTTATTCTGTAATTCTCTTCTTGGAATAAAATCATTCTTCTTCCTCTGTTCTATTTAGTTTTAGTTTAATTTATGTTCTTGTTATTTAATTTATGTTTTTCTTCTTCTTTAGCTATGTCTAGCTAATCCCCTTTGATTAGGGGGTGATGACGCTGATAGTATGATTCAATATGAATCACATAGCCAAAAGATGAAGACTGTATATATGTAGATCTGGATCTAAATTAAGGGTTAGATCTGAACCTTCATATTTTGTGTCGTTTAAGAGCTATGCTCCTTCACAGGATATATTCATGTTCGATCTAACGTTTATCAGATCTAGATCTAATTTAGGGTTTTAGAAATTAATTAGTGAATCTGTCCTGATAGTCTATGGTTGTAGAGCTGAGCTCCTGCATAGGCTATGCTTGTCGTTATTTACATATTTGTTTCTAAAAACCTATTATCGTTGATTCATGTTTGTGACAGAAACATGTATTAGATCTAGTTAATCTTTTGGCTATTGATGATTATGAATCTGATCTATGTCATTATCCCCTAATTGCTTTCACTTATTGTTAAAACTCTCTTTTTATTTAATTTCTGCTATTTTCTTTGTTTTCAACCAATCAAAAGTTAGGGATAACTTGACTGGATTTATTAATAAAATAATTTGGTCCTAGAGTTCGACACCCTCTACAACGATCCTTGTTGTTTAGGAAAGACGAACGAATTTTACAGTTGTTTACAATTGCATAATTCATTCGCAAAAAATATTGATATGTTGATTGTTCATGAATCGCATATACACAATGGTCTCGCCTGGATCCCCTAGGAAACATCAGTATCGTAGGAAATCACTTCCCTACGAATTTTGTCATGGACAGATCAAACAAAGATAATTAAGAATCAAAAGAAAATCCGAGGTCACTGAGCATTGACAGCTCTATCTTAGGGTCACGAAAATGAATCATGGAATTACGAGATACTTCAAGTCATGGGGACATACCAAGTCACGAAGAAAAATCAGGTCACGAAGATCCAATGCTGCATCAAATAGGTGGCTTCACATCACTAAGATATCTCAAACATCGCATGTCTCTATTCTACCTTTAGTAACTGTAGTGTTTACATCCTTTCGCTTGTAAATATGTCATGTGGACCTCAGGTATACAATGGTTATACCTGATTCCTTCAGGAAACAGCCATATCCGTAAGCTTTCACGGCTCTGCGGATTACACCCTTATCACGACTGCAAATCGCAGCAGACACAATAGTTACACTTGGTTCCCCCAAGAAACATCCATCCGCCGTAGGCCATCTACAACCCTGCGAATTACGCTACACGTTCGTGTTCTTCCAAGAACAATGACAACTCAAGTTTTATGTCCAGACAACCTGCTACCACCACCAACACATCTCAGCTAAGCTCGAAATTCAAAGGAAAAGGAAGGTACTTTCCTTATTTTTCTTTGAAAAATACTATGTACATATAGTACTACATTTCATAATCCTCATAAATCATACTTATGTCAACTTACATAAGATTTTTTTTTTCCAAATCATATTTCCAAAGTTACTAATGCATTTCATTTAAGCATCTCATTTGAGAAATTCCAAAGTTACTAGTGTATCGTGTTATATGTATCTAGTTTCACAGATTCTTAGAGGATGGGAATCCTAAACATCCTTTAAGTTACTAATGCATTTCATTTGAGCAACTCATTTGTGTCGATTTATTTTCATGAGAATGTCAGTCCCGATCTGAGTGTTTTTGTTTTTGCATTTTGCTCGGGCCAGACCATATATTACAGTTTGAGATTTCACCTTTCAGAGCTGAAGATTTGCTGAAGTACCTCTATTTATTTATCCATCTCAGTTATTTCCCCTGTTTATATTATTGGCTTAGTTCAGCCAGTTACTTATGTATTTGTAATGCCCTAGATTTTTTAACGATTGAATAATTAATTAATTTAATTATTTGAATAAGCGATTTGGAAATTTAAATGACTTGAATTCAAATATTCTGAATATTTAATTAATACAAAAAAAAAACAATGGGATAATATAATATAATTTTCGAAATAGTCAGAAATAGTCGAATTGATAATATTGTGAATTAGATAATTTAACCAATTTAATTGAAATTAGATTCAAGTTATAATAGCGAATTTATTAATTAAACGACTGTTGAACGTATTAACTATAACAAAAAAAGAGCTCGTAACGCCGTGGTAGTTCATAGTTTTACGTTTTGAACTTTAAACGACTATACATGATTCGTTTTAAGTTGGATTTTTTGAAACAAGAAATGTTCAAATCTATTGAACTATATTTTTCTAATGGAAGTGAAAAATCAAGATCTTGTCTTATATATTATAAGTCATGTCCAAATCAAATTTTCAGAAAGTTGCTATGGAATCATCAATAAATTATAATGATTTATTTATTAAATGATAAAGGGTTTTAATATAAATTGAATGTCGTTTCAACTTGAAATTGAAATGTCAAGTATGAATCCGTATTTTGTTTATTTCTGAAGCTGTAAAAATTCTATTTGAATATATATAAGATAATAATTGTAACACCCTTAAATCCCACATCGTGGAAGCCTGTGTGAAGTGGGTACTTATATAGTAGAACCCATCTCTTACAAACGCCGAGGCCTTTTGAGGAACAAAACCCCACACCTATACGGTGGCTAAGTTGGGGACAATATCTTACGTGAACAGAGGTGCGGGCTGTTACAGTGGTATAAGAGCCAATACCCAGCCGGAATTGTGGCTCCTGTGTGGACCACAACGCCTGGGTGAGGTGTTTGTGAGCCAACGGGGACGTTGCGCTCTTTAGGAGAGGAGAATGTAACACCCTTAAATCCCACATCATGGAAGCCTGTGTGAAGTGGGTACTTATATAGTAGAACCCATCTCTTACTAACGCCGAGGCCTTTTGAGGAACAAAACCCCACACCTATATGGTGGCTAAGTTGGGGACAATATCTTATATGAACAGAGGTGCGGGCTGTTACAATAATAGCTTATTATTATTGAATTGAGTAATTTTAATCGATTTATATTATAGCGATTTAGTATGGAATTATAGAATAACTAATTTTCAAATGACATCCATTTCCAATGAAACTAATTTTATTAAATCCGTAGTGATTAATGATTGTAAGATTACCAGTTTGGAGTCAATTGGATTTATTTTATAACCGTGCGCAGTTTAAACGTATATTATTTAACGTTTGCAATTAAAAAGATATGGACTCGGAATTCGATGAAGCCAGTTCCATTATGTCCGAAATATTTTATTATTACACGATTACGTTTTTCATCACAGATAGAGCTCATGTGTGGAAGTTTTTGTATGTTACTTCATATGTAAGTTTCATGAAAATATAAATACATACATATTAAACCAACTTCTTCACACCTAAGTTTTTCCTACCCTAAACAACTTGCACTTGCCTAAAATGTACGTCTACACCCCTATTAGCAAAGCCTACACGTTGAAAATTGAAGCTACCTAATACTAGCACATGTCTGGGAAAATCACTACCAGCCTAACTTTCTAAAATCCACACAGAGCTAGGAAGTGAAAACTCAATGTACGCAGACCTACCCTAAATGCCTATTACATGAGTGCCAATCCTTGCATCTCTATAAATACACAAGCATGCCCTCATTTTTCCTATTTCTTCAATGAATTGCAAACCGAAGCCTTCCATGTCTTTTCGAATAATTAAAAACAATATTTTCTTCAACTGAAAAGTACGAACTTCTGAGCTGGTCTTCTTCATACTAATACTGGTTTTGAGTGGCTCGATCATTTTTTTGGAGCTTGAAAATTAGTCTTCGACCTAGGGTTGGCAATATCACGGCGTTGGGAAGATCTGAGTCGACTCTAGATGATGGGGAGATTCAGCGTGGGGAGGCATGCATGGCCGCGAAGTATGGTGGAAAATGGTGCTGAAAAAGTTTGGTACTCTATAGAGGCAGTGCCGAAGTCGGAGTTTAATGGAGGATATCGAGTTCTTCGTCGAGGATGTCGGTGTGAAGCCAACGACGAAAGGAGGTGGATGACATTGTTGGTTTGGGTTTCGTGGCCTGTGGAGTTTGCTACGTTGGGGAAAAGGGGTCGGCTGTGATGGAAGAAATACTGGAGTTGTTGACAAATTGTGATGCGTGAGCGCGAGTGGTGTATCGTTGATGTGGGTGTATGAAGGGGATTGAAGCGGTGCACTATGTTGATTTTTGTTTGCATTTTCGTGAAGAATTTATAGTGGTGGGAGGGATTGAAGATATGGCAGTAGCGGGTTTGAATTTATCTAGAGCAGAATGTTTTGTTTTGGAAGATGGAGTATTGTTCATTATGAAGCGGATAGATTTTAAATGGGCCGAGAAAATAAAGGGGTGAGGGCCAAAACAATTAAAATTTAAGTTTTTATTTAATTTAAATATATGTCTTAACTTGTAAATTAAATATCTCTCACATACTTTGTCAGTTTCACGAACGGTCTGATCCGTTGGAATCGTAGGATCGTAGGTTATACAATGGAACTAGTCTGGAGCGCATTACAATTTTAAGCAATTTAAAACGTCTGGTATAATCTACCGACATTAATCGTCGTTCAACGATAAACGACCAAGGTGAGTAAACTCGCTAACTCTGTCCAAATTTATAATTTTATAAATATATTTTAAAAATGATAAATGTTGATTGAATGTTGTGTGATTGTTGTTTGGATGAATTGATAACAAATTGGTTGAAATAATTATATATAGCAGTACGAAGGCACGTACGATGGACGTGTGCATAAACAACCGAAGCAAAGATTGGTTATGTGTGTTGAATGGTGGGAAAGAAACAACGTAGACCACCAAAACGGGTAGGAACAACATATAGATTGTATAACTAAGTATAGAGAAGCTGCAACTGTACACAGTTTAATGCTGGTTGAAGGATGCACGGGAACCCAAACGTAATAAAAAAATTAGATAGATTCAGGGTGGTGGAATGTATAAGCAGTGGACATAGGAGCAGAAAAACATATTAAAAAATTAATTAATGGTTACATAGGAAACAATGGAAGGCATATGTTTATTTCAAGTACATATTAAAAAGAATAGTTATCTATTATTTTCCAATACAGACATTACTGAATAGAAAGACTTAAACGCTGATTGAAGTATGTTTATCTCAACGTAATGAACCCACACCAAAACCCATATAGAAGCTATCTCCGAGCTATCTACTTTCCATGATTCCAATTTCTAAAGTACAGTAAATTTAACGTTAGACAACAGTCGGCAATAGTTGTGACGAAGTAAATTATATAACAGGAAAAAACCTGTGAAAACCAAATTTTTTTGTTACTTTGCTTCTGTGAGATATTTATCCACGGTTAGAAATAAAATATAACGTAAATATACTACAGAAATATAACAACAATGAAGGTGGTTTATCCATATTATTTTGCAGATATAGAATCTTATTTTACAACAATAACAACATGTTAAATCCAGCGAAGACAAAGGTGAACTTCCAGGAAAGATATCTTGTTAACCTTTGATTTAATAACAGTGAGTTAGAATAAATAAATTATACAAATTTGTAATAATGAACGAAATATAAATGATTTTACCTATGATGTCATCGTCGAGGCCGAAAAAGGGTTCATCCACGGCCAGAGATGAAGAGGAGTGCCAGACGTAAACATACAACAACAAAAACAAAAACAAAAACAAAAACAATAAATTAATTTGTAGGAACAAAGGAATTATAAAACGATTTAACCTATGATTCCCAGTATTTAACAGTGTGTATTAGCAATCACTAACTTATCTGATGTCCATTTTAATGCCATGAGCCTATACGGAGAGAAACACGGATTGGTTCACCACTATGGTGGTGTAACACAGTCCTGCATTGTAGTTTGTAAGTGGCAATTAAGAGGAGCATGGATTCCAATTTTTAACCTACCAACAGAAAGCAAAGAAGTGAAATTTTAGCAAATATACTAAAATTTATATCATCCAGTTGTCGGATATTTTGTAAACTTGAAATGAAGACCAATTAATTGTTTTGTTCACTGGATTTTAAATTCAACCACATGAAATGAAATGAGTTAAATTTTATCATGTAAACGGAAATATAGTTAAAAGCAACAATAAGTATTATTTCTCACATGAGCAAATTAGAGAACATAGACTATTTTCAAATTTTTGTTTAGCAAGCGTGGGGTAAAGTGAAATAGAAGTGAAAGTAAAATGATGTAACAATAAGTAGTATATTCAACAAGCAAACGAATATTTTCGTTGACATTAAAGGAATATTTTAGAGAAAAAATGCAAGGTAAGATATAAAAAATAGTATAGAACATGGCTAAATTCTGGAATGAAACATGCGCAGCATTAAAATAACAGTTGGTTGTTTTCAAGGTGTTGGAACCAAATTCCTACACTTGAGGGTTAACCATGAATAAGGTAAAGGAACACTGTTAAACCTTGCCTGATAGAAAGTGAACGCTTTTATTACATATCAATTTCATGTTAACTATTACATATCAATTTCATGTTAAATGTCATCAGATTGGGTTGAACTATAATTATCGTAGCATCAAATATGAACAGATCAAATTATTTTCAACATGTAATGAGACCAAATGCTACATGGCACAACAACAAAACTGATGCAACAAATCAATAAACGTACATTTTTCATCGTCTTGTTATGTTTAGTTCTTCTCTATCGCTTTAGAATCCAATTTTTTTTGCATTAATATCCACATCAAGTTGTAGCAGAAACATTAAAAAGATAAATTTATCTACAATCATGCCATCAACAAACATATATTTATCTACATATATAAGCTTAGAAAAAATAAGTTGCATATATAAGTCACCAATCAAGATATAACAACTTGTGAATTCATAGAAGCAAAATTTATGTAGGGGGTAATTTCCAATCTGTATACCTTCTTATTTATACAAAGTGTATAGATCTATGTATGCAAAAGTATCAAAAACATATGTCAGACAGTTATTATGATATGTGCATATTATGACTTTAAGCTACTCTTCTTATTTATATGTAGACCAAATTTGTCAAAAAAAAAAGACACATTGTTTAAAAGCATCATTAAATTACAAATGTAACTTTCAAGATTTATAAACAATGTTTGGTAGAAATATTCATGTACCAACTTAGAAGACTTCTATCATGGTATGTATTTTGATTGGAAGGTATGCTACACAGCATAATTACTTTTGGAGCTAAATGCATGTTGAACGTTATTTTGGATCTCAAAATAAAAATGTCCAACTTTAGGATATTATGATAAATATGATAATTTGAAAATGATTGGAAAAATAAAATTATTGCAAATAATATAGGTAATTTATATGTATGTTTTTTTTGTCAACTTTTAAAATAAGAAATAGATTTTACAGAATGCTAAAAGCATAGAAGGACATAGTTGAACTACTACACCCTCTAATATGGATAATATATGTTGGTTGGAATCGAAAAAATTATCCGATTTTGCAAGATAACATGACAAATATTATATGCTGAAATGAGCGGAAGATTAAAACTAATGGGTAACATATGTGTATTTATATTTGCATGTGTCAGCTTGTAGTGTAAAAAATAGATGTAAAAGAAAGCCCATATTGAGATAAACAAATGTTTATGTCAGGGTGTAGCCAACTCAATCATAATTTTAAAAGTTTTTTTTTTCCAAAATTTCAGCTGACGCTCTATTGAATACAAAATATCAAGCCTGTACTGTATGAAAGAAACCACAAAAGATTTTGTATTTTAGTGTGATTAGCCTTATTTCATTTAACTACTAGAGATCATCAAAATGCAGGGTGAAGCAAAACTTCAGCTTATTGTACATATGAAAGTGGTCCACAATAACTTCTAGCTCTTTGCTTACCGCTATATTGTTTCATAATAAAAAAATCATTTGAGTTTGCAAAATTGTATTTTCATTGAAAACCATCCAGAACCGAAATATTACGTGTTTTCTATATTGACGCTGAGATGAAGTATGCCAAAAACCAAATTATGCATACAACCGAAAAATTGAAAGCTAGAAATGACCATTGTAGTGCGATATGGTCGCATGGTTGACCCATCAAAGATTTCATATATAAACACGCTCTTAATCCCTTGATCTTAGAACATCCAGCTTCATGTTGCATATAGACCTTCTGATGGTAGGGAAGTAATGCATTAGGTTTTCACAGAATAATTAAACATTGCAGACATATTATTTGCAGTATATGAACAAATGCAATAATGGCCTAGGAAGGTTTATATCATTCACCTTAAGAATTATCCTCATTGAAAATTCCACCTTGCAGTATACAAAAGATAAACTATTTGTTATCAAACCATTTTCATAGCAAGGAAACAGAGACAAATTACACCTATAAGAAAAATGTGAGTACAGTGTACCTATGATTGCATGTCTACATGCAAATTTAAGTCAATCAATTGAATATTTTAAACAAATGACATATTGAGGACAAAAGGTAAGACAATTGTTTTAATAAAAACTATTCAACTGAACATATGATATATACATCATGGTTTTACAGTATAGTAGGCAGTGAAAGGTTTAAAAGTGGAAAAATACACTCATCTGAATATGTGTAACTAAATAAACAACTATTTTAGCCACAACTACAGAATAGTACTACCATGTAGAAATTAAATAATTTAGCACTGTAAAATGCTTCAATGTCACATAATGTTGAAATGTAAATATTAAGTAAAAAAAATACAACAAATTATTTTTCAGATTTAATCAGATGAAAGTAATTTGCAGATGAAAAAAGAAAAGGGATTTATGTATATAATGTTGAAAGTGATTAACTTACAGCCGTTGGTTAGTAGTGGAGACATGATTGTGCGCGTAGATCGTTTTCTCTATTTTTATTTTAAAGAAGTGAAGAAGAAATGTAATCAGCTGGCGTGGATGGGGCAAATCGAAACCATCACATAAACCACAATATGATTGTGTGTATTTCAAATAATAAACAGATTGTAACATATTACAAACCTAATCAGCGTAAACAAATAAGACTAAGACTATCCCATGTTGAAACTAATATGGCAAAAGGAAAAGAGGTATCAAAAATATGTAAATAAAAGAGTTATAAACAACTATACCAACAAAAAAGAGGAAGCAGCCTGAACGATCCAAAGGAGAGAATCCAAAGTAGAGAAGTACCTATAAAAGGAGCATCCAAACAATAAATAAATGTTTATTTTAAAAAGAAAAAATTGAAGAATACCACAAATTAAAACTTGATCCGAGGTGCTGGGAAACTGAAGATCCGGATCCATCGCTTATTGATAGCCTGAAATTCAATTGATAGCCAAATCGGGTGGGACAACCGTTTATCCCGTCAGTCAAAATCTAGTAATCGAAAAATGAACACCAGGGTGTCGTTTTCATAGCTATCAACCGAAGAACGTCAACCATGGGATATCAGATATACAGATGGCCAAGCAATTTTGTAGATCTGGACATTGATAGGGCTAGGGAAATGGGAAAGAGAGTTTGGTGAGAAGTTGGAAGAGCTGTATATAGTTGGAACAACGATGATTTGCTGTTTTTTTCCAACATGGAAAGAGGAAGCAAATGGCGGAGAACGACGAAGAAAATGGTTGAGAAGAAGAAGAAAACGGTAGAAAAAGTGGGGAGAATACGGAACGTGTTTCGCTGGAACGTGGGATCAGCCGATGTGAGCAAGGGACATGAAATCACTAAACTACCCTCTACCGGGTTTATTCTACGATACAATTAAAAGGAGGAGAAAGGACTATATTCAAACTCCTAAAAAGCTTCACCATCCATGAAAGATTTTCTTTATTAGTAGAGATAAGTCGTCAGTTGAATACAAATTCTATTTATTATAATAATTCATATTGATATGAAATTGGTATTATTTACATTGATTAACATTTGTGGATGCAGGGAAACAGGTTGGAGGGATCCTATTGGATTCCTCAACAATTATATTGTTGTTTTTCATATATTGCAGTATATAACATGACATAATCTGTTATTGATTATTGTGTGTTTGGGATGTTTGAATAGAATTGATCTGAAATAATTGGTATTTAAATACCTTAAATACACATTGGAAATGATTTGGGTTTTGAAAAGGAAAAAAATCTATTTTTAAGTAGAAATTGAATTCCGATTGGGCTAGAATATAGTAACTTGTTTTAATTATCTAAAAACAAGTAGTTTGGTTCAAAAACATTGTTTATAAATGGGATGAAATAATTATTATTAAATAATGTAGAAATATAAATTCAAGAATGAATTCACAAGGGGGAAATTGGGAATCCTTTTTAAAAAGAAAACGATGAAATTTATTTTGATGTTCGAAATATGAATAAAATTAAATACATTCATAAGGATTTATAATTTGAATTCGATTGTGTCAAATAGTGTATAAATAGTCTATTTTTAGAAATTATATAAGTTTTTTTTAGAAATTATATAAGTCATAATTTAACAGGATGGTTAATATTTTGTTTGAAACCAAAAATTCACAATTGAATATGTAATCAAGATGAAGTTATAAGCTTGATATATAATTATCAAGAAGTTTACTTGTAGATGAAGTTTAAAGTGAAATTTAACCTATAATGGTATTATAAATAAATTCAAGATTAGATTGATATAACGAGTCCAGTTTTCTATAAAGAGACAATATTCACGTTTAAAGGGAATAATGATTTAAAAGCAAACGTTTTGCAAAGTGAAATGGTTATAAAAGGAAACTGGTAAAGGTTTGAAAGTGATAAATTTAAAAATGAATTTAGAAATTGAGTTGACCTGAAACGGTAAATTATTCCGAAGTTCAGAACGTTATTCGAATATAGATTATTCAAAGGAGATTTATACGTTGAATTTAGGAAAGTACTATTTACTCTCCGTTTTTAACTCAAGATTAATTAATTAATTAATTAACTATTATTTATTTATTCAAAATAAGGAATCAAAGTTATATTTAAAAATTAAATATTTCGGAAGCATGGATTATAACATTATCGTTATAATCTATGTTTTCCATAAAAAATGCATTTCTAAATTGAATCTGCGAGTTGCGTAAGAAATGATTTGATAAGAAATAAGGAAATGGAGTTAAGTAAATTAGAAACTAACAGGAGGTTATCAAGTTGAATGATTTTCTGAGTGTCAATCTGATGTTGGTTTCGACCTTCGGGGTTAATACTTAGGACGTTGTTCTCTTACTAGTCTACGGTTAGGGACTGATAAATGTGGAAGAATAGTGATGTGTGAACAAGAAATGGAAATGTTTTCTGATGTTAATAAAGCATATTTTCTAGATATGGAAAATAGGAATTCGTGAATATATGGAAAAGTTTTTCGATGTTAAAAAGGGATATTTTCTGGAATAAAGAAAATAAATAGTTTATAACAGATGGAAACGTTTTCCAAGGATCGTGAGAGATTAACGAGTTGGAGAAATATCCAAGTAAAGATATTAAAGGGAAACTGGGAAACGAATAAATTAATGATAAATTAATTTAAAGGGCTAAATGTTGATTGATGATTAATCAATAGAATTTCCACTTGGAAATAGGTTTGTTAGTTATATAAATGTTTTCCTCCGATTCTTAAATAACCGACTACCAAAGTTTTTGACCATTTTTCTGGTGTCAATACGAAGAGATCGGGATCAACTTTATTATCTGAAAACCACTACTTATAGGCATAAGCATTGCGAACAAATGTGCTGAAGAAAATTGAAGATGGAGTTTATACAAGGGCTGTTCTGGCGATCCTAGGTAGAAATTACCTAAGACGAATTTATAGAATAGTGCCTACGGTTTGTCCAGTCCTAGGACAACTTGTATGGACGAATGTCTGATAGAGTATACCTAATAGATTGCGTAAGTTGATATCTTCAAATGTATTTACATTGATGGAGGAGGAATCTGTTTCTCTTAGCTTTATAATCATGGTATTATCAGGGAAATCAATTTGTGATTAGGAAGGCACGACAATGTAGCATTCAAAGTAAATGAAGATGTGATCTGTATAAGGATTAGTTATGATCTCAAGTCTCTTCAACCGGGAAATGGTATAAAATATGATTGGTCGCATGGCTATGTGGGTCGCTCCCACCAAAAGGGCATATTGTCACCATCTGGAGAAATTTCTATTTGTTCTTCTTTCGCTTTTGTATCTCCAAGGAATACGGTGGGCCCAAACCATTGGATGACAATATATTTGGTACACTCAAGCGAAATGAGATGTCGGCCATGTTTAGCCAAGGTTGCAAGATGTTCTTTTGGAATCCTAGTACATTTTCTCTAGAGGTACATTGTTGGAAGGTGGTCCCATACCTTGCCATAGTTGTAATCTATTCTCTAATAAAAGACCGTGGTTTTGATTGTATACTATGTATGTGGAGCGTGAGATGCAAGCGTTCCGCTGGATTGTTATTTATTTGCATTAGACAGTATTATAATATCAGATTAATATTGTTTTGAAAAATGTTTTGGGTTATTGTAAGGTAAAAACCATCTGTATTTATCTGTGGATCGGTCTTACGATTATCCTTTCTTTGAAAAGGATTTCCGAAAAGTTAAACAAGGTAGTTGGAGTTTACTCACACTAGCCACATGACTGACCCAGAGTTTATTTTTTTTTTGTTTTACTCTAAACTCTTGGGTGCCCAAATATGTAGGGGCAGTCAAGTAGTCGAAATTTTTCAGATATACTTGGAGGAGGAGCTTGGAGTAGGAGGGTTCAATCTTAGATATACAGAGAGTTTATTTCCGTTGTGATATATATGTGATGTACTCTGATGATGCATGTAAGTATAAATATAGTATTGTATTTCAAAAGTTGTTATTCGTTCCGCTGTGAGATTCGTGTTTACCCTGATTTTTTTGTATTTTTGTTCTTCTTCTTCTTCTTATATTTAAACTTTTTTCCTTTCTATTTTTCACCCTCTAACTTCTTTCTATAAATGATCTGGTATTTTTGGTACTTGAATAGTCGATATGGTAATTATGTCGATTTTTAGGGTTGAAAATCTCGCGGTTCATTACAGTATTAGTGAAATCCTTTATAATTAGACATCCACTGTATCTGAGCCTGTAACTATGATTTATGTACTATTTTTAGATTTTTATATAGTAGCTCCATGAACTACAATTGTATTTTTTTTATATTCCGCTAGGAAATATTCTACTTTCTATATTTATGATTTGTCTATGACTCTGTGATGATTTTTATATCCTACCATATAGCAATAACAATATACTATTTTGAACAATTTAAGTTGGTTTTATTATTGACTTGAAATGTTCGAAAAGGTGGGTCATTACAGTTCGTATCAAAGCTTTGTTTTTACACAAATTTTGGCTTACGAGGTTAAAAACTCATTAAGGATAGCGTAGCGATAGCATAAAATGAGTAGAATTGGTAACAGAATTATTCTTGAGCAAGCATATTTTGAAAAATATAAACGATTTTAAATGGTTTCGTAAGGATTTTTTTTATATAAAACTTATTTTAGAATTTGATCTTCTCTAAGAGCTTCCTTCTTTAGATTCCATCTCTTTAGTTCAATTTCTTTTCGATCCTTAGTTAGATCTTGATTCTTGTTCAAACGCTACTATACTATATACTACTATATAGTATGCATCCATCATAAATCTACAAGTACGTCTATCTTACGTAATTACGTCCTCGAACTTTGGCTAAAATAGTTAACCTAGAGCTCTGATACAAAATGTGACAACCGCCCATAACCAGAGCACTAAACAAGAGGAACACTGCATTGAAAGGTGTGCCAGACATCTATGGACGACCATCAGAGTAGGTAAACACAAGTGGAACTTGTCGTATAACTCACAACACAAGGATAAAGTATAATAAAACATATACAACATGCAATAATAGTGGAGCATCATTTGACAAACTTTTAATATTTTATAACATCCTGAAAGATCGTCCACACATCAACTGGATATAACATCAAAATCTATACATGAAGCCTCACTACAACACTCATAAAACAACGGAAACAAAGATACTATGTAATAGCAAAGTAATACGCAAGCCTCCTGCTCGTCATTGCAAAGCAGCATCGTCTCACCAATCACCTGTCACCTGCCAGGTGGTCGTTATATGATTAACGATGGTTTCGAAGCAGGAAAGGAAGTGGTAGCTAAAGTCATGAATGTTTGGTTGTTTTGTTTGTACTATCTCACGTAGATAATCTAACATCGGAGGAGATGTTTCTTGGGTGCTTGGCTGATATTGGTTTAGGCCTCTGGGGCTTGTTCATGAGGGATGTTGAGCTCAATAATATAAACGATTTTAAATGGTTTCATAAGAATTTTTTTATATAAAACTTATTTTATAATTTGATCTTGTCTAAGAGTTTCCTTCTTTTGATTCCATCTCTTTAGTTAAATTTCTTTTCGATCCTTAGTTAGATCTTGATTCTTGTTCTATTTCATCTTAGGAAATTTAGAACTGATAGCTTTCTAAATCCTAAATATTCTTTGACTTATTAGGGTTTCCGTTCTTTGTAAATTCTCATTGGGTAGGTTCTTTAGGTAGTTTAGCTTCTAGCCCGGGTTCCAGACTTATCTTTGAATAAATTGAATTAAAAATGGAAAATTATAAGTGTAATCCATATTAAAAATTTATATGGAATATGAATGTGTTAAAACCTAAGGTAAAAATAACTTATTTTAATAGTTGGTGAAGACAGTATTGTAGAGTATAATATATAAACTTAGAAGATATATTTAGAAATATGTACATATAGGGATTCTAAGATGATTAATTGTAAATAATTGGAATTATTGAATTCATAAATTTTATATGAAATGGTTTTCAAACAACAATAATGATTTCCTAGTAAACATAATATTAATTATATTTCATAACTTGATATTTTTGAATTGTAACTTAAACTTAAGTCAAGCATAATCCGAAATTGGGAAGATGTTTATGAAATTATAAGCTCCTCTTTATGTTGATATAAAAGGTTTGTAAAAGAATAATGAATATAAAATATATAATAAAGTTAAATGAATTTTATAGGTATAATTTATGCAAACCGTAATGTTGTGATATGTGGAAAAGTTAATAAACTTAACTACTCCTCACTTACAAGCCCAGTTCAGTCATTTAGTAATAAATGTTGAACTTAGGAAAGGATGAAATAAACATAAATGTAATTTAAACTTCCGTAATATTAAAATGATAGGAATTTATAACGACCCGAAATCCCCCGATCTCCGAAGTGATGAGAAACACCAGATTGCTTTGAGAACACAACACATCAGGCACAAACAATAGAATATTTCATTGCTATTACAATGATTTACACCAGAGTATAACAATATTCCAGAGTATGAATAAATATTACACATTGGAAAAATATCAGAGATTTAAATTACATTTCAAATGTATAAATACAATGCACAGCGGAAAATACATCAATAACACAACTGAATGAAAAATATGGATAAAAAGCTTTCTGAATATAGTTCTAGTTGTAATCCAGGATCCTGTGAAAAGAAATATCTACGAAAACCAAAACTACTAGCTGTCCGTGTGGAAAATATGGGCACCCAGAGTTTAGGTTAAAACAATAAACTCCGAGTCAGTCATGGGACTGGTGTGAGAACAAAAACAGTTATTAAATATTTACTTTAAAAGTTGGGAAATCACGGGACCACGCCTTATAACATGGAATGAGTTTACTCCACATAAATATCAGTTTAAAATAAAACAACGCAATGCTTTTCGAAAAATGAAGCTATTGTAAGACTCAAGTCCCATCACACAATGCAACGCAAGCCGGAGGATAGAGTTTTACCTTATAATAGCCAAACATGCTTGGTACATTTTAAAACAAATCATTTTCATATTATTATAAGGGCATAGTGTATCAAAAATAACTTCAAATATAAATGTATCAATCATAGACGACATGAGCGCCCCATCCCACTATGACGCCATATAGGTTTACAACTAAAACTGAAAAGTCGCGTATTGGAAATTGGATTTCCATCATGAACCAAGGCAAGAGATCTTCCTTCCGATTTGATACACTCTGGCCTGTGTCTCAGGACTCAGTCGCAACTACACCTGGAGCATGCATGGCCAGTCCACACTTACGTTAGTGGATTGGCAATTCCTGAACAATACATTTCCCTGCACTATGGGGCATAAAATATGGTCAGTATGTCGACAAATATCAAGAGCCACTAGGGATTCAAATTCGAGGTACCTCGCTTTCCAACAACCACATAAGTAAAATGTCTGGGCTCCATACCATGACACCACTCCTAACTAGAAAGAAACGAATGTCCTCCCTGCTGTCCTCCCCCGTTTCTGGTTCATACCGGGGTGTGAGGCTAACGAATTAACTATATACACAAAGCTACGCTAATTAAAACTGTGCTTTGATCATCATCCACAAGACTCTACTTTTCAACAAAATTCTTGATCATTTGAATCTCAGCATGCCAACTAACAATTCATGCCATGCAATTGATGTCCATCAATATATAACCTCTAAGCTCGTACGTCTCAAAGAAGGGTGCTAAGAAAGGGAATAAATTTTCCACCACTAAAAAGATATATATTTAATAGGAATCAATCAACATAGAACGAAATCCAATGTTAGACACACATCCATTTACAAGTCCGTTCTGGGTCTGAACAAAACTGGAGGCACCTTATGCCTCGTCCCATATGTCCAATATAGGAGAGCGGTCCTCGCATATCCAGTCAATCTCCAAGTACGTTTGGATGATCACCACTTATTACCTTGTCCCGGAGGATCAACCCAATCAAGACATCAGTAATCATCTATACGATGTGAAGATCTCCGATCTTCAACCACCGTCTTCATCGTCGACATTTAGTCGCCGTATCAATTATTTAGAATGGAATAAACCCGGTCTTTCTGAATATGTGACGATCCCAAAACCCCGTGACACGGTGTTAAGGATAATCATTGGAATATAACACATTAATCATCATTAGCAGTTCACAGATAATAGCATAAATAGAAAATAAAATAATTTACACACATATGACAGCGGAATCATATAGATATCACCACATCAGAGAAGCACAGTACAGGATACAACTTAGTGCATAATGATACATAATCAGTCACCATCGCCTGAGGCGGAATCATACATAAAGAGTACACAAAAGGAATATCAGTCTACATCACCAGTGGCGGAATTATAATATAGATACAATAATGGCGGAGAAAATCCAAGTCAGCACAGTGTAGTCAAGCCTCGCCATGAGCCAAAAGATGCATCAGAAACCTGTAACTAGGCTGCCCGTGTGAAAATGGGGGCACCCGAGTTTGCAAGGTGAAACAAACTACGAGTCAGTCATGGGACTGGTATGAGAAATCTACTCAACTTATTAACAACAATAATAAGGCAAATCAAAGGACCACGCCACTTTCGCGGAACGGGTTTACTCCAATGAGTGCTAGTGCATGCAATAAAATAAATGATTAAATCAACGCAATGCATTTTATAAAATGAAGCCATTATAAGACTCAGGTCCCATCACACAATGCAACGCAAGCCGGAGGATAGAGTTTTCCCTTATAATGGCCAAAAATGCTTCATACGTATAAAACAAAAGTGTTTGATATTATTACTAGTGCATATATGTTTCAAAAGCGATTTCAATCATAAATATCAATCCTAGACGGCATGGGTACCATATATCATGTCGCCATACTAGTAATACAATCACATCCGCATATTTCGTATTGGAAATTGGATTCCTTCATGAGTCGAGGCAAGGGGCAAGCTCCTCTCCGTTCGAGACACTCTAGCAAATGTCCCAGGACCCCACTATGATCCTTGGAATCGGCTGGGCCGGTCCTCTCTTACTTTTGAGGATTGGCAATTCCTGAACACACGTTTCCCGGTCCTTACAGACCTATAATCGAGGCGCCTCGCATTCCAAGAACCACACAGGTGAAAAGTATATATAATGTCAGGGCTGGTAGGTCACTGACACCACCATAGCTAGAAAGAAACGTCGTGCACTCCCAGCGGTCCATCTCCCGTTTTTGACTCATACCGGGGTGTGAGGCTCGCGAATTCACATTACACACAAAGCTACGTCACACAGACCATGCTTTGATCATCAACCACAAGACTTTGCTTTGCAACAGAAGCCTTGATCATATGCCTTAGGCATGCCACACAGGCAATCCACTCCATGTGACTAATTTCTGTCAATACATAACCTCTGAGCTCGTACGTCTCAGAGAAGGGCGTTAAGCAAGAGAATAAATTCTCCGCCGCCAAACAGATATATATTTAACAGAGATCAATCAACACAGAACAAAATCCAATGTCAGACACACAGTCCATTTACAAGTCCGTTCTGGGTCTGAACGAAACCGGAGGCATCAATTCCTCGTATATCCGTACAATCAACAGTATGTGTGGACGGCTACTACTTCAATTCCTTCATGGTAGCTACTCCAATCACGAGCATCAGTAGCGCCCATCCATCCAATGTGGAGATCGTCGGTCTTCAGTCGTCTTCGACTCTTCGACTTCTCGACGTCGATCGATTATTTGAAATGAGATAAACTCGGCCTTTTCAAATAACCCACGTATATTTAGATTTTTTTAGATCAATCAATCACATGGTTGGACTATTCAACAATCACATTTCAGTTATTTAGTTATAATTTTCATGTCAAATACATTCAACCATCACATATCAAGCAAACACAACAAAATTGGTTTATTTCCACTCTATATCGTCTATAGTACTTTATAACGATATATCGCCATTTTTATTTGATTTAAAACGGCCATATTTAATTTAACGACGTTTCAGGTCGTGTCGATGCACTGGCGCTGCTTTTCACTAATTTTGTTTTACACATATGTGAAAATCTAACCGTTGGATCTTCACAAACTTTACATCATTAGGAAGGTCTTTTCAAAACGAATCCAACGGTTTCAGTTTTGGGAAAATCCGACGGTCGGATCTTCCACACTAACCATTTGAAGTTACGATTTCAATTTACGAACTGCAGCGTCGTTATTCGATTTAATTTAATTATATTTATATATATATATATATAAATATAATCGTTTCTGGCGTTGTTTTTCTTCAGTTTTGAATTAAACATTCCAGACAATCCAATGGTCGGATTTTCACAAAGTTGATGCCATTGGAAAGTTATTTCCAAGGCGAACCCAACGGTTGAGGTTTCGGGAAAATCCAATAGTCGGATTTCCCGCACTAGTCGTTTGAAATCACGGCTTCAAAACATGAACTGCACGGCCACGTTTCGTTTTAATTCTATTTATATTTATATATTTATATAAATATAGTTCATTCAAAAATTCCTATATCGTTTCCACTTCAATTATTTCACTAACGCCTTTAAATTTTGGAAAATTTCGCCATAACCTCCTTTGTACGGGAGGGTCTGGGAAAATTCCCAAATAGCCACACGGGCGTCTCATATCAAAAAGAAAAAGGAAAAGCCAAGCGGCTAGCCAACAGGCTCATAAAATCATCACCCAAACAAAGCGGTAAATGTGTACCTATTTGTCGGGCACAAAATTCTATTTCTCTTCTCTAGCCCCTTTTGCTTTAACCTGTTCAATAGATATGCATGTACATATATACAATTTCTAACATTCATCATTTTCCATTCAATTTCATATTTGATTTGCTTTGGTTTAAAAACACCATTCATTCTAATGTTGCATGCATAGGCTAAAATCATATCATTAGCTAGTTAATGTATATTTCAACTTATGCACGTTTATTTGAACAAGTGGCTATTTTTAACACTTCACATTTCAAAGATGATAATTTTGGCGAACTAAAATAGATTTCAACACATGACTATTTTATTTAGTTCCTATGCATGTTAAAATTCATATTTCTTTCACAAATATTTACTTCAACGTCCGCATATCTTTAGCATATCACAAATATGATAAAAATGATATTTTTATCGTTCAAAATATTTATTCAACCAATGGATGGTTTCAACACGTCATAGTTTCAATAAAAATGTAATTTTTATTA
This sequence comes from Allium sativum, assembly GCA_030737875.1. NCBI lineage: Eukaryota > Viridiplantae > Streptophyta > Magnoliopsida > Asparagales > Amaryllidaceae > Allium > Allium sativum. Next base: position 531,295,175 of record CM060913.1, on the reverse strand, counting down.
TTCGATCTTTTTATTCAACATATGAACTTCTCCACTACGCACACTTCTCAACAAATGAGCATTTCCACACATGGACATTTTATTTATGTTGTTCATATTAGAAAGATGAAATTTTGATTGTTGAAACTATTTATATAAGGCGAATATTTTTCATACTTCATGTATAAAAAAAATGTGATTTTTATTGTTTAAACACTTCATTCATTCACAAATGAATTTAATTTTCACACAACACTTTTCAACACATGAATATTTCCACACATGGATATAGTTTCAATATATGACTTTGATTTCAACGCATGAAAATAATTTCAACATATGAAAATAATTCTAACACACAAAGATTATTCAAAATTTCGGCAGCATAACGGCAGGGTAGTTAAAACCGGCACCGTCCCTAGTACGGCTCCTCGCTCTACCTTAAAACCTCGCGGTTTTTGACAATGGGGATTCATGCATCTAATTCGCACGCAGGCGGCATGTTTATTTTTATTTCCACAAATATTTCCAATTCATTTCAATCACCAATGGGTATTTTTCAACCACAACCAAACAATATCAACCACAAACAATTATTCAACCATTCGTATTTTTCACCCAATATTTCACACCAATTCACCACAATAAATATCGTCCATGGTTTGTGGACGAGGGGAGTATATATATATATATAATTGCTATATTTCACTTGCATTTCAACACATATATCAATTATTCTATGCATGTAAAATTCATACTTCGCTTATATAGCTTACACTACGCATGTACATGAGGTATACAACACGTATGTAATTTATATTTCGCTTATATAAATTATACACGACATTTTCCATTCAATTTCACATTAATTTAGATTTCTCACCTTGGTTTTCTGAGCCCTAAAAATCGATACGATGTCAGAAAAATCCGCGGCTTCTTCTATTGGGTAGAGAGCTTCCTTGCGGTCTCGATGTTTCCTGTTTCATCGAATTTCGTCAACACACCAAAAAGATATGATTTTTCAAAGTGTAAAGATCAAAGAAAAACTCACTTTCACGAAGCTTCAAAACTAGGTTTACAGTTTTCGCGAAATCAGTGGCACGTGGGGACGATCGGGGGTGCTGACGTGGAAGAGGGAAGAGAGGGCTTTAAATCGGTGGTGGTTTGGTGGCGTTCGGTGGTCGGTGGCGTTCAGGGCGGCGGCGGGAAGTGTTCGACTTCCTGGCGTCGATACAGGCGGAGGAGGCGACGAGGCTGGCGGCGGTGGGGTCGGATTTGAAGAGGAGGCTGAGGCGCGTCGAATGGTGGTGGCGGTGCAGGCTGGAATCGCCTGAGGCGGCGGCGATGGAGGAGAGAAGGTGGTGAACGGGTTTCGCCGTTGATCGGGGGGGTTTTTTTTTTTAAAAAAAAAATTATGAATGGAAATTTTTGATTGGCCCATAATTTCAATAAATTTTTAAATAGTGTTTTCTCAAACAAACTCCTTTTTAAACCAAACGACTGTCGCCCCTAGCCAAATACCCCCATTCCGGACACAATGGGATATGTTTTGTAGGCCAATTCGACTGTTACAGTCAGTTATTTTTCAAATTAAAGTGTAAAACATTTAATTTTTAACTCTGAACGCACATTTCAATTTGCCGGGGCCAAAACTGATTCGAAAAATTCCAGAAAAATAAATCTAGCTATGTTTTGACGCTACGGTCCCAACAAAACTAGTTTCGTCGAATTCTGAGGTCGTTTGAAAAATGGCCATTTTCTGGTCGATCCAATTTAACAGAAATCGACCAAACACATTTTCTTTTGCCACGCTCACATACTAGCTTAAAAAATTATGAAATTTGAAACCTAGAAATAGTTTGACATCCCGGACCCAGCAAAAGTGGTTTCGTCGAATTCCGAGGTCGTATGCAAAATATCAATTTTTCAGGGCTATATATTCTATATACCGACTCTTCTGAAAATTCATTCGGCCATAACTTTTGATTCCCATTATGAAACTTCGAATTTTCAGATTCGTTAGAAAGGTATTGACTAACAGATTTAAATATTTTTGGTTTTGCTAAAATCCGTTATATTTTTCACCCTGCATAGTCGGTCAAAGTTTGAATTCAAATTTTCAAACTGACTCACTATTCCTAATTCACTATTTTATTGAAATATTCTATTTCAATTGTTCAAATTCCTTTGAAATAATCAATTTAAAAATTTTTAATTGGCTCGTATTTTCCGGGTTATTACAGAATAACTCGCGTATTTTATAATAAATAATCAAGTGCTAGAAAAACACATCATGCGCCTCATTCGAATTCAGAATATTCGTTTATTCGAATATTCACATCTTTAGGGAAAGGTTCCCATTAATTTTATCAAAGATAAATTCGTTCAAATTTATTCTTTAATCTTCCTTTGGATATCAATTTCAAAAGATTTTTATTCCATCCTTTAACAATTCTAAACCAAATTAAGGTTTATAAAACTAGTCGGGATTATCGAGCCTTACCGAAGTAATCATTTATTTATTTTCCAATCCCAACCTATTCATCCCATGGAGCAAAACTGGTAGTACTCAATATTTAACACCCATGGTGTTAATGGTAAATATAATTACCATTTCCCATTATAAATCTAATTAAAGATTTAACTATCGCCTGGAGTAAAACTGGTGGTACTCCATTCTCGATTATTTCTCTTGTTAGATAAATTTAATTATCTCATTCACTTTCCAATCTAATTAAAGATTCATTTAAACTCCATCTTGGTTTTAATCTCAAAAATCATTACTTTATGATCATTCAACTTTAGAAAAATTAATCCTATCTTTAACTTGGTTAAAGAATCAATGTCATTTAAAAAACAGTTCACGATAAACCCAAATCAACTTCCATTACTATGGAATCTTCACGTAAAACACATTAATATATAATCGATATAAACTTCCGTATCATACTGATAATATAAATGGAATAACAACCTAGCCTTTAAAATTCCATATATTGTACCGGTCTTCCTTCAAAGAAGCTCATCTCGATTATTACCAAATCAAATTCCATTCAATTCCAATTTAATATATTAAATTGGAAAACTTTTCTTTGGGAAATTCCATTAATTTTATTTGAAAGATTTATAAATTCCAAATCATATCTTCACTATTAATTTGGGTTAAAGAACGAATGTTATTTAAAACACCATTCACGATAACCCAAAAATCCAATTCCTTTATTCAATTCCAATTAAATATTAATTAATTGGAAAACTTCTCTAAATCTTAGTTAAAAGATTTATTCTCTTCTCAACTAGGTTTAAGAACAGTGTTATTTAAGTCACCATCCACGACAAACCCAAAATCCAATTTGATATTAAATACAAGGCTTTGAATAGAAATTATATCGGCTTATATTCAATATCAAATTCTGAAACCAACGGATATCGTATTGGGAATAACGATATCTATATCTTCCAAATTCCTCAACAATATCTGTATAGTCACGGAATCCAATATCGAAATATTCGAAGATTATTTCCGTTCCAAATCCATTCTAATTTATTCGTTGGAAAAATTCTTGTTATTTTAAAACCCATTTTCAAATCCAATTTATTATTTCTAAGAACATTGGATTATTATTCTAGCTAATAACTAGTTCATTTTGATAAAAATATATTTTTATCTTGTCAAAACTGGAAATTTTCGTCCAAAATCTTTCCAAATCATTTATTATGATTTTACACAATTTTCCATATTTTTAATAATTTCATTAAGGCCCTTACAGTCGGTTTCCAATAACGGCCCCCGAACAGCATCCATAGCGACCTTTTCTGAAATTGATTTGGACATAAATTGAAATCCAATTGTTCAAATTTAAATCTCTTATATTCCTTGGAAAGCACTTTTCGATATGAACCCAATAGTTCTGTTTTTAGGAGAATCCAATGATTGGATCTTCCATTTCGCCAATTTGAAGTTAATGGTTGAAATTTACGAACGGTCGTTGCGCGGCGCATTCTATTCAGGCCATATAAATATATATTATATATATCGTCGATTTCCATTTAAAAACTTACTTTATAAATCGTTTTATATTTGTTTTAAGTACTATTCTGACTTCATTTTCAATTTAAATCAAAATTGAATATTCCGTATTATTATAATATTAAAATGATAATATTTTCAAAATTTAGATTTTGAAATCCATTTCCTTTTCGATATTTATTTTAAAATAAATAAAGTCGATCGATAAACCCGTTCGGGTTAAAAAATGGCGTATGTACTTAACTCGACTTCCATATTTTAATATTTTTGTGTCCATCCCAAATCGGACATCAAAATCATATTTTGATTCTTTTCTGAATATTATTAAAAAATATTCTTTATTTTAAAATATTCGTTATTTTAAAATATTCGTTATTTTAAAATAATCATTACTTTAAAATATTCTTTATTTCTGAATCGCAATGCGAATCAATCAATTACCATATAATTTCTGTTATATGGATTTCATACATCACACGTATTCAACAATAACGATAAATAATCATCAAAAAGTTAATACACATCTAGAGTGAAACACCCCACCTCCGTTAGGGTCACTCTCAAAGGGAATGCCCTAATTTTGGTGGAGGTTTATAAGTATAAGTCACAGATACACAAGACAGATATAAATACACATATTTTTGAACAGCGGAAAACGACAGCAATCTTTATTTCAACAAAATACGTGTTACACAAACCATGTCATAATTTGTCTTACAATACTTCCAAAAACATAACATCTTCATAACTGTCTTGATTACATTATTTAAAGAAGCATAAAAACATAAGTAAACTGCATAAGTCCCGTAATTGCTGTCCAAAGCCATAGTCCAAAACGAAAAAGATCCAAGCAATACATTCTTTCTCTTCAAGCTGGATGTGAAAACTGGTCAAACTGCAGTATTCCCTCCCTGTGGACCTAGGGGGGGGGGTGGGAACGAAAGAAAAGTAGAGTCAGACATAAAGCCTGAGTAAGTCTAGGATTATTCAGTCTATGAATAAAGAATTGGGCATGATAAGTATAAACTGGAAATGGGAAAGCACTATAAACTAGGTTAAGTTGTCTAGAGTCAAATGTACTTATCGTACCCCATATTAATCTCTATATCCATATAAACTAGTTCCCAACAGGCACCCCATAATCAGGGTGAAGTGATCCATTTCTAATGATCGGCTCCTACTCGCATAGTTACGTGTGTCTTACGGCCCCCAATGTTGTAGTTACCTATGCTGGTCCCACCATGGGGTGTATCAAGTCCCATGGTGGCGGCCCGACACAATCCTAGAATGCACAGGTATGCTACTGGTGCCCAGTGCCTTATTTTTCTGTGCCGAAGTGTGTGCATGCCCGCACCCCGTTAGAACCCACACCGCTGCACCGCCGCCGTCGATTTGACCTCTTACAGTCAGCCCAGTAATCGTGCCCCACCCTGCCTAGTTCAGGGTATCCTGATACACCTTATAGGGTTACTGCGGAAAAGGGTCCCCCGCTACTAGGTTTCTATTTCTAGCCAACATGCTAAATTGGTTAAGTGTTTTGTAAACCTAACCCCCAATCAGTCTGTATAATTTAGCATGTTCCATTTTGATTAAGTGTTAATTCAATTTACTTAATCACATCAATCCTGACTCAGCCTTAATTGTCTTATTAAAGCCTAGACCTATCACATTAGACAGGTATTGTTGTGGCTGCCTGTTGCCGGTTGGGTCCGGGCAGTCTTACGCCACAACTCAGTCTAACCTCGGGTCCTTATTGGGCTCCGTGTTTAACCACCCACATTGGATAGGTATTGTTGTGACTACTGGACAGTCGGGCGGTTCCGGGCAGGTTTACATCACAACTCAATCCAACCTCGGGTTAAACACATCGTATTCTCTAAATTTACATATTTTGTCTCTTTTCTTTTTATATGTAAATATTTGCGGCCCATTATTCAAATTCATCTTTATTGGGTAAAATTAATTTATGCCACTTAATTGTTTTACAAGGTTGTTGGCATGCGTCAAACATGCCAACACATATGTTCTATATTTTTAACCCAATCGTCATTACCCCCGTTTTATACGTTCGCCACAATATAACATATGTTGGGTTTAACACTTAAACCCAACTTAGCCACATGAAAAAGGGGAGGCTTATAACATGGTGTTAATATATTCTAAGTAACATAAAAAGGGGAGTGTGAACGCATGAACTTGCAACATAACGATCTAATTAACATGAATTAGGCACATGTGAACTTTCATTGTAATAGCATGGCATAAACATACCTAAACATGAATCATTCTATTCATATAATCGTGGCATAAACATCCTTAAACATGAACCATTATATTCATATAATCATGGCATAAACATACCTAAACATGAATCATGGTTTTTAATCTATTCATGTAAACTTGAAATTGGAATGTAAATCTAAACTTAATTATGTGTCACATATATCACCATATGATTTTAATAACAACATAGGCCTGAAACATGTTTTCAACTAGGCATAACACCAAACATAGATTAATCATGTTCATAAAGATGCTTACTTTTGTCTCTAACACAAAAGTATAGTTTTACACTTGAATCACGATGCCAATTCCAACATAATTTCATATAAACCATAGTACTTCGTTAAATCCAATTACACACTAAAAGTGATCATAAAAGTATGTACATCATATTGGCATAATAGTGAATCATATACTTGCATGAATCCAGATTAAACCACCATAAACATGTAGTTGTTAATTTCCAACATAAATCACATACTTGCAAATATCCAATCGTATACCACGACATTTCCAAATCGTTTAGAATCAAAGCAACATACAAATATAGATTATTATCGCCACAATTCCATTTCTCATTTTACACAAATCAAAACTCAATTATTTATTCACATCGGAATAGCACTCTACTTACAACGTATGACGAATCTTCAATTCAGGAATCTGAATTCTGAATTTGGAGATGCTATCCTTTGTTGTAGGCGTTGTTTTGATTTAATTGACGTTGCTTTAAGCTTTCGAATTGCCTCCTAATTGTCTCTCAATTTATGACGGCTATTCCTAGTCTTTCCTCAGCAGCATGACGGTCTCATCTCCATTTTTGTTTGTATGAATTAGGGTGAGTCTTAGGTCCTTTTTATAGAGTTTGTGAGTTGATTAGGACCGTCGATGGAGCTTGGTTTGATAATAGCCGTTCGTTTGAAGGAGAGACCAATCAGGAGCTGACACCTAGCCCTAGTGACAAGGCAAGGTTCAGAAAATCAACCAAGCACAGACCGAGCCAGCCAGGGGGGGCTGGGTTCGACCTGGCTCAGGGGCCAGGTCGACCCCCCCAGTCGACCCCCAGGTCGACTATGTAGTTGACCTGGGTGCCCCAGGTCGACTACCCAGTCGACCTGGGTAGCCCAGGTCGACTACCCAGTCGACCTGGGTGTCTTGGGCGGGAAAATTCCCGCCCTGGCCAATCCGGCCCGAATTTTGAAATTTAAACTTTGTTTTCTGAGCTGTTTTGATCTGTTTGAATTTTAAACTGAATTCTGAAACTTCCGGAGGCCATAACTCCCTCATATGGAATCCGTTTTACGCAAACTCGGACTCTATTTCAAGCAGAATTCCGAGACGAATGCAATGGCGTATCCCGTTTCCCTTAATTCTTTGATTTGAAATTAGTTATACTTTAATTTGTGAATTTCACTGTTATAGAATACACGGGGTGTTACATTCTCCCCCACTTAAAAGGATTTCGTCCCCGAAATCTTCAAGTTCAGGAAGAATGTATGTCCTAACATCCAAACATCCGTCTACTCATCCATCAAACACGAGCATCCATTGTCCTTAAAAGACTTCTAATGCTTCATGATTATATGCGAAGTGTGTGTACATGTACTTATCTAATGCAAAATCAGGCGGTCTACTGATTCAGTTGACCTCCTTAATGCAAATTATGTAAGTGCCATGAATCCATTATGTATGCAAATTTTCCTATTCATGATTCTACATGAGTGCACAATCATTCGTATATAAATGCAACATCCATATGACAACACATTAAACTTCAACCATATACGAATATAAATACATATATGCATATGCAATATGAAGTGACTGAGCCGATCTAAAACCTAAATTGTGTGTGTATATGCAACCACGAGCAACCACTAGCAATCACTTGCAACCACTTGCAACCATCATCCATAACATGTTTCAATTACATGTTTTCATCCAAAGAGTTTCTACCTAAAAGAAAAGGTCGAGGAGATATACCTAAAAAGATAGATAAAAGCGCAACTTAAGAAAGATCAAAAATGTACCCTCGAAGAGAAAAGGGTAGGCTGCGCGTATTCTAGCTTCAGTTTCCCAAGTTGCGTCTCCCTCGGCGTCGCTCCCCTGAACTTTGACGAGCTTGACTTCGCGGTTGCGTAGCTTCTTCACTTCCGTTCCCAATATGCGGGTTGGAACTTTCCTCACGGTTGCTTCGCGTTCCACTTCAGCTTCTTCTAGGATATTTGGCTCTACCACTTCAGCAGATTCATGTAGACATTTTCGGAGGTGCGAAACATGGAAAACGTTGTGAACTCCGGCCAGTTTTTCGGGTAGCTCTAATCTATAGGCCATTTTCCCAATTCTCTCAATAATAGGAAACGGTCCTACGAACCTTGGTGCTAGCTTTCCTGTGGTTCCAAAACGAACAACGTTCCTTAGCGGAGATACCTTAAGAAAAACCCTGTCCCCAACCTCAAATTCAAGGTCGGTCCTCCTCTTGTCGGCGTAGGATTTTTGTCTGTCTTGGGCTGTCTTCATTCTTCTCCGTATTAAGTCTACTTTTTCTGAAGTCTCTCGGATCATATCTGGTCCAAGTATGAGCTTGTCAGTAGACTCCCACCAACAAGTGGGCGATCGGCACGGTCTCCCATATAAAGCTTCGAAGGGCACCATTCCGATGGTTGCTTGGTAGCTGTTGTTGTAGGCAAACTCCACCAAAGGAAGATGGTCTTCCCACGTCCCTCCGAAGTCAAGCACGCACAGTCTTAAAAGGTCCTCCAAAACTCTGTTCACTCTTTCTGTCTGGCCGTCGGTTTGGGGATGATAGGTTGTGCTCAAGCATAACTGTGTGCTTACCGCTTCTTGCAGACTCCACCAAAACTCACTTGTGAAGATAGGGTCTCGGTCACTAACAATGTTGGATGGTATTCCATGGAGTCGAACAATTTCCTTGAGGTAAAGAGATGCTAGGGATGAGGCAGTTCTTTTACTTTTGACAGGTAAAAAGTGGGCGCTTTTAGTAAGCCTATCCACTATTACCCAAATGCTAGTGTTGCCTCTTCTAGACCTAGGCAGCCCATCAATGAAGTCCATTGAGATGCTATCCCACTTCCACCGCGGGACCTCTAGAGGATGGAGCAGACCGCCAGGCTTTTTCTGTTCCGCCTTAACCTGTTGGCACACCATACACTTAGAAACGAAATCCGCCACGTCCTTCTTCATGCCGTTCCAAAAGAAAGTTCTCTTTATGTCCTTGTACATTTTATCTCCGTCTGGATGTATCGTCATCTTGGAGTGATGTGCTTCCTCGAGAACCTTCTTTACTAAATCCCTTGTCTGTGGGACGCATAGTCTTCCGTCCCGCCTTAGCCAACCCTTATCTTCGATGGAGTATCTGTTGAGGTGACTTGAAGTCTCACCCACAATGAGCCTATCAATCGTCTCCACAAACTGAGGGTCTTCGCATTGTGCTGTCGCTATTGAGTCCACTAAAGTCGGGCGTACTTCGAGAGATTCTAGCAAGCCCGGTACAAAATCGGAGGAGGGCCTAAAGTCAAAGCTGACTATAAACTCTAGGCTTTGTCTTTCAACAAACAGCGGGCTTAGGGTCAGTTTCTTTCGGCTCAACGCATCTGCCACTACGTTGCCTTTGCCTGGAGTGTAGGAGATCTCGAAATCGTACGAGGCAAGAAACTCCATCCATCTCTGTTGCCTCAAGTTAAGATCTTTCTGCAAGAAAAGATATTTCAATGATTTATGGTCAGTATAAAGTTCGAACTTCTCACCTAGGAGATAGTGTCGCCAAGACTTGAGTGCAAAGACGATGGCAGCTAACTCAAGATCGTGGGTATGGTAGTTCTTTTCGTGCACTTTCAACTGTCTTCCTCCATAAGCTACTACCCTTCCTTCTTGCATTAAGACAGCGCCTAGCCCTGTCCTACATGCATCTGTATAAAATGTGAACATCTTGCTTCCATCTGGCAACGTCAAAACTGGGGCTGTTGTAAGAGCCCTTTTTAGTCGTTGGAAAGCAAATTCTCAATCCAAGTCCCAATTGAACACTAGATTCTTCTTGGTCAGCTTTGTGAGCGGAGCTGATATCTTTGCAAAGTCTCTGATGAATTTCCGATAGAAGCCTGCTAGCCCGAGAAAGCTTCGGACTTCCGTTGCGTTCTTTGGTGTCTTCCAATCCTGTACCGCTACTACCTTAGCCGGGTCCACAGCTAACCCTTCTTTGGATACTATGTGCCCAAGGAATCTCACTTCTTCTCTCCAAAAGTGGCATTTGGAGAATTTGGCTTTTAGCTGATGGACTCGCAGAGTTTCCATGATTGCCCTTAGGTGCTGAGCGTGCTCTTCATCACTCTTTGAGAAGATCAAGATATCATTTACGAAGACCACCATGAACTTATTGAGGAAATCTCTGAACACCCTACTCATTAGGTCTACGAAGTAAGCGGGTGCATTTGTCAAGCCGAAAGGCATTACAAGCCATTCAAAGAAGCCGTCTGGGGTTCTGAATGCTGTCTTATCGATACTATCTTTAGCCACCCTTAGCTGATGAAACCCGGTCGCTAAATCGAGTTGGGAGAAAACAGACGCTCCTACAAGCTGATCAAACAGATCGTCAATTCTGGGGAGAGGGTGCCTATTCTTTTTCGTTAGCTTGTTGAGCTCCATATAGTCAACACATAGACGGATTGAACCATCCGCCTTTGTAGCGAATACCACTGGAGCGCCCCATTCTGAAATGCTCCTTCTAATGAACCCCTTCTCTAGAAGCTCTTTAATCTGTTTACTGAGCTCTTTCCTTTCCCGTGGAGCCATGTGTCTAATGGGCAACGCAACGGGCTTTGCATTATCTACAAGATATATGCGGAAGTCTATCTCCCGCTTCGGAGGCAAGCCCTTCACCTCTTCGAAGACATCCGGATATTCCCGGATCACTCTAACCGATTGCAAACTTTCAACAGAAGAATCTAGCGACTCAAGATAACTAAGCATAACCGCGTACGAGGGATTACAAGTAATTTCCAGAGTGTTACCGAGTTGGGTCAGGAGCCTAACCACCCTTTTCTCACAATCCAGGATGGCACCATTACTGGATAGCCAATCCATGCCCATAATCAAACCATATCCCGAAAAGCCCAAAACAAAGGCACTACATTTAAATTCTACGCTCAGAATAGAAATTTTCAATCCCACACAGATCATAGACAAATGAGCTGGGCCCCCAATTGGATTTGAAACAATTAAGGGGCCCTCTACCATTCTAGTTTCTAGATGCAGAGATTCTACTAAAGCAGATGAGATAAAGGAGTGTGATGCGCCAGAATCAAATAAAGTGCGAACTGGGTGATCATAAAGATAAACTACACTTTCTACAGAAGTATTTATACCTCGTTGTTGCAGTGGTGGCGCTTCTAGCGCATGAACTTGTGCCCCCGAGGTGGATCCAGCCCTCTGCCCCTGCCCTCGTTTCTTTGGGCAATCCTTAGCCAGGTGGCCTGTTTCACCGCAAGAAAAGCACCCACCATTCATCTTGGCCTTCTTTTTCTGGCAATCTTTCACCAAGTGCCCCACTTTGCCACAGAAATTGCACTTCCTCTTCTCTTTGTTGTCTTTCCCGCCCTTCTTAAAGTATGTCTTCTTAGGCTGTAAACCCTCTTTCTTCCCTTGAGAGCTTTCTGCCTTTGTTTCCTTCTTGCCCTTATCCTCTTCGTTCAGGAATGCCATCTGCACCAACCTTTCATACGTTGCCCCCATGGGTATATGGGTCATGGCCAAACTGTGTAATGGCTCATTCAACCCCTTGACAAAGCGGAGAGCCTTCTTGTGCGGGGTGTTGACTAGGTCCAGTCCGAACCTAGCCAGCTGATCGAACTGATTAACATACTCTTTGACTGTCATATTCCCTTGCTTAAGAAATAAGAATTTTTCCAACTGGAGACTCCTTTCAGCTTCTGAGAGAAATTTGGCCTCAAACCTTGCCCTAAAGTCCTCCCATGTTTCCACCGGTCTTTCTGCATTAGTGACTTCCCACCAGTAGGAAGCCTCGCCTTTAAGTAGCCATACAGCCAGTTGTACCTTCTGCCTATCTTCTACCTCAAAGATGACGAATAAGTCCTCGGTTTCATTCAGCCAATTCCTGGCTACTACGAAGGACTCGGTTCCATGAAAGTCCTTTCCTCCCATAGCTTTAAAATCTTTACATATCTTAGCAAAAGTATTGCCCCGCGGAGGAGGTGGAGGAAGAGGTGCTGCTGCAGCTGGATGATTTCCTGCAGCTGGGGGAGGAGGAACGGTAGGACCTGGCTGAGTGGCCCTTGCTTCTAAGAATCGTCTAAACCAACCGGGTATTGGTACACCCTCTGGCAAGTTAAGCTCTTCGGACATGCTGAAACAAAAAGGATAGATTCAAAACGAAGGATAAAAGATAGTACCTATGGCTTTGGGGGACTTTGCCTTTAAAATAAAATAATATTTTATCTTTGAAAATGCTTCTTTAAATTTTCTTTTGAAAATAAATTTTCAAAACTTTTTATCTTATCTGGTAAACCTATGCTCTGATACCAAGTGAAACACCCCACCTCCGTTAGGGTCACTCTCAAAGGGAATGCCCTAATTTTGGTGGAGGTTTATAAGTATAAGTCACAGATACACAAGACAGATATAAATACACATATTTTTTAACAGTGGAAAATGACAGCAATCTTTATTTCAACAAAATACGTGTTATACAAACAATGTCATAATTTGTCTTACAATACTTCCAAAAACATAACATCTTCATAACTGTCTTGATTACATTATTTAAAGAAGCATAAAAACATAAGTAAACTGCATAAGTACCATAATTGCTGTCCAAAGCCATAGTCCAAAACGAAAAAGATCCAAGCAATACACTCTTTCTCTTCAAGCTGGAGTGAAAACTGGTCAAGCTGCAGTATTCCCTCCCTGTGGACCTGGGGGGGGGGGGGGGGACGAAAGAAAAGAAGACGAAAGAAAAGTAGAGTCAGACATAAAGCCTGAGTAAGTCTAGGACTATTCAGTCTATGAATAAAGAATTGGGCATGATAAGTATAAACTGGAAATGGGAAAGCACTATAAACTAGGTTAAGTTGTCAAGAGTCAAATGTACTTATCGTACCCCATATTAATCTCTATATCCATATAAACTAGTTCCCAACAGGCACCCCATAATCAGGGTGAAGTGATCCATTTCTAATGATCGGCTCTTGCTCGCATAGTTACGTGTGTCTTACGACCCCCAATGTTGTAGTTACCTATGTTGGTCCCACCATGGGGTGTATCAAGTCCCATGGTGGCGGCCCGACACAATCCTAGAATGCACAGGTATGCTACTGGTGCCCAGTGCCTTATTTTTCTGCGCCGGAGTGTGTGCACGCCCGCACCCCGTTAGAACCCACAACGTTGCACCGCCGCCGTCGATTTGACCTCTTATAGTCAGCCCAGTAATCGTGCCCCACCTTGCCTAGTTCAGGGTATCCTGATACACTTTATATGGTTACTGCGGAAAAGGGTCCCCCGCTACTAGGTTTTCTATTTCTAGCCAACATGCTAAGTTGGTTAAGTGTTTTGTAAACCTAACCCCCAATCAGTCTGTATAGTTTAGCATGTTCCATTTTGATTAAGTGTTAATTCAATTTACTTAATCCCATCAATCCTGACTCAGCCTTAACTGTCTTATTAAAGCCTCGACCTCTCACATTAGACAGGTATTGTTGTGGCTGCCTGTTGCCGGTTGGGTCCGGGCAGTCTTACGCCACAACTCAGTCCAACCTCGGGTCCTTATTGGGCTCCGTGTTTAACCACCCACATTGGATAGGTATTGTTGTGACTACTGGACAGCCGGGCGGTTCCGGGCAGGTTTACATCACAACTCAATCCAACCTCGGGTTAAACACATCGTATTTTCTAAATTTACATATTTTGTCTCTTTTCTTTTTATATGTAAATATTTGCGGCCCATTAATTGTTTTACAAGGTTGTTGGCATGCGTCAAACATGCCAACACATATGTTCTATATTTTTAACCCAATCGTCATTACCCCCGTTTTATACGTTCGCCACAATATAACATATGTTGGGTTTAACACTTAAACCCAACTTAGCCACATGAAAAAGGGGAGGCTTATAACATGGTGTTAATATATTCTAAGTAACATAAAAAGGGGAGTGTGAACGCATGAACTTGCAACATAATGATCTAATTAACATGAATTAGGCACATGTGAACTTTCATTGTAATAGCATGGCATAAACATACCTAAACATGAATCATTCTATTCATATAATCGTGGCTTAAACATCCCTAAACATGAACCATTCTATTCATATAATCATGGCATAAACATACCTAAACATGAATCATGGTTTTTAATCTATTCATGTAAACTTGAAATTGGAATGTAAATCTAAACTTAATTATGTGTCACATATATCACCATATGATTTTGATAACAACATAGGCCTGAAACATGTTTTCAACTAGGCATAACACCAAACATAGATTAGTCATGTTCACAAAGATGCTTACTTTTGTCTCTAACACAAAAGTATAGTTTTACACTTGAATCACGATGCCAATTCCAACATAATTTCATATAAACCATAGTACTTGGTTAAATCCAATTACACACTAAAAGTGATCATAAAAGTATGTACATCATATTGGCATTATAGTGAATCATATACTTGCATGAATCCAGATTAAACCACCATAAACATGTAGATGTTAATTTCCAACATAAATCACATACTTGCAAATATCCAATCGTATACCACGACATTTCCAAATCGTTTAGAATCAAAGCAACATACAAATATAGATTATTATCGCCACAATTCCATTTCTCATTTTACACAAATCAAAACTCAATTATGTATTCACATCGGAATAGCACTCTACTTACAACGTATGACGAATCTTCAATTCAGGAATCTGAATTCTGAATTTGGAGATGCTATCCTTTGTTGTAGGCGTTGTTTTGATTTAATTGACGTTGCTTTAAGCTTTCGAATTGCCACCTAATTGTCTCTCAATTTCTGACGGCTATTCCTAGTCTTTCCTCAGCAGCATGAGGTCTCATTTCCATTTTTGTTTGTATGAATTAGGGTGAGTCTTAGGTCCTTTTTATAGAGTTTGTGAGTTGATTAGGACCGTCGATGGAGCATGGTTTAATAATAGCCGTTCGTTTGAAGGAGAGACCAATCAGGAGCTGACACCTAGCCCTAGTGACAAGGCAAGGCTCAGAAAATCGACCAAGCACAGACCAGGCCAGCCAGGGGGGCTGGGTTCGACCTGGCTCAGGGGCCAGGTCGACCCCCCCAGTCGACCCCCAGGTCGACTATGTAGTCGACCTGGGTGCCCCAGGTCGACTACCTAGTCGACTTGGGTAGCCTAGGTCGACTACCCAGTCGACCTGGGTGTCTTGGGCGAGAAAATTCCCGTCCTGGCCAATCCGGCCCGAATTTTGAAATTTAAACTTTGTTTTCTGAGCTGTTTTGGTCTGTTTGAATTTTAAACTGAATTCTGAAACTTCCGGAGGCCATAACTCCCTCATACGGAATCCGTTTTACGCAAACTTGGACTCTATTTCAAGCAGAATTCCGAGATGAACGCAATGGCGTATCCCTTTTCCCTTAATTCTTTGATTTGAAATTAGTTATACTTTAATTTGTGAATTTCACAGTTATAGAATACACGGGGTGTTACATAGAGTGTAATTTATAACTGTATAAGCATTAAATAATTTAATAATGCAGTCTGTCTACCCATTGATTAACATAGAACTAGATATTGGATTAGTGTATGTCAAATATCATACCAATACCCGTGTGGGGTTTTCAAACAACAACAATGAATTTAAGTAAATTATTGATTAACAAATTTACCCAATTCTATTTTGGTTTGAATTATTTTTTTAATTAACTAATTTTCACTGTTTAAATTACAAATGGATATTTATAATTTAATTTCAACTACCACATTAATGTTAACATTATTTTCAATATGTTAAACATTTCAGCATTACAATCAAAACACAATACAGTCAATTAAATCGTCCATGGTTTGTGGATGAGGGAGGTGAACTAACAGGCACCATATACAATTTATAATGATTAAAACTGATAAAAATCTACACTAGCAATTCTATATATTTCTATACATGAATACAATAATATGATAAAATATAATTTAGTGAGAAGGAGTTCTCACCGTGGTCGGTTTCGAAATCGTTATTAAAACAATTATTTTAATTAAATTAAACCCAATGTTTAATTTAATCAAAATTTGCAACTGCTTCCAGTCTCTTTCTAGTCAGTTCTGAAATGTGGTATTTGATGAGAGGATTACGACGTAACTAAAATCGTCTAATTCTGATACTGTTTGACAAATATATGACAAATTAAAATTTATACAATTTTTACGATCATTATCTAATATAATTAGTTAAGTAATTAAAATAAATTTCCACCTAATCACTTTGAATTAGCCACATATAATCCTCTTACATCGTTTACCCTGTACACTGAAACCTATCTCAATCGCAAGATAAAACTGACCACCGCACCTTTAAACTTTGACCGGAGGTAGATTCACGACCATGACGAGAAGCGCCGCCACCTGAGCTCCCCGTACCCTCCGTTCAGACCAACTCGCAACTCCCTAGAACCCCAAAATTCCCTCCGAACGATGCTCGTTCGAGCACGAAAATCGTCCCCAAAACTCCATTCAAAACGAACTTCCCCATAAGGATTTAAAGCCCATAAAATTCTCTTCAATCTTCACGTTGAAGTTGGGTTTTAATCCAGAACGATTTGGTAGGGTTTAGGTATTTAAAATCAATGGAATTGGCAGTTAAAACTGATGTTGGCGGTTGTCTTAAGAAATGGGAATTAGGGTTTTTAAAGGGGGTATTTATATAAATTTTTATATTATTTAATTCAATTAAATTCTAAAAAGTGAATTTCACATTCGGACTCCAAATCAAGCCCAACGACTGTCATTCTTGGCTAATTACCGCCATTATGAACACAATGGGATATGTTTCGTAAGGCAATTCGACTATTTCAATTAGTTTTCTTCAATATTAAAATATAATTCAATATATATTGAATTTTAATCATACATTTTAATTTACCGGGGCCACATACTGACTCCAAAAATTACAGAAAAATAAATCTAATTAGGTTTTGACGATACGGTCCTAACAAAACTAATTTCGCCAAATTTGGAGACTATTTGAAAAATGGCCCTTTTTCTAGTCGATTAAATTCAAACTGAAACTGACAAAACACATTTAAATTCACCACGCTCACATATTAATTCCAAAAATTATGAAATTTGAAATCTAGCAATAATTTGACATTTCAAATCCAACAAAAGTGGTTTCGTTGAAAACGGAGGTCATTTGCAAAATGGCTATTTTTAAGGACTATATATTTAATTAAAATATATATAAATTCCATAGCGAATATTTTAAATTTTAAACTGATCATTACTTTCAATTTATATTATGAAATCTCCATTTTTCACATTCGTTAGAAAGATATTATTAAACAGATTCAAAATTTTCTGGTTTTACTGAAATCTAATTTATTTTGAATTATGTAAATTCAATTGAAATTTGAAATCGAATTTCCAAACTACCACGCAATTTCAAACTCCTTTTATAATTAATATAAATGTATATGTTCTAACTTCGATTTAAATAAATTTTAAATCGTTATTATTTAAAATAAATCATTTTAAATATTTAAAATCCTTTAAAATTGCTAAAATAAAAATTTTAAATTGGTTCAGAAATTCCGGGTTGTTACAGAATTATATTCATATGAATTTAAACTTACGAAGATTGAATTGAATATAAATTGAACTTGTTTATATATATACTAAAATATTGTTATATTCTTAAGGATAATTAGATTTGGAAGCTACTTAAAATGAAATTTAACGAATAAACTTGAAGTTAAATTATAAGTATAAATTATGAGCTAAGAAACTGTATTTTAAGTGAATGTTCAATGTAAAAAAATGTTTTGAAGTATTATGTGATTTTTAATTGCAACTTTATGTTAGTTATACTTGATAGGAGTTAAATTATAATAGATAAATGAGTGAAAGAGATATACATCTTTCCCTGATTGGAATTATATAATAAATGACTTAAAACATAGACTGTTTATATTAGAAATTATATATCTTTATTTTAAAAGAAAACGATTTCGAGTATTTTTTGATGCTAGGATTGGATTATCGAATATGTATAGGTTTAGGCATGTGCCTCCTATAAATACTAAATAGATATAGAATCATACTCTGTCCGCTTGAGAACGATTCGGGTGACGACTATTGCATCATTGGTCTCATTCTCAAGCTTTGAAAGTGATAAATATATAGTTCCAATTGAGACATCGAGTATACTTAGAACAATTTTTGGAATATTTTGGGATATACTTAAATTAAAACTGTTAATTTAAACGTTTGTATGTAATAAACTAAGTAGGTATTTAATGCGTAAACTATATTTTTAATATATCATATTATTAGATTACTATTTTCCCTGTTTTGTTCCTTTTCGGTGAGGAAAAGCTTTGAATGGTGGAAATTATAACAATATAAAAATTTAAATGATTTTAAATAATGTTTTTAATTGAAATTTCACTTAAGAATTTAATATTTAATTAATTTTGGATTATAAGAATGCGTGCATTTGATTTTTGAATATGAAATAAAACTCATGCATATAATTTGAATAACTAAATCGGATCGATCGTTATTTTAGAGCTTATTGGTTTTAAACTAAGATGAAATAGATTAATTATGAAATAACAATTCTTAAAACATAATACTTTTATATAAATTTGATTCTGTAAATTTTATAATGAAAACATCAAATTTCGCTTGCTTCGTATAATTCGATTGATATAGTGCAATTGTTGGAAATGAATAAGTGGCAAAATCATTTAGTCCCACATCGGGGAAAATTAGCACCTGTGTCACTACTTACACTAAGGCTTGATATGTTATATCAAAAGAAAGAGGAGATAAGAGAGAGAGACAATGGCATGAACTATGGCATGATGAAGCATTAATGTCATTATTTAAAGTTCAAAAGATAGGTCCTTGGGCCTTGGGGCTCTTGGGGTCTCGTGATCAATTGGGCCTTCGAATACATATGGGCTTGCCGCACTATGCAATCTCATATTTTTGAATTCGACGCACAAATTCCAATGGAAATGTCTGTTGTTAAAGGGTCGCAACCTTTCCAACAGTTATAGCCATTGCAATTCAAACAGAAGCACCCTTTCATGAACAGATGCCTCTTCCAGCCTATATATAGGCCTACGAAAATCAAACCAATAACACAATTTTATTCTAATTTCTCTCCTCTTTATATTCTTCCTCATTGCTTTGTTCTGCAAAATAAAACTTCCTTGTGTTCGTCATCGATTTACGATTGTAGTGCAACATCGCAGACAAGAACCGTTTCATCTTTGGGAGACGATTGCTCAATCAAACCTTCCAGCGCCGTAGAGGGATTAATTTCGTTTCAAGGAAACAGCTTTTGCTGGACTCGTTCATTAATCGATAATATTACTCTTGTTTTCTTGATTTCTTACTTAATCAATACTGGTTCTTTTCCTTTGCAAAACTGTGATTGATAATTGTTGTTGCAAATTGCAATATCATTGAATCAATATTGCTAACGCTTATAAGCCTTGCTGTTCATAGAAACGTTTTCTGACGTTTCTGTTGATTGGTTTCTAACAATCTTGAAACAAAATTGTTGATTGTTGCTTCTATTTGCAAATGACGATGTCGCAAACGAGCAACAGCAAATCTGTGCCACCGGCTCCGCCTCTAGTTCTAATAACTGTCTCATATTCACATGGCGAAAGACCAGAGAAGTTTAATGGCCAGAATTTCAAACGCTGGCAACAAAAGATGTTTTCGGCCTAACAACATTGGGGTCACTACACCATATCAGCAAATTTGGCACACAAGGATGCAGATATACAATTCGGCTATAAGCCGTGTCAAATTTGATAGTGCTCAGATCTGTATCAAACTACAGTTTGCGATCCGCACCACCCCAAACACCCTTAATCTGACCGTCCATCGACGAAGCCCCGGACCAGTTCATTTGATATGGTTTTTGACCGTATGAAATGCGTATCAAATTTTTTCCTCCCTACTTCCATTCTAACACAATCGAGTTTTGACACATCAAAACTTTCGGTTGAATTACCCCTCTTTTTATTTTACAATGGCAAACACCGAATACCCAAATTAGGGTTTTGGTACTCGACCGACTTCCTTTGTCAATAATCCAATCACCGCAGTCCACGGGTTATCGTCAGCTCGCGTTGCCTTCAGCTGACCGGCGAAGCCTCAGTCCACCACTGTCCATCCTTCTCGTCGCCACTGGAGGTGAGTACTAAATCATGATTAAATTTAAATATGAATTGGGTTTAATTTGAATTGGGTTCAACCTGGGTTTAATTTGAATTTCCAAGCCTTAGTTCAAAAATATGAATGATAGATATTTGCATGTGCTTGTCTACCTAGATTCATGTTGCTATTGTGTTTAAATTGGGTATTATCCCCAGTTTTACAGTGTGGCAGTGTATTTGCTATCATTTACTTGTACTGTACTTGTCTACCTTGAATTCAGACACTTTTACTTGTGCTGCCATGCTCATTTGTGTGTATTATTGCACCATGTACACTGATCCTTACTGATCTAAAGTGCATGTGTCATTTCTGGCTTGTGCCAAACAAATCATGTAGTGTGATTTGAGAACTAAAGCGTAATAGTTTGTTGACTGAGCTGCATGTATTTGGTAATTGATATTGGGAAATTTGTATGATTGAGTAGAAATGTCAGTGATGGATGCATGAATGGAAAATAGAATGACATTTATAGGTTGAGATTTATTCAATTTGTTTGGTGTGTCATGTGTGTCACACTACGTGTGAGTAAAGGCGTAAAACTAAATGCCTTGCAAACCAAGATATCTATATTTATAGAATTGCTTAAGGAAATAATAATTAGTAGGTAAAAATACATATATATTTGATGTCACTGGCTTGTACTATATACATATATGGATACGTAATTTGACATTATTTTACATTGTTTTTCTCAGAATTTATAAATGAGATTAGCAGTTTGCTCATTTACCTTGGTTACATACGTAGAGAACTGAGAAATCTGGTGCTCATTTACCCTGGCTCCACCTGAACTGCTTTTCCATTTATGAATTGCTGCCTTGAACCAAGTTGCTTTGTGCTCATGTATATGACATTATGTGCATCAAGTATGTGCATGTGCTTGTGCACTGATTAGTTGTATTCATCCATGACCTGACTGTGTTCTTCTTGCTTGTATGTTCATGATGTTGTTGTGAAGAGTAGGTGTGTGTGTTGTAATTGTATATTCTTCTTTTATCTTGTGCATTCAAGTCAGTACTTAGTCTTGTGGAAATATGTTCTTTTATGTGTAAATAATTCTGACTCATTATTGTTCTAATGCAAATTAGGTTGCAAGTATAGACGAAAATGATGCATTCTAGTTAAAAATTTACTGGGTGATCCACCAGTGAAGCCTCACCAAGCTGAAGGCTTTAACTCTCTGGTTAAGGGTTACTAGGTGATTCAACAGGTGGCTGCACGCTGGTTCGGGTATTTATCCCAGCTTATTCATTTAACTAAGTGCAAGGATTGGCAAAGGGGATAATATCAAGTGTCAAATGTTTTTTCCTAAAGTTTAGTGAAGCAGCATATGATACTTGATATATTATCCCCTTTGCTAGTCTTGGCGCTTAATTAAATGCATAAGTTGGGATAAATACCCGACCCAGGTGAATGAGCTAAAGTGCATACACCTGGTGAATCACCCAGTATATTCTTAACCAGAAATTTATACCCTCATCTTGGTGAATGCATTAGCTGCGGATCGAAGTGGTCCATCGCCGAAGTTGAAAAGCGGAGAGTGGTTGATCGCTGAAGTTTACCTTCTTTATTGTAATGTAATTATGAAAAGGTACACATCTTCCTTATTGTAATGTAACATTATTTATCTTCTTTATTGTAATGAAACAACGTGTATCTTATTTATTGTAATGTAATCAAATAGCATGTATCATTATATTGTAATGTAGTGAAATATTTCATACAATTGTTTCGTTTACTGTTGCAATTGTGAATTAGTGTATCTTGTGTATAAATTATATATGCTTTGTGTTACAAATAATATATGCTGTAGTTTTTGCTTATATATATATATATACACACACGCGCACATATATAAGATACGGTTTGTAGCCGTATCTACTAATCGTCTAGATTCGGCCAATAACCGCATGTTATTACATTAAGATATAGTTTAGAGTCATATCTAATAATTTAACGCACCATTTTTTGATACGGCTTGTTACCGTGTCTAACTGCTTTAGATACAGCTAAAAACATAGCCTAATTAGCATATATGTGTAGTGGGTTGGCCAAATATCTTTCAGAAGATCCACCATTTGTTGAAGAACTGGAGCCTGATGCCACCAAAGTCGAGGCTCTTACTGCATGGAAGAATTCTGACTTCGTCTATAAGAATTACATTCTCAATGGTTTAGATAATAGTTTATATAATGTATATTGTATAGTTGAGACTACAAAGGTGCTCTCGTTATCTCTTGAAAAGAAGCACAAGACTGAAGACGCCGGAATGAAGAAATTCATTATCGTGAAGTTTCTTGACTTCAAAATGGTCAATTCCAAAACAGTCGTCAGTCAGATTCAAGAACTCCAAGTAATCATTCATGAAATTCATGACGAAAAGATGGAGTTAAGTGAGGCATTCCTAGTGGCTGCCGCTATCGAAAAGTTGCCTCCGTCATGGAAGGATTTCAAAAACTATTTGAAGCATAAGCGCAAGGAAATGACCATGGAGGAACTGGTTGTTCGATTACGAATCGAAGAAGACAACAAAAAATCAGAGAAAAAGGCTACCAGTTCGTTATAGACAAAGGCTAATGTGGTTGAGGATGAAAAGACAAACAAAAGAAAGCGCAAGCAGAATCCTAAAACAAAGAAACAAAAGAAGTTTTAAGCATCTTTCCACAATTGTGGAAAGAAAGGCCACAAAGCAGCTGTATGTCGTGCCCCCAAAAAGAAGAAACCAGAAGCAAATATGGCAGAAAATTCAGATGATGATCCTGCATATATGGATATGTGTGCAGTTGTTTCTAAATGCAATCTTGTTGGAAACAACAAGGAGTGGTTTCTACACACAGTAGTCACTCGTTATATATGTGCCAACAAGTGGATGTTTACAACCTACAAAACTGCCACTGATAACGAGCAACTATTCATGGGTAACTTGTCCGCATCAAAGGTGGAAGGCAAGGGAAAGATTGTACTGAAGTTAACTTTTGGAAAGCAACTAAAATTGAATGACGTTCTCCACGTTCCAGAAATCGACAAGAACCTAATTTCAGGATCGTTGCTCAGCAAGCATGGTTTCAAATTGACATTTGTTGCCGATAAATTTGTAAAATCAAAGAACGGAGTATATGTTGGAAGAGGATATGTGAGTGATGGTTTATTTAAAGCAGATGTAACCACTATTGTACCAAACAGTGATATGAATAAAATTGAATTTTCTGTTTATATTGTTGACTCTTCTAACATATGGCATTCTAGGTTAGGGCATGTAAATTTTGATACATTGCGAAAGTTGATTAATTAAGAATTTATACCTAAATGCAGTATTGATTCCAACTATAAATGTCAAGTTTGTGCAAAAGAAAAATTGACAAGAACCTTGTTTCATCATGTTGAATGAGAAACCGAACCTCTAGAATTAGTACATATTGATGTATGCAATTTGAAAATGTGTCAAACTAGTGGTGGAAAGAGGTACTTTATCACATTCATTGATGATTGTACCAGATATTGTCATGTGTATCTCCTTAGAAGTAAGGACGAAGCAATCAACATGTTTAAAAAGTGTAAGGCAGTATTTAGGAATCAACTCAACAAGAAAATAAAATCTTTAAGATGTAATAGAAGAGGTGAATACGAGTCTCTATTTGAGGAACTCTGTGCTGAGCATGGAATTATTCATCCAACTACAACCCTGTATTCACCTCATTCCAACGGTATAGCCGAACGGAAAAATAGAACTCTTAATGAAATGATGAATGCCTTAGTAATTAGCTCTGGCTTACCAGAAAACTTTTGGGAGAAGCTATTCTTTTGGCAAACAATATTTTAAATAAAATACCATGAAAGAAAACATCTAAATCTCCACATGAACTTTGGAAAAACAGACCACCATCCTACAAATACTTGAAAGTGTGGGGGTGTCTTTCCAAAGTAGATATACCAAAACCGAAAAAGGTCAAAATTGGACCAAAAAACTATAGATTGCATATTCATTGGTTATGCTCATAATAGTAGTGCATATCAATTTTTGTTGTATAAATCTGAAATTAATGACATTCATGAAAACACCATTATCGAGTCATGAAATGCTAGATTCTTTGAACACATTTATCCACTAAAATCCTCTTTTGAAATAATTGTTCAAAAGAGATCAAGAGATACAGATACTCCTGAGGATAATATTAATCAAGACTTGAATGAGAGAAATATTGAAATAGAGGTAGAGGAACCCAGAAGGAGCAAACGTCAAAGGACTTCTAAAACCGTTGGACCCGATTTCCATGCATATATGCTAAAAAATGAACCTCTTACTTACCAACAAGCAATGTCATTTCCTGAGGCTCCATACTGGAAGGAGGCTGTTAACAGTGAAATAGAATCCATTTTACAAAACCATATGTGGGAACTAGTGGATCTAGCCAAAGGATCAAAACCACTAGGAAATAAATGGATATTTAAGAAAAAAACTAAAAGCTGACGGTTCAATAGACAAGTATAAAGCAAGACTTGTGATAAAAGGATTTAGACAGAAGGAAGATCTAGATTACTTTGATAGGTATTCACCAGTAACTAGAATAACATCGATTAGTGTAACGACCCGGGGTTTTCGCGGTCTTGGATATCGGCATATAACAACATGTCAACTATTCAAGCATCGGAAACACCGGATAGTCCATGAAAGAAATTAGAAGGTGAGAATAGATAAGATAGAAACTTAAAATAGAAGAAGAAGAACATCACAACATCAGAGTAAACACGAATCTCACAGCGGAACGAATAAATATATTTCATAACATAACTTTGAAATAAAATAGTATCAGTATACAATACCATTATTAGAGTATAACACTTACAACACAACGGAAATAAACAATAGCTATATAATCCAGAAGCCTCCTACTCCAGCTCTTCAAGTATCTGTAAATCCCGACTACTTGACTGCCCATACAAAATTGGGCATCAAAGAGTTTAGGGAAAACAAAAAAAAATAAACTCTGGGTCAGTCATGTGACTGGTGTGAGTAAATTCAAATCATTTTATTCAACTTTCAAAAATTCTTTTGAAACAAAGGATAATCATAAGACCGATCCACATATAAACACGGATGGCTTTTACCTTATGATAACCCAAAATATTTCTAAAACGATACTTGTCTGATATTATAATAATGTCTAGATCAAGTAAATAGAAATCTAGCAGAAACGCTTGCATGTAACGTTCTACATATATAATATACAATCAAAACCGCGGGCTCTTATTTGGGGAATGGATTCCAACTATGAAAAGGTATGGATCCACCTTCCGCTCAGTATACTCTAGAAGCGATACACTGGAGTTCAACAAGAACATCTTGCAACTCAGCCACACATGACCGACCACTCATTTCACTTGAGTGTATCGAATATATTGTCACCTTACAGTTGGTAAGCAAACTTAACCATTCCCGGGAGATACAGAAATGAAAGAAGTAACAAATATGAATATTCTCTAGATGCTGACAATATACCCTACTTGGTTGTGGCCCACTTAGCTATGTTGCCTGCCCGATTACTGTCATTTCCCAGTTGATGAGGCTGGAGGTCATAACGTATCTTTCAACAGATTACTCATTCATTCACTTTGAATGCCACATCGTTATACTCGTCAAACCACAAATTGATTTCCCCAAAAATACCACGGGTATAAGCTAAGAGAAATGAAATCCTCCGCCACCAACGTAAATACACTTGAAACGATCAATTTACGTGATCTACCAAATATACTCTGTCAAGCATTCGTCCATTCAAGTTGTCCTGGGACTGGAAAAACCGAAGGCACTATTCTGTAAACAGGATAGCCTTGCATAAATCCGTCTTCAATTTGTCTTCGATCTATTTAATTTGAAACGCTAACGTCCATACAGAGTTTTTCTCAGATAATAATCCAACCGTTCTCTCCGTATTGACAACGAAAAAATGGTCAAAACTTTGATAGTCTGTGATTTAACTATCAAAGAAAAACACGTGTGCAAACAACGATATTATTTCCAAATGGAAATTATATCGATCAATCATCATTTAACATTTATCTCTTTATTTCAACAATTTACTTATCTCTTATTTCCATATATTCTAAATTCTTATTTTCTATTATCAGGAAACATTTCTGATTCCTATTTGGAAAACATTTCCAAAACTCCTTCACTGGATTTAAACTGATGTTTAAATCAAACATCGCCATGACAACTCAAACCATTTCACTCATTAACTAAATTCACTTAACTATCCTTTCTATCAAACTTTAGCCATTCCTTAGTTAAGAAGGAAGTCAATCAAGTTGGGGTATAATTACCTCTCAGACCTTAACTGAACAATGTTTTAACTTCGGAATAGACAAAGTTTATCTTTTTAAACCTTTAACAACTTCCTTGTGAACCTCACAGATTCTACTTACGTATCCACTCCTGTATTGAAAACATTGATTATAACTATAGAGTTATAATCCCTACTTTCGAAATATCTAACTTCAAATTATAACTTCTATTGCTTAATTTAACTAAATAACTAAATAGACCATTTATTTATAAATAAGTAAATCTTTATTAAAAATAGAAAGTGAATAGTACTTTCCTGAATTCGATATAAATCGAATTTCAATGTATAACACTCTTTCGAATAATCTCTATTCGATAATTTCTTTCGAATAATCTCTATTCGATTAACTCACTTCGAATAACTAATATTTGATTATCTCCTCTCGATTAACTAAATTCGATGAACTCACTTCGAATAACTAATATCCGATATCTCCTTTCGAATAACTAAATTCGATTAACTCACTTCGAATAACTAATATTCGATATCTCCTTTCGAATAACTAAATTCGATTAACTCCTTTCTCTCTATTCGAATAAATTATATTCGACTAACTTCTTTAACTCTATTCGAATAAATTATATTCGACTAACTCTAACTCGATTAACTCTATTTGAATAACTCTAATTCGATTTAACTCTAATCGATTAAATCTAATTAATTAACTCTAACTGGTTAACTCTAACTGATTAACTCTAACTAGTTAACTCTAACTGATTAACTCTAACTGGTTAACTCTAACTGATTAACTCTAATCTATTAACTCTAACTCAAATCGATTAATTCTAACTCTAATTCGATTAACTCCTCTAACGCATTTTGATTAACACATTTTGATTAACTCCTTTGATTAACTCTACGTCCGTATTCAGTTTCAAATATCGTTGTTGAAATCGATTCTTACTTCTCTATATAAGTCCTGACTTATATATTTTATTTATCCAACGATAAATATTTTATTTAGTTTATAAAATATTATTTATAAATTAATCTTCACAATCTATCGGTTAGAACAGATTCTATTTAAAATCTTTGCTTTAAATCCATATCATGTTATACCCGTGTGCGAAGCACGGGTCTAAACTTTCCTAATGTAAAATTCTATTCATTTGCCAAATATTTCCTTATATGACATTCTTTTCATTTCCCAATAAATTCCTTTTATAGCTCTATTTATTTTCTAAACAAATATTTCTTTTTATAATCTATTTATTTACTAAATAAATATTTTCTTATATAACATTCTTTTTATAAATAATTCCTTTCAATGCTATTTATAAATAATTCCTTTTCATATAAACTCCATTGATTTTATAAGTATTTCATTTTCAATTCTATTTGTAAATGGTTTACAAATATTTCCTTTCATATTCTATTTGCAAATGGTTTACAAATATTTCTTTTCATATTTTATTTGTAAATGGTTTATAAATATTTCTTTTCATATTCTATTTGTAAATGGTTTACAAATATTTCTTTTTCCAATTTGTTTTCACAAATATTTACTTTTCTATTATTCTTTGATTTTATAATTATTTCTTTTTACAAAATCCTTTTCTTTATATATATAAAATCCATTGATTTTATATAAATAATTTATTTCAAAATACACTTTGAAAATCCCCTTTTCTATATTCCAGTATTTCTTACAATATTTAAAATATCAATTCATAATGATCGCTATCATTCAAACACACATAATCAACAACAGATTATATATCACATCATATATTACAATATATGAAAAGAACAGTAAACTAAATGTTGAGGAATCCAGTTGTATTCCTTCGACCTATTTCCCTGCATCTACAGATGTTACACAATATAATTAACATCAACTTCATTTCATAATGAAGTATTCTGATCAACAGAACCAATATATATTTAATGATTTATATATATATATATATATATATATATAATTTCAACCAACTGACTAGCAGTTCATCCAAACAGTCAACACACAACAATCAACCAACATTTATCAGTTCTAAAAATACGTTATAAAAATATAACTGTGCAGAGTTAGTGAGATTTACTCACATTGGATGATCATCGTTAATAACGATAACCATCGCTTGATTCAGGCGGACAATTTATTTTGCTATAAATTGTAACGAGCTCCGATGGACTTCAGTCAGTTCCATTTTTTTGCTCCCGTCCATACGATCCTGACGGATCTTGATTTACTGAATTATGATATCATATGAGTGAAATATCGCGTTAACAATTTCGTACGCTAATTCAAATTAAATAACCATAATTTTAATTAAACCCTTTTTGTCTCACCATTTAAATTCCTCGGCCCATCCTCTAATATCCGTCGTGCCACCTATAACATTGCTTCAGCTCCACCTTCACTTTTTTCTTCCATCCGCAAGATATATACATATATATATATATATATATATATATATATATATATTACAAAGTTCTGGGCTTTACCGACAATTGGCCCATCTTCTCACTTGAAGACTCACGGCCCACTAAAACCAGATCCGCACCCACTCATTTCTTCTTCCCCAAACAAAACTCTGTCGCTCCCTCCAGTATACCCAAACCTTTGACTGCTAGTTTGACCTCTCTCTACCGCTACCTCGTCCACCGACAGACCTCGCAACCACCACCCACCGACTTAGTGCCTTAAGTCGCACCCGCCTTTCACCCGTATGTCAAACTCGAATAGCCCATGTTCATCATGTCCCCAGGCATAAACCGCCTTCTACAGTTGAAAACAGCGAACTATCTTCACACAGAATGCCTCCAAGAAAATCACACAAGTCCTACTTCCATCGTTGAGCTGAAAACAATCGATGAATCCCCAAATTAAGGCTTCCAATAGTTTCGAATCTCAACCATAATACCGCCATTCAGTTCGACAGTACCGTAAACTCCATCGCCTCCCCAAATACTTGTCATCGCACCCTTCCACATAGGTATAGAATTGAAGAGGATCCCTCACAGGTTTCGAAAATGGTTGAGTTGCCACTTATAAGAATTTATTTGAATTTTATTTGATTTTGCAAACACTCGATTTTCTCTGGAAGAAGATAGGAAAAGCGACCGCTTGGTTTTCTTTAATGAGAGAGAACGAGGGTTTAGGTCTTAAGGAATTTGGATGAAGTGTATTTATAAAAGTTTGTTTTGACGGTGATATCTTTCCACGTTTTTGGTTTGAAGCCACAAAGCAATGTGTGGCCTTCTTTATGTTCACAAATTTTGTTTATAGCTTTTTATAAATGCCTGGTCTTCGTTAGTCCACGAAATGCTTTTATCCATCCTTGCTTGACCACTTGAATTCAGCGTATCCGTTATATGAAACTCTACTTGTTTACGGATTTCTATCGACAGAAATAAACATATAGTTGTGACGAGCAAGGCGCCACGATTCCAAAAATATAATAATATCGGTAGATTAACTCATTTTGTGAAACCTCAAAATGTTGATTACAGGGTGCAAAATACTCCAAATAAAAAGTTGCTTATTTAAATAATTAAAAATTACAATAAAATTCTAAAAATTAAATTATCACTACATCTCAAATGAATCTTGTCTAAATTCGAAACCGGTATCTAGTTATATCAAATAAACCATTACGGTCGATAAACGATTCTATAGTGACTATTTTTAAAATTTGATTTGGACATAAATCAAAATCTACACAATGAAATCCCAATTTTTCTCTTCCATTAGAAAAATATACTTCACTAGCTCCGAACGTTTCTTGTTTCACGGAAATCCGATTTAAAACGGACCTTGTACATTCAGTTGAAGTTCGAATCGCCAAATAGCGAACTGTAGCGCCATTTCGAGCTCGATTTTAATTATAATATAATTATACATTCAAACTGTCATTCAAATAATACATTCGTCATTCTAATTCAATTCTAAGCTGAATTAAATTCTTTGAATTGTCCAGTTCACATTATATTGTCAATTCACTATTTGTGATTATTTCAGAAATTAAATATATTATTCTATTATTTATATTAATTAAATATTCAATATAATTTAATTAAACAACCATTTTCACTATTTAAATAATTAAATAAATTAATTATTATTCGTATAAATACGGTCGTTACATTCTTTCCTCCTTAAAATAATTTCGTCCTCGAAATTGCTAAGGTAGAAAACAAACCTTATTGACCGGTTAAAATTATTTCTTCACTTCCTGACTTAAGTTTCAACTGAACCAATTAATTCCAATAAAAATATTTAATTTTTTTATTAACGAAAATTTTTCAAAAATCCCGAAAATTTTCTATTACCCGATATTTTCGAAAAATTTCGCCAGCACCTCCTTTGTACTGGTCAATCGGTGCAACTACAACTCGCCTCTCTGGGCTTTCTCCAACCCAAAAGAAAATCAAATAGCCAAGCGGCTTGCCAATTCGGCTCATCAAAATCTCAAACCATATGAAATATAAACCGATACCTTTTTGTCGGGCATATCAATATATCCTTTGCATCTATTACAAATTAAACATATACCAATGTTATTCCAATCAAATTCCAATATGTTTTTATCCAAAAATCCAACCATTCGCTTATAACTAAGCCAATTTCCAATCTGAACTCAAATTCCATTTTTAATTCAAAATTCTTACGACATCATTCCAACTTACTCGATATCATTATAATCTAATTCAATTCAATTTTTACATAATTGATTCCAATTACTTTTCCAAATATCAATTCAATTTGGTTTTAATTCAACAATCTTTCGCTGGGAATTTTAAACAACTTTACCATATCAAAAATCAAACTTTCCCTTTCAGGTTTCAAAATAACTTGCTTTTCTCAAATCAATTCAAAAACAATATCTCTGGTAGTAATCCATCACTTTAGAATTCGAAAATGAACACGGAGGATGTGGCCAGCATCATCAGAGTTATTTCCCAGCTATCAAAGTGAGTTCAATACTATAACAATTTCAAAACCATATTTAAACACCTTCATTTTGAAATCACTTTCGCAATATCCTTCACAATGCTTGTAAACAATTTAAATTCTCCCCGGGTTTTAAAATTCTCATATATTCAATTCAATTCCATTTACAAACACTTTTCATGTTCTCTGAATTTCAAATTCCAAATTCTGATTTAAATTCAGATTCAATTTATCTAATTTCATATATTACATTTATATGAATTCTAATTGGTTATTTATATAACCATTTCAATTTGTAATCTCATTCGATTATAATAACAACCAACACATCCTATATATTATAATAATTCCAATATATAGATTTTCTCTATATCAAAATATACTTTGGGTAAACTTATTTCATTTACCCTCTTTTCAAAACATATTGTGTTGTCCCATCGTATTCGAGTGTTTCGAAACTGCTATCGATACAATGGATCAAACTGATCGACCAGAACCAATAAAAAACTCAATAAATAAATCTCCACAATATATAAAATGGTTTTATATCAAATAACAAATACGTTCACTCATATAAATACACTCAACTCAATCTAGGGTATTACTAACCCCATCTCTACTGAGTTACGCTACAGAGTCAAGGTAATTACTCAACCTTAAGCTCTGATACCACTGTAATGACCTGGGGTTTTCGCGATCTTGGATATCGGCATATAACACCATGTCGACTATTCAAGCATTGGAAATACCGGATAGTCCATGAAAGAAATTAGAGGGTGAGAATAGATAAGACAGAAACTTAGAATAGAAGAAGAACATCACAACATCAGAGTAAACACGAATCTCACAGGGAAACGAATAAATATATTTCATAACATAACTTTGAAATAAAACAGTATCTGTATACAATACCATTATTAGAGTATAACACTTACAACACAGCGGAAATAAACAATAGCTATATAATCCAGAAGCCGCCTGCTCCATCTCTTCAAGTATCTGTAAATCCCGACTACTTGATTGCCCGTACAAAATTAGGCACCCAAGAGTTTAGGGAAAACAAAACAAAATAAACTCTGGGTCAGTCATGTGACTGGTGTGAGTAAACTCAAATCATTTGATTTAACTTTCAAAAATTGTTTTGAAACAAAGGATAATCATAAGACTGATCCACACAAAAACACAGATGGCTTTTACCTTATGATAACCCAAAATATTTCCAAAACGGTGCTTGTTTGATATTATAATAATGTCTAGATCAAGTAAATAGAAATCTAGCAGAAACTCTTGCATCTAACGTTCTACATATATAATATAAAATCAAAACCGCGGGCTCTTATTTGGGGAATAGATTCCAACTATGAAAATGTATGGATCCACTGTCCGCTCAGTGTACTCCAGAAGCGATACACTTCAGTTCAACAAGAACATCTTGCAACTCAGCCACACATAACCGACCACTCATTTCGCTTGAGTGTATCGAATATATTGTCACCTTACAGTTAGTAAACCAACATAACCGTTCCCGGGAGATACAAAATTGAAAGAAGTAACAAATATAAATATTCTCTATATGGTGACAATATACCCTACTTGGGTGCGGCCTACTTAGCCATGCTGCCTGCCCGATTTCTGTCATTTCCCAGTTGATGAGGCAAGAGGTCATAACGTATCTTTCAACAGATTACTCATTCATTCACTTTGAATGCCATATCATCATACCCGTCAAACCACAAATTGATTTCCCCAAAAATACCACGGGTATAAGCTAAGAGAAACGAATTCCTCCTCCACCAACATAAATACGTTTTAAACGATCAACTTACGTGATCTACCAGATATACTCTGTCAAACATTCGTCCATTCAAGTTGTCCTGGGACTGGACAAACCGAAGGCACTATTCTGTAAACAGGATAGCCCTTGCATAACTCCGTCTTCAATTTTTCTTCGATCTATTTGATTCGAAACGCT
Source organism: Allium sativum (assembly GCA_030737875.1). Classification (NCBI taxonomy): domain Eukaryota; kingdom Viridiplantae; phylum Streptophyta; class Magnoliopsida; order Asparagales; family Amaryllidaceae; genus Allium; species Allium sativum. The sequence goes on along the minus strand of CM060913.1, from coordinate 531,261,206 downwards.
AACATCCATACGGAGTGGTTCTCAGATAATAATCCAAACGGTCTCCTCGTATTGACGACGGAAAAATGGTCAAAACTTTGATATTCTATGATTTAACTATCAAAGAAAAACACGTGTGCAAACAACGATATTATTTCCAGATGGATATTATATCGATCAATCATCATTTAACATTTATCTCCTTAGTTCATTAATTTACTTATCTCCTGTTTCCATATATTCTACATTCTTATTTTCTATTATCAGGAAACATTTCTGATTTTTATTTGGAAAACATTTCCAAAACTCCTTCACTGGATTTAAACTTATGTTTAAATCAAACATCGCCATGCCAACTCAAACCATTTCACTCGTTAACTAAATTCACTTAACCATCCTTTCTATCAAACCTTAGCCATTCCTTAGTTAAGAAGCAAGTCAATCAAGTTGGGGTATAATTACCTCTCAGACCTTAACTGAACAACGTTTTAACTTCGGAATAGACAAAGTTTATCTTTTTAAACCTTTAACAACTTCCTTGCGAACCTCACGGATTCTATTTACGTATCCACTCCTTTATTGAAAACATTGGTTATAACTATAGCGTTATAATCCCTACTTTCGAAATATCTAACTTCAAATTATAACTTCTATTGCTTAATTTAACTAAATAACTAAATAGACCATTTATTTATAAATAAGTAAATCTTGATTAAAAACGGAAAATGAATAGTACTTTCCCGAATTCGATATAAATCGAATTTCAATGTATAACACTCTTTCGAATAATCTCTATTCGATAATTTCTTTTGAATAAACTATATTCGATTAACTCACTTCGAATAACTAATATTCGACTATCTCCTCTCGAATAACTAAATTCGATTAACTCACTTCGAATAACTAATATTCGATATCTCCTTTTGAATAACTAAATTCGATTAACTCACTTCGAATAACTAATATTCGATATCTCCTTTCGAATAACTAAATTCGATTAACTCCTTTCTCTCTATTCGAATAAATAATATTCGACTAACTCCTTTAACTCTATTCGAATAAATTATATTCGACTAACTCTAACTCGATTAACTCTATTTGAATAACTCTATTTCGATTTAACTCTAATCGATTAATTCTAATTGATTAACTGTAACTGGTTAACTCTAACTGATTAACTCTAAATGGTTAACTCTAATTGATTAACTCTAACTGGTTAACTCTAACTGATTAACTCTAATCTATTAACTCTAACTCAAATCGATTAATTCTACCCCTAATTCGATTAACTCCTCTAACGCATTTTGATTAACTCCTTTGATTAACTCTACGTCCATATTCAGTTTCAAATATCGATGTTGAAATCGATTCTTACTTCTCTATAAGTCCTGACTTGTATATTCTATTTATCCAATGATAAATATTTAAATTTAATTTATAAAATATTATTTATAAATTAATCTTCTCAATCTATCAGTTAGAACATATTCTATTTAAAATCTTTGCTTTAAATCCATATCATGTTATACCCGTGTGCGAAGCACGGGTCTAAACTTTCCTGATGTAAAATTCTATTCATTTGCCAAATATTTCCTTATATGACATTCTTTTCATTTCCCAATAAATTCCTTTTATAACTCTTTTTATTTTCAAAATAAATATTTCTTTTTATAATAAATTTATTTACTAAATAAATATTTTCTTATATAACATTCTTTTTATAAATAATTCCTTTCAATGCTATTTATAAATAATTCCTTTTCATATAAAATCCATTGATTTTATAAGTAATTCCTTTTCAATTTTATTTGTAAATGGTTTACAAATATTTCCTTTTATATTCTATTTGTAAATGGTTTACAAATATTTCTTTTCATATTCTAATTGTAAATGGTTTACAAATATTTCTTTTCATATTCTATTTGTAAATGGTTTACAAATATTTCTTTTTCCAATTTGTTTTCACAAATATTTCCTTTTCTATTATTCTTTGATTTTATAATTATTTCTTTTTATAAAATACTTTTCTTTATATATATAAAATCCATTGATTTTATATAAATAATTTATTTTCAAAATACACTTTGAAAATCCCCTTTTCTATATCCTAGTATTTCTTACGGTATTTAAAATACCAATTCACAATGATCGCTATCATTCAAACACACATAATCAATAACAGATTATATATCACATCATATATTACAATATATGTAAAGAACATTAAAATAAATGTTGATGAATCCTGTTGGATTCCTCCGACCTATTTCCCTGCATCCACAGATGTTACACAGTATAATTTACATCAACTTCATTTTTATATGAAGTATTCTAATCAACATAATCAATATATATTTAATGATTTATATATATATATATATAATTTCAACCAACTGACTAGCAGTTCATCTAAAAAGTCAACACACAACAATCAACCAACATTTATCAGTTCTAAAAATACGTTATAAAAATATAACTGTGCAGAGTTAGTGAGATTTACTCACATTGGACGATCATCACTAATAATGATAACCATCGCTTGATTCAGACGGACAATTTATTTCGCTATAAATTGTAACGAGCTCCAATGGACTTACAATCAGTTCCATTGTTTTGCTCCCATCCATACGATCCTGACGGATCTTGATTTACTGAATTCAGATATCATATGAGTGAAATATTTCGTTAACAATTTCGTATGCTAATTTAAATTAAATAACCATAATTTTAATTAAACCCTTTTCGTCTCACCATTTGAATTCCTCGGCCCATCCTCTAATACCCGTCGCTCCTCCTATAACATTGCTTCAGCTCCACCTTCACTTTTTTCTTCCATCCACAAGATATATATATATATATATATATATTACAAAGTTCTGGGCTTTACCGACAATTGGCCCATCTTCTCACTTGAAGACTCACGGTCCACTAAAACCAGATCCACACCCACTCATTTATTCTTCCCCGAACAAAACTCTATCGCTCCCTCCAGTATATCCAAACCTTCGACCGCTAGTTTGACCTCTCTCCACCGCTACCTCGTCCACCGACAGACCTCGCAACCACCACCCACCAACTCAGTGCCTTAAGCCTCACCCACTTATCACCCGTATGTCAAACTCGAACAACCCCTGTTCATCGCGTCCCCAGGCACAAACTGCCTTCTACAGCTGAAAACAGCGAACTATCTTCGCATAGAGTGCCTCCAAGAAAATCACACAAGTCCTACTTCCATCGCTGAGCTGAAAACAATCGATGAATCCCCAAATTAAGGCTTCCAATAGTTTCGAATCTCAACCCTAATACCGCTATTCAGTTTGACAGTACCGTAAACTCCATCACCTCCCCAAATACTTGTCATCTCACCCTTCCACATAGGTATAGAATTGAAGAGGATCCCTCACAGGTTTCGAAAATGGTTGAGTTGCCATTTATACGAACTTATTTGAATTTTATTTGATTTTGCAAACACTCGTTTTTCTCTGGAAGAAGATAGGAAAAGTGACGGCTTATTTTTTTTTTGATCAGAGAGAACGAGGGTTTAGGTCTTAAGGAATTTGGATGAAGTGTATTTATAAAAGTTTGTTTTGTGGGTGATATCTTTCCACGTTTTTGGTTTGAAGCCACAAAGAACTGGTGGATGAAACAAAGCAATGTGTGGCCTTCTTTATGTTCACAAATTTTGTTTATAGCTTTTATAAATGCCTGGTCTTCGTTAGTCCACGAAATGCTTTTATCCGTCCTTGCTTGCCCATTTGAATTTAGCGTATCCGTTATATGAAACTACACTTGTTTACGGATTTCTATCGACAGAAATAAACATACTGTTGTGACGAGCAAGGCGCCACGATTCCAAAAATATAATAATATCGGTAGATTAACTCATTTTGTGAAACCTCAAAATGTTGATTACAGGGTGCAAAATACTCCAAAAAAAAGTTACTTATTTAATTAATTAAAAATTACAATAAAATTCTAAAAATTAAATTATCACTATGTCTCAAAAGAATCTTTTCTAAATTCGAAACCGTAATTTAGTTATATCAAATAAACCGTTACGGTCGATAAACGATTCTATATCGACTATTTTTAAAATTTGATTTGGACATAAATCAAAATCTACACAATGAAATCCCGATTTTTCTCTTCCATTAGAAAAATATACTTCCCCAGCTCCGAACGTTTCTTGTTTCATGGAAATCCGATTTAAAATGGACCCTGTACATTCAGTTGAAGTTCGAATCGCCAAATAGCGAACTGCAGCGCCATTTCGAGCTCGATTTTAATTATAATGTAATTATACGTTCAAACTGTCGTTCAAATAATTTATTCGTCATTCTAATTCAATTCTAAGATGAATTAAATTCTTTGAATTGTCCAGTTCACATTATATTGTCAATTCACTATTTGTGATTATTTCAGAAATTAAATATATTATTCTATTATTTATATTAATTAAATATTCAATATAATTTAACTAAACAACCATTTTCACTATTTAAATAATTAAATAAATTAATTATTATCCGTATAAATGCAGGTCATTACAATTAGGATGCTTATTGCAATCACATCCATATTAAATTTGAAATACACCAAATGGATGTGAAAACTGCGTTTTTGAATGGCGAACTAGAAGAAGAAATTTATATGCAGCAACCTGAAGGGTTTCTAAGCCCAGGAAATGAAAATAAGGTGTGAAAGTTAGTAAAATCCTTGATCACTTTTTCCATTAGTTTATTCATGCTCATGTCTATCTTTCAAGTATATCTCCTCAGTCCTTTTCTTTATCCATAGGTAGAAACTGATGGATGTAAACATGTGTTTGAAACATGTTATGATTGATGGTTGCGAGTGGTTGCAAGTGGTTGTTAGTGGTTGCTCGTGGATGCATGTACACATACTTTAGGCACTAGATCGGCTCAATCACTTTCATATTGCATATAAATGTGTGTGCATATATAAATTAATGGATGTATAATGGTTGTGTTATCATATGGATGCTGCATTCTGATGAATGGTTGTGCATACATACAGAAGTAATATGTATCGTTAGAATTCTTTTGCATGCATAATGGATGCATGGCACTATCATGATTTGCATTAAGGAGTTCAACTGAATCAGTGGACCGCCTGATTTTGCATTAGATAAGGAACATATACACACACTTTTTGCATATGTTCATACGGCATTAGAAATCTTGTAAGGACAATGGATGCCTGTGTTTGATGGTTGAGTAGAAGGATGATTGGATGATAGGATATACATTCTCCTTAACTTGGAGATTTCGGGGGGCGAAATCTTTTAAGGAGGGGAGAATGTAACGCCCTGAATTTTCTGCGAATATAAAAATTTAAAAATTTAAGAATACTTAATTATCAAAGTGAGAATTAAGAGAAATGGGTTACGCCATTGCGTTCGTCTCGGAATTCTGCTTGAGATAGGGTCCGAGTTTGCCTGAATTGGACTCCGTATGAAGAAGTTATGGTCTTCCGAAGTTTCAGAATTTAAATAAATTAAGAACAGCTCAGGTTCAGAAAAATTGAAATTAAAATTCAAACAGGGGAGCAGGCTGGGCGGGAATTCTCCCGCCCAAGGCCCAGGTCGACTAGGGGGTCGACCTCCGTCTCGGGTCAGATCTAAAATCTGACGTGTTTTCTCCTGTAATGAATTGTTGTGTCATTAGGGCTTGCGTGGCACGTTCTGGTTGGTTCTCTTAGTTTTGAATGGCTTTGATTTGCTTTAGGTTAATCTAACGGCTCCTATTAAATCAAACTTCTATATAAGCAACCAAAATCTAAAACCTAAAGCCACACAAAAATAATTCCTAAGACCGTCATGCTATCAGTGCTTAGCCTAGAGTAGCTGCCATTCTCATTCAACTAGAAAGTAAGTACAAATTGCAAATCAGATCTAATTTAACTAAGAGAATTCAATGTCTACAACAAAGGAGAGGTATTCAAATTCAGAATACAGATCCCAGAACTCAAGACTAGCCTCCTTTCTGTAAGTCCAGTTATCATTTAGACCTAAACTGTATTAGAATTGTGACTAAATAATTGGATATAGAACATCGCCTAATGACAATTTATGCCTATCCTTTTTGTTAAAACTGAATTGATTGAGACTATGATTCTTTTCATGCTAAGTTGTGATCTTGTTGTATGTAATTTGATGATAATAGTTAAATGCTTTGGATCAGTATGTTGTATAATTCACCAATGACATATTATGTTGTATACTTTGGCGATGACATAAATTGGCGATGACATATTATAATTTGGCGATGGCATATCATATTGTGTAATTTGGTGATGACATACCATATTGTATAATTTGGCGATGGATATCATATTATGTAATTTGGCGATGACATTCCATATTGTAAAATTTGGCGATGGATATCATATTGTGTAAATTGGTGATGACATACTATGTTGTATAATTAGGCGATAACATTTTATGTCACATGATTTGGTAATGACACCTATATGTTTTATGATAAATTTAGGAATTTTTCTATGTTTATGCAAGTTCAACCATGTTCACATATATGGCAAAAAACTACATGCTAATATGATTAGGTTCATGTTAGATTAGATCCAACTATTTTGCGAAGTTCACAATTACATGACTAATGTTAAGTTAATGTAGTTCTACGTAAAACCCTTATTTCATGATTCATGTTAAGTAAATTTAAATTTGCAAGTTCATAATTGAATGTATATTGTTCTATGCCAAGTTCATATGATACATGTGTAGTTAGATCCATATTTTTATGATGTTAGAATTATTACATGTTCCTCTTTTTCCCCTTTTGTGTATAAGTTAGGCTATGTATCGAGCCTAACATTTTATGTGATTCATGCGAACGTTTAACGGGGGTAACGTTGGGGGGAAAATATGAAATTATATATAATTGGCATATTTGGCTCATGAACATGTAAATGTTTTATGGCATAAAGTGGTATAAATTTTTATACCTAAAATTATGAACTTGTTTTAAAAAGGAAAGTGGGGCTTGACTTGAATGACAATAATTTACATATAAATATAAAGAAGTAAATATGTAAATTTAGAAAAGACGAATATGCCTAACCCGAGGTTGGATTGAGTTACGGTGTAAGACTTCTCGGAACCGCCCGGCACATCCAGCAACCGTAACAATATATATCTAATGTGGGAGGTTAGTGCATCAAGCCCAAAAGAACCCGAGGTTAGACTGAGTTGCGGTGTAAAACTGCTCGGACCCGACCGGCACATCCAGTAACCGTAACAATACCTGTCTAATGTGAGTGGTTGGTGCTTTAATAAATGAATTAAAGCTAAGTCAGGAATGGTAGGGTTAAGTTAATTAAGGCAACACTTAACCAATGCAACATGTTAACTAAATTAGCGGGTGGGGTTAGGTTAACTTGGACACTTAACCAATTTAACATGTTGACTAGGAAACCCAAGTAACGGGGACCCATTTCAGCAGTAACCCACATAGATGTATCATGGTACCCTGAACTAGGCAGGGTGGGGCACGATTACTGGGCTGATTATAAGCAGTCAAAACGACGGCGGTTGGTGCGTCAGTGTAGGTTCCGACGGAGTACGGGCGTGCACGTACTCCGGAGTGGAAAAAGCAGGCATTGGGCATCAGTAGTTATACACTGTGCATCTTCAACTGTGTCGGTTGCCACCATAGAATTTGATACACCCCATGGTGGGACCAGCACAGGTATCTACAATCGAGCAGGGCCGTATGACACAAGTGGTAAACGCGTGCGAGTAGGAGCCGATCAATGAAAAGGGATCACTGGGTTTGGACTCACGATAATGGTTGAAATATCTAGTAGGTGCAGAGAATATGGACATGAGAGCGATAGTATGATTAGTTTATCTTGCCTTGTTTATCTTGCCCTGTTTATCTTACCTTATCTTATGTTACCTTATTCCCTTTGTGAGTGCCTTAATGGAGGTGGGGTGTTTCACCCTGTATCATAGCTGAAGGTTAACAGAACAGATAAGAGATTTTGAAAAACTGTTTTTCAAAAGCGTTTTATAAATAAATAGTTTCAAAAGTATGTTTTAAGGAGAGTATTTTCAAGAGAAAAGTTTGTTTTAAAATCATAACCCCCAAGAGCCATGTATCTTTCTTTCAAATTCCCCGTTTTGAATCTCTTCATTTTCTCTTCAGCATGTTTGGGTTACCCGAGATACCCGAGGGAATACCGATACCAACCTGGTTCAGAAGGTATCTGTATGCTAGGTCCACCGCCGTAGGCCCAGTAGACATCCCTCCTCCCCCAGCTGCACCTGCTTCTCCTCCTCCCCCTCCCTGTGTTGATACTTTTTCAAAGATATGCAAAGACTTTCAAGCAATGACGATAAACCTTTTCACGGATTAGAGACATTTGTTGAAGCTCGAAATTGGCTTAAGGAGGTAGAAGACTTGTTTGATATCTTCGAGGTGGAAGATGGAAGGAAGGTCCAATTGGTCGCTTGGTTAATGAAGGACGAAGCCTCAATTTGGTGGGTGGTCACGAATGGAGAGCGTCCAATAGAGACGTGGATGGATTTCAGACATAGGTTCGAGATGAAATTTCTCTCACAAGCAGAAGAGAATTTATACATGGAAAGATTCTTGTCATTGAAGCAGGGGAATTTATCAGTAAAGGAGTATGTCAACAAGTTCAATCAGTTGGCGAGGTTTGGCTTAGACTTGGTAAACACACCTGAAAAGGAGGCGCTGAGGTTCGTTAAAGGTTTGAATGAGCCGCTACATGGGTTAGCTATGACCCACATTCCTATGGGGGCTACCTTTGATAAACTAGTTGACATGGCGCTTATGCATGAAGAGGAGAAAGGCGCTAATGCTAATAAGTCACCAGAAAAGAAAGGGGATCAAAAGGAGCCACAGCAGCAACCTAAGAAAGGTGGTAAGGACAACAATAGCAAGGGAAAGAAAAGATGCTTTAATTATGGAACACCAGGCCATCTAAGCAAGGATTGTAGGAAGAAGAAGAAGACTGGCTGTTTCCACTGTGGAGAGGCAGGACATCTAATTAAAGACTGCCCGAGGAAACAGGGACAAGGGAAGAGAATAGGGTCTACTTCTGGAGGACAGATTCAGGCTCTCATGGCACCAGGGCAGGTAAGAGGGCAGGTTCACGCTCTCATGGCACCAGGACAAGAGAGAGGTAGAAACATTTCTGTTGAAAGTTTGGTTTTTCTGTTTGATCATCCTGTTCGTACTTTTTTTGATTCTGGCGCTTCACACTCGTTTATGTCTGCTTCGTTAGTTGAAACACTGCACCTAAATACTAGTCTAGTTACGGATCCCATAGTAGTCTCAAATCCTATTGGTGATTCGTCTCATCTTTCAATGATTTGTCGGGATTTGAGAGTATCTATCATGAGCGTTGAGTTTAAATGCAACGCCTTCGTTCTTGGCTTCACGGGCTATGGATTGATTCTAAGCATGGATTAGTTATCCAGTAATGGTGCCATCCTCGATTGTGAAAAGAGAGTGGTTAGACTTATGACTCGCCTTGGCAACACTCTCGAAATCTCTTGTAACCACATACATTCTGTTATGCTTAGTTACCTAGAATCTCTTGATGCGTCTGTTGAAAACTTGCAGTCTGTTAGAGTAGTCCGTGAATACTCAGTTGTATTTGAAGAGGTGAAGGGCTTACCTCCGAAGCGGGAGATAGACTTCCGCATATACCTTGTTAATGATGCAAACTCGTAGCTCTACCCGTTAGACACATGGGTCCTAGGGAGAGAAAAGAGCTCAGTAAGAAAGGAAAAGAGCTACTCAAAAAGGGGTTTATAAGGCGAAGTATTTCTGAATGGGGTGCTCCAGTAGTATTCGCAACCAAAGCGGACGGTTCACTTCTCCTATGCGTTGATTATAGGGAGCTAAACAAGCTAACCAAGAAGAATAGGCACCCACTTCTTAGAATAAAAGACTTGTTTGATCAGCTTGTAGGTGCGTCTGTTTTCTCCCAACTAGATTTATCTACCGGGTTCCATCAGCTAAGAGTGGTTGAAGACAACATTGATAAGACCGCGTTCAGAACCCCGGATGGTTTCTTCGAATGGCTTGTCATGTGTAATGACCCGCATTTTCCAGGGATATAATTAATTTATTTAATTATTTAAAATAGTGATTTAGGGAATTAAATCGTCGTTAATTAAATTATAGTGAATATTTAATTAAAATTAAATATTAGAATATTATATTTAATTCAGAAATAATCAAAAATATTGGAAATCACAATATTCTATGAACGGGGTCGTCCCTTAGATTTAATTCAACTTAGAGTTGAATTATATTGACGAATATATTCAATCGACGTCAGTTTGAAAGTAGAATTATAATATAATTAAAATCGAGCTCGAAATGGCATTGCAGTTCGTAAATTGGCGATTCGAACTTCAACTAAATGTACATGATTCGTTTTAAGCCGGATTTCTTTGAAACAAGAAATGTGTGGAGCTGGTGGAGTATATCTTTCTAGTGGAAGAGAAAAATCGGGATTTCGTCGTGTAGATTTTGATTCACGTCCAAATCAAATTTCAGAAAAGTCGCTATGGAATTCCTTTATATTTTGCAATTCTTTATTTATGTTATAAAAGGATTTTCGGTATAAAATGAATATCGGGATAATCTGGAATCTGAAATCTGAAATATCAAGCTGTAAATTATGATATGATATTCTGGAGCTGTACGATATCATATGTGAAGACATACAATAATATAAATTTATTTATATTTAATTTAATAATATATAAATATATTTATATATTTAAATGGGTCATCCAGAGCTTTAAAAATAGCCACTTTTGCAAACGAAGTCAGAATTCGACGAAACTAATTTTTTTGGATCCGCAATGTCAAATAGTTGTCAGATTTCCAGTTTCGTGATTTTTAGAGGCAGTATGTGGTCGTACGGATTTTTAAAGTGAAAAACAGTCAGTATTTCGACAGTTAAAAATACGATGTGTGAGCATACGAAGTCGGAATTCAACGAAATCAATTTCGTTGGGACCGTAAGGTCGAACTCTAGCTGCATGCCAGTTTTCATGATTTTTAGATATCATGTGTGTTCGTAGGGATTTTTAGAGTGCAGAAACAAAATAAATGAATATAAAAATAAAATATCTAAATGCAAAAAATATCTAAAAATATCTCTTGAAAATATCTACACTATATAAGCAACCTAACTCCTTCCCTTAAACCTAACTTCCTCAGACACATTTCCGCCGTTCTTCACTTCTTAGAAAAATCATTCACGAGTTGAGAAAAAATCCAAAACAATTAAAATAAAAATCCTACATTCAGGGAAATTACATCGTTGGGTTGCTAAGATATTTCTCTACACATCTATATGGGTTTCTTAGTGTTCAAACTTCACTGGATTCGGTTGGGTGTTTTCAGCGTTAACCTAGGGCTTGAGTTCGATCACCATACAGCAAGTTTTAGCTTGATTTGAAAATAGATTTGGGTTCGCGGTGTGAAACCGCACTTGCTTGCGAGAATTGGTGGGATTCGGTTTCAGAAGAGTTCGATCACCTGTATGGGTGCGTGAATGTGGCTGTCGACGGAAATGTGGGGGAGGGCGCGAGTCGAGTAAAAGGGGGATGGATGGATGGAGATTCGAGCAAGAAGTTCAATGGTAGTGTTCGTTGGGGAATTAGTGAAGCAAGGAGGGAGTTGCGGTTTGATGAAATCGTGTGAATGGCCATTAGAGTAAAGGCCTGGAGCCGCGTTTCATGGTTTGGGAAGAAGGGTGAAGCGGTATTGGGCTGTGAAGGGTAGTGGGCCGGAAGGGTGATCCCAATTTTCTTTTAAATGAAAATGATTTAGGTTTAATTCAAATTATATGTTTACGAACTTGTAACTTGTGTAACTATCTCGTACGATATCAGAATTGGACGAAACAAGATCCGTTGGGATCGTATGGACGGACACTATCCAATGGAACTGACTGGGAGTGAATCCGAGCTCGTATGAATTTATGGCGAAATAAATTGTCCGACTGAGTCAAATAACGCAAACCGTTATTTAACAATTAACGCGTCAATGTGAGTAAAACTCACCAACTCTGAACAGTTCTATTTTTACAACGTATTCTTAAAACTATTAAATATTGTATGTTTGATTGTGTGTTGACTGTTTGATTGAACTGCTAGTCAGTTAGTAGAAATTATATATATATATATATATATAAACCGTTAAATATTTAAATATTGATTCTGCTATCAGAATAATTTATATTCAACTGAAAGTGATGATAATCATATTATGTAACATCTGTGGATGTAGGAAAACAGGTTGGAGGAATCCGACTAGATTCCTCAACAGTTATTTTTATTGTTTTTCATATATTGAGATATATGATGTAGTTATAATCTGTGGTTGATTATATGTGTTTGAGTGAGATTGGTCATCGTGATTTGATGTGTTAAGTACCATAAAATATCGTAATGGGAAAAGGAGATTTTCAAAGTGATATTGAAAACAGAATATTTATAAACTGGAATATTTATAAATAAGAAATTTTTATAAATTGGAATATTTATAAATAGGAGATATTTAGAAAAGAAAATAATTTCAAAACATTTTCTTTTTGAATGGAAAGGCCTGTGTGGCGGGTTTGGGGATTTTCCCGATGCTCCCGGTACAAAGGAGGTTATGGCGAATTTTTCCAGGAATTTAAGGAATTAGAATATTTCAAGAATAAATTTGAAAAGGGAATATTTGTAAATCACTTACAAATAGAATTAAAGAGGAAAATGTTATAAAAAGGAAATCATTTTAAAGTGTAGAACCGTCATTTAAAAGTAAATCTTTTCGAATGAATAAAACGTTGTTAAATGGAAATCTTTATAAAGTGAATAAAGTAAATCGAATATGGTATTCGAACGGAGTTAAATCGAATATGGTATTCGAAAGGAGTTAAATCGAATATGGTATTCGAAAGGAGTTAAATCGAATATGGTATTCGGAAGGGGTTAGTCGAGCCGAGTTAGTTCAGTTAGAGTTAACCAGTTTAGTAGAGTTAACCAGTTCAGTAGAGTTAACCAATTCAGGTAGAGTTAACCAGTTCAGTAGAGTTAACCAGTTCAGTAGAGTTAACCAGTTCAGTTAGAGTTAACCAGTTTAGTAGAGTTAACCAGTTCAGTTAGAGTTAACCAGATCACTAGAGTTAACCAGTTTAGTAGAGTTAACCAGTCCAGTAGAGTTAACCAATTCAGTAGAGTTAACCAGTCCAGTAGAGTTAACCAGTTCAGTCGAGTTAACCAGTTGGGTTAAGTAAGTCGAGTTAACCAGTTGGGTTAAGTAAGTCGAATTAACCAGTTGGGTTAAGTAAGTCGAATTAACCAGTTGGGTTAAGTAAGTCGAGTTAATCAGTTAGAGTTAACCACCAGTTAGAGTTAATCAGTTAGAGTTAACCACCAGTTAGAGTTAACCACCAGTTAGAGTTAATCAGGTAGAGTTAACCAATTAGAGTTAATCAGTTAGAGTTAATGAGTTAGAGTTAATCAGGTAGAGTTAACTAGTTAGAGTTAATCAGTTAGAGTTAACCAGGTAGAGTTAACCAGTTAGAGTTAATCAGTTAGAGTTAATCAGGTAGAGTTAACCAGTTAGAGTTAATCAGGTACAGTTAACCACCAGTTCGAGTTAACCAGTTAGAGTTAACCACCAGTTAGAGTTAATCAGGTAGAGTTAACCAGTTAGAGTTAACCACCAGTTAGAGTTAATCAGGTAGAGTTAACCAGTTAGAGTTAATCAGGTAGAGTTAACCAATTAGAGTTAATCAGGTAGAGTAAACTTGTTAGAGTTAATCAGTTAGAGTTAATCGATTAGAGTTAAAACGAACTAGAGTTAATCAAATATAGTTATTTGAGACAGAGTTAGTCAAACATAGTATTCAGGGTAAGTTGCCATCTCGTATGACTGCTAGCGTAATTCGCAGGGCTGTAAATAGCCTAAGGCGGTCGGACGTTTCCTGAGGGAATCAGGTGTAACAATTGTGATCGCTGCGATCTAGAGTCAAGCGAATGAAGTTAAATCGAATATTAGTTATTCGATAGAAGTTAATCAAGTTGAGTTAAATAAGTTAAGTTAGTCAAGTTAGGTTCGTCGAGTCGAGTTAATCAAATCTAGTTATTCGAGAGGAGTTAATCGAATGTAGTTATTCGAATAGAGTTCGTCGAATATAAGTTATTCGAAGAGAGATAATCGAATACTAGTTTTTCGAAGAAGAGTTAATCAAATAGAATTAAACAAGATTAGAAACTGACTAGAGATTAGTAAGTTGAATAGTTTTCTGAGTATCGATCTGATGTTGGTTTCGGCCTTCGGGGTTGTACTTAGAGAATTGTTCACTTACTAGTTCACAGTTAGGGACCAATCGTTGTGGAATGTTAATGACGCGTGAATAAGGAATGGAAATGTTTCCAGTGTTAATAACATATATTTTCTAAACATAGAAAATAAGGAAATATGAATGAATATATATATGAATATATATATATATATGGTTGATGATTGGATCGATATTTCCATTTGGAAATAAGATCATTGTTTGCACACGGACATGTTTTCATTTGATAGTTAAATCACCGACTATCAAAGTTTTACCATTTTAACGTTGTTAATATGGAGAGACCGGTTGGATTATTATCCGAAGAACCACTCTGTATTGGCATAAGCGTTGCGAATCATATATGCCAAAGAAAATTGAAGACGGAGTAAAGTGCAAGGGCTATTGTATAAGTCTTAGATAACAGTGCCTAAGATGGATGTACTGAATAGTACCTTCGGTTTGTCCAGTCCCAGGACAACTTGTATGGACGAAGGTCTGTGTAACACCCCGCGAATTCTATAACTGCGAAACTCACAAATTAAAGTATAATTAATTTCAAATCAAAGAACTAAGGGAAACGGGATACGCCATTGCGTTCGTCTCGGAAAAATACGCGAAATAGAGTCCGAGTTTTCGAAAAACGGATATCGTATGAAGAAGTTATGGACGAACGAAGTTGGGCGAAAAACCGAAGAAGGGTCAGAATGCACTGGCGCACTTGGGAAGTGCGCCAGAACAAAAATGAACTGGCGCACCTGTGAAGTGCACCAGTACATTTTTGACCTGGCGCACCTGCCAAGTGCGCCCAGGTCAAAAATGACCTGCTGGCCAGGTCTGGTCTAGCCCTGGCTGGCCAGGTCTGTGTTTGGCCGATTTTCAGAAGCTTGCTTTGTCATTAGGGCTAGGTGGCAGGCTCTAATTGGTCTCTCTTGCGAATGAATGGCTACGATCAATCCAAGCAACATCAATGGTCCTAATCAGTTTATAACCTCTATATAAACAACCATAGACTAACCCTAATCTATTCATTCAAAAATAAGAACAAAGCCGCCATGTTGCTGAGGAACGACTAAGAGTAGCCGCCAATTGGAGAGAAGATTAGGAGGAAAATTCTAAAGCCTAAAGCAATTCAAACAAAGCAAATCAACGCCTACGTCATAAGGAGTCGCATCTCTAAATTCCTAAATTAGAGAATTCGCCGCAACCATTGTAAGTAGAGTATTACTTTGGTATGAACAAATAATTGTGTTGGTTTGTATGCTTGAATTGTGGCAATAAAGTAATTCATATTTGTGCGTTCTTATCAATTGGAAATATTATATACGTTTGGATATTTTTGAATTATGTTATTCAATTATAAAGAACTACATGCGGTAGTTCTATGCAAGTATACGTTTGGAATATTTCGCAAATTATGTAATCCATGTTGAAGCTACATGTATGTAGTTGATTTAAATTCATGCAAGTTTGGGGCTTTGCTACTATGCCATCATAATGTGTATTTTTATACAAACGTCATTTTTATGAAGTAATTAGAATAGGTTTGGGTTATCATAATCCATATGAAATTATGTTGAAAATTGGGCATCATGTATTAAGCCATGCTTTTGTACTAGAAAACCTATTTGCAAACTTATGAATATGGCTAGGCTGTGAATGATATTTGGCATAATTGAAATCCATGATTAAGTCTATCTTGTTTACAAGAATTTTATGATGACATATGTGGTACATAGCTAGGTTAGGCTCAAAAATCCCTTTTTGCAAGTTTACATGACTAAAGTAAAAATCATGATTTCATGTTAGAAATATTTATGCCATGGTTATGTGAACAAATTTAACTATACTTATGCCATGCTTATGTTTGATATTATGCCATGCTTATGTTTGACATTGTGCCATGCTTATGTTAGAAATATTTATGCCATGCTTATGTTTGACATTATGCCTAAATAAAAATATAGGTTCATGTGTCAATAATGATACCCAATTTAGATTCTTATCTCAATTACAAGTTCACATGCTTTGATTCATGTCACCTATGCTTTATGACCAAAGTACATGTTACCACTATGCAAGTACACCAGTTTCTATTTTGTATTTCCAACGTCATATTGCAAGTTCATGCGCTCACATTCCCCTCTTTGTGTATGTAATCACGCTTTAAGCCTCCCCTTTTCGCATGGCTAAGTTGGGCTTTAAAAGGCTAAGCCCAACATATATATATAACAAACGGACGTGTTAAACGGGGGGGAAAATAACGTTGGGTTAAAATTACTAATGAATGAAAATATAAAATAGAAGGGCCCAAATTCAAGTATGGGTTGGGCCCATGATTGGTGTAACCTTTACACCATTAACTTAATAATTGGCCGCAAATAATTACATATAAGAAAATAAAGAAGAAAGATAAAATATGTAAATGTAGAACATACGATGTGTTTAACCCGAGGTTGGATTGAGTTGTGATGTAAACCTGCCCGGAACCGCCCGGCTGTCCAGTAGTCACAACAATACCTATCCAATGTGGGAGGTTAAACATGGAGCCCAATAAGGACCCGAGGTTAGACTGAGTTGTGGCGTAAGACTGCCCGGAACCAACCGGCAACAGGCAGGCACAACAATACCTGTCTAATGTGAGAGGTCAGGGCCTTAATAAGACAATTAAGGCTGAGTCAGGATTGTTAGGATTAAGTGAACTAAAGACTTAATCAAAATGGAACATGCTAAATTAAACGGACTGGTGGGGGTTAGGTTAGAAAACACTTAACCAACTTAGCATGTTGGCTAGAGATAGAAAACCTAGTAACGGGGGACCCTTTTCAGCAGTAACCCTAGAAGGTGTATCTGGATACCCTGAAACTAGGCAGGGTGGGGCACGATTACTGGGCTGATTGTAAGAGGTCAAATCGACGGCGGTGGTGTAGCAGTGTAGGTTCTAACGGGGTGCGGGCGTGCACACACTCCGGCGCAGAAAAATAAGGCACTGGACACCAGTAGCATACCTGTGCATTCTAAGGTTGTGTCGGGCCGCCACCATGGGACTTGATACACCCCATGGTGGGACCAGCATAGGTAACTACAACATCGGGGGTCGTAAGACACATGTAACTATGCGAGTAGGAGCCGATCATCGTTGAATGGATCACATCACCCTGATTATGGGGTGCCAGTGGGGAACTAGTTTATATGGGTTCAGAGATTAACATGGGGTACGATAGTATATTCGACCCTAGACAACTTAACCAAGTTAGAGTGCTTTTCCACTTCTTGTTTATACTTATCATACCCAGTTCTTTATTCATAGACAAAATAGTACTAGACTTACTCAGGCTTTATGTATGACTCCACTTTTCTTTCGTCTTCTTTTCTTCCGTTTCCCCCCCCCCCCCCCAGGTCCACAGGGAGGGAACACAGCAGCTTGACCAACCTTAACATCCAGCTTGAAGAAGAGAAATGTATTGCTTGGACCTTTTCACTTTGAACTATGGCTTAGGACAATCCACTATGGGGCCTTTGCAGTTTATCTATGTTTTATTTATGCTTCTTTAAAAGATGTAACCAAGACAGATTATGAAAGTGTTATGTTATGTTTTTGGAAAGGATGTTGTTGTAACACGTATTTGACTTTATGAAATAAAGTTTGTTGTTTTTCCGCTGTTTACAAATATGTGTTCTTATATCTGTCTTGTATATCTGTGACTTATACTTATAAACCTCCACCAAAATTAGGGCATTACCTTTGAGAGTGACCCTAACGGAGGTGGGGTGTTTCAGTCTGACAGAGTATATCTGGTAGATCACGTAAGTTGATCGTTTCAAACGTATTTACGTTGGTGGCGGAGGAATTCGTTTCTCTTAGCTTATACCCGTGGTATTTTTGGGGAAATCAATTTGTGATTTAAAGGGTATGACGATGTGACATTCTAAGTGAATGAATATGTGGTATGTGAAAAGATAAGCGTAGCTTCTAGCCTCACATCTGGTAAATGACAGAAATTGGGCAGGCAGCATGGCTAAGTCGGTCGCTCCGAAGTAGGGTGTATAATCACCTATCTAGAGAATATTCATTTGCTTCTTTAATCTATCAATGCTATCCCATATATATATACGGGAACGGTTGTTGATCCCAACCGTTGGTGATGTACATTCGATACACTCAAGCAAAATGAGTGGTCGGTCATGTGTGGATGATTTGCAAGATGTTCTTGTTGTCCTCCAGTGTATCGTTCCTAGAGTACACTGATCGGAAGGTGGTTCCATACCCTGTCATAGTTGGAAACCCATTTACCAATACGTGCTTGCGGTTTTGATTGTATACTATATATGTAGAACGTGAGATGAAAGCGTTTCTGCTAGATGATTATATTATTGTGGTTGATAGACATTATTGTAATATCAAAAGGTTTTGATATAAAGATATTTTGGATTCTCATAAGGGAAAAACCCGTTCCGTTCTGCGGCGTGGTCTTATGAGTTATCGTTTACTTGTTCATATACCTGTTTAAACTGTTTTACTCACACTAGTCCCATGACTGACCCGGAGTTTACTTTGTTGTTTTCCCTAAACTCTTAGGTGCCCAATTTTGTACGAGCAGTCAAGTAGTCAGGAATTTACAGATACTTGGAGAGCCTGGAGCAGGAGGCTTCAAGATCATATAGCTATAGTTATTTCCGCTGTGTTGTAAGTGTTGTACTCTGACAAGTGCTATTGTATACATAACTGTGTTATCTATTATATGTTATTCGTTCCGCTGTGAGGTTCGTGTTACTCTGATGTTGTGTTCTTCTTCTTCTTCTATTCTAATTTTCTATCTTATCTATTCTCACCCTCTAATTTCTTTCATTAATTACCAGGATTTTTCGATGTTTTGGTTATCGACATCGAGTTTATGTCGATAACCAAAGTCGCTCAAAATCCGGGTCGTTACAGTTGGTATCAGAGCTTAAGTTAAGCGAATTACCTTGGCTCTGTGGCGTGACTCGGTAGAGATAGGGTTAGTAATACCCTACATTGAGTTTGAGTGTATATATACGAGTGCGTATCTATATTTGATATAAAAATGGTTTTATATTATGGAGATTCATTGGCTGAGTTGTTTATGAGTTCTGGTCGATCAGTTTGATCCACTGTATTGGTAGGGGTTTCTAAACACTCGAATACGATGAACCGTCATAGTATGTTTTGAAAAGAGGGTAAATGAAATAATTTTACCCAAAGTATATTTGATATATATTGAATTTATAATATATGAGATATATCGGTTGTTATTATAATCGAGTAAGATTATAAATATAATGGTTATGTAAATAATCGATCAGAATTCATATGAGTATAATATATGAAATAAGATGAAATAAATCTAAAATTAAAATCAGAATTGAAAATTTAAAACTGGAAATTCAGATAAGTGTCTGTAATTGAATCTGGATTGGATATATGTGAATTTTAAAATCTTGGGAGGTTTTTAATTTTGTTTTAATAAGGATATTTTGAACTAATTCAAGATGGAAGTGTTTAAGTTGGAGTTTTGAAAAGGAATATAGTATTGAACTCACTTTGATCGCTGGAAAATAATTCTGATGATGGTGTACACATCATCAGTATGATTTTCGAGTTGTAAGTGACGGATTACTACCCAAGATTTTATTTTAAAATTTGTTTTGCGAAAACAAGTTGTTTAAGAATTCAAATGTTTTGAATTGGTGTTATGATTTCAAATGGACTTGAAATAAAAGCCCAGGAATTTTAATTCTAGAATTTAAATTTAACTTGTTAAGTTAAGTAAAAACTGGGGTTATAAGAGAATAATCTGAAATGGTCTTGTACTGATGAGTTAAGAGTTTGAAATGATAATTGGTTTAGGTATAAGCGAATGGTTGAATTTGTGGATAAGAATTGATTGGAGTTTGATTAGAAATACATTGGTATATGTTGAATTGACAGCAGGTGAAAGTGATAGAGTTGATATGCTCGACAAAAAGGCACAAGTTTACATTTGATATAAGCATGAGATTTATGAGCTGAATTGGAAAGCCGCTTGGCTGTTTGATTTTCTTTTGGGTTGGAGATGGCCCAGAGAGGCGAGTTGTGGTTTTACCGATAAGGCTGTACAAAGGAGGTTATGGCGAAATTTTCCGAAAATCTAAAGTGTTAGAAATTTTTTAGAATTTTTGAAAATTTTAGTTAGTCGGAAGGAGTTAATATTTTAGTCGATATTAATTGGTTCAGTTGAAATCAGAAATAAGGGGTAAACAAATCTTAGGAATTCCAATAAATAGGGTCGTCCTCTAACTTAGCAATTTCGAGGACGAAATTATTTTAAGTGGGGAAGAATGTAATGACCCGCATTTTCCAGGGATATAATTAATTAATTTAATTATTTAAAATAGTGATTTAGGGAATTAAATCGTCGTTAATTAAATTATAGTGAATATTTAATTAAAATTAAATATTAGAATAATATATTTAATTCAGAAATAATCAAAAATATTGGAAATCACAATATTCTATGAACGGGGTCGTCCCTTAGATTTAATTCAGCTTAGAGTTGAATTATATTGACGAATATATTCAATCGACGTCAGTTTGAACGTAGAATTATAATATAATTAAAATCGAGCTCGAAATGGCGCTGCAGTTCGTAAATTGGCGATTCGAACTTCAACTGAATGTACATGATTCGTTTTAAGCCGGATTTCTATGAAACAAGAAATGTGTGGAGCTGGTGGAGTATATCTTTCTAGTGGAAGAGAAAAATCGGGATTTCGTCGTGTAGATTTTGATTCACGTCCAAATCAAATTTCAGAAAAGTCGCTGTGGAATTCCTTTATATTTTGCAACGCTTTATTTACGTTATAAAAGGATTTTCGATATAAAATGAATATCGAGATAATCTGGAATCTGAAATATCAAGATGTAAATTCTGATATGATATTCTGGAGTTGTACGATATCATATGTGAAGACATACAATAATATAAATTTCTTTATATTTAATTTAATAATATTTATATATTTAAATGGGTCATCCAGAGCTTTAAAAATAGCCACTTTTGCAAACGAAGTCAGAATTCGACGAAACTAATTTTGTTGGATCTGCAATGTCAAATAGTTTTCAGATTTCCAGTTTCGTGATTTTTAGAGGCAGTATGTGGTCGTACGGATTTTTAAAGTGAAAAACAGTCAGTATTTCGACAGTTAAAAATACGCTGTTTGAGCATACGAAGTCGGAATTCGACAAAATCAATTTCGTTGGGACCGTAAGGTCGAACTCTAGCTGCATGCCAGTTTTCATGATTTTTAGATATCATGTGTGTTCGTAGCGATTTTTAGAGTGTAGAAACAAAATAAATGAATATAAAAATAAAATATCTAAAAGCAAAAATATCTAAAAATATCTCTTGAAAATATCTACACTATATAAGCAACCTAACTTCTTCCCTTAAACCTAACTTCCTCAGACATATTTCCGCCGTTCTTCACTTCTTAGAAAAATCATTCACGAGTTGAGAAAAAATCCAAAACAATTAAAATAAAAATCCTAAATTCAGGGAAATTACATCATTGGGTTGTTGATATGTTTCTATACACATCTATATGGGTTTCTTAGTGTTCAAACTTCACTGGATTCGGTTGGGTGTTTTCAGTGTTAACCTAGGGCTTGAGTTCGATCACCATACAACAAGTTTTAGCTCGATTTGAAAATAGATTTGGGTTTGCGGTGTGAAACCGCACTTGCTTGCGAGAATTGGTGGGATTCGGTTTCAGAAGAGGTCGATCACCTGTATAGGTGCGTGAATGTGGCTGTCGACGGAAATGTGGGGGAGGGCACGAGTCGAGTAAAAGGGGGATGGATGGATGGAGATTCGAGCAAGAAGTTCAATGGTAGTGTTCGTTGGGGAATTAGTGAAGCAAGGAGGGAGTTGCGGTTTGATGAAATCGTGTGAATGGCCATTAGAGTAAAGGCCTGGAGCCGCGTTTCATGGTTTGGGAAGAAGGGTGAAGCGGTATTGGGCTGTGAAGGGTAGTGGGCCGGAAGGGTGAGCCCAATTTTCTTTTAAATGAAAATGATTTAGGTTTAATTCAAATTAAATGTTTACGAACTTGTAACTTGTGTAACTATCTCGTACGATATCAGAATTGGACGAAACAAGATCCGTTGGGATCGTATGGATGGACACTATCCAATGCAACTGACTGGGAGTGAATCCGAGCTCGTATGAATTTATGGCGAAATAAATTGTCCGACTGAGTCAAATAACGCAAACCGTTACTTAACGATTAACGTGTCAATGTGAGTAAAACTCACCAACTCTGAACAGTTCTATTTTTACAACGTATTCTTAGAACTATTAAATATTGTATGTTTGATTGTGTGTTGACTGTTTGATTGAACTGCTAGTCAGTTAGTAGAAATTTTATATATATATATATATATATATATATATATATATATATATAAACCGTTAAATATTTATATATTGATTCTGCTATCAGAATAATTTATATTGAACTGAAATTGATGATAATCATATTGTGTAACATCTGTGGATGTAGGAAAACAGGTTGGAGGAATCCGACTGGATTCCTCAACAATTATTTTTATTGTTTTTCATATATTGTGATATATGATGTAGTTATAATATGTGGTTGATTATATGTGTTTGAGTGAGATTAGTCATCGTGATTTGATGTGTTAAGTACCATAAAATATCGGAACGGGAAAAGGAGATTTTCAAAGTTATATTGAAAATAGAATATTTATAAACTGGAATATTTATAAATAAGAAATATTTATAAATTGGAATATTTATAAATAGGAGATATTTAGAAAAGAAAACAATTTCAAAACATTTTCTTTTTGAATGGAAAGGCCTGTGTGGCGGGTTTGGGGATTTTCCCGATGCTCCCGGTACAAAGGAGGTTATGGCGAATTTTTCCGGGAATTTAAGGAGTTAGAATATTTCAAGAATAAATTTGAAAAAGGAATATTTGTAAATCACTTACAAATAGAATTAAAGAGGAAAACATTATAAAAAGGAAATCATTTTTAAAGTGTAGAACCGTTATTTAAAAGTAAATCTTTTCAAATGAATAAAACGTTATTAAATGGAAATCTTTATAAAGTGAATAAAGTAAATCGAATATGGTATTCGAAAGGAGTTAAATCGAATATGGTATTCGAAAGGAGTTAAATCGAATATGGTATTCGAAAGGGGTTAGTCGAGCCGAGTTAGTTCAGTTAGAGTTAACCAGTTTAGTAGAGTTAACCAGTTCAGTAGAGTTAACCTGTTCAGGTAGAGTTAACCAGTTCAGTAGAGTTAACTAGTTCAGTAGAGTTAACCAGTTCAGTTAGAGTTAACCAGTTTAGTAGAGTTAACCAGTTCAGTTAGAGTTAACCAGATCACTAGAGTTAACCAGTTTAGTAGAGTTAACCAGTCCAGTAGAGTTAACCAGTTCAGTAGAGTTAACCAGTTCAGTCGAGTTAACCAGTTGGGTTAAGTAAGTCGAGTTAACCAGTTGGGTTAAGTAAGTCGAGTTAACCAGTTGGGTTAAGTAAGTCGAGTTAACCAGTTAGGTTAAGTAAGCCGAGTTAATCAGTTAGAGTTAACCACCAGTCAGAGTTAATCAGTTAGAGTTAACCACCAGTTAGAGTTAACCAGCTAGAGTTAACCACCAGTTAGAGTTAATCAGGTAGAGTTAACCAGTTAGAGTTAATCAGTTAGAGTTATTCAGTTAGAGTTAATCAGGTAGAGTTAACCAGTTAGAGTTAATCAGTTAGAGTTAATCAGGTAGAGTTAACCAGTTAGAGTTAATCAGGTACAGTTAACCAATTAGAGTTAATTAGTTAGAGTTAATCAGTTAGAGTTAATCAGGTAGAGTTAACCAGTTAGAGTTAATCAGTTAGAGTTAATCAGGTAGAGTTAACCACCAGTTAGAGCTAACCAGTTAGAGCTAACCAGTTAGAGTTAACCACCAGTTAGAGTTAATCATGTAGAGTTAAGCAGTTAGAGTTAACCAGTTAGAGTTAACCAGTTAGAATTAACCACCAGTTAGTGTTAATCAGGTAGAGTTAACCAGTTAGAGTTAATCAGGTAGAGTTAACCAGTTAGAGTTAATCAGGTAGAGTTCACCAGTTAGAGTTAATCAGTTAGAGTTAATCGATTAGAGTTAAAACGAACTAGAGTTAATCAAATATAGTTATTTGAGACAGAGTTAGTCAAACATAGTATTCAGGGTAAGTTGCCATCTCGTATGACTGCTAGCGTAATTCGTAGGGCTGTAAATAGCCTAAGGCGGTCGGATGTTTCCTGAGGGAATCAGGTGTATCCATTGTGATCGCTGCGAACTAGAGTCAAGCAAATGGAGCTAAATCGAATATTAGTTATTCGATAGAAGTTAATCAAGTTGAGTTAAATAAGTTAAGTTAGTCAAGTTAGGTTCGTCGAGTCGAGTTAATCAAATCTAGTTATTCGAGAGGAGTTAATCGAATGTAGTTATTCGAATAGAGTTCGTCGAATATAAGTTATTCGAAGAGAGATAATCGAATATAAGTTATTCGAAGAAGAGTTAATCAAATAGAATTAAATAAGATTAGAAACTGACTAGAGATTAGTAAGTTGAATAGTTTTCTGAGTATCGATCTGATGTTGGTTTCGGCCTTCGGGGTTGTACTTAGAGAATTGTTCACTTACTAGTTCACAGTTAGGGACCAATCGTTGTGGAATGTTAATGACGCGTGAATAAGGAATGGAAATGTTTCCAGTGTTAATAACATATATTTTCTAAACATAGAAAATAAGGAAATATGAATGAATATATATATGAATATATATATATATATATGGTTGACGATTAGATCGATATTTCCATTTGGAAATAAGATCATTGTTTGCACACGGACATGTTTTCATTTGATAGTTAAATCACCGACTATCAAAGTTTTACCATTTTAACGTTGTTAATACGGAGAGACCGGTTGGATTATTATCTGAAGAACCACTCTGTATTGGCATAAGCGTTGCGAATCATATATGCCAAAGAAAATTGAAGACGGAGTAAAGTGCAAGGGCTATTGTATAAGTCTTAGATAACAGTGCCTAAGATGGATGTACTGAATAGTACCTTCGGTTTGTCCAGTCCCAGGACAACTTGTATGGACGAAGGTCTGACAGAGTATATCTGGTAGATCACGTAAGTTGATCGTTTCAAACATATTTACGTTGGTGGCAAAGGAATTCGTTTCTCTTAGCTTATACCCGTGGTATTTTTGGGGAAATCAATTTGTGATTTAAAGGGTATGACGATGTGACATTCTAAGTGAATGAATATGTGGTATGTGAAAAGATAAGCGTAGCTTCTAGCCTCACATCCGGTAAATGACAGAAATCGGGCAGGCAGCATGGCTAAGTCGGTCGCTCCGAAGTAGGGTGTATAATCACCTATCTAGAGAATATTCATTTGCTTCTTTAATCTATCAATGTTGTCCCATATATATATAAGGGAACGGTTGCAGATCCCAACCATTGGTGATGTACATTCGATACACTCAAGCGAAATGAGTGGTCGGTCATGTGTGGCTGAGTTGCAAGATGTTCTTGTTGAACTCCAGTGTATCGTTCCTAGAGTACACTGATCGGAAGGTGGTTCCATACCTTGTCATAGTTGGAAACCCATTTACCAATACGTGCTTGCGGTTTTGATTGTATACTATATATGTAGAACGTGAGATGAAAGCGTTTCTGCTAGATGATTATTATATTGTGGTTGATAGACATTATTGTAATATCAAAAGGTTTTGATATAAAGATATTTTGGATTCTCATAAGGGAAAAACCCGTTCCGTTCTGCGGCGTGGTCTTATGAGATATCGTTTACTTGTTCATATACCTGTTTAAACTGTTTTACTCACACCAGTCCCATGACTGACCCGGAGTTTACTTTGTTGTTTTCCCTAAACTCTTGGGTGCCCAATTTTGTACGGGCAGTCAAGTAGTCAGGAATTTACAGATACTTGGAGAGCTTGGAGCAAGAGGCTTCAAGATCATATAGCTATAGTTATTTCCGCTGTGTTTTAAGTGTTGTACTCTGATAAGTGCTATTGTATACATAACTGTTATATTTCAAAGTTATGTTATCTATTATATGTTATTCGTTCCGCTGTGAGGTTCGTGTTACTCTGATGTTGTGTTCTTCTTCTTCTTCTATTCTAATTTTCTATTTTATCTATTCTCACCCTCTAATTTTTTTATTAATTACCAGGATTTTTCGATGTTTTGGTTATCGACATCGAGTTTATGTCGATAACCAAAGTTGCTCAAAATCCGGGTCGTTACATCATGCCTTTCGGCTTGACAAACGCACCCGCTTACTTCGTTGACTTGATGAGTAGGGTGTTTAGAGAATTCCTTAATAAATTTGTGGTGGTCTTCGTAGACGACATTTTGATCTTCTCGAAGAATGAATAAGAGCATGCTTTGCATTTAAGGGAAGTCATGGATACTCTTCGTGCACATCAGTTGAAAGCCAAATTCTCCAAATGCCATTTCTGGAGAGAAGAAGTGAGGTTTCTTGGACATGTGGTGTCCAAAGAAGGGTTAGCTGTGGACCCCGCAAAAGTAGTTACGGTGAAGATTGGAAGGTTCCACGGAATGCAACCGAAGTCCGAAGCTTTCTCGGGCTAGCGGGCTTTTATCGAAAATTCATTAAAGACTTTGCTAAAATCTCAGTCCTACTCACAAGATTAACGAAGAAGAACCTAAATTTCTCTTGGGATTTGGATTGCGATGTTGCTTTCCAACATTTGAAAAGGGCTCTAACAACAGTCCCAATTCTGACATTGCAAGATGGGAGCAAGATGTTTACCGTAACACAGATGCATGTGGCATGGAACAAGATGCTGTCTTAATGCAAGAAGGGAAGGTAGTAGCTTATGGAGGCAGACAGTTGAAAGTACATGTGAAAAACTACCCAACCCACGATCTAGAGTTGGCTTCCATCGTCTTTGCGCTTAAGTCTTGGCGTCGTTATCTCCTAGGTGAGAAATTTGAATTGTATACTGACCATAAATCGTTGAAGTACCTTTTCTCGCAGAAAGATCTTAACTTAAGACAACAAAGATGAATGGAATTTTTGGCCTCTTATGATTTTGAGATTTCCTATACCCCAGACAAGGGCAATGTGGTAGTGGATGCCTTAAGTAGGAAGAAGCTGACCTTGAGTCCTCTCTTAGTAGAAAAGAAAAGCTTGTAGTATATAGCAAACTTCAATTTTAGACCCTCCTCTGAAATTGTGCCTGGTCTGTTAGCAACACTAGAGGTGCGGCCTACTCTTTTGGACTCAATAAGAACCGCAACGAAAAGACCCTCATATAGTTGATGTGATGGATAAGCTAGTTGGGGGTGAGACTTCTAGTCACCTCAATAGATACTCCATCGATGATAGGGGTTGGTTGAGAAGAGATGGAAATCTATGCGTCCCACAAGTAAGGGATTTAGTGAAGATGGTTCTCAAAGAGGCACACCATTCTAAACAAACCATACACCCAGGTGGAGACAAGATGTATAAAGATGTAAAAGGGTTTTCTTTTGCAATGGCATGAAGAGTGATGTAGCTGAGTTCGTCGCTAAGTGTTTGATACGCCAGCAAGTCAAAGAGGAGCAGAAGAAGCCTGGTGGTCTGCTTCATTCTCTCGAGGTCCCACAGTGGAAGTGGGACAACATTTCGATGGACTTTTTTGATGGGTTGCCTAGGTCAAGAAGGGGCAATACCAGTATTTGGGTCCATATAGTGGGAGATAGATATCCCATCTTTAAGAGCGAGTTTTGGAAGAGTTTGCAAGAGGCGGTAGGCACACAATTATGCTTAAGCACGGCCTATCACCCCTAAACCGATGGTCAGATGGAAACGGTGAACAGAGTATTAGAAGACCTCTTGAGATTGTCTTTGGAGGGACATGGGAGGATCATCTTCCTTTGGTGGAATTCGCCTACAACAATAGCTACCAAGCCAACATAGGAATGGCGCCCTTCGAAGCTTTATATGGATGACCATGCCGATCACCAACTTGTTAGTGTGAGTCTACAGACAAACTCATACTTGGGCCGGACATGATTAGAGAAACCTTAGAAAAGGTGGACTTGATAAGAAGACGGATGAAGGCTGCACAAGATAGACAGAAGTCCTACGCAGACAAAAGAAGGACCGACCTTGAGTTTAAGGTTGGAGATAGGGTGTTTCTTAAAGTATCTCCTTTGAGGAATGTCATTTGCTTTGGGTCCGTAGGAAAGCTAGCACCAAGATTTGTAGGTCCATTTCCTATCATTGAAAGGATTGGGACATTGGCTTTCAGAGTAGAGCTACCCGAGAGACTGGCTAGAGTTCATAATGTTTTTCATGTTTCTCAACTACGAAAATGCTTACATGAATCTGCGGAAGTGATGGAGCCAAGTATACCGGAGGAAGTAGAAGTGGAACGAGAAGCGACTATGAGAAGAGTTCCAACTCGTATCTTGGGTACGGAAGTCAGAAAGCTACAAAACCGTGAAGTCAAGCTTGTTAAAGTTCAATGGATTGATGCTGAGGAAGACGCGACTTGGAAAAATGAGAGGAGAATACGCGCAGCCTACCCTTTTCTGTTTGAGGGTACCTCCTTGATCTCTTTTTCCATAAGTTTATTCATGCTCATGTCTATCTTTCAAGTATATCTCCTCAGTCCTATTCTTTATCCTTAGGTAGAAACCGATGGATGTAAACATGTGTTTGAAACATGTTATGATTGATGGTTGCGAGTGGTTGCAAGTGGTTGCTAGTGGTAGCTCGTGGATGCATGTACACACACTTTAGGCACTAGATCGGCTCAATCACTTTCATATTGCATATAAATGTGTGTGCATATATAAATTAATGGTTGTGTTATCATATGGATGCTGCATTCTGATGAATGGTTGTGCACACATATAGAAGTAATATGTATTGTTAGGATTCTTTTGCATGCATAATGGACGCATGGCACTATCATGATTTGCATTAAGGAGGTCAACTGAATCAGTGGACCGCCCGATTTTGCATTAGATAAGGAACATATACACACACTTTTTGCATATGTTCATACGGCAATAGAAATCTTGTAAGGACAATGGATGCCTGTGTTTGATGGTTGAGTAGATGGATGATTGGATGTTAGGATATACATTCTCCTTAACTTGGAGATTTCGGGGGTGAAATCCTTTAAGGAGGGGAGAGTGTAACACCGTGAATTTTCTGTAAATATAAAAAATTTAAGAATACTTAATTATTAAAATGAGAATTAAGGGAAATGGGTTATGCCATTGCGTTCGTCTCGGAATTCTGCTTGAGATAGAGTCCGAGTTTGCGTGAATTGGACTCCGTATGAAGAAGTTATGGCCTTCCGAAGTTTCAGAATTTAAATAAATTAAAAACAGCTCAGGTTCAGAAAATTTGAAATTCAAATTCAAATAGGGAAGCAGGCTGGGCGGGAATTCTCTTGCCCAAGGGCCAGGTTGACTTGGGGGTCGACCTCACCCTCGGGTCAGATCTAAAATCTGACGTGTTTTCTCCTATGACGAGTTGTTGTGTCATTTGGGCTTGCATGGCACGTTCTAGTTGGTTCTCTTAGGTTTGAATGGCTTTGATTTGCTTTAGGTTAATCTGACGACTCCTATTAAATCAAACTTCTATATAAGCAACCTAAATCTAAACCCTAAAGCCACACAAAAATAATTCCTAAGACCGTCATGCTGTCAGTGCTTAGCCTAGAGTAGCCGCCATTCTCATTCAACTAGAAAGCAAGTAGGAATTGCAAATCAAATCTAATTCAACTAAGAGAATTCAACGTCTACAACAAAGGAGAGCTATTAAAATTCAGAATACAGATCCCATAACTCAAGACTAGCCTCTTTTTTGTAAGTCCACTTATCATTTAGACCTAAACGATATTAGAATTATGACTAAATAACTGGATATAGAACATCGCCTAATGTAAATCTATGCCTATCTTTTTTGTTAAAACTGAATTGATTGAGACTATGATTCTTATCATGCTAATTTCTGATCTTGTTGTATGTAATTTGATGATAATAGTTAAATGCTTTGGATCCATATGTTGTATAATTCATCAATGACATATTATGTTGTATAATTTGGCGATGACATAAATTGGTGATGACATGTTATAATTTGGCGATGGCATATCATATTGTGTAATTTGGTGATGACATACAATATTGTATAATTTGGCGATGGATATCATATTATAAAATTTGGCGATGACATTCCATATTGTAAAATTTGGCGATGGATATCATATTGTGTAAATTGGTGATGACATACTATGTTGTATAATTAGGCGATGACATTTTATGTCACATGATTTGGTAATGACACCTATATGTTTTATGATAAATTTAGGAATTTTGCTATGTTTATGCAAGTTCAGCCATGTTCACATATATGGTAAAAAACTACATGCTAATATGATTAGGTTCATGTTAGATTAGATCCAACTAATTTGCGAAGTTCACAGTTGCATGCCTAATGTTAAGTTTATGTAGTTCTATGTAAAACCCATATTTCATGATTCATGTTAAGTAGATCTAAATTTGCAAGTTCATAATTGAATGTATATTGTTCTATGCCAAGTTCATATGGTACATGTGTAGTTAGATCCATGTTTTTATGATGTTGGAATTATTACATGTTCCTCTTTTTCCCCTTTTGTGTATAAGTTAGGCTATGTATCAAGCCTAACATTTTATGTGATTCATGCGAACGTTTAACGGGGGTAACGTTGGTTCAAAAATATGAAATTATATATAATTGGCATATTTGGCTCATGAACATGTAAATGTTTTATGGCATAAAGTCGTATAAATTTTTATACCTAAATGAACTTGATTTAAAAAGGAAAGTGGGGCTTGACTTGAATGACAATAATTTACATATAAATATAAAGAAGTAAATATGTAAATTTAGAAAAGACGAATATGCCTAACTCGAGGTTAGATTGAGTTATGGTGTAAGACTGCCCGGAACCGCCCAGTACATCCAGAAACCGTAACAATATATATCTAATGTGGGAGGTTAGTGCATCAAGCCCAAAAGAACCCGAGGTTAGACTGAGTTGCGGTGTAAAACCGGCCGGACCCAACCGGCACATCTAGTAACCACAACAATACCTGTCTAATGTGAGTGGTTGATGCTTTAATTAATGAATTAAAGCTAAGCCAGGAATGGTAGGGTTAAGTTAATTAAGGCAACACTTAACCAATGCAACATGTTAACTAAACAAACGGAAGGGGTTAGGTTAACTTGGACACTTAACCAATTTAACATGTTGACTAGGAAACCCTAGTAACGGGGACCCATTTCAGCAGTAACCCACATAGATGTATCATGGTACCCTGAACTAGGCAGGGTGGGGCACGATTACTGGGCTGATTATAAGCAGTCAAAAAGATGGCGGTTGGTGCGTCAGTGTAGGTTCCGACGGAGTACGGGCGTGCACGTACTCCGGAGTGGAAAAAGAAGGCACTGGGCATCAGTAGTTATACACAGTGCATCTTCAATTGTGTCGGGTTGCCACCATAGGATTTGATACACCCCATGGTGGGAGCAGCACAGGTATCTACAATCGAGCAGGGCCGTATGACACAAGTGGTAAACGCGTGCGAGTAGGAGCCGATCAATGAAAAGGGATCACTGGGTCTTGAACTCACGATAATGGTTGAAATATCTAGTAGGTGCAGAGAATATAGACATGAGTGTGATAGTATGATTAGTTTATCTTGCCTTGTTTATCTTGCCCTGTTTATCTTACCTTATCCTACGTTACCTTATTTCTTTATTATTGTCCTGTGTCCAGCTTATTCAAGTCACGGTTCTCTTACCGGTTTACATGTTGAATAATCACTGGACCTACCAGACTTATGTCTGACCCATTTTCTTTCTCTCTCTTTTCTTCCAACCCCCCTCAGGTACCCAGGGAGGGAATAACTCAGCTTAATTTGGACCGTTCATCTTTCCAAGCTTGAAGACTCTGTGATGTATAGCTTGGAACTTCTTATCTTTGGCTATGGCTTTGGATATACTACTACTTGGGGATTTATGCAGTTTTATTTTGTTTTATGCTTCTTTATGTAATAATCAAGACAAAGATTATGATGTAATGATTTGGAAGTTGATTTGAAATAGTTTGCTGAAATGTTTTTGTTATGAACCACGTTTGAAATAAAGTTAGTTTTTCTTTCTGCTGCTTATATGTATCTGTCTTGTAAATTATCTGTGTCTTTTACCTATAATGCTCCACCAAAGTTAAGGCATTCCCTTTGTTAGTGCCTTAATGGAGGGGGGGGGTGTTTCACTTGATAACAGAGCTGAAGGTTAACAGAACAGATAAGAGATTTTGAAAAAAACTGTTTTTCAAAAGCGTTTTATAAAGAAATACTTTCAAAAGTTTGTTTTAAGGAGAGTATTTTCAAGAGAAAAGTTTGTTTTAAAATCATAACCCCCAAGAGCCATATATCTTTATTTCGAATTCCCCATTTTGAATCTCTTCATTTTCTCTTCAGCATGTCTGGGTTACCCGAGATACCCTAGGGAATACCGATACCAACCTGGTTCAGAAGGTATCTGTTGGCTAGGGACACCGCCGCAGGCCCAGCAGACATCCCTCCTCCCCCAGCTGCAGCCGCTCCTCCCCCTCCGCGTGTTGATACTTTTTCAAAGATATGCAAAGACTTTCGAGCAATGGAGAAAAACCTTTTCACGGATCAGAGACGTTTGTTGAAGCTCGAAATTGGCTTAAGGAGGTAGAAGACTTGTTTGGTATCTTCGAGGTGGAAGATGGAAGGAAGGTCCAATTGGTCGCTTGGTTAATGAAGGATGAAGCCTCCTTTTGGTGGGAGGTCACGATTGGAGAGCGTCCAATAGAGATGTGGATGGATTTCAGACCTAGGTTCGAGATGAAATTTCTCTCACGAGCAGAAGAGAATTTATACATGGAAAGATTCTTGGCATTGTAGTTGGGGAATTTATCAGTAAAGGAGTACGTCAACAAGTTTAATCAGTTGGCGAGGTTTGGCTTAGACTTGGTAAACACACCTGAAAAGAAGGCCCTGAGGTTCGTTAAAGGTTTGAATGAGCCGCTACATGGGTTAGCTATGACCCACATTCCTATAGGGGCTACCTTTGATAAACTAGTTGACATGGCGCTTATGCATGAAGAGGAGAAAGGCGCTAATGCTAACAAGTCACCAGAAAAGAAAGGGGATCAAAAGGAGCCACAACAGCAACCTAAGAAAGGTGGTAAGGACAACAATAGCAAGGGAAAGAAAAGATGCTTTAATTATGGAACACCAGGCCATCTAAGCAAGGATTGTAGGAAGAAGAAGAAGACTGGCTGTTTCCACTATGGAGAGGCATGACATCTAATTAAAGACTGCCCGAGGAAACTGGGACAAGGGCAAAGAACATGGTCTACTTCTGGAGGACGGATTCAGGCTCTCATGGCACCTGGGCAGGTAAGAGGGCAGGTTCACGCTCTCATGGCACCAGGACAGGAGAGAGGTAGAAACATTTCTGTTGAAAGTTTGGTTTTCCTGTTTGATTATCCTGTTCGTACTTTGTTTGATTCTGGCGCTTCACACTCGTTTGTGTCTGCTTCGTTAGTTGAAACACTTCACCTAAATACTAGTCCAGTTACGGATCCCATTGTAGTCTCAAATCCTATTTGTGGTTCGGCTCATCTTTCAATGATTTGTCAGGATTTGAGAGTATCTATCTTGAGCGTTGAGTTTAAATCCAGTAATGGTGTCATCCTCGATTGTGAAAAGAGAGTGGTTAGACTTATGACTCGCCTTGGCAACACTCTCGAAATCTCTTGTAACTCCATACATTCTGTTATGCTTAGTTACCTAGAATCTCTTGATGCGTCTGTTGAAAACTTGCAGTCTGTTAGAGTAGTCCGTGAATACTCAGTTGTATCTGAAGAGTTGAAGGGCTTACCTCCGAAGCGGGCGATAGACTTCTGCATATACCTTGTTAATAATGCAAACCCGTAGCTCTACCCGTTAGACACATGGGTCCTAGGGAGAGAAAAGAGCTCAGTAAGAAAGTCAAAGAGCTACTCAAAAAGGGGTTTATAAGGCGAAGTATTTCTGAATGGGGTGCTCCAGTAGTATTCGCAACCAAAGCGGATGGTTCACTTTGCCCATGCGTTGATTATACGGAGCTAAACCAGCTGACCAAGAAGAATAGGCACCCACTTCTTATAATAGATGAAACACCCCACCTTCGTTAAGGTCACTCACAAAGGGAATGCCTTAACTTCGGTGGAGCGCTTTAGGTAAAAGGTGCAGATAAATTACAAGACAGACAAATTTAAACATCGAAAAATAAAACTTTACTTCATTTATAAAACAGTTTGTACAACAATTGTTTTCCAATACCAGAGTATATGTCTTACATAACAAAATAAAGAAGCATAAAATAACATTTATATTCCCCAATGTAGCATGAGCCCGCCATAGCAATGGAAAAGGAAATCCAAGAAAAACTTCGATTAATCTTCAAGCTTGGAAGGAGATATGGTCCAAACTAAGCTGAGCTATTCCCTCATTGACTACCTGGGGAGGGGGGAACAGAAGGAAAGAGGACGAAAGAAAGTGGGTCAGACAATAAGTCTGGTAAGTCCAGTTATTACTAGCATTTAAACAGGGAGAAAAGATAATGACATGAATAATCGAAAGTAGGACAATGCTATCGTGTCAAGATATCAAAAGACAGGCCAAGGCAAGATATACAACAACACTTATTTCTATTTCTCTGCTTCGCTACTACCCTGTTATTCTAATTTCCACGTCCCTTCACCGACTAACTAGAGTCCCAACTAGTAATCCGTATACAACCATAATAATTACAACGTGATCCCAATCCCCGTAATTGTGGTTACCTTCAGGTGTACATCTATTATGCAAATTCCATTTATTACCTAGATCTAATCTAGGATTTTCTATCGAGCGCTTCCTAGATTCAACCAGGGTTTTTACGCGACCTAGGTCCAACTAGGGTTTATGCTACCTATTGAATGCTTCTTAGGTTCAGGGTTTATGCGACCTAGGTCCAACTAGGGATTATGCTACCTGCGTGTGTCATACGGCCCCCGCTAGATTGTAGATACCTGTGCTGGCCCCACCATAGGGTGTATCAAGTCCTATGGTGGCGACCCGACATGATTCCAGAGTGCACAGTGTATACTATTGATGCCCAGTGCCTTCTTTTTCTGCTTCGGAGTGCGTGCACGCCAACACTCTGTTAGAACCTACACTGCTGCACCAACCGCCGTTGTTTTGACCGCTTATAATCAGCCCAGTAATCGTCCCTACCCTGCCTAGTTTCAGGCTACCATGATACATCTATGTGGGTTACTGCTGAAACGGGTCTCCGTTACTAGGGTTTCCTTATGGTTAAGTTTGTGGGCCTATATTTGCTGATATTACCCACCAACCCTGACGTGTACTTAACCCTCCTACCGATTCAAGCATGTATATTTAACGGTTAAGTTTTGTGGGCCTATATTTACTAATATTACCCACCAACCCGACGTGTACTTAACCTTCCCACGGATTCAAGCATGCGTATTAATGGTCAAGTGTGTGGGCCTATATTTACTGATATTACCCACCAACCCGATATGTACTTAACCCTCTTACTTGTCATGTCGTGTTGGTTAAGTGTTTCTTACTAACTTAACCTTTCTCACTTATCAGTGTTGGATTGGTTAAGTGTGATTTATTAACTTAACCCTGTTCATTCACCATGTTATGTTGGTTAAGTGTTAACCCCACTTGTTTACCATGTTATATTGGTTAAGTGTCATCAATCAATTCAAGTTAACTTAACCCATCTACTTGTCATGTTATCATGGTTAAGTGTTGTCCTCTTGTATTAACTTAACCCTACCACACGTCATGTTATATATATATATATATATGTATATATATATATATTGGTTAAGTGATACCTTGGTTATCTTTAACCCTACCATTTGTTCAATTAACATGTTATAACGGTTAAGCGTTCTAAATTTACTTAACCTTACCCACTTGTCTAATTTACATGTTAAATTGGTTAAGTGTTCTAAAGTTACTTAACCTTACCCACTTGTCTAATTAACATGTTAAGTTGGTTAAGTGTTCTAAAGTTAACTTAACCCTACCAAATCTTGTCTTAGCTTTAATTCATTTATTAAAGCACCAACCACTCACATTAGACAGGTATTGTTGCGGTCATTGGATGTGCTGGTCGGTTCCGGGCAGCTTTACAACGCAACTCAGTCTTACCTCGGGTTCTTATTGGGCTCAATGCCTTAACCTCTCACATTAGATAGGTATTGTTGTGCTTACTGGACATCCGGGCGGGTCCGGGCAGTTTTACACCACAACTCAATCTAACCTCGGGTTAGGCATGTTCATATTTTCTACAATTTACATATTTCTCATTTAGGACAAATTCTATATGTAAATTATTCCCTATTTAATTGTGCCATAATTACTCTTTTAATGTACATTATCAACAATTATTGTTATGGCCCGCTTATATGTAAATTATCCCCAATTTAATTGTTCCATAATTACTCTTTTAATGTACATTATTGTTATGGCCCGCTTATATGTAAATTATTCCCAATTTAATTGTGCCACAATTACTCTTTTAATGTACATTATCAACAATTATTGTTATGGCCCGCTTTCCCTCTAAATCAGGTTCATGACTTTTGGTACATAAATTATACCATTAAATGTCGCTAATCAAGGTTATAAGCCAATTACACGTAATTTCCTATTTTCCCCCAACGTTACCCCGTTGTACGTTCGCAAAATTACATCGAATGTTAGGCTTGATATTTTAGCCTAACTCATAAACAAACAAAAAAAGGAAACACAAAGAACATGAAATATTCCAACAACATAAAACATGTGGCATATAGGTTTTGGCATAGAATCATACAAAAATATGGATCTAATTATATGTG
The DNA here is from genome assembly GCA_030737875.1 of Allium sativum. Classification (NCBI taxonomy): domain Eukaryota; kingdom Viridiplantae; phylum Streptophyta; class Magnoliopsida; order Asparagales; family Amaryllidaceae; genus Allium; species Allium sativum. Next base: position 531,223,804 of record CM060913.1, on the reverse strand, counting down.
TCACATGAACTTGGCATAATATACTTTTAATTATGGACTTGCAATCTAGATCTATGTAACATGAATCATAATCATAAGAGTTTTACATAGGACTATCCAAACTTGAACATGTAGTTGTGAACTTGCATAGAGGTTGAATCAAACTAACATGGATCTAACATGTACAGTTGTAGATCTAAACAAATAGGTTTACATAATCAAGTCTTTGCTTATAAACATATTTAAATCACAACTTAGCATGTTAACTTATGTATGTTAAATCATAAACCAAAAATAATCACATTTAATTCACCACTTATCATATTAACTTATGTGTGTTAAAACGTAAGCCACAAATGATCACATTTAAATCACCACTTATCATATTAACTTATGTATGTTAAAACATAAGCCACAAATAATCATATTTAAATCACCACTTATCATATTAACTTATGTATGTTAAAACATAAGCCACAAATAATCATATTTAAATCACCACTTAACATATTAACTTATGTATAGGTTCAACTTAACATAATTCTAAATATACATAAATGTTGATCCAACATAAGGATATGATTTAGATCATAAACTTGCAAGTAACCACCAAATTATACCATTAAGTTAACATATGCTAGAATGAGTTCATCACCCATTTCATGATAAGTTTTATCACTAAAAGTATACAATAGTATGTTCGTCGCCAACAAATAAATGTGAACATAAATCAAGTTTAGCATGTTCATCACCCACAAATTAATATAAATATAAATCAAATTCACATATAGACATCGTTCTACGTTCAAATTATACAAGCCATGATATAAAAAAAGATCATGTTTAAATCTACGTATTAACCGCACTTACAAACAAAAGAGAAGTCTTGATTTCTGAAATCTGTTTTTCTGAAATTGTACAGCTCTCCTTTGATGAAGACTAACACATTGTCCTAGTTTTAATTTGATTTGATTTGTAGCTCTAATCTTTTCTTCTAAATTGCGACGACGGCTGCTCTTAGCTCGACTCCGGCAGCATGACAGCTCTTTATCTTTAATTTTTGCGATTAGGGTTATGGTCTAGGGTTGTATTTATAGGGATTTGATTAGATTAGAGCCGTTGGATCAAACCGGGGGTGATCGTAGCCATCAAAGTCAATTAGTATGTCATTCAGCCAACCGTTTTGCGCCATGTAAGCCTTAATGACTCAATGTTCGACCAATAGGCCAATCATAGAAGGCCATGTAAGAAAAGAAGACAATCCTTGACCAAATAAAAAAAATGCACCACGTGTGCGTACACGTCATATACATATATATATATATATATATATATATATATATATATATTTATATATATATATATATATTTGAACTGCGTTCACACTAGGCTAATTTTTAGCCACTCCCCTAAAACAAAAATATATGGCGCTAGCGGGGATCGAACTCTGTACCTCTTGTATGCAAGTCACATGTTCTAACCAAATGAGCTACTGAGTCTTTTGCTTACAAATCTTAGAACAATGCTAAACATTATACTTTTCTCATTCTATTTTTTTTTCATGTTTTGCTGCATTATTTAATTTAAAGATATCTTCTTCATACGGAGTCCGATTTACGCAAACTCGGACTCTATCTCAAGCAAAATTCCGAGATGAACGCAATTGTGCAACCCGTTTCTCCTATTTCTTCTTTTTCAAATTAATTATTCTTTAATTTTTTATTTAACGTCTTTCCCGAAAATACGGGGTGTTACATTCTCCCCTCCTTAAAGGATTTCTTCCCCGAAATGTCCAAGTCTGTAAGAATGTATATCCTACCATCCAATCGCCCATCTACTCAATCATTCAATCACAGGCATTCCTTGTCCTTAAAAAGATTTCTAATGCTTCATGATGATATGCATAGTGTGTGTATTTGTCCTTATATAATGCAAAATCAGGCGGTCTACTGATTCAGTTGACCACCTTAATGCGAATTATGTCTGTGCCATGAATCCATTATGTATGCAATTTTTTTTTCTTACTCAAGATTTTCTACATGAGTGCACAATCATTCATACGAATGCAACGTCCATATGATAACACATCAAGTTTCAATCCTTATACAAACATATGCACTTGGATCCATATGCAATATGAAAAGGTGACTGAGCCGATCTAGTGCCTGATGTGTGTAAATGCATCCACGAGCAACCACTAGCAAACACTTGCATCCAATTGGATCCACCAAACATAACAAGTCTCAAACACATGTTTCAACCATAGGTTTATACCTACCTAAGGATCGAAGATATGACCTAGAGGATATACCTAAAAAGATATAAACAAGTATTCATAAGATTCCTATAAAAAGATCAAGGATATATCCTCAAGAAAAAGGGTATGATGCGCGTGTCTTATCTTCAATCTTCTAAGTCGCATCTTCTTGAGCTTCACTCCATTGTGCTCTGACTGTCTTAACTTCACGATTGCATAGCTTCTTAATTTATGTTTCCAAAATATGAGTTGGAACTCATTTCACCGTTGCCTCTCGTTCCACCTCTTCTCCTTCTAGTATACTCGGCACTACAACTTCTGTTGTGCCATGCTAACATTTCCTCAAAAGGTCTTCCTAATCCTACTCACCCTTTTCTGTCAGAGGATGATAAGTGGTGCTCCTTAGCCAAACTTCCTCATTCTCATCTTTACCATCCTTGTGTAATCATGTTGACAAGTCTCTCGAAAGCTGCCTCCATCGCATGGAAAATCCTACAAAGCTCGAAAGAAAATTAACCGCAGGTGAAACTACTGCGGCTATAGATGGAAGTTGGACACTTCTTTGTCCTTTGACAGGTGTCGTAGTTTCGTCAAGCCTATAGAACCATGCCGCGATGAGGTTACCTCCTAGAAAGCTAGGAGCCCCAGAGACTCAGGAAAGAAGGAAACAAGGATTCAAACAGAGGATCAAAAGATAGTGCATATGGCTTTGGGGAACATGCCTTTAAAACGAAACTTTTCTTTTGAAAATGCTTCTTTAAAACCATTTTTAAAATAATTTTTCAAATCTTTTTATCTGATCCGGTAACCTTCAGCTCTGATACCAAGTGAAACACCCCACCTTCGTTAAGGTCACTCACAAAGGGAATGCCTTAACTTCGGTGGAGCGCTTTAGGTAAAAGGTGCAGATAAATTACAAGATAGAAAAATTTAAACAGTGGAAAATAAAACTTTACTTCATTTATAAAACAGTTTGTACAACAATTGTTTTCCAGTACCAGAGTATCTGTCTCACATAACAAAATAAAGAAGCATAAAATAACATTTATATTCCCCAATGTAGCATGAGCCAGCCATAGCAATGGAAAAGGGAATCCAAGAAAAACTTCGACTAATCTTCAAGCTTGGAAGGAGATATGGTCCAAACTAAGTTGAGTTATTCCCTCACTGACTACTAGTGGGGGGGGGGGACGAAAGAAAAGAGGACGAGAGAAAGTGGGTCAGACAATAAGTCTGGTAAGTCCAGTTATTACTAGCATTTAAACAGGGATCAAAGATCATGACATAAATAATCGAAAGTAGGACAATGCTATAGTGTCAAGATATCAAAAGACAGGCCAAGGCAAGATATACAACAATACTCATTTCTATTTCTCTTCTTCGCTACTACCCTGTTATTCTGATTTCCACGTCCCTACACTGGCTAACTAGAGTCCTAACTAGTAGTCCTTATACAATGATAATAATTACAATGTGATCCCAATCCCCGTAATTGTGGTTACCTTCAGGTGTACATCTATTATGGAAATTCCATTTGTTACCTAGATCTAATCTAGGGTTTTCTATCGAGCGCTTCCTTGATTCAACCAGGGTTTACGCGACCTAGGTCCAACTAGGGTTTATGCTACCTATTGAATGCTTCTCAGGTTCAGGGTTTATGCGACCTATGTCCAACTAAGGATTATGCTACCTGCGTGTGTCATACGGCCCCTGCTAGATTGTAGATACCTGTGCTGGTCCCACCATAGGGTGTATCAAGTCCTATGGTGGCGACCCGACACGATTCCAGAGTGCACAGTGTATACTACTGATGCCCAGTGCCTGCTTTTTCTGCTCCGGAGTGCGTGCACGCCCACACTCTGTTAGAACCTACACTGCTGCACCAACCGCCGTCGTTTTGACCGCTTATAATCAGCCCAGTAATCGTGCCCCACGCTGCCTATTTTCAGGGTACCATGATACACCTATGTAGGTTACTGCTGAAATGGGTCCCCGTTACAAGGGTTTCCGTATGGTTAAGTTTATGGGACTATATTTGCTGATATTACCCACCAACCCTGACGTGTACTTAACCATCCTACCGATTCAAGCATATATATTTAATGGTTAAGTTTTGTAGGCCTATATTTACTAATATTACCCACCCACCCGACGTGTACTTAACCTTCCCACGGATTCAAGCATTCGTATTAATGGTTAAGTGTGTGGGCCTATATTTACTGATATTACCCACCAACCCGATATGTACTTAACCATCCTACTTGTCATGTCATGTTGGTTAAGTGTTTCTTACTAACTTAACCTTTCTCACTTATCATGTTGGATTGGGTAAGTGTGATTTATTAACTTAACCCTGTTCATTCACCATGTTATGTTGGTTAAGTGTTAACCCCACTCGTTTACCATGTTATATTGGTTAAGTGTCATCAATCAATTCAAGTTAACTTAACCCATCTACTTGTCATGTTATCATGGTTAAGTGTTGTCCTCTTTTATTAACTTAACCCTACCACATGTCATGTTATATATATATATATATATATATGTATATATATATATTGGTTAAGTGATACCTTGGTTAACTTTAACCTTACCATCTGTTCAATTAACATGTTGTAATGGTTAAGCATTCAAAATTTACTTAACCTTACCCATTTGTCTAATTTACATGTTAAATTGGTTAAGTGTTCTAAAGTTACTTAACCTTACTCACTTGTCTAATTAACATGTTAAATTGGTTAAGTGTTCTAAAGTTAACTTAACCCTACCAAATCTTGTCTTAGCTTTAATTCATTTATTAAAGCACCAACCACTCACATTAGACAGGTATTGTTGCGATCACTGGATGTGCCGGTCGGTGCCGGGTAGCTTTACACCGCAACTCAGTCTAACCTCGGGTTCTTATTGGGCTCAATGCCTTAACCTCTCACATTAGATAGGTATGTTGTGGTTACTGGACAGCCGGGTGGGTCCGGGAAGTTTTACCCCATAATTCAATCTAACCTCAGATTAGGCATATTCATATTTTCTACAATTTACATATTTCTCATTTAGGACAAATTCTATATGAAAATTATTCCCAATTTAATTGTGCCATAATTACTCTTTTAATGTACATTATCAACAATTATTGTTATGGCCTGCTTATATGTAAATTATTCCCAATTTAATTGTGCCATAATTACTCTTTTAATGTACATTATCAACAATTATTGTTATGGCCCGCTTATATGTAAATTATTCCCAATTTATTTGTGCCACAATTACTCTTTTAATGTACATTATCAACAATTATTGTTATGGCCCGGTTTCCCTCTAAATCAGGTTCATGACTTTTGGTACATAAATTATACCACTAAATGTCGCTAATCAAGGTTATATGCCAAAATTCCAATTACATGTAATGTCCTATTTTCCCCCAACGTTACCCCCGTTGTACGTTTGCAAAATTACATCGAATGTTAGGCTCGATATTTTAGCCTAACTCATAAACAAAAAAAAGGAAACACAAAGAACATGAAATATTCCAACAACATAAAACATGTGGCATATAGGTTTTGGCATAAAATCATACAAAAATATGGATCTAATTATATGTGTCACATGAACTTGGCATAATATACTTTTAATTATGGACTTTCAATCTAGATCTATGTAACATGAATCATAATCATAAGAGTTTTACATAGAAATATCCCAACTTGAACATGTAGTGGTGAACTTTCATAGAGGTTGAATCAAACTAACATGGATCTAACATGTACAGTTGTAGATCTAAACAAATAGGTTTACATAATCAAGTCTTTGCTTATAAACATATTTAAATCACAACTTAGCATGTTAACTTATGTATGTTAAATCATAAGCCACAAATAATCACATTTAATTCACCACTTATCATATTAACTTATGTGTGTTAAAACATAAGCCACAAATGATCATATTTAAATCACCACTTATCATATTAACTTATATATGTTAAAACATAAGCCACAAATAATCATATTCAAATCACCACTTATCATATTAACTTATGTATGTTAAAAAATAAGCCACAAACAATCATATTTAAATCACCACTTTTCATATTAACTTATGTATGTTAAAACATAAGAGGGCCGCTAATTTAACTTACAACATATATAGGTTCAACTTAACATAATTCTAAATATACATAAATGTTGATCCAACATAAGGATATGATTTAGATCATAAACTTGCAAGTAACCACCAAATTATATCATTAAGTCAACATACGCTAGAATGAGTTCATCACCCATTTCATGATAAGTTTTATCACTAAAAGTATACAATAGTATGTTCATCGCCAACAAATAAATGTGAACATAAATCAAGTTTAGCATGTTCATCACCCACAAATTAATATAAATATAAATCAAATTCACATATAGACATCGTTCTACGTTCAAATTATACAAGCCATGATGTTAAAAAAAAGATCATGTTTAAATCTACGTATTAACCGCACTTACAAACAAAAGAGAAGTCTTGATTTCTGAAATCTGTTTTTCTGAAATTGTACAGCTCTCCTTTGATGAAGACTAACATGTTTTCCTAGTTTTAATTTGATTTGATTTATAGCTTTAATCTTTTCTTCTAATTTGTGACTCTGGCAGCTCTTACCTCGACTCCGGCAGCATGACGACTCTTTATCTTTTAATTTGTGTGATTAGGGTTATGGTCTAGAGTTGTATTTATAGGGATTTGATTAGATTAGAGCCGTTGGATCAAACTGGGGGTGATCATAGCCATCAAAATCGATTAATATGTCATTCAGCTAACCGTTTTGCGCCATGTAAGCCTTAATGACTCAATGTTCGACCAACAGGCCAATCATAGAAGGCCACGTAAGAAAAGAAGACAATCCTTGACCAAAAATAAGAAAAATGCGCTACGTGTGCGTACACGTCACAAACATATATATAATCTATATATATATATATATATATATATATATTTGAACTGCGTTCACACTAGGCTACTTTTTAGCCACTCCCCTAAAACAAAAATATATGGCACTGGCAGGGATCGAACTCTGTACCTCTTGTATGCAAGTCACATGTTCTAACCAAATGAGCTACTGAGTCTTTTGCTTACAAATCTTAGAACAATGCTAAACATTATTCTTTTCTCATTCTATTTTTTTAATGTTTTGCTGCATTATTTAATTTAAAGATATCTTCTTCATACGGAGTCCGATTTACGCAAACTCGGACTTTATCTCAAGCAGAATTCCGAGATGAACGCAATGGCGCAACCCGTTTCGCCTATTTCTTCTTTTTCAAATTAATTATTCTTTAATTTGTTATTTAACTTCTTTCCCGAAAATACGGGGTGTTACAATAGATGACTTGTTTGATCAGCTTGTAGGTGCGTCTGTTTTCTCCCAACTAGATTTAGCTACCGGGTTCCATCAGCTAAGAGTGGCTGAAGACAACATTGATAAGACCGCGTTCAGAACCCCGGATGGTTTCTTCGAATGGCTTGTCAGGCCTTTCGGCTTGACAAACGCACCCGTTTACTTCATTGACTTGATGAGTAGGGTGTTTAGAGAATTCCTTAATAAATTTGTGGTGGTCTTCGTAGATGACATTTTGATCTTCTCGAAGAATGAATAAGAGTATGCTTTGCATATAAGGGAAGTCATGGATACTCTTCGTGCACATCAGTTGAAAGCCAAATTCTCCAAATGCCATTTCTGGAGAGAAGAAGTGAGGTTTCTTGGACATGTGGTGTCCAAAGAAGGGTTAGCTGTGGACCCCGCAAAAGTAGTTACGGTGAAGATTGGAAGGTTCCACGGAATGCAACCGAAGTCCGAAGCTTTCTCGGGCTAGCGGGCTTTTACCGAAAATTCATTAAAGACTTTGCTAAAATCTCAGTCCCACTCACAAGATTAACGAAGAAGAACCTAACTTTCTCTTGGGATTTGGATTGCAATGTTGCTTTCCAACATTTGAAAAGGGCTCTAACAACAGCCCCAGTTCTGACATTGCCAAATGGGAGCAAGATGTTTACCGTATACACAGATGCATGTGGTACGGGACAAGGTGCTGTCTTAATGCAAGAAGGGAAGGTAGTAGCTTATGGAGGCAGACAGTTGAAAGTACATGAGAAAAACTACAAAACCCACGATCTATAGTTGGCTGCCATCGTCTTTGCGCTTAAGTCTTGGCGCCATTATCTCCTAGGTGAGAAATTTGAATTGTATACTGACCATAAATCGTTGAAGTACCTTTTCTCGCAGAAAGATCTTAACTTAAGACAACAAAGGTGGATGGAATTTTTGGCCTCTTATGATTTTGAGATTTCCTATACCCCAGGCAAGGGCAATGTGGTAGCGGATGGCTTAAGTAGGAAGAAGCTGACCTTGAGTCCTCTCTTTGTAGAAAGGCAAAGCTTGGAGTATATAGCAAACTTCAATTTTAGACCCTCCTCTAAAATTGTGCCTGGTCTGTTAGCATCACTAGAGGTGTGGCCTACTCTTTTGGACTCAATAGGAACCGCGCAACGAGAAGACCCTCTACTAGTTGATGTGATGGATAAGCTAGTTAGGGGTGAGACTTCTAGTCACCTCAATAGATACTCCATCGATGATAGGGGTTGGTTGAGATGGTATGGAAGGCTATGCGTCCCACAAGTAAGGGATTTAGTGAAGATGGTTCTCAAAGAGGCACACCATTCTAAACTGACCATACACCCAGGTGGAGACAAGATGTATAAAGATGTAAAAGGGTTTTCTTTTGCAATGGCATGAAGAGTGATGTAGCTGAGTTCGTCGCTAAGTGTTTGATATGCCAGTAAGTCAAAGAGGAGCAGAAGAAGCCTGGTGGTCTGCTTCATCCTCTCGAGGTCCCACAGGGGAAGTGGGAAAGCATTTCGATAGACTTTGCTGATGGGTTGCCTAGGTCAAGAAGGGGCAATACCAGTATTTAGGTAATAGTGGACAGACTCACTAAAAGCGCTCACTTTATACCTGTTAAAAGTAGAAGGACTGCCTCGTCCCTAGCATCCATTTATCTTAAAGAAATAGTTAGACTCCATGGGATACCCTCCAACATAGTGAGCGATCGAGATCCCATATTTAAAAGCGAGTTTTGGAAGAGTTTGCAAGAGGCGGTAGGCACACAATTATGCTTAAGCACGGCCTATCACCCCCAAACCGATGGTCAGACGGAAAGGATGAACAGAGTATTAGAAGACCTCTTGAGATTGTACATTCTTGACTTTGGAGGGACATGGGAGGATCATCTTCCTTTGGTGGAATTCGCCTACAATAATAGCTACCAAGCCACCATAGGAATGGCGCCCTTCGAAGCTTTATATGGATGACCATGCCGATCACCAACTTGTTGGTGGGAGTCTACAGACAAACTCGTACTTGGGCCGGACATGATTAGAGAAACATTAGAAAAGGTGGACTTGATAAGAAGATGGATGAAGGCCGCACAAGATAGACAGAAGTCCTACGCAGACAAAAGAAGGACCGACCTTGAGTTTAAGGTTGGAGATAGGGTGTTCCTTAAAGTATCTCCTTTGAGGAATGTCATTTGCTTTGGGTCCGTAGGAAAGCTAGCACCAAGATTTGTAGGTCCATTTCCTATCATTGAAAGGATTGGGACGATGGCTTACAGAGTAGAGCTACCTGAGAGACTGGCTGGAGTTCATAATGTTTTTCATGTTTTTCAACTACGAAAATGCTTACATGAATCTGCGGAAGTGATGGAGTCAAGTATACTGGAGGAAGTAGAAGTGGAACGAGAAGCTACTATGAGAAGAGTTCCAACTCGTATCTTGGGTACGGAAGTCAGAAAGCTATGAAACCGTGAAGTCAAGCTTGTTAAAGTTCAATGGAGTGATGCTGAGGAAGACGCGACTTGGAAAACTGAGAGGAGAATACGCGCAGCTTACCCTTTTCTCTTTGAGGGTACCTCCTTGATCTCTTTTTCCATAAGTTTATTCATGCTCATGTCTATCTTTCAAGTATATCTCCTCAGTCCTATTCTTTATCCTTAGGTAGAAACCGATGGATGTAAACATGTGTTTGAAACATGTTATGATTGATGGTTGCAAGTGGTTGCAAGTGGTTGCTAGTGGTTGCTAGTGGTTGCTCGTGGATGCATGTACACACACTTTAGGCACTAGATCGGCTCAATCATTTTCATATTGCATATAAATGTGTGTGCATATATAAATTAATGGATGTATAATGGTTGTGTTATCATATGGATGCTGCATTCTGATGAATGGTTGTGCACACATATAGAAGTAATATGTATCGTTTGGATTCTTTTGCATGCATAATGGACGCATGGCACTATCATGATTTGCAATAAGGAGGTCAACTGAATCAGTGGACCGCCCGATTTTGCATTAGATAAGGAACATATACACACACTTTTTGCATATGTTCATATGGCATTAGAAATCTAGTAAGGACAATGGATGCCTGTGTTTGACGGTTGAGTAGATGGATGATTGGATGTTAGGATATACATTCTCCTTAACTCGGAGATTTCTGGGGGCGAAATCCTTTAAGGAGGGGAGAATGTAACACCCTGAATTTTCTGTAAATATAAAAAATTTAAAAATTTAAGAACAATTAATTTTTAAAGTGAGAATTAAGGAAAATGGGTTATGCCATTGCGTTCATCTCGGAATTCTGCTTGAGATAGAGTCGGAGTTTGCGTGAATTGGACTCCGTATAAAGAAGTTATGGCCTTCCGAAGTTTCAGAATTTAAATAAATTAAAAACAGCTTAGGTTCAGAAAATTTGAAATTCAAATTCAAACAGGGAAGTAGGCTGGGCGGGAATTCTCCCGCCCAAGGGCTAGGTCGACCTGGGGGTCGACCTCCCCCTCGGGTCAGATCTAAAATATGACGTGTTTTCTCCTGTGATGAATTGCTGTGTCATTTGGGCTTGCGTGGCACGTTCTGGTTGGTTCTATAAGGTTTGAATGGCTTTGATTTGCTTTAGGTTAATCTGACGGCTCCTATTAAATCAAACTTCTATATAAGCAACCTAAATCTAAACCCTAAAGCCACACAAAAATAATTCCTAAGACCGTCATGCTGTCAGTGCTTAGCCTAGAGTAGCCGCCATTCTCATTCAACTAGAAAGCAAGTAGGAATTGCAAATCAAATCTAATTCAACTAAGAGAATTCAACGTCTACAACAAAGGAGGGCTATTCAAATTCAGAATACAGATCCCAGAACTCAATACTAGCCTCCTTTTTGTAAGTCCAGTTATCATTTAGACCTAAACGATATTAGAATTGTGACTAAATAACTGGATATAGAACATCGCCTAATGTAAATCTATGCCTATCCTTTTTGTTAAAACTGAATTGATTGAGACTATGATTCTTATCATGCTAAGTTGTGATCTTGTTGTATGTAATTTGATGATAATAGTTAAATGCTTTGGATCCATATGTTGTATAATTCGTCAATGACATATTATGTTGTATACTTTGGCGATGACATATTATAATTTGGCGATGACATATCATATTGTGTAATTTGGTGATGACATACCATATTGTATAATTTGGCGATGGATATCATATTATATAATTTGGCGGTGACATTCCATATTGTAAAATTTGGCGATGGATATCATATTGTGTAAATTGTTGATGGCATACTATGTTGTATAATTAGGCGATGACATTTTATATCACATGATTTGGTATTGACACCTATATGTTTTATGATAAATTTAGGAATTTTGTTATGTTTATGCAAGTTCAACCATGTTCACATATATGGCAAAAAACTACAAGCTAATATGATTAGGTTCATGTTAGATTAGATCCAACTAATTTGCGAAGTTCATAATTACATGCCTAATGTTAAGTTTATGTAGTTCTATGTAAAACCCCTATTTCATGATTCATGTTAAGTAGACCTAAATTTGCAAGTTCATAATTGAATGTATATTGTTCTATGCCAAGTTCATATGATACATGTACAGTTAGATCCATATTTTTATGATGTTGGAATTATTACATGTTCCTCTTTTTCCCCTTTTGTGTATAATTAGGCTATGTATCGAGCCTAACATTTTATGTGATTCATGCGAACGTTTAATGGGGGTAACGTTGGGGGAAAAATATGAAATTATATATAATTGGCATATTTGTCTCATGAACATGTAAAATGTTTTATGGCATAAAGTGGTATAAATTTTTATACCTAAAATTATGAACTTGATTTAAAAAGGAAAGTGGGGCTTGACTTGAATGACAATTTTTATACTATCTAATGTGAGTGGTTGGTGCTTTAATAAATGTATTAAAGCTAAGTCAGGAATGGTAGGGTTAAGTTAACTAAGGCAACATTTAACCAATGCAACAAGTTAACTAAACTGATGGGTGGGGTTAGGTTAAATTGGACACTTAACCAATTTAACATGTTGACTAGGAAACCCTAGTAACGGGGACCCATTTCAGCATTAACCCACATAGACGTATCATGGTACCCTGAACTAGGCAGGGTGGGGTACGATTACTGGGCTGATTATAAGCGGTCAAAACGACGGCGGTTGGTGCGTCAGTGTAGGTTCCGACGGAGTACGGGCGTGCACGTACTCCAGAATGGAAAAAGCAGGTACTGGGCATCAGTAGTTATACACTGTGCATCTAGAATCGTGTTGGGTTGCCACCATAGGATTTGATACAACCCATGGTTGGACCAACACAGGTATCTACAATCGAGCAGGGCCGTATGACACAAGTGGTAAACGCTTGCGAGTAGGAGCCGATCAATGAAAAGGGATCACTGTGTTTTGAACTCATGATAATGGTTGAAATATCTAGTAGGTGCAGAGAATATGGACATGAGTGCGATAGTATGATTAGTTTATCTTGCCTTGTTTATCTTGCCCTGTTTATCTTACCTTATCCTATGTTACCTTATTTTCTTATTATTGTCCTGTGTCCAGCTTATTCAAGTCATAGTTCTCTTATTAGTTTACATGCTGAATAATCACTGGACTTACCAGACTTATGTCTGACCCATTTTCTTTCGCTCTCTTTTCTTCCGTTTCCCTCCCCCCTTCTCAGGTACCCAAGGAGGGAATAGCTCAGCTTAATTTGGACCGTTCATCTTTCCAAGCTTGAAGACTCTATGATGTATAGCTTGGAACTTCTTATCTTTGGCTATGGCTTTGGATACACTACTATTTGGGGATTTATGCAGCTTTATTTTTTTTATGCTTCTTTATGTAATAATCAAGACAGAGATTATGATGTAATGATTTGGAAGTTGGTTTGAAACAGTTTGCTGAAATGTTTTTGTTATGAACCACGTTTGAAATAAAGTTAGTTTTTTTCCGCTGCTTATATGTATCTGTCTTGTAAATTATCTGTGTCTTTTACCTATAATGATCCACCAAAGCTAGGGCATTCCCTTTGTGAGTGACCTTAATGGAGGTGGGGTGTTTCACATTCCAAATTGGGAAAAACCTGTACCTCCAATATGTGTACATTGTGATAGTCAATCTGCTATAGGAAGGGCAAATAGTACATTGTACAATGGTAAGTCTAAACATATTCGTCGTAGACATAAAACCATAAGACGACTTCTCTCTAAAGGAGTTATCACCATATACTATGTAAGGTCAAAGGATAACGTAGCAGATCCACCAACAAAAGGCTTGCCAAGAGAGAAGGTTCAGACCTTATCGATGGAATGAGCTTAAGGCCCATGAACTAAAAGTTTTCTAAAACGGAAACCCCACCTAGTTGACTGGAGATCCCAAGATCTAGGTTCAGAGGGACAACTAAGTTTAAGATAAACTAGATGACACTATTAAATTCAAACCATTCCTATGATAAGTCAATGCACAACCCATCGAAGAATAGGATAAGCATGGCTTTTAATGATGTCTATACTGTGTTGTTATAAAGAACTAAGTGGGGTATTACAGAATACTCTTTATAGAATCACCTATGTGAGTGCGAAGATGTTGCTTCAAGAAGAATTGTAAGGTCGAATTCTTCAAGCACTCATGAAATCAAGGCGGTGTTCATGGCAAAAACGAACATGAACAGAGAACCAAGGAGTTAACGAGCATTTATCATGTGTTATCTTTATAAACTTACACATACAGCTTACAGTTCAAAGACAGTCTAGTCTACTAATTTGCCAGATAGTTATAACGATAAAACATTAGGAAAAGTTCAAGGCCGATGTGCTACTTTTACTGATATGATAAATGTTACACAAAATTTCAGAATAGACTATATAACCACTCATTCATGTGGGAGATTGTTGGAAATGAATAAGTGAAAATTAGCACCTATGCCACTACTTATACTAAGGCTTGATATGTTATATCAAAAGAAAGAGGAGATGGGAGAGAGAGACAATGGCATGAATTATGGCATGATGAAGAATTCATGTTATTGTTTAAAGTTCAAAAGATAGGGCCTTGGGCCTTGGGGCTCTTAGGGTCTCGTGATCAATTGGGCCTTCGAATACAGATGGTCTTGCATCGCTATGAAACCATCATATTTTTGAATTCAGCGCGCAAATTCCAACGGAAATGTCTATTGGTAAAGGGTTGCAACCTTTATAATAGTCATAGCCATTGCAATTCAAACAGAAGCACCCTTTCACGAACAGATGCCTCTTCGAGCATATATGTAGTCCTACGAAAATCAAACCAATAACGCAGTTTAATTTTGATTTCTCTCTTCGTTATCTTCTTCCCCGTTGCTTTGTTCTGCAAAACAAAAATTCCTTGTGTTCATCGTCGAACTGCGACTGTAGCGCAACATCACAGACAAGAACTGTTTCATCCTTGGGAGACGATTGCTCAATCAAACTTTCCAACGCCGTAGATGGAGCAATTTCATTTCAAGGAAACAACATTCGCTGGACTCAGTCATTAATCAGTAATATTACTCTTGTTTTCTTGATTTCTTACTTAATCAGTACTGCTTCTTTTAATTTCTTTGCAAAACTGTGATTAATAATTGTTGTTGCAAATTGCAATATCATTGAATCAATATTGCTAACGCTTATAAGCATTGTTGTTCATAGAAACATTTTCTGATGTTTTTGTTGATTGGTTTCTAACACAATTAACGTTAAAAAACTTAAAATTTGAATTAAATTCCAATATTTTATATTTGAGATGCATTTAACTAGACTTAGCATAGGATTTGTAATAAAATACACAAGTTTGTTCCATTCGCATTATTTTAGTTAAATTAAATAAATCATTTTGAAAATAAATTGTTCTCGAAATTAAGGAAAAAAAATTCTTTTAAAATACTAGATTGTTTTCTGAACAAAACGACATTTTCGTTTTGTGAAAATTCGTATGTTTATTTCTTTGAATATTAAATTTCAACTGAAAAATGAGCAAAAACGTTAACATACATCTACCTGAACCATTCCCATTGTTTGTTTTCTGCCACTGCCTATTTTCCTTATCTGTTCAAACGTAATCACTTTGAATTCTAAGAGGAAATAAATTACTATATCTTTGAAATGTCCACAACGCACACCTAATGTAAATTTAAAATTTGAATAACAAAATGTTATGTGTTAATCGGTAGCTAAGAGGACCTATTCTCCAGCATTTTCATGTACTATGAAGTTTAAACAATAATACATCTCTTTGTTTCCTCCTTTATATTCCATGCATCCAAAATTGTATTGGAAACATTAAAACATGAATTGGATCCAAAAATTGTGCCAAAGGAAAGGGTCGTGTGCACTATTCAAGTTCCGTCATATTCACTTTTCTTTTTACCAGTCCATACTTTATCTTCTCCTCCAACTTTCTGAAACCCAACCATCATTATAAAAAAAGGGACATGGATGATTTTGTCATAAATATCCATTGCATGAATGAAGCAATGCAATTGCCTGAAGCTCTGACGTTGACGACTGTGTTTGTGTCTATATGTATGTATGTATATTGAAGCTTCCATTTCCTGTAGTTTCAACACTTTGCTCTCATTTTTTTATTTATTTTTTGATCCATCTTCTTGTTTCATTCGCTTGCAGTGTGTATGTGCTAATGGAAACAGTTGTTTCCTCTGAACCGAAGCATTGTTCAGTACCTAATCGGGCGTCTTTGCCATTCGTTTGAACCAAAGGCCTACACTATCCACCCAACTCGATGCTTCTCTCTTCTATCTGACCCGATGCTAAGTCATTAAATTGACTTGTCCCTTAGTCTTTTGTACATGCAATCGTATTGTCTGGATATTGTGTGGCTTAATCACAAAGTAGGCCAACAAATGACTAAGTTTGCCTACCCATGAGGCGGGAATGAATAAGTTCCCAGGTATGCTCTTTTTTAATAATAAATTGTTCACTTTCCTCACGAATGAATTTAGAATCATAAAACGGGTCAAGTTCGCGTACCTATGCATGGGGGCAGGCCAGCTTCCTAGGCATGCTCTTTACGGATGACGAACCGCTAAGTTTTTCTTTTGGCTTTACTAAAAAATCCTAACTTTTATAACTTAATAAAATTACTTTGGAAAGTAAGGACGCTTACTTGTGAATTATGGAATCGACAACATGATTTCAAACTATAATAAGTGTTTGGCTATTTTGACCTCTTGTCTTACTTCGACAAGATTGCCTTGATATGGAAGGTATAGGATCTTCATCGTCTGGCCAGCGGATCTTGCTCGTTGGGCTATAGGGTCTTCCTATCAAGAAAATCTTGGATTACATCGGGTGGACTTGTCAGTGACGCGACAAGATTATCCACTCCTGGCTATCCTGGCCTCTGGTCCTACTTCGACAAGATTACCTCAATTTGTGGCGAGTTTTGGGTCTTAGACATCCAGTTGGTGAACCATGCTCGTTTGGCTATTGGACCATCTCAACAAGACGATTCATCTGGTTATTCTGGCTATTCTAGTTATTGTGGTTATTCTGGCTATCCCGGTTATCATGGTTCCCTCGTTATTCTGGTTATCTATAAATGATCCAAATTGATCGTCGGCTTTCAATAGATTTCTAATTAATACGATTTGAATTGGTCATGGACTTCTATTAATATGATCCCAAGTGATCTCAAATTTCTGAATAATACAATCCAAATCGATCATCTGCTCTCATCCAGTGGCAGATCTAGAATTTCAGTTCAGATAGGGCCAAATTTTAGTCCCATACCGCCTATTTTCCTATACTTCCTACATACATATATATACTGATATGTATATTAGCACTACAAGTTGCAATGAAGTGTGTAGGTAGGACCACAACATTGATTTAAGGTATGTCATCTTTCCCCTCCTCCACATTTTCCTGCCTGCTTTCATTTTCTGACGTAAGGCCTTGGCCCTTGCTGGCCCTATCTTGGATCCTCCCCTGATCACATCGGATTTCTTGATTTCTGGTTTTCTAGTTAATCGATAATACGAACAGGAGCGATCATGGATTTCTGTTTTACCGGCTTTGGATTTCTGGATTAATATGATCCGGTGTGATGTGGCTCTTCGGATTTCTGGATTTCACTTCTTCTCGCAAAACACATTTTCGACAAGCAAGAAATGTTTTGGAGGGAAAAGGTTGACATGCTTTTTTGTCAAAGCTGTCACACGTCAAGAATACCATCAAAAAACACAAAGCAATTTGGTCGAAGTCACGACGTGTTTGGAAAAAGGATTGGAAATGACATCGATTCGTAAAATCATTGTCGATGGACTCGGAAAAGCTGGTGCAGTGAAAATACGTGACCAACACTGTCTGATCAGCTCAAAATAGTTGAGTGCGTCAGTCCGATCATGTGGAAAAACTCGTCACGCAAAAATATGGATTTGGTAAAAAAAGCATCGTGCGCTGAAAAACAGCTGATCAACGCGTGAAAATCATGAAAAACCACGCGTTTTACCTTGGTCTTTCAATCTGATAAATCGGGCAAGCTCAGGGTTGGCATGATGAAAAACAATCGAAAACATGTCCGATCACACAAAAATCACATGCGCTTCCTTGGCTGATCACGCAAAGGATTTTGGTCGATCACGACTTTTGGCACACTGGAAACTGGGTGATCACATCAGCCCGATCACGAATTTTTACATGTGCGCATCGATGCTTGGATGATCTAGAAATTCTGGGGAAAATCCGGGCAAATATCACATCACATCTTGGATGCGATATTTTAGTGGATCGCATCGTATCGGGCATCATTTTCCCCGATGGACACTCAGTGGATATGATGCGGGATTTTTTGGCCTGAGAACTCTGGAGGCGGGGTCAGGAACAACATAGGGTGCGTAAAATAGTGGATCGCATCAATGTGATTCGATAAAAACACTGATGCGATGTCGGGATTTTCTGATCCGGATTTTGGTAAATTGGTAGAGCGGCTCTGATTTCTAGCATAGGATACGATGCGAAATTCAAGTGAACGCATTAGGGATTTTGGTGATTAGCACGAGACAGAGTCGGTGGTTCTGATGCAATATTTTCTGAGGCATAATTAATCTGGCATCATGTATGATCCCTTGACAAAGAGAAAATAATGTGCGATCCAGGCATTGTCAGTGGATCCGCATGCGATGATCACCTTTTTGGGTGATGCGATATGGCATGATAGCCAGGATGCAGTTTTTATACTTCGACCAAGCTATGATGCGATTTTTCTTGATGAAACAAGGTCTGTGATGCAATTTTTTTGCACCCTAACAGGTTGTGATTTTTGTGTATGTACTCTACTTGATGCGACTATCTGATGGTGGACCCCAAATTCACCTACTTCACTACTTAACCTCACCTATAAATACCCCCAAGCTTGGCATTCAAAGGAGTGGGTTTTTCTTGGCTACTTGGACCTCTTGGAGCTCTCAAGTATTATTAAAGGCTTCCATCTTCTTCCTCATGACTATTGGACATAACATGGACCACTAAAACGTTGTACAAGCGTTTTTCATTAACATTTGGACATCTACAAGCATAATTACACTGCTTTTGGACTTATTTGGATTTCTTGGACATTGAAGCTATTTTTCGGACATAGTTGACCAAGTCAACACAATTTTCACTCAACGAAGAAGAAAAATGACATTTGGGTCAAATTTTAGAACTAACATAAATTTTGTTGTTCTAATGCAACATTTTGTACTCAAATATTGTCCTAACTTGTACAACTTTGTAATCAACAATTATATGATGAATGATTACTATAAAGTGGACGTAGGGGTTAGTGTCGAACCACTATAAAAAGTTGTGTCTCCCTGCATTTACTTACATCACTTTGGATTACCATGGCGATAATACACATACACATCGTGGGTTGGCGTGCGTTGAATCGATAACAATTCCCCATGTCAACAATATATATTTTACACTATTTTTAGTTCAATCTTCTTATATGCATAACGTATTCATATTTAATTCGATTATGTAAACTAAGAGTCTATCTAAACCAAAATTTCATAATGGTCACAATGGTAAAGTCCGTTTTACCTAGTTTTGAAAATTAATTAATATTCATTTTATTACCTCCTTAACATAATTACTATTTATTAAAACATGGGGTGTCACAAAATCACTCATCAATAAAAAATGGTTTTAACTAATGAAGATATCCACAATATGATATGGCAATTTAAGCACCATCTCCCTCCCCACTAATCCGTTTTACACTCATGAACCAAGCACATAGAAATTGAATTATATTTCGTTGAAGAGCAAGTTATCAAAGTGAAATTGGACAACAATCGTTTTTCTGCAATACATCAAAATGTCGATATACTCATAAAGGCCTTATCTATGCTAAAACAATCAAGACAAAAATATATTTGAAGATTAAGGAGATCGAAAATGAAATTTGGTACGAAGAAAAGAAGAAACCCCAGATTCATTTATGGAAGGGGATTGGGGTAATATAACGAGAATTATAATTTGTAACGATATTTTATACAAATGATTAGGATTACAAGGGATCTTTTCTCAGTTTACACATACACAATTCTATATGAATCGATGTAAACTGTCAAATTAATGATAAGAGAAAAATTATCTCAATTCACATAATATGTGACATATCTTGACACCTTGCAATCTTCAGCTTACGGAAAAACATGTAGTACTGAATAACATTATATATAACATGAGTGGAAACGCGTGCGATGCACGAAGCATAAACATTTGAGTGTTGTAGTTTGCATTTATGAATAAACGGTGGGAACATATCACCTAGTAGCAGTAGGTTTTATGAATACATCTATTTCATTATTGTTATTTTTCAAACTTGATTGATTATGAGATATATGAGAATTAAAACATATTCGATCAATTCTTTTTTTGTTACTATCTTTTCCATATGAAAATGTATAAACATTTAATGTTCATTGATATTGCAATGATAGGTGATAATTTTATAAGATGCTATTTACACAAAATTTACTTATCTAGATTTGGTCCACCAAGATTTAAGTAGTATCAAGTATGTAATGTAAATTTAGCGTGTTGCTCTTTTATAATATGTAAGTGAATCTTCTTTGCTATAAATTATTATTAAGGGTTTTTAGGCACAAGGACAAAGTCAACAAAAAATTTATCCATAAGGACAAGAGGCTAAAATTTAAACCATAAGGATACTTTTTAGTGTTAAGGGAGGAACTCAGGGGTCCGCTATTATTTCATATTTTATACTAAAGTTTGTCCTTGTGGTTAAATTTTTTGTCCCTTGTCCTTATGGATAAATTTTATGTTAATTTTATCATTCACACTATTTTCCGGTTATTATTATCTATTCAATCAAATATTGTAATTACATTTACGGTTCTATTTAAAATATGCATAAACCAAAGAACAATAACAACAGCAATGTCAAGTAGTTAAAAAATTGAACATTTTGAAGAATAATTAATGGAACCTATATTTATAAATTGATGTAGACTCATATTCTTAAGGAAATTAGTCCGACATGCTTAAGGGAATGTGATCCCAAAGAACAATGGAATCATAGAAATATAATGCAATTGCATATATTATATCATAGATAGTACACAATTCAGTTAAATGTACAACTAGGATTTGTACCAAACCGTAAATCAATAAAACTTATCATTGAAATCCATTAACTTTCCTTGTAATTTACTAATATATATCAATGTCAAATCACAATCAACAATAGACTATTAGAAAACCATTTAGCATCTTTGACATTTAATTGTTATGAAGAGATTTCAATTTTTTATGGTTTTAATCATCAAAGTAATTCTTCTTCATTTATGCTTATAGAATCTGTGACTATGAAAAAGGCGATAGTTGTTTCCATTTGTTGGAACCAAATAATGTTTCCTCTAGCTTATATTCATTTACATATAAAAGGGGGCGTCATTTACCGTTGTATCAAACACAATAGTAGGCACTGGTCTTAGAAAGTTAAATGGAATTAATACAAACACATAAATTTAAATTTATTATTTGTTTATCAAGAATTTTAATATACTTAAATATCCTTGAGCATGTGTAATCCATTTAACATTCCTCGTAATTTACTAAAGTGGATCAATGTCAAATCTCAATCAACAATAAACCATTAGATAAATATTAAGTACCTTTGAGCTTGTGTAATCTATTTATGTACATAGCACATAACATTATAAAACGTGTATATCATCGTTTGTAGTTATTAAGTTGTGATAACCATAGAGAGTATGGCAGGACTGCAAAATTAGACTTTTCAAACTAATATACATTTTTTCATACAAATCAAACCTAAATATCTTTTGTTATTTTTATTTATTAATCTATGTAATTAGGTTGATCCAACTATAAAAAATATTTTGGAAAGTAACTTACAGTTTGATAATTTACTAAAGTTGAGTTTAAGCAAGTCAATAAATTACATGTAATGAGCGCATATCAACTAACAGGACAGAGAAGAGAGTGAGTTTGTTCACACTTTTTAGGGTAGTGTGAACAAAACACCGGTTTTCATTGGTGCAAATCAGGGAAGTCCATATGAATCCCTCTTTTTCCCACCAATCAAAAATAGTGTTATGTTCACACTACCAAAAACTAGTGTGAACAAACTCACATTGGACAGAGAAGGAATCCAATGTCCATAATTCTATGTGTTCTAACTGTTAACCTGATTTATCATGTGTACAATGCATTTATCATCAATTCTTGCAATTAAAATTTAAAACCTCAATTGTGTATGAAAACGTACTTATTGTTAGCCATCTCATACCATCTAAATTAGACCTAAAATTTCAAATAATAGTAGATTTCCAAAAAGTGACTACCGTCCTAGTAACTTGATAAATATCAATCTTGACTATCCAGTTCAATTTCAAGCACAACAAAATTTCTGCTATACCAAATAGGAAAAAAATGGATCCATCTTGTAATATATAAAATCATGATGTCTCAAAAATAGCACTAAACACCTATTTATAAAAAAAGGAAATTAAAGTAAAATGAAGAATTGATGATATCATTTGGTTAAGTACATCAATGGCATACAAATGATTCCAGATCCAAACAAAACACCATAACCTGCCTTACTAAGCGAATTCAATACTTCTTCTAACATTTCTTCATCAATGCGTGGTAATCAAATCCGTTAAAAAAATTAAATCGATTGTGACAATAAAGCATTAATCTTGAACATAAGAGAAGTGAAAATTAAAGGAATAAATTAAGAAATTACCTGGTGGGTTTATAACATGCCACTGCAATGTCCATTTCCCAAACTTGGGAGTGAAACTGAAAAAAAAAATAGAATGCCTAATTTTGAGCAAAGGGAATGAGGTGGAGAGAGAAAAACAAAAAAATTATTAATCGTGGGGAAGAAGTAAAAGAATGAAAACAGGAGTGGGTGCAGCGAACATGGGGTAAGCGGTTTAAGGAGTGGAAGCGGATTGGAAAATTTGACACCGTTAGTGAAAATTAACTCCAACAGCTCATGGGCAATAAATAAGACATAACCAGCAGATCTCTTTGCTACTATTAATCTTAACCACTCTTTATCTTTTTGTTTGTCTTTCCGTTAAATCCAAAGCTTTTTATTATATAGATTAACACTTTGCATAATAATACAAAATTCAAGCATATATACTACTAGCAAGCATGCGGATTAATGGTGTGAAAAAAGACTAAGCAAACGAATAATAAGGATTCTAGCCGCTAAGCATTATATCGCCATGTTTATTAATAGTCATACTGTTTCAAATTCTAGCGTAATCAACATGACCAGAATAAATGCAAATTGGCACTAAAGTACTCCAGAAGAAATAGAAGATGTGATAATGTTTTCAAATCAGCATGAGTTGTAGAACACAATGACAAGTACAACGCAAAATGGAATAACTCAAATCGGCACTCTTTGGCCCTCTCTTTCTCCCTCTCCCTGTCGTGGTCCTAATGACTCTTCAGCCTGGTTTGCTACTGCTATCTCTACCACTTGTCTTGGTGTCCACTTCCAACAAGCGGTGATCACAAGAAGTATTGCTGTCTGGAAAAATAAACCTGAAATCAATCCTAGCCATAATCCCTACAATTAGATATTGAATCAGCACTACCACTTCAAAAATAGTTTGTTTTAATTGGTTGGTTTGTTTGTTTGTGTATGTTTTTTTGAAATATACAATACTCCAAACATCAATTTCTAGGCAAGTAAAAGCTTTGATACACAATGGTTACCTTATTATATAGTTTTAGGCTGAATCCAAATAGCACAGACAGAGGTGTGCCGATGATGTAAAAACGCAAATAAATTTGTCCATGCTGCTAAATGTTGCAATCCACATCCTCTCGCCACCCCCTTCGACAATGAAACATCATTTAAGTAATAACCTAAGTTTTTACATGCTAATCAACCAATCAATATTCACTCACGCGATAAAACTCCTTGCGCAGAATCAAAGATTATGGACAATGCAAGAAACGGTGTCATAGATCCGAATTCTCTAATTATCATAGGGCTAGAAGTAAAAAGCCAAGCCCAACCACCATGGCCGAATGCAAGAGACAATAAAACTGTCAATGCGAGTAAACATGAGAGCTTCAGTGTAACAGAAACCGTTGTCTTTGCCTTTTCTATGTTTCTAGCACCAATTTCATTTGACACTCTTGTTCTGCAATTTGTCATTATAATTAGTAAAAAAAATCAAGTATTTCTATCATTTTAAGATGTGTGGATGATGGATTTAATTATGTACCTTACAGTGGCACTGAATCCATAGGTGATCATGAATGCAATAGTTTGTGTGCTAGTACTGCATTAACAAAATACCAAAATGTTAGATTTCAACATTTAACATTTACAAAGATTAAATACATCAAAAAGAAATAGTTACTTGAGAATGAAACATAGTACCACAAAGCCATGAGCGATGTACTGACTTGAGAACTGAGCAATAGTCCAGAAAGTACCACAAGAATATCATAAGCAATGTACTTCAAGCTACAATGGTAAAAAAGCAAAATAATATGTTACGACACATATCACTATGTACATATGTAAACTAAAGATTATTAGGAGGATCAAACTAACCAAACCATAATGGCAGATGGTATAGCCAACTTCAGATTAGGCCACACATATTGAAAAGCCACCCATGAAATTCCATTCCAAGTGTATTTAAATTTTTCTGAATATTTAATGTAGATGACTAGCATAAGCACTAAAATAGAAAAGGAGATTGATTCGGCTAAGGATGTTCCTTTATATCTGAAATTCAAAACATGGACCAAGATATAAGCGATTCCCACATCAAAGACCAAAAAAGTGACTAAACACACGAGCAATGGAATCACAATGGACAGTGTTTGTAAGTATCTCAAAAGGCATTGTAGGTATGAATAAAAGAACAGCCCAGGAATTAAAAACTTCAAATAGATTGCCGCAATTTTGGCTATATCTGGGTCTTGTTTTAGACTGATTAGAATGGGTTCTGTAAAAAAGCCAAAAGATTGATGCTAGAATTGAAAACAGGGTGCTTATGATTATCGAGGATTGTAAGTAGATTCCTAACATGGGGTCATATTGGGCACCGTATGCTTGACCACATAGCGTCTCTAATGCACCACTCAAACCAATCTGAAAAGTAAAATTTTTAATTAGTTACCAGGAAAATAAGCATTCGAAAATTTAAACAGCCGATATGTATGTCTCAACTGGGTTTACAAAAGATTAATTCATTTCTTTAGTGGGTCTCAAAATAAGCAAGTTCATTTGCAAATACCACTCTGTTCACTTATTATCCACGTCAGCAAGTTCATTTGCAAAAATCAAAACCCCTAAATGAACTGTGCTACCATGCCCGAAATATTTTTTGTCATAATCTATGAATTAGTGAAATCAGAGCAATTCGTGAGGGCAAAATGATAAGTATGCATGTGCAACCACCTAAAAGTGTCTGTATTCGCAGAAAATGACATTCTGTTTCGAGTAATCAAGCATTTCTATGCTACAATACCCAAATTTTTTTTGTCAAAAGCACCGAACAGTACAATTTTGCTTCGGATTTTCAGACTGCAATTCAGGGGCTCCATGCCTTTTACTCTTATTCGCAGTTTTTGACAAAATATTTTTCGGGCATAGTAGAATTATCGAAAACGTCTTCATATACAGAAAAGTCGATACAATATTCGCTTACAGAGTTACGCAGGAGGAAGGCTATTTGAAGAAATTAAAGGTAAGCTTTCCTAATATATCCATGTATCTATTAATTTTCAATGTATAATCATTTCATATAGGTGTTTTGCTGTACAACTACTAAACTTGATTGGATTCGAAAGTGTTAGGGTAGTTTAACTAATTGTCTGTTGATGGTTACTTCAATAAATTTTGAGCTTATTCTTCTTTCATGATTTGATTTTCGATTAAGACATAGTAATTCACATTTTATTCAAGTTATGTTGGAAAAGATTGATTGAGTGATAGGTTATACAATTCAATCTTAGTACATGGTCCTAGGTTATTGAAACGACAAGCATTCTACGTATCGAAGGATCGTAGAATATTTATTTCTTTTTCATATGAGTCGTATAGTCGCGTAACTTTGGGGAACGACTATTGGGGTCATTTTCCATGTTCATGATTTTACCGATTTTTAAATGACCATTTTGCCCCTAGCGAATCTTGTTTTGTCCCATAACTTTTATTTGGTGAGGAGTTTTGACCTGAAACCACTTCCATTGGATTCAGATGATGGTTTAGCTTTCTGTAGAGTGGTCACATTAGCCAAACGGACTTACCGTTTGGGAGATATGGCTGAAATAAAGTTTGGAAGGTGAAAAACAGCTTAACTGGGCCAAATTAGGGTGATTAACAGCTAGGCCATAACCCATTTCGGGATTAGGGTTATGGGGAGGCTGAAATCAGTTAGGAAACGATTTTATTTCATTTTCTCAGCCACCAAAAACATTTCTCTAACCCTAACAATGGCCTCCACCTTCTAAAATCATCCCAAATCACCTTCTAATTACTAATTAAGAAGATCTACATCAAATCAAGGCAAATCAACACCAAATCAGAGTTGGAGTTGCTGTGTTGCATAGGAAAACGCCCCAAAACAATAGAGTTTTAGATCTAAAGTTTTATTTGTGGCTAAGGTGAGTGATTTGCATTGTTTTTCACTAATTAGGGGTGATTAGTGATAATTAGCGAAATTATGGCTCAGAAAAATCTGGAAAAATTTGTAAAATTCTGAAATATTATTTTATGGCTCTGATAAAAATTTGGGTTAATTTGGACATGTTTTGTTAATCCTATCATTAGTTATGGTTGAACATGATTAAGGGAAAAATCATGCTTTTTGGGTATGTTTGATTTAAAATGACCAATATACTTGATGTTTTGATCTTTTTAATTGAACCCATATGTTGTTACTGTTGTTTATGATGTTTTATGATTGATTAGAAAAGTTAGAATGGTTGAAAACAACGTCGTATGGCGAATATGGACGATATATGCTCGCTGGGAAGTGTGCAGGGTTTCAGATCGGATCGGATATGGAGCTCGGATCGGATAAGAGAACTGGGCAAGGGGATTCGAGTTAGATCGGAACTTGGCATCTTCTGGAGCGTACAAATGAAGAGGCAACAAGGAAGGCCATATCGGAACGGATTTGAGTAGGGTTGGAGTTTGAATGGAGCACTGAGCTGGAGTAGCACCGAACCGAACCGCCTCAGGAGCACCGAACCGAGCCAGAAGGGGAGCACCGAACCGAACCAAATGAGAGACCCGAACCGAACGGATGATGACTGGAGCACTATGCATATTCAAACAAAACCAAGGGGTGGGCTATGAGCACCGAACCGAACTGGGTATGGAGTATCAAACCGAACTGAATGTATACTCTTACTTCTACGCGAAGACTCTTCTAAAGACCAACTCCAATTCGACCAAAACCCGAGATGCAAAGGAAGTACAAATGAGAGGTTATTACTCAGGATTCCAATGGGAATCAATGAGTTAACTTCATGAATTGGACTTTATTGCGGGACGTGTGCAAAGGGGTTATCGATGTCTATAGCTTTGACTCACCACTGAGAGACGGATTAGTGGCTATGAATCAGTGCAGTGGGGTTGTTATGACTCCATGGGGCAAAGTGATCGTAGCAGGGCTATGAGCCAGTGCAGTGGAGTTGTTATGACTCTATGGGGAAGAATGGAAATAGCAAAGTATTAGTGGTTACAGATCAGTGCAGTGGAGCCGTCATGACTCCATGGGGGCAGAGTGATCGTCACAAAGAACTAGGTGATCAAAGTGGTAGATATCGTATGCTTTACGCACTGAGTGAGAGATGTGAGGATGATTGCTATGTTTGATGTTTTGCTATCACCATGACATGCACACCCCCTCCCCATTATTTTCACACCATGTGTTAGTGTCACCTTAGTGTATTGTACACCCTATTGTGCTAACTCTTTGGTTGCAGGTCCAGGTTCAGGTATGGTTATGTATACCTGTTATTGTTCAGTTTTGCTGCTTATCGCTCATACCAGACTTTTGTCTGACCCAGAGTTTTATATCTCTTCTTATTACTCTGGGTGCTCTTAAATGGGCAGACTAGAGACAGGTTAGGTGATTATGCATGAGTAGTTGTACCGGAGACGAGTAAGAGGCTTCCACGTATGATATATATATATATATAATCTCCCTGTGTTGTTGTTGGTCACTACTTTGGGCATTAGTAGTGTACCTCTTTCTTTTGCTTTAGAGGCAGTATTTCAAAGTTGTAATAATGTTGGTTTGGATGATAAGCTGTATTTTGGATTTCCGCTGCTATAATGATTTAGTTTTCAGCTTATGCACTGTCTCGCCTGTTTTATGTCAAAGTTATGTTATTATTATATTTTATCCCATGCGCTGTGAGACATTCTACAGGTTCCTTGTTAGTTCAAATTCCTTTCTTTTCCTTTCTTTGGCGACCTTCCCGTGCTAGTTGGGCATTGGCACAACGCATTTTCATTGGAAATGTCGGCTGGTGCGGGGCAGGCCGTCACACTTGGTATCAGAGCTCTATGTTGCGTTGTTAACCTAAAGAAAGACAGCAGGGAGAGATAGTATGCTTATGAGAGCGCGTATTTGTGATATTTTGGTTTCCAAAAGTTATATATATACTATTAGTATATCTAGGGATGAAGTCGCACTTCACTGGCACCACTGAAGGGATGGTTAATCGTTTTCTCGTTACAGATTGAACGATGAGCCGATATACGAGGAATACTGGTTCAGGAGTCAATAATAGGAATGCTCTTGATATGAAGGCGATATTCACTGATTTCATGAGAGAGATGCTTAGGGATGTTCAGAGGGCAGCTCCTAATGCTGCAAATGGTGGTGGTGCAGCGGTGCAGGCACCTAGGGACGACGTAACACCCCGTAATTTTATAACATTAAAATTCATAAATTAAAGTATACTTAATTTTTAGAAAAGAATTAAGTGAAATGGGTTGCGCAGAGAAATATATATATTGATATATATATATATAAAAAATTAAAAATTAAATAAATAAATATGCGAAAAAGTTCAAAACAGCGAATTGGGAGGGGGAATAACCGAACCGGCCCATTTTTGAGGTCAACCCGAGCTCCGCTGGGTCGGCTAGGGGTTAATCCAGGGTGTTTGGCTGTCAACCCGTGGGCCGATTCGCTCAAATGCAGATTTTGCATTTGATTGGTTCTCATGGTTCAGGGTTAATCTAATGGTCCTAAATAACTTCCTACACCTATAAATACATCCTAATGCTAACCCTAAACCTAATCAAAATAGAATAGTTACCGTCGGCATGGAAATCAATGGAGCCGCCGCCAACTAAGAAAGAAGAAAAGCAAATTCAATTCTAATTCTCTCAACCCTAAAGCAAAACAAAACTCTCTCTTTTCTTCTCTAAATTGTGAGTATGATGATCTTAACAAGATTATTATCATTTTAATTAGGTTTAGTTATGAATGGATTATGAGTAGATGATGTGAATTATCATATATGTTGTTGTAAACCCCTTTTGCTATCATGTATATTGTAAATCCAATGTTATGTGATGATGATATCTTATATGTTGTAAATCATGCTATGATGATGTTATGTATGTTGAAAGTTTCTATGCTAAGTTGTGATGAATCATACATGTTAAAAAGGCCATGATGTTACCATCTATGCTAGTCAGTTCATATTAATTAAATCATCATGTTTGGGTTATGTTGATCTATATGACAAGTCACATATGCAAGTTAGATTGATTAGAAAAGTTATGAACATATACCAAGACATCTATTATGACATCTAGAATTATGCTATGACATATGTGATATCCTATGCTAGTTCACACCATCATTATGTTGCCTAAAAACCCCATATGCAAGTTTATGTATAGATTTGGGCTATGATCATATCATGCAAATTGAGACATTTAACAAGTTAACACCTTTTGATCTTTAACATGTGTAGTTTATGCAAGTTTCACCCCTAATATGATTAGATTTATTTTAATTGTCTATATGTTGTGATAATTTATCTTTGTGCTAGGTGTTAGACTATACAAGTCTAGCCTATATTATGCGTTGAATAAGCGAACGTATAAACGTGCGGTAGGGGTAATATTAAGGATTTAATATTAAAAAGTTGGGGTGCAATTGATATGATTTTGCATGCCATAAGTGGATGGCCATAATTGAGTCAATTATGGACATCATTAAAAGTTGACTTAATTAATAATTTGAATAGGGAATTATTAAAACTGGGGTAAAAGATTTTAAGTGTTAATCATTGCTTAGGACATGAGGTTGGACTCGTTTGTGACGTAAACCTGCCCGGACCCGCCCGGCAAATCCAGTGGTCACAAATGTCAGCTCAATGTGAGAGGTCCTAGGCCTAAACTAAAGCATAACGGTTGTAAAGACACGAGGTTAGACTCTTTTATGGTGTAAGACTGCCCGGACCCGCCCGGCAAATCCAGCTGCCATAAATGCCAGTCTAATGTGAGAGGTCTTTATGAGGTTATGGCCTGAATGAATTAAGAAATACTTAACCAGATAAACATGTAAGGTGGGACATGGGGGTTAAGTAGGTGCCTTGGGTGGCATGAGGAATCTAGGGGGTGCCCTTAGTGGCATGTGAAATACGATTAGTAAGACTTAACCAAACACACATGTAAATGAACATGACTAAGAGGGTTAAGTGGGATATACTAGTGACAAGCTTAGGTGGGTAGCTTGTGGGGGCCCATTTCGACCAGTATCCCAAACGTATCTTTGTGGGCTCGACCCAAGTCGAGGACGGGACATGCATGCTGGGTTCGACTGTAAGAGGCCAAAACGGGGAGCGGTGGCAACGCAAGTCCAACGGGTTTCGTATGCGTGTGTGGACCCGGGCTGGTAGGTAAGACGTTGTTGCATCGTGTAGGTATAAGCCGTGCATTCTCAAGTTGTATCGGGTTGCCACTTTAGGGGAGTGATACACCCCACTGTGGGGCCAGCACGGGTATCTACGAGTAGGGAGCCGATCGAAAGTGGGTAGTGGGGTACACCTCGTGGAGATAGGGGCAGACGGTACCTATGTAGTCAGCTAGGGGTACGTAAGGCTATTTATAAAGTTTCTGTGTGAAGCAAGTGGAATTAAACAATAGGGTGACTGGTGTGGTGCAGTGTAGTAATGTGCGGTGCAATGTAGTAATCATTCGTTAGTAATTAGGTGTGCCTTTACCGTTATTATTAACGTTATCTTAAACGCTATCTTTATCTTCCTAAGAGTTCATAGACATTTACTTGTCTTTCATCTTATGCCTTAGTCTAGTTATTTTGATAATAGTATTGTTAGAATTATCATACTCGCCAGACTTTATGTCTGACCCCCTCTATTTCTATCCTTCCCCCCTCCCCCCAGGTCCTCAGGTTGGGCCCAGCTCTAGTGGAGTTTGATTGAATTGCTTCATCTCTCTTTGGAAAGCTTGGACCGTTGAAGTAAAGTCCAGCTTGTTATCTTTTTAATGGCTATTTATGTAATGGGATTATGTATTTTGTTTTTTATGAAGATGGATATTGTACTTGGTTATGATCTATGGTTTTATGATGTAACAAACATGTTTAATTTCCGCTGCAATAAAATGAAGTTTTAGATTTCCAAGTACTATTTATTATCTGTCTTATTGTAATTTTTCTGTTCTATATTCACTTATAACCTTCATGGAAGTTAATGCATTCCCTTTGTGAGTGACATTAATGGACGTGGGGTGTTACAGCCGATTTCGCCAAGCTCTGTAAGGACCACACTAGTCTTGGTGGGAAGCTGTTCCACGGGACAGAATCGGTTATAGAAGTTCAGGATTGGCTTGATAGTTGTGATCATAACAATGAATTGGGTGATCAAAGTGGTAGATATCATATGCTTTACGCACTGAGTGAGAGATGTGAGGATGATTGCTATGTTTGATGTTTTGCTATCACCATGACATGCACACACCCTCCCCATTATTTTCACACCATGTGTTAGTGCCACCTTAGAGTATTGTACATGCTGTTGTGCTAACTCTTTGGTTGTAGGTCCAGGTTCAGATATAGTTATGTATATCTGTTATTGTTTTTTTTTTTGCTGCTTATCGCTCATACCAGACTTTTGTCTGACCTAGAGTTTTATGACTCTTTTTATTACTCTGGGTGCTCTTAAATGGGCAGACTAGAGACAGGTCAGGAGATTATGCACGAGTAGCTGTACCGGAGATGAGCAGGAGGCTTCCACGTATGATATATATATATATAATCTCCTAGGGTTGTTGCTGGTTACTACTTTGGGCATTAGTAGTGTACCTCTTTCTTTTGCTTTAGAGGCAGTATTTCAAAGTTGTAATAATGTTGGTTTGGATGATAGCATGTATTTTGGATTTCCGCTGCTATGATGGTTTTGTTTTCAGCTTGTGCACTGTCCCGTCTGTTTTATGTCAAAGTTATGTTATTATTATATTTTATCCCATGCGTTGTGAGACATTCTACAGGTTCCTTGTTAGTTCAAATTCCTTTCTTTTCCTTTCTTTGGTGACCGTCCCGTGCTAGTTGGGCATTGGCACAACGCACTTTCATTTGAAATGTCGGCTGGTGCGGGGCGGGCCGTCATAGTTATTTAATTTTTCGAATTTTGGCAGATTTTGGATTGAACTACTTATGAATGCTTAGGGCTTAGAATGTTGGAACCGTTGTGATTAATCCGACTCATGACCACTTGAATCTGATATCTAAACCACAAAGCGCTAGCGGAAGACTAGACCGTTGTTAGACTTGCAAAAACAACAAAACAATAACTCTAGTCACCAAACAATGATCAACCAATCGTGAACAATCCAAATCTCGATCAAGTAAGAAACTAATGGCAAAAGTAGCAAAAATAAATCACACAAGGATTTATAGTGGTTCCACGAATATCTTGTTAGTGTACATCCACTTTGGAGAGAGTATATTATTACCACGATGAAAGGAATACAAGAGACTGGTCCAATGATCACTATATTTCAATATAGAAAAGAGTTTGAGGAGAATAGAATTGAAGAATTGTTAATTAGGTTATAAACCTTAATTAAACCCTTGAGAACAAACCCTTGATTTTGATCAAGTCACAAAGCTCTCCCTTTGAATCTCTGAGAACAAACCCTTGGGAACTCTCGGGAAAATCCATCCTGACAACTCAGATGTCTGTCGTACCCCCACGACAGACATCTGTCGCGCCAGCCTGCTGACATCAAACACCTTCTCAGCTATAACTTTTTCGTGCGAACTCCGATTTGCGAATGGTCTTCTTCAATGCAAAGCTACCTTCATCCTCTTTAATCCAACATATAGTATCGCATACTTCAACACTCCACCTCGATACTATATCCATCTTCATATACCAAACTCCAAATACCCCAAGCATTTCCTTAGTCCTTCAACCAAGCATCATGAATACTTTCCCAATGAGCTTCGACAAAGCCACCACACATTGCACTCCGTTAACGAGCTCCGACAAGGCCACCGCCCGCCAACAAAGTGTTGAAAGTATTAAAACCAAAACCATTTCACCAAAATACAATGTACTCAGAAGTGTAACGAGTACTTACCATGAAGATAGATTTCAATCTCTCACCGCTATTCCTTTCCATCAAAACAAACAAAATCACTCTCTCCACCCGTGCCACCCGTGGTACCTAGCAACTCAACAAGCGAATTAAGTTCGAGCAATGCTCGAACTTCCCATATGGCAATGCCTTAATAAACATATTCGCCGCATTATCCTTTATGTGCACTTTCCGAAGGTATACTAGCTTACCCTCATCCATGGATACAATAAATGACTCCCTCACCTCAATATGTTTGGTTTGTGAGCTAACGCTAAATTCTCCGCCAAATGGATAGCACTTTGGCTATCACATCGAACATCGATACTCTCAGGTTCGAAACCCAAGTCACACAACAATCGCTTCAAGTAGAGTGCCTCCTTGGCCGCTTCCATCACGACAATCAACTCCACCCCCGCAGTGGATAAAGAAACTACGGTTTGCAATCTTGATCTCCAAATAATGGCTGTCCCGCCAAGTGTGAAGACATACCCGAAAGTTGATTTCCTCCGATCCTTATCACCGGTGTAGACTGAGTCACAATAACCAATAAACTTGCAACTCCTCTCATCACTACCGCCAAAAACAAGACCATGAGATGTTGTGCCTTTCAAGTATCTCATGATAGCCTTCATGGCTTACCAATGCGATTTCCCCGGATTAGCCATATACCGACTAAACACCCCAATGGCATTTGCAATATCGGGCCTTGTACGCACCATGGCATAAATTAAACTACCAACTGCACTTGTATATGGCACATTTTCCATATAAGCCTTGTCTCTATCCCCAATAGGTGATCCCTTTTCCGAAAGCTTCATATGCAAAGGTAAAGGTGTATTTAACGTCTTTGCATTCTCCATGCTAAACCGACAAAGCATTTTCTTAATGTATTTCTTTTGAGTCAATCTTAACTCAAAACGCTTTCGGTACCTACCAATTTCCCTGCCCAAGATTTTCCTTGCTTCTCCAAGATCCTTCATTTTGAATTTCGATTTCAAAAGCATCTTCAACTTGTTGATTTCATTTTTATCCTTGGAAGCAATGAGCATATCGTCCACATACAAGAGTAAATACACCCAACAATCATTTCCCAACGTCTTGAAATATATGCAAGTATCCTTGATGCTTCGACGGAAGCCACTTTCGAGCATGAAATGATCGAATCTCTTGTAACATTGTCTAGGTGATTGCTTTAACCCATATAGTGATTTCTTCAACTTGCAAACCATTTTAGACTTACCATCTACAACAAACCCTTCCGATTGCTCCATGTAGATGTCTTCATCCAAGTCTCCATGCAAGAAGGCGGTTTTCACATCAAGTTGCTCCAACTCCAAGTCATGGATAGCAACTATGGCTAGTAAACCCGGATAGAAGTATAACGCAACACCAGTGCAAAAATTTCATCAATCTCCTTTCCTTTGTGCAAACCCCTTTGCCACTAACCTTGCTTTGTACCTTCCATCATCCTTCACCTTGTAAATCTACTTTCACCTTATAGCACGGTTTCCTTGAGGAAGTGGAACCAACTCCCAAGTTTGGTTCTTCGTTAACGATTGCGTCTCTTCCTCCATGGCGCAAATCCACTTCGAGCTCTCTCTCAACTCCATGATGTCATCAAGGTCCATCGGATCATCTTGGACTACATTGAGAGCATAGTCAAATGATCACAAAAGCTAAGGTAGTTCCAACCACCATATCTTTCGGGAGGCCTTATTGCACGTCAACCAACCCGAGTAGCAATACTTTCACCCAAACCCCTTTCGGTTCCACCTTGAGTCGAAACTTCTCTAGTATCATGTACATCACCAACATTACTAGAGGAACCATGTGGACTATGTGATGTTTCATCAACCGCTTCAAGCCCACGAGCTTCTTTAACTCTACTGCCACTTGGATGGAATGTGGGAATGCTTTCCTTCTCCTTTGATTCACCGTAGACCAAATCCAGAACATCTGAGGAGCTCTCATTCTCCTTGAATAAAGCTGACTCATCAAAAGTGAAATGACGAGAATTTACAACCTTCTTCGTTTTTGGATTCCAAATCCGATAGCCTTTCACACCGTTCGTGAAACCAAGCAAGATCCCTTTGAATGCTCTATCTCCAAGCTTATCATTCCCCGGATCATGCACATAAACCGAGCTACCAAACACATGAAGATATCTCAAGTCAACACTCTTCCCTTTCCACACTTCCTCCGGAATTTTGTTATTAATGGCCGAGCACGGAATTCGGTTCACAATATGCATCGCGGTTGACAAAGCTTCGGCCTAAAATCCCTTAGACAAACCCGATGTCAATCTCAAGCATCGAGCTTTCTCAAGTAGATTTCGGTTCATTCTTTCTGCTACTCCATTAGATTGCGGATCTCCCAGTGTAGTAAAATGTCTCTGGATTCCGTGATGCTTACAATACTCTAAGAATTCCCGGGAAACATATTCGCCGCCATTGTCGGTCCTTAACACCTTCAAAGTCTTGCCACTCTCATTCTCAAGAAGAGCCTTCCATACTTTGAACTTAGCAAATGCCTCCGACTTGGCCTTCATTACATACACCCATACCTTTCGAGACAAATCATCAATGAAAGAAATGTAATACCTTGCTCCTCCCAAAGAAGCAACTGGCGTCGGTCCCCAAACATCCGAATGAACATACTCATGAACCTCCTTTGAGTCATGTTTGCCTTCATCGAATGATACCATTGTTTGCTTCCCCATGACACATTCCTCGCAAAACTCTAGTTTGTTGAAACTCTCACCCTCGATCATCTCCCGCTTCCGAAGAATATCCAAACTCCTCTCCGAGACATGACCCAATCTCAAATGCCACAGCCGTATCACATCCAAGTCACGAGAACTATCAACACCCACACAAGTCTCACCTCCAACGGTCACACGTTGAAGAAAATATATCCCATGAGTTCTAGCACCTTTCATAGCCACAAGCGCCCCCTTCGAAACCCTCAAGCAATCCTTCTCGATAGTGATCTTGCATCCTAGAGAATCCAATGGCCTCAAAGATATAAGCGACTTCCTAAGTCCCGAAACATAGCAAACGTTGGTGAGCGTGCGAACAACTCCATCAAACATCCTTATTTGCACAGAGCCACTACCTATCGACTTGCAAATAGCACCATTTCCCATAGCAATTGCATTTCCCTTGTAACGACCCGCATTCTATACATAAGAGGATCATAGAATATTTTTTTTTTGGTAAGTCGTATGGTCATGTACTTTTGAGGAACAACTAGTGGGGTCATTTCCCATGTTCATGATTTTTGTCGATTTTTAAA
Source organism: Allium sativum (assembly GCA_030737875.1). Lineage (NCBI taxonomy): Eukaryota > Viridiplantae > Streptophyta > Magnoliopsida > Asparagales > Amaryllidaceae > Allium > Allium sativum. The sequence continues at coordinate 531,186,721 of CM060913.1, read as the reverse complement.
TGACCGTTTTGCCCCTAGCTGATCTTGTTTCGTTCATAACTTTTGATTGGTAAGGAGTTTTGACCTGAAACCACTTCCATTAGATCCATTTGATGGTTTACCTTTCCGTAGAGTGGCCACATTAGTCAAACGGATTTACTGTTTGGGAGATATGGCCGAATTAAGGTTTAGAGGGTGAAAAACAGCTTAATGGGCTTAACCAGGTGATTAGTAGCTAGGCCCATTGGAGGATTTCGGGTTTAGGAGTATATGAGGGCTGCTAGGGTTTAGAAAACATTCTTTTTCAGTATTTTTCAGCTGCCACTAACCTCCCTTGAACCCCAGCCATGACCTCCACTTTCTAAATCTCTTCAAAACACCTCTAAATCACTTTCTTATCAAGGATTAAGCTAATCAACATCAAACCAAGCCAAGATAGCATCAAATCAGAGTTGGGGCTGCTGCTAAGAATTGGGATTCGACCCAAAACAGAGGATGTTTCAGATCTATAGTTTAATTTGTGACAAACGTGGGTGATTTGCATTGTTTTTCACTAATTATGGCTAATTAGGGTAATTAGCGAAATTATAACTCAGAAAAATCTAGAAAAATTTGTAAAATTGTAGAATATTATTTTATGCCTCTGATAAGAATTTGGGTTAATTTGGACTAATTTTGCTAATCCCAGAATTTAGGGGATTAAGGGGTGATTAGTGATAATTAGCGAAATTTTGCATCATAAAAATCTGGAAAAATTTGTAAAATTCTTAAATATTATTTTAGGGTTATGATAAAAATTTGGGTTCATTTGGACATGTTTTGCTAATAGTATGGTTAAAACATGCTTAAGGGGGTTAAGGGGAAAATCATGTTTTTTTGGTATGTTTGATCTAAAATAATCTATTTGATGGATGTTTCGATGTTTTTGATTGATTATGCATGTTATTACTACTGTTTGGAATGTCTTTTGATTGTTTGGTATGGTTAGAATGGTTGAAAACGCCGTCGTATGGCGAGAATGGACGAAACAAGTTTGCTGGAAATGCTACAGAGATCCGGATCAGGTCGGGATAGGGGATCGGATCGGACATATCCGAACCGAACTGGAGTGATGACATCTTCAGCAATATACAAATGTAAGGGCAATAAGGAAGGCCCTTGGGATCATGTTGGAGTTGAGGATCGGATCGGATCGGAATGGGACGTGGGGTCGGATCGAAGTAAGCAAACAGGGGCAGGAGGGACGAACGGAACCGAGAAGCAAAGCATCGAACCAAACCGCATGGAGGAGGTGAACCCGAACCGAACCGCATGGAGGAGGTGAACCCAAACCGAACCGCTTGGAGGATGTGAACCCCAACCAAACCGAAGTGGAGCACTGAACCGAATTAGAGAAATGGACTTGGACACCTTATACCGAACCGAACCGGATTTGCTTCTACATATGCAAGGTGACTCTTCTGAAGACCAACTCCAATTCGACCAAAACCCGAGATGCAAAGGAAGTTCAAGTGGGTGGTTATTACTCAAGATCCAAATAGGGATCAACGAGTTAACTTCATGAGTTGGGCTTTGCTGCAGGACGCGTGCAAAGGGATTATCGGTATTCATAACTTTGGTTCACCACTGAGAGACAGATAGTGGGCTTGTAGTGATAGTTATATGGGGTTGGACTCCGTCATGGCCCAAAGGATTAAGTAACCAAAGTAGTGGATATCGTATGCTTTACGCTCTGAGTGAGAGACCTGAGGAATGACTGCTATGTTTGATTGTTTGCCATCACCTTGACATGCACACCCCCTCCCCCGTATCTTTATACCTTTTTTTTAGTGTCACCTTAGAGTATAGTACAGTATGTTGTGCTAACTCTTTGGTTGCAGGTCCAGGTTCAAGTATGATTGGATTATACCTGTTATTGTTCTGTTTTGTTGCTTATCACTCATACCGGACTTTTTGTCTGACCCAGAGTTTTATGTCTCTTCTTATTGCTCTGGGTACTCTTAAACGGGCAGACTAGAGACAGGTTAGGTGGTATGCACGAGTAGCTGTACTGGAGACGAGCAGGAGGCTCCCACGTATGATATATAGATATTCTCCCTGTGTTGTTGAAGGTCACTGCTTGGGCATTAGTAGTGTACCTCCTTCTTTAACTTTCTTTTTCTTTAGAGACAGTTTTAAAGTTGTAATAATGAGGTTGGGTCATAAGCTGTATTTTGGATTTCCGCAGCTATGATGATGGTTTTAGTTTTCAGCTTATGCACTGTCTCGCCTGTTTTATGTCAAGTATGTTACTATTATATTTTATTCCATGCGCTATGAGACATTCTAAAGGTTACTTTGTTAGTTCTTTCATCTTCTTTCCTTTCTTTGACGACCGTCCCGTGCTAGCGGACATGTGTACAGCGCACTTCCGGAGGAAATGTCGGTTAATGCGGGGAGGGCCGTCACACTTGGTATCAGAGCTCTAGGTTGCGTAGTTAACCTAGGAGAGTCATCAGGGAGAGATAATATACATATATGAGAGCGCGTATTTGTGATTATTTTGGTTTTCAAAAGCTATATATATATTATTAGTATATCTAAGGGTGAAATCGCACTGCACGGGCACCACATTGAGATGGTTAATCGTTTTCTCTTTACAGATTGAACGATGAGCCGAAATACGAGGAGTACGGGTTCAGGAGTAAACAATAGGGATGTTCCTGATATGAGGATGATGTTTACTACCTTCATGCGAGATATGCTTAGGGATGCTCGAGGATCAGTTCCTAATGCTAATAACGGTGGCGGTGCAGTAGTGCAGGCTCCTAGGGCCGATTTCGCCAAGCTAAACAAGGATTATACTAGTCTTGGTGGGAAACCGTTCCACGGAACGGAGTCGGCTATAGAAGTTCAAGATTAGCTAGATAGTTGCGACCGCGTCGTCGAAGATCTGGGAATCGAGGACGCAATAAAGAAGAAGCTAGCATCACGTCAACTGCAAGGACGTGCTATGAGTTGGTGGAATGTTATTAAGGCAGCTACCCCAGAGGATCAGATTACTTGGAATCAGTTTAAGACTCGCTTTTGTGATAAGTTTATCCCAACTGCTCAGAAATCAGAATTGTTCAAGAAGTTCTTGGAGCTTAAGCAGAATGGTAGAGCAGTCTCGGAGTATATCGCTGAATTCGACACTTTATCGAAATATGGATTGTCCCTTATCGATATAGTCGAAAAGAAGAACGAAAAAATCATAACTGGTTTAGATGGGTACTTGGGGGAAAGACTTATAAACCATATCGATGAGACGTTTGAGTCTATTGTAGGAAAGGCATTAAGGTCAGAGAGCCTTTTCCCTAAGTCAAAGACCGAAGTTGCTATTGCATCTACAAAGGAACCAAAGCCGCAAGCAGGCGGTGAAGGCAAGAAGAATTCTCAGAGCAAGAGGAAGCCAATTGTGAAAGCGTATGTTATCAACGCTGTTCCTTCTTCGTCAAATGCTCCAACTGCGGCGTAGAAGGGAAAAGGCGTCGTTATCAAAGGTATGCTTTCTATTTAAGATGTTTCTGTTCGAGTATTGTTTGACAAACCCGAGATAGTCGATAGACCTTTAGTAGTGACGAACCTGGTTGGTGGTTTGACTAGCCTTAGTATGATTTGCCGTAACGTGGTCTTATCGAGTCATGGATGTAAGTTTGTTTGTGATTGCTTTGTTTTGGGCTTTACTGGGTTTAGCATTATTTTGGGGAGTCGATCTACTCTAAAGGAATAGAGTGGTATTAGGTACCTACCTAGTGATGGCGATAGTAACTGGAGTTAAGGAAGCTGAGAGGTTATCGTTGTAATAAGTTCTAGTTGTCTCTGGGAGGCAAATGAGTGCTCCAGTGCTTAGTTGTTTTGCTAGTATCGCCTCACATGGATTGTCCGAATTCGGAGGAGATGTTCCTTGGGTGCTTGTCTGACATTGGTTTAGGCCTTTGGGGCTTGTGCTTGGGGAATGTCGAGTTCGACTAGGATGGTTTGCATGAGAGATAAATAGTTGTTGCGATTCTTCATTGGATGATATCTTGGTTTACTCGAGGAGTGATGGGCAGCCGTGACATGGTAAGACTGTTCAATGGTATAGACTGCCCCGAGTTAGACTCGATGGGGTTATGAGATGGCTCGACTGGGACTCGAGAAAGATGCAAAGTAATGGATAGTTTACGACCCTATGCTGATGTTCTCTTTGGATAGTAGAACTTTGAAGAAATAGGATGTGTTCGTTGATCATGGAAGATGCAACGAATAGGGAGACGATTCACGTTGGACTAGAGTTTGTCAGTAAAGGATACTCAAGACTGGGTCTGAGTTATATATTGACTCGAGTTGGACTCGAGAAGGCTGCAAGGAATTGGATTTGGCTTGAGTTGGACTCGAGAGGGCAGCAAAATAATGGATAGACTTGGGTTGGACTCAAGTATTTTAGGCGGACTTAAAGCAGGGGTATCTGGGGACGCCCGTTACCTTGGATCCGTTAGACGTGATCTAGTTATCCTTGGAGGATAAAACGTACGTTGGACGTACGGTAGTCCGTTTGGAGGCTGGGCTTCCATTAGTTCTTGATGTTGGTTGGACCAGACATACAAGAATTGACATATTGGGATTGGTTAGACCAGTCATGTAAGTGTCGACGTGTTCATGGCTTTAGCAGGTGATAGGTAGAATTTGTTTGATGGATGTTATGGTTGCTATGTTTGTCCATATCTTTCTTCTCTTGAGTAGACTATCACCTGTAGGGTTCTAGCGATGGGGAACAAAGAGATGGTAGTATAGACGGACATTAGGCTACGTATCAGTGCAGTGGGGTAGTCATTACTCCATGGGGCAGAGTGATCGTAGCAAGGCTATGAGCCAGTGCAGTGAAGTTGTCATGACTTCATGGGGCAGAGTGGACATAGCAAAGGATTTAGGTGTGGTAACAGTTGCATTGAGTAGGAGACATGCCAATCTAGAGGTTATGTTTCTGGGTTGGAAGCAACTAGAGTATATCACAGGATATGATTTCAGACTCAAGAGTGAATTGGATTCAGAACGCTAGTAAGCTTGACGATTAGATTGATTTTGATTGAGTAGATTGGTTCCAGTTAGAAGGACGATCCTAACCTATTGGAAATCATCTCTAGGGTAGAGATGGGTATCGATGGAAAGAGAATGATCAAGTAAGGACTTGATCGAGAAGGATGGCTTCGAAAGAATGGGGGACTAGTTGTACCCAACGTAGACGGACTGAGAGATGAAGTGCTTAGAGCATATCATCACTCGAAACTAACTATACATCCCGGTGGTAACAAAATGTATTGAGACATGAATCAGACCTACCACTGGGAAAGGATAAATAAGGACGTTGGGAAGTTTATGTCCAAATGCATGAATTGCCAGTTAGTTATAGTTGAGCAAAAGAAGCCTAGTGGGTTGTTACAACAATTAGAAATTCCTAAATGGAAATGGGAACAAGTCTCAATGGATTACATTGATGGTTTACCAAGGACTAGGTCAGGTCATGATGGTATTTGAGTGAATCGTATACTAGAGGATCTTTTGAGAACTTATATATTGGATTTTGGTGGGTCATGGGATGGCCATTTGTATCTAGTTGAGTTATAGTTATTAGCCCAGTATTGGTATGGTTCCAATTGAAACTTTGTACGGAAGACCGTGCAAGGCACCATCATGTTGGTTGGAGAATGGTGAGAAATTTGAGCTTAGACCAGAAATAATAAGAGGGACTTCAGGCAAGATCAAGGTTATCCAACAGAGAATGAAGGCTACCTAAGATAGGCAGAAGACTTATGTCGATAAGAGACGAAGAGATTTGGAATTCTTTGTTAATGACTTGGTGTTCGTCAAGGTCTCTCCATTGATGAATGTGATTCGTTTTGGTGGGAAAGGTAAGTTAGCACCAAGGTTTGTTGGTCCATTTTCAGTTCTCGAGCAAGATGGGAATTTGGCATATAAAGTTGAGTTACCGGACAAGACGGCGGGAGTTCACAACGTATTTCATGTTTCCCAATTAAGGAAGTTTGTGCAAGAACCTAATGTGGCTATTTCACCAGATCAGTTGGACGATATCGATGTTGAACCCGAGGCGGTTGGGAACCGCAAGCCTATGTGTATTGTTGGGAACGATACGAAGCAGCTTCGAAGGAAGGCAGTGAAACTAGTCAAAGTTCAATGGGGGTGATGATGAGAAAGGCTGCACTTGGGAAACAGAGGAGGACATAAGGAAGAAGTATCCAGAACTCTTTGCCTGATAAGGTTTTGGTAGTGATAGTTCTTCCCTTGTTAGTAAACCGCATGCTAGGATAGGCTTGTTGTGTTGTTTTGTATGTTTTATTGTTTGAAAATGATTGATAGGCATGCGCAATTCTTTGTATGTTTCAGTTAAGGAATTTCGGGGACGAAATTTCTTAAGGAGGGTGGGGGGGGGAGAATGTAATGACCCGCATTCTATGCATCAAAGGATCATAGAATATTTATTTATTTATTTTTCTGGTAAGTCGTATGGTCATGTACTTTTGGGGAGCGACTAGTGGGGTCGTTTCCCATGTTCATGATTTTTGTCGATTTTTAAATGACCGTTTTGCCCCTAGCTGATCTTGTTTCGTTCATAACTTTTGATTGGTAAGGAGTTTTGACCTGAAACCACTTCAGTATATCCGTTTGATGGTTTACCTTTCCGTAGAGTGGTCACATTAGCCAAACGGAATTACTGTTTGGGAGATATGGCTGAATTAAGGTTTAGAGGGTGAAAAACAACTTAATTAGGCTTAACCGGGTGATTAGTAGCTAGGCCCACTAGAGGATTTCGGGATTAGGAGTATATGAGGGCTACTAGGGTTTAGAAAATATTCTTTTTCAGTATTTTTCAGCCGCCACTAACCTCCTTTGAACCCTAGCCATGGCCTCCACTTTCTAAATCTCTTTAAAACACCTCTAAATCACTTTCTTATCAAGGATTAAGCTAATCAACATCAAACCAAGCCAAGATAGCATCAAATCAGAGTTGGGGCTGCTGCTAAGCATTGGGATTCGACCCAAAATAGAGGATATTTCAGATCTATAGTTTAATTTGTGGCAAAGGTGAGTGATTTGCATTGTTTTTCACTAATTATGGCTAATTAGGGTAATTAGCGAAGATTAACGAAATTATAACTCAGAAAAATCTAGAAAAATTTTAGAATATTATTTTATGCCTCTAATATAAATTTGGGTTAATTTGGACTAATTTTGCTAATCCCGGAATTTAGGGGATTAAGGGGTGATAAGTGATAATTAGCGAAATTTTACATCATAAAAATCTGGAAAATTTTGTAAAATTCTTAAATATTATTTTAGGGCTCTGATAAAATTTGGGTTCATTTGGACATGTTTTCCTAATCGTATGGTTAAAACATGCTTAAGGGGATTAAGGGGAAATTATGCTTTTTTGGTATGTTTGATCTAAAATAATCTATGTGATGGATGTTTCGATGTTTTTGATTGATTATGCATGTTATTACTACTGTTTGGAATGTCTTTTGATTGTTTGTAAGGTTAGAATGGTTGAAAACGTCATCGTATGGTGAGAATGGATGAAACAAGTTTGGTGGAAATGCTACAGAGATCCGGATCGGATCGGGAAAGAGGATCGGATCGGACATATCCAAACCGAACCGGAGTGATGGCATCTTCAGCTACATACAAATGCAAGGGCAATAAGGAGGGCCATTGGGATCATGTTGGAGTTGAGGATCGGATCGGATCGGAATGGGACGTGGGGTCGGATCGAAGTAAGCAAACATGAGCAGGAGGGACGAACGGAACCGAGAAGCAAAGCATCGAACCAAACCGCATGGAGGAGGTGAACCCGAACCGAACCGCATGGAGGAGGTTAACCCGAACCGAACCGCATGAAGGATGTGAACCCGAACCGAACCGAAGTGGAGCACTGAACCGAATTAGAGAAATGGACTTGGACACCTTATACCGAACCGAACCGGCTTTGCTTCTACATATGCATGGTGACTCTTCTGAAGACCAACTCCAATTCGACCAAAACACGAGATGCAAAGGAAGTCCAAGTGGGAGGTTATTACTTAAGATCCAAATAGGGATCAACAAGTTAACTTCATGAGTTGGGCTTTGCTGCGGGACGTGGGAAAAGGGGTTATCGGTATTCATAACTTTGGTTCACCACTGAGAGACAGATAGTGGGCTTGTAGTGATAGTTATACGGGGTTGGACTCCGTCATGGCCCAAAGGATTAGGTGACCAAAGTAGTGGATATCGTATGCTTTACGCACTGAGTGAGAGACCCGAGGAATGACTGCTATGTTTGATTGTTTGCTTTCACCTTGACATGCACACCCCCTCCCCCGTATCTTTATACCTTTTGTTTAGTGTCACCTTAGAGTATAGTATGGTATGTTGTGCTAACTCTTTGGTTGCAGGTCCAGGTTTAGGTATGATTGGATTATACCTGTTATTGTTCTGTTTTGTTGCTTATCACTCATACCATACTTTTTGTCTGACCTAAACTTTTATGTCTCTTCTTATTACCTTGGGTGCTCTTTAACGGGCAGACTGAAGACAGGTTAGGTGGTATGCACGAGTAGCTGTACCGGAGACGAGCTGGAGGCTCCCACGTATGATATATAGATATTCTCCCTGCGTTATTGAAGGTCACTGCTTGGGCATTAGTAGTGTACCTCCTTCTATCACTTTCTTTTGCTTTAGAGACAATTTTAAAGTTGTAATAATGAGGTTGGATCATAAGCTGTATTTTGGATTTCCGCTGCTATGATGATGATGCTTTTAGTTTTCAGCTTATGCACGGTCTCGCCTGTTTTATGTCAAGTATGTTACTATTATATTTTATTCCATGCGCTGTGAGACATTCTACAGGTTTCTTTGTTAGTTCTTTCATCTTCTTTCCTTTCTTTGACGATCGTCCCGTGCTAGCAGACATGTGTACAGCACACTTCCAGAGGAAATGTCGGTTAATGCGGGACGGGCCATCACATCCCTCCTTGACTTCAAAGGACAAAAAACAATTTCTATTTGGCGTCATATGATACGACGCACCCGAATCGAGTACCCATTCTTTACCCGAAACACCCGTTGCTACCGCCGCCAACACATTCTCATCTATCTCACCATCCCCACTCTCCACCGCTACGGATGAAGATGCTACTTTCTTCTTATCTTTGTCTGGACATTCATTCTTCGAATGTCTCGGTTTCTTACAAATAAAGAACTTGTCATTTCTCTTTTTTGATTTACCTCTTCCACCGGGCTTTCTTGATTTAGAACGCCCCCGGTTTCCTTTCTTCACATTCTTTTCTTTCTCCACAAACAACCCGTGACCACTACTAGCTCCACTACTACGCTCACTCATCTCCTTCATTTGATCTCTCAACTCCTCACTAAGAAGACCCATCTTGACATCATATAGAGTCAAAGTATCTCGGCCATAGATCAAACTATTTGAGAAACGCGTATAGCGGTCCGGCAACGAACACAATAATATCACCGCCTTTTGCTCTTCCTCAATCTTCAGATCAACGGCCTTTACCTACATGAGCAAGTCATCAAAGGAATTCAAATGTGCCTTAAGCGAATTACCCTCCTTCATCTTGAAGGTGAAAAACGTTCGCAACAAGATCAAGCGGTTAGTGGGTGACTTCTTCATATACAATTCCTCCAACTTGTCCCAAATACCTTTAGCGGTCGTCTCACCACTAATTTCGGAGATCACATTCTCCCCCATGGCAAGTTGAAGAGTAGTGTATGTCCGTTCCTCCATTCCCTCTCTCTCCACTTCCGAGATACCACTTGGCAATAAGTGAGTATCAAATACCACTCGGTGCACCCGATTCCGCCTAAGAACCGCTTTCATTTTCCATTACCACTTCTCAAAGTCATTATCACATTTCCACTTGTCAATAACCAATTAAGAACCCGACGCCGCATACGAACCCCGTACATAAGGCACCACACTATTCGGACTTCCGGTTGAAGGACTTACCGAGCTATTATCCGTTTCCGGTATTTTCACAAACACCAAACAAACACTAATTGATCTGATACCAACTGTTGGAACCGTTGTGATTAATCCGACTCAAGACCACTCGAATCTGATATCTAAACCATAAAGAGCTAGCGGAAGACTAGACCGTTGTTAGACTTGCAAAAACAACCAAAACAATAACTCTAGTCACCAAACAATGATCAACCAATCGCGAACAATCCAAATTTCAATCACAAGCAAGAAACTAATGACAAAAGTAGCAAAAATAAATCACACAAGGATTTATAGTGGTTCCACTAACATCTTGTTAGTCTACATCCAATTTGGAGAGAGCATTTTATTACCACGATGAAAGGAATACAAGAGATTGATCCAATGATCACTATATTTCAATATAGAAAAGAATTTGAGGAGAATAGAATTGAAGAATTGTTAATTAGGTCATAAACCTTAATTAAACCCTTGAGAACAAACCCTTGATTTCAATCAAGTCATAAAGCTCTCCCTTTGAAACTCTGAAAATAGCTTATATAGAGATGGGCTAATTACTGAAATTGCCCCCAAGCCTTCACAAATCAGTTTGCTAATTTTCCAGCCCATAACACTCGTCACACGCCTATCAAGGGAGACGACAGACGTCTGTCCCTTCCAGGGAATTATTTGGGCTTCAGCACTGAACTCAGACGTCTGTCGTAGGCCCTGACAGATGTCAGTTCCTCAGATGTCTATCGTGAGGATGACAGACGTTTGTGGGAACTCTCGGGAAAATCCACCCGGACAACTCAGACGTCTGTCGTACCCCACGATAGACGTCTGTCACACCAGCATGCTGACATCAAACACCTTTTCAGCTATAACTTTTTCGTGCGAACTCCGATTTGCGAACGGTCTTCTTCGACGCAAAGCTATCTTCATCCTCTTCAATCTAACATATAGTATCACATACTTCAACATAGAATGTAACATTCTGAGATTTTGCGATAATTTAGAATATTAAATTTAGTGTATTTTTGTACAAAGTTATTTTAAATGTTAAATTTTTTATTTTGTTTATATTGATAAATAATGAAAGTTGAAACTTAATATTGAAATATTTTGTTTTATGTAATTTATAATAGAAATACAAAAATTGAAGTGGTAAAAACTCAATATTGGAATGTAATCAAAAACAAAGTTTATTTATGAAATTATTTTGAATTATATTTTTGATTTGGATAAAGATGATTATTTGGAAATGGAAATATCCAATTAAATACGATCTTTGATTATCGGTATGGTTAAAATAACAAAATTTAAGGACATGTCTATTTACTTACGTTTTCATATATAGATAGTTTTGTAATATTTTGACATCATTAATTGTTGTACATGCTCGAATGGTCATGCACATTTTTATTACAAATTTCAATGATAGAATAAATAGATTTAAAAGTGGAGCATTCATATTCTCAAATCAACGAATTTTATACTTTATTTTACGATGGCTAAATTGTTGTTGACATTTAATGTAATGTAGTAAACAAATGGAAGTAACAGAATTGTAATGAATGTTGAATTAATACAATAAAACGAACAAATTAATTCTAAAATTAATGAATTTATAACTGTTGGAATTTCATATATGTTGGAAAATTTAAGTTAGTTTATATGGTAATAATATACATTCGTTGTTTGTGTAATGAAGGTCGACTGGTAATAAGTGTCATTATTTATGTGAATTGAAAATATAAGTTATAAATTGTTTTATATGGTAACTATTGAGAGTTGAGATTGATATTAAAATTTTTATGTTAAATTGGGTTAATAAATTCATAATTTAATTCTTGTAATTGATTGTGAAAATTATTGGTGTAATTAATAATTGAAATAAAATTTTGAATTTGTAAATAACGAAATTCGACTTACTTGAACAATAGTAACCTTATTGATTATAATTGGAATTAAAATTTGGTTTGTTTTGGTAAGTATTAAAATTAATATTTAAGTATTTGAATGAAATGGAATTAATTAATTTATAATTAGAATTAAAATTGAATTTGGATAATCAATCAAAATTGTAATTAATAGGAATCAAGGCAATGGGATAATTGTTTATTTCTCCTATTGGACCCTCTATACATATGCCAATAAAATTCAGTTCCACCTCATCAGCCAATTTTCATTGAACGTATATTTTCCATCTGCTCATTTCTTTCTCTAATGGCAGAAAAATATATTCTTCAAACCCTTACCTTAAACTCAAATTTAAAATCTAAAAATCAAATCTCGACAAAACTTCAACATATTATATACCAAATTGAGGATCGCGACTAGTAGAATCCATATCTACAATTCGTTTTTGCATGAAATCGGTGGTGACGTGGTAAGACGGATATTTTATTTGTTTATTATATTATTATATATCTTGTATAACTTCTAATGTTAATAACTATTGCATACGAGGTCGGATTTGAGCGTCGTTTGTTGCGTTGCGATCGTGGTAAAATTGCGGATGTTCTAGTACTGATTTGGCTATGGGTGGAGGCTGTAAATTTTGGGCTTTGGTTAGACGTTCGATTGACTAAAGACCTAAAGGTGAGTGGATTTCCCGCTTACAACATACTAAATTATTCCCGTATTTGTTAAATTAAATTATGAAATAAGTTGGTTGTATGGTTGAAATGGATTGTTGATTGGTTGCTTAAAAATTTGACATGCAGGTGTGTTAATGTGAAAATTGAGATTGATAAATAATTAAATTATCTCTAATTGAAATCCCGAACTTTATTAACCAAGAAATGATTTAAATAATTACCATTTGAATGAAATTGTTGTGATGAGTGCCTTGATTTGAAATTGACTGTTGGATTGTTATTGACACTTGAACGTTCATTGAATGTGTTAAGGCCATTATTCCAAAATAAATTGGGAATTTGGGAATGTGATTTAAATACGAGTTTTATTACTCAAATTTGATCTTTTAAAACTGAATTTATTAATTCTCTTTAGATTTAATTTAAAATAAGAGTATTCGATGATTTTGGAAGTGTTCGAGATTTTGGATTAAATATGAAATTAAATCCTTTTATGTTTGAAAGGTCGGAATTTGAATGTGTTTGGAATCGAGATTTAGAAATGTAATAAACTTTATCATAATTGGAATATAACTTTTAGGTTATTAAAAATTTGGAAGAAAGAAACAATTATGGTTTTAAATTAGCTAAGTATACATATATATACTATAGTTTTGAAATAAATTATAATATAATATATTTATTATTTAAAGATTATTTTAGTAAAGCATTTAATATATATATACACCTATAATTCAAAATAAAGTAAATTATATTATATTATTTATTATTTAAAGATTTTTTTAGTAAAACATTTAATATAATATATATATATATTATGACATTTCTTCCTATATCACATACACATTTATATACCAGAACTTTCTAGGGTGACAGAGAGGATAGTGTCTATGGCTTGGGTCTGGAAAATACAAGTTTCCTGCTCTCCCTGGCTATCCCTAACTGATCCGACGGACGGGATGGTTATTTTCAAAATCTAATTTGGAAGTTAATCAAAACCCCTTGAATTTAAAACAAATTTTGGAATCTTACAACGTCATTCATTATTTAAAATAATTTGAGCAAAAGATTTGAACCCTTAAATGTTGTTGAACCTATTTGGTAAATAGCTAATCTATAATACTTATGAAACGTTTTTCCATTCCATTAAAATGATTAAATTTGAGAATTATTTAAAAAAAAAATTGTGTATAAGGCTTTAATTCCAAATTTGAAAAGATGAATGGAATTGATAAGAACAAATAGAGAGTTTTGAATAGGGGATTTGTAATGAAGAGATAAGACGGAAATTAAGGAAATTAATTTAACCTTATTCAAAAATGAATTGATAACAAATTAAAATCGGTATAATCCATAGATTTTGTTTTAAAATACGCTTATTACTTAGAAAGACCGAGATTGGATTTAAGTCCGAAAATTATTCCAAGTAATGATACGACGCTATTTGAAGACTTGGAAAGGACAAATGAAGACTGGAAATCTTTGGATTATTTGGATTGATTGCCGATGTCTTGAATCGGGCCGTACACCTAAAACAAGGTTATAAGTGGCATGAGGTCTAAATATATTTATGGATATTCGGAGTTGTTCCATTCAGACCTAGAATGGACTTGTATGGATTGTGTGTCTGACATTGTAATTGACTGTGTAACACTAATTTTTATTAATATATATATATCGGGTTGTGGCAATTAATTATTCCCATCTCTAAGTTTTACGTGCTTAGAGGTTATGTATTGATGGAAATCAGTGACATGTTGTAAATTGACAATGTGACATACTCAGGTTATGGAATGAGCTAGTGATGATAGCATTGTGTATATCGTGACTTCGACAAACCTCACACCCCGGATTGATGGTAAACTGGCGGTTAGGTTGTATACATTTTATTGAAACTTGAAAGCTTCGGCAGTAGATCTACTTTGAAACTTGCGGAAAAAAGGGTATGTTCGGTGTCCGTGTCTGGATGTTAACTGGTGATTTACCTGGTGCTTGGTGTCCGAGCCTGGATGAAAACCATGAACCGTGAGGTTGCACCTAGTTCCGGATTGATCTTTCGTGTCAGGAACCATCATATTGGATCCCAACAACCAATACGAGCCTTTCGTTTTGTTTGTAAACTATGTATGGAAGCATAGTCACTATGCTTGCTAAGATTTATATATTTATTTGCAAAATGGTTTTCAACACTATGCACTAATAATAGTATTAAAAGAAGATTTTCACGTATGAATGCATGTTTGGTTATCATAAGACAAAACTCTCCCATTTGGTGTGCGCTTGCATTGTGTGATGTGGGACGAGCTTATAATAGCTTCATTTTTCCAAAATCATTTGCGAATTTTCCATAATACTTCTTTAGACTACTGCACCCATAACACTCATGTTATTTCGTATTTTAATTTGACTAATATGTGAATGATTTAGTTCTGATCCGAGTGTTTGTTGTGTTTCTTTTAATGCAATACGCTCGATTCAACCGAAGTTGCAGTTAGCGAAGATTACCTTGCCTTGAAGATACTATTATGAAGATGAAGATGGAGCTCAACAGACGTATTATTATTACTATTCCGCTGCAAAATTATTGGTATGTTGTATAATAGTTAACTCTAATAATTGTTGTAAAATAAAATCAAATATATGTTTTAACAGCTTCATTAAATGTTATTTATTTATTATATTTTATCATTCCGCTGTGAGATTCTGTATTTGTTTTCTTCTCCTATTCTTTTTCTTATTTTAATCCCAATAACTATCCGTATTTTTGATCTGTTTATGTCGACAGTAAGGATCATTGGCGATTTGAACGGTCAAAAATCTCGGATGTTACATTTGGCATCAGAGCTTTGGTTTAGCGAAAACCTTGGCTCTATTTGGGATTAACTCATTAGAGATGGGGTAGTAATACCCTAGAATGAGTTTGAGTGTATATGAGAGAGCATACTTGTAATTTTGATATAAAATGATTTTGAATTGTGTTAATTTGTTCTATTGAGTATTTATGAATTCTGGTCGATACTTGGGACACCAAGGCATCGATAGGGATTTCTAAACACTCGAATAGGATTTGTTGACATAATATTGCTTTGAATTGTATTTTATTTATATATAGAATTATTTGAAATATGTTAATTTTGATTTTGTTGATGATAATACTAAATTTTCATCATTTATTACTGGATTAATCAATAATTAAAACCATTGGTTGTTGATTGGTTTAAGAAAATCAAATATTGAAATTTATTGATAATAAAATAAGAAGTAAACTATGAATTGGAGAATTTGATTTCGGGTGGCTTTGTAATGTTGTTTTGTAAATGGTTTTGAAATAATATATTTATATTTAGAAAAAAAGTTGTTTTATATAGAAAAATTGTTTCATATGAGTTTTAGAAATAAGTGTATACCCTCTTGTCTTGGAAATGATTTCGGTGATGAGTGCACGGATCATCGATGTTTGTTTTCAAGAATCTAAGTAGGGAGACATTTAATATTTTCTATACTTTGTTTTACGAAATTGAACTTTATTTAAATCTTTTATAGTATGGTTTTATGTAAACGATATATTATATGAAAAAAAGAAAAAAAAGAGCCCGAAATTTAATTCTTTAAATCTTGAATATGTAATGAATCGAAACATCTAAATATTGAGAGTTAAAAAAAATAAAAATCATAAGAATTAGATAATAAATTGAAACGAACGGTAACCATTGAACTTATGAAATAATCAATTCGGTTCTATAACATGAATAACTTACCAATTAACTAAGAAGTTGAATGTTATAAGAATAAGCAATTAATTAATGCACAAATATAAGAATGGAAAATCAAAGTAGAAAATTTTGATTGGTTATAAATAAAATTTAAGTTATGTAATAAACAAGATATACTTAGTTACGTTGTGAAATTCAATTTAACTAAGTAACATGGATTAACCGAATCAATGAAATATCAATTAAGAAAATTATTTAGTAATACACTAAATGTATTGATATTAATGATTGGTTTTGCGAAAATATAAGTGAAAAGGCTTATAATTATAATCTTAACGTTGGTTGAACGAATTAATTAAATTAATTGAAAACGAGCTCGTTGCATAGCGGCAGTTCAAAATTTTCTGAATTAAAGTTTAAATGAATGTATAGAGTCTAAAATAAGTCGAAATTCTTTGAAACAAGAATCTTCCAGTTCTATTGGATTATAGTTTCCTAAAGAAAGAGAATTTTTTTGAACTTGTAAATTTGAAGATATATGTAAATCAAAATTTCAGAAGAACAGCTCTAGGCAAATTCGCGATTTAAAATTAAATTATAAATAAGATGGATGATAATTAAGTTTAAACGAACTCTAAATTTGGTCGATAGAAGTGTTGAAGGATATTGAACTAAATATGAAACGTAATTCAGTGAAAGTCAACTAAATATGAATTGGAAATTTTTGTTGTTTAAATAAAATGGCAATAACTCATGACTTGGGTAATTAATAAGTGAAATTATAACTTAGAAAATTTTGTGAAAATGTGAGTTTTGTATAAGTTTATTGTTTCTAAGTTTAGTAGAATTTTATATTATTTTAATTTTATCTTGCCACTTCATTCTACGTTCCTTTTCGAGGACAAAAAGTTTTAAGTGGGGGAGAGTGTAACATCCTGAGATTTTGCGATAATTTAGAATATTAAATTTAGTGTATTTTTGTACAAAGTTATTTTAAATGTTAAATTTTTTATTTTGTTTATATTGATAAATAATGAAAGTTGAAACTTAATATTGAAATATTTTTCTTTATGTAATTTATAATAGAAATACAAAAATTGAAGTGGTAAAAAATCAATATTGGAATGTAAACAAAAACAAAGTTTATTTATGAAATTATTTTGAATTATATTTTTGATTTGGATAAAGATGATTATTTGGAAATGGAAATATCCAATTAAATACGATCTTTGATTATCGGTATGGTCAAAATAACAAAATTTAAGGACATGTCTATTTACCTACGTTTTCATATATAGATAGTTTTGTAATATTTTGACATCATTAATTGTTGTACATGCTCGAACGGTCATGCACATTTTTATTACAAATTTCAATGATAGAATAAATAGATTTAAAAGTGGAGCGTTCATATTCTCAAATCAACGAATTTTATACTTTATTTTACGATGGCTAAATTGTTGTTGACATTTAATGTAATGTAGCAAACAAATGGAAGTAACAGAATTGTAATGAACGTTGAATTAATACAATAAAACGAACAAATTAATTCTAAAATTAATGAATTTATAAATGTTGGAATTTCATATATGTTGGAAATTTTAAGTTAATTTATATGGTAATAATATACATTCGTTGTTTGTGTAATGAAGGTCGACTGGTAATAAGTGTTATTATTTATGTGAATTGAAAATATAAGTTATAAATTGGTTTATATGGTAACTATTGAGAGTTGAGATTGATATTAAATTTTTATGTTAAATTGGGTTAATAAATTCATGATTTAATTCTTGTAATTGATCATGAAAATTATTGGTGTAATTAATAATTGAAATAAAATTTTGAATTGTAAATAACGAAATTCGACTTACTTGAACAATAGTAACCTTATTGATTATAATTGGAATTAAAATTTGGTTTGTTTTGGTAAGTATTAAAATTAATATTTAAGTATTTGAATGAAATGGAATTAATTAATTTATAATTAGAATTAAAATTGAATTTGGATAATCAATCAAAATTGTAATTAATAGGAATCTATGCAATGGGATAATTGTTTATTTCTCCTATTGGACCCTCTATACATATGCCAATAAAATTCAGTTCCACCTCATCAGCCAATTTTCATTGAACGTATATTTTCCATATGCTCATTTCTTTCTCTAATGGTAGAAAAATATATTCTTCAAACCCTTACCTTAAACTCAAATTTAAAATCTAAAAATCAAATCTCGACAAAACTTCAACATATTATATACCAAATTGAAGATCGCGACTAGTAGAATCCATATCTACAATTCGTTTTTGCATGCAAGCGTTGGTGACGTGGTAAGACGGATATTTTATTTGTTTATAATATTATTATATATCTTGTATAACTTCTAATGTTAATAACTATTGCATACGAGGTCGATTTGAGCGCCGTTTGTTGCGTTTCGATCGTGGTAAAATTGCGGATGTTCTAGTACTGATTTGGCTATGGGTGGTGGCTGTAAATTTTGGGCTTTGGTCACACGTCTGATTGACTAAAGACCTAAAGGTGAGTGGATTTCTCGCTTACAACTTACTAAATTATTCCCGTATTTGTTAAATTAAATTATGAAATAAGTTGGTTGTATGGTTGAAGTGGATTGTTGATTGGTTGCTTAAAAATTTGACATGCATGTGTGTTAATGTGCAAATTGAGATTGATAAATAATTAAATTAATCTCTAATTGAAATCCCGAACTTTATTAACCAATGAAATGATTTAAATAATTACCATTTGAATGAAATTGTTGTGATGAGTGCCTTGATTTGAAATTGACTGTTGGACTGTTATTGACACTTGAACGTTCATTGAATGTGTTAAGGCCATTATTCCAAAATAAATTGGGAATTTGGAAATGTGATTTAAATATGACTTTTATTACTCTAATTTAATCTTTTAAAACTGAATTTATTAATTCTCTTTAGATTTAATTTAAAATAAGAGTATTCGATGATTTTGGAAGTGTTCGAGATTCTGGATTAAATATGAAATTAAATCCTTTTAAGTTTGAAAGGTCGGAATTTGAATGTGTTTGGAATCGAGGTTTGGAAATGTAATAAACTTTATCATAATTGGAATATAACTTTTAAGTTATTAAAAATTTGGAAGAAAGAAACAATTATGGTTTTAAATTAGTTAAGTACACATATATATACTATAGTTTGAAATAAATTATAATATATTATATTTATTATTTAAAGATTATTTTAGTAAAGCATTTAATATATATATACCTATAATTCAAAATAAAGTAAATTATATTATATTATTTATTATTTAAAGATTTTTTTAGTAAAACATTTAATATATATATATATATATTATGACATTTCTTCCTATATCACATAAACATTTATATACCAGAACATTCTAGGGTGACAGAGAGGATAGTGTCTAAGGCTTGGGTCTGGAAAATACAAGTTTCCTGGTCTCCCTGGCTATCCCTAACTGATCCGACAGACGGGATGGTTATTTTCAAAATCTAATTTGGAAGTTAATCAAAACCCCTTGAATTTAAAACAAATTTTGGAATCTTACAACGTCATTCATTATTTAAAATAATTTGAGCAAAAGATTTGAACCCTTAATGTTGTTGAACCTATTTGGTAAATAGCTAATCTATAATACTTATGAAACGTTTTACCATTCCATGAAAATGATTAAATTTGAGAATTATTAAAAAAAATGTGTATAAGGCTTTAATTCCAAATTTGAAAAGACGAATGGAATTGATAAGAACAAATAGAGAGTTTTGAACATGGGATTTGTAAAGAAGAGATAAGACGGAAATTAAGGAAATTAATTTAACCTTATCCAAAAATGAATTGATAACAAATTGAAATCGGTATAATCCATAGATTTTGTTTTAAAATACGCTTATTACTTGGAAAGACCGAGATTGGATTTAAGTCCGAAAATTATTCCAAGTAATAATACGACGCTATTTGAAGACTTGGAAAGGACAAATAAAGACTGGAAATCTTTGGATTATTTGGATTGATTGCTGATGTCTTGAATCGGGCCGTACACCTAAAACAAGGTTATAAGTGGCATGAGGTCTAAATATATTTATGGATATTCGGAGTTGTTCCATTAAGACCTAGAATGGACTTGTATGGATTGCGTGTCTGACATTGTAATTGACTGTGTAACACTAATTTTTATTAATATATATATATATATCGGGTTGTGGCAATTAATTATTCCCGTCTCTAAGTTTTACGTGCTTAGAGGTTATGTATTGATGGAAATCAGTGACATGTTGTTAATTGACAATGTGACATACTCAGGTTATGGAATGAGCTAGTGATGATAGCATTGTGTATATCGTGACTTCGACGAACCTCACAACCCGGATTGATGGTAAACCGGCGGTTAGGTTGTATACATTTTATTGAAACTTGAAAGCTTCGGCGGTAGATCTACTTTGAAACTTACGGAAAAAAGGGTATGTTTGGTGTCCGTGTCTGGATGTTAACCAGTGATTTACCTGGTGTTTGGTGTCCGAGCCTGGATGAAAACCATGAACCGTGAGGTTGCACCTAGTTCCGGATTGATCTTTCGTGTCAGGAACCATCATATTGGATCCCAACAACCAATACAAGCCTTTCGTTTTTTTTGTAAACTATGTTTGTAAGCATAGTCACTATGCTTGCTAAGATTTAAATATTTATTTGCGAAATGGTTTCCAACACTATGCACTAATAATAGTATTAAAAGAAGATTTTCACGTATGAAAGCATGTTTGGTTATCATAAGACAAAACTCTCCCATTTGGTGTGCGCTTGCATTGTGTGATGTGGGACGAGCTTATAATAGCTTCATTTTTCCAAAATCATTTGCGAATTTTCCATAATACTTCTTTAGACTATTGCACCCATAACACTCATGTTATTTCATATTTTAATTTGACTAATATGTGAATGATTTAGTTCTGATCCGAGTGTTTGTTGTGTTTCTTTTTATGCAATACGCTCGGTTCAGCCGAAGTTGCAGTTAGCGAAGATTACCTTGCCTTGAAGATACTATTATGAAGATGAAGATGAAGCTCAACAGACGTATTATTATTACTACTCCGCTGCAAAATTATTGGTATGTTGTATAATAGTTAACTCTGATAATTGTTGTAAAATAAAATCAAATATATGTTTTAACAGCTTCATGAAATGTTATTTATTTATTATATTTTGACCTTCCGCTGTGAGATTCTGTATTTGTTTTCTTCTTCCATTCTTTTTCTTATTTTAATCCCAATAACTATCCGTATTTTTGATCTGTTTATGTTGACAGTAAGGATCATTGTCGATTTGAACGGTCAAAAATCTCGGATGTTACATAGAATATGTAAATTTAACTGCAAAGTTGCTTATATTTCACTTATTTTGATTTAAGAGTAGTTAAATAATCTACATCACGTTCCGAAAGGGAATAGGAAATGTTGGACTCTGCATTTAGACTTTTATTTCCAAGTGAGGTAAAAATATCTTTAGTTCTAACCTTATTTTTCTTGCTACTCTCCCCTCTTCTCAAGATTTTCTATCATTGTTGTTAATTATTTACTTTGTTTCTATCATTGTACATGATTTAAAACAAATTTTGTACAACTTGTAATGTATTTTACAAAGTCATATGTAGCTGATATTGATTTCTTCATGGTAAGGCTAAGGATTATTAGTTACGAATTGTCATTATTATTTAGAATTTTTTGTTCTTGATTCCTATCAATTTATATAGGTAAAAGTGTACATACTATATTTTAAGCTTGTTTTTCAAAACTTCTGCATATAACTAAATATTAAGTAAGTTATATGTTTGTGGGACTAATTCCAAAATCAGCGACCATGTTTTGCTCTTAATTAATAGAAAACAGGGATTAATCCATCAATTAATCAAATATTCGTGAAGAAGTATACCAATTTTAACTTCTAAGATGGAGACCTTAAAACATATTACCAAATATAAAAAAAAAAATTAAGACAGTGACCGCTACAATATTTGTGAATTGCTGTCGCATATGATATATCTCTAAGAGTGTTAAACAGAGTAAGTATAACGAAATAGATTCTATGCATAATTTTTAACGTAATCAGCCAACTACTACATCGAAGTCAACTAATAGACATATAAATAAAAGTCATAAAATAGTATAGCAATGCTCATTCCGAGATCTTAGTCATTTGCTGCATCCATTATATATGCGTTGAAACAACCAAGCTTCTTGAATATATGAACTGACATGATAATATATGAACCTAGGCTTGAAGCAGCCTACTTATTATCAGATATTTAGTAAACCTTGTTGAAATTTTATTGCTTGGCTTTCCCTTTTCGCTAAATAGCAGTATGATTCATTAAATGTGTGCATGTTAAATTTGGAATCTGATGGTATGTAATAATATTGTCTTTTTTTGATGATATATAATTGATGTTAAAAATGGGTCAAATAAAGTTTCTTTTTTTAATGTCTACTTGTAAAAATTAGTAAAAGGTATAAACATCCTAGGAGTGAATATTCATAAATGCATTGCATGTAGTTGTTACTTTTTGGATTTCAATTTTTCTTCTTGATGTTTTAAATATCAAATCCTTAAAAAAAAGTGATTAATCATTGTTTGCATTGAATTATATAATTTTGATGTTATTGTCTGTTTTGCCATAGTATCATTGCATGGGCGCTAACATTAAGCTTCGGCCAATGCTGCTTTGTTGAACACAACAACATATGCTGTGGTCTATCACAGTAGCCAATGATGTTGTGTATTCTACGACACAAGGGAGTTGTGTCACAAAGTAGTACAACCACAATGCTACTACACTATAAAAAATATATTGAATTAAAGACAGAAATTATCGGTCTTTAATTGAATAAATCAGTCTCTATAATAGTGTTAAAGACAGATTAAAGACTTATGGTTTCAGTCACTGTTTATCAAGTCTTAAAGTTGTTAAGACTGAACTCTTTCGGTCTTAAACTCTAAAGACTGAAATATCAGTCTTAAATATTTTCAGAGACCGAGTTTTAGAAACTAAAACACGGTTTCTATTCAGTCTCTAATTAAACATAATTTTTAATATTAATACACATATACGCTTATGTATATAATCATACACACACATTCACAAATACAATAACGTCTGTATTAATTCATGTAGATGTTTAGAAAACTTGCAAATCTATTACTTTTCAAAAACAAACGGTACATAGTACAAAGCCGATATATTGCATTTTGAGCAATACAAGCAAGATTCCAGTAAAGAAAAACTATATGATATATCTTAGAATTGTACATCCTACAAGTAAAAATGAACTAAAATTAGCACACACTAACATATTAACGAGGCCATTATTGAGTATTATTGATGCTCTTGCCATTGCATCTGCCATGCTTTCCAAGTTAGCATAAACCAATAGACTATTCTGCAACCTCCATGATTTCCGAATTAATAAAGACCAACAGCTTGCAAAAAAACCAATCTGAGTCATTCTCCTTCAACTCTAGTACAGTAGACTGCATAACTGACAAGACGAGTCCTGTGTTTCAAATCTGCAAACACCTATGTTTCAACCCCGTTATGCTCCTCATTTTCCTCAAGCTTCCCCCCAAGGTAGCTGCTTAACCGACTCCTTCTGCACCCAAATCTGAGGGAACCAAAATTTTGGTTCATGGCTTCCTTGTCGATATAGGAGTGGGCAGCGTTGTTAGAGTCAGTCTGGTACACAGTTTTGAGCATGTTCATTGTAAAGGCCACCCATCCATATGGAACGAATACCTCTGCCTGAATAGAAATTGTCATTTGATGATATTGAAGAATTTAGACGTAACTAATTATAAAATCATAACTGCATATTTCAAATTTAGAAATGTCTACCCTCCACGTAGATTTGCTTGCAACCCTTGATAACTACATCTACTCGATGGATCTTCTTTTAGGCGACTGAAAAACACCAGTTTGAGTTGATGAGAATCTAATTCTGTTATCCATTTTGATTGCACGCAGATCCTATTTTTTTCCTGATGTTTATCCTTAGGAGGATCCAACTTTTAGCATTTATAACATCATGGATTCATGAACCATAGAGTGAAAGAGCAGAAGTGTAACACCCCGTATGTTGAATAACTTGTTATAATATAAATCAGGGGAGAATTCAATTTTAAGATCTGAATCAGGGGAAACGGGATATGCCATTGCGTTCGTCTCGGAAAAATACGCGAAATAGAGTCCGAGTTTTCGAAAATCGGAGTCCGTATGACCCAGTTAAGGCCCGAAGAAGTTTTCAGAAAATTCAAATTTCGAAAACAGATTTCAAATGCAGAAATGGAACTAGGCGGGAAAATTCCCGCCACAACCCAAGTCGACTGGGGAGTCGACTTGGGAGTCGACACCACAAGACCCAAGTCGACTGCCCAGTCGACTTGGGAGTCGACACAGGTGGCCGAGCCAGTTTGGCCTGGGTGCACTGTTTTGCCTGTTGGGCTGTGTTTTGGGGCTTGTGACGAAATCTGACGGCTCTAACCTAAATTAGGGTTAATCTAAGGGCCTAAACTACATCCTAAATCTATAAATACACCCTAAGACTACCCAAATCCATACTAAAAATAGATACAACGCCGTCATGCCGTCAAAATGCAACTAGAAGGAGCCTCCATCAAATTTTAGAAGAAGATAGCTTCTCAAATCAACTTCTGATCAACTCTAGCAACTTAATCTTCTTCATAGGAGTGCTAATCAACAAGTTGTGAGTTTCTATGCCTTTAGCAAGCAATTGCTAAACTAACTATGATAGGATGTAATGAGGTTATGGTTATGAATGTGGATCAATGCAAGTTATGTTATCATATGCTATGTGCTCATGATGTTAGTTATGCAAGTTTTATGCTATATGTTCATGATGCTAGTTATGCAAGTCACTATGATAAACATTGATCCATTATGACACCATGTTATGCAAGTTTGGTGTTTGATTATATGCAAGTTCATATATGACATGTTATGCAAGTTTGGTGTTTGATTATATGCAAGTTCATATATGACATGTTATGCAAGTTTGGTGTTTGATTATATGCAAGTAACATGTGCAAGTTTACACCTTTGTATGATATGCATACATATGCAAGTTTACCCCTTTGTATGTCATGCATATATATGCATGTTTACCCCTTTTTATGATATGAGTAACATATGCAAGTTCATCCCTTTTTAGACCTATGACATGTATGCAAGTTTATCCCTTTATGATAGGTCTATGACATGAACATCTATGCAAGTTACCCTCTTTATGACATATGTGATTCATGCAAGTTTGGGTTGGTTATTTATGCTAGTTGGGTTTGATGCTATGGTCATATATGCAAGTTGACACCTTTAAAACCCATGTTGATGCTAATGTTATGCAAAGTGGAACCCATTGTGTTTGTGATGAATTTTCCCTTTTAAGTATGTCATGTTAGCGTATTACGTGGGGAACGATGGGGTTAATATTCATGTTAACAAAATTGTGGTGAAATTGGTATGATGTTGCATACCATGAGAGGATGGACATAATTGAGTCAATTATGTACATCATTAAATTGGAATTAATTAGGGAAAATTAATTCAAAATATGGGGGTGATTAATTAGGTGTAATTAATCGACTAAGACACGAGGTTGGACCCTTTTGTAGCATAAGACTGCCCGGACCCGACCGGCAAATCCAGCGGCTACAAATGATTGGCCCAATGTGAGAGGTCTTACGCATAAACTAAATACGTGACAAGTGTAAAGACACGAGGTTAGACTCTGTTACGGCGTAAGGCTGCCCGGACCCAATCGGCAAATCCAGCTGCCATAAAAGACAGTCTAATGTGAGAGGTCTTTGCAAAGGTTACGTTCTTAATCAATTAAGAAACACTTAACCAGATAAGCATGTAGTGGGGCATGAGGGGTTAAGTGGGTGCCTTGGGTGGCATGTGGAAATCAAGTAAGTGCCTTGGGTGGCATGTGGAAATCTAGTGGTTGCCTTGGGTGGCAATAGAAAATACGATTAGAATACTTAACCAAAAGTGGAAACATGTAATTAAACATGATTAAAGGGTTAAGTGGGATACACTAGAGGGAGCAAGCTTAGGTGGGTAGCTTGTGGGGGCCCATTTCAACCAGTAACCCATATGTATCTTTGTTGGCTCGACCCTTGTCGAGGACGGGACCCGCGTACTGGGCTTGACTATAAGAGGCCAAAACGGGTTAGCGGTGGCAACGCAAGTCCAACGGGTTTCATATGCGTGTGTGGACCCGGGCTGGTAGGTAAGACGTTGTTGCATCGTGTAGGTATAAGCCGTGCACCGTTGGTTGTATCGGGTTGCCACTTTGGGGAGTGATACACCCCACTGTGGGGCCAGCACGGGTATCTACGTTAGGGAGCCGATCGCTTAGGGAGTAGTGGGTACACCTAGTGGAGATAGGGGCAGACGGCACCTATGTGGTCAGCTAGGGGTACACGAAACTACTAGTTAAATTTTCTAAGTCCTTGGGTGGGATCAACCTTTAAGTTAGGAATGATTGGTGTGGTGCAGTTTAGTAATTATCCTTGGGTGGATAGATGCGTCTTTACCGTTATCTTGGTTCTTCCTATGTCTAGTTGGCTGCTTAGTGTAGTCATTTATCCCCAGTCGTTACCGTACCAAGTTTATATCATACCCTAATTACTTTAATGATTGTATTGTTAAACTATAGGACTCGCTCAGACTTATGTCTGACCCCGTTGTTTTTATCTTTTTCCCCCCTCAGGTCCTCAGGTTGGGCCTAGCACTAGTGGGCTTTGATCAGATTGCTTTATCTATCTTTTGGAGCTTGGACCGTTGATGTAAAGCCCAGCTTATCTTTTCTATTATGGCTATTAGTATGTAGTGGGATTATGTACTTATGTTTTTACCGAGATGGATATTTTGTACTTGACTCTCGTTGGTTTTTGATATGTAACCAAACATGTTTACCTTCTGCTGCAATGAAATGATGTTTTAAATTTCAAGTATTACTTATATCTATCTTGTTGTAATTTTTCTGTTCTATATTCACTTAAAATACTCCACCAAAGTTAAGGCATTCCCTTAGTGAGTGACCTTAGCGGGTGTGGGGTGTTACACGTGGTATCAGAGCTAAAGGTTACCAGAACAGATAATTTTTTTAGAAAAACTATTTTTCTTAAAACATTTTTGGAAGAAGTATTTTCAAAAACATGTCTTTTAAGAGAAAAGTTTTTGAAAGAAAAGCATAATCCCCAATAGCCATATCTTTATCTTTCGAATTCTCCGTTTTGAATCTTTCCTTTTTCGTTTCAGCATGGCTAAAGATCTTAACTTTCCGGAGGGTGTGACGATACCAGTATGGTATAGGAGATTGATGGAGGCTAGGGCCGCCGCTGCGGGTCCAGCAAATGTTCCTCCACCACCAGTTGCACCCGATCTTCCTCCCCCTCCTCCTCCTCTCGCGGATACTTTTGCTAAGACTTGCAAGGAATTTAAGGCTATGGGAGGGAAACCTTTTCAAGGATCAGAAACTTTTGTGGAAGCTAGGGATTGGCTTAAGGAAACGGAAGAGTTGATAGACATCTTTGAGATGGAAGAAGGAAAGAAAGTCAAGTTAGCTGCTTGGTTAATGAAGGGAGAGGCCTCGTTCTGGTGGGAGGTCACTAATGGAGAACGCCCTGTTGACTCTTGGGCGGATTTCAGGCAAAGGTTTGTGGCAAAATTTCTCTCAAGGGCGGAAGAAAATCTGTATATGGAAAGGTTCTTGACTCTAAAGCAAGGAAACCTATCAGTGAAGGAATATGTCAACAAGTTTAATCAGTTGGCAAGGTTTGGCATAGACATGGTGAATACACCGGAGAAGAAGGCTCTGAGGTTCGTTAAAGGCTTGAATGAACCGATGCATGGATTGGCTATGACTCACATCCCTATGGGGGACACCTTTGAGAAGCTAGTAGACATGGCACTTATGCATGAGGAAGAGAAGGGTCCCAATGCTAATAAGGCACCCGAGAAGAAAGGAGATCAGAAGAGACCTCAACAGCAACAGCAAAACAAGGGTGGGAAAGGCAACGGTGGCAAGGGAAAGAAGAAGTGCTTCAATTGTGGGACACCAGGCCACCTAAGCAAAGATTGTCGGAAGAAGAAGAAGACTGGCTGCTTCCACTGTGGCGAAGCAGGGCATCTAGTGAAGGACTGCCCTAAGAAGGGGCAGAGGACGGGATCTACCTCAGGAGGACAGGTGCAGGCTCTTATGGCACCAGGTCAGGCAAGGGGGCAAGTTCAGGCTCTCGCGGTTCCACCAATTTAGGAAACAGGTAGAACTATTTCCGTTGAAAGTCTGGTTTTTCTGTTTGATCATCCTGTCCGTACTTTGTTTGACTCTGGCGCATCGCATTTGTTTATCTCATCATCATTAGTTGAGTCACTGCACTTAGACACCAGTCTAGTAGATGATCCCTTGGTTGTTTCAAACCTAATTGGGGGCTCCACTTATTTGTCCATGATATGTTTGGGTTTGAAGATTTCTATACTTAGCGTTGAGTTTAGATGTGATGCTTTTGTTTTGGGCTTCACGGGCTATGGGTTGATTTTGGGCATGGACTGGTTATCCAGTAATGGTGCCGTTCTTGATTGTAAAAGGAGAGTTGTTAGGCTCATGACCCGCTTGGGGAACACTCTCGAGATCTCTTGTAATCCCATGAATTCTGTTAAGCTAAGTTATCTTGAATCGCTTGACGCTTCGGTCGAGAGTTTGCGATATGTTAGAGTGTTCTGGGAATACTCGGATGTGTTTGAGGAGGTGAAGGGCTTACCTCCGAAGCAGGAGATCGACTTCCGAATATATCTGGTGGACAATGCTAAGCCAGTATCTTTGCCAGTGCGCCACATGGCTCCTCGTGAGAGGAGGGAACTTCATAAGAAAGTAGGGGAGTTGCTTGAGAAGGGGTTCATAAGACGAAGTATATCGGAGTGGGGTGCTCCAGTGGTTTTTGCCACGAAGGCGGATGGGTCCCTCAGACTTTGTGTAGACTATAGAGAACTCAACAAGCTTACAAAGAAGAATAGACACCCATTGCCGAGGATTGATGATCTCTTTGATCAATTGGTTGGCGCCTCGGTGTTTTCGCAGTTGGACTTAGCCACGGGGTTTCATCAGTTGAGAGTGGCTGAGGATAGTATAAAGAAGACTGCCTTTAGGACTCCGGATGGTTTCTATGAGTGGCTGGTGATGCCCTTTGGTTTGACGAACGCCTCTGCATACTTTGTTGATTTGATGAGTAGGGTGTTCAGGGAGTACCTTAATAAGTTCGTGGTGGTCTTTGTGGATGACATCTTGGTCTTTTCTAAGAGTGAAGAAGAGCATGCCCTACATCTTAGGGAAGTGTTGGAGACTCTTCGAGCGCATAGCCTTAAGGCTAAATTCTCTAAATATCACTTTTGGAGGAAGGAAGTGCGGTTCTTAGGGCACGTGGTCTCCAAAGAAGGGATAGCTGTTGATCCCGCGAAGGTAGTGTCCATCCAAGATTGGAAGGTTTCGAAGAATGCTACCGAGGTGAGGAGTTTCTTGGGGTTGGCTGGCTACTATAGGAAGTTTATCAAGGACTTCGCAAAGATATCAGCCCCATTAACTCGCTTGACGAAGAAGAATTTAGTTTTCACATGGGACGTAGATTGTGATGATGCATTCCAACGGTTAAAGAAAGCTTTAACCACAGCTCCAGTCTTAGTGTTGCCAGATGGGAGTAAGCCATTTGTTGTTTATACCGATGCTTGTGGGACAGGACTAGGTGCAGTCTTAATGCAAGAGGGAAGGGTAATAGCCTATGGGGGAAGGCAGTTGAGAGCGCATGAGAAAAATTACCCTACACATGATCTAGAGTTGGCCGCTATTGTTTTTGCGCTTAAGTCTTGGCGCCATTATCTTCTTGGCGAGAGGTTCGAATTGTTCACTGACCACAAATCGTTGAAGTACTTGTTTTCTCAAAAGGATTTGAACTTAAGGCAGCAAAGGTGGATGGAGTTCTTAGCATCCTATGATTTCGAGATAGCGTATACCCCTGGCAAGGGTAACGTGGTGGCGGACGCCTTAAGCAGAAAAAGGTTGTCCTTGAGTCCATTGTTCGTGGAACGACGAAGCTTGGAATTTATCTCGATGTTTGACTTCAGACCTTCCGTTGACTTTGTACCCGGTTTGCTAGCATCCTTAGAGGTCAGACCTACTCTTTTGGGATGGATTGGCGAGGCACAACGGGACGACCCACAGTTGGTTGAGTTGGTAGAGAGGCTCATAAGGGGGGAGTCGTCCAGCCATTTGAGTAGGTACACCCTAGATGGTAAGGGGTGGTTGCGTAGAGACGGTAGACTTTGTGTACCGCAAGATGAGGGTTTGAGGAAGGCTATACTTGATGATGCACATCGTTCGAAGATGACCATTCATCCCGGTGGGGACAAGATGTACCAAGACATGAAGCGAGTTTTCTTTTGGGCCGGTATGAAGAAAGATGTGGCCGAGTATGTCGCTAGATGCTTGGTGTGCCAACAAGTGAAAGCGGAGCAAAAGAAACCCGGTGGGTTGCATCACCCATTGGAAGTTCCGCAATGGAAGTGGGATAGCGTCTCGATGGATTTTATCGTGGATTACCGAGATCGAGGAAGGGTAATACGGGAATTTGGGTTGTGGTAGACAGACTTACTAAGAGCGCCCATTTCATACCCGTGAAGAGTAAGAGGACTGCTCCATGGCTAGCTTCAGTTTACCTTCGAGAGATAGTTCGGTTACATGGAGTACCTTCGAGCATAGTGAGCGATCGAGATCCTATCTTCACTAGCGAGTTTTGGAAAAGTTTGCAAGAGGCGGTAGGGACTCAGTTGTGTTTGAGCACCGCATATCATCCTCAGACAGACGGCCAGACCGAGAGGGTGAATCGTGTTCTAGAAGACCTTTTGAGGCTATGTATCTTAGATTTTGGAGGTACATGGGAAGAGCATCTTCCATTGGTGGAGTTCGTGTATAATAACAGCTTTCAGTCTAGTATTGGTATGGCTCATTTTGAAGCTCTTTATGGAAGGCCTTGTCGATCACCTACATGTTGGTGGGAATCTACGGATAAGATCTTGCTTGGGCCTGATATGGTTAGAGAGACTTCGGAAAAGATTGATTTGATTCGAAGAAGGATGAAAGCGACGCAAGACAGATAAAAATCTTACGCGGATAAGAGGATGACGGATCTTGAGTTTGATGTTGGGGACATGGTCTTTGTTAAAGTATCTCCATTACGGAATGTTGTTCGCTTTGGGTCCGTTGGGAAGTTAGCACCAAGGTTTGTAGGACCGTTTCCTATTAAGGAAATGATTGGACAGATGGCATATAGAGTGGATTTACCCGAGAGACTTAATGGTGTACATGACGTATTCCATGTGTCACATTTGAGGAAGTGCCTACATGAGACCGCAGAGGTGGTAGAGCCGGGCTTGCTTAGAGAATTGGAGGTAGAGCGTGATGCGACGATTCGACGAGCTCCTACTCGCATCCTTGGGTCAGAGATTAGGAAGTTGAGAAACAGAGAGGTTCAACTAGTCAAAGTGCAATGGGGAGATGAGGAGAGCAACGCTACTTGGGAGACAGAAGTGAAGATGCGTTCACTGTACCCATTTGTTTTTGAGGGTATGTCTTTTAACTTCTCCTTTATCGTTTGTCTAGTACTTATCTTATCTTTAGTATGTCCTCTCATTAGTACCTTTGACCTTTATATAGGGTAAACCTATGGTTGAAACATGTGTTTGAGACATGTTATGCTTGGTGGATGCGTGTGGATGCAAGTGTTTGCTAGTGGTTGCTCGTGGATGCATATACACACACTTTAGACACTAGATCGGCTCAGTCACTTCATATTGCATATAATTGTGTGTAGGTAGCTATATTAATGGATGTATAATGGTTGTGTTATCATATGGATGATGCATTTTGGTGTATGGTTGTGCACACATGTAGAGATAGTATGTGTCGATAGGGTTCTTTCGCATACATATTGAATGCATGGCACTATCATGGTTTGCATTAAGGAGGTCAACTGAATCAGTAGACCGCCTGATTTTGCATTAGACAGGGAACATATACACACACTTTTTGCATATCTTCATAAGTCATTAGAAATTTTAAGGACAATGGGTGCCAATGTTTGATGGTTTAGTAGATGGTTGTTTGGTTGGTAGGATACGTTCTTCTTGACTTAGAGATTTCGGGGACGAAATCCTTTAAGTAGGGGAGAATGTAACACCCCGTATGTTGAATAACTTGTTATAATATAAATCAGGGCAGAATTAAATTTTAAGATCTGAATCAGGGGAAACGGGCTATGCCATTGCGTTCGTCTCGGAAAAATACGCGAAATAGAGTCCGAGTTTTCGAAAATCGGAGTCCGTATGACCCAGTTAAGGCCCGAAGAAGTTTTCAGAAAATTCAAATTTCGAAAACAGATTTCAAATGCAGAAATGGAGCTAGGCGTGAAAATTCCCGCCACACCCCAAGTCGACTGGGGAGTCGACACCACAAGACCCAAGTCGACTGCCCAATCGACTTGGGAGTCGACACAGGTGGCCGAGCCAGTTTGGCCTGGGTGCACTGTTTTGGCTGTTGGGCTGTGTTTTGGGGCTTGTGACGAAATCTGATGGCTCTAACCTAAATTAGGGTTAATCTAAGGGCCTAAACTACATCCTAAATCTATAAATACATCCTAAGACTACCCTAATCCATACTAAAAATAGATACAACGTCGTCATGCCGTCAAAATGCAATTAGAAGGAGCCTCCATCAAATTTTAGAAGAAGATAGCTTCTCAAATCAACTTCTAATCAACTCTAGCAACTTAATCTTCTTCATAGGAGTGCTAATCAACAAGTTGTGAGTTTCTATGCCTTTAGCAAGCAATTGCTAAACTAACTATGATAGGATGTAATGAGGTTATGGTTATGAATGTGGATCAATGCAAGTTATGTTATCATATGCTATGTGCTCATGATGTTAGTTATGCAAGTTTTATGCTATATGTTCATGATGCTAGTTATGCAAGTCACTATGATAAACATTGATCCATTATGACACCATGTTATGCAAGTTTGGTGTTTGATTATATGCAAGTTCATATATGACATGTTATGCAAGTTTGGTGTTTGATTATATGCAAGTTCATATATGACATGTTATGCAAGTTTGGTGTTTGATTATATGCAAGTAACATGTGCAAGTTTACACCTTTGTATGATATGCATACATATGCAAGTTTACCCCTTTGTATGTCATGCATATATATGCATGTTTACCCCTTTTTATGATATGAGTAACATATGCAAGTTCATCCCTTTTTAGACCTATGACATGTATGCAAGTTTATCCCTTTTTGATAGGTCTATGACATGAACATCTATGCAAGTTACCCTCTTTATGACATATGTGATTCATGCAAGTTTGGGTTGGTTATTTATGCTAGTTGGGTTTGATGCTGTGGTCATATATGCAAGTTGACACCTTTAAAACCCATGTTGATGCTAATGTTATGCAAAGTGGAACCCATTGTGTTTGTGATGAATCTTCCCTTTTAAGTATGTCATGTTAGCGTATTACGTGGGGAACGATGGGGTTAATATTCATGTTAACAAAATTGTGGTGAAATTGGTATGATGTTGCATACCATGAGTGGATGGACATAATTGAGTCAATTATGTACATCATTAAATTGGAATTAATTAGGGAAAATTAATTCAAAATATGGGGGTGATTAATTAGGTGTAATTAATCGACTAAGACACGAGGTTGGACCCTTTTGTAGCATAAGACTGCCCGGACCGGACCAGCAAATCCAGCGGCTACAAATGATTGGCCCAATGTGAGGGGTCTTAGGCATAAACTAAATACGTGACAAGTGTAAAGACACGAGGTTAGACTCTGTTATGGCGTAAGGCTGCCCGGACCCGACCGGCAAATCCAGCTGCCATAAAAGACAGTCTAATGTGAGAGGTCTTTACAAAGGTTACGTTCTTAATCAATTAAGAAACACTTAACCAGATAAGCATGTAGTGGGGCATGAGGGGTTAAGTGGGTGCCTTGGGTGGCATGTGGAAATCTAGTGGTTGCCTTGGGTGGCAATAGAAAATACGATTAGAATACTTAACCAAAAGTGGAAACATGTAATTAAACATGATTAAAGGGTTAAGTGGGATACACTAGAGGGAGCAAGCTTAGGTGGGTAGCTTGTGGGGGCCCATTTCAACCAGTAACCCATATGTATCTTTGTGGGCTCGACCCATGTCGAGGACGGGACACGCGTACTGGGTTTGACTATAAGAGGCCAAAACGGGTTAGCGGTGGCAACGCAAGTCCAAAGGGTTTCATATGCGTGTGTGGACCCGGGCTGGTAGGTAAGACGTTGTTGCATCGTGTAGGTATAAGCCGTGCACCGTTGGTTGTATCGGGTTGCCACTTTGGGGAGTGATACACCCCACTGTGGGGCCAGCACAGGTATCAACGTTAGGGAGCCGATCGCTTGGGGAGTAGTGGGTACACCTAGTGGAGATAGGGGCAGACGGCACCTTTGTGGTCAGCTAGGGGTATACGAAACTACTAGTTAAATTTTCTAAGTCCTTGGGTGGGATCAACCTTTAAGTTAGGAATGACTGGTGTGGTGCAGTTTAGTAATTATCCTTGGGTGGGTAGATGCGTCTTTACCGTTATCTTGGTTCTTCCTATGTCTAGTTGGCTGCTTAGTGTAGTCATTTATCCCCAGTCGTTACCGTACCAAGTTTATATCATACCCTAATTACTTTAATGATTGTATTGTTAAAGTATAGGACTCGCTCAGACTTATGTCTGACCCCGTTGTTTTTATCTTTTTCCCCCCTTAGGTCCTCAGGTTGGGCCTAGCACTAGTGGGCTTTGATCAGATTGCTTTATCTATCTTTTGGAGCTTGGACCGTTGATGTAATGCCCAGCTGATCTTTTCTATTATGGCTATTAGTATGTAGTGGGATTATGTACTTATGTTTTTACCGAGATGGATATTTTGTACTTGACTCTTGTTGGTTTTTGATATGTAACCAAACATGTTTACCTTCTGCTGCAATGAAATGATGTTTTAAATTTCAAGTATTACTTATATCTGTCTTGTTGTAATTTTTCTGTTCTATATTCACTTAAAATACTCCACCAAAGTTAAGGCATTCTCTTAGTGAGTGACCTTAGCGGGTGTGGGGTGTTACAAGAAATTTCAGGTTTAAAGAGAGAAAGTGGAAATCTTCGTGCGTGGGTAACGTGAAAGAAGGAAGTGGTCACGTCCTCTTAATTTGTAGCTTATTACTTCAACCTATGACGCGGATCACTAATCATCTTCGTCAGATTTAAAATACTTAAAGAATCTCGACCACAAAATATTTTAGTTTATCAGGCACTGCTCAGAAACCGAATTTCAGTCATTAAACAATGTTAAATCATAGAAACCGATCAAAAACCGGTTTTCATTCATAAATGCTAAAAAGTAAGGACTGAGATTTTCGGTCAGTAATCAATCTCTAGGTAGATACCGAAAATTTTCAGTTTAATTTTTCAGTCCCTAATTTCATGAATTTTTGTAGTGCTAAGTGTAATGAGCACCGTACTAGAAATAAAAAAAATCTATTAAATCAATAAAAATTGAGGTTGGACTTCTATTAAGCTTAACAACAGCACAACAGTTCATTCATGGAAAATTAATAACACATACCTCTATGCAGTAATCATGGGAATGCATTTTTAGAAGATTAATAGTAAGAGAAGTATGAACTCAGTTTATAAAGTGCAAATTGAGTTTAAACTTTAGTTAAAAACTAAGTTACATCATAGTTTAGTAGGAGCTTGCAAGAACTATTGTCTTTAATTTTCTACAACTTCAGTTTCTTCGTCTAGTGTTCATATCAACATAAATGGTTGGTTGTTTCTATCCATCAAGCTTATATATAACGAGTACATAGCCTGTGCGTTGCACCGGTCTTTAAGATTGATATTTGTTTTGGTTGGGTATTTGGTAATAAATATTGCATCGTTTCTTTCCAATGTTTTGTGCATTCTAATAGTTATTACATATCACGAATTAAAAATTCTGACATAATCGGTTGTGAAACAAAGAGCAATGAAACATAATGAATCAACACTTACACAATTGATGTCAACAATTGCACTTTCAAAAGAATAAACAATTAACAATGCACCTTTAAGAAGCTTGGTCTCAATTAGTTTGGTGATTTTAGTTTAAGATCGAAATTGGACTCATTTTCTTCCTTTTTGGTTTCAGTTTTGGATCTTATGGAATTCTGCCAAAGAAAGGGCGGGGAATAACTAAATTAGCACGACTAAGGATTATCTACCAAGGGAATGTGAATAAGGAGAGATTGGAGAAGTGGGTGGAAAACGTGGGATGGATGAATAAACGTGGGATGAGAGAGTGATCTGCGTCACAATTGATGCCATATCCATAAACTAAATCCTACCGCTCTTTGTCTCTTGGTTTGTCCTACCAAGGAATTTTATTATATAGATTAAGTAAAACATTCTAGACATAAACAACTTATATATAGTGCATATATGTTCTTCCACCTGATGTAAATATTGGCTTGGAAAGGATACGTGTCACATCTCTTTGGATCCATTGGTCTAATTTCATAATTACCACACAAGGGTATTGCCTTACTCTATAGGCCAATGACTAGTTTGACTAACGAAAATTTCTGAGTGTGCACCAAATGAACTGATGAAGACCTTTTCCCTTATCTTTTACTAATAAGCCATGCTATAAATGTATAAAACTAAATGACAAATTAAAACCTTGACCACTGCCCAGGGAATTCGAATGTCACATCCTTCTCCAATCGAGATTTACACCATCTAACTGTATTCTTATTTTTTTAGTAGTTCCAAACTTTCAAGCAATTCAAAAAATTATGTCTTGATGAAGTGTTGAAACAAAAAAATCCAACTTTAGAGACTTAGGCTATAAAATAGGTTGACAAACCTCTATTTTGTACCAAAAAATGTGTCAACTAGTTATTTTAGCTTTGTTGAAAAAATATATTGTTCTTTTTTTGAAATGAATTATTTATCGACTAATTCTAGCTCCTATATAGCCTTTTGTTTATCTAACCCTTAACTTTAGCTTATTCGTATAGATAATTACATCCCTTAGTATTGTACTCAAAAAGATTATTTTGTAACTTGGTATAATTTGTCATAGTCATTAATACAAAAGCATGTCAGTCCTTAATAAAAAAAAGGCCTTAATTTTAACTATTGACTAATATCCCATTCCATTCCAGTTGATGTAAAAATATCGTTTATTTTTTGAAATGAATATTTGTTGAAAATATTGTATATATTGTTCTCTTTATAGTTATAATTGATTAGAATGCGCATTTGCAGGTATTTGATATGGTTATAATTCAGTAGTGACAACATAAACTAGTGCATATGTTAGCCCACATTAATAGATATGGAATTTTGAAGTTTTTATGATCTTATATCAATTAAAAGGAAGAATCCGTTTGAAGCCCTTGTTTACAGTTAAGATGGTTAAAAAAAAAAATCCTTAACAGCCAAAAGCATGGTTCAAAATTCCGCCCGGCACGGCGGAATTTCGGCCAATCCGGCTTGGTTCCGGTGAAGAACGGAATGTAATTCGCCTGAAAAACCGTTTCGGAGGCTGCAATTGAAAAAAACAAAAATATGTACAGGGAAATAGCAGTAAGAAGAGCACCAACCTTGGAAGAGAGAACGCATTGTTGTTTTACGGATAGAGTCGCCATATTTTTCGCTTAATTAGGGTTTATATT
This sequence comes from Allium sativum, assembly GCA_030737875.1. Lineage (NCBI taxonomy): Eukaryota > Viridiplantae > Streptophyta > Magnoliopsida > Asparagales > Amaryllidaceae > Allium > Allium sativum. The sequence goes on along the minus strand of CM060913.1, from coordinate 531,148,540 downwards.
TAGCCGTTCAGATTTTTCGCGATGTGGTTTCATGGAGAAGAGGTAGGGCGGAGTCCTAGAATGGACAATTGTTGGGCCGTGTTAAAAAATTTGAGCATTATTGATTTATTACATGGGCTGACAACAAAAAGGCCAAGAAAATTGGGTTATTCCGTGAAGTTTATTATTATGAAATGATCTATTATTGGTTTATGTCAGTGAATTATTATTAAATGGTCTGTATACAGTTTATGTGAATTTTGATTTTATTTAATTTGTACAAAGTGTAACCAGTTTACCTGCAAAAATTATACTAATTAACATATTATCATGAAAAAAATAATGGAATTCGTATACCGGAATTATAGCGGAATTTCCGAAATTACCGAAACGGAACCGAAATTTAGAAATTTTATGATGATCGGAACGGAAACGGAAAGCGGAAATTTAAACCTTGGCCAAAAGTTAAAGCATCTGTCCATACTTTTAATTTCAGTATGTTACATGCAAAACCATTCCTTTACATCAACTGGAATGGGATATCATATTAGTCAATAGTTCAACGCCTTTTTTTCAAAAAATTTGATTCCATTCTTGTTGTTTGTTAATAATTTAATACCAACTTGTTTTGGTGTTCAAAGTAAATGTTGTTGAATCACTATCACGTTTTTCTCATAAACCAATGATAAAGTTCTCTACCTCTCGTTATTCTTTATTTTTTTTTGCCAATCTTTTGAACTTTCACCTGGTAATCTAACGTAAGGTTAAGGTTACTTTTTGTCAAAATTGACCTGAATTCGTAACATATGGAATTTTGTTTGTACTAGTTAATACATAACGGAAGGAGGTTTTATGAGCTAAAGTTAATTATGTATCGACTAATTCTAGCTCCTATATAGCATTTGGTTTATCTACCCCATAACTTTAGCTTATTTGTCTAGATAATTACATCACTTAATATTATATACTCAAAAAGATTATTCTGTAGCAATGTATAATATGTCATGGTCATTAATATAAAAACATTTCAGTCCTTGATTAAAAAAAGGCCTTATTTTTAAAATCCAACATCCAAAGATGATCTTGATCCAGCAGTTCAAAGAAAATATGTCTACAGTTCGTCTTTCTGCTGGATTGCTTCTGCACTTGATGTTATTAATCAGATAATTTACTGCCATTTTGATGAATAATCCATGTTTGTTTATTTCTTTTATTTGGATGCATAGCTACATGATAAATGGGCAGGTCCCCAGTTAAAACAAATTATAATTATGCTGCGGTAATTATGTCATTGAATTACAGTCATATAAACTAAGTTATTAACTGTAGCGGCGCCCAATTTCAGTGCAGTATGAGGTAAATACCATTCAAAACTGAAGAATATTCTTGTGCGTATAATTTTTTTAATAAAAGCTATAGATTTTTTAAAAGTTAATTGTTAATTACAAGACAAACAACAATGGAAATGTTCTATCAATAGAGAAACTCAAATCAGCGATATTACTGTTGTCACTGTCTCTTATTTGTTAGTTTTGTTGAGATGCAGATATGCATCTAAACTCAAACTCATACATGAGATATTGAAATCCTTAACTCAAACTTATTCATTTTATCCAACATGATTAAACTAATAGACAACCATCTCACTTCATTGGTGAATCTAAAAGGATCAAAGTTTCGAAAACATTTCTTTGACCTTCATATCAGAAAGCATCATTTCCTAAATACATGCTTATGTATGCTCTGCTCTACACAGCGTGTCTCTCTCTCTCTCTCTCTCGATCGATCTCGAGAGAGAGAGAGAGAGAGAGAGGAGGGTTATATGGCACCCCAAACTCTTGGCACCTCTTTTGCACAATTTAGGGTGTCATTGAACGCTCCATATATATATATATAGGAGGGTTCAATGGTACCCCAAAAAGTGAGCATCTCATTTGCCTTTCTATATGAACCAAATATTTATATTAGAATAAGTGAGTGGGAGGAAAGAGGATGAGTGGAAGGAGGAAGAAACGGGATATGTGGTTGAAATCAGAGGGGCATTTAGGGTTGCTGCACTGTTTCGGGTGCCACTGAACGCTCGCCATATTCTGGAAGTCTTGATATCCCGATAGGACTAACCCAGGTGGTAATTTCATTCTTTCTTATGTACTATCCATATACTCTTCACAAGAATGTTAAATTTAATTGGTTAGGAATTACCAAGATTGCACAATTTACACTTCAGGTCCTAAATCTTTTTTCTTTTTGTGCGATGATATTTTATTAGAACATGCCATGACTAAATATTTTAGAAGAGCAATAAGGAACGAGGAACTCTTACATGATAGTAAACTCATCATTTTCGTTATTCTTGCCTCCATTGATTTTGTACAGTGATCTACCAAGCCCTTCTTTCTAGCTGATCCCTTTGAGACAATGACAACCCTTTAAGTCAATAAAAGTATTTTGGGAATTTACCAAAATTAAAAAGTGAAAAGCTTCGGGCCTGTTTGGTTACTCATTTTGAGAGTGTTTTTAATTTTCGGTTTTACAAAATAACGAAAACTTGTTTGTTTTACCATTTCCTAAAATTCATTTTGAAAACGGTCACTTTTCAGAAATGGGCTTAACAAAGAAATCTGAAAACTATCTTTTTTTATTTTCCCAGTTTTCGGCCCGAAATCAGAAGTCCAAAAACCCAAAACTCAAAAACAAAACAAACGCATTGGAAACCCTATTCCTATCCTTCGGCCGCTAATTCTGAAATTCCGACATGTGAAAAATCGCGTTCTTCTTCAGATATTGTCTTAAAATCAGGTAAATACGATTTTTATTTCTCGGTTATCTCGTTTGATTCAAATTAATAACATCTAGGATTAAGTGTGAATGATTTGATGATCCTTTGATTTATTTTTTATGAATTAGAGTTAGCGATATAACAGAAACTTTACAGCGAATGATTCTTAATTACAGTAATTACTTAGTCATTTTGGGTATTTTTCGGGTGATTTAGTCCTTTCTGATTTAGGTATGTACAATGATTTCGGCGTTTTTGTTTTGGCGTGTATTATGATTGCTGATGGTGCTTGCTTTGGAAATGAATGTATATCATATTTGGGCGTTTGTATTGTATGAATGCTATGATCTGATGTGTGAACCTATTTTCAGTGTCTGGAATTTGCTATGAATGTTGGTTTTGTGCGGTTCAATTTAGGGCTTAATATTTCATGAGAAGAACATGGATTTTAGTACACTTGTATAGTTTCAAGTGACATCAAATTATAAAAGGTTGCAATTAGATCTGAATAAATATTTTATGGTTAGACACCAAAATTATGTTGTCTTCCAAGCAAGGGCTTTAGCAGTTCAAGGGTGTAAAACTGGGCATATAGATAACTAAAGGGATACTGCTACTGTTGTTGAAAGAGGTGACCTTAAGCGTAGTGTCCTGTAGTGTCCTGGCGGTTGTAGATGCATGGTGGAAACTTCAGGTTCCAAATGAAACAAGTGTAGCTAATGTGGCAGTAGAGGTTATCATTGTTTAGCATGCTAGTGAACATGTAAATCTCTTGCAACTATAAATAATTATGTTGTGGATATCTAACATGCAGGCTGATGTTATACTACAGGGCTTCAAAAACAAACGAAAATAAAAATTACACCTACGATTTTGAAATGCTTAAAGTTAAATTATCATCATAACAAAATTGATGACATGATAGATTTTTGAATTATCCTGAGCTTCTTCCATATAAAAACCAAAATAATATTTCGGATCTTTTAAGTCAACAATTATGTTTTATTTTTGGGTTCAACTGGTCGATTTTGTCGGGTTGTGGGTGAATTTGGATCTTCGGGTATTCATGATGCTTGTGCTGTTTCAGGTTGTTGCTGAAGTGCAGGGTAGTGGAGAATTTGTCGAGAGTTTGTATTAATTATGTTTTGTCCACGACTGCCTAATATATTTATCTTTATTTAATTATCTATATAGAAAATGGGAGGTCATAGTAAGACAAAGGAACCAATGTCATGGTCTGACGAGAACGAACGTACTTTCATTGGAATACTCTACGAGTATGTAAAAGCGGGAAAACTTCAATGCTCTACGTTCACTAAAGACCAATGGGGAAAGATTAATCAAGAGATGATTGAAGCAACAAAGTTTGATTATGGGGTGGAGAGATTGAAGGGAAAATGGAACCGTTTACGTATTGAACATCATTTGTTTTCACAACTATTAGGACATACGGGCGTTACATGGGATCCAAATACCAACAAGGTTAACGCCGCAGAAGAAGTTTGGCAACACTTCTATACGGTATGCATTTTAAAATGCATTTCATGAATATAAGTGCATATCGAACTAATATTTGTTAAATTATTATAGATGAGCAAAACCGAGTTTAAAACTTTTCGGAAAGATGGTTGCAAGAATTATGAAATTTTGGGAGAGATTTTCGGTGGAACTACGGCTACGAGAGGTTTGAGTAATGCTTCAACCAACCCCCCACCCAGTTCGGATGACGAAAGACGACTAGAGGATAATTTTCTAACCAAGGGCGTGCATGTTCATGTGATAAATGATGATGAGCAAATTAGTAGTCGTGCAAGTGATGACACGTCAACAAATGAACGACGACGCAAAAAACATAAGGCTAATAATGTTGAAAAGCTCGAGTCATGTATGGACAAGTGGTCTTCTTCAATTGAAATGCGCAATGAAGAAGCCGAGCTTAGAATGCGATACTTAAAAGGAAAAATTGCAAAAGTTGAAGGAAAGTCGCCCAAGCCAAATGATAGTCAAAGTGATGCATCTGACCCATATTCCGATATGGTGTGTATGAATATATTAAATGGTATTGACGGTGTTTCTGATGACGTCTACGCAAAGGCAGTGAAGGCTTTTGATAATCCCAATTTCAGGAGGCGATTTGTTATGATGCCAGAACATAGAAGATTGCCGGTTTTAGAACGTCTAGATTAATTTTTATCTTTTGGGTTATGGTATCTTTATCGTAGGTTTATGTACTTTGTGTTGCGTTGAATTTGTGTTTGCCAGTCTATGTAGTTTTTATTCTATAGATGTTCTGTTTCTTGCTGTTTGAAATGTAATGACTTTTTATGTTATGATATTGTTTGTGTTACTTGTAGTTTGTATTGTTTGTGTTACTGTCATTAATAATGCACAGTATTGTTTGTGTTTTTTTTTGTGATGACTTGTGGGTAATCATGTCTTATTTCTATCAATTGTGTAGATGTTACTGTCATTAATGACTTGTGTTTTTTATTCTATAGATGTTACTGTCATTAATGTCTTATTTCTATCAATTGTGTAGATGTTTCTTGCTGTTTTTTTTTTGTGATGACTTGTGTTTTTTATTCTATAGATGTTACTGTCATTAATGAAAATTATGTTGTCATTTATGGGTAATCATGTCTTATTTCTATCAATTGCGTAGATCAAAATATAATGTGATGACTTGTGTATTTGATTGTAGGGGCTGAAGTTTCAAGCGTTCGTGGTGCAACCAAGATCATAAGTGTGGATCTCAATCTGGACAAGTTTGAATTGGGTAAATTTCTACTTTATTTTGACAAAATACTGATTTAACCGATTAGAAAAAATGTTATATCGGATGGCTATGCTAAAATATCTTATTTATTTCTAAGAATTAAATTACTGTTTTCAAACGTTTTACAACTGAATGCTTCATGGATTCCATGCATAATGCTAAGTTATAACAACTTGCTTGATAAGGAAGCTGACACATCGGCTAGTGGAGTTAGGCTAGTGGAGTAACAGACTAGTTCTTCTGTTTCATTGGTTTTTTTTTCAACTTGTTCTTCTGTTTCATTGGTTTCAGGTCTTGATTTTTGCATCTTTTTGTTTAGTTTATTGCTTTGCTTTGCTTCTTTTATTGTTAGTCATATCTTTAAAAATAAAATAAAAATAAAAAACCATTTGCATTTTGTTACAAATTTGTCTTCGGTTCTTGAGCTGCTGCTGTTGCTTGTTCTAGTTTAAGGATCTTTTGTATTGTTGTTTTAGTCACTAAAAAAAATTACACGGTTCTTACAACACTGGTTTTGCATTGCATCACACATTCACTTGCTAAAACTATTTCATTTCATTTATCAAAAAAGTGTTTTTAATTTTGTCATTATACATTCTGTTCACGTCATACTCTGTTCATCTCACTGGTTTTTTACATGGAATCCATGAAGCATTCAGTTGGAAGCAGCAAATAAATCATATTTATACATTTTATCGCACGTGATGGCACGTGATGAGTTAAATACAAAACTATTAAGTAGGCAACAAATCTAAAATTATCAAACCGCTATGTTAACACACCCAAGACACTAACATGCTATTTCAAATTCTCGAGCTGAACTGACAATATCCTATCAACGGAAAATGGACAATATACAAACATATGGTAAACGAGATATTTAAGCCAAATTGTATGTATTCACTGACAAAATCTGTATGTATTCACTGAATAGTTGTATAAATTGCAAAGGATGTTTGCTTATTTTGAAATCTAATATGAATTTAAGCCAAATTGTCCCTAATTTAAACATGTAGTTTAACAAAAAAAAAAAAAAATTAAAGCCTATAACCACAATGCCTGCCTGCTTATTTTTGCATATGTGTACATATTGCTGTTGCCATCCTGGTTTGCACTAGCGATCACCGTAGTTGATGGCCACTGGCAAAGCACCATGGGAGCGCTGCCACCTTCAGTGGGTTGTCGGTCGACCATAGTGTACAAAAATAATTTGCATGATCGATGGCATGTAACAAGAAGTCGGCCAAGTGCTGATACTAACACACTTTTTATACTTCAACTCGAGTATTTGCAACAGTAAGATAGCATTTTTCAATCTAAATTAATGCTTAATTTTAGATGGTTTACTGTCACGCCTTGGGAATTTTTTTGACGATGATCCTCCATGCAAATACAAATCAGTAGGAGGGACTAGAAGATAAGTTTTATTGATTTCATATTTTCCTGCTTTAAGGCTACCACATATAAATATCTTAATAAAATTCAGATGTGTATAGATAAAAATACCTTTAAGGTATAGCAAATTTAATGGAAAGTCTCATCGTTTCATGCAATATGCCTCTTTTAGTAGCTACAGTTATTCATTTCTAACAAATTCAAGTGTGGTTTGCACAACAAGCATTTTTTTTTTTTTTTTTGTTGATTGGTCAGCTGCAGTTCTGAATCTATGTATTCCTATCTATTACATTCTCAACTGACGTTTTGTTCATCTCATGTGGTTCGATGCAAACAAAAGTCGAGGCTGTGTGTTGTATTTAACAATTTAAGGAAATTTGTTTGCATGTCACCTTGTTTTGGTCTGTGAATTCAGGATCGAAGTCCTTGAATGAGAGTCACCTAACGTGATCAGATCAGGTTTTGTTAGTTAAAAAAAAACTTCACAGGAAGGGAAATAATTTTGTCCATGAGTGTTAGGCAGCAGCTTAGAGTAGAAGTTATTCAACTTAACTGGGCTGTGCTTTTATAGGATACTTCTCCTCCACTTTACAATTAGTATGAATGCAGTGAAAACATTTTAGTGGGGTATGAATGTAGTGAAATGTTGGACCATGATTTTGTTCCTATTTTGAAAAAAAAAAAACTGGTATTGCCTTCGGTCGTATCAAATTTAGCAAATCAACCACAGTATCACATCAGACCTCTATGAAGGGTATTTTTGATTATGCAGATGCATATGGCCCATTTTCAAATTGAGTGATCAAAGAAATCATAATTTTTTTAAAGATGATTCCCTCCAGCTAGAATCTCTCCAAATATCACTTGACTTTTTGAGTCAAAACTCACTTAGAATTGCAGTGGAGATAGAAATGACAGTTACTACCAGAAATCTCCAGTTATTTATTTGAACTTTACAATTAATATTTATTGTTCCAAAATAAAAATAAAAACAGAACACAATGAAAATTAATTCAGGTTTAAATGTAGTGTTCAATGATCAAAATTAGTTTTAAGGATATAAATTATTAGCATACAATGAAGAATACAAACTTAAATGTCAATCAACACATAAGGCAAAAATTTGTAGTATTGGCGCATATATACACATTAAAATATGAATCCTTCGATTTTCTGAATTATGATTCAATTCAAATTCTAATTTTAAATAATGCCTATTGGATATTGTTTATGCAGAGTAATGTCTGCTCGATCTACTATCATTTCTTATGAATCCGATGACGACACTAGTTCTGATGATGATTTTATGTTTATGGATTACCGTAATGAACAATTTGGTGATATGTTGATGATTAATTGTTTTGTTGCTACCCAAAGGAGTACCATGAACAAAGTGCCTTGTAGAACATCATCACTTACAGGAAGGATGTTCTTACTTGATATATTGAATGGAAATCCTACAGTATGTCATCAAATTTTTAGAATGCAAAAACATGTGTTATTGAATTTTTGTGATACCCTAAAAGAGAAAGGACTTTTAACCGATGGTAGAAAAGTAAGTGTGGAAGAGGGTGTGGCAATGTTTCTAATGATAATAGGACACACAACAAGATATAGTATAATTGCCGATCGTTTTCAGCATTCGCATGAGACTATTTCAAAATGGTTCAGAAGAGTTTTACGAGCTGTTTGTTCTTTGGGCACGGAGTTAATACGACAAACGGATAGAGATTTCATACATGAACGCCTTGTAAACAAGTATCCATATTTTAAGGTAAATTTTTTAACAAAATATATTTACCAAGTAATTAACACAAATAATATTATAGTATCATTTATTGTGTAGGATTGTATTGGCGCAATCGATGGAACGCATGTTGCTGCATGGGTGCCTGCATCGAGACAAACGTCTTTTCGTGGAAGAAAAACCAATATAACACAAAATGTCATGGTGGCGTGTGATTTCGATATGAAATTTGTATTTGTGTATGCTGGATGGGAGGGTGCTGCTAATGATTCTCGAGTATTTATCGATGCAGTTACCAGAGTCGGAAATAATTTTCCAATGCCAAGAGGAGGTATGAATTTATTATATTAAATGTTACTATCAAATATTAAAAATGATTACATAATACTTATTTTTATAATATTTATATAATACATGGGTATTACTTTATAGATCAATATTATCTTGTTGATGCTGGATACCCAAACATGCCTGGATTTTTGGCTCCTTATCGAGGTCGTAGATATCATTTACGTGATTACAATGGACGAGGGAGACTGCATGGAAAGGAAGATTTGTTCAATTATAAACACTCGTCATGTCGAAATATCATCGAGCGTTGCATCGGTGTTTTAAAAGCAAGATTTCCAATTCTAAAACTAATGACGAATTATCCACTTCGTAGGCAAAGACAAATTCCTATTGCTTGTTGCACATTGCATAACTTTATTTTACAAGAACATGCCTTGGATGCTCTTTTCACACAATACTCATCCGAGAATATGATATTTGAACATGTATTAGAAGCAAATCAAAATCAAGAAACCATACAATTCGATGTTAGTCAAACAACTCAAATGGGACATATCAGGGATCAAATTGCCACACAAATGTGGAATGATTACACAGCAACTCATCCACAAAACTAGGTAGTTAAGTATGGAATTTGTCCTTTTTAGCGTTTCTCAATAATAATTTGATTTGCTAATGTTCATAATTTTAACGTTTCAGGTTATGAGTGAATGAGGCGACACAACTAGTTACTCTTTCTTAATTGGTAAAGTTTCTCTTATTTGCTTTTATGTTGTTACTTCATTTACAGTCAACTGATATTATTGTAACTCTTTTATTGCAGCAGTCATTGGAATCAAACTACGGAGCTTGTTTGGATCAGCTTTCTATGGCCAGTGAAATATAGACAACTTAGAAGTGACGTTGTATGCTTTTTTAATTGTTCAGTCTGGATTACATATGTTTTATCTTCAATGTAGTATTATTTCAAGAAAATAGGATTGTTATTACAGTTGCAAGACTAATTTAGATATAGGTGTTGATGTGATTGTAGTAAGCATGTTATTATTATTATTTTCTATTTTCTATTATGTCATTGTAGTAAGCATGCTTGCCTTGAAAGTTACATGCGGGGATTGAATGCTAGCATGATCTTTAATGTTGATCTTGTCATAGTAAGCATTTCTACATTATGTAAATTGTCATAGTAAGCATTTCTACATTATGTAACTTGTTGATCTTGTCATAATCAGTGTTATTTAATTTAATAGCACAATATTTATTTTGATATCTATTAAATCTCTGCTTGTACCACTTTAATGTTGATGTGATTGTAGTAAGCATTTCTACATTATGTAACTTGTGTATTTGAAACTTCCATTTTTATTTTGATATCTCATTTTTAATTTTTAACTAAAAATCGGTTTTTCAAAATAGTAGAACCAAATATATTTTCCAAAATGTTAAAAACATTAAAAATGAAAAACTCAAAATTAAAAATTAAAAATGAAACCAAACAGGGCTTTCGTTTCAGCTTACACTTTTAACATTTTCAGGAATATATGAAGAAAAAAAGTTGAGCTACAAGAAGATGAAAATGTATGGAATTCTTGACTTCGGGTTGAGTTTGGATCCCTTAGGTCGATGCAAGTTCTATATTGCACAAAAGTTTTCAATCTAGCTTGTTAGCAAATTGTGTAAATGAAGAACAAGCTGTTCTCTATATACGCAGGTATGTCATTATCATAAAAGATTATCTCGTAGCAGCCATGTCAAGTCCCACAACAATGTGATCGACCATTTACATAAATTCCTAACCATATCTTGCAGTGATCGGGTCGAGCTTCGTAATCAGCTTCTCAGTTGGCACAAACAACAAATCCTCATCAGTAATCACTAGAACAATATCAAACAAATACATGTGCCTTTTCAATTTACTTCTGGAAGCATTTTAGATTATGTTGGATTTTCCATGCAGCTATTGAGGCCTTAATATACTTGGAAACAATCATGCTACTGGACCCTTACGGAAGCGTTCAATCTCAGTATGAAGACGATGCATGAATCTTCCTTGCTTCTGGCTTCTCAAAATATCAAGCATGTACAGCTCTATGTTTTTATTCTTTTATTCTAGTTTCTTTTTGTTTGGATTTGTTTCTTGTCCAGTTAGTTGAATATGACTCAAAAATGTTTTCTATAAGTTATGGCGTATGTAATTTGGATCTTTTGTAGCTTTGTTCCTAGCAACGGACAGTTGGCTGTTTCTTTTTGTACATGACCTGAAAACTTGTTCAGTCTTATATGTGGAGTTTGACATTGTGCTTAGTTTATTCATTAATCTGCTATGAAGCTAAAATAGTTTTAAGTTTAATATATTAGCTCCAATTGCATTATAATAATAAACATATGAATGACTGTTTTGAAAGCTCGAATATGATCTTTGCTGTTTTACAAGAGACTCATAAATTTGTCTTTAACGTGTTTCTAATTTGGACGATCACTTGAGACCACTAATGAGGTCCTTAATATCTTAGAAATGAGTATTTGTTGTCTCTATTTATTTTGACACTTATTTTCAGAGATGAATATTATTTGTTTTTATTGGGTCTCAAGTATAAATTAGAGACAAAATATATTGTTTAAACACAAAATATGATAGTTTCAAATAAACAATTTTATTGGGTTTTGCTACCGGAATGGTTAATTGTTTGAATTCCAGCCCGCTCATCGCCGGAACCCGACCGGGATGGCTGGAAATCCGGCATGCGGGGCAGATCTTCAAACAATGTGCTACATGTTATGAATAAAACAGGTATGAAAATCCTTGAATGTGAGATAGACCAAGCTTTTACATAAAAAAGGACCAGAAAACAATAAATCAATACAAACATAATACCAGAAGGGCCAACCCACTAGCAGTCCCCCAGGAATTCCCTAAAGCAGCACCGGCCAGCTCCAGTTCACCAATGTGGCCTGCGTACATGGCTGACACCAGTGAAATACTGTAAACACACATGTTGGTTATCACCATTGGCATCGAAACCTTATCCGCACTTTAGCTTCTTCTACATCGATCACTCTGTTAATAATAGAACACATGTTGGTTATCACTCTGTCTTTGATTTTTATTTTTATTTTCCCTCTGTTGAAATTGTCTTAAGAGGAGAAAGAATTAAGCAGAACATGCATTTATAATGGAACTTATTTGCTAGTTAATCCACCCTAATTTTTAGGGGTACTACTTGTTTTTATGGGTTTTTAAAATTTTAAAAGTGTGTTGCTAGGGGCTTGCCACTGGTTGCTAGGGGCTACCAGGGGTGTTTGATCCGCGGTTAACACCGTATAATTGTTGGAAATAAATGAGAAGATTGGGAAGAAGAGGTTGAGTGGTATTGGAGAAATATAAGTCCCACATTGTGTGTGATTTGTGATTATGTCTCCTTATATACCAAAGCCCAATATGCTATTTCAAAACAAAAGAAATAAGCACATGAAGCATTGAGTTAATGGGGATATGTAGGCATTAGGCCTTCATAATAAATATTAAAATGTCATAGATAGGGCCTTGGGCCTTATCTCTTGAGTTCGTGTTGCTCTTGAGTTCGTGTTGCTCTGCACTTGAAAGCGCTTCAAATTGCAGAGATCGGTCCGTTTTATCTTGGGAGACAATTGCTCGATAACCTCCAGCGCCAGTGAGGGAGCAATATTGTTTCAAAGAAACAGATTTACTCTGGACTCGGACAATACTGAAAGGTACTCTTCTTCTTTTTCGGTTTTGCAACGGTTCTGCTCTGTTGCAATTCCGGTCGCGCTTTTCGCCGTTACTAATTCTGAAACAATTCAAATTAGTAACGCTTCTTGACGTGACAATTGGATAGTGACAATTTATTGATTGCTATCAGATTCGTATTGCATTTGCATTGTTACGAATAACAATTTTGAAACAATATTGTCGTTTTGCAGAAAACGATAATGGCTAAAAACAATAATGGTCCTGCTGCGCCAACACCACCTGTAACCAATCCTTTTGCACCCGTGGTTACGCCAATGGCACTGTCTCATGGAGAAAGACCAGAAAAGTTCACCGGAGCGGACTTCAAACGTTGGCAGCAAAAGATGCTATTTTACTTGACAACATTGGGCCTAGCAAAGTAACTTACAGAAGATGCTCCAGTCGTTGCAGAATTGGAACCGGATCCAGTTAAAGTTGAAGCCCATACTGCTTGGAAAAATTCTGATTTCATGTGTAAAAATTACATCTTGAATGGCCTCGACAACAGTCTATACAACGTGTACTGCACTGTTGCAACATCCAAACAACTCTGGTTGGCTTTGGAAAAGATGTATAAAACTGAAGATGCAGGCATGAAGAAATTCATCGCTGGGAAATTTCTTGACTTCAAAATGGTCGATACAAAAGCTGTGATCAACCAAATACAAGAACTGCAACTTATCATTCGTCAATTAGAAGATGAAAAGATGACACTTAGCGAATCTTTTCAAGTTGCCGCTGCTATTGAGAAGCTTCCTCCGTCGTGGAAGGACTTCAAGAACTACCTAAAGCACAAGCGCAAAGAAATGACAATGGAGGAACTTGTAGTTCGATTGAGAATTGAGGAAGATAATAGAAATTCTGAAAAGAAGATTTCTCAAAATGTGGTTGCCAAAGCAAACGTTGTCGAGACGGACAAGTCCAATAAGAGAAAACGTGACAACCAACCTAAGAAGTCAAAGAAATTCAAGGGGTCATGCCATAATTGTGGAAAGAAGGGTCATAAAGCTGCAGAATGTCGCGGTCCACCCAAAAAGAAGAAACCAGAAGCGAATGTGGCAGAAGTTTCAGACAGAGTTTCTGAAATGGACCTGTGTGCAGTTGTTTCAGAATGCAACCTTGTTGGCAACAACAAGGAGTGGTTTGTAGACACTGGAGCCACTAGGCATATATGCGCAAATAAGTGGATGTTCACAAACTACAAAAGTGCTACTAATGAAGAACAACTGTTTATGGGTAACTCGTCCACATCAAAGGTCGAAGGCAAGGGAAAGATTGTGCTGAAATTGACTTCTGGAAAAGAACTCACTCTAAATGATGTTCTCCATGTTCCAGAAATTCGCAAGAATCTAATTTCAGGATCGTTGCTCAGCAAGCATGGCTTCAAACTGACATTTGTGGCTGATAAATTTGTGTTGTCTAAGAATGGAGTGTACATAGGAAAGGGTTATGTATGTGATGGTCTATTTAAGGCTAATGTAACCACTATTGTACCAAACAATGATATGAATAAAATTGAATCTTCTGCTTATATGGTTGACTCTCCTAATCTATGGCATTCTAGACTAGGTCATGTGAATTTTGATACTTTACAAAAACTGATCAATCTAGAATTCATACCTAAGTGTAGAATTGATTCAAATTACAAATGTCAAATTTGTGCTGAAGCCAAATTGACAAGAACATCATTTCATCATGTTGAAAGAGAAACCGAACCTCTAGACTTAATACATACTGATGTATGTGACTTGAAAATGTGTCAAACTAGAGGAGGAAAAAGGTACTTCATCACTTTTATAGATGATTGTACAAGATACTGTTATGTATATCTCCTTAGAAGTAAGGATGAGGCATTCGATATATTTAAACAGTATAAAGCAGAAGTTGAGAATCAACTCAATAGAAAAATAAAAGCTTTAAGAAGTGATAGAGGAGGAGAATATGAGTTTCCATTTGAGGAATTCTGTGCTGAGCATGGTATAATACACCAAACTACAGCTCCTTATTCACCTCAATCCAACGGTATAGTCGAACGGAAAAATAGAACTCTTAAAGAAATGATGAATGCCTTATTAATAAGCTCTGGCTTGCCAGATAATTTTTGGGGAGAAGCTATTCTTTCGGCAAATCATATTTTGAATAAAATACCACGAAAGAAAACTTCTAAGACTCCCCATGAGCTTTGGAAAAACAGACCACCATCCTACAAATACTTAAAAGTGTGGGGGTGTCTTGCCAAAGTGGAAATTCCAAAACCGAAAAAGGTTAAAATAGGACCAAAGACTATAGATTGCATATTCATTGGATATGCTCATAATAGTAGTGCATATCGATTTTTGGTGTACAAATCTGAAATTGATGACATTCATGAAAACACCATTATCGAGTCTCGAAATGCAAGATTTTTTGAGCACATTTATCCTATAAAACCCTCTATTGAAACAAGTGTTCAAAAGAGGCCAAGAGATCCAGATACTCCTGAGGATAATGCTGATCAAAATAAAATGAATGATGAAACTGAGATAGAGGAACTGAGAAGGAGCAAGCGACAAAGGACCACTAAATCCTTTGGACCGGATTTCTATGCATATATGATAGAAAATGAACCTCTAACTTACCAACAAGCAATGTCATCTCCCGATGCTCCTTATTGGAAAGAAGCCGTCAATAGTGAAATAGAATCCATTCTACAAAACCATACGTGGGAACTAGTGGATCTCCCGAAAGGATCAAAACCACTAGGATATAAATGGATATTTAAGAAGAAACTAAAGGCTGACGGCTCAATAGACAAGTATAAAGCAAGACTTGTAATAAAAGGATTCAGACAAAAGCAAGATCTGGATTACTTTGATACATACTCTCCAGTTACCAGAATAACATCAATTAGGATGCTTATTGCAATCGCATCTATATTGAATTTGGAAATACACCAAATGGATGTGAAAACTGCGTTTTTGAACGGTGAACTGGAAGAGGAAATATATATGCAGCAACCAGAAGGGTTTCTAAGCCCAGGAAATGAAAATAAGGTGTGCAAATTAGTGAAATCTCTTTATGGCCTTAAACAAGCACCAAAACAATGGCATGAGAAATTTGATGAAGCAATGTTATCAAATGGATTCAAAATAAATGAATCAAATAAATGCGTCTATATAAAATGTATAGATGTTGGATATGTCATTGTTTGTCTCTACGTTGATGATTTACTAATCCTAGGAAGTAATAAGGTCATAATAAAGTCTACGAAGGACATGCTATCCTCTAGATTTGATATGAAGGACCTAGGAGTGGCCGATGTAATTTTGGGTGTAAAAATTATAAAGACACCACAGGGATATTCGTTATCTCAGTCACATTACATTGCTAAAATTCTTGAAAAATTCAAGCAGTATAATGTAACTGCTACAAAATCACCAGTAGATATGAACCAAAATTGGGTAAAGAACACTGGTGATGGTATCTATCAGCTTGAATACTCTCGTATACTGGGAAGTATTATGTATGTCATGAATTGCACTAGGCCTGATATTGCGTATGCTGTAAGCAAGCTAAGTAGATATACCATGCTGGTAAAAATCATTGGAAAGCAATAATCAGAGTTCTAGGATATCTAAAGTATACACAAAACTATGTGTTGCAATATGATAAGTATCCTTCAGTAATAGAAGGATATAGTGACGCCAATTGGATAACGGGCTCAAATGACACAAAATCCACAAGTGGATATGTGTTTACATTAGGAAATGGAGCAATTTCGTGGAAATCATCCAAGCAGACTTGCATAGCAAGGTCAACAATGGAATCTGAGTTCATTGCTCTGGATAAAGCCGCGGAAGAAGCAGATTGAATTAGGGGTTTTTTAGAGGACATTCCAAATTGGGAAAAACCAGTACCTCCAATATGTATACATTGTGATAGTCAATTTGCTATAGGAAGGGCGAATAGTACATTGTATAATGGTAAATCGAGACATATTCGTCGTAGGCATAAAACTATAAGACAACTTCTCTCTAATGGAGTTATCACTATAGACTATGTAAGGTCAAAGGATAACATTGCGGATCCACTAACTAAAGGCTTGCCTAGAGAGAAAGTTCAAACCTTATCGATGGGAATGGGTTTAAGACCTATGATCTAAAAGTTTTTCTAAACGGAAACCCCACCTAGTTGACTGGAGATCCCAAGATCTAGGTTCAAAGGGACAACTAAGTTTATAGATAAACTTAATGGCACTGTTAAAATACATATCATTCCTATGATAAGTCAGTGCACAACCCGTCGGAGAATAGGATAAGCTTAGCTTTTAATGATGTCTATACTGTGGTGTTATAAAAGACCCAAGTGGAGTATTACGGAATACTCTTTATAGAATCACCTACGTGAGTGTGAAGGCGCCGCTTCAAAAAGAATTGTAAGGTCGAATTCTTTAAACACTCATGAGACCAAGCAGGTGTTCATGGCAAAAACGAACACAAACAGAGAACCAAGGGGTTTAGAAACACTTAGCATGTGTTATCTTTATATACTTACACAAAAGGCTTACAGTTCAAAGACAATCTAGTCCACTGATTCGCCAGTAGGTTATAACGATAAACACTAGGAAAAGTTCAAGGCCATTGTGCTACTTTTACCGATACGTTAAATGTTTCACAAAATTTAAGAACAAAAATAAATCTCTCATTCATGTGGGGGATTGTTGGAAATAAATGAGAAGATTGGGAAGAAGAGGTTGAGTGGTATTGGAGAAATATAAGTCCCACATTGTGTGTGATTTGTGATTATGTCTCCTTATATACCAAAGCCCAATATGCTATTTCAAAACAAAAGAAATAAGCACATGAAGCATTGAGTGAATGGGGATATGTAGGCATTAGGCCTTCATAATAAATATTAAAATGTCATAGATAGGGCCTTGGGCCTTGGGGCTCTTGGGGTCTCCTGATTTCCGTGGGCCGCTAACCCGTTCGGCCTTGTTGCGGTGGGACGGATCTGTTTTGAACGGAGCGGATGCGCCCGTTTCCTTTCGGCTCTTGGGCTTGCGCAGCGAACAGGTGCGCCAGTTTCCTTTTGGGCTCAACCGACGTGCCCGCGTCCGTACGGACGGTCACATCTGCTCAGAAGACATCCCCTGGCCACTATATAAAGCCTTCATGACAGAACAATAAAATCACCGAAAAATTCCTTTCTTTCTGTTCTGCAAAACTGTTCTTATTTACTGCACTCTTGAGTTCCTGTTGCTCTGCACTTGAAAGCGCTTCAAATTGCAGAGATCGGTCCGTTTTATTTTGGGAGACAATTGCTCGATAACCTTCAACGCCAGTGAGGGAGCAATATTGTTTCAAAGAAACAGATTTACTCTGGACTCGGAAAATACTGAAAGGTACTCTTCTTCTTTTTCGGTTTTGCAACGGTTCTGCTCTGTTGCAATTCCGGTCGCGCTTTTCGCCGTTACTAATTCTGAAACAATTCAAATTAGTAACGCTTCTTGACGTGACAATTGGATAGTGACAATTTATTGATTGCTATCAGATTCGTATTGCATTTGCATTGTTACGAATAACAATAATTAGAATCAGAGAGAGCGGAACAGACCTTTCAGTCAGCCTCCACTGCCAGTTGAGCCTCGGGATCCTCCAGACACTGCGTTCCCTCCTTATGCTCGCAACCAGCAATTGACGAAGACGGCTTCCAGCTCGTCAAGCGCAGGAGAAATCGCCCAAATTTGAAATCACCAATGCCATATCACGAATTCCACCTCGCAACAACCAGTGAGGTCTTACCCATCTTCTGCAGAAAACCCTAATTCTGCAACTAATAAGCGGACAAACCTAGACAACACAACACAAAGGGAAAGAGACCGTAATCCCAGAGAGGCAGGGCGCTGCAGGAAGGCTGCCTACCAATCATAAGTTGCTGCTACCACCGATGTCCGATTCAGATCAACAGACCATCATGGGAGGTTCTGTCACTAAAAATAGCCGTATCCTCCCTCTTCCGTCAACAACAACATCTACTTCATGGATTAATCAAGATGCTAATGGGAAGCAGGTCCCCATGGGAGCTGCCCGTGCGTGGAAAGAAGTCATCTCCGGTAATCAGATTCCTATTCCTATCTCTCTTCAGTTTTTTTTTGGATTCGTCTTGCTGGTCTGCTTATAATATTGGATAGCGCAGGCAATCAGCAGAAAAGCGTCTGTAGTTGGCATTCCTATCAAACTAGATCAGGTGACGGAAGAAATTCAGAGAATTTCGTTTGCGAGAGTCCTTGTTGAAATATCCGGTTCATCTTCATTTCCTAGTCAGATTCTGATGTTAACTGAAGATGACCAACTAATCATGCAAAATGTGGAATATCAACGGAGGCCTTTGTGTTCGAACTGCAGGAGTTTTGGACACCTTAATAGTCAGTGCAAGTCCCCAAAGGTTTGTGTCCCTAAGTAGTCAGATCACCATAACTGCAACAGGCAGACTATGGATATTGACTCAGGATCGCAGCCGTCCACATGCCAGGATCAGAATAATCCTTCATTACAAGATGTACCCATGAGTCATCAAAGTTCTGAAGGAAGAAAGGAATTCAGCTTAGGAGGAGCATCTAGAGTTGCAGATGCAAAAGATTACCCCACAAGATATTTCAATACGAGTTTGTGCATGATATTTCAATACGAGTGAGTTTTTAGAGTGAGTAGTCTGTCACTTGCTTGAAATTGTACGACTATGGATGTAAAATTATATATATATATATAGTTTATAAAGTACCAATTTTCTATTAAAAAATAAATCTAAAATACAGATGAATACATGTCATTTGAATACACTGTAGATGATAGTTTTACAGAAACTAGTGATCAAAATTAAAAGTGTGGAATACATGCCATTTGAATTATCGTTCTTTCTTACGCTCGGTGCACTCGTTTGATTTGGTTATGGTTTACTTTTGAAAGATATTTTTGTTGCTGGAAATTTCTCAATTTTTCTAAATTTATTTTTGGCATTTCAGTTTCAACTGACATTCATATAAATATAATTTGGTTTCATTATCTTATATAAGCTACCAAATGTTGTGGGCTTTTGTTTGGAATAGTGCAAATGATTTTGTACTTGATCACCTATATGACTACAAGAAAAGAATAAACAAATTCAAATCTTGCTAAGATGGTTAGTAGAGCAAATCATGGAGGAACTCCAAATACAGAGATCGAAAAAGTTGAGAAGAATGGAATGCCTAGAGCATAATACATTAAAATAACAAGAACGATTAGATTTGGTATTAATTTTTACTATATTTATTTTTGTGGAGGAATACAACAAATAAATGTAAAATAAGAATTACAAGTATTTTTCACTATTATGAAAATTTCTGGTATCAAATGAAGTTGTATTAGAAGTCGGAACAACAAAACAGTGATGTAATTGACAGTCATCAAAGAAGTACATTCCAATAAAACAATACCGAGACAATTCTAAGATATTATAGAAAAGAAATAAGAAGCTAAAACTAATATTAATTAGAAAATATTGTTTATTTGATAGTTAATCCACCATTTATTACTTAATCCACCATGGATTAACTTACAAATAGATTGATGGATTAACTTACTAAAGTCAACTATGTGGATAGATTAACAAATTTAGTGGATGTAAATAAAAATTCCCATCCCTTTTACATTAATTAATTTCATTAGTTATTTTCAAACCGAAATTAATGAGTTAACCGTGGTTTGAAAGAATTAAGCTAATGTGGAAATACGTTATTTCTTTTCTGTTTGAAAAATTAAACCACATCGTCTTTTTTCTCTCCAACGTAGGGGTGGAGCATTATTCTGTTAAACCAAATAGAACAACCAAACCAATTTAATTTGGTCGGTTTGGTTTGGTTTTGAAATTAGATCGATTTGTAATCAGTTCAGAAAAATATTTAGTTTGGTTATCGATTTAACTAAATTAATCAAACTTTTATTTCATTTTAAATTACTGATATTATAGTAAATATTTTACGTTAATTTACTTATCTAAGTTAATCATCACATATTATCAGAAATACTTTTGGGAAGCATAATACTCATAAATAATAATATCTTAATCATATATTTATAATTTATTTTAAATTATAGTTAATATTGCAAATATAAAGTCTAAAATTATTTCTAGCTCGGTTAAATCGGATAATCAACTGAACCAACCAATCATAATTTTGTTGGTTTGGTTTGGTTTTCATTTTCATCGGTTTTAGTTTGGTTTGACAGTTTTCATCATAGGTTAAACCAAACCAACCAAATGCTCAACCCTTCTCCAACGTGGCTCTTCCCTGACGTTTGGTTTCTTCAACATATTACTCCAACAATTTACCATCGAATTCGTATTTTTCTTCTTTAGATGATGGAAAACTCCACTGCAACAATTTTGGGTATAGGTTAGACATCTTCGGTTGATTGTATTCTACTTTTTTTGTCAATCAGAAAAATGTTACGATGCAGTCACCTTCAATTGTTTAAAATAAAGCGTCAACATCTATGTTTTTTGATTTTGTGTCCCACGATTGATTCTCAAACACTAATTTTACTGAATTTTATGTCAATAAAATTGGGTTTATTGCTGAGGAACAAGGCTCCATAAGTGTAAGTAAAAGAATTTTTTTTAAAAATATTTTATCAATTTAACCCATCAAAAATTTGAACCTGCCCCAAAAATGTTCTTTATCCCGTCGTTCCATCTCCATTCATATGTTTTTCCTCTTTCATATTTTTATTATTTAATTTGTTTTTTTTGTGCGTAATGTTGGTCGACTTTTGTTTTACTGTTGATAGGAATTCCCTTGTTAAGACCCTATATATAAATCAATTAAAATCTTAGATTCATACAAGAACCATGATAATTTAATCCCAAATTAAGTAAGTAAATTCAAAGCACAAATTGATTATTTTACTGTCATCATCCTATGAAAACTATGGAATTATTAAAAAATTATGAGCATTATCACATCCATGAGTACTATGTCTGTATCAATTGTATGCCATCAATATGTATCTTCCAACTTGATGATTAATTGTTCGCATTCGTTTGCAGAAACAGATACTGATAGGTTTAATCATGTCGGTACAGAATTATTACACAATGAAGTTGATATATGTACCGATTCTACTTTAAGTAAAGAAGTATCTCAAACCTTGACTTGTGGCGCAACAGTGAACGAAAGTTTAATTGTACTTGAAAAAGCAGTTACCCAAAATCGGCATGAAGTTTGATACCACTGAACAAATATTTCAGTGCTTTAAGGAGTACGCAAAGCAAATGAGATTTGCAGTAAGAAGAACATCAAGCAGGAGGAATGAAGGTGGAAATTTAAGATATGTGACACTTGCTTGTAACCGTTGTAGGAAACCAGATTCAGAGATTGAGTATTCAAATGGATGTCCACTAATGCCTCACCCAATAAATAAAATAGGTTGCAAGGTAAAACTCACTTGTAGTTTAGGTTAAGATGGAAAATGACGCATTAATAAGCTTTTTCTTGATCACAACCATGGCTTGATCCCTACAAAAACTCGGCTTTTCCAATACTACAGGACCATTCACTACAACAAAAACACCATATTACAACTTTAATTTTACAACGGTGGTAAAAGCACCGTTGTAATAAATGTTTTTTACAACTTTTTTCCAAAATAGTTGTAATAAATTTATTTTTAACAATTGTGTTATTTTGACAGTTGTAATAAAAGCCTATCACAACTTTTTTTTTGGCAGTTGTAATATATGACTATATTTTAATATTAATTATTTTCATTAAATAATTTTTAATAATTAATATTAACAACTAATTAGTAATTATTAATTAATAACCTATATATTAATATTAAATATTTAATTTAAAATTATTTCAATAATAAATAATTCATGCTAATAATTAGTAATTGACAACCAATTAGTAATTATTAATTAATAATCAATAAATTCGTAAAGTTTAAATTTTTGGAAATCTCTTAATTTTATTTTAAAATATTTATAAAATTTTGAAATTTTCATAAATTCGTAAAAGAAAAAAATAATTTTTTAATGTAAATTTAGAAGTTTATAAAATAATTAAAATTTATGAAAACTTATTAATTCTCTTTTTTGCAAAATTTTAATGTTAAACTCTCTCTATTTTTTTAGAATGAATGAACTTTAAAGTCGAAGTGAAATATTTGGGTGGCTTAACTGTAGAATTGATTTAATTGTTAAGAGTGGTTAGTCAATCAAAGAGTTAATGTTATTTACAAACCATTGAAACATTAATGGTCATGAACCCACAACGTTAATTAAACCAAAATTAACCAGGTTCAAAATTTAGAAGGGGAAAAAAAGCGGTAAGTAAAATTTTCAGAAGGCCGCGCTTTCCAGTCCCCAAAAATTAAACTCGTTCTCCACCAATTTATTCCACCTCTCTAGTCGCTAGGTTAATCTTTAATTAAAAAATTTCCTCACCGCCTTCCTGTTCCCCAAAATCCCTAATCAAGTCGTTCTCCCCAATTGATTTCACCTTGCAAGTTTAAGCTGGGGTTAAGATTTGCCGATGGGTCGGAACTAGGGTTAGGGTGTACTGTAGTCTTACGGTGGCGCCGGCTTGGACAGGATTTGTGTTGATGGCAGTAGGCGTTTCAGTGCTTGGATCGGCGGAGCTTGATCGACCTCAGACGGTCAGATGGAGGAGCGACGTGGTGGACTTTGTAGCGTGCGGTTGTTCAGATATTGCGAGAGGAAACAAAGGCATGAAAAGGAAGAAAGGGTATTGGCCTGATTACACTAAACCATAAAATTTGTTTTGACTAATTATATTATATAAGGGATAATTATCTAATTAAAGGGTGAACTAAAACTGGAATCACTTTTTGTGCAGAGCAGTTGTGGATGCGAACCGTGAAAACGTAGAAGGTGAAGTCTGAGGGAATTTGTTTTAGTACGAGAATGGATTTGTGACCATTTGAAAAAGAAAAAAAATGGACGTGGTGTGTAGTAAGAAGGGTGGTTGGTCTTTGTACGTACTGGGATGGAATGGTAGGAGATATGGCAGCGTGGTTTCTCCTTCCTGAACGATGGTGTGAAGTTACGAGCAGAAACAAAAGGAACGAGAGACAGTAAAAGGGAATTTTACCGGGCTGTAACGATTGAAGTAAGATGATTAAATTTAAGTAACTTTTAATTTACTGATAAATATTATTAGTTAAAACAATTAAAACGTGAATGTTTAATATAGGTATGATGTTTAATGTACAGCAGCGTGTTGAATGAGCGGAAGCAGTGCTGAACAGTGGGACACAAAATGGAAGTATCACCGTAATATCATGAGTTATATGTTTTAGAATGAAAATATATCTCTACCAAATTATCAATGTAAAGATACCATCATATGTTATTACCTTTACAGTTTTTATTTATTTATAGTTTTTTCTCAGTTTCACGAAAACTTTTACATGCATGCTTATAAACTAATGGTGACAGCTTTGACAGTACATTATATACATAGATTCGTCAAGTAGGATTACATTTCTTCTGTTGATCTTTAATGTTTGACTTGTCAGTCTATCAAGCCAACGGTGTTGATAGGAACATCTGGAGTTGGACAAACATTTACAAAAGAAGTCGTTAAAGCCATTGTGACTTTCAATGAGGTACTTTTGGCATACGGAAACACAGTAATACGCTGAAGACATTAAATTGCTCATTACACTAATGTGACATTGTTTGTCGACCGCAGAAACCAATTATTCTTGTTTTATCAAACCCAACGTCGTAGTCAGAGTGCACTGCTGAACAAGCCTACAGTTGGACCAAGGTAAAATTAAGTTTTGTTAGTTTTCCATTTTCTTTGTTTGATGTTATCTCATTGATTAAATAAGATAAGGACTACTGTTTCCATTTACCAATGTTTCTGAATCATATATGGTAAAGCTATCTTTGCTAGCGGCAACCCATTTGACTCCGTTGAATACAATGGAATGACCTTTGTGCCAGGCTAGGTTTGAACCAATATTGGGATTTATTAAGAATCAGTCCACGGTTACTGAATCTAGTTTGTTTTAATTTCTTTCTTCTATGTGCAGTCAAACAATGCTTACATTTTCCCTGGATTCGGTCTTGGTTTGATAATGTCAGGAGCCATTTGTGTGCATGATGAGTTGCTTCTTGCAGCCTATAAGTAAATAAATGGCGTACAGATTGTAGTAATGCACGAAATGTTCATATGCTAGGATTGGGTCATATATGTGAAAAAGATAAATGGCGTAAAGATTTCCTTGTCTTTGACTAGCGTACTCCCATAGGATATGCAATTTTTTGTGGATAACTTACTAAGTTGCTTTGTAACAGTCAAGTATGTAATAATGTACGAAATGTTGTCTAAAATTTATTGTTTGTAATACTGAATATTTGATTATTTTAATAAATTAGTTTGCAAATAACTGTAATATCGGATTTGCTTATGGAGTATTGATATATTTAGTGTATTGTTCTTTTCAGTAGCAAAAGATGTTTATTTTTTTAAAACCCAAATGTCAATCACAACGGTGCATAACAGTTGTAGTAGATTTTATTACAATGGTGCATGACTGTTGTAATAAAGTTTATTACAACAGTGGAAAAAAGTTGTAAAATATACATATTACAACGGTGTTGCAACAGTGCAAAAAAGTTGTAAAAGATATTATTCTATTACAACTTCTTAATACACGACGGTTTACCCACCGTTGTAAAATGTATATTACAACGGTGTTCCACCGTTGTAATAGGGTCATTTTGTTGTAGTGATTGATGGTCATGTCAAAAGACAACTTGATGTTTGTGATATTGCAGGAACAAGAAAATACCCTGAAGGAAAAAATGAACAAAAAATTATTCCATAATAACAAAAGGCTAAAATTTTGTCCATAAGGACCAATTTTAGTGTAAAGAGATAAATTATAGTGGGCCCTTGAATTCCTCCCTTTATACGAAAATCTGTCCTTATAGAACATTTTTTTGTTCATTTTGTTCTTGAGGCTAAAAACCCCTTGCAGGAATTGGTCCTAAAAAAGTTTTAATGTATTAGTAGTAGAAGGTGGTGTCCATGAGAACTTAACGTTTATTGACAAGGACTGTAGAAACTACCTTGATAAGGAAAGAAAATTGCGTCTTGGAGAAAGAGATGCGGTTGCGCTTCAAAAATATTTTCTAAAAACGCAAGCATAAAGTTCAATTTCTTTTTAGTATGGATTTGGATGATAGTGGATGATTCAAAAATGTTTTTTGGGCAAAGGAAAGAAGTAGGGAGGTTTATAAAGAGTTTGGTATTGTGATTACTTTTGGTACAACTTATTTGAAAAATAAATATGATATGCCATTTGCACCATTTGTTGGGGTTAACCACCATGGCCAGCCAGTTTAGTTCGAGTGTGGGCTGATTTCAGGTGAGACAACAAACACTTTCTTATAGCTTTTCAGGACTTGGCTTACTTATATGTCTAACGTTTCTCCACAAGGAATAATTACTGATCAAGATAAGGCTATGAAAAACATTATAAAAATAGGTTTTCCTAATAGTAAACATCGATTATGCTTAGGACATGTAATAAAGAAGTTGCCAGAAAAATTTGGAAGTCACGACGATAACGAGTCGATCAAAAGTAACTTGCAAAGAAATGTGTACGATACACAAGATTTGATGGAGTTCGAACATAGCTAGAAATTAATGTTACACAAGTTTGAATTGCATGAAAACACTTGGTTCATGGAATTGTAGAAAGAAAAACAACATTGTGTGCCATGTTTGGTGAAAATGAATTTTTGGACAAGGATGTCCACCACTCAAAGAAGTGAAAGTATGAATGTTTTTTTGATGGATATGTTAATGCCGAAACCAGTTTGAGCAATTCAATTACTCAATGAAAGCAAAAATTGTAAAGGAAATCATGCAGATTTAAATTGGTCTCACACAACGTGCGATGTGCAACTACGTATGATATAGAGCACAAATTTCAAGGTGTGTACACACTCAAAAAGTTTAAAGAATTTCAGTAGGAACTAGTCGCCAAGATGTATTATGATATATTTGATAGTATGGAGACTAGCGTCAGAGTAGAATTTGACATACATGAAGATGTGACTTTCGAATATTATAGGAAACTAATGCGATATCAGATTTTATTCGAGAAAGAGAGTTGTGAAGTTAGATGTAATTGTTGTAAGTTTCAGTTTGTCAGGATTCTTTGTAGATATTCACTACTTGTGTTGATTACAAATGATGTGAAAACAGTCCCAAAAAAAAATATTTTGGATAAATAAAGAAAAGACAAATTGAGATCTCATTCAATAATTCAATTCAATTGTGGAGATGAAAAGTTACTTCAGAACAAATACGTTACAAAAAGATGTGTACTGCATTTTTTAAAGTAGCACATTTAGTAGCAAATAATGAGTACCGTTTTAATATTATTATGGAGTGGATAGAAAAAAATTAAGGAGGGCTTGTACTAAAAGAATTACACTGCATATGTCAAACCACCACGTATGCAAGCAATAATGAAAATAGTACTACAAGAAAGACTTGTGTGAATGTACAAGATCCTACGTAAACTAGATGGAAAGGCCGAGAACAACACACACAAAAAAGAAGAAGAAGAAGGACTCCTTCAAGTACGGGTAGACAAGTACGAACACAACCTTTAGTGCTTGAATAATGAAGATGACATATAAAGGGCGAGATATTAAATTTTGCATTCAATTTGGAACTTTATACATGTACAGTGTTGTGATACTTTTCCAACGTATACCTTAACTTTTCTTATTTTTATTTTGCTACATTTTGCTAAACTTTGACACTTGTTTTATTACCGAAAATAGGATGAAACTGATGATTCAGTTTCAATTGTAAGAAAATCAAAATTGCTGAAACAAAAGGAGACTAATACGTCGCAGTGCTATGATGATACGTCAAATGGTAACAACAACTCTTTTAAGCACTTTGAAATATCTTCAATAGTGGACAATATAGTTGGGAATGGAAAATTATTGCAGAACTTTTATGTTTCACCATTTGAACATATGGTACCTTTCTGTTACTTTGAAAATATAAATAATTTATTTTTCTTAACTAGTTTAGAACAATGATACTTGAATCTATGCTATGTCGCAGACAAGCATGAATCCTACGAGAGAATATAGAAACCACATGTAATGCTTGATTGAGCAGTCCATATACATCCACCTCGTCAATCTTTGCACCTTGCTTTTTCTTATCAGTCGCAGCAAGCACCTTCTTTCATGGTTGAGAATTCCATTCGAGGATTAAGCTATAAATATGTGAGGCCTTTCTCTGTATATTCTAAATTTTATTATCACAATCTTGAACTAATGCTGAAAATTGATTATAATTTAGGGATTTTATGTACCTACTAAATATGACAAAGCAAAAGAAGTTGAAACGGAAGGTGACGTGTTTCCGTGTCATTCTCAAGTGTCATGACATTTTTAGCTCAGGATGAAATGAAGTTTTAGTAGTAAATTTTCATAACCAACTTTCGTTCAAGAGATGGTTTTTTGTATATTACGACGTGATGTTTGCTTTTACAAAACTGATAGCAAAATATTTAAAAGACTATAGGATTTTTTATTTTTTTGGAATAGATTTGAATGTTACAGCTTTGTTTGTTGTCTTTCAGTTCTTGGAATTCTTATGTTCGGTTGTTTGTAAATAAAACTTTTGTAACATTAGTTTTTCCTTGGTTGTTCAATGAGAAATAATATTGATCATGCATGTTGTGAATTATGATTTTCTTCTAGGTATGGTAGGCCATATGAATGTCACAGTTGAAACCCATGATTTGCAAATTCAGGTTATGGTGGATGTTTTATTTTAGCTTTTTAATTCGCATTTGTTATCATTACTTAATTGTTTGTGGTAAGTAAGTGATCCCATATTGGAATATACACACTATACAATGTTGAATATATTTTTTTTCACACCTTGGGGATAATATACGGATGGATATGTTTAGTCTTGGACTGTTCCTGGCATGACAACCAAAGATAATATTGTGTGGTAAGGCAGTAGTTGCATTTGCAATGGCTATAAAATTTATTGCAGGGTCAACTGTAATGGCAGCTGCTTCTATTGGTGCAGGATTAAGAGGAACTCAGCAGTGTATTACTATTGTTGAAGTAGCACTAGGATACATGTTGTGTATCGCATATTGCTCCAATAAATTAGATGAAGCCTCTGTCTTGTTCACAGCTGGTGGATACATGCTAGGTGATTTTTCCAAACAACAAACAAATAAATGACTGATAGCATTGCCATTACTTGAAATAAGAGGAATAATTTGGTTACTCACAAGCATTTGGTGAAATGCATGGCTAAAAACTATTCTTTTGAATATCATTAAATGAGTTTTCCAGATCAAGTAGTGTGTTAGATTATTATTTTGGATATCATGAATTTGAATACTTGAAACATCGATAAGGTTTAGAATTTTAATTCTTGATGGTTAATGTGGGAAAAAAGAACACTCTTGCATTATATAAAGTTTCGGTTTAAAAATGGATGAACGTAGCTACCAATTGCAGATATTCAAATCCCTGCATGCTTAAGCCAAAGCTACTACCTCAGATGATCTAACAAATGAGCAATATACCGCTCCAGCCAATCAAATCGGCGAGTGTGTTGGAGAATGGAGTTTTGATGACAACAACCTTATTTCAATATTAATTGATTTTAAAATATATACTAACACTTTTGCATAGAGCACATATACAAATATATATACATATGTAGGATTTATATACAGGAAATATTACTGAAGACTGTACAGTTTAAAGATATTAGAGATTCAGAGTCCTGAGAGATTTCAAGACTCATGAGTATTCAAGATTTCAAGAATTCAAGAGGTCAAGATTAATATAGTTATAGAGTTTATATTATGTAAGACTCTAAATAGCATTCCAAGTTTTAATTCAAATTCTGTTTTAAAGTTTTATCTTCAAATTCTCTTTACTTTATTTTCTCTCTATTTTATTTTATCCTTTCTATTCTCTTTTCTTATTTTAATTTTGTTTTCAAACTCAAAGTTTGATAAGTTTCATATATTCATATTTTCACATTTTATATAGTTTTAACCTTTATAATTTTATAAATATATTTATATTGTTTATATTTATGTTTTTATATGATTTCCTACTTTACAATAATAATTTATAACACTATATTTGAATTCAAGAATTTCCAGAATTATAATTATATCAAAACACTTGAAAAATGCTCTAAAGTTAATTTTACACTATAAGTATATCGACATAAGAAAAACCTATATGTCGACATATAACTGTCATTTTTTCAATTTTGAAAGGAAGTGTCTCTTCACTATTTGTGACGGTTCCAAAGCATGGCATCCTTTCAAACTCTATAAAAAGGGTTTAAGTTTGATTTTTTTCATCTCTTCTTCTCTAACTTCATCCTCTTTCTTTACACTATTATTCTTAATCATTTTTATAATGTCTACACTTATACTCTGCCGAATTCAATTTCGTTTTGATTAAACTTCTTCTCTCTGCACTCTGTACTCTCTACTCTTTGAATCAAGTGCTATTGAATAGTTAAAGGGCTGTTTGTAATTTGTTTGGGTTGAGTAAAGGAATCGGTGCTATCCTTTGTAGCCGTAAAATCAAGGACGGAATCGGTGGTATCCCTTGTAGCCGTGAAATCAAGGCGGGCAAATCTTGATCAAGTGTGTGTAGAAATAGTGATATCCCTTGTAGTCGTGAAATCAAGGAGGTTGTAATTAGATTATGATATAGTAATAAAACTCTGCGCAATCCAGCGTTGCGTGGGACTGAACGTAGGAGCAATCCGAACTAGTATAAAATTCGGTGTGTTCTTTCTTTTTCTGCATTTTTGTTTCTGTTTATTTGCATCTGCGTTTGATTTTGTGTTTGTGATTGTTTCTGTGGTGTTTGATTTATTTAGTTTATAGCACATGTTTTAAATTTTTGTTAAATTCTCAAAAATACTATTCACTCCCTTTCCGCAATCCCTAACAGAGTGTTCGTTCAGTTGCTTTGCGCGAGTGAGAATAACAATCCTCTAACACTTATCCACACATATTTGCAGGGGCATGTGCAGTTTAATTTTCAAGTCTATGTATATTAAATATTTGTCAACACAGAAACTTTTTGCAGCTATTTCGACTCTCAAAAGCATGAAAGATGCAGCTGTAGCTAGTGGTTTCTCATTTAAAGAAAATTTATATTACACGCAACGTATTTGTTTCAAGTACGTTAGACTAATATATCATGTATGGCTCTATGTTTTAGGTTACGTACCATTTTCCGTAAAGGCCCGATTTACCTAATAGAAAAACACAAGAAATATTAAAAAAATATGTGTCTGAAATAAATGTTTTTGTCAATATGCCTCAGGCGCCCACATGTTAAATCTGACAATCATCATAAAAAACAACTGTTATCCTCACATCAGAAGAAGCTAATTCTTCTGTACCCATTTTTGGTGTGCTCCATGTGCCCATCCAATGAGATTCTCCTGATTTCCACCTTTTGCAATTAAGTCCCTATGACAATTGAGGGACTTAACTGCAAAGGATGAAAATCAGGGGGCTTCCATTGGATGGGCACACGGGACACACCCAAAATGGGTACATAACAATTCATTTCACATCAGAGCTACTTACAGTAGCAACTAATTGGATGGGCACACGGAGCACACCCAAAATGGGTACAGAAAAATTCATCCCACATCAGAGCTACTTACAGTAGCAACTAATTGGATGGGCACACGGAGCACACCCAAATGGGTATAGAACAATTCATCCCACATCAGAGCTACTTACAGTAGCAACTAATTGGATGAGCAAGGCACACGGGGCACACCCAAAATGGGTACAGAATAATTCATCCCACATCAGAGCTACTTACAGTAGCAATTAATTGGTAAGTTCCTTTACTTTATGCTTTATGTTTTTCTCCTCAACTATTAAGAGCATTCCCAGCAGCTGAAGACATTCAGAGCGGGAATCGCTCATTTTGAGCGTTGACCCCCCCCCCCCCCCCCGCTGTTCCAGCAGCCGGTGGGGGGACGCTCTAAACTTTTTTTTTACCGTAAACGGTTTTCTGAAAGCCGTTTATGGGTTAAACGGTTTTCAGTAAACCGTTTAACAAAGGGTTTTCAGAAAACCGTTTTTTTTTTTCAAAATTTTTAAAACTTGGTCGAACGGCCAAAATTTAGTCAACGGGTGTAAAAAATTAAAATAAATTAATATATAATACATATAGAGCCGTTTTGAAATATTAGAATATAGTTTAAACAATTTTTAAAGTCTGTTCCGAACATTAAAATACAGTTTAAACAAGTAACCGTTGTTGAATAGTAAAATACAGTTCAAATATATAGCCGTTGTAGAATATTAATATTAAAATTCTATTTGAATTTATAGCCGTTAACGAATATATTTAGTTATATATTATTCTTTATATAGCCGTTACAACTGAGGATTGAAGAAGCTATAAAACCGCTTCTGGTATGCACATTTAGCTTCACAACACAAAAATGTCTCATAATGTCCACAACGACGATGCTGTTTACGAATCAGATGCGCAAACCGAAGATTCAATATACTATACCCAGAATGGTGTGGATGATAGTGATTCTGATTCTGATTTTGATTCCGACGAAGGCGATGATTTGTATGGGCATACAAAATTTCTTCAGTTTTCTTCTGATAGCTCGACCGATAGCGATACTTTAAAGATTATGATGCAAGCTGTTGCCGTGCAACAATTAAGGATTAACCAACACTTCTTAACGGAAGGATCATCTAGGGGTACTCGAGGAGGCATCATATACGGTCGTGTAGACAAACGGAAGCTGCGGGATCATAAAGGAGGTACTCGATTATTGTTTTATGTACTTCAAATATATCGCATTTCTATTTTATAATGTGTCTATTGTAACATTTGATAAGGACGACCCAAACCGTATGTAACTCCTTAAACACCTTAACACTTTATTTTCACAATTCAAAAGAGGACGACCCAAACCGTACGTAACTCCTTAACTCCTTAAACGCCTTAACACTTTATTTTCACAATTCAAAAGAGGACGACCCAAACCGTACGTAACTCCTTAACTCCTTAAACGGCCTAACACTTTATTTTCATAATTCAAAAGAGGACGACCCAAACCGTACATAACTCCTTAACTCCTTAAACGCCTTAACACTTTATTTTCACAACTCAAAAGAGGACGACCCAAACCATACCTAACTCCTTAACTCCTTAATATCCTTAACACTTTATTTTCACAATTCAAAAGAGGACGACCCAAATCTTTAACTTCTTGACTCTTTCTTTCCAGCACGACTTTTAATGTGAATGGAACACGACTTTTAATGTTAGTGGTGCATGACTTTTAATGTGAGTGGAGCACGACTTTTAATGTTCGTGTAGCATGCCTTGTAGTGTCCATAGACTAGTCATTTCAGTTGAATAACACACATACAATAGTTATGAATTGAAGTCTACGGATACATCCGCACTTTCCAACTACATAAACCAAACGATACATATTGAATACGACACATAATATAATGATATACTACTCAAGCCTACTTGCATTCTATGTCTTTATAAATATGGGGGTACGGTAGTTTTCCTCACACTTACAAACAATTCTATTTCTTAGCAAACAACAATGTCTGATCCCAACAAAAACAATTTCTCTGCCTATACCAATGATAACATTGGTAATTTTACTAGTTTATTATCTCAAGCTGAAGCCCCATCAATGATTCCATCCCCTTTCCTAACTCTAGAACAAAGTCAATTTCTCCACCAAATAAACCTCACTCAGTAGTACGGTAACATGTACGACCAACTTCATAATCAAAACGTACACCAAGAGATGGTTGCTCCGACCCAGGTACCTGATAAAGGACAAACCAAGGCTAAACGATCATATACCAAGCGAAAAACAAAAGAAACTCCCGTTCAAAGTAGCATGGAAAAAACTGTAGGTACTGGTAAAATATGGAGAGCAGCTGACTATAAAGTGCTAGCTAATGCATGGGTAAGCGCTTCTGTCGTTGCTGATGGTCGTTCTGTTGGTAATTTTTTCTATCAGAGGGTTAACGATTTGTACAATGGAGACACTGAATGCGTCACACGAAGATCAGTTAAGAGCACAAAGACTGCATGGTATAATTTGAATGCTATGTGTACCAAGTACAAAGGGATAAAAGCACTAAGGGGAGATTCGCTTAGAAGCGATCAAACTTTCAGAGATTTGAAGGATGATTACGATAGCATCTATCGTGACACCTGTAAAACTGAATTCATTGCTCATGAAGCATTGGAAATTCTTTCTTTTTGTCCACGTTGGGCCAATATATGCGAACAAGATGATGCATATCTTGTAGACACTGAAGAATCTAACTTAAGAAATGTAGCTTCTAGACTTTCGGTGGATTCATCCCCGGGCAATACAGCTGAACGTCCTATAACTACAGACGATGATGGGAATAACAGTACACCTGTGACTCCTAATTCAGGAATGATGTATGGTGGGGTTGAAGCAAGGCCAGAAGGAATAAAATCAAGTAAGAGAGCACTACTGAAAAATAAGGAATCAAAAGATTTGGCAGCGACTAGTGATAAACTAACTTCATTGTTAAGTGATATATCACTTGCATCCGTCTCCAACAACGAAGACCGTGAGAAGCGTAAAGAGAAGAAGCTACAGATCATGGAGATGCAACTGCGGCAAGAAGCCGCTAGAACTACAGCTCTCATACAAAGAACTGCTTATAAAGAAAAACGTGAAAGGCGTTAGGAAAAGGAAGAAGAGGAGTATCTATTAAGAGATATATCTCATTTGACTGGACAGGCTCTTCAGTATGCTATAGCAAGAAAAGATCGTATCTTGAGGGCTCAACAGAAACGATATCAGGAAGAAGAAGGAAGTTTCAAGATGTAGACACAGTCTTTGTTGCTATTTCGAGTGTGTTGTATCCTAGGTTTAGTTTTCTATTTCTTGCTATCGTAATCGTCCTTGTTGTATTTCTAGGTTGCTAGGTTGCTATTTCCTGCTTGTTGTATCCTAGTTTTAGTTTTCTATGTTGGGTGTATTGTTTTGTGGGTTATTAAAAAAAATTAACTAGTTTTGTGTCAAAATTTATTTTAAAATCCATGTTTTAAATTAACTTGAAAACTTTAAGTTAGATAAATTTACAAGGTAATTCAGACATATTAAAATAAAACATCGACAATTGGATTATTTTAAAAAAAAAACCATGTTTTATACGGTTCTATGAAATCCGTATAAAACAAAAAGGGTTTTATGAAATTCGAAAAGACACTAAACGGTTTTCAAAAAACCGTTTATACCTAAAACGGTTTTATGAAAACCATTTATGTCTTATTCGGTTTTCATGAAACCGTTTATGTCTCGACGCTCTGATTTGTGAAATGGCGAGCATCGCCATTTCAAAATGCTCCCCACGCTCCTCTCACCTCTGCTGGATAGCGTGCCTCCCCTTTCTCTCCCCATTTCCCCTCCTCCTCACACTGCTGGGAATGCCCTAATACAAAAGATACTTTAAACTTCGCAGTTTTGATATGTACATGAAACAAATACTAACAGAATAATGAGCTGACACAGAGGAACACAACAGAACATCCACTTAGTCCCCAAAAAATAATCCATAAATTCGACGAAATCAACTGCAAAGGCATCATCTTTAACCAGCATTTAGGAATTTCAGAGGAGATTCCAGAAGCTACTGAAACGAAGGATTATTACTCTCAACTCACCCGCAATCTTCTCGTTATCGACAGCATAGATCGTGGTGACTTAGTTTGCTCTCTTTCCATCAATTGTGCCATCAATAACCCATGTGAAACTTTACATGGAGGAGTTGTGGCAGCCATGGCGGAGATAGTGGGTTTGGCATGTGCAAAAACAGCGACTGGTGATAATGAATCCTTCCTCAACGAGTCAAGTACTGCTTATCTTGGTGTTGCTTGGTTTAATGATGATGTTGAAGTTGATGGTTATATATTGAGGCAGGATAGGAATGTTAGTAATTAACCATGATAACTTATATTTATTCAGATAACCAGAGTTTGTAATAAACAAATTTTCTTTTAGTTTACTTTACTCATCTAAATGACAAGCCTAATGTACTATTTTATAGTAAAATAATATGTACTCACAGATGTCAAATAAGATCTACGTATGACCATTTTTTACAAATACATTAGATTACTTTTGGTTTCTTCGCACACATCCAACAGACGTGCCAAACATACTGGTGTGTGTTTATATATATATATAGGCAAGTGTTCAATGGCACCCTAAAAATGGAGCACCCCATTAACCCCCTGTTTTCCACCTCTTGTTTATATTAAAATAAGAAAGCAGACGGACAGAGAATGAGTGGAGGGAGATAGAGTGTAAATGAGAGGTAGAAAATAGGGAGTCTATTTAGGTGCTCCATTTTTGGAGTGCTATTGAACCTGCCTCATAATGCCACTTGATTGCTTCCATTGCACCACAAATAGTGAAGGACCACATAATGCCACTTGATTTTGACCAAAAATGTTGTTTCTATCTACATCTATATATGTATATGTGTGTATGTATGTATGTATTTGTCAATATTGTAGTGTTGCAAACTTTTATCAGCTCATTTATCTCATGTGTGGTCTCTAGATGTGTTGAACTTGCGTATGACTTGAACCTAATGTAGAACTATCTTTGTACATGAGATTCATTCCAAAAGTATGTTCTTGTTTTATCTTGTCCATTTGACATTTCATGCCCAGCTACCTTGCTGTTGAGCATGGTATACATGTTATGTGAGAACAATTCACTTGTTGTCTTGCCCTTCATCATTAAACTTGTGTTGCACACTATTCAAGCTTGTATCGTTACACATGCTTATTGCAGTTTGAGTTGTACCTCCTTGCATCCTTTCTAAATCTGGCCTTTGAGTGATACTTGTACAAATGCATCATTTTCCACGTACATAGAAATGCATGTATATATGTGCAATTTGTGATGCTTTTATACTCTAATCTCTGACTATACCATTCTACTAGCGTGATGCATATGAGTTGAGTTTGAGTTTGAGTTTGCTTGGATTTGACCTCATGCTCACTAGCACTGAGCTGAGCCTACAGGCTTAACCTTTATAGTTGTTCGATAGACTGATATTGTGTTTGACCTTGTGATATTTACATTGATACACTTTGCATATCATGACATGTCTATGCATACATACATACATATATACATAAACATATACATATATGTGTTTGTGTGTGTGTCTCTCTCTCTTTCTCTCTCTATATATATTTATATGTCCTTATCTAAAACAACAAGATAAGGAAACCCATATGCTGAGGTAATATTAATATTCTAATTTGAATTTATTTTGGCAATTAAGATTTGTTTCTTTTTCCAGATTACTTGTTATTTATTTGATAGATATAGTAGATGACTGGATATAAGCTGGAATAAGAAGATATCGAGATCAAAATCAGTTGTGAGTGAGTGTGATGATATCCCTATGTCACCATCACATAAAAGAGGGGAGAAGATGCATTGAGCCTGTGCCAGACTGTTATGGGACGATCGTCAAATGAAGAAAACAAAACATGTCGTATATAGTATAATCGATAAATATACAACAAAATAGTAGTGATATTAACAAAGTGGATAAACCCAAAGTTGTGTACGTCAAAAATTCAGCTTACAAGATCCTCACTACAATCCACTCGAAGGCAATAGGTTATGTACACAACCAACGGAAACATACATTTACAACAATAAGATGTTGAGCTCTCCTTGATCATCTTCGAACAGTTGTAGCATTAACTACACTTATAATCTAGTCTACTCACAAAAAATGTTAATGTATTCCCATAAGAAACTTGATGAATACCTAAGATAATAGAGGAAATTTACATAAAACATTGGGTTAGATAATAGTCTGGTACGAGCGATAAATAACTATCGACAATTATATCGAGTAATATGCAATCAGATAGAGTCTCATATCTGATTTGTCCTTCCAACCAAAGGGTCAGCATATAATAGCTAAGTAAAATATTCCACTTAATTAAAAAACAAAAGAGGATACTAATCAGAATTGAAGAATCTTCTCAACCCACAACCCCTGCTTCATTCTTCATTCTCTTCCTTAAAATCCTATAGGTAATGGACTACCCGAAGAATGAAGGTAAGAGAATTTATAGCAACCAGAGCATCCAGCAAAACCTACTAACCGTCGCCTTCTAAAGCCCTGAATAATTGATAACCCGTATAACGCAAAGGTCTAACGGAAATCCCTGCGTCTAGCCAAACTCTATGTTTACACCAAAGCATTACCTACATCCTCACTATGTTATACCACCCAAGGTACATGACCATCGCATCCAATCATAATGGACATCCCATGATACCTCTGCTTCAAGATAATTAGAAGACTTTGAGCTATCAACGATTCGTTGGCACCACAGAGCCAAACATACCCCGACTGGATTTTTTGGTAATCCACTAAAACCAATATATTACTCTGTAGGATCATTCCATCCCGATCTACCTAGCGCACTCCTTCGATTCCATTTTACACTTCGTTCCTACCAAAGAGTTGCACTATGGCCTTTAGTACACCTTAAAGATCCCTCTTAGTATTCCTTGGATTACACCATCCAACTTGCTACTTATGGCTTCCCTTCAAAGTTGCTCCTCCTCAAAT
The DNA here is from genome assembly GCA_030737875.1 of Allium sativum. NCBI lineage: Eukaryota > Viridiplantae > Streptophyta > Magnoliopsida > Asparagales > Amaryllidaceae > Allium > Allium sativum. Next base: position 531,110,038 of record CM060913.1, on the reverse strand, counting down.
CTTGCTCTTTCAAAGTTATTCCACTTTGAATGCACATCCCCTTCGAATTTACTCCACTTTAAAGACACACCTCAAGTGTCAAATATATCCCTTTAAAGCTTCAAAGTTCATTTCTTTTAGCTTTGAAGTACTTGGCTTCTAACACCTTCCTTCGAAGTACTTGGGATTGTGAATGTTATGAACACATTTGCCTAGTTCTATAAACTTTAAGCACAATTTGTTTTCTGCTTGTTGGATATTGTAACAACCCGGAATTTTGGGGCCAATTTAAAATTTTTATTTTAGAAATTTTTAATGAATTTGGAATATTTAAAATGATTTATTTTAAGTAATAACGACGAAAAATTCATTCTAAATCGAAGAAATCAGGATGAAAACAATCGTTTTGGCTTACGGGACACAGTTAGATGAGTCCAGAATGGGGGTAATTAGGTAAGAACGACAGTTGTTGGGCTGAAATCGGACAAAGTTGCTAGTCGGGCCTTAATTGGGTTAATTAGGAATTTAATATTATAAATATAATAGGTAATTAACGTAACCCTTCTTCCCGAACCTTACAGCTGCCACTTCCAACATTATTTGCCATTAACCATCGATTCTTTCTCACCAAATAACTCCATCTCCTCTCAATTTCAGCCCCACCTGCTTTTGAGTTTTATGTAGAGATTTTCCTTCTCTTTCAATCAACACCGACCTCGCCTGAAACCGAGCACCACAGCTCGTGAATCACCTCCGCCAACTTCCGCCGTTCAAGGCTCCACCCTGGGCCCACCACACCACCGAACTCCACCCCCTTCCGGTGCACGTGCGTGTCTCCGTCCCCGACGACGTCCAACAGACCGCTCCTCGTTTCGTGCCTTCAAGCTTTTGAAAATCAAAAGAGAAGAATTGAACAATTTGAAAAAAAACACGGCCTTAATTTCTGAGGTATATTCTAATTAAATCCTAACACTAATAAGCATTGCAAATTGTAAAGTAGATTATAAAATTCATATTTTATTCGTACGATTTCAAAATTGAACGAATTCAGAGTCATTGGAACCGTGTCGTCGAGTACAACATTCTAAATCTGGTTTGAACAATTTCCGAGTCCTCTTTGATTTTAGATCTGACCAAATAGCAAGGTGAGATTTCTGTTTTTAAGAAAATTAATTAATTTGTTAATTAATTATCGTTGAATTAGATTCATGAATACATGTTTATAATCTCATCTGCTACGCTTTGTGTTTTGGATTTTGTGGTTCTGTGATTTGTAATGCTTTGTGATGTCTTGAGATAGCCATGTTCCATAAATTTTGATGTAATCTTCATACAAGTTCTCATCTTTATTTATTTTTATTCTTGAAAGTTTGGATCTTTATTTTTAATACATAAAATAAATAAAGTGAAAGTTTGAATCTTTTATTTTGATTCATGAAATAATAAAGTTTAGATCTTTAATTTTGATTTACAAAATTAATAAATTTTAGATCTTTTATTTTGATTTACAAAATGAATAAAATTTAGATCTTTTATTTAGATTTACCAAAATAAGATAAAGTTTGGATCTTCATTTTGATTCGCAAAATAAAATAAAGTTTGGATCTTTTATTTTGATTCATGAAAACTTGACACCAAATTTTATGTTGTTATTGTATCCGTTGACATAAGAACTTGACACCAAATTTTATGTTGTTATTGTATGCGTTGACATAAAAACTTGACACCAAATTTTATATTGTTATTATATGCGTTGACATGAAAACTTGAAACCAAATACACATATTTGTCTAATTTATTTAGTTGAAACCAAATACACATATTTGTCTAATTTATTTAGTTGAGACCAAATACACATATTTGTCTAATTTATTTAGTTGAAACCAAATACACATATTTGCCTAATTTATTTAGTTGAAACCAAATACACATATTTGCCTAATTTATTTAGTTGAAACCAAATACACATATTTGTCTATTAGTTTAGTTGAAACCAAATTTGTCACCTTTGTCAAATTATAAATGTTGAAATCAAATTTGCCACTTTGGCCAACTTATAATAGCCGAAACAAATTTGGTATTTTTGTAAAAGTAAAATAGATGAAAACAAAAATTCACATTTTTGGTAAATTAAAAAGAATGAAACCAAAATTTACATTTTTTTCAATTAATAAGGAGGAAAACGAAAACATTTATTTTTGTTTAAATTAGGAGAATGAAATGAAAACATTTACCTTTGTCATTAAATTAGGACTAGACAAAGGTATTCATTTTTGTCATTTTAAAGGAATGAATAGAAAATGTTCATGTTTTGACCGAAAACATGATTTCATTAAAAATAGACATTTTTAATGTAATGTTAGTAATATAGAAAAAAATTCATAATCAAAACTTGATTACATTAAAATATACTTTTAATGTGATATTAGGAATTGTTGAAGGAATACATTTTTAGATGCAAATAAAAAGAATAGATTTAAAGTGACATCTTCATCTACATTTTTAGATGTAAATAAAAAGAAGAGGTTTAAAGTGACACCTTTTTTTACATTTTAGGTATAAAGAAAAAGATCAGATTAAAGGTTACATTTTTATTTTCATTTTAGATGTGAATAAAAAGATTTGATTATAAGGGTATATTTTTATTCACATTTTAAATGTGAGTAAAGACATGAATTATAAAGGATATTTTATTCACATTTTAGATGTGAATAAAAACTTAGAATTAAAAAAAGTATATTTTTATTTACATTTTAGAAGTAAGTAGAAACATGATTAGAAAAACTACATTTTTATTTACAATTTAATTGCAAATAAAAACATGATTACAAAAGGTACATTTATATTTACATTTTAGGTGTAAATAAGAACATGGATGAAAAGTTGACATTTTTTTTGCATTTTAGATGTAAATAAAAACAATAGAAATAAAAGTTACATTTTAAATTTACATTTTAGATGTAAATAAAAAGAATGAATTTGAAGTTACATCTTCATTTACATTTTAAATGTAAATAATAGGATAGATTAAAAAGTTTCATTTTCATTTACATTTTGATGTAAATAAAAGAAGAGATTTAAAGGCGACATTTTATTGACATTTTATATTCAAAGCATTTTTATTGTCATTTTAGAGACAATAAAAAAAGTAGATTTAAAAGTGACATCTTTATTGATGTTCTATACTCAATAAAAAGAATATGTTTTAATGTTATATTTATCGTCATTTAAGATTGCGATAAAAAGAGTAGGTTTTAATATAACATTTTTATCGACTTTTTAGATGCGATAAAAGAATAGATTTTAAAAGATTACATTTTTCAATGTAATTAGAAATGAAAAGAAAAGATTACATTTTTCAATGTAATCAGAAATGAAATAAAAAGATTTCATTTTTTTAATGTAATTATAGATGAAATAAAAAAAGATTGCATCTTTCAATGTAAATAAAGACTGAAAGTGGAATATTACATTTATTATTAGTAGAAGAATGAAGGAAAAATATTACATTTTTCATGTAAATAAAGGAAGAATAGGAAAATTACATTTTTATAGAATGTAATTAAAAGAATAGAAAAGTCACATTTTTGATGAAATGTATAGAAATAGGAAAATGTCATGTTTTAAAATATGAATACATGTTATCATTGAAAATCACATTTTTAATATAATGTAAGTAAAGGATATAGAAAAGTGTTCATCGTTGGAAATGGAAATAATAAACAATAAAAATTTACATTTTTATTGTCATGTATGGGGAAAAGTACATGTTTTGAAATAGACTTCTGTTCAAATATATATATATATATATATATATATATATATATATATATATATATATAACATGAATATGAAGTGTAGAAAATTATTTAAAGAATAAATAATTTGAAATCGCCAAACGATATATATATAAACATAAATTAACATTAAACGAAACGCGCGCGGTAGTTAGTGTTTCGGCAATCGTAACTTTAAGCGAATATACCTAAAGATCCGACAGTCAGATTTTCCCTAAACTGGAACTGTTAGGACCGCCTTAGGAAGATCTTTCCAACGATATAAATCTCGTTAAAATCCAACAGTTAGATTTCGACATGAGTGCAAATAAAATTTGGATAAAAACAGCGCTAGGGCCGCCCATTGACCTGAAGCGTCGTTTACTTATAATTGAGCTATTTTAAATAAATAAAAATAGCGAGAAATCATTATAAATAGATTTGAATGATATGAAATGATAATTATTCGAGGATTATTTGAAAAGACCGAGTTCAAGTCATTTCAAATAATTACTACGACGATTTAAGTCGAAGATTTGAAGATGATGATTGAAGACCGACGATCTTCACATTGAATGGATGAGGACTACTGATGCCCGTGATTGGAGTAGCTACCTTGAAGGGGCTGTAGTGGTAGTTGTCTGGACGTATTTGTTGATTGTTCGGATATGCGAGGAATAAGGTGCCTCTGGTTTCGTTCAGACCCAGAACGAACTTGTAAATGGATGGTATGTCTGGCGTTGTATTCTTTTATGCTGTATTCGTTGATCTCTATTAAATATATATCTGTTTGGTGTTTAACTCCCTTCTCTAAGACGTACGAGCTTAGAGGTTATATATTGACAGGAATCAATGGTATGGTACGGATTGACAATGTGGCATGCTAAGATGCATGGATCAAGGCTTTTGTTGAAAAGCAGAGCCTTGTGGTTGATGATCAAAGCATAGCCTGTTTAGGCGTAGCTTTGCGTATAGCATGACTTCATGAGCCTCACACCCCGGTATGAGTCAAAAATGAGATATGGACCGTAGGGAGTGCACACGTTTCTTTCTAGCTAGATTTGTGTCAGCGACTTACCAGCCCTGACATTTTACTTATGTGGATGATGGATTATGAGGTACCCCGGAATTATAGGCCGGAAGTGGTCATACTGGAGGTCCAAAAGGACCGGGAAGTGTGTGTTCAGGAATTGCCAATCCATTAACGTTAGGTGTGGACCGGCCCTACCGCATCCAAGGGTTCGTCGGCGTCCGAATCATGAGGCATTTGCTAGAGTGTCTCGAATCGGAGAGGACGATCCCTAGCCTCGACTCATGATGGAAACCCAATTTCCAATACGACACTATCGGTTTTGATTGTAGAACTAGTATGGCGACATAGTAGGATGGGGTACTATGCCGTCTATGATTGAAACATTATGATTGAATTGTTTTTGAAACATATATACACTAGTAATAATATCAAATCCGTTTTTATCATATCAAGCATTTTTGACCATTATAAGGTAAAACTCTATCCTCCGGTTTGCTTTGCATTGTGTGATGGGACTTGATTCTTATAATGGTTTCATTTTTCTAAAAAGCATTGCGTTGTTTAATGATTTACTTTATTTTATGCACTGGCAATCCAATGGAGTAAACCCATTCCGCGTTAGCGGCGTGGTCCTGTGATTAGCCTTATTATTAGATTAGTTAAGTTAGATTTCTCACACCAGTCCCATGACTAACTCGTAGTTTGTTTCACTTTGCAAACTTGGGTGCCCTCTTTTCCACATGGGCAGTCGAGTAGCTTTTTTACTGATATTTATCTCTTGAGCAGGATTCTGGATCAAAGCCTAAAGCTGTGTCCAGAGTATAGAAAGTATTCCACTGTGTATTGTATTAATTTATTGTAATATGTAACAACCAGTATTTCGATAACATGTTAAAACGAGAATCAAGGCAGAATTTAATTTTAAATTCTGAATCAAGTAAAACGGGCTATGCCGTTGCGTTCGTCTCGGAAAAATACGCGAAATAGAGTCCGAGTTTTCGAAAATCGGAGTCCGTATGACCCGATTAAGGCCCAACAAAGTTTTCAGAAAATTTCAAAGTAAAAAAAGATTTCAAATTCAAGTTTGAATTTGGAAATTTGGGCCAGTTTGGGCCAGGCGGGAAAATTCCCGCAAGAGCACCCAAGTCGACAGCCCTGTCGACTTGGGAGTCGACTTGGTTGGACCCAAGTCGACAGCCCTGTCGACTTGGTCCAGCCGGGCAGTTCTGCCTGGTGCACCATTTTGGGTTTATGTTGAGTTTGGGGGCCAGATTCGGTTTTAAGGGCTGAGATTGCAACTAGGGTTTAATCCTATGGCCTAAAACACTTGCCTAATCTATAAATAAGACCCTAACCTAACCCTAAATCATCATTATTCATTCATACAACTAAACTATGGCAAAATTTTACCTCTCATGGCCTCCACTCTCTTCATAAAATTTCTAAATTGTTTCTATGAGAGATTTTCAATGCATACAAGTGTTTTCAAGCTTGTATGAGCCTCATTAGCTTGCATTCAAGTCAAGTTTCCATGTTTGCATCATAAAGAAAGGGTTTTGATCATTTTGGCTCAAGGGTTTTTATGTTAGAGCTTGCATTTTGGGTCTATTTGATTGCATAAGGGCTTTGTCATATCTTTTGTGCCTTCATAGCAATGTAAGCCCTTTCCCTACTCTTAGATATTAACTATGAAGTTAAATGTTCATGTGCAAGTTTGGATTTGATCATTGAGTATAATACATGCTATCATGTCATGCAAGTTTATGAAGTCATTATCTTGATCTTGTGGGCTAAAAGCTACAACCTTTATGTTGAAATGTTGCATTATGCAACATGAGAACCCTCATAACCTTTATGTCAACTTGCATATGAAGTCATAACCCTTATATGATGATATATGCGAGTTACTAGTCATCATTCCATGTCTTTTGTCAACATGATTCGCTTATGTGCCAAGTTTGGGTTTATGCATGTTTTTGAGGCTTAAGAATGTAACATGCTAGTTAATGAACACATTTGTGCCTCATTTGCCACCATGATTAACTTGTGGCTTAATATCCATTTTTGTCATGCCTTTGCCAAGTCTCTTCTTTTAATCCATTACGTTGTTGCGAACGTATATGCGAGTTTAAAAGCGTTGGGTTATGTTATGGGTAATTTCTAATGACATGAAATACAACTTGAAAACATGACTTGAAATATAACATGGAAGTTGACATGTGAGTATGCTTGAAATTATGAAATTGGGAATTTACCTATTAAGTTAGGTCTACCCATACTATGGAATTGGGAATTTACCTATTAAGTTAGGTCTACCCAAATCCTTGAAAACTTGTAATATGTGTTGGAAACATAATGGACATGACACTTAGATAATATAAGTGTGGCCAACTCGAGGTTGGGTTGAGTTTGCAACGTAAAACTACCCGGAACCGACCGGCCTAACTAGTAGTTGCAAACAATAGGACCTAATGTGAGAAGTTGGTCATGTTGTGCTTGAACCCGAGGTTAGACCAAGTTGTGGTGTAAAGCTACCCGGAACCGACCGGCTTAACTAGTAACCACAACAAAGTCTAATGTGAGAGGTTGAGGTGCATTAAGTAATTAATGCCACATGATAGGGTTAAGTTAATTTGATTAATGACTCTTAACCAAATATGACATGGACAAATAGGTTAAGTAATTTGATTAGGCTAATGATACTTAACAAAACATGACAAGGTTGGGTAGGTTAAGTAACTTGATTTGCCTAATGACACTTAACCATTTTTATACGACTAGTGGACGGGGTTAAGTTAATCAACACTTAATCAATCCAACACGATAATTTGGTAAGGTTAAGTAAGTTTTCTTAATGACACTTAACCGAAAAATAGAGTTAATGGATGGGGTTAAGATTAGACTCAACTAGTCTAAACATGGAAATCGGATGGGGTTAAGTTAGCCTAGACTTAATTAATCCCACTTGGTAGTTTAATGGGGTTAAGTTAAACACTTAACTAATCTAACACGATGATTTGATGTGGTTAAGTGACCTATACTTAACCAGTCTAACTCGTTAATTTGATGTGGTTAAGTTAACCAATACTTAACCAATCTAACGTGAAAACATGAGAAGGCTAAGTCACGAATCGCTTGAATACACTTGACCGATTTGACTAAGTAAATTGATAGGGTCAAGTTAATATATACTTAACCAATCTAGAATGATAATTGGACGAGGTTAAGTCGTGAATTGCTTAATATACTTAACTAACTTGACACATGGTTTGTAGGGTTAAGTCTTGGACTTGGATACTTAGCCAATTTTGACATGATTTGTAGACGGGTTAAGTCATGAACTTAAGTGACACTTAATCCATTATATAAACCCTAGTTCGGAGAATTAGGTGGATAAACCGTAATTAATAGGGATAACGGGAATGAGGCTAAGTGGTAAACCTTAGTTGAAGGATAACTAAGTAATAATTCTTAGTCAAGAAAATTTAGACCAGTTCATAGATAGATGAGTAACCTAATACGGTAGGTCATCGTTTAAGCACACGAGTAGGAGCAAGTTATCTGATTTAGATAAAGGCTCCAGCGAACTGGGTAACGAAGCAGCGGCTTCGGGGAACGTGAGGATATTCTTGGTATCCCTCTATTAGCTGCCAGGTGATCATACTAGGCTCATGAGAGGTTAAGGTCTGCGTTAGAAGAACCAAGAGTATGCCTTGGTTGCTATGCGAGCGACCTAAAGACGGGGATGGATAGGGGATAGTCGACGATACACGGTCGTGCCCTAGATGGCATTTCGTCAGGCTACCTACCATCTTTGGTCAAGCGTGTACGTACGGAAAGGCAAAGAACACCCAAAAGACCATAATTGCTATCTAATTATGGGTGCGGTAAGGCTTGGATGTGGGTTGGCCAGTGTTGTGTTCTCATACAGGATTTATCATGTCTTGTCTTTCACTAGTTGAGGGAGTGGTCTCGTGGGACCATAGCCACGTATAGAAAAAAACAAACCTTAGCATCTGCATCGGCAGATAAATCGAAAGCTCCCGACCGAGTCCTGTATTTCCTGATTTGCCCTGTGACAGGACTCGGATGGCACGATGTGATACATGTGCATACAGTCATGGAAAAACGATTCACGGTGAATGCGTGGGTAAAAGGGTGCGGTTGACGGTTAGCATAATTCCTAGTGGCCCTGGGTGGTTGAACCAAAACCGAGATACAAAAACGTGCAATAGGTAAGCATAATCCCTAGTAGTCCTAGGTAGCATAAGTCCTAGTTGTACAAAAGATGATTCATGTTGAAAGACCCTAGTTAGATGTAGGATGACAGCCCAAAACGATCTTAAGGATCATGGAACTATGTTAAAGTAGTATAGAATCTCATGGGAAAGCCCGTATGGTCTACGGCAAGGGACTGAACATTTACATGGAATAAAACATACGAGTTGAGTAACCTATATATGCGATATACTAGGTTGACATGGACCATTACACGACTTTTGAGTAAGGGTCATTCATGGTTAACACATGATGCGGTGGGGATGCTAATACGGTAGGTGTAGAGCTAAAATATAGGATAGATACCATGGGACGTTATACGTGATAGATATCTTGGGGATATTATACTTGATAGGAACCTGACGATGGGATACCTTGTTTTATCTTGACATCGTAATTTATCATGACACCTTAGTTTATCTGAGTTCAGTAGTTCACCCTGTTATTTTGATTTAGCTTATCTATCTTGTCATCATGCTTATGTTCATCTCAGTTTCTCATGTCAGTTAACTTTACTAGTTTTTATGCTGATAGTAGATAGGGCTTACTCAGTCTTTTTGACTGACCCGTTTTGTTTCGCCTCTTTTCTTCCGTTCCCCCCCAGGTTACAGGGAGGAAATACTGTTGTTTAGTTCGGACTTCTTCTGCTTGAAGGTCATCATGGATGGCTTGGACTTTTCTTGGCTATGGCTACTTTACTCTTTTTACTTGGGGAATAATTTATGAAAAAGTCTTTATGCTTCTTTACTATTGCAAGACAGGTTTTGATGTACTCTGATGTAAAAGGCTTTAGACCTTAATTATTGATGTTTATGAAAGTTCGATTTTACTTCCGCTATTTTATATGTTCTGTCTTGTGATATTTCTGTGCATGTTTACCAATAATGCCCCTCTAAAGCTAGTGCATTCCTTTGCGAGTGACCCTAGCGGAGGCGGGGTGTTACATTTGGTATCAGAGCAGAAGGTTACCAGACTGGGCAAAAGTTTTTAAAAAACTTCTGAAAACTATTTGAAAAACCGTTTACAAAGAAGCATTTTTCAAGAAAATTTTCTTTTAAAAGAAAAAGGCTATTCCCCAAAGGCCATTAGCACTATCCTTGTTTCCTTGATTGAATCTCTTTTCCTTTCTTTCCTCCATCTGTAGTCACAGTGGTTTTAACTGCGACTAGTCTTTTCTATCTACGAAAGTGTTTTCCATACGATGGAGGTGGTTCTCGAGAGACCAGTGGTCGCGTCATAAGAAAGGATAGTGAGAAAGAGGATAAAGGATACGAGCTTAAGGATGAGCAACTTGTTGGTATGGCTTAGTCCTCAAAGGAGGGAGAAAGATGAACAATGAAATCCATGACGAGAAAGTACCTTTGGCATGGTAAAACGGGGCGGATAGTTAAGTATTATGGGACAAGGACAAGATCATCGGGAGGGCAGTAGTATGCTCTCATTTCTAGGGTACCTCGGAAGGAGGGTAACGATCTTGTTAAAGGTTTAGCTTTTCTTCTCTATCATCCCGTTAGGACTTCGTTTTTCGTATCATTTAAGTCTGCTTCGATAGTTGAATCTCTGCACCTTAAGTACTAGCGTAATAGAGAATCCCATTTTTGTCTCAAAGTCCTATTGGAGAATCAGTCCATTTATACATGACTTGTTTGGATTTGAGAATGTCTATGCCAAGTGTTGAGCTTGGAAATAATGCTTATGTTTATAAGCTATGGATGGATTCTAGGGATAAAGTGGTTATCCAGTAGGGGGTGCCACTCTCGGTTTTGATAGGAGGATAGTTAGACCTTTGACTAGCCTTGGAAATACCCTCGAAGTATCGTGTAACCTTTTTGAGGTTCTGTCATGACTAGTTACTTAGAATCCCTTGATGCCTTTATTGGAAATTTGGAGCCCGATCGAGTGGGGTTCGCCGATAAGACGGATGGTTTACTTCATTTATGCATGGGTTATAGAGATCACCCTAGTAAGTGCGCTTGATAACCGGGTTGACATCTGTTTACTTTCAAGAGAAAGTTCTTCTACATGGAATACCTTATAGTATATAAACGAGATCCAAGATTCATTAGTGAATTTTGGAAAGCTTGCATGAGATCATGAGTACGCAGTCATGTTTGCGCCAAGTATTCTAGGAAAAGGATAAGTGCAAGTGGAACGAGAGGCGACGAAGAAATGAGTTCCAGCTCATGTTATGGAAACAGGAAATAAGAAGCTACGAAATCGCGAAGTTAAAAGACGGTCAAGGCACAATGGAATTAAGCTCAAGGAAATACGACTTTGATGGTCAAAGACTAGATACGCGCAAGATATCTCTTTTTGGGAGTATATCCTTGATCCCTGTTTTCTGTAGAGCTTACTTGTAGGCTATCTTTTGTGGACATCCTCTCGGTCCTATTTTTTGTTACAAACCCCGTAAGGAGTTTGTCTTGTTTATCTTCTCGACCCTGTTTCAGGGAATCCTAGGTAGAACCCTATGGATGTAAACATGTATTTGAAACATGTTATGATTGATATGGTTGCAAGTGGTTGCTCGTGGATGCGCGAATACACATTAGATACTAGCTCGACTCGGTCACATTTCATGTTGCATATGAACGAGTATTTATACTTGTTTATGGATGAAATCGAATGTATTATCATGCGGTTGTTGCATATGAATGAATGATTGTGCACGCATATAGTATCTATATGACTAGGATTATTTGCATACATGTTGGATTCATGGCACTATACATATTTTGCATTAGAAAGATTATTCAGGCCTGATCATTAGCATTAGCTAAGGAACATGTACACACACGTTTTGCATATATTCATACAGCATTAGAAATCATCTAAGGACAATGGTTGCTTGTGGATGATGTTTTGAGTAGATGAATGATGGATGGTAGGATATGTTCTTCCTAACTTGGAGATTTCGGGGACGAAATCCTAAAAGGTGGGGAGAATGTAACAACCCGTATTTCGATAACATGTTAAAACGAGAATCAAGGCAGAATTTAATTTTAAATTCTGAATCAAGTAAAACGGGCTATGCCGTTGCGTTCGTCTCGGAAAAATACGCGAAATAGAGTCCGAGTTTTCGAAAATCGGAGTCCGTATGACCCGATTAAGGCCCAACAAAGTTTTCCGAAAATTTCAAAGTAAAAACAGATTTCAAATTCAAGTTTGAATTTGGAAATTTGGGCCAGTTTGGGCCAGGCGGGAAAATTCCCGCCAGAGCACCCAAGTCGACAGCCCTGTCGACTTGGGAGTCGACTTGGTTGGACCCAAGTCGACAGCCCTGTCGACTTGGCTGTCGACTTGGTCCAGCCGGGCAGTTCTGCCTGGTGCACCATTTTGGGTTTGTGTTGAGTTTGGGGGCCAGATTCGGTTTTAAGGGCTGAGATTGCAACTAGGGTTTAATCCTATGGCCTAAAACACTTGCCTAATCTATAAATAAGACCCTAACCTAACCCTAAATCATCATTATTCATTCATACAACTAAACTATGGCAAAATTTTACCTCTCATGGCCTCCACTCTTTTCATAAAATTTCTAAATTGTTTCTATGAGAGATTTTCAATGCATACAAGTGTTTTCAAGCTTGTATGAGCCTCATTAGCTTGCATTCAAGTCAAGTTTCCATGTTTGCATCATAAAGCAAGGGTTTTGATCATTTTGGCTCAAGGGTTTTTATGTTAGAGCTTGCATTTTGGGTCTATTTGATTGCATAAGGGCTTTGTCATATCTTTTGTGCCTTCATAGCAATGTAAGCCCTTTCCCTACTCTTAGATATTAACTATGAAGTTAAATGTTCATGTGCAAGTTTGGGTTTGATCATTGAGTATAATACATGCTATCATGTCATGCAAGTTTATGAAGTCATTATCTTGATCTTGTGGGCTAAAAGCTACAACCTTTATGTTGAAATGTTGCATTATGCAACATGAGAACCCTCATAACCTTTATGTCAACTTGCATATGAAGTCATAACCCTTATATGATGATATATGCGAGTTACTAGTCATCATTCCATGTCTTTTGTCACCATGATTCGCTTATGTGCCAAGTTTGGGTTTATGCATGTTTTTGAGGCTTAAGAATGTAACATGCTAGTTAATGAACACATTTGTGCCTCATTTGCCACCATGATCAACTTGTGGCTTAATATCCATTTTTGTCATGCCTTTGCCAAGTCTCTTCTTTTAATCTATTACGTTGTTGCGAACGTATATGCGAGTTTAAAAGCATTGGGTTATGTTATGGGTAATTTCTAATGACATGAAATACAACTTGAAAACATGACTTGAAATATAACATGGAAGTTGACATGTGAGTATGCTTGAAAATATGAAATTGGGAATTTACCTATTAAGTTAGGTCTACCCATACTATGGAATTGGGAATTTACCTATTAAGTTAGGTCTACCCAAATCCTTGAAAACTTGTAATATGTGTTGGAAACATAATGGACATGACACTTAGATAATATAAGTGTGGCCAACTCGAGGTTGGGTTGAGTTTGCAACGTAAAACTACCCGGAACCGACCGGCCTAACTAGTAGTTGCAAACAATAGGACCCAATGTGAGAAGTTGGTCATGTTGTGCTTGAACCCGAGGTTAGACCAAGTTGTGGTGTAAAGCTACCCGGAACCGACCGGCTTAACTAGTAACCACAACAAAGTCTAATGTGAGAGGTTGAGGTGCATTAAGTAATTAATGCCACATGATAGGGTTAAGTTAATTTGATTAATGACTCTTAACCAAATATGACAGGGACAAATGGGTTAAGTAATTTAATTAGGCTAATGATACTTAACAAAACATGACAAGGTTGGGTAGGTTAAGTAACTTGATTTGCCTAATGACACTTAACCATTTTTATACGACTAGTGGACGGGGTTAAGTTAATCAACACTTAATCAATCCAACACGATAATTTGGTAAGGTTAAGTAAGTTTTCTTAATGACACTTAACCGAAAAATACAGTTAATGGATGGGGTTAAGATTAGACTCAACTAGTCTAAACATGGAAATCGGATGGGGTTAAGTTAGCCTAGACTTAATTAATCCCACTTGGTAGTTTAATGGGGTTGAGTTAAACACTTAACTAATCTAACACGATGATTTGATGTGGTTAAGTGACCTATACTTAACCAATCTAACTCGTTAATTTGATGTGGTTAAGTTAACCAATACTTAACCAATCTAACGTGAAAACATGAGAAGGCTAAGTCACGAATCGCTTGAATACACTTGACCGATTTGACTAAGTAAATTGATAGGGTCAAGTTATTATATACTTAACCAATCTAGAATGATAATTGGACGAGGTTAAGTCGTGAATTGCTTAATATACTTAACCAACTTGACACATGGTTTGTAGGGTTAAGTCTTGGACTTGGATACTTAGCCAATTTTGACATGATTTGTAGACGGGTTAAGTCATGAACTTAAGTGACACTTAATCCATTATATAAACCCTAGTTCGGAGAATTAGGTGGATAAACCGTAATTAACAGGGATAACGGGAATGAGGCTAAGTGGTAAACCTTAGTTGAAGGATAACTAAGTAATAATTCTTAGTCAAGAAAATTTAGACCAGTTCATAGATAGATGAGTAACCTAATACGGTAGGTCATCGTTTAAGCACACGAGTAGGAGCAAGTTATCTGATTTAGATAAAGGCTCCAGCGAACTGGGTAACGAAGCAGCGGCTTCTGGGAACGTGAGGATATTCTTGGTATCCCTCTATGAGCTGCCAGGTGATCATACTAGGCTCATGAGAGGTTAAGGTCTGCGTTAGAAGAACCAAGAGTATGCCTTGGTTGCTATGCGAGCGACCTAAAGACAAGGATGGATAGGGGATAGTCGACGATACACGGTCGTGCCCTAGATAGCATTTCGTCAGGCTACCTACCATCTTTGGTCAAGCGTGTACGTACGAAAAGGCAGAGAACACCCAAAAGACCATAATTGCTATCTAATTATGGGTGCGGTAAGGCTTGGATGTGGGTTGGCCAGTGTTGTGTTCTCATACAAGATTTATCCTGTCTTGTCTTTCACTAGTTGAGGGAGTGGTCTCGTGGGACCATAGCCACGTATAGAAAAAAACAGACCTTAGCATCTGCATCGGCAGATAAATCGAAAGCTCCCGATCGAGTCCTGTATTTCCTGATCTGCCCTGTGACAGGACTCGGATGGCACGATGTGATACATGTGCATACAGTCATGGAAAAACGATTCACGGTGAATGCGTGGGAAAAAGGGCGCGGTTGTCGGTTAGCGTAATTCCTAGTGGCCCTGGGTGGTTGAACCAAAACTGAGATACGAAAACGTGCAATAGGTAAGCATAATCCCTAGTAGTCCTAGGTAGCATATGTCCTAGTTGTACAAAAGATGATTCATGTTGAAAGACCCTTGTTAGATGTAGGGTGACAGCCCAAAACGATCTTAAGGATCATGGAACTATGTTAAAGTAGTATAGAATCTCATGGGAAAGCCCGTATGGTCTACGGCAAGGGACTGAACATTTACATGGAATAAAACATACGAGTTGAGTAACCTATATATGTGATATACTAGGTTGACATGGACCATTACACGACTTTTGAGTAAGGGTCATTCATGGTTAACACATGATGCGGTGGGGATGCTAGTACGGTAGGTGCAGAGCTAAAATACAGGATAGATACCATGGGACGTTATACGTGATAGATATATTGGGGATATTATACTTGATAGGAACCTGACGATGGGATACATTGTTTTATCTTGACATCGTAATTTATCATGACACCTTAGTTTATCTGAGTTCAGTAGTTCACCCTGTTATTTTGATTTAGCTTATCTATCTTGTCATCATGCTTATGTTCATCTCAGTTTCTCATGTCAGTTAACTTTACTAGTTTTTATGCTGATAGTAGATAGGGCTTACTCAGTCTTTTTGACTGACCCGTTTTGTTTCGCCTCTTTTCTTCCGTTTCCCCCCAGGTTACAGGGAGGAAATACTGTTGTTTAGTTCGGACTTCTTCTGCTTGAAGGTCATCATGGATGGCTTGGACTTTTCTTGGCTATGGCTACTTTACTGTTTTTACTTAGGGAATAATTTATGAAAAAGTCTTTATGCTTCTTTACTATTGCAAGACAGGTTTTGATGTACTCTGATGTAAAAGGCTTTAGACCTTAATTATTGATGTTTATGAAAGTTCGATTTTACTTCCTCTATTTTATATGTTCTGTCTTGTGATATTTCTGTGCATGTTTACCAATAATGCCCCTCTAAAGCTAGTGCATTCCTTTGCGAGTGACCCTAGCGGAGGCGGGGTGTTACATAATAAGTCTTCCGCTGTATTTTATTTATCGTTGTACTCTGATAATCTGTACTCTGATGTAACATTACTATGATGTTTATAAAAGTCTGCTGTTATTGTTCTAATGTATTGTATTCCCAAAGTCAACGTATGCGGGTTTTGAATAATTTTAATCGATCTAGCGATCGATTAAGGTCGGGCAAAATGCGTATCGTTACAGATATAATGGATTAAATTGGGTTAATAGAGTTTAACCTTGTGTTTTAGTGTCTTGAATAATTTGCAACACTTGTATTTGGCAATATTCTAGCTTATTAGGTTTGGAGTCCAAAGCCCATAAATAAAAAGAAATATATGACACTTCTCATTTTCCTCTGCACCCCTTTTATTCTTCTTTCTGAGGCAGTGAAAGGAAGAAAAGCAATGGCCTCCCTTTTTGAAATCCTACCACTCTCATTCTTTTAAAAATCAAATTGTGCTTAAATGAAGAGGAATATTATTCCATTGCAAATCAAATCCATGCAATCCATCATCTCTGTAGTTTTTATTCTGGAAGAAGGATTATCTAAGTAAAAGTTCAATGGCCTGCATGTTTCTGTTGTGTGCTTCCCTGGTTTGTTGAAGCTCAAATATTCTCCTTAACAAGAAAAATTATTGTATTCTAGCTGAAAATCAATCTCGGGAGAGTTGTTCGACTCACTCCTTCAAATAACATAGTTTTGGTTCTTGAATGTTGTTCATAGAAAAATTTATAGTTTTTATTCATTGTTTTCTTTGTTGCATGAAACAACTAATAGCTCAAGGGTGTCATTTTGAGCTATTATAATATGGTAATCCCTTGCTAAAATCATCTAATTCCCGTAGCAATGCAAAGTTTGGTCTTTGGCTTTTGTTCCTGCGAAATTTCAGGTTATTCCGATGATGTTTGTTCCTTGAAATTAGTCACTGAAGTTGCAATCGGGTGCTTGATAATGCCTTTAGAAATCCAGTAAGATGGGTCGATCTATTCCTGGATTTGCAGATTTTGATGATTTATATTATCTTTTTTCATAATGAATTTCGACAGTCATTTATACACATGCACAGTTTAAAATTAGTTTTCCTACCTAGCTATATGTATATTGTTTTCTCTATAGCTTTGGAGCAAAAATGATTTCATTGCTTTGGTTTTCAAAATGAGTAGTCTCAAAGCAATAATAGTACGATTATATTTTGTAACTATGAAGTTTTTAAAGAATAAAATCAATTGGTTTCAAAATCATTTTATAATCTCGTTCTAGAAAACCAAGTATTTTTTGTAAATGTAAACTCACACATTTTTGCTCCCTTCGAGATTGCATGTTTGTGATAAAACGATATTGTAAACCTCGTGGAATGGGACACAAAGGTATATTTTATCAATTAACTATAGGCCAGTCTGATTTAAGTAGATGATTTGATGTTTTTGACGATTTGCCATTTCTAATGATTTTCGATTTGGAATTGACGAGCGAATAGTAAACTAGAAGTTAGAACATATGGTATGGGATGCATAGTTATCACCACTTGGGTTACCGTCCATAAGTCTGTGGCACATCTCTTTGTTAATTTTAATACCAGGGGTTAATGGGTCCCGTACGCATGTAGATATAAGTACAAAGTTGTCTAGTGTTTGTTGAAGGCCAGTAGGGCCAAAATAAGGATTGATGGATCACTTATTCAATTATCAAACTGATGGGTTCCATTGAGAGATATGGAATCTCTCAATTTCATGTTGTCGTCAGGTTGACGAGTCACGACTAGAGGATGAGGAGTCCCTCAATATATTGTACTCGACAAAGCTCGAAGGGAGCTAAGCTCAGGAGGGATCTTACTTGCACATGCAATATTATGACATTTCATATCCGAATTATTTTTATTAATGGACTTATTGTTTTGGATTCAAATATTGATGTTTGAAGATTTTGATCTTACGATCATACTTATCTTGGAGTTTAGATATTAAAAATGATGTTTTGATGATATCATTGACTTTGTAGTTTCGGGCTCCTCTTACAATAGCTTGTTGGATTATTGCCATTTGATAATATGGGTCCGATTTATTTTGGTTTGTTGAAGCTGAAACCAACTAATGCCTTAGAGCTAATTGGTATCTATTTAAGTATAATGATCGCATTTGTTTGAATAAACCCTTATATGTGTTTATATGTTGTTTTGTTGGAGTTTTGTTGATATACTTATGTGCTAATCTTGAAACTTAGCACCTCTGTGATGAAGATAAACCTCTTCTGGTGATTGCATATGTTGTCCTTAGAATCTTATAGGCTGTTGAGCCTAAAGAATCTCATGAATCAATTGTTTTCTTGGGTTATATAATTCCTTTTGTAGCCAAAGGTATTATATAATTGCATATTTCTCTTGTTATACATTAGATGATATGTAAACTAGACTAATCCGTGTATGTAATACTTGGGTCAGACCGTGTTGTTTCGGGGTTAGCTGGTTGTTGGGTTGGTCTTGCAGTACACCTTTGGATTGTTCCCATAAGTTATTTCTTAGTTGCATTTGAATTTTTGATTCATTGTATATTCGTTCATTTGGAGATGTTGTATATGTATGGTTTATTTGAAACCATTCAAATCTGTAGCACATGCATTTGTTGTAATATGTTGTTGTATTTATGTGTATTCTATTCTATGATATGTTTTTTGTGATGTATCACAATTTGTTATGAATATTGTCTTTAGCCATTGTAATTTTATATTCGATGTACTGAATATGTCAATTCATTTGAAATAAGGAAAGTAAAATTTATACACCCAATCGATGTATTTAATACTTGTTTAGTGTAGAATTATGGATGGTCGCCCCTAACCAGCTCTATTCTTCACTCTAATAGACAATATTACCTAGTAATGCTCCTTATTATGGTAAGTCCCTGGGTGGAGTATTACAAATGGCATTAGAGCAGAGGTTTAGAACAAAATACAATAAACACAGAACAAAACTAGAATAATACATGTGTTAACAACACAGAAGGATAACACCTATGTCAACTTTACCACTCTTATTGTTATCCTTTTCTCGTGTTTCTTATCGTGAGTTGTGTGATGTACTATCAAATGTAGACGATCTTGATGGAAAGTTTCCATCCTTTGATCCTTTCGATGCTTAATCCTTAGATTTAAATTTTCGAGGAAAATTCAATCCCCAACTTTGTTATGTTTGATTTGATTGTTGAGTTGAATAAGCTACTCGGGATGGGTAAATGAATTACTCCAAGATAATGTATAAGTACAATTCGCATGGGATGTAGGAGTGCTATTCTGATAATAAATCAGAGTTGTGCAATGGAAACAGGTGATTTGTTTCGGCTATATAAAAGATTTACTAAATTTAAAAGTGGGATTAAGGGATGGTAATTAATATTGATGATTAACTGATTGATTAGCGATAATTGTCTTGAAATATAAATCTAGTAAATAAATGGAGGAGGACAATTTGGGTGTTTTATTGGAAGTATTGGTGATAATTAATAAGTAATAGAAACAACCATATACGAATTATGAATTTGATGGTTATTTTCCATGTTGAGTTGTCCGTTGAGTATTTTAAGAGGTTCTGATCAATAGGTCCGATCAATAATATCGATAAGCATTTCTTATATGCTTATAAGAGATGCTTGAACATATTAACCTATGGAGTATAGAATGAATTTTTGGAAATAATAGTGTAGAATGTTTGTGAAAATGATATTGACCCACTACATTAGTTAAGAATAATAAATTTGGATGTCGAGGGGATAGCGACCTTGTGTCGATATCACAACCAAAAGGAGAAATAAATTATGATGTATGGGTGGTTTAATGTTATTAAAAACAAATGAAGGAATTATTTGATAAAAAGGATTCTTTGAAAAGTTTAAGGTAAACAAATATTTGTGTTTAATAGACTAAAAGTATTTTGAAATTTTAAACAATCTGGAACATAGGCAGTATTTTTTGAATACTCACTCATATAATTAAGCTAAGGAATCGTTGCAGCCATCAATTAACAAAATAAAGAAAGTTAATGGCGAGGCTATTTGATATTACAATCGAGTTAGTAGCCATTATTAGGAGAAGTTTAGTAGAAAAATGATGGCATGGCGGCATTTCTATCAATTTGAAATCGGATGGAGATGGGGTGTATTCTAAATAATCTGTTATGTGAAGGATATATTATAAATTTTGAATTACTATGATATTTAAAATTACCAAACTTGGTCTAGTAAAGAGTTTAATTTTTTTGTGGTTGTTGGCATAAACTAAGTTTTATAAGCAAATTGAATTAAGTAGTGTGTTCGGTAAGTTGTTATGTAGTATTTTTCTTAGGGAGATTGGAAAAACAATTTTCTAAGGGGGTAACCCGGATTTTTGGGTATCCGGGCTAAACAGATTAAATTGTGTTTTCTGTATTTTAATACGAGTTCTTGAGCCTAACTCATATAATATTTTGAAAGGGGAAACTAAAAAATTTGTGATTTTCATGAATTGGGAATGAATTAAATAACTTTGTTATAGTGAGTACTTTTTTTCAATCCGCGTTTGTAAATTATAACTTAACGATTAATGTGAATATTGAAAATGTATAATATTGATGAACAATCAATATTTAAATAGAAAATATATTCTCAATATGGATGTTCGGATGTTTTAAATGGAGAAACAATAAACGATGGACTTGTATTTCAAATACAAGTTGTATTCCTTGATAAAATGAAATAGAGAATTGTGTTCTAAATTGTGTTTGAAATGGATATGAAATATAAGTATTTAAATAAAGTTGGATTTTGTAAAGATGAAAATATAATTTTTAAATTGATATTAAAAGTGAATTAGTGACATTATCAACCAAATTAGTGAATTAATTGGATTGCTACTAAAATTAAGATGAAATATTGATTGTGAATCAATATTTGAAGATGTGAACATTTTATATAGTTCATAGGCTGAAATTATTTTAAATCATTGAAGTGTGTAAACTTTGGTTGTAGAAATATAAACAGTTTAATATTTGAAGTAAGACTTTTGACAAACATGATTATATTAATATAATTGTGTCAAAATTAATAATTATTGGGTTATTAATGTTATAAGCATGTTTGTGTAGTTTTGTAAACATTTAAGCACAGCTGTTTCGTGTGCCTTGGATATAATGGATTAAATTAGGTTAATAGTGTTTAACCTTGTGTTTTAGTGTCCTGAATAATTTGCAACACTTGTATTTTTGCAATATTCGAGCTTATTGACTTCAGAGTCCTAAGTCAAGTGCCCATGGATATTTCTAGAGATGGGAAAAAGGAAATATACGACACTTCTCATTTTCCTCTACACCTGTTTTCTTCTTCTTCTTCCTGAGATAGTGAAAAGGAAGAAAAGCAATGGTCCCCCCTCTTGAAATCCTATCACTCCCCTATTTTTGAAATGAAATTGTACTTGAATGAAGAGGAAGGATAGTTCATTGCAAAAAAAAAAAAAAAAAATCCATGCAATCCATCTTATCTGTTGTTTTTATTCTGGAAGAAGGATTATCTGAATAAAAGTTTAGCGGTCTACGTGTCTCTGTTATTGCTTCTGATGTTTGCTGAAGCTCAAATCTTCTCCTTAACAAGTCAAAATCAATGTTTTCTTGCTGAAAAACAAATCTCAGATGAGTTGTTCGATTCACACCTTCTAGTTTACATAGTTTTGCCTCTTATCTGCATGAGTTGGGTTGTTTTTCGTTGAAAAATCTGTAGTCTCTATTCACTGTTTTCTCTGTTGCACGAAATAGCTTAAAGATGTATCTTTAAGATGCTATACCTTGGTTATCCTTTCTTGAAACCATCTCATTCTTGTTGTAATGCAAAGTTCGGTCTCTTGTTTTTGTGCATGCAAAGTTTCAGCTTATTCCGACAATGGTTGTTCCTCAAAATTAGGCACTGAAGTTGCATTCAGGCGTCTGAGAACGCTTGTAGAAATCCAATAAGATAGGTTAACCCATGCCATAGTTGTGTCGACCCAGAGATCGACGCATATATATGGGTTGACCCATTATGTGATAGTTTGCGTAGGTATTTTCCTACTTGCTTTATGGTATAATTGTATTTTCCTAGTGATTTTCCTATTAAAATTTCTAAAGCCTAATCACTTGATTTTACTGTGGTTTCATCCTAGCATAGTAAATTTATATCGTGAACAATCCATATCCCAGATTTGCATATTTCAATTATTTATATTATATGTTTTCATGATGAATTTCAATGGTTTTTCATACACGTGCACATTTTAAAATTAGTTTTCCTACCTAGCTATGTATATTGTTTTCTCCATAGCTTTAGGGGAAAAAATGATTTCATTGCTTTGGTTTTTAATATGAACGGTCTCAAAGCAATAGTACGATTATATTTTGTAATTATGAAGGTTTTAAAGAATAAAATCAATTGGTTTCAAAATCATTTTATAATCTCATTTTAGAAAACCAAATATTTTCCATAGATATAAACTCACACATTTTTTTACCCTTCGAGATGGTGTGTTTGCGATTAAATGGTATAGTAAACCTCATGGAATTGGATATAAAGTTATATTACATCGGTTAATTACAAACTCGTCTGATTGAAGCAGATGATTTGATGTTTATGATGATTTGATGTTTCGATGATTTTCAATGTGGAATTGACGAGAGAATAGTAAACCTATAGTGAGAACGTGTGGTATGAGACACATAGTCACTACGACTTTGGTTTGTTGTTCGTAAGTCTGTGACACATCCCATTGTTAATGCTAGTACCAGGGGCTGATGGGTCCCATATATATGTAGATATACGTATATAGTTGTCTAGTGTTTGTTGAACGCCAGTAGGGCCAGAATAAGGACGAACATATCACTTATTCAATTATCGAACTGATGGATTTAGTAGAGAGGTATGGAATCTCTCAATTTCATGTTGTTGTTGGGTTGGCGAGTCACAACTAGATCCTAATGAGTCTCTCAATATATGGTACTTGGCGAAGCTCGGAGGGAGTTAATCTCGGAGGGGTGAGCTTATTTGCACGTGCAATATTACAATGTTTCGGATCCGAATATGCTTAGCTTATATGTTTTGATTATATCATTGACTTTGTAGTTTCAGACACCTATCACAATGGCTTATTGGATTGTTTTCATTTGATCCTTTAGGTCCTATTTATTTTGATTTGTTGAAGCTGAAACAAATTACTGCTCAAGCGCTCATGGGTATCTGTTTAAGTATAATGATCGCTTTTGTTTGAGTAAACCCTTATACGAGTTTATATGTTGTTTAGCTGGAGTTTAGATGATATACTTATGTGCTTAGCTTGAAGCATAGCATGAGTGATTGCTTATGTTGCCCTTGGAATCTTATAGGCTATTAAACCTAAAGAATCTCGTGAATTAATTGTTGTCTTGGCTTATATAATTTATTCTGTGCCAAAAGAAATTCTTATCTGTACCTGCATATTTCTCCTATTGTATTTAACTGATATATAAACTAGACTAATTCGTGTATGTAATAATCGAGTCAGACCGAGTTCTGAATTGTTTTATGTTTAGCTGGTTGTTGGGTTGGTCTTGCAGTACACCTTTGGATTATTACTCTAAGTTATTTACTAGTTGCATTAATTGTATATTTTTTCATTTGGAGATGTTGTATCTGTATGGTTTATTTGAAACCATTCAAATTTTGCAGCATATGTATTTTCTGTACCCTGCTATTGTGGTCCAGATTTATTGTTCACTATCTAATGGTGCATGCTTAATTACACATAAGCAACCATCACAACGCATCCAATTCATACACAATCAATAATGATAATTAAATTGCGCAACTAATGCCATTTAAGGTACAGTAAATTATAAATAACTTGGTGTGTAGTTCAAGTGTTGAACTCAAGGGATGTCATACATAACTGATAAAAATGACATTTTTATCTAAGTACTCTATGTCTAACATAGAAAAAACTTGTTTGATCAATGATAAAAATTATTAAATATTTTTAATCAAAAGATAAAAGTCAATTAAAATTTGTTCCCTTTCTGCGTGAATTTTAGTTGCACATAAATGTAAGCAACTATGCGTATATCGATTAAAAATGATATTTTTATCTCATTAATCATCAGCTAACATCTTAATAAATTATTATTACTAACCGATATCCATCGCATAACATCGCAGTAATTTTATTATTAACTATTATTGATTAATGGTTAACAGTTAATTTTATTTAACACCTTTTACTTTGCCGTTTCTCATCGTCAATACAGTTTTACGTTTATATATCACATATCCAAACTACTTCTCATATATCAATTAAAAATGATATTTTTAACTCACTACACATCTTTTAGCATTGTAATAAAATTTATTTACTGACCAATACTCATCATTTAACTCGATAATTAACTTGAAAATAGTTAATTTTTAATCAAGCCTTTTTTAAGTGAGTTAAGATTTCTCACCAGTGGTTTCTACTCCACCAATCTTTTTCTGGAAGGAATGTGGACATGCTACTTCGATGTTGACACTTCTCGGGCTTTCACGTGACTTTTCGGTGGCCTACGAAGGTCGAACAACACTGGAATACTCGCTAACTCGCGTATGCTTATAGATCCAGGAGCTTGGAGCTAAATGGGGGAATGAAAGAGGGTGTTTGGGGCTATTGAGTTTTGGGTCTTCGCTATCCGGGAATTCGCAGCGAAGGGTTTTGGGATGCGTAGGGGTGTAGGAGGTGTTAGAGGAGGTGCAAAAGGTGGTAGGAAGTGTTGGAGAGAAGAAAGGGGGTTTTTAAGCAAAGGGGGGCAAATGGGGGGGTCCACGGTGACGGGTTCGGTAGTGCAAAGGGGCATGCGACATCTGTAGGGAGGCGGATCAGGCTAAGGGGGCGGCGACAGCAGGCAAGGGGAGGAAGAGGGTGTCAATTGTTGGAGAAAAAAAGGTGGAGAGGTGAAGTGAAAAGGAGGAAAGAAGGAAGGAAAGAAAGAAAGGGAAAGGGAGGGTTTTTTTTGCAAGATAACCACTAGTCATGCGGATCGCTGAGGTGGCGCAATACGGTGTGTCATAATAAAACCACCTTGGCCTGTTTGATGGTCTTCATTTAATTTCAAGTTTTATAACTCAATGTTTATAGAAGTGCGCTAGTTAGCTTCTACCTTTTTTGATCGCGCGATCACAATTTAATTCTGTTTGTCATGAAATTTTGGATTTTGAAAACAAACATAATTCTGGATCCAACAGAATAGGTTTCGTCGAATTCTGAGTTCGTTTGACCTTCCATATTATTTTTTGATCATGTTTCAACTTGATTTCAATATGAGATTTTAGCGTACTTTTTCCTCTTGCACGCCCACATGCTAGCTCCAAAAATTACGAAACTCGGGATTCTTTCATTATTCTGTGCTACGGATTCAATATAAAAAGTTTCATCGAAATCAAAGGTCACCTCAATAGTCTTCTTTTGCAAACAGATAAAATCAATTTTTAAACAATCGAAATTTGAAATTCAACCATATTTTAACATAAAATTATATTAAAAATAAATTTTAAATTGGTTTCGAAGTTCCAGGTTGTTACAATCTCCCCCACTTAGAACCTTTCGTCCCCGAAAAGGAAGAAAACAGTAAAGCAGGAAATAAAACGATAACTTAATATAAGTTGACCTCTCACAAGAGCTACTTAGACATACCCACTTTGCACCTAGGATAAGCATGTTTAATGTTATCCTCTGTCTCCCATGTACAGTATTTAGGATCTTCATCGGCTCTCTATGAACTACCAAGCTCGGAGTAATTTCCAAGAATTCCTACGATGCTTCCTCAACAATTAAGTCTAGATCATGCACATGCTTCTGAAGATGAGAAATGTGAAATACATCATGAACTCTGGGCAACCTATCCGGAAACTGGACTCTGTAAGCTAGAGTTCCAATCCTTTCCAGTATTGGGGATGGACTAATGAACTTAGGTGCCAATTTTCCCGTTTTCCCAAACACTACACCCCACGTCCGTTAATGTCATTCATTAAGAGAATTCATTAAGTTTCGTGAAGCGTTATAGGTAAACAGACACAGAACATTACACGACAGATATAAAAGACAGAAGCGGAATTTAAAATTTTATTTAAAACATAGTTCATAACATCGTGGTCCAAAATATCACAAATCTGGAACTACATAAAACCATTACAATAGCATAAAACTTTTGTCTTTTACCATCAGAGTACAGAAATACATAAAAAACATAATTCCCCAAAAGTGAAAAAGCCATAGTAGTAAAGAAGAGAACTTGAGCAATACTTCAACAGCAGCTCCTAACAAGATGATAACCGAGTCCTGATTCAGCCTGAGTATTCCCACCTTGAGAACCTGGGGGGAGCAGAAGAAAGAAGAGGAAACAAAAAGGGTCAGACAGAAAGTCTGGCGAGTCTAGTTACTTTTAGCAAGTAAATAAGTAAAAGTAGCATGACTGGCATATAAAGTGGATAAGAAAGATAACATCATAAAAGGTAAGTATGACAAGGTAAGCATGATAGAGTGTATACGCTTCCCTAATGATTACTCTAATTCTCTGCACTGATACTAGTATAACCAAAATGAGATGATCCCAACAACTATCAAATGGTAGACTTAGGCATACGTACAGATGTACCCTAACTACTACCCTAATCGATTGGCTCCCTACTCCGTAGATACTCTGTGCCAGCCCCACAGTTGGAGGTACCACTTTCCTAAAGTAGAAACCCCTCATGATGTGCACAACTATATCTATTGGTGTCACGGTCGTCTTAGCCCCCTTTGTCCGGCCCATGCATGCACATGTCCCTGGTCGATTTGCGCCGCCCACACCGTCCTCCTCGTTTGGCTCTTACAATCATCCCAGTAAGCGTGCCCCAACTCCGACCTAGTTCGGAGTACTCGTTTGATACCTATTAAGGGTCACTGACTGAAATGGGTCCCAAACAATATGATACAAGCTCCCCCTTTGTCTTGTATCCCCACTAGGATTTCCATCGGTTATGTATACCACTAGGTGTCTTTAATTACATAACCCTATCATTTCTACAAGTTATGTTTACCCTAAAAAGGTGTCTTTAATTACATAACTCCAAAATTTTCATAGGTTATGCTTACCACTAGATGTCTTTAATTACATAACCCTATTAGGTTAAGTTTGTGGACCTATATGTAAATATTACCCACCCCCTAAGATTTACTTAACCCACCCACTTTTCAACCAAATTTAGTTAACCCCAATTTAAGTTTATATTCATACAATCCCTATGGATTCAACCAGGTTAAGTATTCAAGGTTTATTTCCATATTTTCCTTAATTGTTACAGTATGCTAGACCTCCCACATTAAGCCTACCATTTGTGGATGCTGGACATGCCGGGCGGGTCCGGGCAGACTTATTCCACAAATCGAGCTTAACCTCGTGTCTTAGCACGTCTAGTACTTGTGCACCTAGACCTCTCACATCAGATTCACTGCTTGTGGTCCTGGATATGTCGGGCGGTTCCGAGCAGACTTCTACCACAAGCGTAATCTAACCTCGTGTCTAGGCGCAATTACAGTTTCTAATTACTGTAATCCTAGGCATTTCATTATTAGCCAATTTTTACCTATGTCGTTATCGGTTATAGGTTTCATGCCCCTTTCTCCCCAATTGTGTTCATAGTGAATTATATGTCCAAGTTCATATACATAAACATGATTCAAGTTATGCCAATTTTCCCTTTTGCCAAGTTATACCAAATTTTAACGTTTTTCCCTTTGTTCCTAAACTAACGCATTCGCATAGTTTTAGCGGCATGCCTAGGCTCGAGAGTAGCCTGGCTATATAAAATAAAAGGGAAGGGAGAAGGGAAGATGACAGAGATGATTATTCTAATAAAGCTGACATAAACATATGATGGAATAATGTTAAGATGAACATATAAGAACAAATCAGTGAACTTGTGTTAATCAAACAGGTTCTAACATAGTAGGGATATCATAATAGGCATGATTAGATCTAAACAAGGATTTAGATGTCCAACTAATGACAGATCTAAATTAACCATAATGTGATAGGTACAAGATGATCTAAATAGTAGATTAGACCTACAATCAAAAGTAGATATGACATAATCAGAATATCATAGATTCAACAATTTCAATAGACCCGATATGATAAAGGTTGAGATCCAATGTCCTAGTTAATTCAGAATATCATGGGTTCACATAATAAAATAGATCTGATATGATTCAGTCACCGGGATAAATCCAAATTACAGTCATATCATGTTTTACTTTTAATCATTTAGTTCTAAAGGTAACTTAAACTCACAGTGTTTGGATCTGGAACAATAGAAGGAGAAAAGCAGTTGATCAATCGCAGATCTACACTTGAATCTCTAAACTTTGATGGTAGAAGAAAAAAAATATTTAACTCAGTCCAGGCACCGACAACATTTAGGCCTCCATTGATTTTCAGTGAAGAAAACAAGAGAAATGAGTCTGTATTTATAGCTGCCATCCCCCAGAATTCGACCTGCCACCTCAGCCCTAGGGGGGTCGACCCTGGGGTCGACATCTCCTTGGGGGGTCGACTTAGGGGTCGACTCCACTGGGCGGGAATTTTGCTGCCACCGAAATTTTGATTTTTGAATGATGTCTGATTTTCTGATTATATATATATATATAATTATCATGTGCGTATACAAACTTTTAACCTTTATAACTTCTTCAGACGGTGTCCGTTTTATGCAAACCAAATGTCTATCTTGGCTAGAATTTCGAGACGGACGCATTGGCACAGTCTATTTCGCTTCATTCTGATTATTAAATCAATTATTATATAATTTATTCTCTTAATGTTGTTAAAATTACGAGGTGTTACATTATCCCCTACTTAAAGGATTTCATCCCTGAAATCTTCAAGTTAAGGAGAATGTATATCCTACCATCCATCACCCATCTACTCATCCACCAATCATAGACATCCATTGTCCTTAGAGACTTCTAATGCTTATATGAACATATGCAAAGGTGTGTGTAAATGTCCCAATACTAATGCGAAGATCAGGCGGTCTACTGATTCAGTCGAACTCCTTAATGCAATGTATGATAGTGCCATGAGTCCAACATGTATGCAATAATCCTATTATAACATGTAAGTTCTACATGGGTGCACAATCATCCATCCAAATGCAACATCCATATAATGATACATTCAATTTCATCCATAGAAAGAAAAGAAAATGCACACACATCCATATGCAGTATGAGAGTGATTGACCCGATCTAGTGCCTAATGTGTGTGTATATGCATCCACGAATAAGCACTAGCAAACACTTGCATCCATCAAACATAACATGTCTCAAACACATATTTACATCCATAGGATTCTTGCGTAAAGGTCGAAGATTTGATCGATAGGATATACTTAAATGATAGAAACAAGCATAAATAAAAGCTTTGGAAAAGGAGTTAAGAATGTACCCTTGAAAAGAAAAGGGTACGAAGCACGAATCTTGTCTTCGGTCTCCCAAGTTGCATCCTCTGGGTTATCTCCACACTGAACTTTCATCAATTGGACTTCTCTATTGCGTAGCTTCTTAACGTCTGATCCAATAATACGAAAGTAACTCGTCTGATTGTCGCCTCCCATTCCACCTCTACTTCTTCCAATACACTCGGCTCAACTACTTCCGCGGTATCGTGCAAGCATTTATGCAAATGAGAAACGTGGAAAACATCATGAACACCAGATAGTCTCTCTGGTAGCTTTAATCTATAGGCCATTTGGCCAACCCTTTCTGTTATGGGAAATGGCCCTATGAATCTTGGTGCCAATTTCTGTAACAACCCGTATTTTCAATAACCTGTTATAACATAAATTGAGGCAGAATTTAATTCTAAAATCTGAATCAAGGGAAACGGGCTATGCCATTGCGTTCGTCTCGGAAAAATACGCGAAATAGAGTCCGAGTTTTCGAAAATCGGATCCGTATGAAGAAGATATGGACGAACGAAGTTAGGCAGAAAAACCGAAAACAAGCCAGAATGCACTGGCGCACTTGGGAAGTGCGCCAGCACAAAAATACACTGGCGCACTTGGGAAGTGCGCCCGTGTCGAGCCAGAAACCTGCACAGCCTTCTGGCTTGACCCTGGCTGGCCTGGTGCACCTGTTTTGGCCCTTGGTCTTGTTTTGGAGGCTTGTGACGATTTTTGAGGGCTGGGATCTATCCTAGGGTTAATCCTATGGCCTAAAACACTTGCCTAATCTATAAATAAGACCCTAACCTACCCTAAATCATCATTAATCTATCCTACAACTAAACTATGGCAAAATCAATCCTCTCATGGCCTCCACTCTCTTCATAAATTCCTAAATCAAATTTCTAAGAGATTTCCATGCATACAAGTGTATTTAGGCTTGTACGATCCTCTTTAGCTTGCATTAAAGTCTTGTTTCTCTATTGGCATCATAAAGGAGGAGTCTTGATCAAGTTTGCTTGCATTTTGGGGTTTTAATTTGTTGCATAAGGGGTTTCTTACATTTGCTATACTCATTTGAGTCCACATAAGCATTGTAAGCCTATTTCTACTCTTGTATTTTAACTATGAAGTTAATATGTTATGTTGCAAGTTGAGTTTGGGGTTAATCATGATATGTGCTTTGATCTTATGATTTTATGCATAAGCTTACTCTATGCATGTTAGTAAAGTCATTACCTTGGCTTTATGCATAGAAAGATGTGATCTTTGGTTGGAAATGTTGCATGATGCAACTTTGAAACTCTCATAAACCTTGTATTAACATGCATATAATGTTATATGCATGTTACTAGTCCTTATCTCATGCTATCTATGGCCATGTTCCGCCTATTTGCCAAGTTTGATGTTATGCATGCATATGAACCTTATGCAAGTTGAAACCATGTTATGCATGCATATGAACCTTATGCAAGTTGAAACCATGTTATGCATGCATATGAACACTATGCAAGTTAAAATGATGTTATGCATGCTTAGGAATATTTTGCAAGTTGATAACATGATATGCAAGTTTGTGATCACATCTTTGTCTCATATGCCACCATGTTTAACTTGTGGCTCCAACACCTTTATGTCATGATTTTGCCAAGTTCCCTCTTTCTATCCTTTATGCGCTATTGCGATATGTAAGCGAGGGGATTGCGTTTGGGGTTGGGTAAACTTAAAAGACATAAAAACGTAAGCTTGGGAATTTACCTATTAAGTTAGGTCTACCCATTGGGAATTTACCTATTAAGTTAGGTCTACCCAATTGCTTGAAAATTTGTAATGTGTTTTGGAAACATGATGGACATGACACTTAGAAAACATGAGGATGGCCAACTCGAGGTTGGGTTGAGCTTGTAGCATAAACCTACCCGGAACCGACCGGCTTAACTAGTGGCTACAAGCAATAGGACCCAATGTGAGTAGTTGGTCATGTTGCACGTGAAACCCGAGGTTAGACTAAGTTGTGGTGTAAACCTACCCGGACCCGCCCGGCCTAACTAGTAACCACAACAAGGTCTAATGTGAGAGGTTGGGTGCATTAAATTAATTAATGCCACATGGTAGGGTTAAGTCATGGACCGCTTGAATACTTAACCAATTAAACACGATGGGTTGATAGGGTTAAGTCATGAACCTTGGGTAAACTTAACCAACTTGGTACTTGGATGAGTTGGGTTAACCACGTTTAACCCATTAAGGAAACCCTAGTTACGTGGTCCTTTGCACCAGTAACCCTCTTAGTTGTATCATGATACCCTAGGGACTAGGCTAGGGTGGGGCACGATTACTGGGATGACATGTAAGCGACCAAGACGACGGCTGTGTAGGTGCGCCGGTGTAGGTTCAGGCGGGCCATGGTCGTGCACATGGTCCGGAGTTGAAAAAGCAGGCACGGGCACCAGTAGGTTTAAACTGTGCGTGCTTGGTTTGTGTCAGTGGTTGACACCCTAGGACTTGATACACCCTAGGGTGGACCTAGCACAGTTTAGCTACACTTCGTAGTTGGGCCGTATGACACCGACACTTGACGAGTTAGGCTTTAGGAGAGCCGATCGACTAGACCGTGCTAGTTGGACCTTGGTTTAGGTCATTCATGATGTTGGGCAAAACTTGGGCCTGGGGATCACTTCTTGTTTACACTTGACATGACTTGTGATACTAGTACACTTGGTGCAAACCTCAACCTTGTATATGCGGTGCCACACTTGATCTATCTTGTTGACTTTTTCCATGCCAGTTATCATCCTATGACTCATCCTTGTTTACATATACAGTTAACTTTATTAGTTGTTGTACAATAGTAGGTAGGACTTACCAGTCTTTTGACTGACCCATTTTCTTTCGCCTCTTTTCTTTCGTTCCCCCCCCCTCCAGGTTTACAGGGCGGGAATACCAGTACTTAGCTTGGATCTTAGCTGCTTTTCCTGGATAGCTCATGTATGCTTTGGAGTTGAGCTCGCTATGGTTTTCTACCTTGGGGATAGCTACTTTATGTTTTCCTTTCCAGTTTCCAGTTTTATGTTTCTAGACTTTGTTTATAGAAAATAATGATCAAGTACTGTGTTGTAACTTAACTTATGGTTTTGATATGCTAGTTTTTATCCGCTGCTATATTTACTCTGTTTTTACTTATATGTTCTGTCTTGTGATATCTGCATGCATGTTTACCTTGTTTAAACGCCCCTCCAAAGTCAGTGCCCTTGCAAGAGTGGCACTGGCGGAGGTGGGGTGTTACATTTGGTATCAGAGCATAAGGTTTACAAGATTGGAGCAAAAAGGGTTTTAAAGTTAATTTTAAAAGCTATTTTCAAAACCAATTAAGAATTTTCCAAAGAAAAGTCTAGTTTATTTTGAAAGGCTATCCTCCAAGAGCCATAAGCACTATCCTTCGTTTCCTCGTTCTAAATCTATCTTTTCCTTTTTTTTTAGCATGGCCGATCTCAATCTTCCTGAGGGAGTCACCATTCCCGGATGGTTCCGGAGGTAATTGGAAGCTAGGGCCAACAATACAGGTCCAGCAACCACTCCCACTATCACTGAGGTTCCACCCCCTCCTCCTCCTCCTCAGCAACCACAAGCCGATTTCGCCAAGGTTTGCAAGGACTTCAAGGCAATGGGTGGCAAAAAATTTTTTGGGACGGAGACTTTTGTGGAAGCAAGAAATTGGTTGAAGGAGACCAAAGATCTCTTTGCCATCTTTGATATAGAGGACCGTAGAAAGGTTCTGTTGGCGGTTTGGCTACTAAAGGAGGAAGCTTCTTATTGGTGGGAGGTCACCAGTGCTACTAGGCCCGTAGAAACCTGGGTCGACTTTAGGGCAAGGTTTGGGCTTAAGTTTTTATCGTCTGCGGAGGCAAATTTGCAACTAGAGAAGTTCATAGCCTTGAAGCAAGGAGACATGACGGTGAGAGAATATGTGAATAAGTTCAACCAGCTTGCCCGATTCGGTTTGGACATGGTCAATACTCCCGAGAAGAAGGCTCTACGTTTTGCACGAGGGTTAAATGAGCCATTACAAGGTCTAGCCATGTCACACATACCCATGGGGGCCACTTTCGAGAGCCTAGTAGACATGGCATTGCTGCAGGGAGAGGATAAGAATGGGAAGAAGGAAGTCAAGCCCAATGAAACTCAGCCTAAGAAGACAGACTCCAAGTGGGGAGGGAATCAGAGTAATCAGAACAACAAGAACAACAAGAACAACAAGGGCAACAAGAACAAGGCAAAGGACACAAGAAAGTGCCACTTCTGTGGGATTGTTGGGCACGTAGCCAAGGACTGTAGGAAGAAGAAAATGAAATTGGGTGGATGCTTTCATTGTGGAGAGACGGGACATTTTAGCAAGGATTGCCCTAAGAAGCAGGGGCATGGACAAACTCAGCGCGCAGGTTTATCTAGAGGGCAAGTGCATGCTCTCAACACCGCTCCAGTTCAGGACCGAGGTACTATTTCTGTGGAAAGTCTTGTTTATATTTCTGGTTTTCCTGTTCTCACTTTGTTTGATTCTGGCGCATCGCATACCTTTATTTCTTCTGATGTTGTTGGAAGTTTGCACCTAAGTACTAGTCTTGTTGAGGATCCCGTTAGTGTTTCAAATCCGATTGGGGGTTCAGCCCATTTATCTATGATCTGTATGGATTTGAGGATTTCTATCTTGACCGTAGAATTCTCGTGTGATGCTTATGTTCTCGGGTTCACGGGATACGGGTTGATCTTGGGCATGGATTGGTTGTCCTGCTATGGAACCATTCTCGATTGTGAGCATAGGGTGGTGAGACTCATGACTCGCCTTGGCAATACCCTAGAGATTTCTTGCAACCCGCTAGATCCCGTCATGCTATGTTATCTTGAATCTCTTGACTCATCTATCGATGATCTGCAATCTGTAAGGGTGGTTTGAGAATACCCTGATGTTTTGAAGAAGTTAAGGGGTTACCCCCTAAGCGAGAGATAGATTTCCGCATTTATCTGGTTGATAATGCTAAGCCAGTCTCCTTACCAGTTAGGCACATGGCCCAGCGTGAAAGGAGAGAGATCAGTAAGCAAATCAAGGAGCTACTTGAGAAGAATTTTATTAGGCGAAGCATTTCCGAATGGGGTGCTCCTGTGGTGTTCGTTACTAAGGCGGACGGCTCGCTTCGTCTATGTGTTGATTATCGAGAGTTGAACAAGCTGACCAAGAAGAATAGGCATCCATTACCGAGGATAGATGACCTCTTCGACCAGCTTGTTGGTGCTTCTGTTTTCTCTCAGCTTGATTTAGCCATCGGATTTCATCAGCTTAGAGTGGCCAAAGACAGCATTGATAAGACTGCATTTAGGACTCCATACGGATTCTTTGAATGGCTTGTCATGCCATTCGGCTTGACTAATGCACCCGCCTGCTTCGTAGATTTGATGAGTAGGGAGTTCAGGGAGTTCCTTAACAAGTTTGTTGTTGTCTTCGTGGATGATATTCTGATCTTTTCAAAAGACGAGGAAGAACATGCTAGACACCTCAAGGAAGTGATGGATACGCTTAGAGGCTATCAGTTGAAAGCCAAGTTCTCCAAATGCCACTTTTGGAGAAAGGAAGTCCGATTTCTTGGGCATATAGTTTCTAAGCAGGGTATAGCTGTGGATCCCGCGAAAGTGGTTGCAGTTCAAGACTGGAAGACTCCTAGGAATGCAACCGAAGTGCGAAGCTTTCTCGGTCTAGCAGGCTACTATAGGAAGTTCATTAGAGACTTCGCTAAGATTTCGGCCCCTCTCACTAGATTGACGAAGAAGAACTTAGTCTTTGCATGGGACTTAGAGTGTGAGCTTGCTTTTCAAAGGCTCAAAAGGGCCCTTACCACAACTCCAGTTTTGGCATTACCCGATGGCGGTAAGATGTTTACCGTGTATACCGATGCATGTGGCACGGGGTTAGGCGCTGTTCTGATGCAGGAGAGAAGAGTGATATGTTATAGGGGTAGGCAACTTAAAGTTCATGAGAAGAACTACCCCACTCATGACTTGGAGTTGGCGGCAATTTTCTTTGCACTCAAGTCCTGGCGCCACTATCTTTTAGGCGAAAGGTTTGAGTTGTATACTGATCACAAATCACTCAAGTATCTCTTCGCGCAGAAAGATCTGAATCTTAGGCAGCAAAGGTGGATGGAATTCTTGGCATCATATGACTTCGAGATAGCTTATACCCCTGGCAAGGGTAATGTTGTGGCTGATGCACTAAGCAGAAAGAGGTTGACCCTAAGTCCTCTATTCGTTGAGATGAAGAATTTAGAGTATGTGGCAACCTTTGATTTCTCTTTGGCAATTGAGTCGATGACCGGTTCATTAGCATCTCTGGAACTCAGACCTACCCTTCTTGATCAAGTTGGGGCTTCGCAGAAAGAAGATCCTCAGATAGTTGAGATTATGGATAAGCTGATTCGAGGAGAGACGTCTAGTCATCTCGCTCGATATTCTATTGATGACAAGGGTTGGCTGAGGAGAGATGGAAGGTTATGTGTTCCAGTGGTAGGAGATCTAGTAAGAAAAATTCTTGAGGAAGCGCATCGCTCTAAGTTGACTATACATCCAGGCGGAGATAAGATGTATAAAGATATGAAGCGTATTTTCTTTTGGCCTGGGATGAAGAAGGAGGTGGCAGAGTTTGTTTCTAGATGTATCATTTGCCAGCAAGTTAAGGCCGAGTCGAAGAAGCCCGGTGGGCTATTGCATCCTCTAGACGTTCCACTTTGGAAGTGAGAGAGTATTTCCATGGATTTTATTGATGGGCTACCAAGGTCAAGGAAAGGGAATACGAGCATTTGGGTTATTGTGGACAGACTTACGAAGAGTGCTCATTTCATTCCGGTAAAGAGCAAGAGGACCGCATCTTGGCTAGCGTCTGTATATCTTCGTGAGATTGTGAGACTTCATGGAGTCCCTTCTAGTATAGTCAGTGACCGTGACCCAATCTTTACAAGTCAGTTCTGGAATAGCTTGCAAGAAGCCATGGGCACGAGGTTGAATCTAAGTACTGCTTATCACCCACAGACGGACGGTCAAACTGAAAGGGTGAATAGGGTACTCGAGGATCTGTTAAGGCTTTGTATTCTGGATTTTGGTGGTACTTGGGAAGACCATCTTCCTCTTGTTGAGTTTGCATATAATAACAGTTATCAAGCAAGCATAGGGATGGCACCATTTGAAGCTTTATATGGGAGGCCGTGCAAGTCGCCTACATGTCGGTGGGAGACTACAGATAAGCTTATACTTGGGCCTGATATGATCAGAGATGCATCCGAGAAGATCGAGTTGATTCGAAGACGGATGAAAGCGGCCCAAGACCGACAGAAATCCTATGCTGATAAGCGAAGATCTGATTTGGAGTTTGATGTTGGAGATATGGTTTTCGTGAAGGTTTCTCCTTTGCGGAATGTGGTCCGATTTGGAGCCGTTGGGAAGTTAGCACCGAGATTTGTTGGACCCTTCCCTATTATAGAGAGGATCGGGCAGATGGCTTATAGAGTGAAATTGCCCGAGAAGCTTGCCGGAGTACACGATGTTTTTCATGTCTCACATCTCCGGAAGTGTTTACATGAGTCAGCAGAGGTTGTTGAGCCAAGTGTTCTGGAAGATGTGGAAGTGGAGAAAGAAGCTACTTTGAGGAGAGCTCCGATTCGTATCTTGGGGACGGAGACCAAGAAGCTAAGGAATCGAGAGGTCAAGTTGGTGAAGATTCAATGGGGTGAAGCCGAAGAAGACGCAACTTGGGAAACCGAGGAGAAGATGCGTGGGCTTTATCCATTCCTTTTTGAGGGTACACTCTCAATCTCTTTTCTTTCTTAGCATATCATTCTCTTTGCTATCCATGTTTATCTAGTTATTGTGCTAATCTTGTCATGAGAACCTTAGGTAGAAACCTTTTGGATGAAACATGTATTTGAAACATGTTATGCTTGATGGTTGCAAGTGGTTGCAAGTGGATACTCGTGGATGCATGATACACATTAGGCACTAAGATCGGCTCACACACTCTCATATTGCATATGCATGAGTGTTTATGCTTATTCATGGATGAAAATTTTTGTGTTATCACATGGATGTTGCATATGGATGTATGTGATGTGCACACATATAGATGTTATACATTATGTTAGGAATTGCATACATATGGATTCATTTCACTAACATTATCTGCATTGATGATATTTGCATTAGATAAGTACATATACACACACCTTTGCATATGTTCATACAGCATTTAGAATCTTGTAAGGACAATGATTGCTCGTGGATGATGTTTTGAGTAGATGGATGTTGGATGGTAGGATACGTTCTTCCTAACTTGAAGATTTCGGGGACGAAATCCCTTAAGGAGGGGAGAATGTAACAACCCGTATTTTCAATAACCTGTTATAACATAAATTGAGGCAGAATTTAATTCTAAAATCTGAATCAAGGGAAACGGGCTATGCCATTGCGTTCGTCTCGGAAAAATACGCGAAATAGAGTCCGAGTTTTCGAAAATCGGAGTCCATATGAAGAAGATATGGACGAACGAAGTTAGGCAGAAAAACCGAAAACAAGCCAGAATGCACTGGCGCACTTGGGAAGTGCGCCAGCACAAAAATACACTGGCGCACTTGGGAAGTGCGCCCGTGTCGAGCCAGAAACCTGCACAGCCTTCTGGCTTGACCCTGGCTGGCCCGGTGCACCTGTTTTGGCCCTTGGTCTTGTTTTGGAGGCTTGTGACGATTTTTGAGGGCTGGGATCTATCCTAGGGTTAATCCTATGGCCTAAAACACTTGCCTAATCTATAAATAAGACCCTAACCTACCCTAAATCATCATTAATCTATCCTACAACTAAACTATGGCAAAATCAATCCTCTCATGGCCTCCACTCTCTTCATAAATTCCTAAATCAAATTTCTAAGAGATTTCCATGCATACAAGTGTATTTAGGCTTGTATGATCCTCTTTAGCTTGCATTAAAGTCTTGTTTCTCTATTGGCATCATAAAGGAGGAGTCTTGATCAAGTTTGCTTGCATTTTGGGGTTTTAATTTGTTGCATAAGGGGTTTCTTACATTTGCTATACTCATTTGAGTCCACATAAGCATTGTAAGCCTATTTCTACTCTTGTATTTTAACTATGAAGTTAATATGTTATGTTGCAAGTTGAGTTTGGGGTTAATCATGATATGTGCTTTGATCTTATGATTTTATGCATAAGCTTACTCTATGCATGTTAGTAAAGTCATTACCTTGGCTTTATGCATAGAAAGATGTGATCTTTGGTTGGAAATGTTGCATGATGCAACTTTGAAACTCTCATAAACC
Organism: Allium sativum; assembly: GCA_030737875.1. Taxonomy (NCBI): domain Eukaryota; kingdom Viridiplantae; phylum Streptophyta; class Magnoliopsida; order Asparagales; family Amaryllidaceae; genus Allium; species Allium sativum. Next base: position 531,070,815 of record CM060913.1, on the reverse strand, counting down.
TTGTATTAACATGCATATAATGTTATATGCATGTTACTAGTCCTTATCTCATGTTATCTATGGCCATGTTCCGCCTATTTGCCAAGTTTGATGTTATGCATGCATATGAACCTTATGCAAGTTGAAACCATGTTATGCATGCATATGAACCTTATGCAAGTTGAAACCATGTTATGCATGCATATGAACACTATGCAAGTTAAAATGATGTTATGCATGCTTAGGAATATTTTGCAAGTTGATAACATGATATGCAAGTTTGTGATCACATCTTTGTCTCATATGCCACCATGTTTAACTTGTGGCTCCAACACCTTTATGTCATGATTTTGCCAAGTTCCCTCTTTCTATCCTTTATGCGCTATTGTGATATGTAAGCGAGGGGATTGCGTTTGGGGTTGGGTAAACTTAAAAGACATAAAAACATAAGCTTGGGAATTTACCTATTAAGTTAGGTCTACCCATTGGGAATTTACCTATTAAGTTAGGTCTACCCAATTGCTTGAAAATTTGTAATGTGTTTTGGAAACATGATGGACATGACACTTAGAAAACATGAGGATGGCCAACTCGAGGTTGGGTTGAGCTTGTAGCATAAACCTACCCGGAACCGATCGGCTTAACTAGTGGCTACAAGCAATAGGACCCAATGTGAGTAGTTGGTCATGTTGCACGTGAAACCCGAGGTTAGACTAAGTTGTGGTGTAAACCTACCCGGACCCGCCCGGCCTAACTAGTAACCACAACAAGGTCTAATGTGAGAGGTTGGGTGCATTAAATTAATTAATGCCACATGGTAGGGTTAAGTCATGGACCGCTTGAATACTTAACCAATTAAACACGATGGGTTGATAGGGTTAAGTCATGAACCTTGGGTACACTTAACCAACTTGGTACTTGGATGAGTTGGGTTAACCACGTTTAACCCATTAAGGAAACCCTAGTTACGTGGTCCTTTGCACCAGTAACCCTCTTAGTTGTATCATGATACCCTAGGGACTAGGCTAGGGTGGGGCACGATTACTGGGATGACATGTAAGCGACCAAGACGACGGCTGTGTAGGTGCGCCGGTGTAGGTTCAGGCGGGCCATGGTCGTGCACATGGTCCGGAGTTGAAAAAGCAGGCACGGGCACCAGTAGGTTTAAACTGTGCGTGCTTGGTTTGTGTCAGTGGTTGACACCCTAGGACTTGATACACCCTAGGGTGGACCTAGCACAGTTTAGCTACACTTCATAGTTGGGCCGTATGACACCGACACTTGACGAGTTAGGCTTTAGGAGAGCCGATCTACTAGACCGTGCTAGTTGGGCCTTGGTTTAGGTCATTCATGATGTTGGGCCAAACTTGGGCCTGGGGATCACTTCTTGTTTACACTTGACATGACTTGTGATACTAGTACACTTGGTGCAAACCTCAACCTTGTATATGCGGTGCCACACTTGATCTATCTTGTTGACTTTTTCCATGCCAGTTATCATCCTATGACTCATCCTTGTTTACATATACAGTTAACTTTATTAGTTGTTGTACAATAGTAGGTAGGATTTACCAGTCTTTTGACTGACCCATTTTCTTTCGCCTCTTTTCTTTCGTTCCCCCCCCCCAGGTTTACAGGGCGGGAATACCAGTACTTAGCTTGGATCTTAGCTGCTTTTCCTGGATAGCTCATGTATGCTTTGGAGTTGAGCTCGCTATGGTTTTCTACCTTGGGGATAGCTACTTTATGTTTTCCTTTCCAGTTTCCAGTTTTATGTTTCTAGACTTTGTTTATGGAAAATAATGATCAAGTACTGTGTTGTAACTTAACTTATGGTTTTGATATGCTAGTTTTTATCCGCTGCTATATTTACTCTGTTTTTACTTATATGTTCTGTCTTGTGATATCTGCATGCATGTTTACCTTGTTTAAACGCCCCTCCAAAGTCAGTGCCCTTGCAAGAGTGGCACTGGCGGAGGTGGGGTGTTACAATTTCCCTATACATCCGAAGCGAACCACATTCCTCAAAGGTGACACTTTAATGAAAACCATTTCTCCTACTTCAAATTCAATGTCAGTCCTTCTCTTGTCTGCGTAGGATTTCTGCCTATCTTGAGCAGTCTTCATTCGTCGTCTAATAAGATCAATCTTCTTGTACGTTTCTCTAAACATATCTGGTCCAAGTAATTGACTTTCTGCAGATTCCCACCAACAAGTCAGTGATCTACAGGGTCGTCCGTATAATGCTTTGAAGTGTGCCATGCTAGCTTGATAACTGTTGTTGTAGGTGAAGTCTACTAAAGGAAGATGCTCTTCCCAGGTCCCTCCGAAGTCTAGGATACACATCCTCAAAAGATCCTCAAGAATTCTGTTCACCCTCTCTGTCTGTCCATCGGTTTTAGGATGATAAGCGGTGCTCAGACATAACTATGTACCTAACGCTTATTGCAAACTCCTCTAAAATTCACTAGTGATAATGGGATTATGGTCTCTTACGATGCTGGAAGGTACTCAATGAAGACGGATGATCTCACGAACATAAATTGCTGCCAACCAAGCTGTTGTCCTCTTACTCTTAACTGGAATAAAATGAGCAATAAAATGAGCGCTTTTAGTAAGTCTATCTACTACCACCCAAATACTGGTGTTGCCTTTCTTTGATATAGCAAAACCATCTAATCCATGGAGATGCTCTCCCACTTCCACTGTGGAACCTCCAATGGATGAAGTAAACCACAGGCTTCTTTTGCTCAGCTTTAACTTGTTGACAAACCAAACATTGAGAAACAAACTCTGCCACATCTTTCTTCATCCCAGCTCAAAATAAAACCCTCTTCATATCCCTATACATCTTATCGCCACCTGGGTGAATAGTCATCTAGAATGATGGGCTTCTTCTAGGACTGTCTTTATCAAGCTCCCAATTCGGGGAACAGAGAGCCTTCCATCTCGTCGCAACCACCCTTTATCGTCTGTGGAGTGTCTACTAAGGTGACTAGAAGTCTCCCCTTTATTGAGCCTATCCAAGATGTCTGAAATCTGAGGATCATTTCGTTGCGAAGCTCTTATCTGATCCATAAGAGTAGGTCGTATCTCTAGCAATGCAAACAAACCAGGCAAAAGCTCGGTAGAGGGTCTAAAGTCAAAAGTCGATATGAACTCCAAGATTTTCCGTTCTACAAACAGGGGACTTAAGGCCATTGTAACACCCCACATCCATTAATGTCACTCACAAAGGGGATGCATCAATGTCCATGAAGCGTTATTGTTGTATAAAACATATAAATTACAAGAATAAATAAATAAAACAACACAGCGGAAGATAAAACTTATTTTATTTCATCATAACTCAAAATGGGTTTACATAAGTAGTTTCCAAAACCATTACAACAGGATTAGTAGTCTTTTCCAAAACTGCAAAGTACATAAAGAAGCAAATACTTAAATAACATATATCCCCACTGAGCATAAGCAAACCCATAAAGATGAGAGAGTCTCAAGCGATACATCTACTATCTTCAAGCAACTGAAAGAAATCGGCACTAAGCTGTAGTATTCCCTTCTGGCAAACCTTAGGGGGGGGGAGGAAGAAAAGAGGTGGAAAGAAAAGGGGGTCAGACATAAAGTCTGGCGAGTGCGATAACATTAACAATATAATTATCAAAATAACTAGGCTAAGGCATAAGCTGGAAAATAAGGAAATGACTATGAACAATTGGGTATGACAGGGAAATAAGACGAACAAAGATAACGTCAAAGGCTCCCTTAATCACTATAAGATAATTACTACACTGCACTACCACTAGTCACCCTTAAAGGTTGATCCCGCCTACAGAACTTAATAATGATAATGGTAGTTTAGTGTACCCCTAGCTACCTTCATAGGTGCCGTCTGCCCCTATATCCACTAGGTGTACCCACTACCCCCATTCGATCAGCTCCCTAACTCGTAGATACCCGTGTTGGCCCCACAGTGGGGTGTATCACTCCCCAAAGTGACAACCCGATACAACCAAAAATGAACGGCTTATATCTACACAATGCAACAACGTCTTACCTACCATCCCGAGCCCACACACGCATATAAACCCGTTGGGCTTGCGTTGCCACCGCTGACCCGTTTTGACCTCTTACAATCAAATCCAGTACGCGTGTCCCGTCCTCAGCTTGGGTCGAGCCTACAAAGATACTTCATGGGTTACTGGTTTGAAAAGGGCCCTCATGCATGACACAAGCTTTCCACCTATGCTTGGTCCCCTCTAAGGTTTTTCCCACTTAACCCCATTCTTATTCATGTCTTCTTACATGTTTCAATCTTGGTTAAGTGCATCTAATCGTATTTCAAATGCCACCCAAGGCACCCACTTAACCCCCTCATGTCCCACTACATGTTTATCAGGTTAAGTGTATCTTAATTCATTAAGACCATAACCTTGTAAAGACCTCCTACATTAGACTGGCTGGCAGTTGGATTTGCCAGGCGGGTCCGGGCAGTCTTACACCACAAACGAGCCTAACCTCTTGTCTTTACAACTGTTACACATTTAATTTATGCCTAAGACCTCCCATGCCTAAGACCTCCCACATTAGATTGGCATTTGTGGCAGCTGGATTTGCCGGGCGGGTCCAGGCAGTCTTACATCACAAACGAGTCTAACCTCGTGTCTTAGGCGATTAATTACACATAATTAATTATCCCCAATTTGAATTAATTTCCCTATTCAAATTGTCAATCAATTACAAATTTAATTATGTCCATAATTGACTCAATTATGTCCATCTATTTATGGTATATAAAATTATACCAATTAACATCACATTTAAGGCATTTATGCCAATTCTCAATATTAAATCTTTTAATATTGTCCTATTGCCCCACGTTGTACGTTCGTTCGTTTAACGTAAAATATACGTTAGACTCGAATAGTCTAACTTATGGAATAAAGAGAAAACATCACAACATGCATAGAATAAAAACTAGATCTAAACATAAAGGGTGAACTTGCATGTGTGAATAAGGTTTTTCATCCAAAAACTTGCATATGCCAAAGTTACAAACTTGCATAAACTATGGATGTCATAGATCTAATCATAAGGTGTAAACTTGCACAGGCAATAGTTACAAACTTTACATTACATGATTCATACTCCAACATATACATATATACTTGCATATGTGATTTATAAACATAAGCTATGACTTAAACTTGCATCTAACTCACACATGTCATAGCCTAATTTTAGATCCAATTTACCCATAAAATAGATGTCATGAAACATGTAAGGTTGTATATGATTCTCACTAACTTGCATATGATTCATATCTAAATTAACATCTAAACTTGCATGCATACATATGATTTAACATATGAATTAGTTCCACAACATAACCAAACTAGCATATGAAGCATCATTATGAATTGATTGTACATAGGCCAACAATTAACATAGATTTACAACATAGATAATAACATCACAGCATTACAACATAGATAACAACATCATAGATTTACAACATAGATAATAACATAATGGTCAATGATTCACAACATAACCATATAATCCAAATCATAACTCAACCTAATTAAATTGTTAATTATCTTATTAAAGAAATCGAACTCACAAAATGAAGGTCTTGCATTCTGAAATCTAAGTTCTGAAATTGATTTAGCTCGCCTTTGTAGTAGATTCGTTATTGTTTAGATTAGAGTTGAATAGAATTGAGTTGATTAGCTTTTCTTCCTCCTAAATGGTGGCGGCTACTCTAGATTGCAAGGTGATACCATGACGGCCATAGTTCCAATTTTTATTTGATTTTTAGGGTTTGAGTCTACCCATGTTTATATAGAATTTCAATTTGATTATAGCCGTCGGATGATCTTAGGGTTAATCAAAACCACTCAGTCAGGATAGGGTGACAACTCAGCCCTAATGACTCAGCAAGGATTCAGAAAGGACTCAGCAATGAGTCAAAAAATGGATCAGATTACACAAGAAAGCTGTGCAGGCTTTATGCTCGGCCTGGGCGCACTTGGCAGGTGCGCCAGTGCAACATTTGTACTGGTGCACTTCCTAAGTGCGCCAGTATATCTATTTTTTTCTGGTTTTTCCGCCTAACTTCGTTCGTCCATATCTCCTTCATCCATTATCCGTTTTAAGCAAACTCGGACTCTATCTCAACCAGAATTCCGAGACGAACACAATGGCGCAACCCATTTCCCTTAATTCTCAAATCTAAGATTAATTATTCTTTAATTTAGTTAATTTGATCATTCAAAAATTCAAGGTGTTACATTCTCCCCTACTTAAAGGATTTCGTCCTCGAAATCTCTAAGTCAAGAAGAATGTATCCTACCATCCAATCGTCCATCTACTCAACCATCAACCACTAACAACCATGGTCCTTAAAAGTTTTCTAATGCTTTTAATGTACATATGCATAGTGTGTGTATATGTCCGTATACAAATGCTAAATCAGGCGGTCCACTGATTCAGTCGACCTCCTTAATGCAAATAATGATAGTGCCATGTATCCATCATGTATGCACAAAATCCTATACATATCATTACTACATGTGCACAACCATCCACTTAAATGCAACATCCATATGGTACACACATTCAATGTACATTCATTATACTAAATACATCCATTTATATGCAATATGCAATATGAAAGTGACTGAGCCGATCTAGTGCCTAAGTGTGTGCATATGCATCCACGAGCAACCACTAGCAAACACTTGCATCCACATGCATCCATTATACATAACATGTCTCAAACACATGTTTCAACCATAGGACTACCCTATATAAAGGTCAAAGATACTAGTAAGAGGACATACTGAGGATAAAACAAGTACAAGCTAAGCGATAAAGGAGAAATTAAAAGACATATCCTCAAAAAGAAAAGGGTACAATGAACGCATCTTCTCTTCCGTCTCCCAAGTGGCGTTGCTATCATCATCTCCCCATTGCACTTTGACTAGCTTGACCTCTCGATTCCTCAACTTCTTAATCTCTGACCTAAGAATGCATGTAGGAGCTCGTCGAATCGTCGCGTCACGCTCTATCTCCACCTCTCTAAGCAAGCTCGGCTCTACCACTTCTGCGGTCTCATGCAAGCACTTCCTCAAATGTGATACATGGAATACGTCGTGTACAACACTGAGTCTCTCGGGCAACTCCACTCTATACGCCATCTGTCCAATCCTCTCCTTAATAGGAAACGGCCATACGAACCTTGGTGCTAACTTCCCAACGGACCCAAAGCGAACAACATTCCGTAATGGAGACACCTTGATAAAGACCATGTCCCCGATATCAAACTCAAGATCTGTCCTCCTCTTGTCCGCATAAGATTTCTGCCTATCTTGCGCTGTCTTCATCCTCCTTCGAATCAAATCAATCTTTTCTGAAGTCTCTCTAATTATATCGTGCCCAAGTAAGATCTTATCCATAAATTCCCACCAACATGTAGGCGAACGACACGACCGTCCATAAAGAGCCTCGAAAGGTGCCATGCCAATGCTAGACTGAAAGCTATTATTATATGCGAACTCCACCAAAGGAAGATGCTCCTCCCATGTACCTCCAATGTCTAAAACACATAGCCTCAAAAGGTCCTCTAGAATACGATTCACCCTCTTGGTCTGGCCGTTCGTCTGAGGATGATATGCGGTGCTCAGACATAATTGAGTCCCTACCGCCTCTTGCAAGCTCCTCCAAAACTCGCTAGTAAAGATAGGATCGTGATCGCTCACTATGCTAGATGGAACACCGTGAAAACGAACTATCTCTCGAATGAATACAGAGCCTAACCATGGAGCAGTCCTCTTACTCTTCACGGGAATGAAATGGGCGCTCTTAGTAAGTCTGTCTACCACGACCCAAATCCCCGTATTACCCTTCCTCGATCTCGATAACCCGTCAACAAAGTCCATCGAGACACTCTCCCACTTCCATTGTGGGATCTCCAATGGGTGAAGAAACCCATCGAGATTCTTCTGCTCTGCTTTTACTTGTTGGCACACCAAGCATCTAGCGACGAACTCGGCCACATCCTTCTTCATACAAGCCCAAAAGTAAACTCGTCTCATGTCCATGTACATCTTGTCCCCACTGGGATGAATGGTCATCTTCAAACGATGTGCATCATCAAGAATGGTCTTTCTTAAATTCTCGTCTCGTGGTACACAAAGTCTACCGTCCCTACGTAACCAACCCTTATCATCTAGTGTATATCTACTGAGATGGCTCGATGATTCCCCCTTATGAGCTTCTCTACTAACTAAACCAACTGTGGGTCATCTCGTTGTGCCTCACCAATTCGTCCCAAAAGCGTAGGTTTGACCTCTAAGGATGCTAGCAAACTGGGTACATAGTCAATGGAAGGTCTAAAGTCAAACATAGAGATGAACTCTAAGCTTTGCCGTTCAACAAACAATGGACTCAAGGACAATGTAATAACCAGGAAATCTGGGCTAATTTAAAATTTTTATTTTGGCAATTTTAATGAATTTTGAATATTTAAAATGAATATTTTAAATAAAAACGACGAGAAAATTTATTTTAAATAGAATTAGAATGTATATATTTATATACGTCATCGTTAGAACATAAATAATTATTTATAAATATAAAAGGAATTAAAAATGGCGCGGTAGTTCGATAATTCGATTTCAAAATTCAAATGAATGTATAGGATTCAAAATAGACTGAATTTTAGCAAAACCAAAAATATTAGAATCTATTTGAGAATATCTTTCCAACGAATCCGAAAAATTGAAATTTCATAGCGGGGATCAAAAGTTATGTCCAGATGAAAATTCAGAATGGTCGCTATGGAATTCTGGCCCTTAAAAATAGTCATTTTGCAAACAACCTCAGAATTAGACGAAACCACTTTTGTTGGAACGGTGATGTCAAGTTATTGCTAGGTTTCAAAATTCGTAATTTTTCGAATCAATATGTGAGCATGGCAAAGGAAAACGCGTTTGGCCAGTTTCAGTTGATTTTAATCAACTGGAAAATGGCCATTTTCAAACGATCTCAGAATTTGACAAAACTAGTTTTGTTAGGACCGTATCGTCAATACAAAGCTAGAAATAATTTTTCTGGAATTTTTAGAGTTCGTATGTGGCCCCGGTAAATTGAAATGTGCGTTAAAATTGAATATACACTGATTATATTTTAATTTTGATGAAAACTGATCGTAACAAGCGAATTGGCTTACGATACATATTTCATTGTGTTCGGAATGAGGGTATTACCCTAGGGGCGACAGTCGCTAGGTGTGATATCGAGTTAAAATGAAAAAGTAACCTTTTAGCAATTAAAAAGAGAATTAAATTATATAAATAAATTTTTATAAACCCTCCCTTTCTCTTCCCCTTTCCCGATTCAGTCGAATAAAAAAATAGAACGATGAAGGGGAGGAGGCGCGATTCGCCGCCGCCACCAGCCATCGACCGACCGCATCCCCCCAGCCTCCGCTCCACCCTCTTCTTCTTTCCCCCACCCAATTCGAAGACGCAGCCCCCCCAAACCTCCGCACTAACCCTAGAACAGCCCTGAGCACCCAATTTCGCCGCCGAGGCACCTGAAGCCCCCCCTTCAACTCCAGCGAGCACACCGACCGTTTCCCCTTTTTTTCAATGTGAGTTTTTTTTACTTTGATTTATTTATACAAGTTTGTTTATGAAATGGTGAAATAAAAATATAACCTTTAGTGATTTAAAAATCTGAAATGTATATATGGTTTTGATTATATAAAAACATGATTTTTATATATATTATAGCTTTGTAAAAATAGGTTTCTTCCACATAAAACATTGAATTTATTTTCAGATTTCAAAGTAATAAAAATAGAATTTTTATATGTGTTAGGGAAAGAAAAAAATATATGAATCTGTAGTTTAGAAAAGCTATGAACTTTATAAGAAAAAAAAGGGTTTGAATTATCATAGAGAAAATATGATTTTTATATTATAGAAAGAATAAAAATATGATTTTTATGTTATAGAAAGAATATAAATATGATTTTTTATATATAGTAGAGATTATAAAAATACGATTTTTATAAGATAGAGAAGATTAAAAAAATTCAATTTTTATATATTGAATAGCGAAGTAAAAATGTGATTTTTACATATGTAGAGAAAACGGGCAAAGAAAGTGACAAGAGGCGAGAACGACGAAGATTTCTACATAAGAAGAGTCGGGCGTTTGGTTTAGCTTTTGGTGAGAACTTCTCACTTTTAAATTTTGTTTTCTAGTTAAAATATATACTAGGATGCAGACGGTGTTTAGTAGCACCCGACACCCGTCGTCCACAGACCATGGACGGCTTGTATGCTTGTTGTTTGATTTTGATGTGTAGTTGATTGTGTGATGTGATGTGAAATGAAATGAAATAAAATATTTTATAGTGAAAATATTTTATAGTTAAAAATAGAATTTTTTACATGTATTTAAAATGAAATAAAAATAAACAAATCGAATGATTTGTTTATATACACACATTTGACTGATATTAATTGGGACGACAAATTTTACACATCGCCCAACTGCACAAATAAAATCTGTGTTTGATTGTTTGAAACCCCACACGGCTATTGGGATGATATTTGGCGTACACTAATCCCAATTATTTAGTTGTATGTCGATCGATTGATTGACAGACTGTTATAAGCGTTAAATATTTATATTTGATGCTTATACAGTGTAGCATGCACTTTGGATGATGGTTGATGATTTATCGTTGCTGTTATATACGTTTGGTAGAAAATCCATATAATTAACATTATATGGTAATTGATTGGGCCTCATTCCAGTTTTGAAATAGAAATATTTGAAAAAGAAATATTTGAAATAGAATATTTGAAAATAGAAATATATGAAGCCGTGTTGATTAGATTGATGCCATTTTGACGTGAACGATATTTATATCGATTTTATTCATTTTACAATGAATATCGAAAGTGATTTCAAAATCTGATATTTTGAAAGGAATTGAAATTCGAATTAAATTGAATTGATATGAAATTCGAATTAAACTGAATAGAATTGAAATTCGAATTAGATTGAAATGGAATTGAAATCATTTTGAATTGAATTTAAAACGTATTGAAATTGAACGGAAATTGATTCGAATTGAAATGAATTTGAAATTTGAATTGAAATGAATTTAAAACGAATTTATAAGGAAAATTTCAATTCTGATTAGAAATTGAATATGAAGTTGAAATCGTTTTGAAAACGAATTTAAAACGATTTATAAACTACGTTTTAAAAGGAAATCGACGAAGTATATATTATATATATTATATATATAATATAATGGCCTGAATAGAACGCGCCGTGCTGCGGTAGTTCGCGAATTTCGACCATTGACTTCAAATGGATATTGCGGGAGATCCGACCGTCGGATTCTCCTAAAACCGGAACCATTGGGTTCGTATCGAAAAGAGATTTCTAAGGAATATCAGAAATTAGAAATCTAACGGTTGGATTTGGAATTATGTCCAAGTCAAATTTGGAAAAGGTCGCTGTAAGTGCAGTTCGATGGCCATTGATGGAAATCGACTGTATGGGCCTTGATAAAATTATTAAAAATATCCATAATTTGTGTAAAATCATAAGAAATGATTTGGGAAGAATCGGGATGAAAAACTCCATATTTGAAAAGATAAAAATAGATTTTTATCGAAATGAACTAGTTTTGAACTAGAATTAAAATTCTATTTATTTTTAAATAAATAAATTGGATTTGAAAAGGGTTTTAAAGGTAACCAGAATTTCTAATAATTGAATTGGAATGGATTTGAATCGAAATTGTCTTTGGATTATTTTGTTGTTGGATTTCGTGATTATACAGATATTGTTATGGAAATTCGAAAGATATATTTATATCGTTATTTCCAATACGATATTTGTTGGTCGTAGAATTTGATATTGAATATAAGCCGATATATTTTCTATTCAGAGCCTTGTATTTAATATCAAATGTGATTTGGGTTTGTCGTGAATGGTGTCTTCATTAACCCTGTTCTTGAACCCAGTTGAGAAAAAGGATTAAATCTTTTTATTTAGATTTAATGAAGTGTACCAATTAAATAATATTTAATTGGAATTGAATTGCTATTGATTTTTGGGTTTATCGTGAACAATGTTTTAAATAACACTTGTTCTTTAACCCGATAATTAATGGAATGTGATTTTGGGTTGTCGTGAACGGTATCTTCAATAATACTGTTCTTAGAACCAACAGAGTTAAGAAAATCAGAAACTAACTGGAGGTTAGTCAAGTTGAATGGTTTCCTGTGTATTGATCTGATGTTGATTTCGGCCTTCGGGGTTAATACTTAGGGACTTGCTCGCTTGCTAATTTACGGTTAGGGACTGATTGAAATGTGATGTGATTTTGGGGTTTATCGTGAATCGTGTTTTAAGTGACACTGATTCTTTAACCTAGTCAAAGATTAAAACTAAGTGGAGTTTTAATGAATCTTTAATTAGATTGAAAATATCGAGAATGGAGTATCACCAGTTTTGCTCCATGCGATAGTTAAATCTTTAATTAGATTTAAACGTGAAATGGTAATTAAATTTACCGATAACATCGTGGTGTTAGATATGAAGTAAGACCCGTTTTACTTCATGGGATGAATAGGTTGGGATTGGGAAATTAAAACAAACGATTACTTCGGTAAGGTTCGTTAATCCTGACTAGTTTGAATTAATATTCAAAAGTAGATTAAAGAATAAATTTAAAGGATTTATCTTTGATAAAATTAATGGGAACATTTCCCTAAGAATGTGAAATTTAGAAACTAACTGTCGGTTAGCTAAGCAGAATGGTTTTCTGGATATTGATCTGATGTTGGTTTCGGCCTTTGGGGTTAATATTTGGGGAATTATTCTCTTGTTAATTTACGGTTAGTGACTGATAAATTGGAATGAGGCGTATGTTGTGTTTGTGTAACACTTGTTTATTATATATGCGAGTTATTCGGAAAGGTCGGGTTTATCCCATTCTGAATAACTGATTCGACGATAAGTCGAAGATGAAGACGGTGGTTGAAGACCGGAGGTCTTCACGTCGTTTGGATAATTACTGATGATCTTGATTGGGCTGTACACCCAAGAAGATGGAAACAGTTGGTGATCGTCCAGACATACTTGGAGATCGATGGATATGCAGGGTACTAGGTGCCTCCGGTTTCGTTCAGACCCAGAACGAACTTGTAAATGGACTGTGTGTCTGACATTGGAATTTAGTCTGTGTGGTTGATTTCTATTAAATATATATCTGTTTGGCGGCGGAGAATTTATTCTCTTGCTTAACACCCTTCTCTGAGATGTACGAGCTCAGGGGTTATATATTGGTGGATATCAAACGCATGGAGTGAATTGCCTATGTGGCACGCCTAAGTGGCAAATGATCAAGGCTTCTGTTGAAAAGCAAAGTCTTGTGGTTGACGATCAAAGCACTGCTTGTGTGGCATAGCTTTGTGTAACATGAATTCGCGAGCCTCACACCTCGGTTGTGAACCAGAAACGGGAGAGGACCTCAGGGAGGGCATGCGTTTCCTTCTAGTTAGAAGTGGTGTCAGTGGTTTTACACGCCCTGACGAGTTTGACTTATGTGGTTGTTGCTATTGCGAGGCACCTCGGTTATATCGGTTTCGGCCGATGCATTCTGGTCGGCAGATGGACCAGACTTACGCCCCAAAGGGCGGGGAAACACAGTGTTCAAGAATTTTAATCCACATCGGTGGACCGGCCCTGTCGCTCCAAGGTCACTCGAGCTCTGACCTGAGACATGGGCTAGATTGTCTCGAATCGGTATGGACTATCTTTTGCCTTGGTTCACAGATGGAAATCCAATTTCCAAATACGTGACATTTTTGGTTTTATTTGTAAACCTATATATGGCGGCATAGTGGCATGGGACGCTCATGTCGCCTATGATTGATACTTATTATTTGAAGTTGTTTTATACACTATGCACTTATAATAGTATCAAATGATTTGTTTTAAACGTATCAAGCATTCTTGGCTATTATAAGGTAAAAACCCTATCCTCCGGCTTGCGTTGCATTGTGTGATGGGTCCTGGGTCTTATAATAGCTTCATTTTTCTTTATTTAGCATTGTGTTGTTGTTTTATGCACTGGTATTCTTGGGAGGAAACCCGTTCCGTGTTATACGGCGTGGTCCCTTGATTTACCTAACTGTAAATAAAGATTTACAACTGTTTTAGTTCTCACACCAGTCCCATGACTACGTAAAGTTTATTGTTTTGACCTAAACTCTGGGTGCCCTTATTTTGACACGGGCAGCTAGTAGTTTTGGTTTTGCAGATTTATATTCACAGGATCCTGATTTACAGCTGGAACGATACTCGGAAAGCTTTGTATCCGCGTATTACTTCTAGTTGTGTATTGTATTATTTTCCGCTGCTATGTAATTTATTGTAATCTCTGATATTTTATGAACTGTAATATTTATTTATACTCTGTATATTCTTGTATTCTGATGGAATTTTTGTAATATACAATGAAATGTTCTTCCGTCTGCGTTCTTTTGTGTGTTGTTCTCGAAGTATCCGCTCTTTCCTTCACGGGGAAGTTACAGGTCTTTACATTTGGTATCAGAGCTTTGGTTTACAAAGCTCAGAGAACAAGACACATTAGAACTATACGAAAGAATTCATCAAAAACTGGATTAGTAATATCCAACGGGAATGACTCGTCAGAGATGGGATCAGTTGTATCCTAGAACGAGTGTGAAGAGTATATTTTTGAAAATGAAAACAAAATTTGTTTTGAAATTTAAATCAACTATTCGTATTTGATTATTTATTTTATATTATATTGATTTGGACTATCCAGTATATACAGATTTTGCGTATACGTCTGATCCACGTGTATTCGAAATTTTAATATACTGGATAGATATAGAATCACACTCTAGTCGCCCGGAGATGATTCTGATGATGAGGCCTCATCATCAATGTTTATATTCGAGTGACGAAAGTGAAATTTCTATATATTTCCTATTGACTGGTGTGAGAACCAAAATTAGATAGGGCTTATTGTTGTGATTTTGCATCAAAAATTTGATTTTTAGACTATATATCAAAGTTATAAATTTGAAATGATAATCAACTAATTAATTGCTGATTGTGTTGTTTGATTATTGGTTGATTAATTAAAGTGTTGAACCGTTAGCCAAATTGAACCAAATAGTGAATTGTGATGGAAATTTGTCGAATTTTCATGCATATACATGTACTTACATTGAACAGGTCATAGCAAGGAGGCTAGAGCAGAAGAATAAAATTGTATGCCCGACAAATAGGTACATGTTTACCATAATTTACTGTTTTGTTTGGGTGATGATGATTTTATGAGCCGATTGGCTAGCCACTTGGCTTTTTCTTTTTCTTTTTGAGATCAGAGGGCCTGTATGGCAATTTCGGGATTTTCCCGGTGCTCCCGGTGCAGTGGAGGTTATGGCGAAATTTTTCGGAAATTTAGGGTGTTAGCCAAATTTTTGAAATTTTTGAAAAGTTCTTAGAAACAGAAAAGTTGAAGAACTTGAGCCGTAGTCAAAATATGGAAAGTTGAGTTGATTTGTCAAACAACTTTCGGCTTCGTTCCTTTTCGAGGACGAAAAGTTTTAAGTGGGGGAGATTATAATAACCCGGAAATCTGGGCCAATTTATAATTTTTATTTTGGCAATTTTAATGAATTTTGAATATTTAAAATAAATATTTTAAATAAAAACGACGAGAAAATTTATTTTAAATAGAATTAGAACGTATATATTTATATACGTCGTCGTTAGAATATAAATAATTATTTATAAATATAAAAGGAATTGAAAATGGCGCGGTAGTTCGATAATTCGATTTCAAAATTCAGAAGAATGTACAGGATTCAAAATAAACCGGATTTTAGCGAAACCAAAAATATTAGAATCTATTTGAGAATATCTTTCCAACGAATCCGAAAAATTGAAATTTCATGGCGGGGATCAAAAGTTATGTCCAGATGAAAATTCAGAATGGTCGCTATGGAATTCTGGCCCTTAAAAATAGTCATTTTGCAAACGACCTCGGAATTCGACGAAACCACTTTTGTTGGATCCGTGATGTCAAGTTGTTGCTAGGTTTCAAAATTCATAATTTTTCGAATCAATATGTGAGCGTGGCAAAGGAAAACGCGTTTGGCCAGTTTCAGTTGATTTTAATCAACTGGAAAATGGCCATATTTCAAACGATCTCAGAATTTGACGAAACTAGTTTTGTTAGGACCGTATCGTCAATACGAAGCTAGAAATAAATTTTCTGGAATTTTTAGAGTTCGTATGTGGCCCCGGTAAATTGAAATGTGCGTTAGAATTGAATATACACTGATTATATTTTAATTTTTATGAAAACTGATCTTAACAAGCGAATTGGCTTACGATACATATTTCATTGTGTTCGGAATGGGGGTATTACCCTAGGGGCGACAGTCGCTAGGTGTGATTTCGAGTTAAAATGAAAAAGTAACCTTTTAGCAATTACAAAGAGAATTAAATAATATAAATAAATTTTTATAAACCCCCCCTTTCTCTTCCCCTTTCCCGATTCAGTCGAATAAAAAAAAGGAACGACGAAGGGGAGGAGGCACGATTCGCCGCCGCCACCAGCCATCGACCGACCGCAACCCCCCCAGCCTCCGCTCCACCCTCTTCTTCTTTCCCCCACCCAATTCGAAGACGCAGCCCCCCCCCCCCCCAATTTGAACGCAGCCCCCACAAACCTCCTCACCAACCCTAGAACCGCCGTGAGCACCCAATTCCGCCGCCGAGGCACCTGAAGTCCCCCCTTCAACTCCAGCAAGCACACCGACCGTTTCCCTTTTTTTTCAATGTGAGTTTTTTTTACTTTGATTTATTTATACAAGTTTGTTTATGAAATGGTGAAATAAAAATATAACCTTTAGTGATTTAAAAATCTGAAATGTATATATGGTTTTGATAATATAAAAACATTATTTTTAAATATATTATAGCTTTGTAAAAATAGGTTTCTTCCACATAAAACATTGAATTTATTTTCAGATTTCAAAGTAATAAAAATAGAATTTTTATATGTGTTAGGGCAAGAAAAAAATATATGAATCTGTAGTTTAGAAAAGCTATGAACTTTATACGAAAAAAAGGGTTTGAATTATCATAGAGAAAATATGATTTTTATATTATAGAAAGAATAAAAATATGATTTTTATATTATAGAAAGAATAAAAATATGATTTATATATTATAGAAAGAATATAAATATGATTTTTTATATATAGTAGAGATTATAAAAATATAATTTTTATAAGATAGAGAGGATAAAAAAATTCGATTTTTACATATTGAATAGCGAAGTAAAAATGTGATTTTTACATATGTAGAGAATACGGGCAAAGAAAGTGACAAGAGGCGAGAACGGCGAAGATTTCTACATAAGAAGAGTCGGGCGTTTGGTTTAGCTTTTGGTAAGAACTTCTCACTTTTAAATTTTGTTTTCTAGTTAAAATATATACTAGGATGCATACGGTGTTTAGTAGCATCCGACACCCGTCGTCCACAGACCATGGACGGCTTGTATGCTTGTTGTTTGATTTTGATGTGTAGTTGATTGTGTGATGTGAAATGAAATAAAATATTTTATAGTTAAAAATAGAATTTTTTACATGTATTTAAAATGAAATAAAAATAAACAAATCGAATGATTTGTTTATATACACACATTTGACTGATATTAATTGGGACGACAAATTTTACACATCGCCCAACTGCACAAATAAAATCTGTGTTTGATTGTTTGAAACCCCACACGGCTATTGGGATGATATTTGGCGTACACTAATCCCAATTATTTAGTTGTATGTCGATCGATTGATTGACAGACTGTTATAAGCGTTAAATATTTATATTTGATGCTTATACAGTGTAGCATGCACTTTGGATGATGGTTGATGATTTATCGTTGCTGTTATATACGTTTGGTAGAAAATCCATATAATTAACATTATATGGTAATTGATTGGGCCTCATTCCAGTTTTGAAATAGAAATATTTGAAAAAGAAATATTTGAAATAGAATATTTGAAAATAGAAATATATGAAGCCGTGTTGATTAGATTGACGCCATTTTGACGTGAACGATATTTATATCGATTATCATTTTACAATGAATATCGAAAGTGATTTCAAAATCTGATATTTTGAAAGGAATCGAATTTCGAATTAAATTGAATTGAAATGAAATTCGAATTAAACTGAATAGAATTGAAATTCGAATTAGATTGAAATTCGAATTAGATTGAAATAGAATTGAAATCATTTTGAATTGAATTTAAAACGTATTGAAATTGAACGGAAATTGATTCGAATTGAAATGAATTTGAAATTTGAATTGAAATGAATTTAAAACGAATTTATAAGGAAAATTTCAATTTTGATTAGAAATTGAATATGAAGTTGAAATCGTTTTGAAAACGAATTTAAAACGATTTATAAACTACGTTTTAAAAGGAAATCGACGAAGTATATATTATATATATTATATATATAATATAATGGCCTGAATAGAACGCGCCGCGCTGCGGTAGTTCGTGAATTTCGACCATTGACTTCAAATGGATATTGCGGGAGATCCGACCGTCGGATTCTCCTAAAACCGAAACCGTTGGGTTCGTATCGAAAAGAGCTTTCTAAGGAATATCAGAAATTAGAAATCTAATGGTTGGATTTGGAATTATGCCCAAATCAAATTCGGAAAAGGTCGTTGTAAGTGCAGTTCGATGGCCAATGATGGAAATCGACTATACGGGCCTTGATAAAATTATTAAAAATATCAATAATTTGTGTAAAATCATAAGAAATGATTTGGGAAGAATCGGGATGAAAAACTCCATATTTGAAAAGATAAAAATAGATTTTTATCGAAATGAACTAGTTTTGAACTAGAATTAAAATTCTATTTATTTTTAAATAAATAAATTGGATTTGAAAAGGGTTTTAATGGTAACCAGAATTTCCAATAATTGAATTGGAATGGATTTGAATCGAAATTGTCTTTGGATTATTTCGATGTTGGATTTAGTGATTATACAGATATTGTTATGGAAATTTGAAAGATATATTTATATCATTATTTCCAATACGATATTTGTTGGTCGTAGAATTTGATATTGAATATAAGCCGATATATTTTCTATTCAGAGCCTTGTATTTAATATCAAATGTGATTTGGGTTTGTCGTGAATGGTGTCTTCATTAACCCTGTTCTTGAACCCAGTTGAGAAAAAGGATTAAATCTTTTTATTTAGATTTAATGAAGTGTACCAATTAAATAATATTTAATTGGAATTGAATTGGTATTGATTTTTGGGTTTATCGTGAACAGTGTTTTAAATAACACTTGTTCTTTAACCCGATAATTAATGGAATGTGATTTTGGGTTGTCGTGAACGGTATCTTCAATAATACTGTTCTTAGACCCAACAGAGTTAAGAAAATCAGAAACTAACTGGAGGTTAGTCAAGTTGAATGGTTTCCCGTATATTGATTTGATGTTGGTTTCGGCCTTCGGGGTTAATACTTAGGGACTTGCTCGCTTGCTAATTTACGGTTAGGGACTGATTGAAATGTGATGTGATTTTGGGGTTTATCGTGAACCGTGTTTTAAATGACACTGATTCTTTAACCCAGTCCAAGATTAAAACTAAGTGGAGTTTTAATGAATCTTTAATTAGATTGAAAAGATCGAGAATGGAGTATCACCAGTTTTGCACCACTCAATAGTTAAATCTTTAATTAGATTTAAACGTGAAATGGTAATTAAATTTACCGATAACACCGTGGTGTTAGATATGAAGTAAGACCCATTTTACTTCATGGGATGAATAGGTTGGGATTGGGAAATTCAAATAAACGATTACTTCGGTAAGGTTCGTTAATCCCGACTAGTTTGAATTGATATTCAAAAGTTGATTAAAGAATAAATTTAAAGGATTTATCTTTGATAAAATTAATGGGAACATTTCCCTAAGAATGTGAAATTTAGAAACTAACTGTCGGTTAGCTAACCAGAATGGTTTTCTGGATATTGATCTGATGTTGGTTTCGGCCTTCGGGGTTAATATTTGGGGAATTATTCTCTTGTTAATTTACGGTTAGTTACTGATAAATTGGAATGAGGCGTATGTTGTGTTTGTGTAACACTTGTTTATTATATACACGAGTTATTCGGAAAGGCCGGGTTTATCCCATTCTGAATAACTGATTCGACGATAAGTCGAAGATGAAGACGGTGGTTGAAGACCGGAGGTCTTCATGTCGTTTGGATAATTACTGATGATCTTGATTGGGCTGTACACCCAAGAAGATGGAAACAGTTGGTGATCGTCCAGACGTACTTGGAGATCGATGGATATGCGGGGTACTAGGTGCCTCTGGTTTCGTTCAGACCCAGAACGAACTTGTAAATGGACTGTGTGTCTGACATTGGATTTTAGTCTGTGTGGTTGATTTCTATTAAATATATATCTGTTTGGCGGCGGAGAATTTACTCTCTTGCTTAACTCCCTTCTCTGAGACGTACGAGCTCAGGGGTTATATATTGGTGGATATCAAACGCATGGAGTGAATTGCCTGTGTGGCACGCCTAAGTGGCAAATGATCAAGGCTTCTGTTGAAAAGCAAAGTCTTGTGGTTGATGATCAAAGCACCGCCTGTGTGGCATAGCTTTGTGTAACGTGAATTCGCGAGCCTCACACCCCGGTTGTGAACCAGAAACGGGAGAGGACCACAGGGGGGGCATGCGTTTCCTTCTAGTTAGAAGTGGCGTCAGTGGTTTTACACGCCCTGACGAGTTTGACTTATGTGGTTGTTGCTGTTGCAAGGCGCCTCAGTTATATCGGTTTCGGCCGATGCATTCTGGTCGGCAGACGGACCAGACTTACGCCCCAAAGGGCGGGGAAACGCAGTGTTCAGGAATTTTAATCCACATCGGTGGACTGGCCCTGTCGCTCCAAGGTCACTCGAGCTCTGACCCGAGACATGGGATAGATTGTCTCGAATCGGTAAGGACTATCTTTTGCCTTGGTTCACAGATGGAAATCCAATTTCCAAATACGTGACATTTTTGGTTTTATTTGTAAACCTATATATGGCAGCATAGTGGCATGGGACGTTCATGTCGCCTATGATTGATACTTATTATTTGAAGTTGTTTTATACACTATGCACTTATAATAGTATCAAATGATTTGTTTTAAACGTATCAAGCATTCTTGGCTATTATAAGGTAAAAACCCTATCCTTCGGCTTGCGTCGCATTGTGTGATGGGACCTGGGTCTTATAATAGCTTCATTTTTCTTTATTTAGCATTGCGTTGTTGTTTTATGCACTGGTATTCTTGGGAGGAAACCCGTTCCGTGTTATACGGCGTGGTCCCTTGATTTACCTAACTGTAAATAAATATTTACAACTGTTTTAGTTCTCACACCAGTCCCATGACTGACCTGGAGTTTATTGTTTTGACCTAAACTCTGGGTGCCCTTATTTTGACACGGGCAGCTAGTAGTTTTGGTTTTGCAGATTTATATTCACAGGATCCTGATTTACAGCTGGAACGATACTCAGAAAGCTTTGTATCCGCGTATTACTTCTAGTTGTGTATTGTATTATTTTCCGCTGCTATGTAATTTATTGTAATCTCTGATATTTTATGAACTGTAATATTTATTTATACTCTGTATATTCTTGTATTCTGATGGAATTGTTGTAATATACAATGAAATGTTCTTCTGTCTGCATTCTTTTGTGTGTTGTTCTCGAAGTATCCGCTCTTTCCTTCACGGGGAAGTTACGGGTCTTTACAGACAACCTTTTCCTACTTAAGGCGTCTGCCACCACGTTACCCTTGCCAGGGGTATATACTATCTCAAAATCGTAGGACGCTAAGAATTTCATCCACCTTTGCTGCCTTAAGTTTAAGTCCTTCTGAGAGAAAAAGTATTTTAGTGATTTGTAGTCAGTGAAAAATTTAAATTTCTCGCCAAGAAGATAATGGCGCCAAGACTTAAGCGCGAAAGCAATAGCAGCCAACTCTAGGACATGCGTAGGGTAATTTCTCTCATGTACTCTCAACTGCCTTCATCCATAGGCTGTTACCCTTCCCTCTTGCATTAAGACTGCGCCTAGTCTTGTCCCATAAGCATCGGTATAAATGGTAAATGGCTTACTCCCATCTGGCAACACTAAGACTGGGGCTGTGGTCAAAGCTCTCTTTAAACGTTGGAACGCATCATTACAATCTACGTCCCACGTAAAAACTAGGTTCTTCTTCGTCAAGCGTGTCAATGGGGTTGATATCTTTGCGAAGTCCTTGATAAACTTTTTATAGTAGCCGGCTAACCCCAAGAAACTCCTCACCTCGGTAGCATTTTTAGGGACCTTCCAATCTTAGATGGCCACCACCTTTGCGGGATCCACAGATATCCCTTCTTTGGAAACCACGTGCCATAAGAATCACACTTCCTTCCTCCAAAAGTGACATTTATAAAATTTAGCTTTAAGGTTATGCGCTTGTAGGGTCTCCAATACTTCCCTAAGATGTAGGGCATGCTCTTCCTCGCTCTTAGAAAAGACCAAGATGTCATCCACAAATACACCAACGAATTTATTAAGGTACTCCCTAAACACCCTACTCATCAAGTCAACAAGGTATGCGGGGGCGTTTGTCAAACCGAAGGGCATCACAAGCCACTCATAGAAACCGTCCAGAGTCCTAAAGGCAATCTTGTCTATGCTATCCTCGGCCACTCTCAACTGATGGAAACCATTGGCTAAGTCCAACTGCGAAAACACTGAGGCGCCAACTAACTGATCAAAGAGATCGTCAATCCTATGCAGTGGGTGCCTATTCTTCTTAGTAAGTTTATTAAGCTCTCTATAGTCCACACAAAGTCTAAGGGACCCATCCGCCTTCGTGGCAAATACTACTGGAGCACCCCACTCCGATATACTACGTCTTATGAACCCTTTCTCAAGCAACTCCCCTACTTGCTTATTGAGCTCCCTCCTCTCACGAGGAGCCATGTGGCGTACTGGATGAGATACTAGTTTTGCATTGTCTACAAGATAAATACGAAAGTCTATCTCACGTTTTGGGGGTAGATCCCTCACCTCATCGAAGACATCAACATATTCACGGACTATATGAACAGAATGTAAATCATCATTGGATGCGTCAAGTGACTCAAGATAACTAAGCATCACCAATCCTCTAGGGTCACAAGAAATATCAAGGGTCTTTCCACTACGAGTCAAAAATTTTACTATCCTTCGTTCACAATCTAGGATGGCGCCATATCGAGCTAGCCAATCCATCCCTAGAATCAACCCATAGCCCATGAAACCAAGCACAAAAGCATAACATTCAAAACCAACGCCTAAAATAGAAAATCTCGAATCCCGACAAACCATGGATAAATGAGCCGACCCACCAATATGATTTGAGACTACAATGGGATCCACAACAAGACTAGTATCTAAGTGCAGTGTTCCTACTAATGATGTAGAGATAAACGAATGTGATGCGCTAGAATCGAATAAAGTACGGACAGGAAGATCAAACAGAAAAACTAAACCCTCAACGGAAATATTTCTACCTCGTTCTTGCAGCGGTGGGACCGCGAGAGCCTGGACCTGCTCCCTTGCCTGCTCTAGTGCCACGAGAGCCTGAAGCTACTCTCCAGAAGTTCTTTTCCCTTGCCCCTGTTTCCTTGGGCAGTCCTTAACTAGATGACCTGCCTCTCTACAGTGGAAACAGCCAGTCTTCTTCTTTTTCCTACAGTCTTTACTCAGATGGCCAGGTGTCCCACAATTAAAGCACTTCTTCTTACCTTTGCCATTATTGTTCTTCCTGCCCTTCTTGTTTTGTTGTTGTGGTTTCTTTTGATCTCCTTTCTTCTCACGTGACTTATTAGAATTGGCGCCTTTCTCCTCTTCATGCATAAGCTCCATATCAACTAGCCTCTCAAAGGTGGCCCCCATAGGGATGTGGGTCATAGCTAACCCATGTAGTGGCTCGTTCAAACCCTTAACAAATCTCAGGGCCTTCTTTTCGGGTGTATTCACCAAGTCCAAGCCAAATCTCGCCAACTGATTGAGCTAGTTGACGTATTCTTTTACTGACAGATTCTCTTGCTTTAACGCCAAAAATCTTTCCATATATAAATTCTCTTCAGCCCGTGAGAGAAACGTTGCCTCAAACCTACGCTTGAAATCTGGCCATGTATCAACTGGACGCTCCCCATTAGTGACCTCCCACCAAAACGAAGCTTCGTCCTTCATCAACCAAGCAGCCAATTGGACCTTCTTACAATCGTCCAAATCGAAGATGCCAAACAGATCCTCCACTTCTTTCTACCAATTTCTAGCTTCAATGAACGTTTCAGATCCACTAAAAGATTTTCCACCCATCGAACTAAAGTCTTTAAATATCTTGGAGAAAGTATCTCCACGCGGAGGAATGACTGGAGCTGGGGGAGGAGGAGGAGGAACGTTGGCCGGACCCGCGGCAGTGGCCTAGCCTAGAGATATTGACGAAACCAACTGGGTACATGGACACCCTCTGGTATCTCAGATGCTCCAGACATGCTGAAAAGAAAAAGTTTCAAAACAAGGGAAGCGAAAGAGAGATGTATGGATTGCGGGGATTATGCTTTTTAAAGTAAACTTTCCAAAAAAATAGCTTCTTTAAAGCAAGTTTTTGAAAATACTTTCTAGGAAAATAATACTTTTGAAAACTCTTTTCAGAACTTTTTATCTGTTCTTGTAACCATAGCTCCGATACCACGTGTAACACTACACGTCCATTAATGTCACTCACAAAGGGAATGCATTAATGTCCATGAAGCGATATTGTTGTATAGAACAGATAAATTACAAGAATAAATAAATAAATAAAACACAGCGGAAGATAAAACTTATTTTATTTCATCGTAACTCAAGACGAGTTTACATAAGTAGTTTCCAAAACCATTACAACAGGATCAATAGTCTTTTCCAAAAACTTCAAAGTACATAAAGAAGCAAATACTTAAATAACATAAATGCATAAATCCCCACTGAGCATAACCAAATCCATAAAGATGAGAGAGTCCCAAGCGATACATCTACTATCTTCAAGCAACTGAAAGAAATCGGCAATAAGTTGTAGTATTCCCTCCTGGAAAAACTGAGGAGGGGGGAGGGGAAGGAAGAAAAGAGGTGGAAAGAAAAGGGGGTCAGACATAAAGTCTGGCGAGTGCGATAACTTTAACAATATAATTATCAAAATAACTAGGCTAAGGCATAAGCTGGAAAATAAGGAAATGACTGTGAACAATTGGGTATGATAGGGAAATAAGATGAATAAAGATAACGTCAAAGGCGCCCCTAATCACTATAAGATAATTACTACACTGCACCACCATTAGTCACCCTTAAAGGTTGGTCCCGCCTACAGAACTTAATAATGATAATGGTAGTTTAGTGTACCCCTAGCTACCTTCATAGGTGCCGTCTGCCTCTATCTCCACTAGGTGTACCCACTACCCCCATTCGATCGGCTCCCTAACTCGTAGATACCTGTGCTGGCCCCGCAGTACGGTGTATCACTCTCCAAAGTGACAACCCGATACAACCAAAAATGCATGGCTTATATCTACACGATGCAACAACGTCTTACCTACCAGCCCGGGCCCACACACGCATATGAACCCGTTGGACTTGCGCTGCCACCGCTGACCCGTTTTGACCTCTTACAATCAAATCCAGAACGCGTGTCCCATCCTCGACTTGGGTCGAGCCCACAAAGATACTTAATGGGTTACTAGTTTGAAAAGGGCCCCCATGCATGACACAAGCTTTCCACCTATGCTTGGTCCCCTCTAAGATTTTTCCCACTTAACCCCATTCTTATTCATGTCTTCTTACATATTTCAATCTTGGTTAAGTGCATCTAATCGTATTTCAAATGCCACCCAAGGCACCCACTTAACCCCCTCATGTCCTACTACATGTTTATCTGGTTAAGTGTTTCTTAATTCATTAAGACCGTAACCTTGTAAAGACCTCCCATATTAGACTAGCATTTATGGCAGCTGGATTTGCCGGGCGGGTCCGGGAATTCATACACCACAAACGAGCCTAACCTCGTGTCTTTACAATTGTTACGCACTTAATTTATGCCTAAGACCTCCCACACTAGACTGGCATTTGTGGCAGCTGGATTTGTCGAGCGGGTCCGGGCAGTCTTACACCACAAACGAGTCTAACCTCGTGTCTTAGGCGATTAATTACACATAATTAATTATCCCCAATTTGAATTAATTTCCCTATTCAAATTGTCTATCAATTACAAATTTAATAATATCCATAATTGACTCAATTATGTCCAACTATTTATGGTATATAAAATTATACCAATTAACATCACATTTAAGGCATTTATGCCAATTCTCAATATTAAATCTTTTAATATTATCCCATTGCCCCATATTGTACGTTCGTTCGTTTAACGTAAAAAAACGTTAGACTCGAATAGTCTGACTTATGGAATAAAGAGAAACATCACAACATGCATAAAATAAAAACTAGATCTAAACATAAGGGGTGGACTTGCATGTGTGAATAAGGTTTTTCATCCAAAAACTTGCATAGGCCAAAGTTACAAACTTGCATAAACTATGGATGTCATAGATCTAATCATAAGGTGTAAACTTGCGTAGGAAATTGTTACAAACTTTACATTACATGATTCATACTCCAACATATATATACTTGCATATGTGATTTATACAACATAAACTATGATGTAAACTTGCATCTAACTCACACATGTCATAGCCTAGCTTTAGATCCAATTTACCCATAAAATAGATGTCATGAAACATGTAAGGTTGTATATGATTCTCAGTAACTTGCGTATGATTCATATCTAAATTAACATCTAAACTTGCATACATACATATGATTTAACATATGAATTAGTTCCACAACATAACCAAACTAGCATATGAAGCATCATTATGAATTGATTGTACATAAGCCAACAATTAACATAGATTTACAACATAGATAATAACATCACAACTTTACAACATAGATAATAACATCATAGATTTACAACATAGATAATAACATAACGGTCAATGATTCACAACATAACCATATAATCCAAATCATAACTCAACCGAATTAAATTGTTAATTATCTTATTAAAGAAATCGAACTCACAAAAAGAAGGTCTTGCGTTCTGAAATCTGAGTTCTGAAATTGATTTAGCTCACCATGGTAGTAGATTCGTTATTGTGTAGATTATAGTTGGATAGAATTGAGTTGATTAGCTTTTCTTCCTCTTAAATGGTGGTGGCTACTCTAGGTTGCAAGGTGATAGCATGACGGCCATAGTTCCAATTTTTATTTGATATTTAGAGTTTGAGTCTACCCATGTTTATATAGAATTTCTATTTAATTATAGCCATCGGAAGATCTTAGGGTTAATTAAAACCACTCAGTCAGGATAGGTGACACCTCAGCCCTAATGACTCTGCAAGGACTCAGAAAGGACTCAGCAATGAGTCACAATATGGATCAGATTTCACCAGAAAGCTGTGTAGGCTTTCTGCTCGGCCTGGGCGCACTTGGCAGGTGCGCCACTGCAACATTTGTACTGGCGCACTTCCCTAGTGCGCCGGTATATCTATTTTTTTCTCTGGTTTTTCCGCCTAATTTCGTTCGTCCATATCTCCTTCATCCGGTATCCATTTTACGCAAACTCGGACTCTATCTCGACCAGAATTCCGAGACGAACACAATGGCGCACCCCGTTTCCCTTAATTCTCGCATCTGAGATTAATTATTCTTTAATTTAGTTAATTTGATCATTCAAAAATTCGGGGTGTTACAGCCATCCTCTGCCTACTCAGTGCATCTACCACCACATTACCCTTGCCAAGGGTATAAGCAATCTCGAAATCATACAAAGCTAGGAACTCCATCCACCTTTGTTGCCTTAAATTAAGATCCTTCTGCGAGAACAAATACTCGAGAGATTTATGATCGGTGTACAGCTCAAACTTCTCTCCAAGCAAACAATGACGCCACATCTTAAGCGCAAATACTATGGCTGCTAGCTCCAAATCATCAGTAGGGTAGTTCTTCCCGTGAACTCTTAGCTGTCTTCCTCCATAAAATACTATCCTTCTCTCTTGCATCAGAAATGCATCAAGCCATGTATCACATGCATCCGTGTAAACTGTAAACACTTTATTTCCATCAGGAAAGGTCAAGATTGGGGCTGTTATCAGAGCCCTCTTCAATCGTTAAAAAGCAACATCGCAATCTATATCCCATGAAAACGCCAAATTCTTCTTTGTCAGCCTGGTGAGTGGGCATGATATCTTTGTGAAGTCCTTAATGAACTTCCTATAATAGCCTGCTAACCCCAAAAAGCTTCTTACCTCCATTGCATTCTATGGAATCTTCCAGTCCTGATCTGCAACTACCTTTTTTGGGATCCACTTCTATCCCTTCTTTAGAAATCACATGCCCTAGAAATCTCACCTCTTTTCTCCAAAATGGCATTTGGAGAATTTTTCCATAAGCTGATGCGCACGGAGAGTTTTTAAAAATTCTCCCAATTGTTAGGCATACTCTTCTTCGCTCTTTGAGAAGATCAAGATATCATCGACAAAAACCAAAACAAATTTATTTAGAAACTCCCGAAACACCCTACTTATTGGATCGACAAAATAGGAGGGTGCATTCGTCAACCCAAAAGGCATCACGAGCCATTCAAAGAAACCATCTGGAGTCATAAAAGCAATCTGATCTATACTGTCCTCAGCCACCCTCAATTGATGAAACCCCGGGGCCAAGTCTAACTGAGAAAATACCGAGGCACCAACAAGCTGGTCAAACAAGTCATCTATCCTCGGAAGTGGGTGCCTGTACTTCTTAGTGAGTTTGTTCAACTCTCTATACACTACAAGAAAAACAGCATATAGCAGCGGCAAAATCCTCTTCTAATCCATCGCTAAACAGGCTTTAGCGACGGATTTTCTACATAACGGTTTGGTCGGTAAAAACCATGACAGTATCTGTATCATATTTTGCGACGGAATTTAGCATGAGTTTTCAGGCATTTTTCTATCATTTTACTAATTTTTTAATAAAAATAAAATTTTGTTTATTATTTTAATTTTAACTTATATACCGACTATTTACCGATGGATAATTAATTTATAATAAAATATTATTTATAAAAAAACGTTGGTAAATCCTTACTAATTACCAAGAGATTGTCGACGAAAACTAAATTGAGGTAAACTTACCTCCCTATTTTTGTTGGTAATCCCCTGCTTTTCCCCTTCTGGTATATATATATATATAGGCACACACATACTCATCACACATAATTTGTGTTCCATTCAATACACAATCATAATTTAAATACAACACAATTAATATTAGCACACATCTTATAATCAATGTATTATATTAATAACTCATCTCATAATTAACTTTTAGCATTACATAATAGACATACTAAACATACTTACATCAAAAATACATAATACATCCATAATATTTTATAAACAATACTAGAAAGTACAAACCAAAATATAGTTCTAGCATTTCAAATCCATCAGTTCTTCCATCAACACCCCTTCAATCTTACAAAACATCATCTCCACCCCGGCTTACAAAACATCATAAGTTCTTCCATCAACACCCCTTCAAACTTCATCTAAAACCTCTCACAATCCTCTAAAAACCAGCAACATATTCCCTGTTGCAACCCACAACCGCCGACCAAACTCTTCACCCCAAACCGCCCTCTTGAAAACTTCATATAACATCAGAAACTCACACATTCATCACCAGTGCAAGCCACTTGCATTTGGACATTTTAGTTGATCCCTACCACAATGGTACCACCTTCTCATCCAAATGCAAGAGGAATGGTGGGGGATTTGCTGCAATTGGGTGATAAAGGCTGGTAAAAAGACACTAAGTTTTGACTTGCATCGTCATACCTGTAGAATTTAGCCATGAGTTAATTTCCACTATATAGATCAATATAAATGCTTGATCCCAGTAAAATTTTGGCCATAACAGCAAAACGGATATCTTGATTATTTGCAAGATAAACATACAAAACACTCATGACCACGCAAGGCCTTTTTTTTCTTCACGTAAAATATAGATCTATCAAACATCCACCACGATGAAATTAGTGTATAATGGGTGATTCAAGAACAATGCAAACTGCAGGAATGAAGTACCTTGATTGATTAGTTAGAAATGTTCAAATTTTGCATTTGTAGTTGTCGTGGTACAAAAGATTAAAACAACATCAGTCCTCAAGCATGAAACCCCCTATCAATATTGTTCATTTCAATGTATAGAATATAATATAATACATATAAAGATAACAAATTAAAGTATTTCATTTACCAATGTTGTAACACCCCGAATTTTTGAATAATCAAATTAACTAAATTTAAGAATACTTAACTTCAAATGTGGAAATTAAGGGAAACGGGTTGCGCCATTGCATTTCTCTCGGAATTCTGCTTGAGATAGAGTCCGAGTATGCGTAAAACGGACACCATATGATGGAGATATGGACGAACGAAGTTAGGCGGAAAAACCATAAGAAGAAAAAAAATGCACTGGCGCACTTGGGAAGTGCGCCAATACAAAAATACACTGGCACACTTCCCAAGTGCGCCCAGGCCGAGAAGAAAGCCTGCACAGCTTTCTGGTGTGATCTGATCCACACTGTGACTCATTGTTGATTCCTTTCTGACTCTTTGCTGAGTCATTAGGGCTGAGGTGTCACCCTATCCTGACTGAATGGTTTTGATTAAACCTAAGGGCATCCGACGGCTCAAATTAAATTGAAATTCTATATAAATATGTGTAAACTCAAACCCTAGAATCAAATAAAAATTAGATCAATGGCCGTCATATTGTCTCTCCAAAACCTAGAGTAGCCGCCACCAACTAGAAGCAAAGTAAAGCAACTCAATTCAATTCAAATCAAAGTCTAATCTCAATAACGAAATTGTCTGCATCAAGGGAACACTAATCAATTACACAATTCAGATCCCAGAACTCAAGACCCTCTTTTTTTGTGAGTTCTAGTCACTTTTAGGTTTAAATAAATAAACGTGAATCATGGTAGACTATGATTTGGGTATATGTTGTTTGTAGTTATGCAAGTTTATTGTTGTTGTGGATCATGAAATTATACAAGTTTATTATTGTGGTGAATCATGAAATTATGCAAGTGAAATTCATAAACCTATGCAAGTTATTATGTTGTGAATTCATGAATCTATGCAAGTTGTTATCATGAACCTATGCAAGTTGTTATGAGATTATGCAAGTCACCTATGCAAGTTGTTATGCTGTGAATCATGAACCTATGCAAGTCAACTATGCAAGTTGTTATATTGTGAATCATGAACCTATGTGAGGTGTTAATTATGTTGTTAATTCATGAACCTATGCAAGTTGTTATATTGAAAATCATGAACCTATGCAAGTTGTTATGTTGCAAAATCATGAATCTATGCAAGTTGTAATTATGTGGTGAATCATAATTATATGCGAAGTTATCATGTCATTTTCCCTAGTTGTCATGCTTATGCCAAAAATTGTACTGAAACAATCACCTTGTCATTCCCTTTATTTTATTATTATGGCGAGGCTACTTTGTAGCCTCGATAACGCCAAAATGCACGCGATTACGCTAGTTAAGAAACGGGGAAAAAAGGGAATTTGTAATAGGCATAATTTATACAGTGATTATGTAAATTGGACACATGATTCTAGTAGGGAAACATATAAATAATTACCTATTATGACATAGGTAAATTTGAGTAAAAATGGTATAATTTGAATATGGCCATTTATGGATAGGAAATTCAAATTGTTAATAAAATAGGTATTGACACCTATAAAAAGGAAAGGATTAATTAATTAACTTAATTAATCAAAAGAGGAATGTTTAAGCAATTAATGTCTGAAAATTTAATTAACACTTACGACACGAGGTTAGGTTACATTAGTGGTTGAAGTCTGCCCGGACCCGACCGGCATATCAAGAAGCCACTGATGTTGAACCTAATGTGAGAGGTCCAAGTGTGTGAATACGACTCGGGCTAAGACACGAGGTTAGACCCAATAGTGGAATAAGACTTCCCGGACCCGACCGGCATATCCAGCATCCACATGTTGTAGGCCTAATGTGGGAGGTCTAGCCCAATATAACCATAATTGGACATGGTAATAAGAAAAGACTACTTAACCTAACTTAATACATGTGGACTGTATGATGATAGACATAAGTTAGGGTTAAGTAAAATGATTTGGATTGTGGGTGGGTTAAGTACAACTGATGGGTGGGTGGGTAATATTAATATATATAGGCCCACAAACTTAACCATTAAATAAATAGGATTAAATCAGTGGGAGGGTTAAGTACAACTGAAGGGTAGGTGGGTAATATTAATATATATAGGCCCACAAACTTAACCAGATAAAAAGGGTTATGTAATTAAAGACACCTAATGGTATACATAACCGGGGAAAAATAGTAAAGTTATGTATTAAAGACACCCTTAGGGGTACGCATAACTAATGGGAATAGATAGAGTTATGTATTAAAGACACCTATAGGTAAGCATAATCGATAGGTAGATTAAGGGTTATGTATTGAAGACACCTATAGGTACGCATAACTGATTGAGGGCTATGTAATTAAATACACCTTAGGGTATACATAGTCAGTAGAAAACCTAGTGGGGATACAAGACATAGGGGAGAGCTTGTATCATGTTGTGTGGGACCCGTTTCAGTCAGTAACCAGGAGGGGTATCAAAGTAAAGAACTCCGTACTAGGCGGGGAAGGGGCACGCTTACTGATTGATTGTAAGAGATCCAAAACGAGACGGATGGTGTTGGCGGCGCAAACCGACCGGGGACATGTGCATGCATGGGCCGGGCAGAGGGGGACAAGACGACCGTGACACCAGTAGGTATAACTGTGCACACCTTGGGTTGCCACTTTAGGGAAGTGATACCCTCTAGTTGTGGGACCAACACAGGGTATCTACAGAGTAGGGAGCCGATCGATTAGGGTAGTGGTTAGGGTATACCCGGACGTATGCCCTAAGTCTACCAATTTATAGTAGGAGGGTAGTGGGTACGATTAGTTGAGATAGGAGCAGGCGACACCTATGACAACAGCTAGGAATACACGAAACTACGACCATCGTTGTCGTTATTATGGTTAGCGAAAGGGATCATCCCATCTTGATTTTACTTGTAATAGTGCAGAGTAGTTTGTAGTGAAGCATACATCTTACCTTATTTGTCCTGTCATACCTGCCATCTATACCGTGAATCCTCTTATCCACTTTGTATGCCTATAATGTTTACCTTTATTTATTTACAGGCTAAAAGTTACTGGACTCACCAGACGTATGTCCGACCTAGTTTGTTTCGCCTCTTTTCTTCCGTTTCCCCCCCCTCCCCAACCCCAGGTTCTCAGGGAGGAAACACCCAGGTTTAGTCATTATTTGGATATCATCTTCTAGGAGCTACTTCTGAAGTATGGCTCGAGTCTCTGTCTCTTATATGGCTTGATCTTTAATATAGGGAATGATGTTTTTCTTTTAAATACCTATATACTCTGATGATGTAAGACAAAAGTGTTTTGTTGTAATGGTTTTATGACTCATGGTATTATGTAACAAAGTATTTTGGTGATTTAATAAAGTTGTTTATTTTCCACTGCAAAATTTTTATATATGTCTTGTGATATTCTGTGTCTATTTACCAAAAACGCTCCACTGAAGTTAAGGCATTCCTTTTGTGAGTGATCTTAATGGAGTTGGGGTCACTTGGTATCAGAGGTGAAGGTTACCAGATTAGATAAAAGTTTTGAAAATATTTTTTAGAAAGGTTTTAAAAGAAAGTATTTTCAAAAAGGAAAGCCTGTTTTGAAAAACATAGTCCCCAAAGCCATATGTCTATCTTCTGATTTTCTGTTTAATCCTTGTTTTCTTTCTTTTTCGAGTCTCCGGGGCTCCTGGCTTTCTGGGAGGTAACCTCATTGCGACATGGTCCCGTAGGCACGATTAGACTATGGCGTCTATCGAAGGGCGAAGAAGTGCATAACTTCCATCTGTAGCCGCAGTTATTCCATCTACGGCTAATCCTCTTTCGGGCCTCGTAGGGTTTTATGCGCGATGGGAGCAACTTTAGAGAAAGACTTGTTAACATGTATGAAGGTTGGTTGTTTTCGTTGCCATGACACAGGACATCTGATCTAGGATTGCCCAATAAGGCAAGGGCAAAGGGTAGAATCTTCTAGAGGGTAGGTGGATGCTCTCGTGGTAGATGGATAGAGATAGGAAAAATTTATGTAAAAGGTTTAATTTCCTTATCTGATTATGAAGTTAAGACTCTTTTGGATTCTGGCATTGAGACTCTGCACTTTAATGCTAGTCTTGTTTTTGATCCCGTAGTTGTTTCAAACCCCTTTGGTGGTTCGGCTCATTTATTGGTGATTTGTAAGGGGTTGAAATTATTTGTGTTAGGCGTCAAAAATTTGAATGTGACATTTGTGTGCTCAAGTTTATGGGCTATGGGTTGGTTCTAAATGGACCAACTTTCTAGGTAGAGGGCCGTTCTAGATTTTGAGAGGAGGGTCATTAAGTTTCTAACTTGTCATGAGAAGACCCCCAAAGTTTCTTGTGACCCGCAAGGGTCTGTTATGCTTAGCTTTCTGAGAATTATTCTGTAATCTGATATGTACCAGTAGTCTGTAAGTATCTGAATATTTCTGAAGGATAGGGGTTTCTACTCGAAGTATGAAATAGATTTCCAATTTTGACATTGTTTAATGGGGGTAATTCTCCGAGGGTCAGTCTGATGTTGATTTCGGTCTTCGGGGCTGAAACTTAGGGAATTATTCTTTTAACCGATGTCAAATGGGAACATAGCTTTTGTTTTAATTATATCATTTGTTTGTATCCTATCGACTGAATCTTCGACCTTTAGATAGGAAATCCATGGATGTAAACATGTGTTTGAGACATGTTATGTTTGATGGTTGCAAGTGGATGCAAGTGTTTGCTGTGGTTGCTCGTGGATGCATTTACACACACATTAAGCACTAGATCGGCTCAAATCACTTTCATATTGCATATAAAAATGTGTGCATATTTAGGGTAATGGATGTATAATGGTTGTGTTATCATATGGATGCTGCATTTTGATGAATAGTTGTTCACACATGAAGAGATAATATGTATCAAATAGGAAAATTGCATACATGTTGGACTCATGGCACTGACATAATTCACATTAAGGAGGTCAACCGAATCAGTGGATCGCCTAATCTTTGCATTAGACAAGGAACATATACACACACTTTTTCATATATTCATACAACATTAGAAGTTTTCTAAGGACAATGGATGCTTGTGGATGATGGTTGAGTAGATGGGTGATTGGATGGTAGGACACATTCTTTTTAACTTGAAGATTTCGGGGACGAAATCCTTTAAGTAGGGGAGAATGTAACACCCCGAATTTTTGAATAATCAAATTAACTAAATTTAAGAATACTAAATTACAAATGTGGGAATTAAGGGAAACGGGCTGCGCCATTGCGTTCGTCTCGGAATTCTGCTTGAGATAAAGTCCGAGTTTGCATAAAACGGACACCATATGATGGAGATATCGACGAACGAAGTTAGGCGGAAAAACGAGAAGAAAAAAATGCACTGGCGCACTTGGGAAGTGTGCCAGTACAAAAATACACTGGCGCACTTCCCAAGTGCGCCCAGGCCGAGCAGAAAGCCTGCACAGCTTTTTGGTGTGATCTGATCCACACTGTGACTCATTGCTGAGTCCTTTCTGACTCCTTGCTGAGTCGTTAGGGATGAGGTGTCACCCTATCCTTACCGAATGGTTTTGATTAACCCTAAGAGCATTCGATGACTCAAATTAAATTGAAATTCTGTATAAACATGTGTAGACTCAAACCCTAGAATCAAATAAAAATTAGATCAACGACCGTCATACTCTCTCTCCAAAACCTAGAGTATCCGCCACCAACTAGAAGCAAAGTAAAGCAACTCAATTCAATTCAAATCAAAGTCTAATCTCAATAATGAAATTGTCTACATCAAGGGAACGCTAATCAATTACAGAATTCAGATCCCAGAACTCAAGACCGCCTTTTTCTGCGAGTTCTAGTCTCTTTTAGGTTTAAATAAATAAAAGTGAATCGTGGTAGACTATGATTTGGGTATACGTTGTTTGTAGTTATGCAAGTTTATTGTTGTTGTGGATCATGAAATTATACAAGTTTATTGTTGTGGTGAATCATGAAATTATGCAAGTGAAATTCATAAACCTATGCAAGTTATTATGTTGCGAATTCATGATTCTATGCAAGTTCTTATCATGAACCTATGCAAGTTGTTATGAGATCATGCAAGTCACCTATGTAAGTTGTTATGTTGTGAATCATGAACCTATGCAAGTCACCTATGCAAGTTGTGATGTTGTGAATCATGAACCTATGTGAGGTGTTAATTATGTTATTAATTCATGAACCTATGCAAGTTGTTATGTTGAAAATCATGAACCAATGCAAGTTGTTATGTTGCAAAATCATGAATCAATGCAAGTTGTTAATTATGTGGTGAATCATAATTATATGCGAAGTTATCATGTCATTTTCCCTAGTTGTCATGCTTATGCAAAAAATTGTACTGAAACAATCACCTTGTCATTCCCTTTATTTTATTATTATGGCGAGGCTACTTTGTAGCCTCGATAACGCCAAAATGCACGCGATTATGCTAGTTAAGAAACGGGGAAAAAAGGGAATTTGTAATAGGCATAATTTATACAGTGATTATGTAAATTGGATACATGATTCTAATAGGGAAACATATAAATAATTACCTATTATGACATAGGTAAAGTTTATTAAAAATGGTATAATTTGAATATGACCATTTATGGATAGGAAATTCAAATTGTTAATAAAATAGGTATTGAAACTGTTAGACCAAAAATTGGTTCTAACACCCAAATTGATTAAAAGCAAATAAGATGAGATAAAAATAAATAAAATAAAAATGAACACACAGGATTTATAGTGGTTCGGCGAAGAAATGCCTACGTCCACTTATCTTTCACTATATTCAATGATTCAGTTGCAAATACAATGTAATTTTCACTTGATTTCACTCACAACTCACTTATATTCACTCAATAGACTAAAACAAGTAATGAAAGAAGATTTGGATTCTCCGGGAGTAATGGAGTTCGGGTTATGGAGGTAGTTAAATTCTCAAAGTGCCTAAAAAAAAGATCCTTTTCTTTGTCT
The DNA here is from genome assembly GCA_030737875.1 of Allium sativum. NCBI lineage: Eukaryota > Viridiplantae > Streptophyta > Magnoliopsida > Asparagales > Amaryllidaceae > Allium > Allium sativum. The sequence goes on along the minus strand of CM060913.1, from coordinate 531,033,304 downwards.
CAAGATGGGGTATTTATAGGTGTGAATTTGCTCAAAACCCGATCCGGATCGGAGCCACGTGTCGTCCATCCCATTAGCCTCGGGTTCGGATGGATTACTGTGCTGACAACGCATCAAAATAGTGAACGTTATGGGCAGGAACTGGTCATAGCCGATCCGGATATCCAGACGCTTATGTAGGGGGACGGTATGGAAAATGGGTTCGGGTCGGAGGTATATGTATCAGGGGTTCGGATCGGGATATCCGATCCGACCCGAATTGACTTGGTGATAACTCTCTCTTCTCTTTATTCTGCTTTTCCTCCGAACCATCTCTGTAGCAGCTGGGTGGCCTTCCGATCCATCTTGAAGAAGACTGCCCTCCGATCCGAACATGCGCTCTCTGTTTTCAACAGCAATAGCTCGCCGCTACGAACATGAGACTTTATCCGATCCGAACCGATACGTTGCTTTAACCCGACCCGGATGATTGCATCTGTTCGATCGAAGCTGTAGCGTCTCCTCCGACCTGAGTAGTGATGGTCTCTCCGATCCGAACCGAAGTCTTCTAATTTGAAATGCTCTCCAATGCTTGATATCTTGACTTTGTGTTGCCTAGTTCACAAAGTGGGCTAACACTTTGCCCCCTCAAAGGATGCTTCTATTGGAAACGGAGCATGCTTTGATTGCCATTGCACAACGCCTTCATCCTTCCTTTTGAATATGCATGCCAAGCTGTCGCACTTCATCCTGTTCGGTTCGGATTCCGACCCGGACGGATTTCTGCTTTGGGTTCCGACCCGAACGGATCTCTTTCTTCCTTTACTCTGCAAGGGATTAGTGGGCCAAGCTGCGTCATTGGGCTTTTCGAGCCGGTCCGATCGGGAATACGAATAGTCAGCTTGCTTTTTATATAAATTCACTACATTTCCCTTCTTTTCTTTCATTCACTGTTCTTGCTCGTCCGAACCGACTCCACATCGAAGCTTTAGCTTTTCCAAGAAACTTTAAAATTCTCGCTTCAATCTTTGAATCAAATACATAGGTAGTCTTGTAATCTTGAATCTCGCTGCCATAATCGCTTTTAATTTACATCCGCGGTTAGTTTGAACGATTCTAGCAAAGTAATTGACTGGTTCCATCGCCACAGCTTCCTTCATCCTCCGCCTTCGTCGTTAATGGCATCGACGCCATTTCGAGGCGTTGGAGGAGGGTATTGAAACTCGTTATTGAATACTTGAGTGTTTAATCTCTCGATTTTAATTAAGGCTTGGGAATTTGAGTTGGGTTCGCTACTTAGGAGGAGGAAGAGGAAGGAAATTAAAGGAGATCGGTTCGGGTAGGGGAACGGTAGGAGAAAAAAGGGAAAGAGAGAAATTCATAGATCCGGACTGGGTCGGGGCAATAGGACAAGGAAATGGGACTTAACTCGTTTGACCGGGTCGGGTCGGAGCTAGGAATAAAATGGAGGTTAAGACTTATGCGCCCAGGCCGGACTGGGTTATGAAACAAAAGAGAGAATAGTAATATGGTTATCTAGGTTAATCCGACCCGCCCCGAAAGTCAACCTCCGAACCGATCCGGATATTTCTCTCTGAGTGTGAGCCTTTGCTCATCCGATCCGAACCTGGTGTCTGCATCCAAACCGAAAACTACTCAATCCAAAACACAAACTCTCATCCAACTATTTAAAAGATATTACTTCCAACTTCATGAACAGTTAGGATAGTGCCTTGCGGACATAAGTGAACATTAAGAACTACTCTGACTATCACTTTCTCTTCAAAGTTTCGTCTTACATTGTTGCACTTTTACTTTGCATTTCTCACATTTACTGCACCCATTTTAGTTCACACATATACACAGGGGGATACGGGCTAATTTACTCTAATCCGTGCTATTGCTTCTTCAATAGTTCTACGACAATGAGGCCCAGACGCTCTTCCAGACTAGCTGAGAGGAAAGAAGCCCCGGAAACTTCTAACAAAATCACTCTCGAGGATATATCTTCTTCTTCGGATCCAGAATGGGACAGCGAGGGTCCAGATTACGGGGTTGGACATCGGGAAAGCAACGAGGTGTCTTCAGAGAATGAAGTTTCTCTGGGTTTTGAGGAAGAAGGAGGGATTGGTGACGACCGAGCCCCTGATGAATTTGAATCGGCCATTATATTGGAATCACCTCCAGACTCCGTTGAATCAACAATCGACAACGATCGACTTGTCCGAATTTGCTTAAAGTACGAAATAATGAAAAGGGACACTCTATCGTCCCCACAACCCTCCAGAAGGATATATGACGGTCACTCGACTGATGTGCATGGTCGGCGCCATTCCTCCATTCTCTCCCTTCATCGTTGACTTTTTAAGACAAATGCGGATTGCCCCCATGCAATTGCACCCCAATTCATATGCCTATTTGCACACCTTGTACATAGCATATCGTGAAATCTTAGGCATAGAGCTCACGTTCGATGACGTTCACTTCTTCTATAATTTCAAGCATCGGACTCGAGAGACTCCATCCTTCTACTACTTTGAATCAGTTCCAAAAAGGAAGATAATCTCTGCACCATTTAGCAGTAAAGCTGGAGATTCCAGACTAGAATGGTTCTACGTGAAGCGACAGCCTGGATGCGTCAGGAGGTGGACAAAATCAAGTAAAGCACTGATTTTCTAAATCCGGGCTCTATACACTTGAATTATCACCTTGACTTGTTTTCCTTTTTGTTTGCAGTCAACAACCCCAAGCAGATATCAGATAAGGTGTTCTTTGACCGGATGCACCGACTTCTTAATGGCGATCAGAAGTTCTTGACTATCGACGAGGCCCTTAAAGACGAATACCTTCACTTTCATGGGCTGTTATCTGTTTTTCGTAGCATTGGTCATGGGACGGTTCCATATGCATACATTCCTCCAGTGGAGGTAGTAGTCCCAGAGACAGGAGAAGGCTCAGGAGTTCATACAGCGCCTCTTCAAACTTCACCTTCTCCATCTTCTACACAAGATGATGAATTGGCTAATCTGGCCGAGAAGCACCGTGAAGGATATATTGCCCCCGAGGAAACTACTTCTCTAGAAAAGTCAAAATCCTCCCAAGAGTCGCCGTTTCATGCTTCCGAGGGGGATGTCCCTAGTACTGATGAGCAAATATTTCAGGGTTTGGGGGATCTCCCCTTACCTGAAACTATATACACTTCAGAGGATTTCAGGAAGGATCCTCTAGTCTTCACCTCTTCTGAAGAGACCACTCCCGCTAAGGCCAAAGAGCCTGCCCGTACTAGTCTAGCTTCAGACTCGGGTTGGTTGGGGGGAAACACACCACTTAGGATACACTTTATATAACGGCATTAGCATTCATTGCACCTCTTTCCTCGTGAATCCATTAATTCTAAATTTCGTTCATTTTATCGTGCAGGTACAATGTCTCGATCCTACTACGATATAAGAAAGCTTCGTCGTAGCATGTCCAATCCTCCTCAGGATGTCGAGTATGATCGCCGGGATGATCGTGGTAGGGAGGAGAGAAGACCTTATGATCCCTATCGCTCTCGACCCTCACGTTCCCGCTCACCAGTTCGACCGGAACAAGAGAAATATAAGGGCTATCAAAGCCACAGGGAAGAGGACAGACCACCATCTAAAGACTCCACCTCTTCCCATGAAAAGCGCAGTAGAGAGAGAACTCCTCCAAAAGAAACTGGGTCTCGAAGCAAGCACAAGGTCCCTGCTACTAAACGACCTAGGACAGACAAAGAGACTACCGAATCCTCTTCACACAGGGACACCGAATTATCGATCCCCGCTCCTCCCCCACTAGATGCGGCAACTGCGGTAAAGCGGGCATATTTGGTGGAGCAATTTCCCGAGCACTACTTCGAGACTTTGACTTTTTTACCTGCCCTTGAACCTATTTCGTCTAATTGGGCAGATGAGGCCAAAGCAAAAATTGATGCAGTGGAAAAACAGTATACTGAGATGTTCAAATATTCACGCAATCTTTCTAGAATCATCCGCACTCTAATCACAAATACTGATTCAATGCAAAAGACCGCGGAGGAGGATGCTAAGGCCTTAAAAGCTCTAGGAAAAGATTTGGAAGACACTCAAGCTCAGCTAGCTGTCGCTCAAAGGGACGCTTCTAATTTCAAACAACAATTCGAGGACATGCAAAAACGTTATCATGACTTGCTTGAATCTCACACTCAGGAGCGCTCTGAATTAAAAAAGCAAGCTGACGAGGCCAAGTCAGAAGCTGCTAAGACACGCCTGGCTTATGCTGAGCTTGAACGGAAAACGCCGAGTTAGCATAGAGGAGTGCTGAATTAGAAAAGAAGAATGTCGACTTGGCTTCAAAGCTACTGGAGGCAGAGAACAGAGCTGCCCTGGCCGAGGGCAATGTGGAGTGTGCCATCAAATCTGCGGAAGAAGCCCGCAAGCAATTATCAGAGGCGGAGGCTGATATTCAGTGTTTCGGCGAACTAATGATTGAATTCTTCGCACATATTATTCATCGCCGAAACATTTCTTGGATTGAGGACTATCCATCCACTCTAGTTCAAGTATGGAATCAGATCGTCGAGTGGGAAAAAGAGGAACTTAAGGTCGATTCCCTCGATGAAGATAAATTAATGGAGAAATACTTGAGGGATGATGAACCGGAGCGCCTAGCTGAAGGGCGCCGCCTTATTGCTGAGGCCATGGAAGAGGAGAGACGGAAGTCTAAACAAAAAACTGTTCTCGAAGCTGGTTCCTCCTCTTCTGCCCCTGCAACCTCTGAAGTAGAGGGGTATGATCCTGAAAATCCGGGAATTCCCCGAACAACTCTGCTATCTCCTATTCCTGAAACAACACCAGAGGTAGTAGCCACCCCCGCAGAAAAGTCTTCGGAAGGTATCCCCACCTTTTCTCCTCAATTTTCCAAGGCTATTTCTACTTTTCGCCACGTGATCGAACAATCAATGAAAGACCCATTGTTTTCGCCTGAGTTGATAACTGTTGCTTCTCATTCTGTAGGTGTTGAATCATCTGTAAAGACAGATGTGACTCAGGGAGCCACCGCTGGGACAAAGCCCGCAGATAAGGCCAAAAAAGGGGAAGACAAGGCTGCTTCTATAGACTTGGAAGAAGGAAGTGAGCCGACTAAGGTCGCCACTCCTCATGATGAAGAAATGATAGCAGCTTTAAAGGACGATGGCGGAGACGGGGGGCATGAAGAGGAACCAGAAGTTGCAATAGTCGGGGAGTCAAAAAATGTTGATGATGTTACCTTGGCTGCGATGAAAGCCGATCAAGACAAACGCTTGCAATTAAAAGCTGAAGAGCTAGACGCCGAAGTCCTCAAACCCCTCGCAGTCGTAGATGCGGGATCAAGGTTAGTTGTTAAGCTCTCAACTAGATCTATTACAGAGGAACTCGCTAAAAAATCTTCTCTTGATTCCAGCGCCCCGCCCTCCGGGAAGATGTCTACTGGCTCCAGCACCGCATCTTCAGGAAAAAAAAGACAAAACGAATCTTGACGGAGGCTGAGAAAGAAGCAAAGGACGCGGAGAAAGCCGCCAAGAAATCCAAGGCTCATTCAAAATCTAAATAGTGGATTGCCTTGTATCGTTTTAGCATTTAGTGAACCAATAATTGCTGCTACAAGAGTAGCCCCTGCACTTTCTTTTTTGGCTATTTTCCTGTACAAATTCATTCATTTGTAAATAAAAATAACTCATTTTTTGCAATGTTTATTTGTCAGTAGTTCTGCACTTATGTAAAAATGCATGTCTATAGTTATGAGACGAAGTTGTGGAGGGGGGAAATATGCGTGTACATAAGTGTCCCCAGTCAATTCCCACAAATTATTTAATGCTTAACCAAGCAATCCGAATGCTCCCGATTTTCTGACGGGATAGCACTTCCTGTGTCGTCAGTACCTATCGTTTTTTCTGGCATTTCTTTTATACTCTCCCTCTTTCTCTTGAGAGTTAGAGTTCGAGTTCAGTCATCTGTTTATTCCCCGGTCTTTCAACGGGGAAAGATTTCTTTCTCAGCGCTCAGTCGGAGACGCCTTTATACTCTTTTTCTCTCTGGAAAGTTAGAGTAGGAGGAGAATTTCTTTTTCAGCGCTCAGTCGGAGACGCTTTTATACTCTCTCTCTCTCTCTGGAGAGTTAGAGTTAGGGGGAGAATTTCCTTTTCAGCGCTCAGTCGGAGACGCTTTTATACTCTCTCTCTCTCTCTGGAGAGTTAGAGTTAAGAATGTCGTTTTCTCATTCTTTTATGTCTTATCGCACAAATAGTCGTTGTGCTTCTTTTTATGTTTGAACTGTTTTCAACCTTTTTAGGTTGTGAGTTATCCTGTATCTTATAATCACAACAGAATAACTGATAAATGTATATATGTAATGCATAAAAGTAAATAACACACAGTATTTTTATAGTGGTTCGGCTAAGTCGTAGCCTACATCCACTTTATAGTTCTTCATTCATATCGTCAGATTTTCCCAAGGCAAGTCGCGCCTTATTACAGAGTTCATAAGAAAAATAACACAAAGTACAACATTTCTAATCCAAATATCTCATTAAGTGCTGGGCATTCCATGCTCTGGGGACTTCTTCGCCATCCACGGTCGTTAACTTGAAGGTTCCTTTTTCAAGTTTCCGTTGAATGACAAAGGGTCCTTCCCATTTTGGACCAAGGTGAGGAAGGGATGGAAAGACTCTTTTTAGCACCAAATCTCCTGGTTCAAAAGTCCTGAGGCGAACTTTTTTGTCGTAATAGCGTGCCATCTGATGCCGATGTCTTGTTGCACGCAAATCTGCTTCGTCCCTTTTCTCTTCGACTTCATCAAGAGACTCAAGTAAAAGTGCCCGATTTGTCATCGGGTCATAATATGTCACTCGGTGGGAAGGAACTTCTAGTTCAACTGGAATTACAGCTTCTGAGCCAAAGGAGAGAGAGAAAGGGGTATGACCGGTGGCCGTTTTAAATGTTGTTCGATATGCCCACAAAGCTAGGGGCAATTCATCAACCCATTTTGCCTTTGCACGCTCTAATCGTTTCTTGAGGATGGATTTTATTACTTTGTTTATTGCCTCTACTTGCCCATTCGATTGCGGATAGGCAACTGCAGTATATCGTTTGTCTATCTTATACTTTTGGCAGAAATTTCTGAATTCAGTACTATCAAATTGGGTCCCGTTGTCAGTTATAATCGTCCTTGGGATCCCGAACCGGCATATGATATTTCTGACCACAAAACTTATCACCTTTCTTGCCGTGATCTTGGTCAAAGGCTCGGCTTCCACCCACTTCGTGAAATAGTCCACGGCCACTATTGCATACTTAGCTCCTCCTTTAGCAATTGGTAGAACTCCAATGATATCAATTCCCCACGTGGCAAATGGCCAAGGACTCACCATTGATTTAAGTTGGGTCGACGGTGCCCTGGGGATTTTGGCGAATCTCTGGCACTTATCGCAGAGTCGTGAATAATCAGCTGCATCTTTATTGATCGTAGGCCAGAAGTATCCGTACCGCAATATCTTCTTTGCTAAAGTTTGACCTCCTGTATGATCTCCACACTCACCTTCGTGTACTTCTCTTAGTACACGCTTGATGTCGTCGTGTGCTATACATCGTAACAGGGGCATAGAAAATCCTTGCCTATAGAGAGTATCATCTTGTATGACATATCTGGTAGCTTTGCGAACTACAGCTCTTTTCTCACTCTTCTTCGATGGGAGTGTCCCATTCTTAAGGAAATTCTTAATTGGAGTCATCCACGACTCCTTCTCTGGTTCCGCTTCAAAAGTGAATTCAATTTCCATTAACTCAAAGCTTGGCGACTCCAACGTTTCAATTGGAATTATTTCAGTCTCTTCTGGATTGTCGGAACTAGCCAACTTTGCCAGTCTATCCGCTTTCTGGTTTTCGACTCTGGGAATGTGTGTTATGTTGTAGCGCTCTAAGCTATTCAATAGCTCTTTCACTTTCTTGAGGTAGGCGATAAGTCGAGGTCCTCGAGCCACAAATTCCTCTCGCACTTGGCAAACAACAATTTTAGAGTCACAGAATATGTCTAACATTTTTACTCCGAGGTCTTTAGCAAGCTTCAGCCCGGCAATCAGGGATTCATATTCAGAGTCATTGTTAGTCGCCGAAAATTCTAATCGCAAGGCGTAATATAATGACCGTCCTTCGGGAGTAACTAAGACGATTCCAGCTCCGGACCTTCGGTCGTTCTTGGCTCCATCTATATATAGTTTCCACGGATTCATTTTTAGCTCATCCTCGGACTTAACCACTCTGTCATTGATTACTTCCTCCTCTGGAATGGTGAATTCCGCAATAAAGTCTGCTAGAGCTTGCCCCCTGATTGGCTTTCGTGGTTGAAAATTCAAATCAAACTGACTTAGTTCTATGTTCCATTTGATCAAACTTCCCGACGCTTCGGGTCTCTGCAACACCTGCCTTAAGGGCTGGTCGATGTATATGGTTATTGGATGGGCTTGGAAATAGTGACGAAGTTTTCGGGATGCGATCAGGAGACTGTAAGCAAGCTTCTCAATTTTTGGGTAGTTGCGCTCTGCCGCTGTTAATTTCTTGCTTACATAATACACTGCCTTTGTACTTTGTCTTCTTCTCGAACCAGGGCTGTGCTGACAGCGTGAGCCGAGACTGCCAAGTAAACAAACAATTCTTCGTGATCTACGGGCTTTGATAAAATCGGCGGTTTCTCTAGCAGTTCCAACAGATTTCGAAAGGCCTCAACACAATCCGGAGTCCACTCGAAGTTCTTCTTTCCTCTTTTAATCAAATCAAAAAACGGAACACATTTATCTGTGGCTTTGGAGATGAATCTACTCAGCGCCGCTACTTTCCCTGCAAGACTTTGGACGTCTTTAATTCTCCTCGGCTCTTCGATATTTCTAATCGCTGCTATCTGGCTAGGGTTGATTTCAATTCCTCGGGAACTCACAATGAAGCCAAGGAACTTTCCCAATGCCACTCCAAATGAGCATTTCAGAGGATTCAATTTCATCCGGTACTTTCGCAGGATACCAAACATTTCCGCCAAGTCTTGCGTATGGCTGGAGGACTGCTTTGATTTGACAAGCATATCATCCACATAAACTTCCATAGTTTTTCCTATTTGATTATAAAACATTCTGTTCACCAAGCGCTGATAAGTAGCTCCAGCGTTTTTCAATCCGAATGGCATTACAACATAACAATATAACCCCAAATTCGTAATGAAGCTCGTATGTTCTTGGTCTGGTACGTGCATAGAAATTTGGTTGTATCCAGAATATGCGTCCATGAAAGAGAGAAGTTCATGACTTGCTGTCGAGTCTACAAGCTGGTCAATCCTAGGAAGTGGGAAACTATCTTTCGGGCAAGCTTTGTTTAAATCTGAAAAGTCAATGCAAGTCCGCCACTTTCCGTTTGGCTTCTTTACTATGACGGGATTCGATATCCAGTCGGGATAAGTCGAATCTCGAATAAATCCATTCTGCTTCAACTTCTCTACTTCCGCTTTGAGAGCAGCCGACCTCTCTGGGCCCAGCATGCGTCTCTTTTGCTTCACAGGCGGATGCTTCGGATTTACATTCAATTTGTGACTTATAATGGATGGCGATATCCCACACATGTCAGCATGGGTCCAGGCAAACACATCTAAGTTTGCCTTCAAGAAGTCAGTTAGTTCTTTAGCTCGACGTGGATCCAATTGAGAACCAATCTTCAAAACTTTTGTCGGATCAGCTTTATCAATAGGAATTTCCACTGTTGCTTCATTAGGAGTTGCATTCCTAGCCTCTGGTTCCTCATCTTTTCTGGGATCCAGGTCTTCGGGCGTTCCTTTGGGCAACTCCTCTGGGGTCAATCTCTCTAATTGCTATGCCGAGCCCCCCTTTGAGGGGGACATGGCATCTTTACTCTCAACGTTAAGTCCTTTCATCAACATCTTTAATTCGGCCACGTAGCAGGCCCGTCCGGAAACTTGATCCCCTCTCATTACTCCAGTTCCGGCTTCGGTTGGGAACTTAAGTAACAAGCACCAAGGGGCGATACAAACTATGAATTCAGCAAGGGCAGGCCTCCCCAAAAATGCATTATAAGGCGAATCTACGTCCAATACTACGAACGGAAGCATCCGCACTCTTCTACGTTCTCCTTGCCCCAGGGTCACGGGCAATTCTATGTATCCCATGGGGGCTGTCGACGCCCCGTTGAAGCCTCTGATCCATCCTTCACATGGCTTCAAGTCTTCAGATTCAAGATTCATCTGATCAAATGACTTTTTGAACAAAATATTAACGGAACTTCCGTTGTCTACTAATACCTTATGGATCAAGGCCGGCCCAATGGTGGTAGTAATGACCAACGGATCATCGGTGGGTGATTGGATCCCAGTATTGTCTCGGCTGCGAAATACCACGTCGTCAAACATGGTCTTCTGTTGTTTTATAGGGGTGATATCTTCCAAATCATCACCTTCATTCACGTCTAGATGTTTGGCAGCATTTACATATTGATCCATTGATCTGAAACTTCGGATTGCTGGGTGAGGTCCGCCTACTATGGAGTTGATAACAATTCCTTTACCTTTCTGCTGCGCTGTAGGCTTGGGAGCAGGTAGAATCTGTTTTGGAGCCTGCTCTCCTTGCCCCCTGTCCCTCGGGGCAACCTTGTACTCATCCAACTTCCCTTCACGCAGCAGTTTCTCAATCACATCCCTCAAATGCCGACATTCATTGGTTGAATGCCCGTGAGTTCCATGAAACAAACAAAATTTCCCTGTCGCCATCTCTTTCTCGGTCGAATCACGAGGTGGCGGTCTTTTGTACTATAACACATTGTACATATCCAGGTAAATATTTTCCAGGGTGTCGTTCAATGGTGTATAATTCTCGTAGTTCTGGAATCGGGGTCTTTTTTTAGGGTCACTTCCCCTATTTCGGTTTCTTCTGTTACCGTTCGGATTACGGTTATTGTTGTTGTTTCCCCCGCTTCCAGCATTGCTGTTTCTGCCCTTGTTTCCTACATTTACTTCAACCTTGCCAGAACTTTCCCCAGACTGCTTCACGGCGATATTACTCTGCACATTCTCCTTTGAAGCCGTCTCAGACTTTCTCTTTCGGTTTGCCCTGGCCTCCTCTCGCCTTAGATAAATATCGGCTTTTTCGTAGAATATCTCCCTTGTGGAGGGTGTTTTCCCAGAAAGGTAGTCTCCAAACTCAGATTCAGGATCGACTCCTTCCTTCAATGCCATCAGAATAGTGGGCTCATGCGGGTCACTGACCTCAGTTACAACTTGGTTAAAACGATCAAGATATGCCCTCAAAGACTCTCCTGGTGCCTGCTTGATTCTCGATAATTCAATAACACTTTTGGACTTTCGGGCATGGAGTCGGAACTGGTTCATGAAACGCTCGCTTAGTTCCTTGTAATTCGAAATCGAACGAGGAGGAAGTCGGGTAAACCAGAACAGCGCCACATCTTCTAAGTAGATTGGGAATGCTTTGCACTTCACTTCATCAGGGGCAGCAGCAGCATTCATGAGCCACGAGTATCGCATTAAATACTGTCCTGGATCAGTCCTTCCGTTGTATTTGTCCATCTGTGGCAAGTTAAAGCGTCGGGGAAATTGGAAGTCGAGGATATCATCGGTGAAGGGAGTATGGCTTCGTTCGATGCCATAATCCTCATTTGTATAGTTCCGACTCTCGGACATGATCTGGCGAACCATTGCCTGCACATCAGCATTAGTTAGGGGCCGCTCAGGTTCCCTGGCCCTAGTATCCGAGCTCCTTCTGGGCTCTTGTTCAGGAGATGCCCTTCTTCTTCGAGCTGCCTCTGCTCGATTCCGTTCCCTGCGCTCCCGGTCGATCTCGGGAGGAGGGGATTGGAGTCTTTGCCCTCGAGTGGGGTCATTGTTTCCTAGCGCTCGTGCAATATCCTCACGAGATCCCAAAGATCCAAATGTCAGCTGCTCCACGTTCTGAGGTCGTTCGAGCGGCCTTCGTTCACGGGGCCGCTCTTCCTCGGAAGATGAAGATTGATCCACTATTGTGTGACGAACCGGTGATGGAGTTCTCTGTCGACGGAGTTCACTAATCTCCCGACTCATGAGCCTCATATTTTCCTGCATCATGATATTAGTTCGCTCGTGAACCTTCATAGCCTCCATTGTGCTCTCAAGCATGTCAAGCAAGCGCGAGAAAACTCCTTGAGTGATGGGCACAGATGGATTGACCTGATCACCAACCCTGGTGGCTGGAATTGGAGCATTCGTAGGGACTCGAGTAGAGGTTCCAGCTTCACCAAGCATCGGGTCGGATCGGAGGTAGGAGGTCGGGTCGGTTCGGAGTTGGTGGGCCTGGTCGGATCGGTACGTGGCAAGATGCTCGGGTCGGTTCAGATTGGCGGAATGCACTGCTTCAGAATCTCCTACCCGGATCGGATCGGAGCTCTCCCCCTGCTGGCGGCTCGGATTTCCTGCATTGGTTCTTCCTGCTGCTGAACTCTGCCCCCGAGACCTTGTTACAAACGCATTTTGCTGATCTTCACCAGCTCCATTTCCTCGAACAGACTGAACTTCTTTGCCTTTTCCTTTGGCCATGACTCTTTGACAATCACTTCAACAAATATAAAAGAGCGGAGAAACTTAAGGATTAACTTCTTTGAACCCAACGGTCCAAAAAGTAGAAAGAAATCCCGGAAAATAAAGAATTTAGATGAGGATTCTCAGTGAAAGCACCAAAATGTTAGACCAAAAATTGGTTCTAACACCCAAATTGATTAAAAGCAAATAAGATGAGATAAAAATAAATAAAATAAAAATGAACACATAGGATTTATAGTGGTTCGGCGAAGAAATGCCTACGTCCACTTATCTTTCACTATATTCAATGATTCAGTTGCAAATACAATGTAATTTTCACTTGATTTCACTCACAACTCGCTTATATTCACTCAATAGACTAAAACAAGTAATGAAAGAAGATTTGGATTCTCCGGGAGTAATGGAGTTCGGGTTATGGAGGTAGTTAAATTCTCAAAGTGCCTAAAAAAAGATCCTTTTCTTTGTCTCCAGACGGGGTATTTATAGGTGTGAATTTGCTCAAAACCCGATCCGGATCGGAGCCACGTGTCGTCCATCCCATTAGCCTCGGGTTCGGATGGATTACTGTGCTGACAACGCATCAAAATAGTGAACGTTATGGGCAGGAACTGGTCATAGCCGATCCGGATATCCAGGCGCTTATGCAGGGGGACAGTATGGAAAATGGGTTCGGGTCGGAGGTATATGTATCAGGGGTTCGGATCGGGATATCCGATCCGACCCGAATTGACTTGGTGACAACTCTCTCTTCTCTTTATTCTGCTTTTCCTCCGAACCATCTCTGTAGCTGCTGGGTGGCCTTCCGATCCATCTTGAAGAAGATTGCCCTCCGATCCGAACATGCGCTCTCTGTTTTCAACAGCAATAGCTCGCCGCTCCGAACAGGAGACTTTATCCGATCCGAACCGATACGTTGCTTTAACCCAACCCGGATGATTGCATCTGTTCGATCGAAGCTGTAGCGTCTCCTCCGACCTGAGTAGTGATGGTCTCTCCGATCCGAACCGAAGTCTTCTAATTTGAAATGCTCTCCAATGCTTGATATCTTGACTTTGTGTTGCCTAGTTCACAAAGTAGGCCAACAGAAACCTATAAAAAGGAAAGGATTAATTAATTAACTTAATTAATCAAAAGAGGAATGTTTAAGCAATTAAAGTCTAAAAATTTAATTAAAACTTATGACACGAGGTTAGGTTACATTAGTGGTGGAAGTCTGCCTGGACCCGACCGGCATATCCAGCAGCCACTGTTGTTGAACCTAATGTGAGAGGTCTATGTGTGTGAATACGACTCGGGATAAGACACGAGGTTAGACCTAACTGTGGAATAAGACTGCCCAGACCCGACCGGCATATCCAGCATCCACATGTTGTAGGCCTAATGTGGGAGGTCTAGCCCAATATAACCATAATTGGACATGGTAATAAGAAAAGACTACTTAACCTAACTTAATACATGTGGACTGTATGATGATAGACATAAGTTAGGGTTAAGTAAAATGAGTTGGATTGTGGGTGGGTTAAGTACAACTAATGGGTAGGTGGGTAATATTAATATATATAGGCCCACAAACTTAACCATTAAATAAATAGGATTAAATCAGTGGGAGGGTTAAGTACAACTGAAGGGTAGGTGGTTAATATTAATATATATAGGCCTGCAAACTTAACCGGATAAAAAGGGTTATGTAATTAAAGACACCTAATGGTATACATAACCGGGGAAAAATAGTTAAGTTATGTATTAAAGACACCCTTAGGGGTACGCATAACTAATGGGAATAGATAGAGTTATGTATTAAAAACACATATAGGTAAGCATAACCGATAGGTAGATTAAGGGTTATGTATTAAAGACACCTATAGGTACGCATAACTGATTGAGGGCTATCCAATTAAAGGCACCTTAGGGTATACATAGTCAGTAGAAAACATAGTGGGGATACAAGACATAGGGGAGAGCTTGTATCATGTTGTTTGGGACCCATTTCAATCAGTAACCCAAAGGGGTATCAAAGTAAAGAACTCCGTACTAGGCGGGGAAGGGGCACACTTACTGATTGATTGTAAGAGATCCAAAACGAGATGGATGGTGTGGGAGGCGCAAACAGACCGAGGACATGTGCGTGCATGAGCCGGGCAGAGGGGGACAAGACGACCATGACACCAGTAGGTATAACTATGCACACCTTGGGTTGCCACTTTAGGGAAGTGATACCCCCTAGTTGTGGGACCAGCACAGGGTATCTACAGAGTAGGGAGCCGATCGATTAGGGTAGTGGTTAGGGTATACCCGGACGTATGCCCTAAGTCTACCAATTTATAGTAGGAGGGTAGTGGGTACGACTAGTTGAGATAGGAGCAGGCGGCACCTATGACAGCAGCTAGGAATACACGAAACTACCACCATCATTATCGTTATTATGGTTAGCGGAAGGGATCATCCCATCTTGATTTTACTAGTAATTGTGCAGAGTAGTTTGTTGTGAAGCATACATCTTACCTTATTTTTCCTGTCATACCTTCCATCTGTACCGTGAATCCTCTTATCCACTTTGTATGCCTGTCATGTTTACCTTTATTTATTTACTGGCTAAAAGTTACTGGACTCACCAGACGTATGTCTAACCTAGTTTGTTTCGCCTCTTTTCTTCCGTTCACCCCAGGTTCTCAGGGAGGAAACACCCAGGTTTAGTCAGGATTTTGATATCTTCTTCCAGGAGCTACTTCTGAAGTATGGCTCGAGTCTCAGTCTCTTATATGGCTTGCTCTTTAATATGGGGAATGATGTTTTTCTTTTAAATACCTATGTACTCTGATGATGTAAGACAGAAGTTTTTTGTTGTAATGGTTTTATGACTCATGGTATTATGTAACAAAATATTTTTGTGATTTAATAAAGTTGTTTATTTTCCGCTGCAAATTTTTATATATGTCTTGTGATATTCTGTGTCTGTTTACCAAAAACGCTCCACTGAAGTTAAGGCATTCCCTTTGTGAGTGACCATAATGGAGGTGGGTTGTTACAAATGTAATGAATATCTACAGCTAACCTCAAGACCAACCTATAGCCTCACCACCATTCATCCACATCGATCACTGAAATTTACAAACTCCATCACGCAAAATCTCAGCAGCCCCTCATAAATACACGAACACACCCTGCACCGAACCAAGTTCTACCTTAAATCCTATCAAACCAAATAGCATGATCCAAGGAAAATTATAAAAAATTGAGTTAACCATGTACCTTTTGCTCATTTCTCAATCCATGGATCTGATGAAGTCTAGAACTTATTTGAATCGATCTGAGCCACCTTGGTGATGGCGGTGCATCTACAAGTATCCACGAATGTAATTTTGAATTCATCATCATGAAATCGAATTGGGGAGATCGATGTTAGTACGTTGTTTATGCGATTTGGGTGTTTTGATGCCCCCACAAGACCGTAGCATGGATAGCGCAGGCTCTGTGTTTGATGAAGATGCAAAGCAGATCAAAGTTTTGAGCTCCAATTTTTGGTAGAAGAAGCAGTGGACGGAATCCATGGAGTCGAATTTTTGGTTGGTCACACACCTGCCTCGCATCCTCTCTCTGTATCCACCATCGTGCCCTATTCTTCCGTGCTCCTCTCGGTTTCATCCTACCTCTCTTCCGCCTCATCTACACCTAATCCACCCTCCCGGTTTTCTTTTCTCTTCTGCCTGTATCCACTGTTCTTCCACCGCCTCGCTACCCGGTATCAGTCTTGTCCTTGCGTTTCAATCCTGTTCACCCACTTTTCCTCCGCATCGAGCTTCTTTCTTCCGCCTTCAGTTTCTGCCTCAGATCCAGATTTATGACTTCGCCAGTACCCCTCCATTAGATCTAGTGATGCTTTTATCCAGTTCCAATATTTTTTGGGGAAGCTGTATGAAGAAGCTATTGAAGTGGACTAGATTTTTATGTAGTAGTGAGAGAAGGAAGGAGAATGGTTCAGTAAAAACGTGGCTTACAAAGTTAATTTTTCGGGGTTGGAGCCAAATAATGGGTCGTTGGAGCCAAAAGTTTCATACTTTCATGTTTGGAGCAAACAAGATTTAACATATAAATAATTATTTATGATTTACTAACTATTCATAATTAATCATAATAAAATATTAAATTTAAATTTAGCTACTGATTATAAACAATAATTCTGAGTTATAAATTATAAATTATTTATATATAATCATTTTATTATAAATTATCAATAATTAATCCTTGTAGTTGGAACCAATGTTTTTATAACCTTTTAAACAGTTGTTAAAAGGTTAATTGATAATCATTAGTAATAAATATTGTCAAAACTTTATACTTTACGGTGTTATATGAAAGCGTTGTAAAAGTATATATTTTACAATGTTCTAAACAAAATGTTCTGAAAACATAAGATTTTTAAACATTTTTGTCAAAAACATTGTAAAATTGCATTTTTTTTACAACGTTTTGTTATCAGTATTGCGATAAAAACATTGTAAAAAGGTTATTTTATTGTGAAAAAACATTTAAACAACGTAAAATTTTGTTTTCCCATTTTTGTTGTTATGGACGCGAGGGACACCAGCTTCTTTTCTACCTCAACACAAGAAATACACCACTTGAACCAACTAAACACCTGGTTTTAAAATTTTAATACTGACTATTAGACATTATTTATTAACTATTACTTAATTATTTAATTATAAACTATAAATATAACTTTATAATAATTAAATTTCATTATTAATTAGACCTACAGCATGACAACATGACAAAATCGTTAGACCTAAAACCTTGATTTAGACCTATAACTTTATCAAATAATACATACCAATCAATTTCTTAAAAGCAAATATGTATTAATAATTTCTTGATATCAATTTAATTAATCGTATTAAAGACTATTAAATAATCATTGATTATCAAAACAAATTTAATAAACATCGAACTACAATGTATTTTATTAATTACTATTACCTATTATTTAATAAATATCGAACAACAATGTATTTTAATAATTACTATTACCTATTATTTATACTATATAGTAATTAATAATTAATCAGCATTAATTTTCAAAAAATAATAATTAGCAATAACTATTGAATTTTATTTACTTCTAATAGTTATTATTTATTATTAATTACTAATGTATTATTAACATTAATTATTTAAAATTTAAATTTACTAATTAATTACTAAGTAATAACACAAATTTAAAACATTTAATAAATAAAAAATAAAATATTCGTTTCAAATCTCTTGGAAAATTGCAGGAAAATAGCTTCAAAATTATGTCGATGGTAATCCAACTCTATTAGCAACGGAATTTAGCGTCAAGTATTACATGACGGTAAAGAGCTGCAATTTCCATTGATTTAGTGACAGAATTAGTATTCGACGGCAATAATTTATAATTAGATGACATATAAAATCCAAATTATTTTCTCTTACAAAGCCCATGGAAATCCGCCACTAATTAGCGACGGTATTTTCCGCTGCTAAAAATCTGTTGCTAATCTCGGCTTTTCTTGTAGTGATATAGTCCACACACAAACGAAGCGAACCATCCGCCTTAGTCGCGAATACTACTGGAGCACCCCATTCAGATATGCTTCGCCTGATAAATCCCTTCTCAAGTAGTTCCTCTACTTGCTTGCTAAGCTCCCTCCTTTCCCTTGGAGCCAAATGGCGCACAGGTAATGCAATCGGCTTTGCATTATCTACCAAATAAATGCGAAAATCTATCTCGCGCCATGGGGGTAAACCCCGAACCTCATCAAATACATCAGAATAATCTCGGACTACTGGAACAGATCGCAGGTCATCGATAGATGCATCAAGAGACTCTAGGAAACTAAGCATAACAGACCTTTGCGGGTCACAAGAAATCTCGAGGGTCCTCCCATGACAAGTCAGAAGCCTAACGACCGTCCTCTCACAATCCAGAATAGCACCATACATGGTTAGCCAATCCATCCCCAGAATCAAACCGTAGCCCATAAACCCAAGCACATATGCATCGCATTCAAACTCGATGCCTAAGATAGATGTCCTCAAACCACGACAAATCTTGGATGAATGAGCCGAACCACCAGCGGGGTTTGACGCAATAATGGGATCCACTACCAAAGTGCAGAGATTCTACCACAGAACTAGATATAAATGAATGTGATGCGCCAGAATCAAAAAGAGTTCTAATAGGATGACTGGAAAGAGAAATCAAACCTTCCACGGAAATTTTCCTACCTCTATCTGGAGCACTGGTCGCGAGAGCATGCACCTACCCTCCAGAAGCTTCTGCCCTTTGACCTTGTCCCTGTGGTCCTTATTTATTCGGGCACTCCCTAGCAAAGTGCCCGACCTCTCCACAATTGAAGCAAGTATTCTTCCTTCTTTTGCAGTCTTTGACCAAGTAACCCTCTCGTCCACAACTATGGCATTTCCTCTTATCCTTAGCCTTGTCATTCTTTTAGTTTTTCTTCTGTTGTTGTTGTTGTCCTTTCTTGGGCCATACCTTTTTATTTTATGTTGTTTCCTTAACTTCAACTTCCTTTTTTCTCCCTTGTCTTCCTCATGCATCAAGACGATATCAACAAGCCTTTCAAAAGTAGCTCCCATTGGAATATGGGACATAGCTAACCCATGAAGGGGTTCATTCATCCCTTTAGCAAACAACAATGCTTTCTTATGTGGAGTATCTACCAATTCCAATCCAAGTCTTTCTAGCTGGTTGAATTTGTTCACATATTATTTAACAGACATGTTTCCTTGTTTGAGCACCAAGAACCTCTCCATTTTCATGCTTTTCTCAGCTCGGGAAAGAAACTTCATTTGAAACCTCATTCTAAAATCAACCCATGTCTCCACCGGGTGTCTTGCTTGGGTTACTTCCCACCAGAACGAAGCTTTATCTTTCAGTAGCCAGGCAACTCACTGAATCTTCCTTCGATCTTCCACTTCAAAGATTACAAACAAGTCCTCAGTCTCCTTGAGCCAATTCCTTTCCTCTACGAACGTCTCGGTTCCACGGAATGGCTTCCGTCTCATGGCATGGGAAATCTTTGCAGATCTTAGCGAAATTATCTGCTCTTAGAGGGGAGAGGAGGAATGATGGGTGCAGATGGGGGAGGAACGTCAGCTTGACCTCCGGCAAGCGCCATGGCCTCTAGATACCGATGGAACGAGCCTAGTATAGTAACGCCCTCTGGGATATTAGGTTCTCCAGACATGTTGAAAAGAAAAGGAAAGAGATTTAGGCAAAGGATCGAAGGATATTACATATGGCTTTGGGGAATATGTTTTTAAAAACAGACTTTTCTTTTTGAAAATTGCTTTCTTTTAAAACCTTTTTGAAAATAGTTTTCAAATTTTTTATCTAATCTGGTAACCTTCAGCTCTAATACTAAGTGTGACACCCCACGTCTGTTAGTGTCACTCATTAAGAGAATGCATTAAGTTTCGTGAAGCGTTATAGGTAAGCAAACACAGAACATTACAAGACAAATATAAAAGATAGCAGCGGAATTTAATTTTTTTATTTAAAACATAGTTCATAACATCATGGTCCAAAATATCACAAGTCGGAACTACATAAAACTTTTGTCTTGTATCATCAGAGTATAGAAATACATAAAAAAATAATTCCCTAAAAGTGATAAAGCCGTAGTAGTAAAGAAGAGAACTTGAGAAATACTTCAAAAGAAGCTCCTAGCAAGATGATAACCGAGTCCTGATTAAGTCTGAGTATTCCCACCTTGAGAATCATGGGGGGGGGGGGGCAAAAGAAAGAAGAGGAAACAAAAAGGGTCAGACACAAAGTCTGGCCAGTCTAGTTACTTTTAGCAAGTAAATAAGTAAAAGTAGCATGACAGACATATAAAGTGGATAAGAAAGATAACATCATAAAAGGTAAGTATGACAAGGTAAACATGATAGAGTGTATACGCTTCCCTAATGATTACCCTAATTCTCTGCACCGATACTAATATAACTAGAATGAGATGATCCCAACAGCTATCAAATGGTAGACTTAGGCATACGTCCAGATGTACCATAACTACTACCCTAATCGATTGGCTTCCTACTCTGTAGATAATTTATGCCAGCCCCACAGTAGGAGGTATCACTTTCCTAAAGTGGCAACCCTTCGTGATGTGCACAAAAATATCTACTGGTGTCACGGTCGTCTTAGCCCCCTCTACGCGGCCCATGCACGCACATGTCCCCGATCGGTTTGCGCTGTCCACACCGTCCTCCTCGTTTGGTACTCTTACAATCAGTTCAGTAAGCGTACCCCAACTCCAACCTAGTTCGGAGTACTTGTTTGATACCTATAAAGGGTTATTGACTGAAATGGATCCCATACAATATGATACAAGCTCCCTAAAGTTGTATCCCCACTAGGATTTCCATCGGTTATGTATACCACTAGGTGTCTTTAATTACATAACCCTATCATTTCTACAAGTTATATTTACCCTAAAAAGGTGTCTTTAATTACATAACTCCAACATTTTTATAGGTTATGCTTACCCCTAGGTATCTTTAATTACATAACCCTACCAGGTTAAGTTTGTGGGCCTATATGTAAATATTACCCACCACCTCAGATTTACTTAACCCACCCACTGTTCAACTAAATTTACTTAACCCCAATTTAAGTTTATGTTCATAAAATCCCTATGGCTTCGATTAGGTTAAGTATTCAAGGTTTATTACCATATTTTCCTTTATGGTTATAGTATGCTAGACCTCCCACACTAAGCCTACCATTTGTGGATGCTGGACATGCCAGGCGGGTTCGGGAAGACTTATTCCACAAATCGGGCTTAACCTCATGCCTTAGCCCGTCTCATATTTGTGTACCTAGACCTCTCACATTAGATTTACTACTTGTGGCCACCGGATATGCCGAGCGGTTCCAAGCAGACTTCTACCACAAGCGTAATCTAACCTCGTATCTAGGCGCAATTATAGTTTCTAATTGTTGTAATCCTAGGCATTTCATTATTAGCCAATTTTTACCTATGTCGTTATAGTTATAGGTTTCATGCCCCTTTCTCCCCAATTATGTTCATATGAATTATATATCCAAATTCATATACATAAACATTATTCAAGTTATGGCAATTTCCCCCTTTTTCAATTATGTCAAATTTTAATGTTTTTCCCTTCGTTCCCAAACTAACGCATTCGCATAGTTTTAGCGGCATGCCAAGGCTCGAGAATAGCCTGGCTATATAAAATAAAAGGGAAAGGCAAAGGGAAGATGACAGAGATGATTATTCTAACAAAGATGACATAAGCGCATGATGGCATAATGTTAAGATGAACATATAAGAACAGATCGGTGAACTTGTGATAATAAAATAGGTTCTAACATAGTAGTGATGTCATAACAGGCATGTTTAGATCTAAAGAAGAATTTAGATGTCCAACTAATGACAGATCTAAATTAACCATATTGTGATAGGTACAAGATGATCTAAATAGTAGACTATAATCAAAAGTAGATCTGAAATAATCAAAATATCATAGAATCACCAATTTCAATAGATCCGATATGATAAAGGTTGAGATCCAATGTCCTAATTAATTCAGAATATCATGGGTTCACAGATTACAATAGATCTGATATGACTCAGTCACAGGTATAGATCCAAATTACAGTCATATCATGTTTTACTTTTAATCATTTAATTCTAATGGTAACTTAAACTCACAGCGTTCAGATATAAAACAATAGAAGGAGAAAAGCAGTTGATGAATCACATATCTACACTTGAGGGGTCGACCCAGGGGTCGACACCCCTTTAAGGGGTCAACTCCCTTGGTGCGGGAATTTTACCGCCACTAGAATTTTGATTTTTGAACGATTTCTGATTAATTATATATATATATATATAATTATCTTGCGCGTATATAAATTTTAAACCTCCATAACTTCTTCATACTGTGTCCGTTTTACGCAAACCAAATGTCTATCTTAGCCAGAATTTCGAGATGGACGCAATGATGCAGTCCATTTCCCTTAATTATGATGATTAAATTAATGATTATTTAATTTATCCTCTTTAATGTTGTTAAAATTACGGGGTGTTACAAGAACCCTTCAAATATACTCGATCACCAACAGAAAATGCTAAGTCTCTTCTTCTAGAATCTGCATAACTTTTTAGTCAGATTTGTGCTTCATTCAATCGCTTCTTAATAAAATCCACTTTATCTACCGCTTCTTGGATCATGTTTGGACCCAGCACTAGCTGATTAGCACATTTTATCCAACATGCAGGAAATCTACATGGTCTACCATATAATGCTCCAAACGGTGTCATTTTCAAACTTGCTTGGAAGCTGTTATTATAAGAGAACTCAACCAAATGTATATGATCTTCCCAAGATCCTTCGAAATTGAGAATGCAAGCTCGCAACAGATCTTCCAAAATATGGTTCACTTTCTTAGTCTGACCATCTGTATGAGGATGATATGCAGCGCTAAGATTAAGTTTTGTTCCTAACTCTGACTGAAATGCTTCCCAGAAATTGTTGGTAAAGATCAGATCTCGATCACTGACTATTCTGCTGGGAAGTCCATGCATTCTAACAATCTCTTTCACATATATTTGAGCAATACTCCGAGCTATTCCATTTGATTTCACTTGAATAAAATGGGTGCTCTTTGTTAGACGATCTACTATAACCCAGATTCTATCACTGCCTTTCCTGGTTCTAGGTAGACCGTCAATCAAATCCATTAAAATCTGAACCCATTTCCATTTCAGAATCTCCAATGGCTATAGCAACCCAGCGACCTTTTGCTGACCACTCTTCGCCTGTTGGTTAGTTGGAAACCTACTAACAAATATAGAGATATTTCTCTTTATTGACTTTCACCAGAATGTGTGCTTTATATCTTGATACATCTTACTCACCCCTGGATGAACATTAATCTTAAACTTGTGGCATTCATCCATTACTTCCCTTCTGAGCTAAGGAATATTCAGATGTAAGATTCGACCTAGTATTCTCAGAACTACTTCGTTATCAACCTGGAAATTTGAGACTTCGCTAACCTGAATTCTTTTGCCAATTCTCTGAATAAATTAATCGTCTTTCTATAGAACAACAATCTTCTCAATCAACGAGGGCATAATAATCAGATTAGCAATAATTGCATTCTTTATGCTAAGCATGTCTGCCACAACATTGGCTTTCCCTGGAATGTACAAAATATATAGATCATATGCTGCAAGAAACTCCAACCAATGCTGCTGTCTTAAATTCAAATCTTTTTGGGTGAACAAATATTTCAATGATTTATGATCAATATATAACTCAAACTTCTCACCCAATAGGTAATGCCTCCAAATCTTTAAGGCAAACACTACAGCTAATAGCTCAAAATCATGAGTAGCATACCTTTTCTCGTGTGGTTTCAACTGATGACTTACATAAGCAGAAAATTTGCCTCTTTGCATTAATACCGTGCCTATTCCTTCATGAGAAGCATATGTATAGACAGTCAAATCCTGGTTGCCATCTATAATAGTCAACACTGGTGCAGTTGTCAACCTTTCTATCAGCTCTTGAAAAGCTACTTCACATTCAGATGTATAATTAAACTTGGCATGCTTCTTTGCAAGCTTTGTCAATGGACTAAATAACTTCGAACAATCTTTTACGAGTTTTTAATAATAACTCGCCAATCCAAGAAAACTTCTGACCTCAGTGGGAGTGCTAGGTTGCTTCCAATCTCGGATGGCCGTAATCTTACCTGGATCCACTAATATCCCTTCCTTCGATACTACGTGACCAAGGAACTTTAATTCTTCTTTCCAGAATATGCATTTAGAAAACTTGGCTTTTAATATATTCTTCCTCAGAATTTCCAATACCTATTCTAAATGCTTCGCATGCTCGCTGGCAGACTTCGATAAGATCATAATATCATCAATGAAAACCAACAAAAACTTATTCGGTCCTCCGCGGAATACCTGATTCATCAAATCAAACAAATAAGTAGGGGCATTGCACAACTCGAACGACATAACTAACCATTCATAAAATAAATCTGGACCTTTGAAAGCTGTCAAAAGAATACATTATTCTGTAATTCTTAATTGATGAAAACCTGTAGCTAGGTCCATCTTCGAAAACACTAGCGCTCCATTCAAGCAATCTAATAAATCATCAATACGCAGCAGTGAATATTTATTCTTGAGCGTCTGTTTGTTGAGGTCTCGATAATCCACTCATAATCTGAGAGTACCGTCAGATTTTGGAACAAACACAATGGTTGTTCCCCAACTCGAGAAACTAGGTCTCATCAGAACTCTCTATAACAAATGTCGAGTTTGATTACCTAACTCTTCTGTCTCTTTTAATGTCATTCTCTGAATCGAATGCACAACTTGCCTCTTGGGAGCTTTGCACTAGTTAGCCCAATGTCCAAGCTTGTCACAGTTATAGCATTTAACCTTCGCTCATTCATCCTCTTTGGGCTTTGCTTCTTCAGTCTTGCTTGCCTTAGGCTTTTTGTTCAAAGCTTTTCTTTTATTACCAAAATAACATTTTTACTTGTCTTCTTGAGCATTCTTCTTATCAATATTTTTGTTCCTACAAGCCATCTCCACTACTTTGGAAAATGGGAGCTTAGATAGGTTGTCACTCTGCCGAAATTCTTATAATTCTTGGCAATCATATTTAGATCAAACCATTATGGCAATTGTTGTTGTTGTTAAGGAAATACTGGAACATTTACAGGCTTTATAGGATCTGGCTGTTGAGCTCCAACGTGATTGGGTTGCTCATTTATGAATGGGATATCACCCCTTCCTCCACCTCCACCTCTCCTGCCTCTGCCACTTCCACTCCTTTTTTCTATGTCTACAATAAAAAGAAAAGAGTCAGGCCAACAGAAAAGATATCCTAAGGAATTGTGAAAGCATAAAGACATATGCATAAATAAAGATGTATTTACCGAGTTGTATGCTATTCTACTATACTCATTCTAGGATATTACTAATCCTATCTCTAATGAGTTACTCATCTTAGAATACCACTGATTCTATCTCCGGCGAGTCATTTAATACGTTATACTCCAGAATTAAGGTTAACCATTAGCTCTGATACCAAGATGACACAACCCAAACCCCCGATCCCGACGGTAAGGACTGTCTTTGGAATATAACACATTAATCACATTAGCAGATCGTAGAATTATAGCATATTAAATAATATCAGGGAATAATTTACATCATTTTACATCAGTAGAACCTAACATCATAATCAGAGTTACATAATATTACAGGATCATACTTAGTACATATCAAGTTTTATATAACATATAGTTATACAATATAATTAAAAGATAATAAGTTTGTAGTGGAATCAAATATATTTAACATAAGAGAGTGTTTTAAGAGTTCAAAAGGAATGATAAAAGTCCATCTTCAGCTCCATCCAAAAGAATACCCACAACTACGGTGCATATCCAAAGAAAGCAAACAAACTGATCACTTAGCCACCATGTAAAATTATGGACACCCCAGTTTGCAAGGGAAAAACAAACTATGAGTCAGTCATGAGACTAGTATGAGAAATCCTACAGTTACTTAATTTATTTAAGAATAAGGCATATCACGGGACCGCGCCGTATGATATGGAATAGGTTTCCTTCACTCGATTGCCAGTGCATAAACTAAAATAAAACAATGCAATGCTTTTTAGAAAAATGATTCCATTATAAGACTCAGACCCAACACACAATGCAACACAAGCCAGAGAATAGAGTTTTACCTTATAATGGTTAATATGCTTGATAAGAGGAAAACAAAAATCATTTGATATTTTTACTAGTGTCTAGGTGTTTTAAAACAATTTCAAAATAAATGCATCAATCGTAGATGACATAATACCCCATCCTATTATGTCACCGATAGTATTCAACTAAAACTGTAAAATGTCGTATAGGGATTTGGATTTCCATCACGTGTCAAGGCAAGGGATCTCTCCTACCGAATTCAGAGCATCTCTAGCAAGATGTCCAGGACCACACACATTTGACCCATTTGGATCAGTAGGGTTGGTCAGCCATACATCGCTGATTATTTATGCCTACTGATCTAAATGGGTCAAATGTGTGTGGTCCTGGACATCTTGCTATCAAGGACCTTGTGCGGCCATAGCCGAGGCGCCTCACTTTCCATCATTTATATAAGTAAATATGTTTGGGCTCCATACCATGACACTGCTTTTAGCTAGAAAGAAAAGCATGTTCTCCCTATGGTCCTCATCCCGTTTTTGACTAAAACCGGGGTGTGAAGCTCGCGAATTAATGCTACAACATGAAGCTAATCTATATATCACTCGTGCTTTGATCATCGTCCACAAAGCTCTTCTTTTAAACAAAAGCTTTGATCCATGCATCTCACCATGCCCTCGTAGTCATTTCTGGCCATACAACTAATAATTACCAATATATAACCTCTAAGCTCATACGTCTCAAAGAAGGGTGTTAAGCTAGGATAATGAATTCCCCTTCACCAAGCAAATATATATTTAGCAAGGATCAAATAATACAATTCAGAATACCGCGTCAGACATACAATCCATTTACAAGTCCGTTCTGGGTCTGAACGAAACCGAAGGCACCTTATTCCTCATTTGATATGTCCAATACAGAAGAGAGATCCTCACATATCTGGACAATCAACAAGTATGTCCGGACAACTACCACTATAACCCCTTCAAGGGAGCTACCAAAATCCAAGGCATCAGTGGTAATCCATTTAATGTGAAGATTATTGGCCTTGCACCGTCTTCAATATCTTTGACTTTTAATCATCGCTCAACTATGTGAAATGGGATTTAACCCGAATTTTTCAAATAATTCTCATATAAACAAATCAGATTCAAATCCCGTTTGAATTATTGATTTACCAATTAAACCTCTTTTTAATTGGTTCCTTTCTTAAGATTTAAAATCTTATTCTTTCCTCTGGTTATGACATTTGTCTCTCTCAAATCATTTTTCTACCTTATTTTAAAAGGCTTTATTTAGAATTTAAATTCAATTTACGAATTAAATCTCTCATTCAAAAACATCGCCCACGTCTATTTTATAAGCCTTTTGTGTAAACTGCCAAAATGTTCTTAACCAATATTTTTGTCATTATAAACCATGTGAAATTGGTTTATATGCATTCAAAATCATTTTGTAATATTTCAAAACGATTTTTCACTATTTTATGTTTATAAAGTCTGAATGATGTTTCAGGTCATTCAACTGCATCATCACTATTTTCATTCAAATTTGAATTAAGCATTTCTCAAAATCTAACTGTTGGATCTTAACATATTTATTATCGTTGGAAAGATCTTTTCAAAACGAATTTGAAGGTTTAAATTTCGAGAAAATCCGAAGGTTGAATCTTTCGATATACTCGTTTAAAGTTACGAGTCAAAAAAGCAAACTACCGCTTCGCGATACGTTTTATTTTAATTTATATTCGACATGTATATATGTGTGTGTGTGTGTATATTATACATCG
This sequence comes from Allium sativum, assembly GCA_030737875.1. NCBI lineage: Eukaryota > Viridiplantae > Streptophyta > Magnoliopsida > Asparagales > Amaryllidaceae > Allium > Allium sativum. Next base: position 531,005,153 of record CM060913.1, on the reverse strand, counting down.
AACTACTTCCAAACTATTTTATTTATTAATAATTTGGCTAATACCTTATATTTTCGGTAAATTTCGCCATAACCTCCTTTATATGGAGTTCTCGAAAAAATCCCAACTTGCCTCCCTAGGCCTATATAAATCAACATATATATATATATATATATATATATATATATGTATGTATGTATGTATATATTCAACTTAAATCAATTGGGAGATGTGTAAAAATATATCATCCCAATACCCGTGTGGGATTTACATTATGTGTACAACAATTGTGACTTATCTACACCCAAGGGAGATGTGTCAAAATTTATCACCCCTTGACCCTGTGGTGGGGATTATCTCACGATCCACGTGACTTATCTACACACAAGAGAGACGTGTATATTTCTGTCCTCTCAAGAACCGTGTGGGGTTTGTTATTAAATCCTGCGATTTTAGTTATATGTTTATTAAGTCCACATCATATAAGCATCAAACAATTACATGCAATATGATTATACTGTCCAGTCCCCATCGGATAATCAACAAACAATTACCTGTCTTCGGTCCTTCTGTTCTTGTCATATAAGCATCAAACAATTACATGTTATACGGTTAACATCATATAAGCATCAAGAAGCTACATGCTTATATGGGTATGCTATGTTATTCTATGCAGTGTGGTCCATATTCACTGTTCACTCTCTAATGACTTACGTTTAATTACACACAAGCAACCATTACAACGCATCCATGTCTTACACAATCAATAATGATAATTAAATTATGCAACCAATGTCATTCAAGTCGCACAAAATTCAAAATAACTTGGTGTGTAGTTCAGGTGTTGAACTCAAGGGATATCATACATAATTGATAAAAATGGCATTTTTATCTAATTATTCAGTGTCTAACATAGAAATAAAATTGTGTGATCAAAGATAAACATTATCACATATTTTTAATCAACAGGTAACAAACAATTAAAATTCATTCCCTTTCTGCGTGAATTTTAATTGCGCATAAACGTAAGCAACTACGCGTATATCGATTAAAAATTATATTTTTATTTCGCTAATCGTCAACTAACATCTTAATAAACAATTATTACTAACTAATATCCATTGCAATAATTTTATTATTAACTATTATCAATTAATGGTTAATTTTATTTAACCCTTTTTACGTTGCGGTTTCTCATCGTCGATACAGTTTTACGTTTATATATCATGTACCCAAACTACTTCTCATGTATCAATTGAAAATGATATTTTTAACTCGCTACACATCATTTAGCATCATAATAAATTTTATTTACTAACCTATACTCATCATTTAATTCAACAATTAACTTGCAAATAGTTATTTTTAATCTATCCCTTTTATAAGTGAGTTTAGATTTATCGCCCGAGGTTTCCACTCCACTAATCCTTTTCTGGAAGGAATGCGGACATGCTACTTAGGTATTGACACTTTTGGGCTTCCACGTAGCTTTTCGGTGGCCTACAGAGCTCGAACAACCCTCAAACACTTGCTAACTCGCGTTTGCTCATAGATCCGGGAGTTTGGAGCAAAATGGTGGAAGAAAAGAGGGTGTTTGGGGCTATTGGTTTTCGGGCCTTCCCTGTCTAGGAATTCGCAGCAATGAAGGAAGGGTTTTGGGGTGCGTAGAGGGGTACCAGAGGTGTTAGAGGTGGTAGGAAGTGTTGGAGGGAAGAAAGGAGGGGTTTTTAAGTAAAAAGATGGGGTCAACGACGGCTGGTAGGGCAACACAGGGGGGTGTGCAGTGTTAGCAGGGAGGCAGGTCAGGCCAAATGGGCAGCGACGGTAGGCAAAGGGAGGAGGGTGGCCATTATTGGAGAAGAAAAGGTGAAGGGGTAAAGTAAAAAGGAGGAAAGAAGGAAGGAAGGAAAGAAAGGGAAAGGGAGGGGATTTTCCACAAAATAACCACCCCCGCGCGGATCGTTGAGCGGCGCCATCCGGTGAGTCGCAACAAAACCACCTTGGCTCGTTGGATGGCCTTCGTTCAATTTCAAGTTTTATAACTCAACGTTTATAAAAGTGTACTAGTTAGTGTAATGACTCAATAATTTGGACATCTTCAGTTACGAAGTTAATTAGAATTTGAGTTAGAAAACTTCAAATAAGTTGAAAGGTATGAACTTGATTTCTAAATGTAACTGGAACGTGTATGTTGGGCTAAAATATTGAATTTAAAACGAGAATCAATTTAGAATTTATCTATTGAAACAAACGTCAAATTGATAAGTTATAAAAACATTAATTCTTAAATTGAATATTATTTAGATGTAATCTAAATAATTATATAATGAAAATGTACTAGTTTACTCATTATGTTTAGATTGTTTTATATTGTTGATTTCGTTAGATGTAACCAACATATCACTAATAATACCAAAATTTTTGGATGTAAATTAAAATGTGGAATTTTATATTTGAGATGTGCCTAGCTGGATGCAGCAAGAGGATTAATTTCGTTGAAAAATAAGCAAGTTTGTTCGGTTCGCATCTGATTAAATTAAGCATTTAATAAATAATTATGAAATGAAACTACATCGCAATTTTGGGCGAATTTCACCTAAAAAATATTATATTTTATTCTGAGAAGAACTTCATATTTCATTTCCAAAAATTTGATCATCCATTGGTCCAAATCTTTAAATTTAATCTAGAGACGCACAAAAAAAGGAATAACAAATGGCGAAAAATATTGTTCACATCTCCTTTGTATTCTCTAAATTGATATATATATATATATATATATATATATATATTTATAAATGGATTTATTTTAATAAGAAAATTTTAACTTATAATATACATATATAAAAAAATAAGCAAATGCAATTGTGAATATAATCCACATCAGTAGACACTGGTTTTATATTCTAAATCTGAAATCAACAGGTGTCACCTCTTTCCTGAATTCTACCCACATTGCACTTCCTCCTTCTACATACATTCCTTTCTCTGCCAAATCTCCCAAAAGGAAAATCGAAATAAAAGAGTTGAAAAAATTGTACTGAAAAATAATGGTGGAAAAGAAAACTACACCCTCAAACAATTCCTTCTGTACCTTTTTCTGGCCGAGAACCCCTTCTCAAAACCTACAAACGTAGGTTCGTAGAAAAATATATGAAAAGGAAGCGCACTGTTGGAGAATGAAGTTTTGATGACAACAACCTTATTTCAATATTAATTGATTATAAAATATATACTAACACTTTTGTCTAGAATATATATATATATATATATATATATATATACATATATAGGATTTATATAGAGGAAGTATTACAGAAGACTGTACAGTTTAAAGGTGTTAGAGATTCAGAATTCAGAGATGATTCAAGGCTCATGAGTATTCAATATTTAAAGAGTTCAAGAGTTTAAGATAAGTATAGTTAGTGTAACAACCCGAATTCCAACAGACCGATTTTTTTTTTGAAAAAACCAATCCATCGAAACTCGAGTCGGTTTGCCCAGATATCTTGCAGAAAAGATAGAGACATAAAACATGTCAGAGTTCAGAAAATATCTCACAGCGGAAGGAATAAAATATAATGTAATTAAAACATAGCTTTACCTTAATAACAATACTGCTAAACCAGTGTCCAAAGCTATACAGTCTCTATCATGAACCTAACCTGCGAATGTTATGAGGAGGGGGGGGGTCAGAACACAAGTTCTGGTGACTGGACTTAAATTACACTTCTGGATAATCCTACATATACCGTTCAATCACATTTCTTATTTATTAGGTTATTTGTGTTATTAGCGCTCAAGGCTTACACACACACGTCACACCCATCTACCCCCCAGTAGATTAACCTAATATAATGTATATGTAGCTTCCCCTAAACTGAGGTACATCCCATGGTACCCCACTCGCACGATCTCCTCCGTAACACCACATTTATGTGCACAGTCCCTCATCCTATGCCATAGTAACGTACATATCTCTTACATATATGACAATGCTACATCCGCGTAGAACCACTATCGCTGTACTACATAAGCGTACCGACTACTATCCTCGAACTTTTTCATCGAGTTAGATTCCTTCATCGAGTAATGCCCCAGAGTCTACGATACACCACCCAAAGGAAACATGCATGTATCTAGACTTTCCCACGTAAGTGTCGTCAAACGTATTCGATGCCTGACCCGCACACCTATTGTGTGTGTGCTCGAGTTCCGTGGCAGGGCTACACAAGAAATGCGGAACTCGGTCGGGAGCTTTCCTCATATCTGTCCAGGCCTGCCTTTAAGAGCCTATCACACAAATATCCCTAGGGTCTGTTTACTATGGTAGTTATGGTCCCACCTCAACCCCTCCCTCAACAAGTAAAGACTACAAGAGCTAAGCGACAAGCCCTTAAGCAAACAATCTAAACATCCATGTGGCGTCTCCCCTCAATTACCGTCCCACGATAGTGAATGGTTAATGGTATCTTGGGTCTAGCTCTAGTCTTTCCGCATCCTCCTGGCTGCCGATGACAGACAGTCGATGACCTATTATCCTTGTTGGTCCTGACCCTCCGCCTCCATTGAGGCAGCTGCCGAATCACCTTTTTCGTCACCGCGTACAACTTCTGACTGCCCAGTTATTCTTGCAGTCAAGGCCCACCCATTTAGTAGTTACGCGCGGACCCAACCTCTACGGGCAAAGCCTTAAACATCTTCCACCACACAGAGGACTACTAGGAGCACCTTTAATGTCTTAGGAAGCCGCATGTTTCCTTTCCAGTCTGTTGGAGCCGCCAGAAAAGTCAGATGAACGTGCGCTCCCCTTGTGCCTTATGACACCGTGATGATCTACCTCGTTGGGCTATTCATCCTATAACGTACGGACTGCTCCAAGCACCTCGGTTTAATATTCCATTAGACTCTATGTCTAATATTTAATTACGCGCTTGCGCCACCTCTTCAGTTTTCTTATTTAACTTGGTTATTCTCATTCACATTAACTTCCTTTTTAAGTTTACCAAGTTACCCGTGCTTATTAATTACATTTATAACTTAAGCCATTTAAGTTTATTAATAAGCCTACAACATGTTATCCTCATAATCTATTCATTATTCCATCTTATGGTTACCATAACATGTTCTACTTAATTTATAATTACGTACATCTTAATTCACATATACATTGGTAAGAGAATAACTCCCTAAGTATCAACCCCGAAGACCGAAATCAACATCAGATTGACACTCAGAGAATTACTCAACTCAACCAATCTCCTATTATTTCCTAATTCCTTTCGATTCATATAACTCATGTTATCTTTATTTGTAGATTTATTCTTGCCTTTACAGATTACTTAATTTACAATTAAGTACATCTTACCTTATTACATAAGTTATTTCATTTTACCATACCATTCCTTATAACTTACCTTATTCCATATGTTATAATTCCCACTTGTCCCTAGGACAAGCCTACCTATTATCTTTCCTTTTCTTATTCAAGTTCATTTATAATAGGTTATTATCATTCCCTATTTTGGCATTAATTAAGATTAACTTAACCCTTCCCACTTCTTTAACTAGTTTACTTAACCCCTACTCAATTCAGCTGGTTCGTAACACCACTACAAATTTAATTAGGTTAAGTATTCCAATTTAACAAATTATCCATGCTACCCATGTTACCCACTTAACCCTTTTATTATATCCATGTCAACCTTACATGTGTCGTCTTGGTTAAGTATTCATTATTATTTATTATGTCCGTAAACGCGCTAGACCTCTCACATTAGATTGCCGTTTGCGGTTGCTGGATATGCCGGGTGGTTTCGGGCTGACTTCTACCGCATCCGAATCTAATCTCGTGTCTTGACACTATTACGGGTCCGATTTCCACCTAAGACCTCTCACATTAGATTACCGTTTGCGGTTGCTGAATATGTCGGACGGTTCCGGACAGACTTCTACTGCAAACCAAATCTAACCTCGTGTCTTAGGCATTCATTTTTTTTTTTCTGAATTCATGCCCAATTTCAAGTCTTGGATTATAATATATTACAATTACCCATAATTTCTAATTCAAATTATGCTTACAATTCTAATCCAAGTTATGCCTATATTTCCATGTATACAAGTTATACCAAATTATGCCTAAACCAATTTCATCATTGTCATCAATCTTATGCTAATTACTTTTCTTTACATGTTCCCCAAACCTTTCCAATTTTTCGTATTTATTTCAATTATGCCCAAATTCCAATCATCAATTTTTTTTCCCAAAATTACTGTCTTATATTCGATTAAACGATGTCCCCATATTCCCTTTTTCATTATCGTATCCAAACTTTTCCAATTATCTCAATTTTGTTTGTGCGCATATTTCAGCGAGATTGGACTAGGCTCGAAGGTAGCCTAGTCTTAAAAATAAATAGGGAAATAGAAGGAGAAGAATCGAATAAACATAAAATTAAGACTGTAGTAATTAGCATGTTTATCAATTAATCTTTATATAAATGGGGAATATCGAACGATGCATATACCATTATTCAAAATTATAATTTAAGCCCGCTCACCTTGATTTGCTTTCCAACCCTGAATAATCTTGAATCTAATCCATATCCACTCTTCCACCTCATACGCAGCATAAATATAGGCGTTTTTATCGTAAATCTGAATTCTTTTCTCTAACTTTGAAGAAGAAGAAGAATAAGCCTAGATTTAATCTTTGTTTTATTTTTATTTTGAATATGTTTTGTAGGAGAAGAGAAAAGGGCAGAGCTTTCTCTAGTTGAAGAAGAAGAAGAGGAAGTAGAATAGGTTTGGGGGCAGAGGTTTGGCGTCGCCTAAGAAATTGTGAGGATGAAGTAACCTAGCCACCTTATTTATAGGCATGCTAAACTAATCTAGTCCTTTAGATTTAATCTAAAACTCCACCAAAGCTAACTACATCATTCGACCAATAGGAAATGGCCGCCTTGCGAAAAAACAAACATTAACCAATAAAAACGCGCCATGTGTGCAACGTGATGCGGAGCAGCAGGGGGTGTCGACACCCCTGCTACATGATGTGCAGTAGTAGGGGGTGTCGACACCCCTACTTGGGTGTTGACACATGTGTCGACACCCCCTGCACGTCATATATGTATATATTTTTTATTTATCTAAAATTTGATTTATCAATAGTCAAATTTCAAATATCCTCTTATGTTCGCGCGCAACCCTTATTTTGAATTATGTTCATATGTATTCGACTCTTGCGCATATGCTAATCTTTTGTATGCGAACAATTTCAAATTTGAAACCAATTAATATATACTTTTCCTCTTTTGAAACATTCTCTCAAACCCTTTTCATACTAAGCCACTTTTTAACCGCTTTCACACTAAGCCACTTTTTAGCCATTCCCTTAAAAAAACGTATGGCGCTGGTGGGAATCGAACTCTCAACCTCTTGTATACAAGTCACATGTTCTAACCAACTGAGCTATTAAGTCTTTTGTTAACAAGACTTATGACAATGCTAGATATTATCCTTTTTCTCATTCCTCTTTTTAATGTTTTGTTACATTATTTAAATTAAAGATATCTCTTTCATTTTAAATTGGTTTTCTTCAAACCATAGGTTTAAATTGACCAGAAAATCGTTATGAATGCAATGACGCTAATTTCGTGACCAAATTCTGGAAGCTTTTCAAATTATCTTTTTTATTTCTTTTTAAATGTTCACATGTAATTTTAATTGCATTATATTGCATTTCTTCTCATTTCATATATTGCATGTAATTTCTTCTATTAATCTTTTTCCTTCGTTTCACTGCATGAACTTATTACATGCAATTTTATTGTCATTATTTAATTTTTTCTTAAATATATCTATGTATATAATATATATACATATTTCCACATTTTTAATTTCATTAAAAATGCGGGGTGTTATATTCTCCCATCCTTAAGAAATTTCGTCCCCGAAATTTGATAGGGATTAAATAGCTAATCCCTCGTATAATATACATCCATCATGTGTGCATCCTATTTTTACAAACATTGTGCATATGTGCAAAGTGAAATACATCATAGTAATGTATGTATGCCTAATTGGTACCACCTATATGTATGCAAACTTTTAAAATCTCTTTTAAAACATGATGCTCACTTCCTAAATATACTTGCAGTTCTATATGAATGCAATATTTTTGAAAAATCAAAATATTTTTCACCTAAATTTTCCCACACTCTTATAGAGTAAGAGCATAGTTCATCCAATTGTTGCATACAAAACCCTAATAATCATCATTAAATTTCAAAATTTAGAAAAATCTAATTTTCTATATTTGATTTCTTATGTTATAAAAAGGTATAAAACGGAAAATTTTTACGTCTTCCGTTTTTCTTTTAAGTACCTTTTCTAATTGTACTTGGATTTTATGTAACTACTCTATAAAAATTTCCTATTTTCCTATCCAAGCACAACCCACATAAGAAAATTTTCTTTTCTTTTTTAACTTATCTTGGAAAAATTTCCATTTTTATCCATCTTTTCTTAAGATTTTTATTTTCTTTTCCCGTCATGTTTGTTGCTTCACTGAATTTGTTGTTGTATTTTTTTAGTTAGATTATTTTCTTTCTTAGCTTACTTGACTTAATCCAGTGATTTAAGTTTATTTTCAAATAAGCTTTTCTATCATCCTACACAGCTACTGCTAAGGGCTAAGAATCCTAAGACTGATTCACTTAAGAAAAGTCCAACCACAAACTCTCAACTGTCACTTGACCTTATCTATCACTACTAGTCCTTGCTGTGTATTACTAGCCTACACTTTTCTTTCAAGCAACAATCCTAAGCTTTATAATGCTTATGCATTCTACGGGAATTTTGTTTTCCAAAATAATCCTTATCTACTCCATTATTTTAAAAACATGGTTTAGCCCCCCTTTTTTTCAAAAATTAAAAATGCTAAAACTTTTATTTTCTTCTCCAAAACTTACTTTCGCCAAACAGTAAAAACATGTCACAACATAAAAATTCAAAACGTCTTTTTTTTTTCAAACCGCAAAAATTGGAGTAGACAAAGACAACTATTTCTTAATTGGTTTTACATTGTTTATACCTACAATTTTAATTTAGCTATTTACGACATGGTGCAAACATCTACTCTATTCTTATTTTCTACAACTTATTCTGTCTACCCAACAAAATTTCTTTTTAAAACAATAATCAAAATTTATTGTCAACCGAATAGAGATTTCAAAACTTCCTTTTACAAATTGCAACATTTTTTATGCTTTACTTTTTAATCCTTTCATATATTAAAAAATGAAAACTAATGAGCTATACATGCTCTATAATATACACTTTTTCATGAGAGAATTCTTATAAAACAAGAAATTATTAATTTACAAAGTATACCCCACTTTACTTTAAAACCCAATATGCATTTTTACAAATATGTTTCTAACATATCTCTTTCAAACATCAAAAATACTTTTAAGATTAAAACTTGGAAACACCATAAACTCCTTTTGCCAAAAAAATTACAATTTCAAGTTCTTAAAAGTTAATCATTGGGTTAGACGCAAAGTGGGTCTCCAACTCAACTAGGCTTTCCTAGACACTTCCCACAAGATCAATTTTCTCAACTATATGTTTTCCTAATCCATTTTCCACTTTTTAACATTTACCTAATTTATAAGGTTTTACTTCTAAACCACTAATCTGATATGCTAACATTTCAGTTACTAATATATAGGATACACCTTTCTCCAGTACCAATTACTATGTACACTTTCCACTCAAACCACCTAAGGGTGTCAAAATTTCTATGTTCATTTCTTTGGTGTACAAAACAGATATCCCATTTCTTTCCATATTTTTCTCTTTCTATCTAGTGGGCTTCCTTATGGATCTAGGTTTTTATATATATAATATATTTATATTTTTAAAAATACAAATACGCTCACTCATTATCTATATAGGAATCCTAAACCGATGGTATGATACCAAGTGTAACAACCCAAATTCCAACGGATCGGTTTTTTTTTCAAAAAAACCAATCCATCGAAAACCGAGTTGGTTTGCCCTGGTATCCTGCAGAAAAGACAGAGACATAAAACATGTCAAAGTTCGGAAAATATCTCACAGCGGAAGGAATAGAATATAATGTAATTAAAACATTGCTTTACCTGAATAACAGTACTGCTACACCAGTTTCCAAAGCTATACAGTCTCTGTCATGAACCTAACCTGCGAATGTTATGAGGAGGGCGGTCAGAACAAAAGTTCTAGTGACTGGACTTAATTTACACTTCTGGATAATCCTACATATACCATTCAATCACATTTCTTATTTATTAGGTTATCTGTGTTATTAGCGCTCAAGGCCTACACACACGCGTCGCACCCATCTACTCCTTAGTAGATTAACCTAATATAATGTATATGTAGCCACCCCCAAACTAATGTACACCCATGGTACCCTACTCGCACGGTCTCCTCCGTAACATCACATTTATATGTGCAGTCCCTCATCCTATGCCATAGTAACGTACATATCTCTTTACATATATAACAACGCTACATCTGCATAGAACCATTATCGATGTACTACGTAAGCGTACCGACTGCTATCCTCGAACTTTTTCATCGAGTTAAATTCCTTCATCGAGTATTGCCCTAGAGTCTACGATACACCACCCAGGCAGACATGCATGTATCTAGACTTTACCACGTACGTATCGTCAAACGTATTTGATGCCTAACCCGCACACCTATCATGTGCGTGCCCGAGTTCCATAGCAGGGCTACACAAGAAACACGGAACTCAGTCCGGAGCTTTCCTCATATCTGTACAGGCCCGCCTTTAAGAACCTCTCACACAAATATCCCTAGGTTCTGTTTTCTATGGTGGCTATGGCCCTACCTCAACCCCTCCATCAACTAGTAAAGACTACAAAAGCTAAGCAACAAGCCCCTTAGCAAACAAGCTAAACATCCATGTGGCGTCTCCCCTCAACCATTGTCCTACGATAATGAATGGTTATGGTATCTTCGGTCTAGCTCTAGTCTTTCCGCATCTTCCTGGCTGCTGTTGATAGGCACTCAATGACCTATTATCCTTGTTGGTCCTGACCCTCCGCCTCCGTTGAGGCAGCTGCCGAATCACCTTTTTCGTCACCGCGTACAACATTCTGACTGCCAAGTTATTCTTGCAGTCAAGGTCTACCCACCTAGTAGCTAACCGCAGACCCAACCTCTGTAGGCATAGCCTTAAACATCTACCACCATACAGAGGACTACTAGTAGCACCTTTAACATCTTAGGGGGCCGCGTGCTTCCCTTTCTAGTCCGTTGGAGCCTCCAGAAAAGTCAGATGAATGTGCGCTCCCCTCGTGCCTTATGACACCGTGATGATCTAGCTCATTGGGCTATTCATCCTATAACGTACAGACTGCTCCAAGCGCCTCAATTTAATATGTCATTAAACCCTACGTCTAATCATTAATTATGCGCTTGCGCCACCTCTTCAGTTTTCTTATTTAACTTGGTTATTCTCATTCACATTAACTTCCTTTTTAAGTTTACCCAGTTACCCTTGCTTATTGATTCCATTTATAACTTAACCCGTTTAAGTTTATTAATAAGCCTACAACATGTTATCCTCATAATCTATTCATTATTCCGTCTTATGGTTACCATAACATGTTCTACTTAATTTATAATTAAGTACATCTTAATTGACATATACATTGGTAAGAGAATAACTCCCTAAGTATCAACCCCCAAGAACAAAATCAACATCAGATTGACACTTAGAGAATTACTCAACTCAACCAATCTCCTGTTATGTCCTAATCCCTTTCCATTCATATAACTTATGTTATCTTTATTTGTAGATTTATTCTTGCCTTTACAGATTACTTCATTTACAATTAAGTACATCTTACCTTATTACATAAGTTATTTCATTTTCCTCTACCATTCCTTATAACTTACCTTATTCCATAAGTTATGATTCCCACTTGTCCCTAGGACAAGCCTACATATTACATTTCCTTTTCTTATTCAAGTTCATTCATAATAGGTTATTATCATTCCCCATTTTGGCATTAATTAAGATTAACTTAACCCTTCCCACTTCTTTAACTTGTTTACTTAACCCCTACTCAATTCAGCTGGTTCATGACACCACTACAAATTTAATTAGGTTAAGTATTCCAATTTAACAAATTATCCATGTTACCCACTTAATCCCTTTATTATATCCATGTCAACCTTACATGTGTTGTCTTGGTTAAGTGTTCATTATTATTTATTATGTCCGTAAACACGCAAGACCTTTCACATTAGATTGCGGTTACTGGATATGCCGGGCGGTTCCGGGTAGACTTCTACCGCATCCAAATCTAACCTCGTGTCTTGACACCATTACGGGTCTGATTTCCACCTAAGACCTCCCACATTAGATTACCGTTTGCGGTTGCTGGATATGCTGGGCGGTTCTGGGCAGACTTCTACCGCGAACCAAATCTAACCTCGTGTCTTAGGCATTCATTTTTTTTCTTAATTCACGCCCAATTTCAAGTCTTGGATTATAATATATTCCAATTACCCATAATTTCTAATTCAAATTATACTAACAATTCTAATCCAAGTTATGCCTATATTTCCATTTATACAAGTTATACCAAATTATGCCCAAACCAATTTCATACTTATCATCAATCTTATGCCAATTACTTTTATTTACATGTTCCCCAAACCTTTCCAATTTTTCATACTTATTTCAATTATGCCCAAATTCCAATCATTAATTTTCCCCCTAAAATTATAGTCTTATATTCAATTAAACGATATCCCCATATTCCTTTTTTCATTATCGTATCCAAAGTTCTCCAATTATCTCAATTTCGTTCATGCGCATATTTCAGCGAGATTGAACTAGGCACGAAGGTAGCATAGCCTTAAAAATAAATAGGGAAATACAAGGAGAAGAATAGAGTAAACATTAATTTAAGACTATAGTAATTAACATGTTTATCACTTAATCTTTAGATAAACGGGGAATGTCGAACGATGCATATACCATTATTCGAAATTATAATTTAAACCTACTCATCTTGATTTGCTTTCCAACCCTGAATAATCATGAATCTAATCCATATCCACTCTTTCACCTCATACGCAGCATAAATCTAGGCGCTTTTATCGCAAATCTGAATTCTTTTCTCTAACTTTGAAGAAGAAGCCTAGATTCAATCTTCATTTTATTTTTATTTGAATATGTTTTGGAGGAGAAGAGAAAAGCGCAGAGCTTTCTCTAATTGAAGAGGAAGAAGAATAGGTTTGGAGGCAGAGTTTTGGTGTCGCCTAAGAAATTGTGAGGAGGAAGTAACCCTAACCACCTTATTTATAGGCATGCTAAACTAATCTAGTCCTTTAGATTTAATCTAAAACTCCATCAAAGCTAACCATGTCATCCGACCAATAGGAAATGGCCGCCTTGCAAAAAAACAAACATTAACCCAATAAAAACGCGCCATGTGTGCAACGTGATGCGCAGTAGCAAGGGGGTGTCGACACCCCTGCTTGGATGTCGACACATGTGTCGACCCCCCCTACACGTCATATTTTTTATTTATTTGAAATTTGATTTATCAATAATCAAATTTAAAATATCCTCTTTTGTTCGCGCGTGACCCTTATTCTGAATTATGTTCATATATATTCAACTCTTGCGCGTATGCTAATCTTTTATATGCGAACAATTTCAAATTTGAAACCAATTAATATATACTTTTCCTCTTTTGAAACATTCTCTTAATTAAACCCCCTTTTAACCCTTTTCATACTAAGCCACTTTTTAACCGCTTTCACACTAAGCCATTTTTTAGCCATTCCCTTAAAAAAACATATGGCGCTGGTGGGAATCGAACTCTTAACCTCTTGTACACAAGTCACATGTTCTAACTAACTGAGTTACTAAGTCTTTTGTTAACAAGACTTATGACAATGCTAGATATTATCCTTTTTCTCATTCCTCTTTTTCATGTTTTGTTACGTTATTTGAATTAAAGATATCTCTTTCATTTTAAATCGGTTTTCTACAAACAATAAGTCTAAATTGACCAGAAAGTCGCCACGAACGCAATGACGCTAATTTTGTGACCAAATGCTGGAAGCTTTTTAAATTTTCTTTTTTATTTCTTTTTAAATGTTCGCATGCAATTTTAATTGCATTACATTGCATTTCTTCTCATTTCATATATTGCATGTAATTTCTTCTGTTAATCTTTTTCCTTCATTTCACTGCATGAACTTATTACATGCAATTTTATTGTCATTATTTATTTTTTCTCTTAAATATATCTATGTATATAATATATATATATACATATTTCCACATTTTTAATTTCATTAAAAATGCGGGATGTTGTGTATCATGAAATTATACAAGTTTATTGTTGTGGTGAATCATGAAATTATTCAAGTGAAATTCATAAACCTATGCAAGATATTGTGTAATGAATTCATGAACCTATGCTAGTTGTTATGTTGTGAATCATGAACCTATGCAAGTCACCTATGCAAGTTGTTATGTTGTGAATCATAAACCTATGTAAGATGTTAATTATGTTGTTAATTCATGAACCTATGCAAGTTGTTATGTTGAAAATCATGAATCTATGCAAGTTTTTAATTATGTGGTGAATCATAATTATATGCAAAGTTATCATGTCATTTTCCCTAGTTGTCATGCTTATGCCAAAAAAATTGTACTGAAAATGATCACCTTGTCATTCCCTTTATTTTATTGTTATGGCGAGGCTACCTTGTAGCATCGATGACGCCAAAAACGCAAACGGTTACACTAGTTAAGAAACGGGGAAAAGGGGAATTTGTAATAGGCATAGTTTACATAGTTTTTATGTAAATTGGGCACGTGATTCTTGTAGGGAGACATATAAAAAATTACCTATTATGACATAGGTAAAGTTGAGTAAAAATGGTATAATTTGAATATGACCATTTATGGATAGGAAATTCAAATTGTTAATAAAATAGGTATTGACACCTATAAAAAGGAAAGGATTAATTAATTAACTTAATTAATCAAAAGAGGAATGTTTAAGCAATCAATGTCTGAAAAATTAATTATAACTTATGACACGAGGTTAGGTTACATTAGTGGCAGAAGTCTGCCCGGACCCGACCGACATATCCAGCAGCCACTAATGTTGAACCTAATGTAAGAGGTCTAAGTGTGTGAATACGACTCGGGCTAAGACACGAGGTCAGACCCAACTGTGGAATAAGACTGCCCAGACCCGACCGGCATATCCAGCATCCACATGTTGTAGGCCTAATGTGGGAGGTCTAGCCCAATATAACCATAATTGGACATGGTAATAAGAAAAGACTACTTAACCTAACTTAATACATGTGGACTGTATGATGATAGACATAAGTTAGGGTAAAGAAAATGAGTTGGATTGTGGGTGGGTTAAGTATAACTGATGGGTAGGTGGGTAATATTAATATATATAGGCCCACAAACTTAACCATTAAATAAATAGGATTAAATCAGTGGGTGGGTTAAGTACAACTGAAGGGTAGGTGGGTAATATTAATATATATAGGCCCACAAACTTAACCAGGTAAAAAGGGTTATGTAATTAAAGACACCTCATGGTATATATAACCGGGGCAAAATAGTAAAGTTATGTATTAAAGACACCTCTAGGGGTACGCATAACTAATGGGAATAGATAGAGTTATGTATTAAAGACACCTACAGGTAAGCACAACCGATAGGTAGATTAAGGTTTATGTATTAAAGACACCTATAGGTACGCATAACTTATTGAGGGCTATGTAATTAAAGACACCTTAGGGTATACATAGTCAGTAGAAAACCTAGTGGGGATACAAGACATAGGGGAGAGCTTGTATCATGTTGTGTGGGACCCATTTCAGTTAGTAACCCGGAGGGGTATCAAAATAAATAACTCTGTACTAGCCGGGGAAGGGGCACGCTTACTGATTGATTGTAAGAGATCCAAAACGAGACGGATGGTGCGGGTGGCGCAAACCGACCGGGGACATGTGCGTGCATGGGCCAGGCAGAGAGGGACAAGACGACCGTGACACCAGTAGGTATAACAGTGCACACCTTGGGTTGCCACTTTTGGGAAGTGATATCCCCTAGTTGCGGGACCAGCACAGGGTATCTACAGAATAGGGAGCCGATTGGCTAGGGTAGTGGTTAAGGTATACCCGGACGTATGCCCTAAGTCTACCAATTTATAGTAGGAGGGTAGTGGGTACGACCAGTTGAGATAGGAGCAGGCGGCACATATGACAGCAGCTAGGAATACACGAAACTACCACCATCATTATCGTTATTATGGTTAGCAGAAGGGATCATCCCATCTTGATTTTACTAGTAATAGTGCAGAGTAGTTTGTAGTGAAGCATCCATACATCTTACCTTATTTGTCCTGTCTGCCATCTGTACCGTGAATCCTCTTAACCACTTTGTATGCCTGTCATGTTTACCTTTATTTATTTACTGGCTAAAAGTTACTGGACTCACCAGACGTAAGTCTGACCTAGTTTGTTTTTCCTCTTTTCTTCCGTTCCCCCCATAGGTTCTCAGGGAGGAAACACCCAGGTTTAGTCAGGATTTGGATATCATCTTCTAGGAGCTACTTCTGAAGTATGGCACGAGTCTCTGTCTCTTATATGGCTTGCTATTTAATATGGGGAATGATGTTTTTCTTTTAAATACCTATGTACTTTGATAATGTAAGACGAAAGTGTTTTGTTGTAATGGCTTTATGACTCATGGTATTATGTAACAAAGTATTTTGGTGATTTAATAAAGTTGTTTATTTTCCGCTGCAAAATTTTTATATCTATCTTGTGATATTCTGTGTCTGTTTACCTAAAACGCTCCACTAAAGTTAAGGCATTCCCTTTGTGAGTGACCTTAATGGAGGTGGGGTGTTACACTTTGTATCAGAGATGAAGGTTACCAGATTAGATAAAAGTTTTGAAAATATTTTTCAAAAAGGTTTTAAAAGATTGTATATTCAAAAAGGAAAGCCTAAAATTCGCCGAAAAGCCATATGTAGTATCCTTAGGCCCTTTTTCTAAAATCTCTCCCATTTTCTTCTTAGCATGTCTGAGGATCTTAACCTGCCAGAGGGTGTACCGATACCAGGATGGTTTAGGAGGTATTTGGAAGCTAGGACCACCACCGTAGGTCCAGCAAATATTCCTCCTCCCCTAGGTGCACCCGTTCCTCCTCTCCCCCTCCTCGTGTTGATGCTTTTGCAAAGATATGTAAGGACTTCCGGGCAATGGGCGGGAAACCTTTTCACGGGTCGGAGACGTTTGTTGAAGCTCGAAATTAGCTAAAGGAGGTGGAAGAATTGTATGGAATCTTTGAGGTAGAAGATGGAAGAAAGGTCCAGTTAGCTTCCTGGTTAATGAAGGATGAGGCCTCGTTTTGGTGGGAGGTCATTAATGGAGAGCGTCCAGTTGATACATGGCCGGATTTCAGGCGTAGGTTTGAGGCGAAATTTCTCTTACGGGCAGAAGAAAATATATACATGGAAAGGTTCTTGGCATTGAAGCAGGGGAATTTGTCAGTAAAAGAGTACGTCAACAAGTTCAATCAATTGGCGAGGTTTGGCTTAGACTTGGTGAACACACCTGAGAAGAAGGCTCTGAGATTTGTTAAAGGCTTGAATGAGCCGCAACACGGATTGGCTATGACCCACGTTCCCATGGGGCCACTTTTGAAAAGCTGGTGGATATGGCCCTAATGCATGAAGAGGACAAGGGAGCAAAGAAAGAGGAAAAAGTTGAAGGGACATTGAAAAATGAGAAGGCAGGACCCAAGAAAGGACAGCAACAGCAGAAGAAAGGCGAGAAGGATGACAAGGGCAAGGATAAGAGGAAATGCCACTATTGTAGGAAAGAAGGTCACCTAGTCAAAGAATGTAAAAGGAGGAAGTTCAATTGCTTTAAGTGCGGAGAGGTCGGACACTTCTCCAAGGAATGCCCGAAGGCACAGGGATCTCAAGGGACTTCTGGAGGGCAGGAGAATGCTCTCGTGGCAGATGGATAGGATAGAGATAGGAAAAATTTATGTACAAGGTTTAATTTCCTTATCTGATTATGAAGTTAAGACTCTTTTGGATTTTGGCATTTTGATTTTGTAATTGAGACTCTGCACTTTAATACTAGTCTTGTTTCTGATCCCGTAGTTGTTTCAAACCCCTTTGGTTGTTTGGCTCATTTATCGGTGATTTGTAAGGGGTTGAAATTATCTATGTTAGGCGTATAAAATTTGAATGTGACATTTGTGTGCTTAAGTTTATGGGCTATGGTTGGTTCTAAATGGACCAGCTTTCTATGTAGAGGGCCTAACTAGATTTTGAGAGGAGGGTCGTTAAGTTTCTAACTTGTCATGAAAAGACCCCTAAAGTTTCTTGTGACCCGCAAGGGTCTGTTATGCTTAGCTTTCTGAAAATCATTCTGTAATCTGGTCTGTACCAGTAGTCTGTAAGTACCTGAATATTTCTGAAGGATAGAGGTTTCTACTCGAAGCATGAAGTAAATTTCCAGTTTTGACATTGTTTAATGGGGGTATGTCTCTGAGTGTCAGTCTGATGTTGATTTCGGTCTTCGGGACTGAAACATAGAGAATTATTCTCTTAACTGATGTCAAATGGGAACATAGCTTTTGTTTTAGTTATATCATTTGTTTGTATCCCATCAACCGAATCTTCGACCTTTAGATAGGAAATCCATGGATGTAAACATGTGTTTGAGACATGTTATGTTTGATGGTTGCAAATGGATGCAAGTGTTTGCTAGTGGTTGCCTGTGGACGCATATACACACACATTAGGCACTAGATCGACTCAATCATTCTCTCATCCTGCATATGGATGTATGCACATTTTCTTTTATTTTTATGGATGAAAATGGATGAGCTAGCATATGGATGTTGCATTTGGATTAATGTGTGTGCACACATATAGAACTTATATGATGTAATAGGTTTACTTGCATACATAATGGACTCATGACATTGACATAATTTGCATCAAGGAGGTCAACTGAATCAGTAGACCGCCTGATTTTGCATTAGATAGGGACATGTACACACACTATGCATATAAACATAAAAGCATTAGAAGACTTTTAAGGATAATGGATGCCTGTGTTTGATGGTTGAGTAGATGGATGATTGGATGGTAGGATGCACATTCTTCTTAACTCGAAGATTTCGAGGAAGAAATCCTTTAAGGAGGGGAGAATGTAACACCCCGAAATTTTTATATTAATGTTAACGAATTAAAGAATACTTAATTGTAAATGTGAGAATTAAGGGAAACGGGTTACGCCATAGCGTTCGTCTCAGAATTATGGTTGAGATAGAGTCTGAGTTTGCGAAAAACGGATACCATATAAAGAAGATATGGACGAACGAAGTTAGGCAGAAAAACCAGAAACAGGCCAGAATGCACTGGCGCACTTGGGAAGTGCGTCAGAACAAAATTGCACTGGCGCACTTGGGAAGTGCGCCCATGCAAAGTTGCACTAGCGCACTTGGGAAGTGCGCCCATGTCAGGCAGAAAACCTACACAGATTTTTGAGGCTTTGATTCGAACAGTGAGTCAGTGCTGAGTCATTTCTGACTAGTTACTGAGTCATTAGGGTTTCTGGATAGTTATGATCTGGACTGAATGGTTGTGGTTAGTTCTAGGTTGATCGGATGTCCTATATTAATCTATTACTCTATAAAAACACATATAGGCTCAAACCCAAAACCTAATCAAAAATTAGATCAATGGCCGTCATACTGTCTCTCCAAAACCTAGAGTAGCCGCCACCAACTAGAGGCAAAGTAGAGCAACTCAATTCTATTCAAATCAAAGTTTAATCTTAACAACGAAATTGCCTATAACAAGGGAACGCTAATTAATTACAGAATTCAGATCCCAGAACTCAAGACCCTTTTTTTCTATGAGTTCTAGTCACTTTTAGGTTTAAATAGATAAAAGTGAATTGAGGAAGACTATGATTTGGGTATATGTTGTTTGTAGTCATGCAAGTTTACTGTTGTTGTGGATCATGAAATTATGCAAGTTTATTGTTGTCGTGGATCATGAAATTATGCAAGTTTATTGTTGTTGAGGATCATGAAATTATACAAATTTATTGTTGTGGTGAATCATGAAATTATGCAAGTGAAATTCATAAACCTATGCAAGTTAACTATGCAA
The DNA here is from genome assembly GCA_030737875.1 of Allium sativum. Classification (NCBI taxonomy): domain Eukaryota; kingdom Viridiplantae; phylum Streptophyta; class Magnoliopsida; order Asparagales; family Amaryllidaceae; genus Allium; species Allium sativum. The sequence continues at coordinate 530,984,889 of CM060913.1, read as the reverse complement.
GTTATTGTGTGATGAATTTCGTGAACCTATGCTAGTTGTTATGTTGTGAATCATGAACCTATGCAAGTCACCTATGCAAGTTGTTATGATGTGAATAATGAATCTACACAAGTCACCTATGCAAGTTATTATGTTGTGAATCATGAACCTGTGTGAGATGTTAATTATGTTGTTAATTCATGAACCTATGCAAGTTGTCATGTTGAAAATCATGAATCTATGCAAGTTGTTAATTATATAGTGAATCATAATTATAAGCGAAGTTATCATGTCATTTTCCCTAGTTGTCATGCTTATGCCAAAATAATGTACTGAAAACGATCACTTTGTCATTCCCTTTATTTTATTGTTATGGTGAGGCTACCTTGTAGCCTCGATGACGCCAAAAACGCAAACGGTTATGCTAGTTATGAAACGGGGAAAAGGGGAATTTGTAATAGGCATAGTTTACATAGTTTTTATGTAAATTGAGCACATGATTCTAGTAGGGAAACATACAAAAAATTACCTATTATGACATAGGTAAAGTTAAGTAAAAATGGTATAATTTGAATATGACCATCTATGGATAGGAAATTCAAATTGTTAATAAAATAGGTATTGACACCTAAAAAAAGGAAAGGATTAATTAATTAACTTAATTAATCAAAAGAGGAATGTTTAAGCAATTAAAGTCTGAAAATTTATTTAACACTTATGACACGAGGTTAGGTTACATTAGTGGCGGAAGTCTGCCCGGACCCGACCGACATATCCAGCAGCCACTAATGTTGAACCTAATGTGAGAGGTCTAAGTGTGTGAATACGATCGGGCTAAGACACGTGGTTGGACCCAACTGTGGAATAAGTCTGCCTGGACCTGACCTGCATATCTAGCATCCATATGTTGTAGGCCTAATGTGGGATGTCTAGCTCAATATAACCATAATTGAACATGGTAATAAGAAAAGACTACATAACCTAACTTAATATATGTGGACTGTATGATGATAGACATAAGTTAGGGTTAAGTAAAATGAGTTGGGTTGTGGGTGGGTTAAGTATAACTGATGGGTAGGTGGGTAAAATTAATATATATAGGCCCACAAACTTAACCATTAAATAAATAGGATTAAATCAGTGGGTGGGTTAAGTACTACTGAAGGGTAGGTGAGTAATATTAATATATATAGGCCCACAAACTTATCCAGGTAAAAAGGGTTATGTAATTAAAGACACCTATTGGTATATATAACCAGGGTAAAATTGTAAAGTTATGTATTAAAGACACCCTTAGGGGTACGCATAACTAATGGGAATAGATAGAGTTATGTATTAAAGACACCTATAGGTAAGCATAACCGATAGGTATATTAAGGGTTATGTATTAAAGACACCTATAGGTATGCCTAACTGATTGAGGGCTATGTAATTAAAGAAACCTTAGGGTATACATAGTCAGTAGAAAACCTAGTGGGGATACAAGACATAGGGGAGAGCTTGTATCATGTTGTGTGGGACCCATTTCAGTCAGTAACCCAGAGGGGTATCAAAGTAAAGAACTTCGTACTAGGCGGGGAAGGGGCACGCTTACTGATTGATTGTAAGAGATCCAAAACAAGACGGATGGTGTGGGCGGCGCAAACCGACCGGGGACATGTGCGTGCATGGGCCGGGCAGAGGAGGAAAAGACGACCGTGACATCAGTAGGTATAACTGTGCACACCTTGGGTTGCCACTTTAGGGAAGTGATACCCCCTAGTTGTGGGACCAGCACAGGGTATCTACAGAATAGGGAGCCGATCGAATAGGGTAGTGGTTACGGTATACCCGGACGTATGCCCTAAGTCTACCAATTTATAGTTGGAGGTTAGTGGGTACAACTAGTTGAGATAGGAGCAGGCGACACCTATGACAACAGCTAGGAATACACGAAACTTCCACCGTCATTATCGTTATTATGGTTAGCAAATGGGATCATCCCATCCTGATTTTACTAGTATAAGTGCATAGTAGTTTGTAGTGAAGCATCCATACATCTTACCTTATTTGTCATGTCTGCCATCTGTACCGTGATTCCTCTTAACCACTTTGTATGCCTCTCATGTTTACCTTTATTTATTTACTGGCTAAAAGTTACTGGACTCACCAGACGTATGTCTGACCTGGTTTGTTTCGCTTCTTTTCTTCCGTTCCCCCTTCCCCAGGTTCTCAGGGAGGAAACACCCAGGTTTAGTCAGGATTTGGATATCATCTTCTAGGAGCTACTTCTAAAGTATGGATCGAGTCTCTGTCTCTTATATGGCTTGCTCTTTAATATAGGGAATGATGTTTTTCTTTTAAATACTTATGTACTCTGATAATGTAAGACAGAAGTGTTTTGTTGTAATGGTTTTATGACTCATGGTATTATGTAACAAAGTATTTTGGTGATTTAATAAAGTTGTTTATTTTCCGCTGCAAAATTTTTATATCTGTCTTGTGATATTCTATGTCTGTTTACCTAAAACGCTCCACTAAAGTTAAGGCATTCCCTTTGTGAGTGACCTTAATGGAGGTGGGGTGTTACATTAAAAATGCGGGGTGTTACAGCTATAAAGTCTTGATTATGTAAGACTTTGAATAGCACTCCAAATTCTAATTCGAAATATTTCAAATTCTGGTTTTCAAAATCCATTTTCAAATTCTATCTTCAATCTCTATCTTCTCTATTTTACTTTCTGTTTTAATTTAATTTTAAACTTAAGTTTTATATATTTATATTTTATATACCTTATATTTATATATTCTTAAACTCTATAATTTTATAAATATGTTTATATAGTTTAAATTTACATTTTCACATGATTTTCTACTTTTAATATTTATTTATAACACTATATTATAATTCAAGAATTTCCAGAATAATATACATATCAAAACAATTGAAAAATATTCAAATTTCAATTTTGTACATGTATATGTCGACATACATATATATACATGTCGACATATAATTGTCATTTTTTCAAAATTGAAAGGAAGTGTTTTTTCACTATTTGTGATGATTCAGAAACATTGCAACCTTTCATAAAGGATGATTTTGAAATTTTTATTAGTTATTTTTCTAATATTCATCTCCTTTACTCTGCCGAATTCAATTTTGTTTTCATTAAACTTCTTCTCTCTACACTCTTTACTCATTACCCTCTGAATCAAGTGCTATTGAAGAGTTATAGGATTGTTTGTAATTGTTTGGGTTGTGTAAGTAATCGGTGGTATCCCTTGTAGCCGTAAAATCAAGGATGGGTAATCAGTGGTATCTTTTATAGCCATGAAATCAAGGAGGTTGGAATTGGTGGTATCCCTTGTAGCCGTGAAATCAAGGAGGTTGTAGTTGGATATTGATATAATAATAAAACTATGCATAATCCAGCATTGTGCGAGACTGGACATAGGAGCAATTTCGAACTAGTATAAAATCCGGTGTGTTCTTTCCTTTTCTACACTTTATTTTTGTTTATCTTTGCATTTGAGTTTGATTCTGTGTCTATGATTGTTTCTGTGGTATTTGATACATATATTAGTTCACATAAGTTTAGATTTTGTTTAAATTCTCAAAAACATTATTCACCTCCCTCTAATGTTTGTTTTTCCTTAACAATCCATTCTGCAATCCCTAATAATTGGTACCAGAGCAAGGTCTTTCAAAAATTTCATAATCTGATCTTTTTAAAATAGTGATGATGGCAACCAACACTGGTAGCAATAGTAATTCTTTTGTAGAGGTTCAGTCTACTGTTAGATCACCACTGTTTAATGGTAGTAATTATTCATATTGGGCATGTAGAATGAAAATTTATTTACAATCAGTAGGATTAGACACATGGAATAGTACACAAAATGAATTTTCTGAACCCACAACTTCTTTTGCATAATGGACAAATGAACAATAGACTGCTGCACAAAGCAATTGTAAAGCCATGAATATGTTATTTTGCTTATTAGATAGGAATGAGTTTAATAGAGTATCAGTATGTAAAAATGCTTATGAAATTTAGAGAACGTTACAAGTTACTCATGAAGGAAAGAGTAAAGTTAAACAAACTAAAATAGCAATGTTAGTTAATCATTTTGAGTTATTTCCGATATGTATTGTAGATTTCAAGAGATAGTGCATTCATTAACAGCACTTGGAAAAACCTATTTTGAAGCAGATCAAGTCAGAAAAATATTGAGTACATTAACTCCAGAATGGGATCATAAAACTTTGGCAATTGAAGAAGCCAATGATGTCAATGAAATGAAGATTGAGGAGCTAATCGGAAATCTGATGTCTTATGAAGTCCAATTATAGAAGAAAAAAGAAAATAGGTTAACTGAGAAGAAATCCATTGCATTAAAAGCAACAACAAATAATTCTGACTCGAGTAGTGAAGATTATATAGAAATAACTATTATGCCAAATCATTTTAGAAAATTTCTGAGATATAGAAGGAAAAATTATAGCCAAGGAAGTTCAAAAAGTAATGATGGTTGATGTTATAATTGCAACAAACCAGGCCATATAAAGAAAATGTGTCCATATCCAGATAAATCGACTCAACAAATAGACAACAACAATTCATCGAGAAAGCGAAAGAAAGCATACGCAGCAACGTTAGATGATTCAGATTCATCATCAAGTGATGAAGAGCCAGAAACCGGAAATTCGAATATATGCTTTACAACAATTTAGAATTCAAAAAAATTCAAAGAAAAGGATCTTAAAACCGGGTACGCATTAATTAATTTTTAATTTTATTTGGTTTAATGGTTGCTTTGTTTTGAATTTAAAACTTTAAAATTTAATCTTGGAATTTGAAATTCAATATAATAATAAATAACAAATAAAATAATAAAATAAATTGTTTGTATGATTGATAGGATTAAAATTATTTCAGGAAATCGTTAAACCGGAAATATAAATCGATAATTTAGATCACATTTTACGAAAATCAAATATCCTTTAAAAATAGGTACATATGTCAACATACATATGTCGACATATCTGACAGGTAATTGAAATTTGAATTTCAAAGGTTTAAACTTTCAAACTTCCCTCCGACTTTTCGCCAACTCCCAAAGTTTGAAAAGGTGTCATTTAAGTTTGAAAAGTTGTGCCTATTCAATTCATATCCATTCAATTTCTATATATATACACCTATTCTCTCTACCTTTCATTCACAATTCAAAACAACATTCTTCATATCTATTCTCTTCAAAACTATCAATTCAATGGCTCCCTCAAGTTCATCTTAGAAATTGGAAATAACCAAAACCATCAATGGTTATCTTCATAATGACAACGAGGCTATAAAAATCTATGCTAATTATTTACAAAATGCTAAAGTTAACACGGGTGCTTTCGCCATCTTTAGTGATTTTACCTCTTACAATCTTACCTCTCTCTTTCAACACAACGAAGTCTTGAGTTCGATTGACTCTAGTGATAACGTCGAAGTGTGTTATCCCAAACTTGTCAAGATGTTCGATGAGAATCTTAATCGCGGATTTTATGAAGGCAACGAAAACCAAATTTGGAGTAGCATCAAAGGCACACAAATTTTTATCGACGCCGAACTCTTAGGCACTATTCTAAATTGTAGAAGCACGAGATTGGATTTTTCAGATTTCAAAATCAATGAAACTGATTTAGGGACTTATCATGATATATTTGATGACGATGCTTAAATGGATTTCAAACATCGCTCTTTTCGTCCAAAAACAAGAATCGTAAACCGTCTCCTTCAACATACCATCACTTCCCATTCTGGAAATTTCAACAATCCAACTCTCAAAGTCCAAAAGGCTCTCTTTGCTATCATGGGTGGCTATATCAACAATTAGGCCGACATGATTTTTAATGAAATCAAGCCCAAAGAATTATCGTCAAGAGAAAACACTCTTTACTATGGTGTTTATTTCACTCGTATCTTCAAATACTTTGGAGTCGATCTTTATGGAGAAGAGTTTGTGCCTAGAAAAGTGTTTGACTCATCAAACATTCATCTCATGAAAATTCCTCTCACTTTCCAACCACATGAGACATTCGAAGCCAAACAAGATGCAACAAGAACAAGCGCCAATCGAAGTCGAAGAAGAAAAAGAAACTTCTTTAGAAATTGTTGAGTGTCCAACCAACACTAGAAACATTTCCAAAGAGACGACTGTCCAAAATCAAGTCAAAATTGCCAAAAATCAAAAGAAGCTTAAGAAGAACTTTTCAAAAATGACCAAGTTCACGGTCAAGATTGGAAGAAAGCTTGGAATCTTACATCCCCCATCATCATCTAAAAACTAGTCTATCTAGTTTAAAATATCTATATGTATTTTCTTATGTTGTGCTTTCGAATCTCGTATTTAGTGTGTCTTAATTAGTTGGATGTATTTTCTTTCTTTGAAGTAATGAATGGAGTTTTATTTCTATTTAAAATTGTTATTATAAAAACATTAGAATTAATTATAGTTTAATATAAATTCAAGAGATTCAAAATTTGAAAATTTTCAAAAGAAATTAAAGGTTATGTCGACATACATTTATGTATGTGTCGACATATAACTGCCAGATTTTCAAATTGTTTCAAATTTTAAAATTAAATAACTAAGTCATGTTCATTCAAAATCCAACGAATTCCAGACCCTATTTAAGCCTATTTCATCCAAAAAAATTCAATATTCCATTTCTTCTTCTTTCTTATTCATTTTCTATCAAATCCACGGCAAATGCAATTCATAACCTTAGTGAAAATCTTGAAGAAACCTTGAATTCTTTCAAGAATATCCTCTCTATAATTCTGTGAAAACAGCATCATCTTGAATTAAACCAAATATAGAAGTTTGAACAGCAAGAGAAGCATTTTGATGCAATATGATGGCAAATCTCCTCTCTTTTCAGAGATGAAGATAACAATCTCGCAAAGGCTCCACCAACCAAAGAAGATGAAGATTGGGAAGTCATAAAGAAGGATCCAATCTTTGGAGAAGACGGTTAGGTTGAAGTCCCAAGAAACATTTAATTAATTGGTATGATTTATTTGATTGATTTGATTGATTTGTTTGAATTGAATTACATAACTTCAAACTTGTATGTATTAAAACATATAATGTAGTGTACTTTGATTTGGATTGGTTTGTACAATTAGTACCAAACAAATATAGTACTTCGATTAGTTTGTATTTGATAATCATAATGTTAGGAATTTATATTATAGGATTATATAGATTGAGGGGGAGTACTCTATTTTGATTTAAGAATTACTTAGTTACTTATAGGTTTTATGTGATGGCCGGAAAATCCATACCAATTTGAGCTGACTAATATCCTACACATTCAACTCAAAGTGCACGAAAATTTAGATCACTAACAGAAAGAAATTAGAGGATGAGATAGAAAAGATAGAACTAATAGAATAGAAGAAGAATACAACTGAACATAATCAGAGTAAACACGAATCTCACAGCGGAACAATAAAATGTATTATATAACATAACTTTGAAATACAAATCTGAATTTGTATATACATACCATATCAGAGTATAACTCATAAACATCACAAGGGAAAATAATCTCTAAATAACTAACAATGGAGCTTCCTGCTTCGAGCTCCTCCAAGTGAATCTGCAAAATCCTGAAACATTGACTACCCGTACAAATTTGGGCACCCAAGAGTTTAGGGAAAACACAAACAAATAAACTCTGGGTCAGTCATGGGACTTGTGTGAGTAAATTCCAGTCATATTGTTTAACTTTGAAAATCCTTTTTTTTAATGGATAATAGTAAGACCAGCCCACACATAAACATGGACGGTTTTTATCTTACTATAACCCAAAACACTTTGATATCAAATTGAGTGATATTATGATAATGTCTAAGCAAATAAATATCCAAGTAGCAGAACGCTTGCATCTCATGCTCCACATATATATAGTATAAAATCATAAACCTTGAGGCGCTTATTGGAGAATGGATTCCAACAGACAAGGTATGGGAGCAGCTTCCGAGTAGTGTACTCTTGAGGGTATACACCTGGGTTCAACAAGAACGTCTTGCAACCCGGCCTCACATGGCCGACCACTCATTTAGCTTGAGTGTATCGAATATATTGCCACCCACGGTTATTGTCCATCCAACCGTAATCCGAAGATACAGAATCAAAAAAAAAGAACAAATATGAATTTTCTCTAGATCTGTGACAATACACCCTGCTTGGGGATGACCCAACTAGCCATGCTGCCTAGCCCAACTTTTGTTACTTCCTAGTTGTGAGGCTAGAGGCTACGTCTATCTTCAAAACATCTGATCACCATTCACTTTGAATGCCACATCGTCAAAGCTATCAATTCACTGATCGATTTCCAAAAATATCACGGGTATAAAAAGCTTAGAGGAACAAATTCCTCCGCCACCAGACGTATTACCTTTAAGAGATCAACCATACGTGATTTGTTAGGTATACTCTGTCAGGCACTCGTCCATACAAGTTGTCCTGGGACTGGACAAATGGAAAACACCATTCTGGAACAGGACGACCCTTGTACTTTACTCCATCTTCAATTATCTCAGCATGATCTAATTCGCAGCGCTTAGGCCTATACGGAGTGGTTTTCGGATAATATTTCCAATCGGTCTCTCCGTATTGACAATGATGGTCAAAACACTTTGATAGTCGGTAATTTAATTATCGAAGTAAAAACAAACATCCATTTTAATGTATAACTAAACATCATACAATCACTGTCCCTTTTTGGTTACATTAATTTTCTAGTTTTTCGTATCTTCCCAGATATTTCCCTCAACCCGTTTAAGCCTTATACTTCTTGGAAAACATTTCCAGTTTTCATTACAACTATTTAATTTACAACAGTTGCTTTTTAAACACTATTCACTTTAAAATGTGAATATAATCCATTTATAGAAATATGAACACTTTTATCAAATAAATCTTCACTTAAGTAATAAATACCGTTACGGGCTCAATCCTATTTACCGAGTTATTCTATAATCTTATCTTCCCATTCCCCTTCATAAACTTTGTTTCTAAGTCACTTCTTGTTAAGAAGATATCACATTTATAACCTTAATCTTGATTACAAATTCCATTATAATTTATTGGTTTAAAATCAAGTATTTACTATCCTATCAATTTATAGTTTCTAAAATAACTTATTTTCATAATATTCGACATTGTCGAATTATAATTCCAAATCCTAATGGTTTAATTCTAATCATATTTCGAACATCGAAATGACGTTATGGTTTTCTGAACGATTCTCCAATTTCTCTTTCTAAACTCGTTCTTATATTTCTTTGGCGTAACATCATTACTTATTACTTTAGAGTACGTGGGTTTTAAACCAAATTGTTTTCATTCCTAGGGAGTGCTGCTATATATAAAGATCACACTTAAGCTTGGTCAACAACGTTAATTTATCGTTATAGCAAAAATTTGCAACAAGCTGTAATATTCTCCTTTATAACTAGTCTCGACGTAACAGTCACGCTTAAGCCTAGTCAACAACGTTATTTTATCGTTATAATTCAAAGACTTGCAACATGCTGCTATATTCCACTCTATAACTAATCTCGACATCTCTTTCTGTTACAAACTAATACCATCCCTCGATAATAGTGAAGTCGTTCAAGTTGGGGTATTTTAATTGCCTCTTAGACCTTGATCAACAACATTCTTAACTTAGAATAGATATAAGTTCGTAACTCTAACCCCTTATACTTTATAATCTGTCAAACATATTTCTTGTTTTAATTATATATGGTTTTATGATGCCATCTCCTTATTCTAAAACTCGGTTGTTTACGACTATTTATATTAAACATTAACTCTTCGCTTTGTCTTCATTATACAATTATATTATGAAACATTTCGCTTCGCTTCGTCTTCCTTAGTCAAATCAATTATTAAATATTACTTTTATTAAAAATCAATAACGTTCTTTGTCTTTTAGCAGTTTACTTCTTATTTGAATTATTATACCCAATTCAAGTAAACACCTCAATACAATCTTAAATGAAATCTATTTAAGAACCAATTTCTTTAATCAAATAATGATTAACTTGATCATTTGCTGAAGTAAAACAATTTACTTCATTATTAATAAACAATACTAAATATACTAGTTCAATAACTATTTAAACTTCATTAATTAAAAGGGTAATTAAATCTTATTAATTTTGATTAATTAATTTCTAAACTATTTTTCATTAGATTAATTGAAGACCAATTAATCTAGTAATCATTTCCCAAATAAACAGTTGATTAAATCAACTTCCTTCCATCAGTAATTTCGTTAACTAATTTTAATTACTTCTTACCATTAGATTAATATAATTAATCTAATAATATTTCTTAACTGTTTGCTTTAAAATAATTATCCAAATTATTCACTCGTAGGATAATTACAGCTTAATATCTTATTTAAATGTCAACTTATCGTTTCTATTTACTTTATCAAATGAATTATAAAACACCAGTTTATAATAGAACTTCTGTTATATTTAAAACTTCACTTTAATTATAAAAAAATATAATTTTTATAATTAACTTCGGTTATTTTGCCTGACGGTCAATCAACTTCTTGACAAAATGATGGGTTTACGGTCGACTGTAACCACTTTCTTAATCGATATTGGTTTTTGATTAACCGAAACAAAATGATGGGTTCAACAGTGCATATCAAACAAACAGTACATATAAATATCGAGGAATCCGGTCGGGTTCCTTCAACCAGTTTCCCGCATCCACAGATGTTAGTCAACACAATTAACATTAATTTCATATTAGGAATATTATAATCGGGGGAATCAGTATCCAACCTATGCAACGATATATATATATATATTTCAACTAGGTAATCTACCTATACGACCATCACACAACATTCAAACAACATTAAAATATAATTATAATATTTTAAAATAGATAGAGTTAGTGAATTTGCTTACCTTTGCGCGTTAACCGTTAAATAATGATTTGCCTCAGTCGATAGATCTGAGCAAGCGTTTTATTCTGCTGTACTTCGCCACCATTTCGATCTCCATTCAGATCATATTCGAACCCTCCGTTCCAGATATAGAATCCGCCTCATATCTTCTCTCGGCCCATTGCTAATACAACCCGCCCGCTTCAACCCATCTCAAAAATTATGCGACTCCTTCAAAACCAACATTTCCGCACTATCACCATGTTCACATTCTTTTGTATCTCCATGCACTAGCCAACGTGAACAGACCCGTGCTACATACCACGAGTTCATGTACCAAAAAGAATCTTTCTTTATTGGGCTTCAATGTTCAAGCCAACCCACAGCAAATCCCCCAAGCCTACACGCTGTCTCAATCCCTTCCTTCTCCTGAAATATGAAAACACACTCCTGTTTTCTTATCATTATGCCATTGCGTTCAATTCTCCTTGCATACAACACTCCTGACACTAACATATACTGGCTGCTACCACATATACTTGTTGCTACTATGCCACTTGCCTTCTTCATTTTAAAACAACAAAGTACCATCTTTTCCCTCATAAACTCCCGCAAGCTCCGGTGTTAACACCATTCTGTGTTTCCTTCACATAGCCGAACATCTTCAGATGGTATGAAGCTGCTAGCACCAAAGAATATCCGCAACGCCCACTTGTATAAACATGTTACCATACGCCCGCACTTCATTTTCCCGTACCCAATCCGCTTGCTGTCTCTCCTGGAGTACCCACTGAACAAAGAATATCAACGCACTTCTCCAATGGAGTTCATCTCCTCCTTGAAGTTCAAATATGTGGTTATACTGGCCTCACGCGGAAATTGACATTGCGTATTCTAATAAGTCTATTAAATAGACGAACCACATATTCTACATACGCAATGTAAGGGCCTTTCATCTAACGAAATGTTGTATATCGTAAACTTATTTGAAAAGGACTATAAGTGTCTATGTAGAAATATGTTATGCTATGTACACACATGCCGTAGTTCCTCCACTGAGATGTGAACAACCCCTTAACCACATTAAAACTCCTCTCACTCCAGTATCCTTCTTGCGCCTGATACCATATATACACACCACATTCTTCAAAAAGGAACATGTCTTTACCGCTACCAACTTTCATCATTCCTTTCTAAACCGTTGCTCTCCCCCCTTCATGCAATGATACCCTTTCACCTTTCTTTCGTCCTTCAAGAACTCAAGCTCCCTTAAACATACTCACTTGAGTCACTTCGCAATCCTCTTCTTCTTCTCCTCCAAGTTATCATTCTTCCCATAGCCGAGCTTCTCAAGGATCAAGCTTCCACCTCCCTTTGTGTCTTGCCCGAAATCCAACTTTACTGCTGCTTCGTTCAAGCACAGCAACTTCCAAAACTTGCCACCTTAAAACCCCCTTGAAACAAAGCATGCAGAGTCCTCTGTACCTCCTCAACCATTAACAAGGTTCCCATGTTTTATCCCATGCATGTGTTCAGAACTCGTAGGGTTCGAATACTATGTTAATACGCATATATGTGAAAAGATTTGGGGAGCTTCCTTGCTATTTTTAATTCGTGCACAGGTGTAAGACCCCGTAACTTCCCCGGTAAGGAAAGCCCGGATTGCTTTGAGAACAACACACATCGGAACACAAACAGAAGAACATTTCATTGGTTATAACAACAATTCCATCAGAATACAAGAATATACAGAGTATGAATAAATATTACACAGAAAATATTAGAGATTTAAATTACATTTAAATACATAGCAACAGAAAAATAATACAACACACAACTGAAAGAAATACACGGATACAGAGCTTTCCGAGTATCATTCCAGCTGTACATCAGGATCCTATGAATATAAATCTGCAAAACCAAAACTACTAGCTGCCCGTGTGGAAAATAAGGGCACCCAGAGTTTAGGTTAAAACAATAAACTCCAGGTTAGTCATGTGACTGGTGTGAGAACTAAAATAGTTATTAATCTTTATTTTTAAAGTCAGGTAAATCGAGGGACCACGCCGTATAACATGGAACGGTTTTTTACCCCAAGAATACCAGTGCACAAAACAACAGCGCAATGCTAAATAAAGAAGAATGAAGCTATTATAAGACCCAGGTCCCATCACACAATGCAACGCAAGCCGAAGGATAGGGTTTTTACCTTATAATAGCCAAAAATGCTTGGTATGTGAAATTTCATATTTTATTATTACTATAAGTGAAGAAAACAACTTCAATCATAATGTATAAATCATAGACGACATAAGTGACCCATACCACTATGTCGCCGTACTAGGCTCTACAAATAAAACCGAAAGACACGTATTGGAAATTGGATTCCATCATGAGTCGAGGCAAGGGGCAAGCTCCTCTCCGTTCGAGACACTCTAGCAAATATCTCAGGACCACACACAACGATCCTTGGATCTTCAGGGCCGGTCCTCTCTTACTTTTGAGGATTAGTTATTCCTAAACACACGTTTCCCGGTCCTATAGGACCTATATAATGGTCTGTACGTTGGCTCACATAGTGCCAGTTATCGACCATATATTCGAGGCGCCTTGCATTCCAACAACCACACAGGTGAAAAGTATATAAATGTCAGCCAGTTTAAGCACTGACACCACCACTAGCTAGAAAGAAACTTCGTGCTCTCCCTGCAGTCACTATCCCGTTTTTGACTCATACCGAGGTGTGAGGCTCGCGAATTAACGCTATACACAAAGCTGTGCCACACAGGCCGTGCTTTGATCATCAACCACAAAATTTTGCTTTTCAACAGAAGCCTTGATCATCTGCCACTTAGGCGTGCCACACAGGAAATTCACTCCATGCGACTGATGTCCATCGATATACAACCTCTGAGCTCGTACATCTCAGAGAAGGCCGTTAAGCAAGAGAATAAATTCTCCACTGCCAAACAGATGTATATTTAATAGAGATCAATCCACACAGAATAAAATCCAATGTCAGATACACAGTCCATTTACAAGTTCGTTCTGGGTCTGAACGAAACCAGAGGCACTTTCCTCGCATATCCATCGATCTCCAAGTATGTCTGGACGATCACCAATTGTTTCCCTCCTCTTGGGTGTACAGCCCAATCAAGATCATCGGTAATCACCCAAACGATGTGAAGACTTCCGGTCTTCAACCACCGTCTTCATCTTCGACTTTTCGTCGAATCGGTTATCCAGAATGGGTATAAAACCGGCCTTTCCGAATAACCCGCGTATATAATAAACAAATGTTACACAAAACCAACATACGCCTCATTCCAATTTAGAATATTCTTTTATTCAAAAATTCACATTCTTAGGGAAAGGTTCCCATTAATTTTATCAAAGATAAATTCTTCTAAATTTATTCTTTAATCTTCCTTTGGATACCATTTCAAACCATATTATGGTTTTCCAAACTAGTCGGGATTAGCGAACCACACCGAAGTAATTATTTAATTTATTTCCCAATCCCAACCTATTCATCACATGGAGCAAAACTGGTAATACTCCATATTTAACACCACGGTGTTATCGGTAAATATTAATTACCATTTCACGTTCAAATCTAATTAAAGATTTAATTATCGCTTTGGAGCAAAACTAGTGATACTCCATCCTCGATCACTTTAATCTAATTAAAGATTCATTAAAACTCCACTTAGTTTTAATCTTCCCAAAAATCAATATCCTATTTTTAACTGGGTTAAAGAACCAATGTCACCTAAAACACGATTCACGATAAACCCAAAATCACTTTCTATTGTTAATCAGGTTAAAGAACAGGTGTTATTCAAAACACCGCTCACGATAAACCCCAAAAACCAATTCAAATTCAATTCCAATTCCAATTAAATACTAATTAACTGGACAATTTCACTAAATTTTATTAAAAGATTTATTCTTTTCTAAACTGGGTTCAACAATAGTGTTATTTAAGACACCATTCACGACGAACCCCAAAATCCCATTTGATATTAAATACAAGGCTCTGAATAGAAAATATACCGGCTTATAATCAATATCAAATTCTGAAACCGACGAATATCGTATTAGAAATAACGATATAAAATATATCTTTCAAATCTCCACAACCATATCTATATAATCACGAAATCCAACATCGAAATATTCTGAAGATAATTTTGATTCAAATCCATTCCAGTTCACGTATTGGAATTTCTGATTATTTTTAAAACCACTTCAAATCCAATTTATTTATTTAAAAAAAATGGAGTTACGATTCTAGTTCAAAACTAGTTCATTTCGATAAAAATCTATTTTTATCTTTTCAAATATGGAATTTTCATCCCAATTCTTCATAAATCATTCCTTATGATTTTACACAAATTATTACTATTTTTAATAATTTTATCAAGGCCCGTAAAGTCGATTTCCATCAACGGCCATCGAACTGCACTTACACCGACCTTTTCCAAATTTGATTTCGACATAATTCCAAAACCAACCGTTAGATTTCAAATCTCTAATATTCATTAGAAATCTCTTTTCGATACGAACCCACCGGTTCCAGTTTTAGGAGAATCCGACGGTCGGATCTCCCGTAATGTCCATTCGAAGTCAATGGTCGAAATTCACGAACTACCGCAGCGTAGCGCGTTCTATTCAGGCCATTATATATAATATATATATTTCATCGATTTCCTTTTAAAACGTATTTTATAAATCGTTTTAAATTCGTTTTTGAAACGATTTCAACTTCATATTCAATTTCGAATCAAAATTGGATATTCCACATTATCGATATACAAATGATAATATTTTCAAAACGTTATATTTTGAAATCAGTTCCTTTTCTATATTCATTATAAAAACGAATATAATAGATATAAATATCTTTCGCATCAAAATGGCACATCTCTAATCAACACGGCTTTATATATTTCAATAACTTCGTTATTCTATTCAACAAATGAATATTTATTCTATTCAACACATGAATCTATATTTCTTTCAATACATGAATATTTATTTTTCTTTCAACACATGAATATTGTAAAAACCCGTAACTTCCCCGTAAAGGAAACCGCCGGATAGTTCGAGAACAAGCCACAACAGAATGCATACAAAAGAACATTTCATTGTATATTACAAAACCATGCATCAGATTACAAGAATATACAGAGTACGAATAAATATTACACAGAAATATCAGAGATTTAAATTACATTTAAATCCATCACAGCGGAAAATAATACAATACTCAACTAGAAGAGATATACAGATACAAAGCTTTCCGGATATCGTTCCAGCTGTAAACCAGGATCCTGTGAATATAAATCTGCAAAACTGAAACTACTAGCTGCCCGTGCGGAAAATAGGGGCACCCAGAGTTTAGGTTAAAACAATAAACTCCAGGTCAGTCATGTGACTGGTGTGAGAACTAAAACAGTTATTAATCTTTATTTTTAAAGTTAGGTAAATCAAGGGACCACGCCGTATAACACGGAACGGGTTTCCTCCCAAGAATACCAGTGCATAAAACAAACAGCGAAATGCTAAATAAAGAAAAATGAAGCTGTTATAAGACCCAGGTCCCATCACACAATGCAACGCAGCCGAGGATAGGGTTTTCCCTTATAACAGCCAAAGAATGCTTGATACGTTTAAAACAAATCATTTGATACTATTATAAGTGCATAGTGTATAAAACAACTTCAAATCATAAGTATCAATCATAGATGGCATAAGTACCCCATCCCACTATGTCGCCATACTAGGCTCTACAAATAAAACCGCAGAATCACGTATTTGGAAATTGGGTTTCCATCTATGAACCGAGGCAAAAGATAGTCCTCAACCGATTCGAGACGCTCTAGCCCGCCCCTCAGGCAAGCGCGCAGGCAAGCCTTGGATCGTCAGGGCCGGTCCACCGATGTGGATTATTATGCCTGAGCACTATGTTTCCCCACCCTATGGGGTGTAAGTCTGGTCCGTCTGCCGACCAGAATGCATCGGCCGAGACCGATATAACCGAGGCGCCTCGCAACAGCAACAACCACATAAGTCAAACTCGTCAGGGCGTGTAAAACCACTGACGCCACTTCTAGCTAGAAAGAAACGCAAGTCCTCCCTGAGGTCCGTCTCCCGTTTTTGGTTCATACCGGGTGTGAAACTCGTGAAGTAAACGTTACACAAAGCTACGCCACAAAGGCCGTGCTTTGATCATCACCACAAGAATTTGCTTTTCAACAGAAGCCTCGATCAATTGCCACTTAGGCATGCCACATAGGCAATTCACTCCATGCGTTTGATATCCATCAATATATAACCCCTGAGCTCGTACGTCTCAGAGAAGGGCGTTAAGCAAGAGAATAAATTCTCCGCCGCCAAACAGATATATATTTAATAGAGATCAATCACACGGACTAAAATCCAATGTCAGACACACAGTCCATTTACAAGTTCGTTCTGGGTCTGAACGAAACCAGAGGCACCTAGTACCCCGCATATCCATCGATCTCCAAGTACGTCTGGACGATCACCAACTGTTTCCATCTTCTTTGGTGTACAGCCCAATCAAGATCATCAGTATTCACCCAAACGACGTGAAGACTTCCGGTCTTCAACCACCGTCTTCATCTTCGACTTATCGTCGTATCAGTTATTCAGAATGGGATAAACCCGGTCTTTCCGAATAACTCGCGTATATTTTAAATAAGTGTTACACAAACACAACATACGCCTCATTCCAATTCATTAGTCACTAACCGTAAATTAATCAAGAGAATAATTCCCCAAATATTAACCCCGAAGGCCGAAACCAACATCAGATCAATATCCAGAAAACCATTCTGCTTAGCTAACCGATAGTTAGTTTCTAAATTTCACATTCATAGGGAAAGGTTCCCATTAATTTTATCCAAGATAAATCCCTTGAATTTATTCTTTAATCTTCTTTTGAATTTCAATTCAACTAGTCGTGATTAACGAACCTTACCGAAGTAATCATTGGTTTTAATTTCTCAATCCCAACCTATTCATCCCCTGAAGTAAAACTGGTTATACTTCATATCTAACACCACGGTGTTATTGGTAAATTCAATTACCATTTCACGTTCAAATCTAATTAAAGATTAAACTATCGCCTGCAGCAAAACTGGTGATACTCCATTTCGATTATTTCAATCTAATTAAAGATTCATTAAAACTCCACTTAGTTTTAATCGTTAATTGGGTTAAAGAATCAGTGTCATTTAAAACACAGTTCACGATAAACCCAAAATCCCCTTTCATTAATTATCGGGTTAAAGAACGAGTGTTATTTAAAACACTGTCCACGATAAACCCAAAAATCAATATCAATTCAATTCCAATTAAATATTATTTAATTGGTACACTTTATTAAATCTAAATAAAAAGATTTAATCTTTTCTCAACTGGGTTCAAGAACAGTGTTAGTGAAGACACCATTCACGACAAACCCAAATCACATTTGATATTCAATACAAGGCTCTGAATAGAAAATATATCGGCTTATATTCAATATCAAATTCTACGATTAACAAATGTCGTATTGGAGATAACGATATATATATATATCTTTCAAATTTCCATAACAACATCTGTATAATCACGAATTCCAACATCGAAATATTTCGAAGACAATTTCGATTCAAATCCACTCCAATGCAATCATTGGAAATTCTGGTTATTTTTAAAACCCTTTTCAAATTCAATTTATTTATTTAAAGATAAATAGAATTATAATTCTAGTTCAAAACTAGTTCATTTCGATAAAAATCTATTTTTATCTTTTCAAATATGGAGTTTTTCATCCCAATTCTTCCCAAATCATTTCTTATGATTTTACACAAATTATTACTATTTTTAATAATTTTATCAAGGCCTGTACAGTAGATTTTCAACAATGGCCATCGAACTGCACTTACAGCGACCTTTTTCGAATTTGATTTGGACGTATCTCCAAATCCAACCGTTAGATTTCTAATTTCTAATATTCGCTAGAAAGCTCTTTTCGATATGAACCCAACGGTTCCGGTTTTAGGAGAATCCGACGGTCGGATCTCCCGTAATGTCCGTTTGAAATAAATGGTCGAAATTCACGAACTGCCGCGGCGCGGCGCGTTCTATTCAGGCCATTATATTATATATATAATATATATAATATATATTTCATCGATTTCTATTTAAAACGAATTATATAAATAGTTTTAAAATTCGTTTCAAAAGCAACTTCAACTTCCATTTCAATTCAAATCAAAATTGAATTCTTCTTTATAAATTCGTTTTAAAGTTCATTTCTATTCAATTCAAATTTCAATTCAATTTGAATTCATTTCAATTCGCTTTCAATTCAATTTGAATTCGTTTTCAATTAAATTCAATTCCAAAGTCGTTTTCTATTCGCTTCAATTCAAATTGGTTTTCTATTCGATTCAATTCAAATTGGTTTTCTATTCGAATCAAATTCGTTTTCTATTCGAATCAAATTCGTTGTATATTCAATTGAAATCACATTCGTTTTCTATTCAATTTATTTCGAAATCGTTTTCAATTCAATTCATTTCGAATCGTTTTCAATTCAACTCATTTCGAAATCGTTATATATTCAATTCATTTCGAAATCGTTATATATTCAATTCATTTCGAAATCGTTATATATTCAATTGAAATCACATTCGTTTTCTATTCAATTTATTTCGAAATCGTTTTCAATTCAATTCATTTCGAAATCGTTTTCAATTCAACTCATTTCGAAATCGTTATATATTCAATTCATTTCGAAATCGTTATATATTCAATTCATTTCGAAATCGTTATATATTCAATTGAAATCACATTCGTTTTCTATTCAATTTATTCCGAAATCGTTTTCAATTCAATTCATTTCGAAATCGTTTTCAATTCAACTCATTTCGAAATCGTTATATATTCAATTCATTTCGAAATCGTTTTCAATTCAATTTATTTCGAAATCGTTTTCAATTCAATTCATTTCGAAATCGTTTTCAATTCAATTCATTTCGAAATCGTTTTCAATTCAACTCATTTCGAAATCGTTATATATTCAATTCATTTCGAAATCGTTATATATTCAATTCATTTCGAAATCGTTATATATTCAATTGAAATCACATTCGTTTTCTATTCAATTTATTTCGAAATCGTTTTCAATTCAATTCATTTCTAAATCGTTTTCAATTCAATTTATTTCGAAATCGTTTTCAATTCAATTTATTTTGAAATCGTTTTCAATTCAATTCATTTCGAAATGAATAAAATCGATTTAAATATCATTTATGTCAAAATGGCGTCCATCTAATCAACACGGCTTCATAAATTTCTATTTTCAAATATTCTATTTCAAATATTTCTTTTTCAAAATAGTTGTTATTATCAAAATATTTCGTTCAACACATGACCAATCTCAATGGATGAGTACTGTCAACACATGAACCTTTATTTTATATTGATAAAGATGTAAATTTTATTACTAAAATATTTCGTTCAACACATGACCAATCTCAATGGATGAGTACTGTCAACACATGAACCTTTATTTTATATTGATAAAGATGTAAATTTTATTACTAAAATATTTCGTTCAACACATAACCAATCTCAATGGATGAGTACTGTCAACACATGAACCTTTATTTTATATTATTCTTTATTTTTCAAATTGGAATGAGGCCCAATCAATTACCATATAAAATTAATTATATGGATTTTCATACAACACATGTATATAATAGCATTGAAAATAATCAACCATCAATCAAAGTGCACTACACTGTATAAGCATCAAATATAGATATTCAACGCTTATAACAGCCTGTCAATCAATCGATCGACATATTTAATCAATCAGGATGAGTGAACTTCAAATTTCATCCCAACACCCGTGTGGGGTTTCAAACAATCAAACACAGATTTTATTTGTGCAGTTGGGCGATGTGTAAAATTTACCGACCCAATCAAAGTCCTTCAAATAGGTGTACATAAACAAACCGTCCGGTTTGTAAATGAATATTTTATTTTATTCACTTCCACGTTAAAAATTATATTTTTAACAATAAAACATTTTATTTTAACATATGAATTTCTATTCAGTTCATTCTTTAAATAAAATGGTAATTTTATTTTCTAACTTATTTTAGAAAATTTCGGCGGCATAACGGCACGATACTAGAAACGGGACAAGGCCTAGCCTTATCCCCGGTCTAGTGAAGGCCCACGCCATTCACACATCAAACAAATCCATTCATTTCACCAAACAATTCAATTTCAAATCAAATCATCTAACTAATCTATGCAACCAAACAAACAAGTCCATGGTCTGTGGACGATTCTGTCGGGTGCTACTAAGCACCGTCTGCATCCTAGTATATATATATAACTAGAAAAGAAATTGAAAGGTGAGAATTTCTCACCAATAGCTATCCTAGCTCCACGGCACTTCATTGATAGAAATCTTCATCGCTATCGCATCTTCGTCACCTTCGTTGCCCGCATTCTCTACATATGTAAAAATCGAATTTTTACTTCGCTATTCAATATATAAAAATCGAATTTTTACTACTATGTTATATAGATAAAAATTATATTTTTATCACGCTATTTTCCACCTAAAGATTTCGCCTTTATAAACACATAGACTTCGCCTTTTCAAATTTAAAGATTTCATCTTTATAAAAATCTCATTTTTAATTCTCTACCTAAACAAAAATCATATTTCTACCACTTCTATATAGTAAAGATTATATTTTTAATACTTTAAAAATATAAAAATCATATTTTTAATTCTTTAAAAATATAAAAACTATATTTTTAATACTTTAAAAATATAAAAATCATATCTTTACCCTTCTACTATATGAAAGATTATATTTTTCATTGCTAAAATTAATTAAAATACCTTTCTCTATCGATTTCAACCCGGGAGAGCTCGAACCCGTGCTCCCCTCGACTTCACCGTTGCTGTGCTACCCAAAGTTCACCGGAGAAGCTCTAAATCGATGAAACTCGGCGTCGGAGGAGGGCTTGGTTCGCTGGTAGTCTGAGAAGGGTCGTTGGGGTTTGTTGGTGGCGCAGGAGCCTCGTCAGGCGGTGGTGGAGCTCGGTGGGACGGCGGTGCTAGGCGGAGGTGGTGCGGTCGATGGTGGGGTTCGCTTCAGGGAGGGGGGTGCGACCTCCAATCGGTCGTGGAAGAAAGAGGGGAGCAGGAAGAAGAAGACGGGCGGAGCAGAGGGGGCTCGGCGCCTCTGGCGGCGGCGACATGGGATTGGTGGAGGATCGACGCCCCCTTTTTTTGTTTTTTTTTCTTTGATTTCTTTCAGAAATAATACGGGGGGGGGGGGGGGGGCAGAGAGGATGTAGGAGAAGGGATTTTTTTATATTATTTTATTCGTCCTAAAGTTGACTTTTACATATGACCTATAACGAGGTCCACCGCCTGCCGTCTATAGCGGTTTACCCCCATTCCGAACACAATGGGATATGTATCGTAAGCTGATTCGGCTGTTACAATCAGTTTCCGTCAAATTTACATTTAAATCACTATATTGAATTTTAAACATACATTTCAAATTACCGGGGTCACATACTGTCTCTAAAAATTCTAGAAAAAATATTTTCTAGCTTCGTATTGACGATACGGTCCTAACAAAACTAGTTTCATCGAATTCTGAGGCCTCTGGAAAAATGGTCATTTTCCAGTCGATTAAAATCAACTGAAATGGTCAAAACACGTTTTCCTTTGCCACGCTCACATATTGATTCGAAAAATTACGAAATTTGAAACCTAGCAATAACTTTACATCCCGGATCCAACAAAACTGGTTTCGTCGAAATCCGAGGCCGTTTGCAAAATGGCTATTTTTAAGGGCCTGAATTCCATAGCGACTATTCAGTATTTTCAACTGGACATATCTTTTGATTCCCGCTATGAAATTTCGATTTTTCGGATTCGTTGGAAAGATATCCTCGATTAGATCCTAATGTTTTTGGTTTCACTAAAATCCGGATTGTTTTGCACCCGGTACATTCAATTGAAGTTTGAAATCGAATTATCGAACTACCGCGCCATTTTCAATTCCTTTTATAAATATAAATAAATATTTTTATTCTAACGACGACGCGTATAAATATATACGTTCGAATTATATTTAAAATAAATTTCTCGTCCATATTATTTAAAATAATTCATTTTAAATAATCAAAATTCGCTAAAATTGCCAAAATAAAAATTTTAAACTGGCCCAGATTTCCGGGTTGTTACAATCTCCCCCACTTAAAACTTTTCGTCCCCGAAAAGGAACAAAGTTGAAAGTGGTTTGATCATTCAACTCTACGTTCGATCTGGCTTCCATTCTCCAACCTATCAGTTTCTGAGAATTTTCTAATTCTTCAAAAATTTGGCTAACACCCTAAATTTTCGAAAAATTTCGCCATAACCTCCCCTGCACCGGGAGCATCGGGGAATTTCAAATAGCTTCCCCGCTCCTTCAGATCTCAAAAAGAAAAAGAAAAAGCCAAGCGGCTAGCCAATAGGCTCATAAAATCATCATCACCCAAACAAAACAGTAAATTATGTAGTAAACATGTACCTATTTGTCGGGCAAACAAATTTTATTCTCTGGCTCTAGCCTCCTTGCTATGACCTGTTCAATGATATATATGTATAAGCAAGCAAATGCGACCAAATTTCAATACAATTCATTATCCGATCAAATTAGGCATAATGGTTCAAAGTTTTCAAACAAATAAACAAGCAACACAAACATCAATCAATTAGTGGATTAACGTTTCAAATTCATAATCTTGATACATATACTGAAAAACTTGTTTTTGATGCCAATTCACAACAATGTGTTCTAGCTATATATAAGTTTTGGTTCTCACACCAGCCTAATGGAAATATATAGAAAAACACACCTTCGAAACACGAACATAAATACTGATGATGTCATGACAATCATCAGTACCATCTCCGGGCGACTAGAGTGTGATTCCATATCTATCCAGTATATTAAAAATTTGAATATACGTTTGCAAGGCGTATATGCAAATTCTTTATATACTGGACTGTCCAAAGTCAATATAAATAAATAATCAAATACGAATAATTGATTTAGATTTTCAAAGCCAAACTTGTTTTCACTTTGAAAATTTACTCCTCACACCCGTTCTAGGATACTACTGATCCCATCTCTAACGAGTCATTCTCATTGGATTTTACTAATCCAATATCTGATGAATTCTTTCGTATGGTTCTAATGTGCCTTGTTCTCTAGCTTTGCAAACCAAAGCTCCGATACCAACTGTAAAAACCCGTAACTTCCCCGTAAAGGAAAGCGCCGGATAGTTCGAGAACAAGCCACAACAGAATGCATACAAAAGAACATTTCATTGTATATTACAACCATGCATCAGATTACAAGAATATACAGAGTATGAATAAATATTACACAGAAATATCAGAGATTTAAATTACATTTAAATCCATCGCAGCAGAAAATAATACAATACTCAACTAGAAGAGATATACGGATACAAAGCTTTCTGGATATCGTTCCAGCTGTAAACCAGGATCTTGTGAATATAAATCTGCAAAACCGAAACTACTAGCTGCCCGTGCGGAAAATAGGGGCACCCAGAGTTTAGGTTAAAACAATAAACTCCAGGTCAGTCATGTGACTGGTGTGAGAACTAAAACAGTTATTAATCTTTATTTTCAAAGTTAGGTAAATCAAGGGACCATGCCGTATAACACGGAACGGGTTTCCTCCCAAGAATACCAGTGCATAAAACAAACAGCGCAATGCTAAATAAAGAAAAATGAAGCTGTTATAAGACCCAGGTCCCATCACACAATGCAACGCAGCCGAGGATAGGGTTTTCCCTTATAACAGCCAAAGAATGCTTGATATGTTTAAAACAAATCATTTGATACTATTATAAGTGCATAGTGTATAAAACAACTTCAAATCATAAATATCAATCATAGACGGCATAAGTGCCCCATCCCACTATGTCGCCATACTAGGCTCTACAAATAAAACCGCAGAATCACGTATTTGGAAATTGGGTTTCCATCTATGAACCGAGGCAAAAGATAGTCCTCAACCGATTCGAGACGCTCTAGCCCGCCCCTCAGGCAAGCGCGCAGGCAAGCCTTGGATCGTCAAGGCCGGTCCACCGATGTGGATTATTATGCCTGAACACTACGTTTCCCCATCCTATGGGGTGTAAGTCTGGTCCGTCTGCCGACCAGAATGCATCGGCCGAGACCGATATAACCGAGGCGCCTCGCAACAGCAACAACCACATAAGTCAAACTCGTCAGGGCGTGTAAAACCACTGACGCCACTTCTAGCTAGAAAGAAACGCAAGTCCTCCCTGAGGTCTGTCTCCCGTTTTTGGTTCATACCGGGTGTGAAACTCGCGAAGTAAACGTTACACAAAGCTACGCCACAAAGGCCGTGCTTTGATCATCACCACAAGACTTTGCTTTTCAACAGAAGCCTCGATCAATTGCCACTTAGGCATGCTACACAGGCAATTCACTCCATGCGTTTGATATCCATCAATATATAACCCCTGAGCTCGTACGTCTCAGAGAAGGGCGTTAAGCAAGAGAATAAATTCTCCGCCGCCAAACAGATATATATTTAATAGAGATCAATCACACGGACTAAAATCCAATGTCAGACACACAGTCCATTTACAAGTTCGTTCTGGGTCTGAACGAAACCGGAGGCACCTAGTACCCCACATATCCATCGATCTCCAAGTACGTCTGGACGATCACCAACTGTTTCCATCTTCTTGGGTGTACAGCCCAATCAAGATCATCAGTAATCACCCAAACGACGTGAAGACTTCCGGTCTTCAACCACCGTCTTCATCTTCGACTTATCGTCATATCAGTTATTCGGAATGGGATAAACCCGGTCTTTCCGAATAACTCGCGTATATTTTAAATAAGTGTTACACAAACACAACATACGCCTCATTCCAATTCATTAGTCACTAACCGTAAATTAATCAAGAGAATAATTCCCCAAATATTAACCCCGAAGGCCGAAACCAACATCAGATCAATATCCAGAAAACCATTCTGCTTAGCTAACCGACAGGTAGTTTCTAAATTTCACATTCATAGGGAAAGGTTCCCATTAATTTTATCCAAGATAAATCCCTTGAATTTATTCTTTAATCTTCTTTTGAATTTCAATTCAACTAGTCGGGATTAACGAACCTTACCGAAGTAATCATTGGTTTTAATTTCTCAATCCCAACCTATTCATCCCCTGAAGTAAAACTGGTTATACTTCATATCTAACACCACGGTGTTATTGGTAAATTCAATTACCATTTCACGTTCAAATCTAATTAAAGATTTAACTATCGCCTGGAGCAAAACTGGTGATACTCCATTTCGATTATTTCAATCTAATTAAAGATTCATTAAAACTCCACTTAGTTTTAATCGTTAATTGGGTTAAAGAATCAGTGTCATTTAAAACACAGTTCACGATAAACCCAAAGTCCCCTTTCATTAATTATCGGGTTAAAGAACGAGTGTTATTTAAAACACTGTCCACGATAAACCCAAAAATCAATATCAATTCAATTCCAATTAAATATTATTTAATTGGTACACTTCATTAAATCTAAATAAAAAGATTTAATCTTTTCTCAACTGGGTTCAAGAATAGTGTTAGTGAAGACACCATTCACGACAAACCCAAATCACATTTGATATTCAATACAAGGCTCTGAATAGAAAATATATCGGCTTATATTCAATATCAAATTCTATGATTAACAAATGTCGTATTGGAGATAACGATATATATATATATCTTTCAAATTTCCATAACAACATCTGTATAATCACGAATTCCAACATCGAAATATTCCGAAGACAATTTCGATTCAAATCCACTCCAATGCAATCATTGGAAATTCTGGTTATTTTTAAAACCCTTTTCAAATTCAATTTATTTATTTAAAGATAAATAGAATTATAATTCTAGTTCAAAACTAGTTCATTTCGATAAAAATCTATATTTATCTTTTCAAATATGGAGTTTTTCATCCCAATTCTTCCCAAATCATTTCTTATGATTTTACACAAATTATTACTATTTTTAATAATTTTATCAAGGCCTGTACAGTCGATTTTCAACAATGGCCATCGAACTGCACTTACAGCGACCTTTTTCGAATTTGATTTGGACGTATCTCCAAATCCAACCGTTAGATTTCTAATTTCTAATATTCGCTAGAAAGCTCTTTTCGATATGAACCCAACGGTTCCGGTTTTAGGAGAATCCGACAGTCGGATCTCCCGTAATGTCCGTTTGAAATAAATGGTCGAAATTCACGAACTGCCGCGGCGCGGCGCGTTCTATTCAGGCCATTATATTATATATATAATATATATTTCATCGATTTCTATTTAAAACGAATTATATAAATAGTTTTAAAATTCGTTTCAAAAGCAACTTCAACTTCCATTTCAATTCAAATCAAAATTGAATTCTTCTTTATAAATTCGTTTTAAAGTTCATTTCTATTCAATTCAAATTTCAATTCAATTTGAATTCATTTCAATTCGCTTTCAATTCAATTTGAATTCGTTTTCAATTAAATTCAATTCCAAAGTCATTTTCTATTCGCTTCAATTCAAATTGGTTTTCTATTCGATTCAATTCAAATTGTTTTTCTATTCGAATCAAATTCGTTATATATTCAATTGAAATCACATTCGTTTTCTATTCAATTTATTTCGAAATCGTTTTCAATTCAATTCATTTCAAAATTGTTTTCAATTCAACTCATTTCGAAATCGTTATATATTCAATTCATTTCGAAATCGTTATATATTCAATTCATTTCGAAATCGTTATATATTCAATTGAAATCACATTCGTTTTCTATTCAATTTATTTCGAAATCGTTTTCAATTCAATTCATTTCGAAATCGTTTTCAATTCAACTCATTTCGAAATCGTTATATATTCAATTCATTTCGAAATCGTTATATATTCAATTCATTTCGAAATCGTTATATATTCAATTGAAATCACATTCGTTTTCTATTCAATTTATTCCGAAATCGTTTTCAATTCATTTCGAAATCGTTTTCAATTCACCTCATTTCGAAATCGTTATATATTCAATTCATTTCGAAATCGTTTTCAATTCAATTTATTTTGAAATCGTTTTCAATTCAATTCATTTCGAAATCGTTTTCAATTCAATTCATTTCGAAATCGTTTTCAATTCAACTCATTTCGAAATCGTTATATATTCAATTCATTTCGAAATCGTTATATATTCAATTGAAATCATATTCGTTTTCTATTCAATTTATTTCGAAAACGTTTTCAATTCAATTCATTTCGAAATCGTTTTCAATTCAATTTATTTCGAAATCGTTTTCAATTCAATTTATTTCGAAATCGTTTTCAATTCAATTCATTTCGAAATGAATAAAATCGATTTAAATATCGTTTATGTCAAAATGGCGTCCATCTAATCAACACGGCTTCATAAATTTCTATTTTCAAATATTCTATTTCAAATATTTCTTTTTCAAAATAGTTGTTATTATCAAAATATTTCGTTCAACACATGACCAATCTCAATGGATGAGTACTGTCAACACATGAACCTTTATTTTATATTGATAAAGATGTAAATTTTATTACTAAAATATTTCGTTCAACACATGACCAATCTCAATGGATGAGTACTGTCAACACATGAACCTTTATTTTATATTGATAAAGATGTAAATTTTATTACTAAAATATTTCGTTCAACACATGACCAATCTCAATGGATGAGTACTGTCAACACATGAACCTTTATTTTATATTATTCTTTATTTTTCAAATTGGAATGAGGCCCAATCAATTACCATATAAAATTAATTATATGGATTTTCATACAACACATGTATATAATAGCATTGAAAATAATCAACCATCAATCAAAGTGCACTACACTGTATAAGCATCAAATATAGATATTCAACGCTTATAACAGCCTGTCAATCAATCGATCGACATATTTAATCAATCAGGATGAGTGAACTTCAAATTTCATCCCAACACCCGTGTGGGGTTTCAAACAATCAAACACAGATTTTATTTGTGCAGTTGGGCGATGTGTAAAATTTACCGACCCAATCAAAGTCCTTCAAATAGGTGTACATAAACAAACCATCCGGTTTGTAAATGAATATTTTATTTTATTCACTTCCACGTTAAAAATTATATTTTTAACGATAAAACATTTTATTTTAACATATGAATTTCTATTCAGTTCATTCTTTAAATAAAATGGTATTTTTATTTTCTAACTTATTTTAGAAAATTTCGGCGGCATAACGGCACGATACTAGAAACGGAACAAGGCCTAGCCTTATCCCCGGTCTAGTGAAGGCCCACGCCATTCACACATCAAACAAATCCATTCATTTCACCAAACAATTCAATTTCAAATCAAATCATCTAACTAATCTATGCAACCAAACAAACAAGTCCATGGTCTGTGGACGATTGTGTCGGGTGCTACTAAGCACCGTCTGCATCCTAGTATATATATATAACTAGAAAAGAAATTGAAAGGTGAGAAGTTCTCACCAATAGCTATCCTAGCTCCACGGCACTTCATTGATAGAAATCTTCATCGCTATCGCATCTTCGTCAACTTCGTTGCCCGCATTCTCTACATATGTAAAAATCGAATTTTTACTTCGCTATTCAATATATAAAAATCGAATTTTTTACTTCGCTATTCAATATATAAAAATCGAATTTTTACTACTATGTTATATAGATAAAAATTATATTTTTATCACGCTATTTTCCACCTAAAGATTTCGCCTTTATAAACACATAGACTTCGCCTTTTCAAATTTAAAGATTTCATCTTTATAAAAATCTCATTTTTATTTTTCTACACATATAAAGATGATATTTTTAATATTCCTATCATGTAAAAATTATATTTTTAATTCTCTACCTAAACAAAAATCAGATTTCTACCACTTCTATATAGTAAAGATTATATTTTTAATACTTTAAAAATATAAAAATCATATTTTTAATTCTTTAAAAATATAAAAACTATATTTTTAATACCTTTACCCTTCTACTATATGAAAGATTATATTTTTCATTGCTAAAATTAATTAAAATACCTTTCTCTATCGATTTCAACCCGGGAGAGCTCGAACCCGTGCTCCCCTCGACTTCACCATTGCTGTGCTACCCAAAGTTCACCGGAGAAGCTCTAAATCGATGAAACTCGGCGTCGGAGGAGGGCTTGGTTCGCTGGTAGTCTGAGAAGGGTCGCTGGGGTTTGTTGGTGGCGCAGGAGCCTCGTCAGGCGGTGGTGGAGCTCGGTGGGTCGGCAGTGCTAGGCGGAGGTGGTGCGGTCGATGGTGGGGTTCGCTTCAGGGAGGGGGGTGCGAACTCCAATCGGTCATGGAAGAAAGAGGGGAGCAGGAAGAAGAAGATGGGCGGAGCAGGGGGGCTCGGCGCCTCTGGCGGCGGCGACATGGGATTGGTGGAGGATCGACGCCCCCTTTTTTTGTTTTTTTCTTTGATTTCTTTCTGAAATAATACGGGGGGAGGGGGGGCAGAGAGGATGTAGGAGAAGGGATTTTTTTATTTATTATTTTATTCGTCCTAAAGTTGACTTTTACATACGACCTCTAAACGAGGTCCACCGCCTGCCGTCTATAGCGGTTTACCCCCATTCCGAACACAATGGGATATGTCTTGCAAGCTGATTCGGCTGTTACAATCAGTTTCTGTCAAATTTACATTTAAATCACTATATTGAATTTTAAACGTACATTTCAAATTACCGGGGTCACATACTGTCTCTAAAAATTCTAGAAAAAAATATTTTCTAGCTTCGTATTGACGATACGGTCCTAACAAAACTAGTTTCATCGAATTCTGAGGCCTTTGGAAAAAATGGTCATTTTCCAGTCGATTAAAATCAACTGAAATGGTCAAAACACGTTTTCCTTTGCCATGCTCACATATTGATTCGAAAAATTACGAAATTTGAAACCTAGCAATAACTTTACATCCCGGATCCAACAAAACTGGTTTCGTCGAAATCCGAGGCCGTTTGCATAATGGCTATTTTTAAGGGCCTGAATTCCATAGCGACTATTCAGTATTTTCAACTGGACATATCTTTTGATTCCCGCTATGAAATTTCGATTTTTCGGATTCGTTGGAAAGATATCCTCGATTAGATCCTAATGTTTTTGGTTTCACTAAAATCCGGATTGTTTTGCACCCGGTACATTCAATTGAAGTTTGAAATCGAATTATCGAACTACCGCGCCATTTTCAATTCCTTTTATAAATATAAATAAATATTTTTATTCTAACGACGACGCGTATAAATATATATGTTCGAATTATATTCAAAATAAATTTCTCGTCCATATTATTTAAAATAATTCATTTTAAATAATCAAAATTCGCTAAAATTGCCAAAATAAAAATTTTAAACTGGCCCAGATTTCCGGGTTGTTACAAATATTCTCAACACATGAGCATCGTCAACACATGACTATTTTTGTTATTTAATATATTTTATAAAATTATGATAAAGATGTAAATTTTATTTTTTTTAATATTTTACTCAACACATAACAAGTTTCAACACATGAATATTCTCAACACATAAGCATCGTCAACACATGACTATTTATCCTATTCAACACATGAATCTTTATTTTATAATATTCTTTATTTTCCCAATTGGAATGAGGCCCAATCAATTACCACATAATGTTAATTATATGGATTCCATACAACACATGTATATAATACAACGATAAATAATCAACCATCATCCAAAGTGCACCACATAATTGCATAAGCATTAAATATAAATAATTAACGTTTACACAGTCTGTCGACCAATAGATCGACATACAACTGAATAATTGGGATTAGTGTACGCCAAATATCATCCCAACACCCATGTGGGGTTTTAATCCACGAACACCGAATATTATTTGTGCAGTTGGGCGACGTGTAGAATTTATCGTCCCAATCAATATCCTTCAAATAGGTATACATAAACATACCGTCTGGTTTGTAAATGAATATTTATTTATTCACATTCACATTAAAAATTATATTTTTAACGATAAATAATTTATTTCAACACATGAATATTTATTTTCAATCATTCCACATCACAATCAATTTTCATAACACATCAATCAAACAAACAAACCGTCCATGGTCTGTGGACGACGGGTGTCGGGTGCTGCTGCTAAGCACCGTCTGCATCTTAGTATATATTTTAACTAGAAGACAAGATTTAAAGTGAGAAGTTCTCACCAACTAGCTAAACCAAACGCCATGACTCTTCATATGTAGAAATCTTCATCGTGCTCGCCTTTTGTCACTTTCATTGTCCGTAGCCACTACATATATAAAAATCACATTTTTATATTGTTGCTATGTATATAAAAATCACATTTTTATGATCACTCTATATGGATAGAAATTCTATTTTTATACCACTGTTCGTATAATAAAGATCAAATCTTTACTAACTATATAATATAAAAATCATATTTTTATTCTTTCTATAATATAAAAATCATATTTTTACATTGCTACTTCGATAAAGATCACATCTTTATTATTTCTACTATATAAAGATCGCATCTTTATTATTTCTACTATATAAAAATCTTATCTTTCTTTGCTAATATCACATATAAAAATCATATCTTTCTTTGCTAACATCACATATAAAAATCATATCTTTAGAACTGAAATTTAAAAACAATGTTATAATTTACTTTAAAACAAAACTGATTTTATTCATTACCATTTAATAACAAAAACTGAAGAAAATTAAAAATGTAAATAAATAATTAAATCTTACTGTGGAAACGAGGGGCATGGCGGCGTCGGAGGTTGTAGGCGGATCGGGGGAGGTGGCTCTCGCGGTGGGCGGTTTTGTGAGGGGGGGCTGCGTCGATTGGGAAGAGGGAGGGAGGAGGAAACAGAGGAGATGGAGGAAGAGGAGGAGAAGGACGGAGGAGGAAGAGAGGGGTGGTCGGAGGTAGGTGGTGGCGGCCGGAGGTGGTGGTGGCTGGTGGAGGAGGGGCGGCATCGGGTTTGGGGAGGAGGTCTCCATTTTTGATCTTTTTGAAGAGGAAGAGAGAAGTGAAATTATGAAATAGAAAAGGAGGCAAAGTGATTATATGCTAGTTTCTCGCGTATCGTCCGAATGCAAATGATCTCCGATTGCCGCGGTTTTCGGACGTGAGGTAGTAGACGTGAAGACTAGTCCAACGAAACAAGTTTCGTCGAATTCCGAGTTCGTTTGACCGTCCGTTAAAATTCTCAAAAATGCTCAGATAAGCTCTAAAAATGCGATTTTGGCGCACCATTTCTTCTTGCACGCTCACATGCTAATTCCAAAAATCATGCCCTTTTGTATTTAACCATTATTAGACGATACGAATCCAAAAAAAACGAAATCGAATTCTGAGGTCGTATCAATAACGTTCCTTTGTAAAATGACTACCTGTTTTACCCTGAACTGTTTTAGCTCGCACGGCCACGTACTAACTCCGTTCGATGCACCCTTTGGAACTCAACAATGATTTGTCATTATGAATCCAGAAAAATTTATCTCGTCTAATTCTGAGCTCATATGCAAAATTTCACTTTTTAAGGGCTGTGTATTGCTAACCGAAAACTTCAGCCAATTGCCACTATTCCGGATCTCGGAATATATCGAAGCTTATACTTTTTGGAGTTGTAAACGGAATTTTGAACTCAATGGAAGTGGTTTCGAGTCCAAATTCATCCGTATGCGAAATTGCTATTTTTAAGGGCTATATTTCCATAACGACTATTCTGAATTTTCAACTGGACATAACTTTTTATTCCTGCTATGAAATTTTGATTTTTCGGATTTGTTGGAAAGATATTTTCAAATAGATTCTAACATTTTTGGTTTCGCCAAAATTCGGTTTATTTTGAATCCTGTACATTCATTTGAAATTTGAAATCGAATTATCGAACTATCGCGCCATTTTCAATTCCTTTTATATTTAAAATAAATATTTATATTCTAACGATGATTCAAATAAATATATACGTTCTAATTCTATTCAAAATAATTTTTTTGTTGCTATTATTTAAAATAATTCATTTTAAATATTCAAAATTCAACAAAATTGCCAAAATAAAAATTTTAAATTGGCTCAGATTTTCTGGGTTATTACAATCTCCCCCACTTAAAACTTTTCTTCCCCGAAAAGGAACAAAGATGAAAGTTGGTTAACTAATCAACTCAACTTTTGTTATTTTCTTTACGGCTTAAGTTCTTCAACTTTTCAGTTTCTAAGAACTTTTCAAATTTTTCAAAAATTTGGCTAACACCCTAAATTTCCGAAAAATTTCGCTATAACCTCCCCTCCGCCGGGGACTTTGGGATATTTCAAATAGCCTCCCATGGCCCTCATCAATCCAAAAAGAAAAAGAAACTGCCAAGCGGCTAGCCAATCGACTCATAAAATCATCCGAAACCCAAGAAATCAGTAAACATGTACCTATTTGTCGGGCAAACAATTTTATTCTTCTGCTCTAGCCTCCTTGCTATGACCTGTTCAATGTGAGCACATGTGTATGCATGCATTTTCAAACAATTTTCAATACAGTTCAGTATTTGATTCAGTTTGGCCTAAATTCACCGTTCATTCACATAATGGTTTAAAGGAATAATCAAACAACACAACCATCAATTAATTAGTTGATTATCATTTCAAATTCATAATTTTGATATATATACAGAAAATCATGTTTTTGGTGCCAAATCACAAATTTGATATTAAATACAAGGCTCTGAATAGAAAATATACCGGCTTATATTCAATATCAAATTCTGAAACCAACAAATATCATATTGGAAATAACAATATAAAATATATCTTTCAAATCTCCACAACCATATCTATATAATCACGAAATCCAACATCGAAATATTCCGAAGATAATTTCGATTCAAATCCATTCCAATTCACGTATTGGAATTTCTGATTATTTTTAAAACCACTTCAAATATAATTTATTTATTTTAAAAAAAAATGGAATTACGATTCTAGTTCAAAGCTAGTTCATATCGATAAAAATCTATTTTTATCTTTTCAAATATGGAATTTTCATCCCAATTCTTCACAAATCATTCCTTATGATTTTACACAAATTATTACTATTTTTAATAATTTGATCAAGGCCCGTACAGTCGATTTCCATCAACAGCCATCGAACTACACTTACAACGACCTTTTCCAAATTTGATTTGGACATAAATCCAAATCCAACCGTTAGATTTCAAATCTCTAGTTAGAAAGCACTTTTCGATACAAACCCACCGGTTCTGGTTTTAGGAGAATCCGACGGTCGGATCTCCCGTAATGTCCATTCGAAGTCAATGGTCGAAATACACGAACTGCCGCTGCGTGGCGCGTTCTATTCAGGCCATTATATATATGATATATATATATATATTATATTTCATCGATTTCCTTTTAAAACGTATTTTATAACTCTTTTTAAATTCGTTTTCGAAACGATTTCAACTTCATATTCAATTTCGAATCAAAATTGGATATTCCACATCATCAATATACAAATGATAATATTTTCAAAACGTTATATTTTGAAATCACTTCCTTTTCTATATTCATTATAAAAACGAATATAATAGATATAAATATCTTTCGCATCAAAATGGTGCATCTCTAATCAACACGGCTTTATATATTTCAATAACTTCGTTATTCTATTCAACAAATGAATATTTATTTTATTCAACACTTGAATCTGTATTTCTTTCAACACATGAATATTTATTTTTCTTTCAACACATGAATATTCTCAGCACATGAGCATCGTCAACACATGACTATTTATGTTATTTAATATATTTTATAAAATTATGATAAAGATATAAATTTTATTGTTTAAAATATTTTACTTAACACATGACAAGTTTCAACACATGAATATTCTCAACACATGAGTATCGTCAACACATGACTATTTATCCTATTCAACACATGAATCTTTATTTTATAATGTTCTTTATTTTCCCAATTGGAATGAGGCCCAATCAATTACCATATAATTTAATTATATGGATTCCATACAGTACATGTATATAATAGCAACGATAAATAATCAACCATCATCCAAAGTGCACCACACAACTGCATAAGCATTAAATAAAAATAATTAACGCTTACACAGTCTGTCGACCAATCGATCGATGTACAACTAAATAATTGGGATTAGTGTACGACAAATATCATCCCAACACCCGTGTGGGGTTTTAATCCACAAACACCGAATATTATTTGTGCAGCTGGGCGACGTGTAAAATTTATCGTCCTAATCAATGTCCTTCAAATAGGTGTACATAAACAAACCGTCCGGTTTGTAAATGAATATTTATTTATTCACATTCACATTAAAAATTATATTTTTAACGATAAATAATTTATTTCGACACATGAATATTTATTTTCAATCATTCGATATCACAATCAATTTTCACAACACATCAATCAAACAAGCAAGCCGTCCATGGTCTATGGACGACGGGTGTCGGGTGCTGTTAAGCACCATCTGCATCTTAGTATATATTTTAACTAGAAGACAAGATTTAAAGTGAGAATTCTCACCAATTAGCTAAACCAAACGCCATGACTCTTCATATGTAGAAATCTTCGTCGTGCTCGCCTTTTGTCACTTTCATTGTCCGTAGCCACTACATATATAAAAATCACATTTTTATATTGTTGCTATGTATATAAAAATCAAATTTTTATAATCATTCTATATGGATAAAAATTCTATTTTTATACCGTTGTTCATATAATAAATGTAACACCCCGTGTTTTCTGTGAACGTATAGGTAACAAATCACTACAACAATTTACCTTTTAATAGCACGTAAAAAACGCTATAATAGGTTACCATAGCATTATTGACGACGCTATATATCAACATGTTATAATAGCCCGGTTATATCTCATAGTTATAATTTAAACGCTATTGTATCAATTATTTTATAGCGCACGTTCACCGACATGAAATGTTTTCCATAGCGTTCAGATCTTGCCATTTTATTTGCTAACTAAAATCTTAGTTTACTTTTTTATAGCATTATCATATTTTTATTGCACAAATTCGTTGATATGAAAAATGCTTAACATTGTGGCTTAAAAAAATCCGCTATTATTAACTTTCACATTAATATATAGCATTCAAACATTGTCATGTTAAATATTCGCTTAGTTTTTATAGCGTTATTTTTATTTTCATAGCTCATATTCATCGATATGAAAAGTTTTCCACATGATTTACATTTTATATAGCATTTCATGTTTTGTTTCCATAAAAGGAATTTTCCACTATAAATATTTGTAGTATATATAGCATTATATGTGTTTTCATAGCACACATTCAACGATATGAAAAGGTTTTTCACACCGTTTAACATTTTACATAGCATTTCACCTTTTGTTTCCATAAACGTAATTTTCCGCTATTAATATTTCAATATATAACACAGCTTTGCCCATTTGGCACATTTCTATATTTAATTTGTGCACAATTCAAAAAATTAAATAGTAAATACATAAATCAAAACCATTAGTAGTAAAAAATTAATACCAAAAGCATATTTAATTTAAATTACAAAGTCATAGCTAATAAGTCAGTTAGCAAATATAGAAATAATTCAACCTACATATTGTTTAGACATCGTCTCAAAACAAGATTACAAGAAAAATCACTTGGTCTTCAACTTGTAAGCTCATCCAACTTCTAGCATCTGCAATTCGCAAGTCCAAGTTACACTTAAATAACAAAGATAAAAAAATGCATTCACCTCCAATGCATAATTTTGCTCGTCATTTATTTTCATCACTGAAAATGACTAATGCGGTAACCATATTTCGAAGTTAAATTAAACCAAGGCAATTTCATACTAAACTAGCCCAACTGGAAATATAGACAGGTCAATTTGCACAAACACAAAAAAGACAACACTATGGGCGACAGCCTTCATCAATTCATACTTCATAGATAGAAGTTACACGAAATATGGGCGACAGCCTTCATCAATTCATAGACAGAAGTTACACCAAATATAGGCTTAGTTCGCACTTAACACACCTAGATATCTAACATACATACCAAGGTTTAAGCCTTTACCTAAGTTAACCAAAATAAAGTTACCACAAACTGTCATTTGTCTTTGTCAGCCAATTAAATATGCATAAACTTTTGTTACGTAACTAATATCTTTGCTGCTGAAGTTAACTCCAAGATTTATGCATATCAACATCTAATGAGCTTACTCTAAATCTAAAGAAATCTTCTAAACTCTTACATTAACATAAAAAGGACGGAGAAAACAATTCATTCAAAGCAACAGTGCACCATACATCCGAAAAATTGAAATAGACTCTCATATGGCAAGCTTGTTACGCAGCTAACTTTTGAACCAATTTAGGATATCAAACATTCAGATCTGCTGATATGGATGGTTATAGGATATTTATCTGTGTCCGTGGTAATCAATAAAATAAATTAATCAGAAATGCCAATGAATTTATTTACGGTTTGAGGTTATTGTTTGCCACAGACTCACCAGATGTTATTAAAGTACAAGTAGGATACATGCATATGAACTGATCTATGGTGCACTTGATGTTATAGTATATGAACCGATCAATCGATATATAACTCATATTCATATCACATAGGGACCGAAATCCGTATAGTTGGTGTATTATAGTTTCTAGTTATATAACAGTTTAATGACAAGCTGGAGCAAGTAGTTTGATGAAACATGTGTCTGTAATCTATATACAGTGAATTGTATCTTTCAACATGCTAATACGTTAAGCTTGTAATGACATATACAAACATGAAAATAAATCACATGCTAATACTTACAGGTTGCAACATTGGCAGGAGGTAGGTTCTAAATGGGGTCTGCAATCTCTGCAATAAATTAACTCTACATTATTTCAAAGCATAAACACAAGTATAAGCAATGACCTTCAACAAAGTTAGGTGAAATAGTAAAACAAATAAAGAATTGTACAAACTGAAAAGCCAGACTAAACTGTCAAAGGATATGTTCACAAAATGTCAGATTCATGATTTAGCTCAAAAGAGTTAAACTTTAATACATTTAATGCACTGACATGGTGAAAAACATGAATTACCCTTCGTTTAAGAAATAAAACTCATAAGTGATAACAATTAGTGACAACTAGAAGCCATGTTAACTAGACATATCAAAGCACAATATAATCGATACTCTACATCAAAAGTACTCTATTTGTATATCTATAAATACTATTTTGGAGTGGCACATGAGATACCATAATTTTGTATAGGGGAAATCAATTGACAACCAAATTGAACAACAGTTAGTGTAAAGTTCATATAAAAGTTTAGCACAGCACTGCTGACTTAATACCAAACCAAAACATATGACATGTGTTCATGGCTAATCATACCACACCAGCAGCAACTGAAATAATGCGACGAGTGAAATTAGCACCAGCCGCCATTACACCTACAAAATACTCTTTATATCAAATGAAAAAGATTATACAAATGCAAAAAAGAGTTGTAATATACTTGGACTAGGAGAACATCTAATAACTTGCATAAATCGCTGTAAAGTAAACCATGAGATACAAAAACTGATATCAAAAGCACTAGTGTCATTATATAAATTATTAGTTATATTCACAAACACATACCGATCCAGCGACAAGGACCAATGCAGTGGGGAACTTCAATACTTAACCCACCTGTCTGGACTCAAGTTTCACAACGGCACTCCAATTCTTCCAAGAAAGTGACTCAACAACACTCAGACTTCCCACCAAAAGATTTCTTTCCTTTAGTTTAAGTAACGTAAGCTAAAAACCACAAACTTCATCGTGGTCCTACAGGAAACATAAGAACAATCAAGATCACAGCATCCAAATCAAGGTACCATATGTATGAACCAAGGAGGCTATGGATTCTAAATTATTTTACCACATGCACCAACTGTATCATTGTATGCTATAGCTTAACTGTGTAACTTTTTGATGCACACTTCTATAGCTACTAAATACATGTAAAAATTCTGATGTAGGCCTTTATAATGCAATATATATAGTTAAACCTTTTTTAACCAGCTTCAACATAAGGAATGGAAGCTAAATGACATCGAATGTTTCAAAAACAATTGGGGTTTATTTCAAAATTACCTGCACTCTCAAAATCATATATGCTTATATGATGCAGCTGATTGCTGCTGCTAGTATTACTACTCAAATAACCAACTGACCGCCCTCTATTCCTCTAGTTTGTAAGGACCAGATTCTCCCCTATTGGCATGGATGACGAAATCGACATCGGATTCAATGCTGCCATCGTCACCGACAAAGGTTGCATCATGATACTCCCGTCAGCATCATGATACAAGATAAGAACTGTAACAAAGATGATAATTTGTTGACAAGCTCAAATTCTCTGAAAGTTAGAAAATGTCTATTATTGATTACATAACTCGATTCTTTAAACGTCAGAAATGATATTTTGTTACTGATATTCATCATTTTAATTTTCTTTAATAATGTGTGCAAACTAAATCATTGCATCAGTTTCAAAACTAATCCAATAGAGCTCACCTCATTAAACAATTAAATAGTTGAGTGACACAAAAAATGAAACATATGCCCGATAAAACTAATTCAAAACGATAACAAACAATCTCACTTACATGGTATTTTATTTCTACAGAACACATTTATGCTTTGGTTTAACAAGTTTATCAACATAATATATGCAGGATGTTACCTTCTGGAGGTCAAATGATGGTGTACAAATATGGACTGTAAGAAGTGTAGGATGTTACATCACATCGAGAAACATGTCGCTGGAAAATGAAACTAAGATCAGAGATACGTCCGAATAAAAGTATAAATAGATTTTACAAAATAATTATGTTAGTTAATTTATAAAGTATTAAACAAGTATATAAAATATGGACTATTGATACTATTATGGAAACTGATGATTAAGTAAAAGTTAAAGAGATATATGTAATTACTTCAAGAACTTTTAACTAGATACTTGAATCTCCAAGGTACGTTTTCTCTTACATGAAATACAACCAGCCATAATATACCAAAGTGGATAATTCAGGATATTTAATCATGACTATTCTCAGTTTGTGTGCATTTAATTTAAATATAAACCAACGTATCTTCGAATTAAAGTTTCTTATGGACCTCATTTTTTTTCCTTTGCGTAACAAATTAGTAGTAACTAATCTTACGTATCCAAGAAAAAAATACGTGTCATACAAACTACAACTAATCTCTCCTTCCTCATTTTGCTGATAATATGTCTCATACAAACTACAACTAATCTCTCCTTCCTCATTTTGCTGATAATATGTCTCATACAAACTACAACTACTCTCTCCTTCCTCATTTTGCTACCATGTGGCATTCAACAGCTCATTTAGTGAATCGAGTTGGAACATTGCAACATCCAACATGTTAGTAAATATGTTTGCTCATATACTATCATGTTTAAAAACTAAGTCATGCAATAACAACTTCAAAAAGTGTGTCTAATTAACTAAGTTGCGCAATAACCACTTTAAAAACAGTGTCTAATTAGCTTTGAAACCACCAACTATCTACTTAGCTTCTTTGGTAGACAATGCAATCACAGTTTGTAATCTTCCTCCCCAATTAACAGCAGCGTTGCTGAAACTAAATACACACTCAGGAGTTGATTTTCTTGTATCTCTAAGTACAACATAAGTTGAATCGCAATAATCTAACCATAGAGCAATTTTTACTATTACTAGAAACCAAATCGAAATATGTTGTCTCTTTAAGATCTCTTGAAATAACTTGGACAACTTACCACTATATACTAACTAACAACTACAAGCTCAGCTGATCACTGAATATAGCAGTTACAATATGCAGGATAACAACCACATCATTTTACCTCTTTTTCCCGTTATTATTTTGTTTAGATCATGAATAGTCACTAGTATAATCTGGCAAACAATACGCTATTGTCATCATTCTAAAACTTACCTGACAATTAATTGATGGATCCATAACCACTCCAAATAATAAATTTGCTGCTGGATCTACAAGGTTACAAATTACTTCTGCTGCAGCATTCACTTGCATGTATCCAAAGATAAAGAAGATCAGACGTACCCCCAGGCCTGACCTTAATCTTTCTTATTTTGTAGTCCAACGCGATCAAGGTTATCACTGAGTCCAGATACAAATGAACCTCATAATTTTGAATTACATATACATATATAATTAGTTTAACCTCAGGTACATTAAAGCGGTTCAGTTGGGAAATGTAGAGGTCTTATTCAAATATATTAGCAGTTCAATCTCCAACTACAACCTTTCATTTAGTTAAAATCCATTCAAAGCACTTAAATATAGTAACTTGCTGAAAAGAAGCAGAGCAATTCTTAAACTGGCAACAATGCAATGCAAATGTGTATTACTCAAGGACAAATCATTTGTACCTGTTGCATGTGATTCTAAGTTAATTGATTGTGCATTGATTTTAAAATGAAAGATAAATCGATCAGTCAGTAATATGGAAGTATACCTTCTTCTAAAGTTATTATTATTATTATTATTATTATTATTATTATTATTATTGTATAAACCTTATTATATAGTAAACAATTCAAAATGAGCACATTCAACAATCCAAAATTTCAAATTAAACACAGGAATCAATTCAAACTAAGCACATAAACTACATGTGAAAGAAAAATCATAATCCAGTAATTGATGCAACGTCATTGGAAAGGCACAATCATGATTAAAGTTTGTCAGATTCTTGTAAAATAGCAATAGGAGAAAAGAGACTATACGTAGCAATAGAAAACCTTTTGTTTTGTTCATCAATCTTCTGATGTATCCATTATTTCACATTGAAAATTTATGGTAACCATGGAATCAACTCCTCTTTCAAAAATCAGAGTCCAATAATCAATGTAATCAAACGAGAGTTAATGCAATCTAAATCAATAATCAGAAGCAATCATACCTCAGATTAATCAAGCATGAGCAGAAATTACATTACAATTCTAAGATTTGTGACTTATATGCAGAGTAAATTGCAGTACATCTGAGATGATTTCGGTGTTATGCTTAAAAGAAATTTGTGAGTAGAGAAAATGCAAATTAAAAATAGTGACATTCAAAATAACAACGAAGAAGTTCAGAATTTTATACAAATCTGAAAACGACATCATTGAGCAGAACATAATATACCTGCCATTGTCACAGATCGATCATTGGTGACCCTACTGAAATAAGAGAATGGCGAGTGAAGCCAATTTATGAGCGGAAGAAAGTAATAAAAGTATGATCGACTTCAAACAACTCCATTGTTTGTTTGGAAGAGGCTGAATGAATCAGAGAGATAGCTTAGAGTTATGGTTAATAGAAGCGAACATGGTCTATTTATGGGATGCTTGAATGAATCAGACATGGTAAACTTTCTAGAGTTCCTGGAGTGAGCAAATTATTTTTTTAGGGATTTTGGGAAAATCTAGGTCTGGATGGAAGTGATGAAAGGAAATTTTATTTTTGCGCCGTTATGATTTATGGGTGATGTTAATCAGACTCCCTTTTTGTCAAGGGGTGCAATATTTTAAGGGGATACCACTCTAAAAAAAATTATTAAGGGCCAACACCAGTTATACTTTTAAGGGACAAAAATAACCCTGTTCTGTTGTATTTCAATGCTCGCGCTCGAACCAGAAAAAACAATAAAAGTATACCGTTTTTATCTAATAAAAACGGTAGCATTAGAACATCTTTTCTATCTCTATAACAAACTTAACAAAAATAACGGAAATAGTTATACTCTACGTGTTTGCACAATAAAAACGATCATAATTTCTATCTTTATAATGATTGTTTGGTATTTATAGGCCGTTTTTCGATTTTCACATTACGTCGTGCTTCGAAAAACGGTGACTCGGGACCGAATTTCACCACGTCGTGCTTCTTCTTCAGATTAAGGGTAATTTGGTCTTATTATTGTGTATTGTTAAGGGGTGTTTAGACTGTAGTGTACTCCCCTTAACAAAATTTTCAA
Source organism: Allium sativum (assembly GCA_030737875.1). Lineage (NCBI taxonomy): Eukaryota > Viridiplantae > Streptophyta > Magnoliopsida > Asparagales > Amaryllidaceae > Allium > Allium sativum. The sequence goes on along the minus strand of CM060913.1, from coordinate 530,940,639 downwards.
AAATGAAATTTGTGTCACCCCTTAACCAAAAAGGGAGTGTCATTAACAATCCCCTTTATTTTGTCCCGCCCTTCTTTTTGCTGCTTTTCACTTTCGCGTTCTCAACTGGCGGCATTAATATAGCGAAATACATTTATATATAGCACAACTTATCTATTATTTTTGTTACTTTGTATACATAGCACAATTTGTGCATTATTTTCTTTTATTTGATTATTTTATTATAGCAGTTTAATATAATGCCATGAAAGAATGCTATGTATATCATGTTTTCTTGTAGTGAATCAGAGTATAATTAATTTCAAATCAAAGAAATAAGGGAAACGGGATACGCCATTTCGTTCGTCTCGGAATTCTGCTTGGGATAGAGTCCGAGTTTGCGTAAAACGGACTCCGTATGAGGGAGATATGACCTCCGGAAGTTTCAGAATTCAGTTTAAAATTCAAACAGACAGAAACAGTTCAGAAACGAGTTCAAAATTCAAAATCGGACCCAGATTGGGTTGGGCGGGAATTTTCCCGCCCAAGACCCAGGTCGACTGGGTAGTCGACCTGTGGCACCTAGGTCGACTGGGTAGTCGACCTGGGGGTCGACCTCCCTGGTCGAACCTAGTGCGTGTGTGTACGATTTTGAGGGCTGTGACGTGTTTGGACGGACCTGATGAGTTTTAGGGTTAATCTGAGGGCCTAAATGAGTTCCTACACCTATAAATACATCCTAAGACCTAGCCTTCTCTACACACAATTCTATTCTGCTTCTTCTCTGCCTCTGTCCTAAATAAAAATAAAAATGGCATCGCTACTCTGCTGGAATCAAAACTAGAAGCTAATCAACATCAACCTAAGCAACTCAATTCAAATTAGAGATTAAAGCTTCTGCAACGATTCTACAACAATTAAAGTTCTTTCTTTAATCCAACCAAGGCAAGTGCAGTTATTTTCCGATATAAACTTTAATCATAATTGTGACATGATTGTAAATCTGAATTTGAGATTGTGTATGTTCTGTTCTGATCTATTTTATTCTGTATCTCTTCTTCTTTCTGTTTTATAGCCAGGCTACTACGAGCCTGCGCCAATCTCCTAAGCGATTAACGCACGAACGCTAAAATGTTTGGGACAAATAATGAATGTGGAATAATTGGACATGGTTAATCTAGGACTGATTTAAGAAAAAGGACATAGGTTGTAAACTAGATTTAGATCTATGCATATTCTGTGAATTGGAAGAAGAGGAACCATGGTATGTTAACATATGACTTGAGACAAAGAAAATATGGCTTAGGTATAAAGATTTACATTAAGGTAGGACATCTATTAAATGTAAATAAACACCTAAGTAAGGGATCTTTTGGATATATGACATGCATAGTAATCGATGGTTATATTTGGTATATGATCATAGTGTGAATCATGACAATTATTTAGGCATGCTTATGCCAAATTTAAAAATTAGGCAAGGTATGTTTGTGAAACTTTAACGAATGATTAAAATCTGTTATATTTGCCTAATCTGCTAGTTCTGCTATATTGCTTAATCTGCTAGTTCAGTTATATTGCTTAATCTGCTAGTTCTGCTCTACTGCCTAGTCTGCTAGATTTGTTCATCTGCCAAATCTATCATCTGCTAAGTCTGTTGAAAATGCCAAATCTGCTAAACTAAATCTGTTGAGATGCCTAATCTGTTATCTGCTAAATCTGCTAGTTTGCTTAATCTGCTAAATTCGTTAAGTCGCCTAATCTGAAAAATCTATTATCTGCTATATCTGTTGAGTTGATATAATTAGTCCGCTATTGACATAATCTGAATTGGCTATAGTTATGAATAATTGACATGTATATTAGGCGTGGGTATAAGTGGTAAATCATTAATTAATTGGCCGCAAAGATAAACATGGCTAACTCGAGGTTAGAATGAGTTTGCGGCATAATTCTGCCCGGGACCGCCCGACATATTCCAGTGGTCGCAAACAATAGGATCTAATGTGAGAAGTTAGTCATAACGTGCTTGAAACCCGAGGTTAGACTCAGTTTGTGACAGAAACCTGCCCGGAACCAACGGGCCTAACCAGTAGCCGCAAACTGTCAGTCTAATGTGAGAGGTCTGGGCATTAATATTTAATTAATGAAAATCTGAGATAAATATGATGTCTAAAACGTGTTGGGTGGGTAAGGTAAAACCAATTGGACCAATTAATCTGATAAACCCGTTTCGTGAATCTGTAGGCCCAATTACAAATTTAGACAAATCTGTAAATCCGTAACTGGTTAATCTGTAAGCCTGTTAATCCGAACATCTGATCCGTTAGTCTGAAAAACTGTTAACTTGATTGTCTGATCTGTGAACTAATTGATCTAAACTTTGTATGTCTGAACTTGTAAACAAGTTAATCTGAAAACTGTTAGTCTGGGGACACAAGGTTAGGAGGGGAATTACTTTTGTCATCTGTTGTTTGGGACCCATATTAGTCAGTAACCCTTTCTGGTATCAAAACTTTGACCCAACAGTAGGTAGGGTCCTGGCACGCTTACTGAACTAATTATAAGCGGTTCATTCTGATAATGGCGAGGGTGTTGATGGTGCGTTCCAACCGGGTCATGTGTGTGCATGGATCCCGGTATGCCTCTGAGGTTGTAAGACGCCGTGACATCCGTAAATAGGTCTGTGCCAATTGGTTGTCACTTTAGGGAGTGATACACCCTACCATGGGGCCGACACAGGGTATTTATGTATTAGGGAGCCGATCGCTTGGGGTAGGGTTTTAGGGTACACTTAGTTCTGTCTGTTTCTGTTGGTACCGTCTGTTTCTGTTGGGTGGTAACACCTGTCTGTTTCTGTGTGGTACCGTCTGTTCGGGTGGTAAAGGCCCATTACTAGTGTACACCTAATTCTACATTCTATTTCCGTAGGGATTAATTTGTTCTGCTTCTGTCTGTTTCTGTTCGGGTGTTAAAGGCCCATTACTAGCATTCTCTTATGTGGAAATTATTCTGTACCCGTTTCTGTTTCAGTTTAGACATTAGGGTGATACCTAATTCTGTTATACTAGTATTGGTGCAGAGAAGTGTAAAGCAATAGCTTATATCATTCTGTTCTTCTGTTATATCTGCTACACCTGTTACAGTTATCTCTCATCCAGTTTTATGTTCATGTCATATTATTATTATCTGTTCATATGCTGAAAGTCACTGGACTTGCCAGACTTTATGTCTGACCCTTGTTGTTTTGCCTCTTTTCTTCCGTTTCCCCCAGGTTTTCTAAGGAGGTAATACTCTAGCTAGATCCGGATTTCTTCTGCTTGAAGTGCTTAAAGTATGGCTTGTCTTCTTCTGTGGGGATTATGAATTTAAACTATGCATTCTGAAGGCTTTTGGACAAGACTGATATTTTGTAATTGAATTCTGAGATTTGAAAGGATGTAACCATACTGATTTCTGTTTCCGCTGTAATAAAGTTAAAAATTTTCAAGTATCGTTTTTATCTGTCTTGTAAGTTTCTGTTCTGTTTACTAAAATGCTCCACCAAAGTTAAGGCATTCCCTTTGTGAGTGTCCTTACCGGAGGTGGGGTGTTACACTTGGTATCAGAGCTGAAGGTTACCAGATTGGGTAAAGTTTTTGGAAAACTATTTTCAAAAAGGTTTTGAAAGTAAGTATTTTCAAAAATAAAGCTTATTTTGAAAAACATGATCCCCAAGAGCCATATATCTTTCCTTCAGTCCTTTTTGTATTGAATCTTTCCTTTTTTCGTTTCAGTATGTCTGAAGCATCTGAGATACCAGAGGGTGTTCATGTACCCGGTTGGTTTCGTCAATATCTTGAAGCTAGGACCGCCGCCGCAGGTCCAGCAATTGATCCCCCTCCTCCTCCGCCCCCTCCTCGTGCAATTGCTTTCTCAAAGATCTGTAGAGATTTTAGGGCCATGGGTGGAAGGGATTTCAAGGGAACTGAATCATTCGTCGAAGCGAGGAACTGGCTCAAAGAAACTGAGGATCTATTCGTTATCTTCGAGGTGGACGATAGGCAGAAGGTACAGTTGGCGGTATGGCTGCTCAAAGACGAAGCTTCCTACTGGTGGGAAGTCACTAACGCCGAGAGGCCGGTTGAGACATGGATGGATTTCAGAACAAGGTTTGAGACAAAATTTCTCTCGCAAGCTGAACGGAGTTTACAACTGGAAAAGTTCTTATCTCTTATGCAAGGAAGTATGACGGTCAAGGAATACGTCAACCAGTTCAACCAACTAGCTAGGTTCGGATTGGATTTAGTCAACACTCAGCATAAAAAGGCTCTCCGCTTTGTTAAAGGATTGAACGAGCCACTGCACAGCCTAGCCATGACCCATGTACCCATGGGAGTGACTTACGAGAAATTGGTGGACATGGCACTACTGCACGAGGAAGACAAGGGCCCGAAAGAGGCAAAGAAGGAAGAACCACATAATAAGAAAGCAAGGCCTAAAAAGGAAACACAAAAGAAGGATGCGAAGACTGAAGATAAGAAGGGGAAAAGTGCTTTACTTGTGGGAGCTCGACTCATCTGAACAAGGATTGCAGAAAAAGGAAGGGCACTTGTGTAACAACCCGCCATTTTGACCGTACCGAATCACAAAACATGTCAATTCGAATTGTCCAAAACGACAGATTGTTATTAGCTTTTGAGGTAAATAGAATAAATCACAGAATCACAGACACAGAGCAATATAACATCTCACAGCGGAAATAAATAATACAATAGTAGTTCATGAAGCTACTAAATAAATTTTACATTAGAGTTTACATAAATAATACAGCGGAAATTAATACAATAAATAATGATAACAGTCAGAAATACAAATGATAGAAATAACTGGATGACAGAACAATTGAACAGGTAGTATAAATGAGCAAACCCAATAATCTTCAAACTCCAAGAGTGGATATCGAAAGCTGTGATAATCGATCTGACCCGAGAAATAATGCAAACAAAACAACTCGGATCAGGACTAACATTCTCATGGAAGTAAATCAATTCAAATGAAATGTTCAATGAATTGCAATCAGTAATTTAAAGGATGTTTGGGATCACCATCCTCTAAGGATCCGTCAAACTAACACTATATAGTATAATACACTATATACAATAGTGTCTCTCAGTAAAGTAAAAATATCAAAATAGCGTAAGCGGGATTACCATGATTACCCTTACACCGTTTATATATTCCCATAGTATATACAGTACCGTAATTCCTTCGTAAACTTGAGGTTGATCAGAGGCGACTCCATATAAAACAGTACAAAACAAAATCGTAGTGGGCTCGTATAAGGCATGTGACAAGGCACGCAAGGAATGCCAGGGTGGATTCACCGTTTGCAGAGCCAGACTGGTGGTAACACAGAGTAGCTACTACCGCCCACCTCGATACACACTCCCATAATCAAAAGGGCCCAAATCGAATCTCAACAGTAATAGAATAATATCGAAGAAGTGTGCTCGATAAGAGGTATGACCTCACTTGGTCCGTGCATAGCTCCTGTTTTAGCCACATCAAGCGGACTCAAGGTAGTCAGGGTCTCGTAATTAATATGAAACAAAATAAAATGGAGTCGTTCGCCAAATCATCCCCTTCATTTTGGAACTCCACCGCGTACACAGTTGTTAAAGTGGTTTTCAGTATTGGCAGAGAGTATGACAATATCCGATCCCGGTCTCTTTAACAACCAATCGTTTAAATTTTCCACATCGTGGCCATTATTTTATAAATCATTTTATAAAATCAAATATACGAATCTCAGGTTCAAATTTTTGAATTCAAAATTAAATACTAACTTCGATTTTAATTAACGTTATTTATCCTTGTCAAAACTCACTTCAAACAATTCAATTGTTTCAAGTTTACCATTATAAGATATCGTTTTAAATCGATTTATCAAGTCCAATATTTCAGTTCAAATTCAATACATACATTTTAAATCAAATCTCATATTTCGCTTATAATTCAAACAAATCGTGTTACTTTATAACTCAAATCATAAATCCAATTTCATTACATAAAATTCGAATCAAACTCTTATATTTCAAATTTGACAAATCATATTTTATTTACTTAAGTCGTACAAATTCCATATTGTAAAAATTCAAACCATCTTATAAATTCGATTTCACAAATTTCATAATTCAACTAAATGATTATGAGAACCAACTTCATATATAACATTACATATCCACATTTACATTTAGTCACGTTAAGTTCAATTCAATTTGAATACAAATCCGTATCTCATGTGAGTTCAATGTTAAAATCAAATTTCGTTATTACAAATTCCAAGCTCAACTTAAGTCACAAAATCTTACATAAACCAACTTTGCGTTTAAAGTTTGTAATATATATATATATATAGATAATTTAATTTTGAATATATATATATATAGGTTTAAAAAATTCAAATAATAATTAGAATATAGATTATAAACATATATAAATTTAAAATAATATAAAATAGGTTTAAAGAAAATATTAATATATAAAAGTTTAAAATTCTTAAAATAAAAATATAAAATTATTATTTAAACTCAAAATTTCCAAATTACTTTATTAAGAAAACATAACCAATGATGTCCGTATTTAAATTTCTACCCTATGGTCAAGTGATACGGATATTTATCGTTTCAACCCGCAATTTATAAAATTTCTACGGGTCTATCATTTCAACCCGAAATCCCAAATTTAGTAAAAATCGTTTAGGTCTATCATTTCAACCCATAACGATTTTCGCTAATTCAAATGTCCATTCGGGTATGTATCATTTCAACCCTTAGTGATTTTTCCTAAATTAGGGGTATTTACAACATAACAATTCATCACATATCATCAATCACATCACAGTCATATATAATCAGTGTACATACATGTCATATGAATATCGTGTCACATATGAAAGTGTATATTTTAAACAAACAATTTCTACTGGCAACCATATACATTTCACAATAGTTCATTTAGTTGATCCAACATCTATGAAATAATGTGAGTCAGGTGTGAGATAAACTCACCTTTCGTGGCACAGAACGGAGACAACAGATGGACTGACACCGAATGAGATGGCAACTTCCAAGCACGATTCAGGACGGATTCAACTCGCTATCACTCAATATTATTTTAATAGGAAGGGGTTGGGAATTTCTCGACGGATCGGTACGACTATCGGGTTTTGGGACTGTTCGGCTATTGGGTTTGGGACGGTTTACGAACTCAACATCAAATTTTATCTAATATAAACACAATAAATTCTTTTTTTACAAAGTAAGGTTTACAAACATATTTATAATATATAAATATTTATATATTTGTATACACTGAAAACAATATTATATATATGTATATGTATATATAATTTATAAATACACGATGAAAACATACCCACTTAACATATCGGAACTCACGCACAAATCAATATACTTATTCACACAAACGCACACCACCAACCGGGACACTGCTCATAACACACACACACGACACTACACATACATACACAAATAAAACTCATGCATTCAACATAGAATCACACATACATACACACATGCTATGGGGAGGAAGGATGGAGCAGGGGACGCCCTTGGTAGAATGGCAACGAATGGTTCAGGGTGAATTCGAGTTTGGCGTTGGTTGGTCAGCTGGAGAGGGAAGGGCGCGATGCTAGTTGAACTCGCGGACTGGCAGAAGGCCTCGGACTTCGGTGTGGAAGAGAGGCAGGCTTCAGCTGAATGAGGCGAGAGCTAATGGAGTGCGGATGGGAGACTAAGGGCGGCTGTTGGAGGCTTGGGCGAAGGCTTGGAGAGGCTTGTGAATGGGCGGTGGGATGGATGAAGTAAAGGAGCAGCGGACCGGAGAGGAGAATAGGCTTGGAAGATCGCACTGTTGAGATGGGAGAAATGAAAGAAAAAAAACAAATATGGCAGATCTATAAAAAGAAAGGGAAAGGCAATTGTAACAGGATGAAACAAATCGAATGGTGAGGAATGGGTAAAACGGAGAGAGAAAAGGAATGGGAAACGTGGCGTTGGAAGTGGGCAAATCGAACGTTTATTTTTGAACTTTGAAAAAAAAAACCGAATGTTTTAACAGAACTAAGAGAAAATGTTTGATTTTGGAATTCAAAAGTCTGACGGACATTTTGCAATCTAAACGTATTTTGGAAAAATGACTTGAAACAAAAGTGGAAAACGGTTTTATATTTTATTAACATAGTGACCATTCACATATTTTTTTCTTCACGATGTAAGCTGGGGAAAAAAATAAAAGAACTAACGTTAGAAATCATGAAAGGCAATAAATGGTTGGAAGACAAAAGCTTGCGTTAAAAATAAAAAGCATGGCTTTTGGAATTGAGATGTCGTATGCATGGTTAAAAAGAATGGCTTGAAATACATATGTGCCAAATGGTATTTTAAAGTCTTAATGTGCGCATGCATATAAAAATGTAAAGTAACATAAAGGATTATGCTAAACTTAACATGGCTTTTGAAAGTTTGAAACACAACGCATGCATGCACTTCATAATTACTAGTAAATGTTCCATTCACTATGCTTCAAAAAAAAAAATTTTAGGTGGTTTAGTAAAACAAAATGACAGCTTTTGCAGACCCAAATTGACTAGAAAAGTATGTAAGATCGGAAAAGGGACACACCGAACTCAAATGGCTCTGTTTCAAAAATGAACCGTGCAAGCATTTTCACAATTTCAGCGCAAACCGAACACCGAAACTGAAAAATGAATATATTATGGGAATCAGTGCGACAAGACGGACACAACGGTATAAAATTTGCAGTGCCAAGATGCTCCGTTCAAAAACGCCTTACAGACCCCTTTAAACGTAAAATTCGGATAGGAAAACAATTAAACGGAGGTCAAAACGTCCAATTTTCGCGAAACGAATTTTGCCGTCAGATTCGTGACAACGAATAGAATACTTTTCGTGTTTGTCCAAACCGGTTTCGGAGAGATTTAAAAATCGATAGAACTTGAACTGTTATGCGCAGCTTTGCCCTGAAAATTGCGCGATCGAAAAATATTCAAATTTTTCAATGAAATTTTCACAGCTTCTACATCTCACTGTACGTAATTTATATTTCAAATTCCCGTTATGAAAAATTATAGAATATTTTCAAAATAAAAATTTCAATTTAAATCGAAATATAAATCGTTGGAAATAATGGGTTGTTACAATCTCCCCCACTTAAACCTTTTCGTTCCCGAAAAGGAACGAGGCAGGGAAATAATAATTAAGTAATTAATATTTTTAAACTAAATGGTTCATATTTATTCTCATACATATATATAATTTGAAATATAGATAAATCAAAAGCTAAAATATTTTCAAACATTCAAAATAGCTTTAAGTATTCACTCGACGTCTCGATTGGCGATATACATCTATCCCACTTTCGAAACCCAAAAATAGATATCGATGATGCTGCAGTCATCACCAGAATCATTTTCAAGCGACTGGAGTGTGACTCTATTTCTATCTAATACTTATAGGATCTAACATATACGTTGATCAGGCGTATACCCAAATCACTAAATATTCGATAGGCCAACTTTGACGTCAGGTAGATACTCGAAACATCTTTCTATATTTAAACGGAGTATATACCAAAATTTTCAAATCATATATTGTAAATAATATATTTCAAATCATTTAAAATCTAAGTAGGGAAAATTATATCTCTTCCCCACTCATTTATTTATTAAAAATTCAACCATAATCAATAATAAATAAATAAAAATATTATTATTAAATCAAATACATAACAATAACATTCAATACTATATCTAAATATTTTCAAATCCAAATTATCTATATTTAATATTATAAAACTGGATAAATTTCGTAAATTAACACACACACATATATATCACAAATAATTTTTTTTATAAATCCAATTAAACTTACAAATTCATATATATATATATATATATATATATACATACATTTTTAACTATATTATTCTAGATTTTAACCAAGATAAAAGTATTATCTTACAAAATCGACATCTATAAAACCTATATAAATTATATAGTCTATAAAAATATAAACAACAAATCTTTTCAAATATCAGTATTACCAAAACAAAATGTTATTTTCAAATATACATCATACATAAATATATATCAAAATTTAAATATTACAATAAGAAAATCTTATATTATAATACTCTTCGAAATACCAATTTCAAACTAATATTCAATAAGGGTGGAATCGCTTGAAGACATTTACTCCTCTTCTACCTCTTATCTTGTTATGGACAAGGATAAGTTTTAGAATTCAAGTCAAAAGCTGAACGAACGAAAGAACCTATTCAAAGAGGATCTACACAGGAAGATAGATTCAAACGGAAAGAAAATTCAGAAGAACATTTAATTACTAAAACAAATTTTATATACCAAAATATTTGTTTTAATAACAATATAAAACCATTTAAAATAATTTATACTTTCAAATTACGCTCTCTCAAGAAGGATTCTGCAACTAATTCCACTCATTCTAGGGTAACAATACCCTATCTCTAATGAGCTTATACCTCATAGTCTAAAGCTTTGATAAAACCAAAGCTCTGATACCAACTGTAACAACCCGCCATTTTGACCGTACCGAATCACAAAACATGTCAATTCGAATTGTCCAAAACGAAATATTGTTATTAGCTTATGAGGTAAATAGAATAAATCATAGAATCACAGATCACAGACACAGAGCAATATAACATCTCACAACGGAAATAAATAATACAATAGTAGTTCTTGAAGCTACTAAATAAATTTTACATTAGAGTTTACATAAATAATACAGCGGAAATATAATACAATAAATAATGATAACAGTCAGAAATAGAAATGATAGAAATAACTGGATGACTGAACAATTGAACAGGTAGTATAAATGAGAAAACCCAATAATCTTCAAACTCCAAGAGTGGATCTCGAAAGCTGTGATAATCGATCTGACCCGAGCAATAATGCAAACAAAACAACTCGGATCAGGACTAACATTCTCATGGAAGTAAATCAATTCAAATGAAATGTTCAATGAAATGCAATCAGTAACTTAAAGGATGTTTTGGATCACCATCCTCTAAGGATCCGTCAAACTAACACTATATAGTATAATACACTATATACAATAGTGTCTATCAGTAAAGTAAAAATATCAAAATAGCGTAAGCGGGATTACCATGATTACCCTTACACCGTTTATATATTCCCATAGTATATAAAGTACCGTAATTCCTTCGTAAACTGGAGGTTGATCAGAGGGCACTCCATATAAAACAGTACAAAACAAAATCGTAGTGGGCTCGTATAAGGCATGTGACAAGGCATGCAAGGAATGCCAGGGTGGATTCACCGTTTGCAGAGCCGGACCGGTGGTAACGCATAGTAGCTACTACCGCCCACCTCGATACACACTCCCATAATCAAAAGGGTAAAAATCCAATCTCAACAGTAATAGAATAATATCGAAGAAGAGTGCTCGATAAGAGGTATGACCTCACTTGGTCTGTGCATAGCTCCTGTTTTAGCCACATCAAGCTGACTCAAGGTAGTCAGGGTCTCGTAATTAATATGAAACAAAATAAAATGGAGTCGTTCGCCAAATCATCCCCTTCATTCTGGAACTCCACCGCGTACACAGTTGTTAAAGTGGTTTTCAGTATTGGCAGAGAGTATGACAATATCCGATCCCGTTCTCTTTAACAACCAATCGTTTAAATTTTCCACATCGTGGCCATTATTTTATAAATCATTTTATAAAATCAAATATACGAATCTCAGGTTCAAATTTTTGAATTCAAAATTAAATACTAACTTCGATTTTAATTAACGTTATTTATCCTTGTCAAAACTCACTTCAAACAATTCAATTGTTTCAAGTTTACCATTATAAGATATCGTTTTAAAACGATTTATCAAGTCCAATATTTCAGTTCAAATTCAATACATACATTTTAAATCAAATCTCACATTTCGCTTATAATTCAAACAAATCGTGTTACTTTATAACTCAAATCAAAAATCTAATTTCTTTACATAAAATTCGAATCAAACTCTTATATTTCAAATTTGACAAATCATATCTTATTTACTCAAGTCGTACAAATTCCATATTGTAAAAATTCAAACCATCTAATAAATTCGATTTCACAAATTTCATAATTCAACTTAACGATTATGAGAACCAACTTCATATATAACATTACATATCCACATTTACATTTAGTCACGTTAAGTTCAATTCAATTTGAATACAAATCCGTATCTCATGTGAGTTCAATGTTAAAATCAAATTTCATTATTACAAATTCCAAGCTCAACATAAGTCACAAAATCTTACATAAACCAACTTTGCGTTTAAAGTTTGTAATATATATATATATATATATAGATAATTTAATTTTGAATATATATATATAGGTTAAAAAAATTCAAATAATAATTAGAATATAGATTATAAACATATATAAATTTAAAATAATATAAAATAGGTTTAAAGAAAATATTAATATATAAAAGTTTAAAATTCTTAAAATAAAAATATAAAATATAAAATTATTATTCAAACTCAAAATTTCCAAATTACTTTATTAAGAAAACATAACCAATGATGTCCGTATTTAAATTTCTACCCTATGGTCAAGTGATACGGATATTTATCGTTTCAACCCGCAATTTATAAAATTTCTACGGGTCTATCATTTCAACCCGAAATTCCAAATTTAGTAAAAATTGTTTAGGTCTATCATTTCAACCCATAACGATTTTCGCTAATTCAAATGTCCATTCGGGTATGTATCATTTCAACCCTTAGTGATTTTTCCTAAATTAGGGGTACTTACAACATAACAATTCATCACATATCATCAATCACATAACAGTCGTATATAATCAGTGTACATACATGTCATATGAATATCGTGTCACATATGAAAGTGTATTTTTAAACAAACAATTTCTACTGGCAATCCTATACATTTCACAACAGTTCATTTAGTTGATCCAACATCTATGAAATAATGTGAGTCAGGTGTGAGATAAACTCACCTTTCATGGCACAGAACGGAGACAACAGATGGACTGACACCGAATGAGATGGCAACTTCCAAGCACGATTCAGAACGGATTCAACTCGCTATCACTCAATATTATTTTAATAGGAAGGGGTTGGGAATTTCTCGATGGATCGGTACGACTATCGGGTTTTGGGACTGTTCGGCTATTGGGTTTGGGACGGTTTACGAACTCAACATCAAATTTTATCTAATATAAACACAATAAATTCTTTTTTTACAAAGTAAGGTTTACAAACATATTTATAATATATAAATATTTATATATTTGTATACACTGAAAACAATATTATATATATGTATATGTATATTTATATATAATTTATAAATACACGATGAAAACATACCCACTTAACATATCGGAACTCACGCACAAATCAATATACATATTCACACAAACGCACACCACCAACCGGGACACTGCTCATAACACACACACGACACTACACATACATACACAAATAAAACTCATGCATTCAACATAGAATCACACATACATACACACATGCTATGGGGAGGAAGGATGGAGCAGGGGACGCCCTTGGTAGAATGGCAACGAATGGTTCAGGGTGAATTTGAGTTTGGCGTTGGTTGGTCAGCTGGAGAGGGAAGGGCGCGATGCTTGTTGAACTCGCGGACTGGCAGAAGGCCTCGGACTTCGGTGTGGAAGAGAGGCAGGCTTCAGCTGAATGAGGCGAGAGCTAATGGAGTGCGGATGGGAGACTAAAGGCGGCTGTTGGAGGCTTGGGCGAAGGCTTGGAGAGGCTTGCGAATGGGCGGTGGGATGGATGAAGTAAAGGAGCAGCGGACCGGAGAGGAGAATAGGCTTGGAAGATCGCACTGTTGAGATGGGAGAAATGAAAGAAAAAAAATATATGGCAGATCTATAAAAAGAAAGGGAAAGGCAATTGCAACAGGATGAAACAAATTGAATGGTGAGGAATGGGTAAAACGGAGAGAGAAAAGGAATGGGAAACGTGGCGTTGGAAGTGGGCAAATCGAACGTTTATTTTTGAACTTTGAAAAAAAAACCGAATGTTTTAACAGAACTAAGAGAAAATGTTTGATTTTGGAATTCAAAAGTCTGACGGACATTTTGCAATCTAAACGTATTTTGGAAAAATGACTTGAAACAAAAGTGGAAAACGGTTTTATATGTTATTAACATAGTGACCATTCACATATTTTTTCTTCACGATGTAAGCTGGGGAAAAAAAATAAAAGAACTAACGTTAGAAATCATGAAAGGCAATAAATGGTTGGAAGACAAAAGCTTGCGTTAAAAATAAAAAGCATGGCTTTTGGAATTGAGATGTCGTATGCATGGTTAAAAAGAATGGCTTGAAATACATATGTGCCAAATGGTATTTTAAAGTCTTAATGTGCGCATGCATATAAAAATGTAAAGTAACATAAAGGATTATGCTAAATTTAACATGGCTTTTGAAAGTTTGAAACACAACGCATGCATGCACTTCATAATTACTAGTAAATGTTCCATTCACTATGCTTCGAAAAATAAAAAATAATTAGGTGGTTTAGTAAAACAAAATGACAGCTTTTGCAGACCCAAAATGACTAGAAAAGTATGTAAGATCGGAAAAGGGACACACCGAATTCAGATGGCTCTGTTTCAAAAATGAACCGTGCAAGCATTTTCACAATTTCAGCGCAAACCGAACACCGAAACTGACAAATGAATATATTATGGGAATCAGTGCGACAAGACGGACACAACGGTATAAAATTTGCAGTGCCAAGATGCTCCGTTCAAAAACGCCTTACGGACCCCTTTAAACGTAAAATTCGGACAGGAAAACAATTAAACGGAGGTCAAAACGTCCAATTTTCACGAAATGAATTTTGCCGTCGGATTCATGACAACGAATAGAATACTTTTCGTGTTTGTCCGAACCGGTTTCGGAGAGATTTAAAAAACCATAAAATTTGAACTGTTATGCGCAGCTTTACACTGAAAATTGCGCGATCGAAAAATATTCAAATTTTTCAATGAAATTTTCACAGCTTCTACATCTCACTGTACGTAATTTATATTTCAAATTCCCGTTACGAAAAATTATAGAATATTTTCAAAATAAAAATTTCAATTTAAATCGAAATATAAATCGTTGGAAATAACGGGTTGTTACAACTTGCTTCAACTGTGGAGAGATAGGACACTTCACTAGGGACTGCCCGAAGAGACGAGGGCAAGGAGGGCAGGCGAACACTCTTGAGGCTAGTGGCTAGGATAGAAATAGCAAAATTCCTATAGTAGGTTTAATTTCTTTATCTGATTATGGAGTTAAGACTCTTTCTGATTCTGGTATTTTGATTTTGTAATCGATACTCTGCACTTTAATACTAGTATTATTTCTGATTCCGCTATAGACTCAGACCCATAAGAGTTATGACTCCTCTGTTGTGATAGATTGAGGCTTGAGAGATATCTGTGTTAGGCGTCAAGTAGGACGCATACATTCTGGGATTTATCATGTTTAGTTTACTAGGAATCATTCAGTAATCTGATCTGTACCAGTAGTCTGTAAATATCTGAATACTTCTGATAAGATTCCCAGTTTTGACATTGTCTAAAGAGGGTAATCCTCTGGGTGTCAATTTGATGTTGGTTTCGGTCTTCGGGGCCGATACTTAGGACCCATGTCTAATGGGAACCAAGTTTTTGTTTTATCTGTACTCGCTTCCATCATTCGACTGTATCCTATCGATCGAATCTTCGAACTTTAGGTAGAAACTAATGGGTGTAAACATGTGTTTGATACATGTTATTTTTGATGGTTGCAAGTGGATGCAAGTGGTTGCTAGTGGCTGCTCGTGGATGCATATACACACACACTAGGCACTAGATCGGCTCGAAAACACTCTCATACTGCATATGGATGTGTGCGCATTTTCAATTTTTGTGGATGCAAAATGATTGACCCAGCACGTGGATGTTGCATATGACTGAATGGTTGTGCACTCATATAGAAATGATATGTATCAAATAGGAAAATTTGCATACATGTTGGACTCATGGCACTGGCATAATTCGCATCAAGGAGGTCAAATGAATCAGTGGACCGCCTGATCTTTACATTAGATAAGGAACATATACACACACCTTTGCATATGTTCATACAACATTAGAAGTTTCTAAGGACAATGGACACCAGTGATTGATGATTGAGTAGATGGATGTTGGATGGTAGGACACATTCTTCTTAACTTGAAGATTTCGGGGACGAAATCCTTTAAGGAGGGGAGAATGTAACACCACGTGTTTTCTATGAACGTATAGGTAACAAATCATAGTATAATTAATTTCAAATCAAAGAATTAATGGAAACGGGATACGCCATTTCGTTCGTCTCGGAATTCTTCTTGGGATAGAGTCCGAGTTTGCGTAAAACGGACTCCGTATGAGGGAGATATGACCTCCGGAAGTTTCAGAATTTAGTTTAAAATTCAAACAGGCAGAAACAGTTCAGAAACGAGTTCAAAATTCAAAATCGGACCCAGATTGGGCTGGGCGGGAATTTTCCAGCCCAAGACCCAGGTCGACTGGGTAGTTGACCCGGGGGTCGACCTCCCTGGTCGAACCTGGTGCGTGTGTGTGCGATTTTGAGGGCTGTGACGTGTTTGGACGGACCTGATGAGTTTTAGGGTTAATCTGAGGGCCTAAATGAGTTCCTACACCTATAAATACATCCTAAGACCTAGCCTTCTCTACACACAATTATATTCTGCTTCTTCTCTGCCTCTGTTCTAAATAAAAATAAAAATGGCGTCGCTACTCTGCTGGAATCAAAACTAGAAGCTAATCAACATCAACCTAAGCAACTCAATTCAAATTAGAGATTAAAGCTTCTGCAACGATTCTACAACAATTAAAGTTCTTTCTTTAATCCAACCAAGGCAAGTGCAGTTATTTTCCGATATAAACTTTAATCATAATTGTGACATGATTGTAAATCTGAATTTGAGATTGTGTATGTTCTGTTCTGATCTATTTTATTCTGTATCTCTTCTTCTTTCTGTTTTATAGCCAGGCTACTACGAGCCTGCGCTAATCTCCTAAGAGATTAACGCACGAACGCTAAAATGTTTGGGACAAATAATGAATGTGGAATAATTGGACATGGTTAATCTGTGACTGATTTAAGAAAAAGGACATAGGTTGTAAACTAGATTTAGATCTATGCATATTCTGTGAATTGGAAGAAGAGGAACCATAGTATGTTAACATATAACTTGAGACAAAGAAAATATGGCTTAGGTATAAAGATTTACATTAAGGTAGGACATCTATTAAATGTAAATAAACACCTAAGTAAGGGATCTTTGGGATATATGACATGCATAGTAATCGATGGTTATATTTGGTATATGATCATAGTGTGAATCATGACAATTATTTAGGCATGCTTAGGCCAAATTTAAAAATTAGGTAAGGTATGTTTGTGAAACTTTAACGAATGATTAAAATCTGTTATATTTGCCTAATCTGCTAGTTCTGCTATATTGCTTAATCTGCTAGTTCGGTTATATTGCTTAATCTGCTAGTTCTGCTCTACTGCCTAGTCTGCTAGATTTGTTCATCTGCCAAATCTGTCATCTGCTAAGTCTGTTGAAAATGCCAAATCTTCTAAACTAAATCTGTTGAGATGCCTAATCTGTTATCTGCTAAATCTGCTAGTTTGCTTAATCTGCTAAATCCGTTAAGTCGCCTAATCTGAAAAATCTGTTATCTACTATATCTGTTGAGTTGATATAATTAGTCCTCTATTGACATAATATGAATTGGCTATAGTTATTAATAATTGACATGTATATTAGGCGTGGGTATAAATGGTAAATCATTAGTTAATTGGTCGCAAAGATAAACATGGCTAACTCGAGGTTAGAATGAGTTTGCGGCGTAATTCTGCCCGGAACCGCCCGGCAAATTCCAGTGGTCTCAAACAATAGGATCTAATGTGATAAGTTAGCCATAACGTGCTTGAAACCCGAGGTTAGACTCAGTTTGCGACAGAAACCTGCCCGGAACCAACCGGCCTAACCAGTAGCCGCAAACTGTCAGTCTAATGTGAGAGGTCTGGGCATTAATATTTAATTAATGAAAATCTGAGATAAATATGATGTCTAAAACGTGTTGGGTGGGTAAGGTAAAACCAATTGGACCAATGAATCTGATAAACCCGTTTCGTGAATCTGTAGGCCCAATTACAAAGTTAGACAAATCTGTAAATCCGTAACTGGTTAATCTGTAAGCCTGTTAATCCGAACATCTGATCCGTTAGTCTGAAAACCTGTTAACTTGATTGTCTGATCTGTGAAGTAGTTGATCTGAACTCTGTATGTCTGAACTTGTAAACAAGTTAATCTGAAAACTGTTAGTCTGGGGACACAAGGTTAGGAGGGGAATTACTTGTGTCATCTGTTGTTTGGGACCCATATTAGTTAGTAACCCTTTCTGGTATCAAAACTTTGACCCAACAGTAGGTAGGGTCCGGGCACGCTTACTGAACTAATTATAAGCGGTTCATTCTGATAATGGCGAGGGGTGTTGATGGTGCGTTCCAACCGGGTCATGTGCGTGCATGGATCCCGGTCTGCCTCTGAGGATGTAAGACGCCGTGACATCTGTAAATAGGTCTGTGCCAATTGGTTGTCACTTTAGGGAGTGATACACCCTACTGTGGGCCGACACAGGGTATTTATGTATTAGGGAGCCGATCGCTTGGGGTAGGGTTTTAGGGTACACTTAGTTCTGTCTATTTCTGTTGGTACCGTCTTTTTCTGTTGGGTGGTAACACCTGTCTGTTTCTGTGTGGTACCGTCTGTTCGGGTGGTAAAGGCCCATTACTAGTGTACACCTAATTCTACATTCTATTTCCGTAGGGATTAATCTGTTCTGCTTCTGTCTGTTTCTGTTCGGGTGGTAAAGGCCCATTACTAGCATTCTCTTCTGTGGAAATTATTTTGTACCCGTTTCTGTTTCAGTTTAGACATTAGGGTGATACCTAATTCTGTTATACTAGTATTGGTTCAGAGAAGTGTAAAGCAATAGCTTATATCATTCTGTTCTTCTGTTATATCTGCTACACCTGTTACAGTTATCTCTCATCGAGTTTTATGTTCATGTCATATTATTATTATCTATTCATATGCTGAAAGTCACTGGACTTGCCAGACTTTATGTCTGACCCTTGTTGTTTCGCCTCTTTTCTTCCGTTTCCCCCCCAGGTTTTCTAAGGAGCGAATACTCTAGCTAGATCCGGATTTCTTCTGCTTGAAGTGCTTAAAGTATGGCTTGTCTTCTTCTGTGGGGATTATGATTTTAAACTGTGCATTCTGAAGGCTTTTATACAAGACTGATATTTTGTACTTGAATTCTGAGATTTGAAAGGATGTAACCATACTGATTTCTGTTTCCGCTGTAATAAAGTTAAAAATTTTCAAGTACCGTTTTTATCTGTCTTGTAAGTTTCTGTTCTGTTTACTAAAATGCTCCACCAAAGTTAAGGCATTCCCTCTGTGAGTGTCCTTAACGGAGGTAGGGTGTTACAATAAAGACCAAATCTTTACTGTCTATATAATATAAAAATCTTATTTTTATTCTTTCTATAATATACAAATCATATTTTTACATTGCTACTTCGATAATGATCACATCTTTATTATTTCTACTATATAAGGATCGCAACTTTATTATTTCTACTATATAAAAATCTTATCTTTCTTTGCTAATATCACATATAAAAATCATATCTTTCTTTGCTAATATCACATATAAAAATCATATCTTTAGAACTGAAATTTAAAAACAATGTCATCATTTACTTTAAAACAAAACTGATTTTATTCATTACCATTTAATAACAAAAACTGAAGAAAAATAAAAATGTAAATAAGTAATTAAATCTTACTGTGGAAATGAGGGGCATGGCGGCGTCAGAGGTTGTAGGCGGATCGGGGGAGGTGGCTCTCGCGGTGGGCGGTTTTGTTGGGGGGGGGGGGGGGGCTGCGTCGATTGGGAAGAGGGGGAGGAGGAAACGGAGGAGATGGAGGAAGAGGAGGAGAAGGACGGAGGAGGAAGAGAGGGGTGGCCGGAGGTAGGTGGTGGAGGCCGGAGATGGTGGTGGCTGGTGGAGGAGGGGCGGCAGCGGGTTTGGGGAGGAGGTCTCCATTTATGATCTTTTTGAAGAGGAAGAGAGAAGTGAAATTATGAAATAGAACAGAAGGAAAAGTGATTATATGCTAGTTTCTTGCGTATCGTCCAGATGCAAATGATCTCTGATTGCCGCGGTTTTCGAATGTGAGGTAGTAGACGTGAAGACTAGTCCAACGAAACAAGTTTCGCCGAATTGCGAGTTCGTTTGACCGTCCGTTAAAATTCTCAAAAATGCTCAGATAAGCTCTAAAAATGTGATTTTAGCGCACCATTTCTTCTTGCACGCTCACATGCTAACTCCAAAAATCATGCCCTTTTGGATTCAACCATTATTAGAAGATACGAATCCAAAAAAAAAAAACGAAATCGAATTCTGAGGTCGTATCAATAACGTTCCTTTGTAAAATGACTGTCTGTTTTACCCAGAACTGTTTTAGCTCGCACGGCCACATACTATCTCCGTTCGACGCGCCCTTTGGAACTCAACAATGATTTTTCATTATGAATCCATAAAAATTTATCTCGTCTAATTCTGAGCTCATATGCAAAATTTCACTTTTTAAGGGTTGTGTATTGCAAAACGAAAATCCCAGCCAATTGCCACTATTCCGGATCTCGGAATATATCGAAGCTTATAGCTTTTGGAGTTGTAAACGGCATTTCGAACTCAATGGAAGTGGTTTCGAGTCCAAATTCATCCGTATGCAAAATTGCTATTTTTAAGGGCTATATTTCCATAGCGACTATTTTGAATTTTCAACTGGACATAACTTTTTATTCCCGCTATGAAATTTTGATTTTTCGGATTCTTGGAAAGATATTTTCAAATAGTTTCTAACATTTTTGGTTTCGCCAAAATCCGGTTTATTTTGAATCCTGTACATTCATTTGAAATTTAAAATCGAATTATCGAACTACCGCGCCATTTTCAATTCCTTTTATATTTAAAATAAATATTTATATTCTAACGACGATTCAAATAAATATATGTGTTCTAATTCTATTCAAAATAAATTTTTCGTCGCTATTATTAAAAATAATTCATTTTAAATATTCAAAATTCAACAAAATTGCCAAAATAAAAATTTTAAATTGGCTCAGATTTTCCGGGTTATTACTGTAGGAAATATAGAAAAATTGAGAAACAGAAGAAGAGAGAAAAGGAGACTGGAAAAACAAAGTATGATGTGGCCTCGCGTTTTGTATTTATATCAGTTTCACACCTTCATGGGTAAGTAATAGGATCATAGGTACGACGTGCATTCACAAACTAGAATAGGGTATTCCTTGCTTAAGTTTTAAGCGATAGGGAGGGCGTGATGAACATACTGCATGTTAAATACCAATACTTAAGAACTAAGTGATAGGATCTAGGGGTCTGCGCCTTTATATTTTATAAGTAGGTCATGGTCTGCATTGAATGGGATAGGATGTATTTAACTTAGTCTGTAAGGAATGCAGACGTTTATTTTAATTGTTTTAAAGATTGGTTTACCCCAATTCCTAAAATTACGCTTACGTACGGACAGAAGTAAGAGTTCAGTCGTGCTCAACGAGGTGTCATGATCCCAGAAATATAATAATACCGGTAGATTAACTCATATTTTGAAACCCCAAAATACTTATACAGGGTGCAAAATACTTCAAATAAAAAGTTGCGTATTTAATTAATTAAAAATTACAGTAAAATTCTAAAAATTAATTTATCACTACGCCTCAATAGAATCTTGTCCAGATTTGCAACCGGTATCAAGTTATATCAAATAAACTGTTACAGTCGATAACCGATTTTATAACGACTATTTGGAAATTTGATTTGGATATAATTCACAATCTATAATGCGAAATCATGGTTTTTCACTTCTTTTAGAAAAATACGGTTCACCCGATTCCAACGTTTCTTGTTTCGAAGAAATCCGACTAATAACGGATCTGGTATACTTAGTTGTAGTTCAGAACATTAAATTACGAACTGCCGCGATATTACGGGCTCGGTTATATTTAGTATATATTTTTATACGTTCAACTCCGTTTTAATTAATATATAGATCCATTTATACTATGAATTCAATATTTAAACTGATTTAAATATTCAAGTACGAACCGATAAAAATGCGGGACGTTACATTCCTCCCCCCTTAAATGAATTTCGTCCTCGAAATTACCAAGGTAGGGAAAATGATACAATCATATTATAACCAAGTTAAAAATCCTTTATTCAATTTCTTAAATTTTTTCAACAGAACTAATTAAAATATTAATTCCTTCTTATTAACAAATACTTTTAGAAATTCTGAAAATTTCCTAACAGCTTAAATTTTCAGAGTATTTCGCCAGTATCTACTCTGCACGGCTTATTAGGTACTACTACAACTTGCCTCTCTGGGCATTTTCCAATCCAAAGAAAATCAAATAGCCAAGCGGCTTTCCAAAAATAGTTCATAAATCTCATACTCGAATATAAGGTAAACTTGTACCTTTTTGTTGGCATAAAACTCTATCTCTGCCAGTTTTTTATCACTTTAACATATATCCAAGCCTCCTTGGTTGATCTCCCATCAATCCATTCTCAAACGAATCTTTCGCTTTTATTAAACCAAATTTCTATATAAACTCCAATTTCCATTTACAGATTTATTTCTCAAATCAGTTATCTTCATTTTCAAATTCAAAATTCGATTCTTATTCTCCAAGAATCAATCCATTTTAATAACTCGAATGTCCAATATTTTCCTTTTGCAATTCTCATTCTGAATCGTTCCAAATTCAGTCCAATTTTGTTTATGTTAGTTTAAGTTCCACTTTTACCATTTTAACTCCATAAGTTTAATCTTTATTTCCGAATTCAAATTCCTGGGATTTATTTCAAATCAATTTGAAATCATATATTATTCAAAACATTTGAATTTCTGACAACTTGTTTCCTCAAAAACAAAATCTTTTAGTAGTAATTCGTCACTTTAAAACTCGAAAATGACACTGTTGATGTGGCCAGCATCATCTGAATCATTTTCCAGTGTAGAAGTGAGTTCAATATTATATTACTTTCAAAAATTTATTTTAAAACACTTCCATTTTGAATTTTACTTCAAAATATCTTTCATAGCACTTGGAAAACAATTTCAAATCTCCCAGGATTTTAAAATTCCCATATATTTTATCCAAACATTATTTCCAACTCTTTTTTCACGTTTCTAGAGTTTTATTCCAATTCTGGTTTTAAATTCAGATCTAGTTCATCTGATTTAGCATATTATACTTATATAATATTTCAATTGGTGATTTATATAACCTACTCGATTATAGTTCTTATTTGATCATAATAATGATCAACACTATAATAATCTCCAGATATATACTCCTTTTTATATCAAAAATATAATTTGGGTTGAATTATTTCATTTACCCTCTTTTCAAAACATACTGTGTCGAATTACTCTGTTCAAGAGTTTAGAAACACCTATCGACACAGTTTGCATTACTGTTTTGACCAGAATTCATAAATCACTCGACTGACCAGTCAACACAATATAAAATAGTTTTTATATTAATTTACAAATATGCGCTCATCTATATACACTCATACTCAATCTAGGGTGTTACTAACCGAATCTCTATTGACTTATGTCACAGAGCCGAGGTAATCACTTAACCTTCAGCTCGGATACCAAATGTGATGGCCGGAAAATCCATACCAATTTAAGTTGAATAATAACCTACACATTCAACTCAAAGTGCACGAAAATTCAGATCATTAATAAAAAGAAATTAGAGGATAAGATAGAAAAGATAGAACTAATAGAATAGAAGAAGAAGAAGAACACAACTGAACATAATCAGAGTAAACATGAATCACACAGCGGAACTATAAAATGTATTATATAACATAACTTTGAAATACAAATCTGAATTTGTATATGCATACCATATCAGAGTATAACTCATATACATCACAGGGGGAAATAATCTCTAAATAACTAACAATGGAGCTTCCTGCTTCAAGCTCCTCCATGTGAATCTGCAAAATCCTGAAACACTTGACTGCCCGTACAAATTTGGGCACCCATGAGTTTAGGGAAAGCAAAAACAAATAAACTCTGGGTCAGTCATGGGACTCGTGTGAGTAAATTCCAATCATATCATTTTACTTTGAAAATCCTTTTTTTTAAAAGGATAATAGTAAGACCAGCCCACACATAAACATGGACGGTTTTTACCTTACTATAACCCAAAACACTTTGATATAAAATTGAGTGATATTTTGATAATGTCTAAGCAAATAAATATCCAAGTAGTAGAACGCTTGCATATCATGCTCCACATATATATGGTATAAAATCATAAACTGTGGGGCACTTATTGGAGAATGGATTCCAACAGACAAGGTATGGGAGCACCTTCCGAACAATGTACTCTAGAGGGTATACACCTAGGTTCAACAAGAATGTCTTGCAACCCGACCTCACATGACCGACCACTCATTTAGCTTGAGTGTATCAAATATATTGCCACCCAAGGTTGTTGGCCATCCAACCGTAATCCGAAGACACAGAATCGAAAAAAAAAAGAACAAATATGAATTTTCTCTAGATCGGTGACAATACACCCTGCTTGGGGATGACCCAACTAGCCACGCTGCCTAGCCCAACTTTTGTTACTTCCTAGTTGTGAGGCTAGAGGTTACATCTATCTTCAGAACATCTGACCACCATTCACTTTGAATGCCACATCGTCAAACCTATCAATTCACTTATCGATTCCCAAAAATATCACGAGTATAAAAAGCTAAGAGGAACAAATTCCTCTGCCACCAGACGTAATACCTTTAAGGGATCAACCGTACGTAATTTGTTAGGTATACTCTGTCAGACACTCGTCCATACAATTTGTCATGGGACTGGACAAACAGAAAACACCATTCTGGAACAGAACGTCCCTTGTACTTCACTCCGTCTTCAATTATCTCAGCATGATCTAATTCGCAGCGCTTAGGCCTATACGGAGTGGTTTTCGAATAATATATCCAACTGGTATCTCCGTACTGACAACGATGGTCAAAACACTTCGATAGTCAGTTATTTAATTATCTAAGTAAAAACAAACATCCATTTTAATGTATAACTAAACATCATACAATCACTGCCCCTTTTTGGTTACATTAATTTTCTAGTTTTTCAAATCTTCCAAGATATTTCCCTCAACCCGTTTAAGCCTTATACTTCTTGGAAAACATTTCCAGTTTTCATTATAACTATTTAAATTGCAACATTTGCTTTTTAAACACTATTCATGTGAATATAATCCATTTATAGAAATCTGAACACTTTTATCAAATAAATCTTCACTTAAGTAATAAATACCCTTACGGGCTCAATCCTAT
Source organism: Allium sativum (assembly GCA_030737875.1). NCBI lineage: Eukaryota > Viridiplantae > Streptophyta > Magnoliopsida > Asparagales > Amaryllidaceae > Allium > Allium sativum. Next base: position 530,914,975 of record CM060913.1, on the reverse strand, counting down.
TTACCGAGTTATTCCATAATCTTATCTTCCCATTCCACTTCATAAACTCTGTTTCTAAGTCACTTCTTGTTAAGTAGATATCACATTTATAACCTTAATCTTGATTACAAATTCCATTATAATTTATTGGTTTAAAATCAAGTATTTACTATCCTATCAATTTATAATTTCTAAAATAACTTATTTTCATAATATTTAACATTGTTGAGTTATAATTCCAAATCCTAATGGTTTAATTCTTATCATATTTCGAACTTCGAAATGACGTTATGGTTTTCTGAACGATTCTCCAATTTCTCTTTCTAAACTCGTTCTTATATTTCTTTGGCCAAACATCATTACTTATTACTTTAGAGTAAGTGGGTTTCAAAACAAACTGTTTTCATTCCTAGGGAGTGCTGCTATATATAAAGATCACGCTTAAGCTTGGTCAACAATGTTTATTTATCGTTATATCAAAAACTTGCAATACGCTGTAACATTCTCCTTTATAACTAGTCTCGACCTAACAGTCACGCTTAAGCCTAGTCAACAACGTTATTTTATCGTTATAATTCAAAGACTTGCAATACGCTGCTATATTCCACTCTATAACTAATCTCTACGTCTCTTTCTGTTACAAACTAATACCATCCCTCGATAATAGTGAAGTCGTTCAAGTTGGGGTATTTTAATTACCGCTCAGACCTTGATCAACAACATTCTTATCTTAGAATAGATATAAGTTCATAACTCTAACCCCTTATACTTTATAATCCATCAAACATATTTCTTGTTTTAATTTATGTAGTGTCCCAAAATTCCGGTCCAATTTGAGTTGACCAAATAACACAAGTCCAACCCCAATTATACTGGAAACCAGAAAACTAATCAAAAGAAAATAGAGGGTGAGAATAGATAAGATAGAAACTTAGAATAGAAGATGAAGAACACAACATCAGAGTAACACGAACCTCACAGCGGAACGAATAACATATAATATATATCAAATTTTGAAATATAAATCTGCACTTGAATATACATATCATTTCCAAAATACATCACTTACAATGCAGCGGAAATAAACAATAGCTATATAATCCTGAAGCCACCTGCTCCAGCACTTCAAGTATTTGTAAATTTCGACTACTTGACTGCTCGTACAAAATTGGGAACCCAAGAGTTTAGGGAAAACAAAACAAAATAAACTACGGGTCAGTAATGAGTCTGGTATGAGTAAAACAGTTTGAGCCATTAAACGATATCTCATAAGACCAAGTCGTATAACGGAACGGGTTTTTCCTTTATGAGAATCCAAAATAAACTTTATATCAAAACTCATTGATATTATAATAGTGTCTATCAACTACAATATAATAATCATCTAGCAGAAACGCTTTCATATCACGTTCTACATATATAGTATATAATCAAAACCGCAAGCACGTAATGGGTAATGGATTTCCAACTATGACAAGGTATGGAACCACCTTTCGCTAGTGTACCTCTAGAGAGGAATACACTGGGTTCAACAAGAACGTCTTGCAACCCGGCCACACATGACTGACCACTCATTTTGCTTGAGTGTATCGAATGTATATCACCAACGGTTGGGATCAGCAACCGTTTCCCGAATGGGACAGCATCGACAATAAATTTTTAGAAGTAAATGAAACTCTAGATCAGGTGATTATACACCCTAATTGGTGCGACCTACATAGACATGCTGCCTGCCCGATTTTTTTCATTTCAATGTTGTGAGGCTAGAGGCCACGCTTATCTCTGACAGATCACACGTTTATTCACTTTGAATGTCACATCGTCATACCCGCCAAATCACAAATTGATTTCCCCAAAAATACCACGGGTATACAGCTAAGAGAAACGAATTCCTCCACCACCAAACGTAAATACGTTTGAAGAGATCAACTTACGCGATCTATTAAATATACTCTGTCAGACATTCTTCCATACAGGTCGTCCTGGGACTGGACAAACCGAAGGCACTATTCAGTACATTCATCTTAGGCAATCTTTACCTAAGATTTATACAACAACCCTTTCACTTTACTCCGTCTTCAATTATCTTTGGCATATATGATTCGCAACGCTTATGCCAATACGAAGTGGTTCTTTGGATAGTAATCCAACATCGGTCTCTCCATATTAACAGCGTTAAAATGGTAAAAAATTTGATAGTCGGTGATTTAACTATATAAAAAAAACACGTGTGCAAATAACGATATTATTTCCAAATGGAAATTATATCGATCAATCATCATTTAACATTTATCTCTTTAGTTCATTAATTTACTTATCTCCTGTTTCCATATATTCTAAATTCATATTTTCTATTATTAGAAAACATTTCTGATTCTTATTTGGAAAACATTTCCAGAACTCTTTCGCTAGATTTAAACTGATGTTTAAATCAAACATCGCTATGCTAATTCAAACCATTACCTTCATTTACTATATTCACTTAACCAACCTTCACTATCAGACCTTACCATTCCTTAGTTAAGAAGGAAGTCAATCAAGCTGGGGTATAATTACCTCTTAGACCTTAACTGAACAACGTTTTAACTTCGAAATAGTCAAAGTTTATCTTTTTAAACCTTTTACAACTTCCTTGCGAACCTCACAGATTCTATTTACGAATCCACTTCTTTTATAAAAACATTGGTTATAACGATAACATTATAATTCCTACTTTCGAAATATCTAACTTCAAATATAACTTTTATTCTTTAATTTGAATAAATAACTAAACGATTTATTAAATAAATAAATCTTGGTTTAAAAACCGGAAAGTAGATATTACTTTCCCGAATTTGATATAATCGAATTTCAACGTATAACTCCCTTTTGAATAAACTCTATTCGATAACCCTTTCCTTCGAATAAACTATATTCGATAACCACTCTTCGAATAGCCATATTCAATTAACTCTATTCAATTAACACTATTCGATTAACTCTAATCGATTTACCCTTATCAGTTAGCTCTATTTGATAAACTCTATTCTATTAACTCTATTTGATTCACTCTATTGGATTAACTCTTTTTGATTAACCTTAATTGATTAACTCTTATCAATTTACTCCTATAAATTTACTCTTATCAAATAAACTATATTTGATTAACCCCTTTCGAATAACTATATTCGATTTACTCCTTCCTCTGTTCGAATAAACTATATTTGACAACTCCTTTTAACTCTATTCAAATAAACTATATTCGATAACTCCTTTCGAATAACTAACATTCGACAACCCTTTCGAATAACAAATATTCGATAACCCTTTCGAATAACAAATATTCGGTAACATCTTTCGAATAACAAATATTCGATAACTTTTTTCGAATAACAAATATTCGATAACTTCTTTTGAATGACAAATATTCGATTAACTCTCTTCGAATAACTAATATTCGATTACTTCATTCTTTCGAATAAACTATATTCGATTACTCTTTCTTTCGAATAAACTATATTTGATAATCCCCTTTTTCTATTCGAATAAACTATTTCGAATAACTACTTTAATTCTTTTAGAACAAACTATTTCGAATAACTCCTTTTCGAATAACTATATTTGATAAATTCTTATCTTCGATTAACCAATACTCGACGAACTCTACTTGATTAACTAACACTCGACTAACTCAACTGATTTAACTCTAATTGATTAACTCACTTCGAATAACTAATTTCGATTTAACTCTTAATCGATTAACTCTAACTGATTAACTCTAACTCTAATCGATTAACTTTAACTATAATCGATTAACTCCTCTAACTTATTTTGATTAACACATTTTGATTGACTCCTTTGATTAACTCTATGTCCATATTCAGTTTCAAATATCGATGTTGAAATTGATTCTTACTTCTCTATATAAGTCCTGACTTGTATATTTTATTTATCCAATGATAAATATTTTATCTAATTTATAAAATATTATTTATAAATTAATCTTCTCAATCTATTGGTTACAATAGATTTTATTTGAAATCTTTGCTTTAAATCCATATCATGTTATATCCGTGTGCGAAGCACGGGTCTAAACTTTCCTAATGTAAAATTCTGTTCGTTTGCCAAATATTTCCTTATATGACATCCTTTTTCATTTCCCAATAAATCCCTTTGATAACTCTATTTATTTTCTAAATAAATATCTCCTTTTATAACTCTATTTATTTAAAAAATAAATATTCTTTCCCAATCCTATTTATTTAACAAATAAATATTTTCTTTTCAATTCTATTTGTACATGTTTTACAAATATTCCCTTTCCAAATCTATTTGTAAATGGTTTACAAATATATCATTTTCATTTCTATTTGTAAATGGTTTACAAATATATCCTTTTCATTTCTATTTGTAAATGGTTTACAAATATATCCTTTTCATATTTGTTTTACAAATAATTTCCTTTATAAAATCCCTTGATTTTACAAATATTCCTTTATATAAAATCCTTTGATTTTATAAATATTCTATTTCAATATACAGTTTGAAATCTTCCTTCTATATAAAATCTTTTGATTTTATATAATATTTTATTTCAATATAGCTATTGAAATTTTTCTTTTTCATCCTAGGGTTTTCTTACGGTATTTAAAATACCAAACAACAGTGATCGATATCATTCAAACATACATAATCAACAACAGATCATATATCACAATATATGAAACAAAACAGTATTTTATATATTGAGGAATTCAGTTGGGTCCCTCTAACCTGTTTTCCTACATCACAGATGTTAAACAATATAATTAACATCGATTTCATTTCACTATAAAATATTCTGCTAAACAGAATCAATATTTGATTAACGATTTATATATATCGTTATCTATAATTTCAACCAATACATAAGCAATTCAACCAAACAGTTAACACACAGCAATCAATAGATAATTATCAGTCCTAAGAATACATTATAAAAATATAACTGTTCAGAGTTGGTGAGTTTTACTCACATTGGACGATCATCGTTAATAACGATAACCATCGCTTGATTCAAACGGACAATTTATTTTTCTATAAATTGTAACGAGTTCAGATTCGCTTCCGGTCAGTTCCATTGTGAAGCGCTCGTCCATAAGATCCCAACGTGACCAGTCTCACAGAATTTCGTTCACGTATGACCAAGTTATGATATTTACAAGTTAACGTATATTTATGTAAATTAAAAACTTGGATTTAAATCATAATTGGGCTTGAACCTTCTAAATTCCGGCCCACCTTCATTACACTTGAACCCAGACCCGTTTCCTTCATCTCCCCCAACTACCAGTCGTCCGCTCCAGTTCTGTTTTGACACACCATTGCCATGATTTTGGACTCCCACCGCACCACCATTTCTTCATGGATTTCCAACCGAACACCACCATCATCATCCTCTTCTCAACCTCTTCCTTCCCATACCATCTTTGCCAAACTCGGTTCCCATTTAAGGTTTGCGTCCGAACACTAATACGTCGCTGCTCCAGTATAGTGATCGACAAAAATCCACATCGAATACCACAAAATCGATCACACAGGCTCCCTTCGATCTTCTGAATCCCAATACCACAACGACAACGAGAATTACTGCTTCAATCTCTCGATTTGCTTTAGCCTAGAAACCGCTGTTAAACCCACGAACTGGAAACTGATGTCGAACTCAGCAACATACATACCAACGTGAAGAGGATGATTCTAGGATCACCAATATATAAGTATAAGGATTTATAGGATTTTCTATGATTTATTTTGAATTTGCAAAGAAGATTTCTTTTCATGTTTCGGTTTCTAGAAGTGGCGGCTTAGAACAATTATATAACAGGGGTAAGATTTTTGTGTGGCTGAAAAAAATGAGTGTGTGGCTTGTTTAGGTCCACAAATAACTTAGGATATTTTAGTTTTTATATTCATTTCGCCTTCTAAAAATGCGTGCGATCACACACGATATTCGAAAATCGAGAAAATGGTCATGTGGCTACAGTTCGGCATTATGGTCCCAACGAAACTGGTTTCGTCGAATTCCGACTCCGTTTGCTCACACAACATATTTTTAAAGGTCAAATTATCAACTATATTTCACACTAAAATCCCATACGGCCACATACTGACTTCAAAAATCGCGGAAATTGAAATTTAACAATAATTTAACATTAGAAATCCAAAAAAATTGGTTTCGTAGAATTTGGTGGTTGTTTGTAAAAACGTCTATTTTTAAAGCTCTAAATAAACCCTTTTAAATATTAAATATATTTAAAATATATTAAATTAAATATTTATAAATAAATATTATCGTATATATATTCACAATAGAATATCATACAGTTCCACTGGGATTTACAACTCGATATTCAAATCCCGGTTGAATTGATATTCAAATTTATATTGAAATTCCTTATATATATCATTATAAATTATATAGGAATTCCATAGCGACTTTTCTAAAATTTGATTTGGACATAAATCAAGATCTACACAATGAAATCTCGATTTTTCTCTTCCACTAGAAAAATATATGTAACACCCCTAAGTCCCACATCGTGGAAGCCTGTGTAAAGTGGGTACTTATATAGTAGAGCCCATCTCTTACTAATGCCGAGGCCTTTTGAGGAACAAAACCCCACACCTATACGGTGGCTAAGTTGGGGACAATATCTTGCGTGAACGGAGGTGCGGGTTGTTACTATAACACCCTGAATTTTAGTTAATGCTAAAATTCATTAATTACAGAATAAATAATCTCAGATGTGAGAATTGGGGGAAATGGGCTGCGTCATTGCGTTCGCCTCGGAAAAATATGCGAAATAGAGTCCGATTTTTCGAGAATCGGAGTGCGTATGGCCCAGTTATGGCCCAATGAAGTTGGCAGAAAATTTAAGATAAAAACAGAATTAAATATTTAAAATCAGATTTCGAAATTGGAGCCAGCGGGGGCCAGGCAGGAAAAATTCCCGCCCTAGCCATGTCGACAGGGCTGTCGACAGGGGTGTCGACTGCCCTGTCGACTTGCCTGTCGACACAGGGTGTCGGCCCTGTTGGTCTGGGTGCACCAGATCTGGTTTTTGGCTGAGTCTTGGGCTGTGTTCTAGAGATTTCCTAAATCTGACGGTCCTAATCTAATCTAGGGTTAATCTAAGGGCCTAAAACACTACCTAATCCTATAAATAAGACCCCAACCCTACCCTAATTCATTCATAATTAGATCTTGTAACTAAACTATGGCAAAATGAAACTTGATCATGGCCTCCACAAATCAATGAAGAGAGTTGCAAGCTAATCAACCTCTAATCAACATCTTCTTCAACTAGAGCAACTAATTCCACTTCATAAGTTTGCTAATCTTGGTTTTGGTGAGTTCCTATGAATTTAATAATCAATTGTTAAATTGATTATGGTAGGATGTGATAAGACATGGCTATGTTTGTGGATAAATGTGTTTATGCAAGTTTGTATGATATGTGATTTGCAAGTTTTATGCTATATGCAAGTTTAATGCCATGTTTTACCATGCAAAACACTATGTTGAACATTTATGCATATGTAACATGTTATGCAAACTATATGTGAGAGTATATGCAAGTTATATGTAACATGATATGAAAGTTATGCATGTGATTTTATGCATGCTAAGTATTGGGTTTTATGCATGCTAAGTGTTTGGGTTTATGAAAGTTGAGTGGTGTGTTTATGCATAATAAGTAATTGATTCTATGCATGCTAAGTATGTGGTTTTATGCATGCTAAGTGTTTGGTATTATGCATAAATCATGACATGTAAGTGTACCCTTTTAAATGTGATGCATACATATGCAAGATGACACCTTTATATGCTATGCATGTTTACCCTCCTTTAAGATACAAGTCATATATGCAAGTTCAACATGTTAAGCAAGTTATGTGTATGCTTATATGCAATTTCAACATGTTATACAAGTTATGTGTATGATGTTATGTAAGTTATGCGCATGTTGTTATGCAAGTTCATATGCAAGTTATGTGTATGATGTTATGCAAGTTATGTGCATGATGTTAAGCAAGTTATGTGTATGCTTATATGCAAGTTCAACATGTTATACAAGTTATGTGTATGATGTTATGTAAGTTATGCGCATGTTGTTATGCAAGTTCATATGCAAGTTATGTGTATGATGTTATGCAAGTTATGTGCATGATGTTAAGCAAGTTATGTGTATGCTTATATGCAAGTTCAACATGTTATACAAGTTATGTGTATGATGTTATGTAAGTTATGCGCATGTTGTTATGCAAGTTCATAAGCAAGTTATGTGTATGATGTTATGCAAGTTAACATGTAACATGTTGTGCAAGTTCACACCTTCAAGATACATGCAAGTTCACCTTTGAATACTTATGCAAGTTGCCTTTAAATATGACATATGTATGTTCATGCAAGTTGGGTTATTTAGCAATGCTAGTTGGGTTAATATTATGATGTAAGTGGACACCTTTTAACCCATGTTAATGCTAATGTATGCTAAGTGAAACCCATGTTAATTGTGAAAGAATCTTCTCTGGGAAATATGTCGTGTTAGCATAAGTGCGTGGGGAAACGATGGGGTTAATATACATGTTAATGAATGGTGAAATGGTTATGATTAAGCATACCATAAAATGAATAAGCATAAGTGGGAATTTACCTATTGAGTTAGGTCTACCCCATGGGAATTTACCTATTGAGTTAGGTCTACCCATGTTATGAAAAACTTGATATTAATTAGGGATAATTAATATGAGGGTGATTAATTAGGTGTAATTAATCAACTAAGACACGAGGTTGGACCCTTTTGTAGCGGAAGTCTGCCCGGAACCGACCGGCCATCCAGCGGCTACAAATGATTGGCCCAATGTGAGAGGTCTTAGTCATAAATTAAATACATGATTAAAGTAAAGACACGAGGTTAGACCCTTTTGATGACAGAAGTCTGCCCGGAACCAACCGGCATATCCAGCAGTCATAAAAGACGGTCTAATGTGAGAGGTCTTTATGAGGTCATGATATTAATTAATGAATTAAGAAACACTTAGCCATATTAGCATGTAGAGGGGCATGTGGGGTTAAGTGGGTGCCTTGGGTGGCATGTAGTAACTAGTGGGGGTGCCTTGGGTGGCATGAGGAAACTAGTGGGTTGCCTTGGGTGGCATGTAGTAACTAGTGGGGGTGCCTTGGGTGGCATGAGGAAACTAGTGGGTTGCCTTGGGTGGCAATAGAAAATACGATTAGAATACTTAACCAAAGTGGAACATGTAATTAAACATGATTAAAGGGTTAAGTAAGTGCCTTGGGTGGCATGTGGTAATCAAGTAAGTGCCTTGGGTGGCATGCGGAAATCTAGTGGGTGCCTTAAGTGGCAATTGAAATATAATTAGATGACTTAACCAAACCTTAACATGTAAGGGGGCATGATTATAAAAAAAAGGGTTAAGTGGGATGCACTAGATAAAATGACAAGCTTAAGTAGTAGCTTGTGGGGGCCCATTTCAACCAATATCCCAAACGTATCTTTGTGGGCTCGACCCATGTCGAGTGACGGGACACGCATATTGGGCTTGACTATAAGAGGCCAAAACGGGGTAGCGGTGGCAACGCAAGTCCAACGGGCTTCATATGCGTGTGTGGGCCCGGGCTGGTAGATAAGCCGTTGTTGCACCGTGTAGATATAAGCCGTGCACCGTTGATAGAATTGGTTGCCACTTTAGGGGAGTGATACACCCCACTGTGGGGCCAGCACGGGTATCTACGTTAGGGAGCCGATCGTTTGGGAGTAGTGGGGTACACCTAGTGGAGGTAGGGGCGGACGGCACCTACGTGGTCAGCTAGAAGTACCATAAACTACTAGTTATATTTTCTAAGTCTTTAGGTGGGATCAACCTTTAAGTAGGAATTACTCTTGGTGGGTAGAACTGGTGTGGTGCAGTGTAGGAATTACCCTTGGGTGGGTAGATCTGGGGTGGTGTAAGCTAGTATTTATCCTTGGGTGGATAAATACGTCTTTTCGGTAATCGTAGTACATCCTGTGTTTTGTTGGCTACTTAGTGTAGTCATTATCCCCAGAGGTACCATATCTTGTTTATATCATACCCTAATTACTTTAATGATTGTATTGTTAGGGTTATAGGACTCACTCAGACTTATGTCTGACCCCGTTGTTGTTTATCTTTTTCCCAACCCTCAGGTTATCAGAGTGGGCCTAGCACTAGTGGGCTTGGACCAGACCGCTATATCTATCTTTTGGGGCTTGGACCGTAGAAGTAAAGCTCGGTTTATCTTTTCTATTTTGGCTATTATTTATGAATGGGATAATGTACTTCTATTTTATCAGGATGGATATTATGTACTTGACTCTTGTTGTGGTTTTGTGATGTAACCAAACATGTTCTGTTAATGAAATGATGTTTTAAATTTTCAAGTATTACTTATATCTGTCCTGTTGTAATTTTTCTGTTCTATACTCACTAAAAATACTCCACCAAAACTAAGGCATTCCCTTAGTGAGTGACCTTAGCGGGTGTGGGGTGTTACATGTGGTATCAGAGCTTAAGGTTACCAGAACAGATAAAATTTTTAGAAAAACTATTTTCTAAGAATATTTTTTTGGAAGGAGTATTTTCAAAAACATGTCTTTTAAGAGAAAAGTTTTTGAAAGAAAAGCATAATCCCCAATAGCCATATCTATATCTTTCGAGTTCTCCATTTTGAATCTCTTCCTTTCTCTCATTTTGAGTTTCCCCTCCGCGTATAGATGATCTTTCTAAGATAGATAAGGATGGAAAACCACTTCAAGGGACTTAGACATTAATCAGATTAGAAGTTGGTTCAAGAAGGAGGAGGACTGGTAGGTACCTATAGGATAGACGATGAGAGGAAGGCTCAAATAGTTGTTTGGTTAATGAAGGATGAAACCTCATTGGTGGGAGGTTACGAGTGGAGAATAGGGAAGAAGAAGGCTAGTAGTTATCCTTTGGGAAGGAATAGGACACCTTATTAGGATTGTCCAAAGAAGCAAGGGAAAGGTATGGAATCTTCTGGAGGGTAGTTGTATTCCCTCACGACTAGGGTACCAGATGGGGATAAGACCGTCTAGATTGGAGGTTGGATTTCTTTATTATCCGATTCGAACTTTATTTGATTCTGACGCATCGAGTTCGTTTATCTCATCCTTGTTAGTTGGGTCACTGCACCTAGGCACCAGTTTGGTAGATGATCCCTTAGTTGTTTCAAACCCAATTGGGGCTCCATGATGTGTTTGGGTTTGAAAGCTGCTATACTTAGCGTTGAGTTTAAGATGTGATGCTTTTGGGCTTCACGGGCTATGGGTTAGTTTTGGGCATGGACTGGTTATCCAGTAGGGGTGCCGTTCTTGATTTTGAAAGGAGAGTTGTTAGGCTTATGGCCCGCCTGGGTAACACTCTCGAGATCTCTTGTAATCCCATAGAATATGTTATGCTAAGTTATCTAGAATCACTTGACACGTCGGTCTAGAGTTTGAGATCTGTTAGAGCGGTCCGGGAATACCCGGATGTGTGTGAGGAGGTGAAGGGCTTACCTCCGAAGCGGGAGGTTGACTTCCGAATATATCTGGTGGATAATGCTAAACCAGTATCTTGGCCAGTGTGCCACATGGCTCCTCGTGGGAGGAGGGAACTCCATAAGTAAGTAGGCGATTGGCTTGAGAAGGGGTTCATAAGACGAAGTATATCGGAGCGGGGCGCTCCAGTAGTTTTTGTCATGAAGGCGGATGGGTCCCTCAGACTTTGTGTAGGCTAAAGAGAACTAAATAAACTCACAAAGAAGAATAGATACCCATTGCCGAGGATTGATGATCTCTTTGATCAGTTGGTTGGCGCCTCAGTGTTTTCGCAGTTGGACTTTGCCACGGGGTTCGTTAGTTGAGAATGGCTAAGGATAGCATAGACAAGACTGCCTTTAGGACTCCGGATGGTTTCTATGAGTGGCTGGTGATGCCATTTGGTTTGACGAACGCCCCCGCATACTTTGTTGATTTGATGAGAAGGGTGTTCAGGGAGTACCTGAATAAGTTTGTGATGGTCTTTGTAAATGACATCTTGGTCTTTTCTAGGAGCGGAATAAGCTTTCGGGTGTGCTCAATAGGCTGAGCAAAGCCAGTATGGGATAAACGATGGTTTTGGAGCGAGACTGGCGAGGACATCCAGAATTGGACAAGGGCTTAATTATTTAGCCATTTTTACTAGTATCATCTCACGTAGGTCGTCTGAATTCGAAGGAGGTATCCCTTGGGTGTTTGTCTGATATTGGTTTAGGCCTTTGGGGCTTGCATTTGGGGGATGCCGAGTTCGACTAGGGTGGTCTGCGTGAGAGACAGTTGTGATGATTTTGGATGATATCCTGGTGGAGAAGAGCATGCCCTACATCTTAGAAAAGTGTTGGAGACTCTTTGAGCGCAAAATCTTAGGACAGTAAAAGTGGATGGGATTCTTAGCATCCTATGAGTTTGAGATAGCGTATACCCCTGGCAAGGGTAACGTGGTGGCGGACAACTTGAGCAGAAAGAGGTTGTCCTTGAGTCCGTTGTCCGTGGAACAACGAAGCTTGGAATTTATCTCGATGTTTGATTTCAGACCTTCCGTTGATTATGTACCCGGTTTGCTAGCTTCCTTGGAAGTTAGACCTACTCTTTTGGGGCGGATTGGAGAAGCATAAGGGACGACCCACAGTGGGTTGAGTTGGTGGAGAAGCTCATAAGGGGGGGAGTCGTCCAGCCATTTGAGTAGGTACACCCTAGACGATAGGGGGTGCTTGCGTAGAGACGGTAGACTTTGTGTACCGCAAGACAAGGGTTTGAGGAAGGTTATTTTTGATGATGCACACCGTTCTAGGATAACCATTCATCTCGGCGGGGACAAGATGTACCAAGACATGAAGAGGGTTTTCTTCTGGGCCGGTATGAAGAAAGATGTGGCCGAGTATGTCGCTCGATGCTTGGTGTGCCAACAAGAGAAGGCGGAGCAAAAGAAACCAGGTGGGTTGCTTCACCCATTGGAAGTTCCGCAATGGAAGTGGGATAACATCTCGAAGGATTTTATTGACAGGTTACCAAGATCAAGGAAGGGTAATACGGGAATTTGGGTGGTAGTAGACAGGCTTACTAAGAGCGCCCATTGTATACCTGTGAAGAGTAAGGGAACTGCTCCAGGGCTAGCTTCAGTTTATATTCGAGAGATTATTAGATTGCATGGTGTACCCTCCAGTATGGTGAGCGATCGAGATCCTATCTTCACTAGAGAGTTTTTGAAGAGTGTGCAAGAGGCGGTAGGGACTCAGTTGTGTTTGAGTACCGCATATCATCCTCAGACGGACGGCCAGACCGAGAGGGTGAAACATATTTTAGAAGACCTTTTGAGGCTATGTATCTTGGATTTTAGAGGTACATGGGAGGAGCATCTTCCATTGGTGGAGTTGCCCGACAAACTTAGTGGTGTACATGATATATTCCATGTGTCCCATTTGAGGAAGTGCTTACATGAGACCGTAGAGGTGGTAGAGTCGAGTTTGCTTAGAGAAGTGGAAGTAGATCGTGATGCGACGATTCGACGAGCTCCTACTTGCATCCTTGGGTCAGAGATTTGGAAGTTGAGAAACAGAGAGGTTCAACTAGTCAAAGTACAGAGGGGAGATGAAGAGAGCGACGCTACCTGGGAGACGGAAGCGAAGATGCGTTCGAGGTACTCTTTTTCTTTCGGAGGGTATGTCCTTTTGCTTCTCCTTCATCGCATATCTTGTGCTTATCTTATCCTTAGTATGTCCTCTCGATAGTACCTTTGACCTTCAGATAGGATAGTCCTATGGTTGAAACATGTGTTTGAGACATGTTATGTATGATGGATGCAAGTGGATGCAAGTGTTTGCTAGTGGTTGCTCGTGGATGCATATACACACACTCTAGGCACTAGATCGGCTCAGTCACTTCATATTGCATATTGCATATTGCATAAAAATTGTGTGTAGGAAGCTATATCTATGGATGTATAATGATTGTGTTATCATATGGATGATGCATTTTGGTGAATGATTGGCACTCATGTAGATATTGTATGTGTCGATAGGGTTCTCTCGCATACATAATGGAGGCATGGCACTATCATGGTTTGCATATGTTCATACATTAGATAGGGAACATATACACACACATTTTGCATATGCTCATACATCATTGGAAATTGTTTTAAGGACAATGGATGCCCGTGGTTGATGGTTTGAGTAGATGGTTGTTTGGATGGTAGGATATGCATTCTCCTTAGCTTAGAGATTTCGGGGACGAAATCCTTTAAGGAGGGGAGAATGTAACACCCTGAATTTTAGTTAATGCTAAAATTCATTAATTACAAAATAAATAATCTCAGATGTGAGAATTGGGGGAAATGGGCTGCGTCATTGCGTTCGTCTCGGAAAAATACGCGAAATAGAGTCCGAGTTTTCGAGAATCGGAGTGCGTATGGCCCAGTTATGGCCCAATGAAGTTGGCAGAAAATTTAAGATAAAAACAGAATTAAATATTTAAAATCAGATTTCGAAATTGGAGCCAGCGGGGGCCAGGCGGGAAAAATTCCCGCCCTAGCCATGTCGACAGGGCTATCGACAGGGCTGTCGACAGGGGTGTCGACTGCCCTGTCGACTTGCCTGTCGACACAGGGTGTCGGCCCTGTTGGTCTGGGTGCACCAGATCTAGTTTTTGGCTGAGTCTTGGGCTGTGTTCTAGAGATTTCCTAAATCTGACGGTCCTAATCTAATCTAGGGTTAATCTAAGGGCCTAAAACACTACCTAATCCTATAAATAAGACCCCAACCCTACCCTAATTCATTCATAATTAGATCTTGTAACTAAACTATGGCAAAATGAAACTTGATCATGGCCTCCACAAATCAATGAAGAGAGTTGCAAGCTAATCAACCTCTAATCAACATCTTCTTCAACTAGAGCAACTAATTCCACTTCATAAGTTTGCTAATCTTGGTTTTGGTGAGTTCCTATGGCTTTAATAATCAATTGTTAAATTGATTATGGTAGGATGTGATAAGACATGGCTATGTTTGTGGATAAATGTGTTTATGCAAGTTTGTATGATATGTGATTTGCAAGTTTTATGCTATATGCAAGTTTAATGCCATGTTTTACCATGCAAAACACTATGTTGAACATTTATGCATATGTAACATGTTATGCAAACTATATGTGAGAGTATATGTAAGTTATATGTAACATGATATGCAAGTTATGCATGTGATTTTATGCATGCTAAGTATTGGGTTTTATGCATGCTAAGTGTTTGGGTTTATGCAAGTTGAGTGGTGTGTTTATGCATAATAAGTAATTGATTCTATGCATGCTAAGTATGTGGTTTTATGCATGCTAAGTGTTTGGTATTATGCATAAATCATGACATGTAAGTGTACCCTTTTAAATGTGATGCATACATA
Source organism: Allium sativum (assembly GCA_030737875.1). NCBI lineage: Eukaryota > Viridiplantae > Streptophyta > Magnoliopsida > Asparagales > Amaryllidaceae > Allium > Allium sativum. The sequence continues at coordinate 530,899,503 of CM060913.1, read as the reverse complement.
TGCAAGATGACACCTTTATATGCTATGCATGTTTACCCTCCTTTAAGATACAAGTCATATATGCAAGTTCAACATGTTAAGCAAGTTATGTGTATGCTTATATGCAAGTTCAACATGTTATACAAGTTATGTGTATGATGTTATGTAAGTTATGCGCATGTTGTTATGCAAGTTCATATGCAAGTTATGTGTATGATGTTATGCAAGTTATGTGCATGATGTTAAGCAAGTTATGTGTATGCTTATATGCAAGTTCAACATGTTATACAAGTTATGTGTATGATGTTATGTAAGTTATGCGCATGTTGTTATGCAAGTTCATATGCAAGTTATGCGTATGATGTTATGCAAGTTATGTGCATGATGTTAAGCAAGTTATGTGTATGCTTATATGCAAGTTCAACATGTTATACAAGTTATGTGTATGATGTTATGTAAGTTATGCGCATGTTGTTATGCAAGTTCATATGCAAGTTATGTGTATGATGTTATGCAAGTTAACATGTAACATGTTGTGCAAGTTCACACCTTTAAGATACATGCAAGTTCACCTTTGAATACTTATGCAAGTTGCCTTTAAATATGACATATGTATGTTCATGCAAGTTGGGTTATTTAGCAATGCTAGTTGGGTTAATATTATGATGTAAGTGGACACCTTTTAACCCATGTTAATGCTAATGTATGCTAAGTGAAACCCATGTTAATTGTGAAAGAATCTTCTCTTGGAAATATGTCGTGTTAGCATAAGTGCGTGGGGAAACGATGGGGTTAATAGACATGTTAATGAATGGTGAAATGGTTATGATTAAGCATACCATAAAATGAATAAGCATAAGTGGGAATTTACCTATTGAGTTAGGTCTACCCCATGGGAATTTACCTATTGAGTTAGGTCTACCCATGTTATGAAAAACTTGATATTAATTAGGGATAATTAATATGGGGGTGATTAATTAGGTGTAATTAATCAACTAAGACACGAGGTTGGACCCTTTTGTAGCGGAAGTCTGCCCGAAACCGACCGGCCATCCAGCGGCTACAAATGATTGGCCCAATGTGAGAGGTCTTAGTCATAAATTAAATACATGATTAAAGTAAAGACACGAGGTTAGACCCTTTTGATGACAGAAGTCTGCCCGGAACCAACCGGCATATCCAGCAGTCATAAAAGACGGTCTAATGTGAGAGGTCTTTATGAGGTCATGATCTTAATTAATGAATTAAGAAACACTTAGCCATATTAGCATGTAGAGGGGCATGTGGGGTTAAGTGGGTGCCTTGGGTGGCATGTAGTAACTAGTGGGGGTGCCTTGGGTGGCATGAGGAAACTAGTGGGTTGCCTTGGGTGGCATGTAGTAACTAGTGGGGGTGCCTTGGGTGGCATGAGGAAACTAGTGGGTTGCCTTGGGTGGCAATAGAAAATACGATTAGAATACTTAACCAAAGTGGAACATGTAATTAAACATGATTAAAGGGTTAAGTAAGTGCCTTGGGTGGCATGTGGGAATCAAGTAAGTGCCTTGGGTGGCATGCAGAAATCTAGTGGGTGCCTTAAGTGGCAATTGAAATATAATTAGATGACTTAACCAAACCTTAACATGTAAGGGGGCATGATTATAAAAAAAAGGGTTAAGTGGGATGCACTAGATAAAATGACAAGCTTAAGTAGTAGCTTGTGGGGGCCCATTTCAACCAATATCCCAAACGTATCTTTGTGGGCTCGACCCATGTCGAGTGACGGGACATGCATATTGGGCTTGACTATAAGAGGCCAAAACGGGGTAGCGGTGGCAACGCAAGTCCAACGGGCTTCATATGCGTGTGTGGGCCCGAGCTGGTAGATAAGCCGTTGTTGCACCGTGTAGATATAAGCCGTGCACCGTTGATAGAATTGGTTGCCACTTTAGGGGAGTGATACACCCCACTGTGGGGCCAGTACGGGTATCTACGTTAGGGAGCCGATCGTTTGGGAGTAGTGGAGTACACCTAGTGGAGGTAGGGGCAGACGGCACCTACGTGGTCAGCTAGAAGTACCAGAAACTACTAGTTATATTTTCTAAGTCTTTAGGTGGGATCAACCTTTAAGTAGGAATTACTCTTGGTGGGTAGAACTGGTGTGGTGCAGTGTAGGAATTACCCTTGGGTGGGTAGATCTGGGGTGGTGTAAGCTAGTATTTATCCTTGGGTGGATAAATACGTCTTTTCGGTAATCGTAGTACATCCTGTGTTTTGTTGGCTACTTAGTGTAGTCATTATCCCCAGAGGTACCATATCTTGTTTATATCATACCCTAATTACTTTAATGATTGTATTGTTAGGGTTATAGGACTCACTCAGACTTATGTCTGACCCCGTTGTTGTTTATCTTTTTCCCAACCCTCAGGTTATCAGAGTGGGCCTAGCACTAGTGGGCTTGGACCAGACCGCTATATCTATCTTTTGGGGCTTGGACCGTAGAAGTAAAGCTCGGTTTATCTTTTCTATTTTGGCTATTATTTATGAATGGGATTATGTACTTCTATTTTATCAGGATGGATATTATGTACTTGACTCTTGTTGTGGTTTCGTGATGTAACCAAACATGTTCTGTTAATGAAATGATGTTTTAAATTTTCAAGTATTACTTATATCTGTCCTGTTGTAATTTTTCTGTTCTATACTCACTAAAAATACTCCACCAAAACTAAGGCATTCCCTTAGTGAGTGACCTTAGCGGGTGTGGGGTGTTACAGTTACAGTGGTATCAGAGCCAATACCCAGCCGGAATTGTGGCTCCTGTGTGGACCACAGCGCCTGGGTGATGCGTTTATGAGCCAACGGGGACGTTGGGCTCTATTGGAGGGGAGAATGTAACACCCCTAAGTCCCACATCGTGGAAGCCTGTGTGAAGTGGGTACTTATATAGTAGAGACCATCTCTTACTAATGCCGAGGCCTTTTGAGGAACAAAACCCCACACCTATACGGTGGCTAAGTTGGGGACAATATCTTGCATGAACGGAGGTGCGGGTTGTTACAATATACTTCACCAGCTCCGTTCGTTTCTTGTTTCACAGAAATCCGATTTAAAACGGACCCTTCATAATCAGTTAAAGTTCGAATCGTCCAATAGCGAACTACCGCGCCATTTCGAGCTCGATTTAATTATAATATAATTATATGTTCAAACTGTCGTTCAAATAATATGTTCCTCATTCTAATTAAATTCTAAGTTGAATTAAATACTTTGAATTGTCCAGTTCGCATTACATTGTCAATTCACTATTTTTGATTATTTCAGAAATTAAATATATTATTCTATTATTATATTAATTAAATATTCAATATAATTTAATTTAAGTTATCGATATCTCCAAATCGATATTTAATAATTAAATAAATTAATTATTCAACCGTAAAAGTACGGGACATTACGTTCTTCCCCCCTTAAAATAATTTCGTCCTCGAAATTGCTAAGGTAGAAAACAAACCCTATTGACTAGTTAGAACTCATTCGTTTACTTCTTAACTTCAGTTTTAACTGAACCAATTTAATTTCAATTGAATGTTAATTCTTTCCGACTAATTAAATTTTCAAAAATTCTGAAAATATTCTAACCCCCGAAATTTTCGAAAAATTTCGCGAGCACCTCCTTTGTACTGTTTAATAGCTCAAACTCCAACTCGCCTCTCTGGTCCTTCTCTAACCCAAAAGAAAATCAAACAGCCAAGCGGCTTTCCAATTCGGCTCATCAAAATCTCATACCATATGAAATATAAACTTGTACCTTTTTGTCGGGCATATCAACTCTATCACTTCCATATGCTATCAACTCAGCATATACCAATGTTATCCCAATCAAATTCTGCAATCACTTTTATCTCCAACACAACCATTCGCTTTCAACCAATCCAAATTCCATTTCAATCTCAAGTGTCATTCTTGATTTTCAAATTCTTAACTCACCAACCCAATATACTTAACCTTGTTAAGTTCCATCCACAAATTTCATTAACTGGTTAATTTTACTAATCAGTTATCTTTATCTCATAATTCAATTTCGATTTTTGTTTCAAAAATCAACTTAATTCACATGGGTCAAATTTTATTCAAGAATCCAACTATTCTTGATACCATTCTATCCAATTCAATTTCAACTACGACTTAACTAGCTTTATTTTAATTCCAATTCGCTTCCATAAATTTCTATTTAATTTGTTTTTAATTCATCAATCTCTCCTTGGGAGTTTTTAAACAGCTTCATTTTCATCAAAAGAAAAACAATCCATTTCGAAATTCAAACAAGTTGTTTTCGTAAAACATTTCCACAACAAAAACCTTTGGTAGTAATCCGTCACTTACCACTCGAAAATGAACACCGATGACGTCATGATCATCATCAGAATCTATTTTCCAGCTATCAAAGTGAGTTCAATACTATATAACTTTCAAAATCATTTCTAAACACTTCTATTTTGAAATTCATTTCAAATTATCCTTCTCAATGCTTGTCAAACAATTTAAAATCTCCCAGGATTTTAAAATTCTCATATATTTATTCCAAATCCATTTACAAACACCTTCAAATTTTCCAGGGTTTTAACTTCAATTCTGATTTAAATTTCAGATTTAACTCATTTGATTTCACATATTTCCCTCATATGAATTCTGATTGGTTATTTACATAACCGTTTAATTTATAATCTTACTCGATTATATTAACAACCAATATATTCAATATATTATAATTCTAATATATATATTTTCTCTATATCAAAATATACTTTAGGTAAAATTATTTTCATTTACCCTCTTTTCAAAACATACCGTGTCGACCCATCATATTCGAGTGTTTAGAAACTCCTACCGATACAGTGGATCAAATTGATCGATCAGAACCCATAAACAACTCAACAAATAAATAACCACAATATAAAACCATTTTATATTGAACAACAAATATGTTCACTCGTATAAATACACTCAACTCAATCTAGGGCATTACTAACCCTATCTCTACTGAGTCACGCCACAGAGCCAGGGTAATTTCTAAACCTTAAGCTCTAATACCAACTGTAGTGTCCCAAAATTCCGGTCCAATTTGAGCTGACCAAATAACACAAATCCAACCCTAATTGTACTGGAAACCATAAAACTAATAGAAAGAAAATAAAGGGTCAGAATGGATAAGATAGAAACTCAGAATAGAAGAAGAAGAAGAACACAACATCAGAGTAACACGAACCTCACAACGGAACGAAAAACATATAATATATATCAAATTTTGAAATATAAATCTGTACTTGAATATACATTTAATTTCTAAAGTATAACACTTACTACATAGTAGAAATAAGCAGTAGCTATATGATCTTGAAGCCTCCTACTCCAGCTCTTCAAGTATTTGTAAATCCCGACTACTTGACTGCCCGTACAAAATTGGGCACCCAAGAGTTTAGGGAAAACAAAACAAAATAAACTCCGGGTCAGTCATGGGACTGGTATGAGTAAAACAGTTTAAAACAGTTTGAGCCATTAAATGATACCTCAAAAGACCACGCCGTATAATGGAAATGGTTTTTCCTTTATGAGAATCCAAAATAAACTTTATAACAAAACTCATTGATATTATAATAGTGTCTATCAACCACAATATAATAATCATCTAGCAGAAACGCTTTCATCTCACGTTCTACATATATAGTATACAATCAAAATCGCAAGCACGTATTGGGTAATGGATTTCCAACATGACAAGGTATGGAACCACCTTTCGCTAGTGTACCTCTAGAGAGGAATACACTGGGTTCAACAAGAACATCTTGCAACCTGGCCACACATGACCGACCACTCATTTCGCTTGAATGTATCGAATGTATATCACCAACGGTTGGGATCAGCAACCGTTTCCCGAATGGGACAGCATCGACAATAGATTTTTAGAAGTAAATGAAACTCTAGATCAGTTGATTATACACCCTAGTAGGTGCGACCTACATAGCCATGCTACCTGCCAGATTTTTTTCATTTCCTAGTTGTGAGGCTAGAGGCCATGCTTATCTCTGACAGATCACACGTTTATTCACTTTGAGTGTCACATCGTCATACCCGCCAAATCACAAATTGATTTCCCCAAAAATACCACGGGCATACAGCTAAGAGAAACGAATTCCTCCACCATCAAACGTAAATACGTTTAAAGAGATCAACTTACGCGATCTATTAAATATACTCTATCAGACATTCTTCCATACAGGTCATACTGGGATTGGACAAATCTTCTTCGCCTTTCTCTCGTGTTTGTTTAGTTCTCGTCAGTGAGCCTCCCTCATCGCTCTGGCACTTCGTGGAGAATGGCGAAAGGCAAGCTCCGTATTCGATTTCGTCCAGTGTCAGATCTGGATTCCTTCTTCCGGTCTGCTGCCAAAGCAGAGCACAGTTTAGTTCCTCCTTCTGCCGTGGTTTCTCCGTCGGTTGCTTGTTCTGAAGTGGGCGCTGCTCCAGTTTTGGGTTCTGCCACTCCATCTTTGCCTCTTGCTTCCAGTTGGAGATATGCACTTCTGGGAGGCTCTGCGTCGAGCGCTTCCAGCTTTTCCCCTAGGTTCATTGCTCCGCACTCCATCAATAATGAGCGGCGAGCATTCGTGTCCGAGGTTATGAGTAAACGGTCAGTCGATCGATGGGGACATTCTATTGTACTGTTAGTTCTTGGTGCTAGACCGTACTTTGTTCACCTGTCTGCCTTCATTAAGAAGATCTGGAAGCCAGCGGGTAAGTTCGATGTCTTTTCTAGGCCTAACGGCCACTTTCTTGTTAAACTGAATGATTGTGAGGATTGCGACCGGATATGGAAGGGTGGTCCGTACTTTTTTAATAAGCGATTGATTATGCTTAAGAAATGGTCGCCCAGACTTAGTTATGCCAAAGATGTGTTCGCTACCTTGCCGATTTGGTCAAGTTTAACATTTCGGAAGACATGTGGGACCATGACGTTATTTGTGCGGTGGCTAGCGTGTTGGGCATCCAGCGGAGGTTGGATGATATCACGGACAATGTGTCTAAAATTGGTTTTGCTCGGGTTTTGATTGAGATCGCTGCCCCCTTCTCCTACCCGTCGGTTGTGAACATCGACTTCTTCAATGGGAAATCTTTAGCTATCGCGGTTTATTACGAGTTTAAAACTCCCAATTGTGAGAAGTGTTGTGCTTTCGGTCACCTCCCGGAGTCTTGTTCTGGCTTTAATGCCCAGTTGAGTGCAGCAGCCAGTCTTTCAAATGCCTCTGTCCCCCGTCCGTGTACCAGTCCAGTTCAGGTATGTACTGCAGTTGAGGGTAACTTTGAACGATGCAGTCCGACTGCCTTGCCCAGTCGCGATGTGTCGGACCCTGATGAGGTGAGGGTGCAAGCTATAAGTCAGCCTGCTTCCTTAGTGGTTGTGCAAGAAAATGTATGCGATCCTGGTGGACTAACTAATGAGTGTCCTGTCGAAGCACTTGCTGTATCATGTTGCTCGGATCAAGATAAAACAACGGTGATACCTGCTAAAAATGCGGATGATGGTTTTAATGAGGAAGCCTTGGAACAGTCCACTTTTATGGCTGCTCTTAATATAGCTCAAGGCACCATTGTAGTTAGTTCTGCTGCTGGTGTTCCAATAGCTCAGTCAATTGCTCCAGAGCCTAAATTAAGCAAAGGCAAGGGTTTTTCTGCTCTGAAAAGTGGTTTTCTGAATTCGAAACCTGCTTTGTGCTCTAAGAAGAATAAGCCCTCGGTGGTTGACATTCGTGATGAGGGTTCTCCACTGGTTTGGTGCTCAATTTCTGAGACTTGGTCTCATCCTCAAAGCGGCTTATGCTACCACCCGCGTGGGAAGATATTCTCTAAATGGATCTCAAAAGTTGAATCGGATGAAAGGGAAATTTTCTATAGGCTAGTTGATGACAAGTTGGTCATCTGCGATGAAGGAGAATTTGGTGCAAGAAATGAAGCGATTCTGGCGGCGAAGGACTGGGATAGGAGGTTCATCTATACTAGTCGCTCTCCTGGTCACCGGCCTGACCTTTTTAGTTGGTTTCATCACTGTGCTGGTATCTGATTGTGTCTTTTTGTTGTTTCATTTTGCATATGCTGTGTATTTGGTAGTTTGACTGCCTTTATGTCGACTTCGGTCTTCGGGGTCTCTTTGTGGCTAGCGATCAGGCATTGTTGACCATCCTTTTTATAATTTATGATATGCAGGTTTTCCCTTAAAAAAAGGATTGGAAAAACTGAAGGCACTATTCAGTACATCCATCTTAGGCAATCTTTACCTAAGATTTATACAACAGCCCTTGCACTTTACTCTGTCTTCAATTATCTTTGGCATATATGATTCGCAACGTTTATGCCAATACGGAGTGGTTCTTCGTATAATAATCCAACCGTCTCTCCATATTAACAATGTTAAAATGGACAAAACTTTGATAGTCGGTGATTTAACTATCAAAGAAAAACACATGTGCAAACGACGATATTATTTCCAGATGGAAATTATATCGATCAATCATCATTTAACATTTATCTCTTTAGTTCATTAATTTACTTATCTCCTGTTTCCATATATTCTAAATTCTTATTTTCTATTATCAAAAAACATTTCTGATTCTTATTTGGATAATATTTCCAAAACTCCTTCACTGGACTTAAACTGATGTTTAAATCAAACATCGCTATGCCAATTCAAACCATTGCCTTCATTTACTATATTCACTTAACCAACCTTCACTATCAAACCTTACCATTCCTTAGTTAAGAAGGAAGTCAATCAAGTTGGGGTATAATTACCTCTCAGACCTTAACTGAACAACGTTTTAACTTCGAAATAGTCAAAGTTTATCTTTTTAAACCTTTAACAACTTCCTTGCGAACCTCACGGATTGTATTTATGAATCCACTTCTTTTATAAAAACATTGGTTATAACGATAACATTATAATTCCTACTTTCGAAATATCTAACTTCAAATATAACTTTTATTCTTTAATTTGAACAAATAACTAAACGATTTATTAAATAAATAAATCTTGGTTTAAAAACCTGAAAGTAATATTACTTTCCCGAATTCGATATAATCGAATTTCAACATATAACTCCCTTTTGAATAAACTCTATTCGATAACCCTTTCCTTCGAATAAACTATATTCGATAATCACTCTTTGAATAGCCATATTTGATTAACTCTATTCAATTAACACTATTTGATTAACTCTAATTGATTTACCCTTATCAGTTATATAACAACCCGTCTTTTTGCCCAGTTCTTGCCGGTAATTAAACCGACTCAAACCGTTTATAAAGACGAATTGTTATGGGTGCATACATATATTGAACAAAATAATAGAAATTTTCATTTGCGTAATACAATGTTACATCAGAGTTACATAAAATATCAGAGTTACAACATATACAGCGGAAGAAAAGAAAATATACTCTCAACGGAAGAAACCGTGTTATATAGCAGAAGTTCTAACTGTTGCGTGAACTCCAATCCAGAAAATGCTCCGAATCTTGCTCCCACGATCTATAACTGGAAAACTAAACTACTAGCTGCCTGTGCAGAAATTATGGGCACCCAGAGTTTAGGTGTGGGAACAATAAACTCTAGGTTAGTCGTAGGACTGGTGTGAGAACTCAAATAAGTTATTATTTAGGATTCATTTTAAAGTTGGAAATTTCACCGGACCACGCCGCTAACGCGGAACGGGTTTTATTCCATGTGAATTCCCATGCATATAAATACGCAATGACATTTTTAAAATGAAGCTATCATATGCTCGTCCCACATCACACAATGCTAGCGCAAACCAGATGGGCGAGGTTTATTTTATGATAACCAAAAATGCTTTCATACGTGAAAATCCTCTTTTAATACTATCATATAGTGTGGAAAACAATTTCGCAAATAAATGTATTAATCATAGATGGCATAATACCCCATAATATTATGTCACCATATATATATATATATATATATATATGTACAATCAAAATCGTATGGCTCATATTGGAGATTTGGGTTTCCAACTTGATGATTCCCGGCACGAAAGATCAATCGGAACACAAACGAAATGTAATCATGGGTTTTTCATCCAGACGCGGACACCAATACAAATCGCAAGGCAGATCAACGGTTTTCGACCAGACACGGCCCCTCGAACATACCCTATTCCATAAGTCATAAGTGGTTTCCCACTGCTGCCGCGGTCATCATCAATTCAATATATATATATATATATATATATATATATATATGCACAACCTAACCGCCAGTTTCTCATCATCCGGGGTGTGAGGTTTGTCGATGTCACGTCATACGTAAAGCTACACTTCGATAAGCTATGCTTTGATCATCACTAGCTCGTTTCATAACTCAAGTATGCCACATTGACAATTCACGACATATCACTGATTTCAATCAATGCATACCCTCTAAGTTCATATGACTTAGAAACGAGAATAATATCTTTGCCACATATCTGATATATATTAACGGAAATCAGTGTTATGCGGTCAATTTCGACGTCAGACACACCATCCATACAAGTCCATTCAGGGTCTGAACGGAACAACAACCCGACAATATTCAAATATGTTCAGGTCTCATGCCATTCATAGCCTCGTATTGGGTGGCCTACCTAACCGAGACATCAATCAACAATCAATCTAAACGATTCAAATATTCCTGGTCTTCATTCGTCGTTACCGAGTCTTGAATTGCTTTATAACGTTGTATTATTACCTGGAATGGTTTTCGAATATATACTCGGTCTTTCCAAGTAATAAGCGTACTTTAAGCAGCAGCTATAGTTTACATAGGCTTTCCAATTCAAATCTCCTTCCAAATGGTTATCAATTCATTTAGGACTCAAGATTTGAATTACTATAAATTTCATACATCTCGTTATTATATTATCTCTTCTTTGAAAAGATTATACCTTCGCTTAAATTTCTTACCTTTAATTCCTTCAAATCAAAGATTTGATTAAATACCCAATTACGATATGAATTTCCACCATTTAATCTCATCGGGTGTCAAGAATGATATTATTGAAGATACGATTTCACAACAAAACCCAAACCAATCGATATTGAATCATAAATTACACAAAAAAATTTATCCACTTATATTCGATATACATTCTCATAATCAACGAATACTATAAGTGGAATAGCGATATAATAGTATCTTACAAATTCCCAGATAGTATTCATTTACACCATGAAATTTTATACCAAATATCGAAGATTATTTATATCTAACTTATTTCAATCAGGTGGAGAAACCCATATCTTAACTAAAAGATTTATTCAACTTTTTGATATTTGATCTGGATAGAAATCCCATCAACTTATCTTCAATATTAATCTCCATATCCAACTCATATTATAAGCGGAATAATGGTGAATCACCTTTTAAATTCCTCAGATAATAAGAGTTCTCATTTACCAAATTAATATCAAACATCCGAAGATTTATCTCTAACCATATCCAAATTTTAAAACTGGAAAACCCATTTCAATTCCATATAAATATTCCCAATACTTTAATAATCTTCAAAACTATTTTTATAATCATTCTTATAGTCAAATCATAGTTTATGCTTATGAATTTCAAACTAAAACAACATTTGGGAATGTTACCCAAAAGTACTGCTATTAAAATAGCCATTTAAATCAAATAGATTTAAAATTATTTGAAATTCAAATATTCCAATTCTAATCGCCTTTAAAATTTATAAATAGGAATTACCATAAATTTCTCCAATTTAATAAACTGGTTTTTATTCGACTTTTTTTTTTGTTATGATCGCCGACTGCAAGCATAGCGATTTTTCCAAATTGTTTTAAATATAACTTGGAAATCATATGTTGAAAAATTGAAAATTTCCTTTCTATTCAAATATTATTATTATTTGAAATCCAACGTGCCTTATTTCAAGTTGAGCCAATTTAGAATAATCAAGTCATAACCATTCGAAGTTTGAAATCGATGTTTACAACTGTCGCACCGGAGTGCGTTCTATTCAAGCTATATAATGATTATAAATTATTCACACCCTTTTCAATTTAATTTATATTTCCAAATCATATGAAAAACAGCTTCAAATTATATTTCAAATTAGATTTCGAATTTACCATCCCGTTGTCGGACCAGTTAGGGATAGCCAGGGAAAGTAGGAAACTGAATTTCCAAACCCAAGCCTTGACACCATCATCTCTGTCATCCTAGAACGTTCTGGTGCATCTTATATTACTAAAATAAAGAGACATCGTTAATATATATATATACATATATAAAACCATATTCAAATCTCATTTCGAATTAAAATAGAAAATAATATATTTTTACCAAAGCTAGTTTTCAAATAAATATAAAGATTATTATACAAAAATCAATACATAATTCAAATCATTTTTCCAAATCCTAATTCAATATTTAAAAGTTGATATTAAGTTCAAAACCAAAATTTTAAATATTATTTAATAATTAAAAAAAAATCGTATATTGGAAGGAGATTCTAAATTGATTACCTATATATTCCACAACCACGGTGTGTGTGTGTGTGTGTGTATAATATCATGCAATGCAATCATATTTATCCAAATGAAACATACGATCAGATGGATACGAATTCATTCATCACAAACAACATTTTAACTGTGCACAAGCGTTACATACAATAATGCTTACTAATGTTCAGTGTATTATCTAATTCATGAACAACCATTCAAATATCGACATCCATCACACAATCATCATCAACTAATTATAATTAAATCTCAGCTAATTATAATTAACTAATTTAAATAAATAATTTAAATTAGAAGTTCTCACCATAATAGCTCCAACATCTTCATTACCAAGACGAACAGAGCAATGAACGGACACTCGCACCTCTACTCGTTCTGCTCTCAGTCCACTCTTATCAGTAACTGGTAATTTTTCTGCTGATTTATATATTAAAAATTCTATTAATAACGATCTTCGTTATATTAATATATAACAACTTATATTTTATTTTTATTATAAATTTATACTTAATAAAATTTCCAATACTATATACCACTGCGTTCTTCTTTCTGATACGATTCTAACGCCTCTGACGGCGAGTAAATCCGATTTAAAACGAACGTTCTATGAGTGTTTAAAGTTTACACTAATATAACTTGAATTAGAGTAAATCATACCAATAAAATCAAGTTGGCCCAAAGCCCATTACTATTCACGTTCAAGACCCGGTCCACATGAGCTTCTCCTTACTCTCCTCCTAATCCTTGCGCAAGAGCTCCTGTACCCATTTCAATGTGCACGCTCGTGCACGGAGCACGCACTATCTCTCCACCGAACCACAAACAGACTTTACCAACAAGATTCTCTTCGCTTCCTCATCACACCGCACCTCTGCAAGTCCGATCCCTTGCCTCGATTTCCGTTCCTCTCACCGAAACCAAATGCATGAACCGCTATAGGTTGTGACATTTATTTTCTCCAATATCCATCAAATTACACTGCTTCGGAGCTCTCTTTTCGCTCGCCACAACGCAATTCACCAATTCTTCTATCATCACCTCCACCACTGATGAACTCCAACCCTAATTCCGACGATCTCAAGTTGTCGACACAGAATCGAACCAAGAGCACATGAAAAATACTTCATACACTGCTAATCTCAATGGCGCAAACCGCATCGACCAATTCTTCACGGATTGGGAGATTTGATTTTCTGATGTTTCCTTTGCAATTTTTGATTTTTCATTAAAACTGAAATTTCTCTTCCGATCTTTGATGAAAACAGGGTCCGTCAGTTTGTAAAAATAAAAAACAATGATCCGAACATTATTCGTGCATATCATCTTAGCTAAAGATCAATAGATTGAGAGGTGTGGATTTTTAAATGAAGAGGAATGTACATTTTTCATGTACATGAAATTCAAAATAAAGAACAAGAAGAAGACGCAAGGTAGATGAGGCTAATGGCTGAAGTGTGTAGTAAAGTGGAGTTTGGCTCTCCTTATATAGGGATTTATAAGGGTATTTTAGTCAATACGTTCATGGACACATGTCTCATAGCATGAAATCTTCTCATGCATGATGACACTTAAGGGGACACTTGGTGTTCTTCATGAACTCCTTAACATCCATATAGACAACTAATAAGGACACATCACCTTAATCCTTATCCTAAGCATATTTAAATTTATTTAAATTAGAAACAAAATTGTAACACTTATGAATGTAGCCAAATTTTGTTATACATATAAATGCAACATTTACAGACCTTATCTATATCAAAATCATAAGTTATCATAAATAAATATTATTTCAAAATAAATGTCATTAAAGAATCTTTAAAAATAACATATAACAGTTGAAAATATTTATCAAATAATTCACCAAAATTTATACTAACAAATGGTTTAAAAATAAATGCTTAATAAATCATTACAAATTATCTTACTTAAACATCATTCTTGTAAAAATTTGAAAATAACTTATCCTTTACAAAATTCAATTTTTTTTTTACAAATCAATATTATCAAAACCGAAAATATCATTACTTACACATAAATCTTATAGATAAATTTTCAAAATAATTTTTCTTATAAAAATCATATTAAATAAAACAAAATACTTATACAAAGTAAAAATATATATTAAAACCTTATAAAATCAATTTATATTCAGAAAATCCAAAATTATATAATAAAAATCCAAATCAAACTTAGTAAAAATTCTGGGATGTTACAAGTTAGCTCTATTTGATTAACTCTATTCTAATAACTCTATTTGAATCACTCTATTGGATTAACTCTTTTTTATTAACCCTAATCGATTAACTCTTGTCAATTTACCCCTATTAAATAAACTATATTTGATTAACCCCTTTTGAATAAACTATATTCGATTTACTCCTTTCTCTATTTGAATAAACTATATTCGACAACTCCTTTTAACTCTATTCAGATAAACTATATTCGATAACTCATTTCGAATAACTAACATTCGACAACCCTTTCGAATAAAAAATATTCGATAAACCTTTCGAATAACAAATATTCGATAACTTCTTTCGAAAAACAAATATTCGATAACTTCTTTCGAAAAACAAATATTCGATAACTTCTTTCGAATAACAAATATTCGATTAACTCTCTTCGAGTAACTAATATTAGATTACTTCTTTCTTTCGAATAAACTATATTCGATTACTCTTTCTTTCGAATAAACTATATTCGATAATCTCCTTTTTCTATTCGAATAAACTATTTCAAATAACTACTTTATTCTATTTGAACAAACTATTTCGAATAACTATATTTGATAAATTCTTATCTTTGATTAACCAATACTCGACGAACTCTATTTGATTAACTAACACTCGACTAACTCTAACTGATTTAACTCTAATCGATTAACTCACTTCGAATAACTAATTTCGATTTAACTCTTAATCGATTAACTCTAACTCTAATCGATTAACTCTAACTCTAATCGATTAACTCCTCTAACTTATTTTGATTAACTCCTTTGATTAACTCTATGTCCATATTCAGTTTCAAATGTCGATGTTGAAATCGATTCTTACTTCTCTATATAAGTCATGACTTATATATTCTATTTATCCAACGATAAATATTTTATTTAATTTATAAAATATTATTTATAAATTAATCTTCTCAATCTATTGGTTACAACAGATTCTATTTAAAATCTTTGCTTTAAATCCATATCATGTTATACCCGTGTGCGAAGCACGGGTCTAAACTTTCCTGATGTAAAATTCTATTCATTTGCCAAATATTTCCTTATATGACATCCTTTTTCATTTCCCAATAAATCCCTTTAATAACTCTATTTATTTTATAAATAAATATCTCCTTTTATAATTCTATTTATTTAACAAATAAATATTCTTTCCCAATCCTATTTATTTAACAAATAAATATTTTCTTTTCAATTCTATTTGTGCATGTTTTACAAATATTTCCTTTCCAAATAGATTTGTAAATGGTTTACAAATATATCCTTTTCATTTCTATTTGTAAATGGTTTACAAATATATCATTTTCATTTTTATTTGTAAATGGTTTAGAAATATATCCTTTTCATTTCTATTTGTAAATGGTTTACAAATATATCCTTTTCATTTTTGTTTTACAAATAATTTCATTTATAAAATCCCTTGATTTTATAAATATTCCTTTATATAAAATCCTTTGATTTTATAAATATTTTATTTCAATATACAGTTTGAAATCTTCCTTCTATATAAAATCTTTCGATTTTATATAATTTTTTATTTCAATATAGTTATTGAAATTTTCCTGTTTCATCCCAGGGTTTTCTTACGGTATTTAAAATACCAAACAACAGTGATCGATATCATTCAAACACACATAATCAACAGATCATATATCACAATATATGAAACGAAACAGTATTTTATATATTAAGGAACCCAGTTGGGTCCCTCCAACATGTTTCCCTGCATCACAGATTTTACACAATATAATTAACATCGATTTCATTTCACTATAAAATATTCTGCTAAACAGAATCAATATTTGATTAATGATTTATATATGTATATCGTTATCTATAATTTCAACCAATACATAAGCAATTCAACCAAACAGTTAACACACAACAATCAACAGATAATTATCAGTCCTAAGAATACATTATAAAATATAATTGTTCAGAATTGGTGAGTTTTACTCACATTGGACGATCATCAATAATAACGATAATCATTGCTTGATTCAGACGGACTATTTATTTTGCTATAAATTGTAATGAGTTCAGATTCGCTTCCTGTCAGTTCCATTGTCAAGCGCTCGTCCATACGATCCCAACGTGACCAGTCTCGCTGAATTTTATTCACGTATGACCAAGTTATAATATTTACAAGTTAATGTACATTTATGTAAATTAAAAACTTGGATTTAAATCATAACTGGGCTTGAGCCTTTTAAATTCCGGCCCACCTTCATTATACTTGAACCCAGACCTGTTTCCTTCATCTCCCCCAACTATCAGTCGTCCGCTCCAGTTCAGTTTTGACGCACCATTGCCATGATTTTGTACTCCCACCGCACCACCATTTCTTCACGGATTTCCAACCGAACACCACCATCATCATCCTTTTCTCAACCTCTTCCTTCCCATACCATCTTTGTCAAACTCGGTTCCCATTTAAGTTTTGCGTCCGAACACTAACACGTCGCTTCTCCAGTACAGTGATCGACAAAATCCCACATCGAATACCACAAAATCGAGCACACAGGCTCCCTTCTATCTTTTGAATCCCAATACCACAACCACAACAAGAATTACTGCTTCAATCTCTCGATTTGCTTAACCCTAGAAACCGCTGTTAAAACCCACGGACTGGAAACTGATGTCAAACTCAACAACATACATACCAACGTGAAGAGGATGATTGTAGGATCACCAATATATAAGTATAAGGATTTATAGAATTTTCTATGATTTATTTTGAATTTGCAAAGAAGATTTCTTTTCATGTTTCGGTTTCCTGAAGTGGCGGCTTAGAACGATTATATAATAGGGGTAAGATTTTTGTGTGGCTGAAAACAATGAGTGTGTGGCTTGTTTAGGTCCACAAATAACTTAGGATATTTTAGTTTTTATATTCATTTCGCCTTATAAAAATCCATGTGATCATTCACGATATCCAAAAATCGCGAAAATGGTCATGTAGCTACTGTTCGACATTACGGTCCCAACGAAACTGGTTTCGTCGAATTCCGACTCTGTTTGCTCACACAACATATTTTTAAAGGTCAAATTATCAACTGTATTTCACATTAAAATCCCAAACAGCCACATACTGACTTCAAAAATCATGGAAATTGAAATCTAACAATAATTTAATATTACAAATCCAACAAAATTGTTTTCGTCGAATTTGGTGGTTGTTTGTAAAAACGACTATTTTTAAAGCTTTAAATAAACCCTTTTAAATATTAAATATTAAATATATTTAAAGTATATTAAATTAAATATTTATAAATAAATATTATCGTATATATATTCACAATAGAATATCATACAGCTCCACTGGGATTCACAACTCGATATTCAAATCCCGGTTGAATTGATATTCAAATTTATATTGAAATTCCTTATATATATCATTATAAATTATACGGGAATTCCATAGCGACTTTTCTAAAATTTCATTTGGACATAAATCAAAATCTACACAATGAAATCCCGATTTTTCTCTTCCACTAGAAGAATATACATCGCCAGCTCCGTACGTTTCTTGTTTCACAGAAATCCGATTTAAAACGGCCCTGTATATTCAGTTGAAGTTCAAATCGCCAAATAGCGAACTGCCGCGCCATTTCGAGCTCGATTTTAATTATAAAATAATTATACGTTCAAACTGTCGTTCAAATAATATATCCGTCATTCTAATTAAATTTTAAGTTGAATTAAATACTTTGAATTGTCCAGTTCACATTATATTGTCAATTCACTATTTCTTATTATTTCAGAAATTAAATATATTATTCTATTATTATAATAATTAAATATTCAATATAATTTAATTCAATTTATCGATATCGCCAAATTGATATTTAATAATTAAAAAAATTAACTATTCTACTGTAAAAGTACGGGACATTGCAATTTAGATATGGTTTTATGACGCCATCTCATTATTCTAAAACTCGGTTGTTTACAACTATTTATATTAAACATTAACTCTTTGCTTTGTCATCATTATACAATTATATTATGAAACATTTCTCTTCGCTTCGTCTTCCTTAGACAAATCTATTATTAAACATTACTTTTATTAAAAATCAATAACGTTCTTTGTCTTTTAGCAGTTTACTTCTTATTTGAATTGTTATACCCAATTGAAGTAAACATCTCAATACAATCTTAAATGAAATCCATTTAAGAACCAATTTCTTTAATCAAATAATGATTAACTTGATCATTTGCTGAAGTAAAACAGTTTACTTCATTATTAATAAACAATACTAAATATACTAGTTCAATAACTATTTAAACTTCATTAATTAAAAGGGTAATTAAATCTTATTAATTTTGACTAATTAATTTCTAAACTATTTTTCATTAGATTAATTGAAGACCACTTAATATAATAATCATATCCCAAATAAACAGTTGATTAAATCAACTTCCTTCCATCAGTAAATTTGTTAACTGATTTTAATTACTTCTTACCATTAGATTAATATAATTAATCTAATAATATTTCTGATCTGTTTTCTTTAAAATAATTATCCAAATTATTCACTCAAAGGATAATTACAGCTTAATATCTTATTTAAATGTCAATTTATCGTTTATATTTACTTTATCAAATGAATTATAAAATACCGGTTTATAATAGAACTTCTGTTATAATTTAAAACTTCACTTTAATTATAAAAAAAATATAATTTTTATAATTAACTTCGGTTATTTTGCCTGACTACCAATCAACTTCTTAACAAAATGACGGGTTTACGGTCGACTGTTATCACTTTCTTAATCGATATCGTTTATTGATTAATCGAAACAAATGTTGAATTTTCATTCAACATCAATAGTCACACGGGATTTAAATGTAATTCGGGTTCAACAGTGCATATCAAACAAACAGTACATATAAATATCGAGGAATCCGGTCAGATTCCTTCAACCGGTTTCCCGCATCCGCAGATGTTAGTCAACACAATTAACATTAATTTCATACTGGGAATATTATAATCGGGGGAATCCGTATCCAACCTATGCAACGATATATATATATATATATATATATATATAAACTAATTTAAAGGTAATCTACCCATACGACCATCACACAGCATTCAAACAACATTAAAAATATAATTATAATATTTTAAAATAGATCAGAGTTAGTGAATTTGCTCACCTTTGCGCGTTAACCATTAAATAATGATTTGCGTCAGTCGATAGATCTGAGCAGGCGTTTTATTCTGCTGTACTTCGCCGCCATTTCGATCTCCATTCAGATCATATTCGAACCCTCCGTTCCAGATATAGAACCCGCCTCATATCTTCTCTCGGCCCATTGCTAATACAGCCCGCCCGCTACATCCCGTCTCAAAAATTACGCGACTCCTTCAAAACCAACATTTCCGCATTATCACCATGTTCACATTCTTTTGTATCTCCATGCACCAACCAACATGAACAGACCCGTGCTACAGACCACGAGTTCATGTACCAAAAAGAATCTTTCTTTATTGGGCTTCAACGTTCAAGCCAACCCACAGCAAATCCCCCAAGCCTACACGTTGTCTCAATCCCTTCCTTCTCCTGAAGTATGAAAACACGCTCCTGTTTTCTTATCATCATGCCATTGTGTTCAATTCTCCTTGCATACAACACTCCTGACACTAACATATACCGGATGCTACCACATATACTTGTTGCTACTATACCACTTGCCTTCTTCATTTTAAAACAACAACGTACCATTTCTTCCCTCATAAACTTCTGTAAGCTCTAGCATTTACACCATTCTGTGTTTCCTTTCCATAGCCGAACATCTTCACGTGGTATGAAGCTGCTAGCACCAAAGAATGTCCATAACGCCCACTTGTATACACATGTTACCATACGCCCGAACATCATTTTCCCGTACCCAATCCACTTGCTATCTCTCCTGGAGTACCCACTGAACAAAGAATCTCAACGCACTTCTCCGATGGAGTTCAGCTCCTCCTTAAAGTTCAAATATGTGGTTATACTGGCCTCACGCGGAAATTGACATTGCATATTCTAATAAGTCTATTAAATAGACAAACCGCATATTCTACATATGCAATGTAAGGGCCTTTCATCCAACGAAATGTTGTATATCGTAAACTTATTTGAAAAGGACTATAAGTGTCTATGTAGAAATATGTTATGCTATGTACACACCTGCAGTGGTTCCTCTACTGAGATGTGAACAACCCCTTAACCACGTTAAAACTCCTCTCACTCCAGTATCCTTCTTGCGCCTGATACCATATACACACACCACGTCCATACTTCAAAAAGGAACATGTCCTTACCGCTACCAACTTTCATCATTCCTTTCCAAACCGTTGCTCTCCCCCCTTCATGCACTGATACCCTTTCACCTTTCTTTCGTCCTTAAAGAACTCAAGCTCCTGTAAACATACTCACTTGAGTCACTTCACACTCCTCTTTTTCTTCTCCAAGTTATCATTCTTCCAATAGCCGAGCTTCTCAAGGGTCAAGCTTCCACCTTCCTTTGTGTCTTGCCCGAAATCCAACTCTACTGCTGCTTCGTTCAAGCACAGCAGCTTCCAAAACTTTCCACCTTAAAACCCCTTAAAACAAAGCATGTAGAGTCCCCTATACCTCCTCAACCATTAACAGGGTTCCCACGTTTTATCCCATGCATGTGTTCAGAACTCGTAGGGTTCCAACACCATGTTAATACACATATATGTGAAAAGATTTGGGGTGTTACCTTGCCATTTTTAATTCGTGCGCAGGCAATATAGAAAAATTGAGAAATAGAAGAAGAGAGAAAAGGAGACTGGAAAAACAAAGTATGATGTGGCCTTGCGTTTTGTATTTATATCAGTTTCACACCTTCACGGGTACGTAGCAGGATCATAGGTAGGACGTGCATTCACAAACTAGAATAGGGTATTCCTTGCTTAAGTTTTAAGCAATAAGGTGGGCATGATGACCATACTGCATATTAAATACCAATACTTAAGAACTAAGTGAAAGGATCTAGGGGTCTGCGCCTTTGTATTTTAAAAGTAGGTCATGGTCTTCATTGAATGGGATCAGATGTATTTAACTTAGTCTATAAGGAATGCAAATATTTATTTTATTTGTTTTAAAGATTGATTTACCCCAGTTCCTAAAATTACGCTTACGTACGGACAGAAGTAAGAGTTCAGTCGTGCTCAACGAGGTGTCACGATCCCAGAAATATAATAATACCGGTAGATTAACTCATATTTTGAAACCCTAAAATACTGATACACGGTGCAAAATACTTCAAATAAAAAGTTGCGGATTTAATTAATTAGAAATTACAGTAAAATTCTAAAAATTAATTTATCACTACACCTCAAAAGAATCTTGTCCAGATTTGCAACCGGTATCTAGTTATATCAAATAAACTGTTACGGTCGATAACCGATTCTATAGCGACTATATGGAAATTTGATTTGGATATAATTCACAATCTATAACGCGAAATCATGGTTTTTCACTTCTTTTAGAAAAATACGGTTCCACACATTCCAACGTTTCTTGTTCCGAAGAAATACGACTAATAACGATTTCGGTATACTTAGTTGAAGTTCAGAACGTTAAATCACGAACTGCCGCGATATTACGGGCTCGATTATATTTAATATATAGATCCATTTATACTATGAATTCAATATTTAAACTAATTTAAATATTCAAGTACGAACCGATAAAAATGCGGGACGATACATTCCTTCCCCCTTAAAAGAATTTTGTCTTCGAAATTACTATGGTAGGGAAAATGCTACAATCATATTATAACCAAGTTAAAAATCTTTTATTTAATTTCTTAATTTCTTTTCAACAGAACCGATTAAAATATTAATTCCTTCTTATTAACAAATACTTTCAGAAATTATGAAAATTTCCTAATAGCTTAAATTTTCAGAGAATTTCGCCAGCATCTACTCTGCACTGCTTATTCGGTATTACTTCAACTTGTCTCTCTGGGCATTTTCCAACCCAAAGAAAATCAAATAGCCAAGCGGCTTTCCAAAAATAGTTCATAAATCTCATACTCGAATATAAGGTGAAATTGTACCTTTTGTTGGCCTTTAACTCTATCTCTGCCATTTGTTATCACTTTAACATATATCCAAGCCTCCTTGGTTGATCTCCCATCAATCCAATCTCAAACCAATCTTTCGCTTTTACTAATCCAAATTTCCGTATAAACTCCAATTTCCATTTACTGATTTATTTCTCAAATCAGTTATCTTCATTTTCAAATTCAAAATTCGATTCTTATTCTCCAAGAATCAATCCATTTTAATAACTCGAATGTCCAATATTTTCCTTTTGCAATTCTCATTCTGAATCGTTCCAAATTCAGTCCAATTTTGTTACACTTTTACCATTTTAACTCCATAAGTTTAATCTTTATTTCAGAATTGAAATTCCTGGGATTTACTTCAAATCAATTTGAAATCATACATTATTCAAAACATTTGAATTTCTGACAACTTGTTTCCTCTCAAACAAAATCTTTTAGTAGTAATCCGCCACTTTCAAACTCGAAAATGACACTGATGATGTGGCTAGCATCATCAGAATCATTTTCCAGTGATAGAAGTGAGTTCAATATTATATTACTTTCAAAATTTTATTTTAAAACATTTCCATTTTGAATTTTACTTCAAAATATCTTTCACAGCACTTGGAAAACAATTTCAAATCTCCCCGGATTTTAAAATTCCCATATATTTTATCCAAACATTATTTCCAACTCTTTTTTCAAGTTTCTAGAGTTTTATTCCAATTTTGGTTTTAAATTCAGATCTAGTTCATCCGATTTTGTATATTATACTTATATAATATTTCGATAGGTGATTTATATAACCTACTCAATTATAGATCTAATTTGATCATAATAATAATCAACACTATAATAATCTCCAGATATACACTCCTTTTTATATCAAAAATATAATTTGGGTAAAATTATTTCATTTACCCTCTTTTCAAAACATACTATGTCGAATTACTCTGTTCAAGAGTTTAGAAACACCTATCGACACAGTTTGCACTACTGTTTCGACCAGAATTCATAAACCACTCGACTGACCAGTCAACACAATATAAAATAGTTTTTATATTAATTTACAAATACGCACTCATCTATATACACTCATACCTAATCTGGGGTATTACTAACCGAATCTCTATTGAGTTATGTCACAGATCCAAGGTAATCACTTAACCTTCAGCTCTGATACCAAATGTGATGGCCAGAATATCCGTACTAATTTGAGCTGACTAATATCCTACACATTCAACTCAAAGTGCACGAAAATTCAGATCATTAATAGAAAGAAATTAGAGGATGAGATAGAAAATATAGAACTAATAGAATATATGAAGAAGAACACAACTGAACATAATCAGAGTAAACACGAATCTCACAGCGGAACAAAAAAATGTATTATATAACATAAATTTGAAATACAAATCTGAATTTGTATATACATACCATATCAGAGTATAACTCATATACATCACAGGGGAAATAATATCTAAATAACTAACAATGGAGCTTCCTGCTTCGAGCTCCTCCAAGTGAATCTGTAAAATCCTGAAACACTTGACTGCCCGTACAAATTTGGGCACCTAAGAGTTTAGGGAAAACATAAAAAATAAACTCCGGGTCAGTCACGGGACTGGTGTGAGTAAATTCCAATCATATCATTTAACTTTGAAAATCCTTTATTTTAAAAGGATAATAGTAAGACCATCCCACACATAAACATGGACGGTTTTTACCTTACTATAACCCAAAACACTTTGATATCAAATTGAGTGATATTATGATAATGTCTAAGCAAATAAATATCCAAGTAGCAGAACGCTTGCATCTCACGCTCCACATATATATAGTATAAAATCATAAACCGTGGGGTGCTTATCGAAGAATGTATTCCAAAAGACAAGGTATGGGAGCACCTTCCGAACAGTGTACTCTAGAGGGTATACACCTAGGTTTAACAAGAACATCTTGCAACCCGACCTCACATGACCGACCACTCATTTAGCTTGAGTGTATCGAATATATTGCCACCCACGGTTGTTGGCCATCCAACTGTAATCCGAAGATACAGAATCGAAAAAAAAGAACAAATATGAATTTTCTCTAGATCGGTGACAATACACTCTGCTTGGGGATGACCCAAGTAGCCATGCTGCCTAGCCCAACTTTTGTTACTTCCTGGTTGTGAGGCTTGAGGCTACGTCTATCTTCAGAACATCTGATCACCATTCACTTTGAATGCCACATCGTCAAACCTGTCAATTCACTAATCGATTCCCAAAAATATCACGGGTATAAAAAGCTAAGAGGAATAAATTCCTCCGCCACCAGATGTAATACCTTTGAGAGATCAACTGTTGTAATAACCCGGAAAATACGAGCCAATTTAAATTTTTTAAATTGGACATTTCAAAGGAATTTAAACAATTGAAATTGAATATTTCAATAAAATAGTGAATTAGAAATAGTGACTCAGTTTGAAAATTTGAATTCAAACTTTGACTGACTGTGCAGGGTGGAAAATATAACGGATTTTAGCGAAACTAAAAATATTTAAATCTGTTAGTCAATACCTTTCTAATGAATCTGAAAAATCGAAGTTTCATAACGGGAATCAAAAGTTATGGCCGAATGAATTTTCAGAAAGGTCGCTATATAAAATATATAGCCCTGGAAAATGGATATTTTGCAAATGACCTCAGAATTCGACGAAACCACTTTTGTTGGGTCCGGGATGTCAAACTATTGGTAGGTTTCAAATTTCATAATTTTTGAAGCTAGTATGTGAGCGTGGCAAAAGAAAGTGTGTTTGGTCAATTTCTGTTAAATTGGATCGACCAGAAAATGGCCATTTTTCAAACGATCTCAGAATTCGACGAAACTCGTTTGGTTGAGACCGTAGCATCAAAACATAGCTAGATTTATTTTTCTGGAATTTTTCGAATCAATTTGTGGCCCTGGCAAATTGAAATGTGCGTTCAAAGTTAAAATTAAATGTTTTATACTTTAATTTGGAAAATAACTGACTATAACAGTCGAATCGGCCAACGAAACATATCCCATTGTGTCTGGGATGGCGGTATTTAGCTAGGGGCGACAGTCTTTGGGCTTGAAAAGGAGTTCGTTGGTGAAATCCCTAATTTTCTGAAATATATATTCCGGCGAATCAGAAAATTCCATTCATTATTTAAAAAAAAAAAACCGTAACCCACAAACGAACGGCGAAACCCGTTCGATTCTTCTCCGACCGATTGCCGCCGCCTCCGACACTTCCAGCCAACGCCGCCACCACCCCTCGACGCGCCTCCCTCCCCTCGTCAGATCCAACCCAACCATGACCGCCACCATCGCCTCCTCCGCTTGAATCGAGCGCCCAAAGTCCACCACTTCCCATCGCCGCCGCCGCTCTGATCTGCCATCGAGCTCCACCAAACCACCACCGACAAGACCCCCACTCGAAGCTCTTCCACGTCCAACTCCCTGATCGTCGTCTAGGTCAGCGGATTTCGCGAAAACCTCAAACCTAGTTTCGAACCAAATAGAAAGGTGAGTCCTTTTTGATGTCTGCACTTTGAAAAATCATATCTTTTTGGTGTGTTGACGAAATTCGATGAAACAGGAAACATCGGGACCGCAAGGAAGCTCTCTACCACATAGAAGAAGCCATGGATTTTTCTGAGTCATCTACGATTTTTAGCACTCCGCAAACCAATGTGAGAAATCTAAATTAAATGAATTTGAATGGAAAATGTCGTGTATAAATTATATAAGTGAAATATAAATTACATACGTGTTGTATACCTCATGTACGTGCGTGGTGTAAGCTATATAAGCGAAGTATGAATTATACATGCATAGAATAATTGATATATGTGTTGAAATGCAAGCGAAATATAAATTACATACGTGTTGTATACCTCATGTACATGCGTGGTGTAAGCTATATAAGCGAAATATGAATTATACATGCATAGAATAAGATATATGTGTTGAAATGCAAGTGAAATATAGCAATATATATATATAGTAGAATTTTACTAAGCACTGATGATATTGACCAAATAATCAGTAGGTTAGAAAAGATAGAAATAATAGGAGAAAAACCACTAAAATATTGGGAAAACGATTCAATCTACTGTAAACTTGATATAATTAACTCAGATATAACAATCAAAACTAGATCACCAAAATATGACAATTGGATGATAGAAGAATTCAAAATGCATATACAAATACTAAATAAATTAGGAATAATAAGAAAAACAGATTCAAGACATAGAACAGCAGCATTTGTAGTACAAAAAGAATCAGAAAGAAAAAGAGGCCAATCTTATATATATATATATATATATATATATATATACACTCCCCTCGTCCACAAACCATGGACGATATTTATTGTTGTGTATTGGTGTGAAATATTGGATGAAAAATACGAATGGTTGAATAATTGTTTGTGGTTGATATTGTTTGGTTGTGGTTGAAAAATACCCATTGGTGACTGAAATGAATTGGAAATATTTGTGGAGATAAAAATAAAACATGCCGCCTGCGTGCGAATTAGATGCATGAATCCCCATTGTCAAAAACCGCGAGGTTTTAAGGTAGAGCGAGGAGCCGTACTAGGGACGGTGCCTGTTTTAACTACCCTCCCGTTATGCTGCCGAAATTTTGAATAATCTTTATGTGTTAGAATAATTTTCATATATTGAAATTATTTTCATGTGTTGAAATTAAAGTCATATGTTGAAACTATATCCATGTGTGGAAATGTTCATGTGTTGAAAGGTGATGTGTGAAAATTAAATTCATTTGTGAATGAATGAAGTGTCTAAACAATACAAAATCACATTTTTATAATATATATGAAGTATGAAAAATATTCGCCCTATATAAATAGTTTCAACAATAAAAATTCCATCTTTCTTATATGAACAACATAAATAAAATATCCATGTGTGGAAATGCTCATGTGTTGAGAAGTGTGTGTAGTGGAAAAGTTCATGTGTTGAATAAAAAGATTGAACAATAAAAATTACATTTTTATTGAAACTATGAAGTGTTGAAAACATCCGTTTGTCGAATAAATATTTTAAATGATAAAAATATCATTTTTATCATATATGTGATATGCTAAAGATATGCGGACGTTGAAATAAATATTTGTGAAGAAATATTATTTTTAACATGCATAGGAACTAAATAAAATAGTCGTGTGTTGAAATCTATTTTAGTTCGCCAAAATTATCATCTTTGAAATGTGAAGTGTTAAAAATAGCCACTTGTTCAAATAAATGTGCATGAGTTGAAATATACATTAATTAGCTAATGATATGATTTTAGCCTATGCATGCAACATTAGAATGAATGGTGTTTTTAAACCAAAGTAAATCAAATATTAAGTTGAATGGAAAAGGATAAGTGATAAAAATTGTATATATTTACATGCATATTTATTAAGCAGGTGATAGCAAAGGGGCTAGAGAAGAGGAATAAAATTTTATGCCCGACAAATAGGTACACATTTACTGTTTTGTTTGGGTGATGATTTTATGAGCCTGTTGGCTAGCCGCTTGGCTTTTTCTTTTCCTTTTTGACATGAGACGCCCGTGTGGCTATTTGGGAATTTTCCCAGCCCCTCCCATACAAAGGAGGTTAATGGCGAAATTTTCCAAAATTTAAAGGCGTTAGTGAAATAATTGAAGTGAAAACGATATAGGATTTTTTTTGAATGAACTATATTTATATAAATATATAAATATAAATGAAATTAAAACGAAACGTGGCCGTGCAGTTCGTATTTTGAAACCGTGATTTCAAACGACTAGTGCGGGAAATCCGACCATTGGATTTTCCCGAAACTGCAACCGTTGGGTTCGCCTTGGAAATACCTTTCCAACGGCACCAACTTTGTGAAGATCCGATGGTTGGATTGTCTGGAATGTTTAATTCAAATCTGAAGAAAAACAGCGCCAGAAATGATTATATTTTTATATATATATAAATATAATTAAATCAAATCGAATAACGACGCTGCAGTTCGTAAATTGAAATTGTAACTTCAAATGGTTAGTGTGGAAAATCCGACCGTCGGATTTTCCCAAAACTGAAACCGTTGGATTCGTTTTGAAATGACCTTCCTAATGATATAAAATTTGTGAAGATCCAACGGTTAGATTTTCAGATATGTGTAAAACAAAATTAGTGAAAAACAGCGCCAGTGCATCGGCACGACCTGAAACGTCATTTAATTAAATATGGCCGTTTTAAATTAAGTAAAAATGGTGATATATCGTTATAAAATACTATAGACGATATAGAGTGGAAATAAACCAATTTCGTTGTGTTTGCTTGATATGTGATGGTTGAATGTATTTAACATGAGAGTTATAACTAAAGAACTGAAATGTGAATGTTGAATAGTCCAACCATGTGGTAAATTGATTTGAAAATCTAAATATACGTGGATTATTTGAAAAGGCCGAGTTCATCTCATTTCAAATAATCGATCGACGTTGAGAAGTCGAAGAGTCGAAGACGGTTGAAGACCGACGATCTTCACATTGGATGGATGGGCGCTACTGATGCTCGTGATTGGAGTAGCTACCATGAAGGAGCTGAAGTAGTAGCCGTCCAAACATACTGTTGATTGTACGGATATGCGAGGAATTGGTGCCTCCGGTTTCGTTCAGACCCAGAACGGACTTGTAAATGGACTGTGTGTCTGACATTGGATTTTGTTCGGTGCTGATTGATCTCTGTTAAATATATATCTGTTTGGCGGCGGAGAATTTATTCTCTTGCTTAACGCCCTTCTCTGAGACGTACGAGCTCAGAGGTTATATATTGATAGAAATCAGTCGCATGGAGTGGATTGCCTGTGTGGCACGCCTAAGTGACATATGATCAAGGCTTCTATTGCAAAGCAAAGTCTTGTGGTTGATGATCAAAGCAGGGTCTGTGTGACGTAGCTTTGTGTATAACGTGAATTCGCGAGCCTCACACCTCGGTATGAGTCAAAAATGGGAGAGTGACTGCAGGGAGAGCACGAGGTTTCTTTCTAGCTAAGGTGGTGTCAGTGACCTACCAGCCCTGACATTATATATACTTTTCAACTGTGTGGTTGTTGGAATGCGAGGCGCCTCGATTATAGGTCTGTAAGGACCAGGAAACGTGTGTTCAGGAATTGCCAATCCTCAAAATTAAGAGAGGACCGGCCCTGAAGATCCAAGGATCATAGTGGGGTCCTGGGTCATTTGCTAGAGTGTCTCGAATCGGAGAGGAGCTTGCCCCTTGCCTCAACTCATGAAGGAATCCAATTTCCAATACGAAATATGCGGACGTGATTGTATTACTAGTACGGCGACATAGTGGTATGGGTCATTTATGCCACCTATGATTGATATTTTTGATTGGAATCGCTTTTGAAACATATATGCACTAGTAATAATATCAAACACTTTTGTTTAATTCGTATGAAGCATTTTTGGCCATTATAAGGTAAAAACTCTATCCTCCGGCTTGCGTTGCATTGTGTGATGGGACCTGAGTCTTATAATGGCTTCATTTTATAAAAAGCATTGCGATGATTTAATCATTTACTTTATTACATGCACTAGCACTCATTGGAGTAAACCCGTTCCGCGAAAGGGGCGTGGTCCTTTGATTTGCCTTATTATTGTTGTTAATAAGTTAAGTAGATTTCTCATACCAGTCCCATGACTGACTCGTAGTTTGTTTCACCTTGCATACTCGGGTGCCCTCATTTTCACACGGGTAGCCTAGTTACAGGTTTCTGACGCACTTTTGGCTCATGGCGAGGCTTGACTACACCGTGCTGACTTGGATTTTCTCCGCCATTATTGTATCTATATTATGATTCCGCCATTGGCGATGTAGACTGATATTTATTTTGTGTACTCTTTATGTATGATTCCGCCTCTGGCGATGGTGACTGACTATGTATCATTATGCACTAAGTTGTATCTTGTACTGTGATTCTCTGATGTGATGATATCTATATGATTCCACTTTCATATGTGTGTAAATTATTCTATTTTCTGTTTATGCTATTATCTGTGATCTGCTAATGATGATTAATGTGTTATATTCCAACGATTATCCTTAACACCGTGTCACGGGGTTTTGGGATCGTCACAGCTGGTATCACAACTTTGGTTAACCTTAGTTCTGGAGTCTAACACATTAAACACTTCGTCAAAATAGAATCAGTAGTATTCTAAGGCGAGTCGCTCATTAGAGATAGGACTAGTAAAGTCCTAGAATGAGCCGAGCAGAATAGCTAAAACAATTTGATCAGTCCATCGCTATCTTTCCGTAAATTTTCTGCTTAACTATGCAATAAATTATCGTTTCTGTAAGCTGACTCTTTTCTTGCTTATACAGAATTTGAAAAATGGCTACCAGAGCAGCCGCCGTTAGAGGAGGCCGTGCCGGCCGTGGCAGAGGACGGGGAGAAGCCCCAGTTCAAGAAGGACCTTTGATACAACCTCCGACCGCTCAATACTTCGAGCTAGACCGTGTAGCTAAGAGATACAAAAACTTAGGAGGCAAGACCTTCTCGGGAACTGGCACAGTAATAGAGGCCCTTGCATGGCTCAAAACATGCGAGAAAATTCTTGAAGGCCTAAGGCTTGGAGACCAAGATAAAGCTGTTATGGGCGCTTGGCTTATGCAAGAACAAGCTGAACTATGGTGGGAATCTCTCACCGCCGGGAATAGAGAAGCTGGAAGAACATGGGATGGATTAAAAGAATTCTTCAAGGAGAAATATATCCCAGAACAAGCTCTAGAACGAATGCACGATGACTTCGCCAACCTTCAGCAGGGGGATCTTTCAGTGCAGGATTATCTGAATAAATTTACACTGTTGTCGCCCTATGCTCCGGAGCTCGTCGCCACTGCAAAGTCCAAAAATAAGAGGTTTATCCTTGGGTTAAGGCGACAGTACCATGATAGAGCCATGGCCCATGTCAAGCTAGAATTAAACGAACTGGTGGAAATGACATGCAACTACGAAGACCTTGACCATAGGCATCTGGAGCAGGATCGCGCTAGAAGCCAAGACGGGAACAAACGCAAGCCTGCTGCGAATCAAGCTGAATCAAGCCAAGCAGCATCCTCAAAACCTCATACTGGCAAGCCCCCAAGAGGAAGCTGCTTTAACTGTGGCAAAGTGGGGCACTACTCTAATGTGTGCACAGCCCCGAAGAGGCAGAAGACAAGTTCACAAGGTTCAAGCCAGGGTTCTCAGAACCCTCACTCCTGCTTTAACTGCCGCAAGACCGATCATCTAGTCAAAGACTGTCCTCTACTGAAGAAGGCCACAGTAGCTCACGTGTATGACGGGTCGAGCCCGCCAGCTGCTTCCGAAGGAGCAGGTAAACCCGATGTTTTGGGAGGTACCCTTACAATTAAAAATATTCCTGTCTCTGTATTGTTTGACACAGGTGCATCACGTAGTTTTATTTCTAGTAACACAATGCACAAATTAAAGTTAAAACCAAGGAAGCTTAAAGAATCGGTTGGTGTACATAATCCGATAGGAGGATCTCTTATTCTCGGTTTATATTGTAGAGTGCCAGTCCCTTATTCTTCCTACAAATTTTCTTTTGATTTAATCGTTATGGATTTTCCCGAATTCGATATCATTCTCGGGCTGGATTGGTTAACGAAATACGAAGCCAAAGTAAATTGTGCAGAAAGAATCGTTAAAATTCGAACAATGCTTGGATATATTACGGTACCATGTCATGGTTCGAATCCGAATAGAGAAGAATTTTGGTCGGCATTAGAACTTATCCCCACTTCCTTGGAAAAGATTCCGATTGTTAGAAACTATGCGGATGTGTTTGAAGAAGCTGAAAACTTACCTCCGTAACGAGAAATAGAATTCCGAATCGATCTAATTCCCAATACCAGACCAGTGGTACATCCAATTCGCAGAATGACTCCAAAGGAAAAAGAAGAATTAGGCGATCAAACTCGTCAACTGTTGTGGAAGGGTCTAATCAGACCTAGTTTTTCTAATTGGGGTGCAGCTGTTGTGTTTGTCCCAAAGTCTGATGGTACTCTTCGATTATGTGTTGATTACCGAGACCTCAGCAAACAGACGCTCAAAAACAAGTATCCATTACCCCGCATCGATGACCTGCTAGACCAATTGAATGGGGCGAAAGTATTTTCCCGAATGGACCTAGCTACAGGTTTTCACCAATTGAGAATAGCAGAAGAGTGTGTTCCTTTGACAGCTTTCAGAGGTCCAGACATATTTTATGAATGGTTAGTAATGTCGTTCGGCCTGTGCAACGCTCCAGCATACTTTGTCGATCTAATGAATAGAGTGTTCAGGGGAGTTCTGAATAAATTTGTCCTCGTCTTCATCGATGATATTTTAATCTACTCCAAATCGAAACCCAAGCATGAAAAACACTTAGAACAAGTATTGGAGATTCTAAGGAAGAACGTCTTCAAAGCCAAATTCTCTAAATGCGTCTTCTGGCAAGAAGAAGTGAAGTTTCTTGGCCATGTCGTGTCAGAGAAAGGGATTTCTGTTGACCCAAGCAAAATAACAGCGATTCAAGACTGGAAACAACCCACTACTCCCACAGAAGTTAGAAGTTTTATGGGGTTGGCTAGTTATTATCGAAAGTCCGTTAACAAAGCTCACGAAGAAGCATGAGAAGTTCAAGTGGACTTCCGACTGTGAAGAAGCTTTCCAGAAATTGAAATCGAAACTGACAACTGCTCCAGTGTTAACCATTATTGATGGCAATCAGGATTTAACGGTTTGGACAGATGCTTCTATTAGAGGTCTTGGTGCAGTGTTAATGCAAAGAGGCCAAGTAGTCGCCTATGCAAGCCGCCAGCTGAAACCGCATGAGAAGAATTATGTGACTCATGATCTTGAGTTGCTTGGAGGCATTATTTATTGGGCGAGAAATTTGTACTGTATACAGATCATCAATCGTTGAAGTATTTATACACCCAGAAAGATCTGAATTTGAGACAACAGCGTTGGCTAGAATTTCTTGCAGCGTATGATCTTGATATCCTGTATACGCCGGGGAAGGCTAACGTAGTAGCATATGCGCTTAGTAGGAAAACCGCAATCGTTGCCAATCTTATAATTACGCCAGGATTGATTGATAAAATATATGTTCTTCAGAAATGTGACAATTTTGTGAAAGAGATGTAAAAAGGATTCAAAGGGGCGAAGGCTCCAGTTTCCAAGTGCATAGTGAGGGAGTTCTGAGGCTGAATAGAAGAATATGTGTTCCTGACATTCCTGAGCTCAAAAGGGAGGTGCTAGATGAATGCTATAAATCCAAATTTTGCATCCATCCTGGTGTGAGTAAAATGTACAACGATATCAAACGCACTTTCTAGTGGAAGGCAATGAAAAGGGATATTTCTTTGTATGTTAGCAGATGCCCTACTTGTCAATTGGTCAAGAGCGACCAACAGAAGTTAGCTGGATAGTTGCAACCGTTGGAAGTCCTAGGTTGGAAATGGGAACAGATTTCCATGGATTTCATAGATGGCTTGCTGCGAACCAGGAAAGGTAATGACAACATTTGGGTAATCGTAGATCGCTTCACAAAGACTGCCCATTTTATACCTGTCAAATCCAATAGAACCGCTCAAAGTCTAGCACAGATATATTTCAAAGAAATCGTTAAGCTGCATGGAATTCCCATCAGCATAGTCAGTGATAGAGACCCGATATTTGCTAGCAAATTCTGGGAGGCTTTCCAGACAGAATTGGGAACGAAACTGAATATGAGCACCGCTTATCACCCTCAAACAGATGGCCAGACTGAGCGGGTGAATTGAATTCTAGAAGATTTACTGCGGGCTTGTATAATTGATTTTGGTGGGTCATGGGAAGATCACTTGCATTTGGCAGAATTATCATATAACAATAGCTATCAAGCAAGTTTGGGAATGTCTCCATTTGAAGCATTATATGGAAGACTGTGCAGATCTCCAGCATGTTGGGTAGAACCTGGAAATAGACTTGTGTTAGGACCCGATATGATTGGGGAAGCATCTGATAAAGTCGACTTCATCAAAAAGCGATTGAGAACCGCGCAAAGCCGACAGAAAAGTTATGCAAATTCTAGAAGGAGAGATTTGACATTTGTCGTTGGTGACCATGTTTATTTCAAAGTTTCTCCGATGAGAGGAGTAATCAGATTTGGCAAAACTGGGAAGTTGGCACCGAGATTTATTGGTCCCTTTCCTATACTCGAACGAATTGGAACTCTTGCTTATAGGGTTCAATTACCAGATTGGTTGCCTGGAGTGCATGATGTATTTCACGTATCTCAACTTAGAAGACATGTGCATGATCCGGATCTTGTTGTAGAAGAAGCAGCGCAACAGGATATAGACATAACTCCAGAATTAGCACTCATAAGAGAGCCATTGAAGATTGTTAGCAAAGAAACTAGAGAACTAAGAAGCAAAAAAGTTCATTTAGTTAAAGTGCAGTGGAGCAGTGATCCTAGAGACTGTACTTGGGAGACTGAGGAAAACATTAAGCAAGCTTACCCCAAATGCAGAGTGGATATCTCTGACAAACTCCGGTGCAAGGTACCTTTACAATACTTTGCATTTACATTTTGTTTCCTACTTTACTGTTGTTTCCTTTTCGAGGACGAAAATTTTTAAGTGGGGGAGGTTGTAATAACCCGGAAAATACGAGCCAATTTAAAAATTTTAAATTGGACATTTCAAAGGAATTTGAACAATTGAAATAGAATATTTCAATAAAATAGTGAATTAGAAATAGTGAGTCAGTTTGAAAATTTGAATTCAAACTTTGACTGACTGTGCAGGGTGGAAAATATAACGGATTTTAGCGAAACTAAAAATATTTAAATCTATTAGTCAATACCTTTCTAACGAATCTGAAATATCGAAGTTTCATAACGGGAATCAAAAGTTATGGCCGAATGAATTTTCAAAAAGGTCGCTATATAGAATTATAGCCCTGGAAAATGGATATTTTGCAAACGACCTCAGAAATCGACGAAACCACTTTTGTTGGGTCCGGGATGTCAAACTATTGTTAGGTTTCAAATTTCATAATTTTTGAAGCTAGTATGTGAGCGTGGCAAAAGAAAATGTGTTTGGTCAATTTCTGTTAAATTGGATCGACCAGAAAATGGCCATTTTTCAAACGATCTCATAATTCGACGAAACTAGTTTTGTTGGGACCGTAGCGTCAAAACATAGCTAGATTTATTTTTCTGGAATTTTTCGAATCAGTTTGTGGCCCTGGCAAATTGAAATGTGCGTTCAAAGTTAAAATTAAATGTTTTATACTTTAATTTGAAAAATAACTGACTGTAACAGTCGAATCGGCCAACGAAACATATCCCATTGTGTCCGGGATGGAGGTATTTAGCTAGGGGCGATAGTCGTTGGGCTTGAAAAGGAGTTCGTTGGTGAAAACCCTAATTTTCTGAAATATATATATTCCGGCGAATCAGAAATTTACATTCATTATTTAAAAAAACAAAAAAAAAACTAAAAACCCCCATAACCCACGAACGAACGGCGAAACCCGTTCGATTCTTCTCCGACCGATTGCCGTCGCCTCCGACACTTCCAGCCAACGCCACCACCAACCCTCGACGCGCCTCCCTCCCCTCGTCAGATCCGACCCACCCACGACCGCCACCATCGCCTCCTCCGCCTGAATCGAGCGCCCAAAGTCCACCACTTCCCATCGTCGCCGCCGCTCCGATCTGCCACCGAGCTCCACCAAACCACCACCGACAGGACCCCCACTCGAAGCTCTTCCACGTCCAACTCCCTGATCGTCGTCTAGGTCGGCGGATTTCGCGAAAACCTCAAACCTAGTTTCGAACCAAATAGAAAGGTGAGTCCTTTTTGATGTTTGCACTTTGAAAAATCTTATCTTTTTGGTGTGTTGACGAAATTCGATGAAACAGGAAACATCGGGACCGCAAGGAAGCTCTCTACCACATAGAAGAAGCCGCGGATTTTTCTGAGTCATCTACGATTTTTAGCACTCCGCAAACCAATATGAGAAATCTAAATTAAATGAATTTGATTGGAAAATGTCGTTTATAAATTATATAAGCAAAATATAAATTACATACGTGTTGTATACCTCATGTACATGCGTGGTGTAAGCTATATAAGCGAAGTATGAATTGTACATGCATAGAATAATTGATATATGTGTTGAAATGCAAGCGAAATATAAATTACATACGTGTTGTATACCTCCTGTACATGCGTGGTATAAGCTATATAAGCGAAGTATGAATTATACATGCATAGAATAAGATATATGTGTTGAAATGCAAGTGAAATATAGCAATATATATATACTCCCCTCGTCCACAAACCATGGACGATATTTATTGTTGTGAATTGGTGTGAAATATTGGATGAAAAATACGAATGGTTGAATAATTGTTTGTGGTTGATATTGTTTGGTTGTGGTTGAAAAATACCCATTGGTGACTGAAATGAATTGGAAATATTTGTGGAGATAAAAATAAAACATGCCGCCTACGTGCGAATTAGATGCATGAATCCCCATTGTCAAAAACCGCGAGGTTTTAAGGTAGAGCGAGGAGCCGTACTAGGGACGGTGCCGGTTTTAACTACCCTGCCGTTATGCTGCCGAAATTTTGAATAATCTTTATGTGTTAGAATAATTTTCATATGTTGAAATTATTTTCATGCGTTGAAATTAAAGTCATATGTTGAAACTATATCCATGTATGGAAATGTTCATGTGTTGAAAGGTGATGTGTGAAAATTAAATTCATTTGTGAATGAATGAAGTGTCTAAACAATAAAAAAATCACATTTTTATAATATTTATGAAGTATGAAAAATATTCGCCCTATATAAATAGTTTCAACAATAAAAATTCCAACTTTCTTATATGAACAACATAAATAAAATATCCATGTGTGGAAATGCTCATGTGTTGAGTAGTGTGTGTAGTGGAAAAGTTCATGTGTTGATTAAAAAGATCGAACAATAAAAATTACATTTTTATTGAAACTATGAAGTGTTGAAAACATCCATTTGTCGAATAAATATTTTAAATGATAAAAATATCATTTTTATCATATATGTGATATGCTAAAGATATGCGGACGTTGAAATAAATATTTGTGAAGAAATATTATTTTTAACATGCATAGGAACTAAAGAAAATAGTCATGTGTTGAAATCTATTTTAGTTCGCCAAAATTATCATCTTTGAAATGTGAAGTGTTAAAAATAGCCACTTGTTCAAATAAATGTGCACGAGTTGAAATATACATTAATTAGCTAATGATATGATTTTAGCCTATGCATGCAACATTAGAATGAATGGTGTTTTCAAACCAAAGTAAACCAAATATGAAGTTGAATGGAAAATTATA
The DNA here is from genome assembly GCA_030737875.1 of Allium sativum. NCBI lineage: Eukaryota > Viridiplantae > Streptophyta > Magnoliopsida > Asparagales > Amaryllidaceae > Allium > Allium sativum. The sequence continues at coordinate 530,861,207 of CM060913.1, read as the reverse complement.
AGTGATAAAAATTGTATATATGTACATTCATATTTATTGAACAGGTGATAGCAAAGGGGCTAGAGAAGAGGAATAAAATTTTGTGCCCGACAAATAGGTACACATTTACTGTTTTGTTTGGGTGATGATTTTATGAGCCTATTGGCTAGCCGCTTGGCTTTTTCTTTTTCTTTTTGACATGAGACGCCCGTGTGGCTATTTCGGAATTTTCCCAGCCCCTCCCGTACAAAGGAGGTTATGGCGAAATTTACCAAAATTTAAAGTCGTTAGTGAAATAATTAAAGTGAAAACGATATAGGAATTTTTTTTTTGAATGAACTATATTTATATAAATATATAAATATAAATGAAATTAAAACGAAACGTGGCCGTGCAGTTCGTGTTTTGAAACCGTGATTTCAAACGACTAGTGCAGGAAATCCGACCATTCGATTTTCCCGAAACCGCAACCGTTGGATTCGCCTTGGAAATACCTTTCCAACGGCACCAACTTTGTGAAGATTCGACGGTTGGATTGTCTGGAATGTTTAATTCAAATCTGAAGAAAAACAGCGCCAGAAACGATTATATTTATATATATATATATATATATATATATAATTAAATCAAATCGAATAACGACGCTGCAGTTCGTAAATTGAAATCGTAACTTCAAATGGCTAGTGTGGAAAATCCGACCGTCGGATTTTCCCAAAACTGAAACCGTTGGATTCGTTTTGAAATGACCTTCCTAATGATATAAAATTTGTGAAGATCCAACGGTTAGATTTTCAGATATGTGTAAAACAAAATTAGTGAAAAAAAGCGCCAGTGCATCGGCACGACCTGAAACGTCGTTTAATTAAATATGGCCGTTTTAAATTAAGTAAAAATGGCGATATACCGTTATAAAATACTTTAGACGATATAGAGTGGAAATAAACCAATTTCGTTGTGTTTGCTTGATATGTGATGGTTGAATGTATTTAACATGAGAGTTATAACTAAAGAACTGAAATGTGAATGTTGAATAGTCCAACGATGTGGTAAATTGATTTGAAAATCTAAATATACGTGGATTATTTGAAAAGGCCGAGTTCATCTCATTTCAAATAATCGATCGACGTTGAGAAGTCGAAGAGTCGAAGACGGTTGAAGACCGACAATCTTCACATTGGATGGATGGGCGCTACTGATGCTCGTGATTGGAGTAGCTACCATGAAGGAGCTGAAGTAGTAGCCGTCCAAACATACCGTTGATTGTACGGATATGCGAGGAATTGGTGCCTCCGGTTTCGTTCAGACCCAGAACGGACTTGTAAATGGACTGTGTGTCTGACATTGGATTTTGTTCTGTGCTGATTGACTCTGTTAAATATATATCTGTTTGGCGGCGGAGAATTTATTCTCTTGCTTAACGCCCTTCTCTGAGACGTACGAGCTCAGAGGTTATATATTGATAGAAATCAGTCGCATGGAGTGGATTGCCTGTGTGGCACGCCTAAGTGACATATGATCAAGGCTTCTATTGCAAAGCAAAGTCTTGTGGTTGATGATCAAAGCAGGGTCTGTGTGACGTAGCTTTGTGTATAACGTGAATTCGCGAGCCTCACACCTCGGTATGAGTCAAAAATGGGAGAGTGACTGCAGGGAGAGCACGAGGTTTCTTTCTAGCTAAGGTGGTGTCAGTGACCTACCAGCCCTGACATTATATATACTTTTCAACTGTGTGGTTGTTGGAATGCGAGGCGCCTCGATTATAGGTCTGTAAGGACCAGGAAACGTGTGTTCAGGAATTGCCAATCCTCAAAATTAAGAGAGGACCGGCCCTGAAGATCCAAGGATCATAGTGGGGTCCTGGGTCATTTGCTAGAGTGTCTCGAATCGGAGAGGAGCTTGCCCCTTGCCTCGACTCATGAAGGAATCCAATTTCCAATACGAAATATGCGGACGTGATTGTATTACTAGTACGGCGACATAGTGGTATGGGTCATTTATGCCGCCTATAATTGATATTTATGATTGAAATCGCTTTTGAAACATATATGCACTAGTAATAATATCAAACACTTTTGTTTAATTCGTATGAAGCATTTTTGGCCATTATAAGGTAAAAACTCTATCCTCCGGCTTGCGTTGCATTGTGTGATGGGACCTGAGTCCTATGATGGCTTCATTTTATAAAAAGCATTGCGATGATTTAATCATTTACTTTATTTCATGCACTAGCACTCATTGGAGTAAACCCGTTCTGCGAAAGTGGCGTGGTCCTTTGATTTGCCTAATTATTGTTGTTAATAAGTTAAGTAGATTTCTCATACCAGTCCCATGACTGACTCGTAGTTTGTTTCACCTTGCAAACTCGGGTGCCCTCATTTTCACACGGGCAGCCTAGTTACAGGTTTCTGACGCACCTTTTGGCTCATGGCGAGGCTTGACTACACCGTGCTGACTTGGATTTTCTCCGCCATTATTGTATCTATATTATGATTCCGCCATTGGCGATGTAGAGTGATATTTATTTTGTGTACTCTTTATGTATGATTCCGCCTCTGGCGATGTTGACTGGCTATGTATCATTATGCACTAAGTTGTATCCTGTACTGTGCTTCTCTGATGTGATGATATCTATATGATTCCGTTGTCATATGTGTGTAAATTATTCTATTTTCTGTTTAAGCTATTATCTGTGATCTGCTAATGATGATTAATGTGTTATATTCCAATGATTATCCTTAACACCGTGTCACGGGGTTTTGGGATCGTCACAACTGTATGTGATTTGTTAGGTATACTCTATCAGACACTCGTCCATACAATTTGTCCTAGGGCTGGACAAACAGAAAATACCATTCTGGAACAGAACGACTCTTATACTTCACTCCATCTTCGATTATCTCAGCATGATCTAATTCCCAGTGCATAGGCCTATACGGAGTGGTTTTCGGATAATATATCCTCCCGGACTCTCCGTATTCACAACGATGGTCAAAACACTTTGACAGTCGGTTATTTAATTATCGAAGTAAAAACGAACATCCATTTTAATATATAACTAAACATCATTCAATCACAGCTCCTTTTTTGTTACATTAATTTTCTTGTTTTTCATATCCTCCCAGATATTTCCCTCAACCCGTTTGTAATAATCCGGAAATCTGGGCCAGTTTAAAATTTTTATTTTGGCAATTTTAGCGAATTTTGATTATTTAAAATGAATTATTTTAAATAATAACGACGAGAAATTTATTTTGAATAGAATTAGAACTTATATTTTCATTTGAATCGTCGTTAGAATATAAATATTTATTTATATATATAAAAGGAATTGAAAATGGTGTGGTAGTTCGATAATTCGATTTCAAAATTCAAATGAACATACTGGGTGCAAAATAAGCCGGATTTTAGTGAAACCAAAAATATTTGAATCTATTGGTGAATATGTTTCCAACGAATCCGAAAAATCGAAATTTCATAGCGGGGATAAAAAGATATGTCCAGTTGAAAATTCTGAATGGTCGCTATAGAATTCAGGCCCTTAAAGATGGAAATTTTGCAAACGACCTCGGATTTCGACGAAACCACTTTTGATGGATCCGCAATGCCAAATTATTGCTAGGTTTCAAATTTCATAATTTTTCGAATCAATATGTGAGCGTGGCAAAGGAAAACGCGTTTGACCAGTTTCAGTTGATTTTAATCAACTGGAAAATGACCATTTTTCCAACGGTCTCAGAATTCGACGAAACTAGTTTTGTTAGGACCGTATGGTCAATACGAAGCTAGAAAATATTTTTCTGGGATTTTTCAAGTTAGTACGTGACCCCAGTAAATTGAAATGCGCGTTCAAATTCAATATATAGAGTTATATGTTGATTTTGATGAAAACCGATCGAAACGGTCGAATCAGCTTACGATACATATCCCATTGTGTTCGGAATGGGGGTAATTAGCTATGGACGACAGGCGGTGGGTCTCGTTTCGAGTTCGACAATAAAAGTTACTTTAGGGAATTAAATAAAAGGAAAAAAACCCTCTCTATACTCTCCTTCAGACCCCCCCCCCGTTTACTTTTCAAATCAAATCGAAAAAAAAACCGTCGCCTCCCTCGAGACCCTCCCCCCACCGCCGCTACCCCCCCCCCTTCCGCCGCCGCTCTACCTCAGGCGAGACCCCCCCCTTCGTCGCTCCTCCACCCCTTCTCTCCCTCCAACCCACCCTCCGCCTCGCAAGACCCCCCAACCCACCCCGAAAACCACCCACCGCCCAACCTGGCCACCGCAACCCACCCCATGTGCCGCCGATTGCTGCCACCCTCCGCCTCCAGGCTCCGGCGACGCGAGCGACTCCGATTTCCCCCTCTCCTTCAACGTGAAAGCTCCCGGTGCCTCCTCCCTCTCCGCTGAGCAGAGGTGAGCCTTCTTATTTATTTTTATTTATATAAAAAACTGAATTTTCTTTAGTATAAAACTGATTTTTTCTTAGTATAAAAATATGATTTTTTTTATATTAGAAAAATTCGATTTTTGTTAAAGAAAGATTCAATTTTTAAATACAGAAAGATTGGGTGTTTTCTTTGTAAAAAGATTTAATTTTTGATAAGGTAAAAATACGATAATGATATGACAAAGGTGAGATTTTTATTTCATATGAAAGCTATGATTTTCAGTTAAGAAAGTTAGGATTTTGAATATAAAAATTTGATTTTTATATATTGAATAGCGAAGGAAAAATTCGATTTTTATATATTGAGTAGCGAAGTAAAAATTCGGTTTTTATATATTGAATAGCGAAGTAAAAATTTGATTTTTATATATTGAATAGCATAGTAAAAATTCGATTTTTATATATTGAATAGCAAAATAAAAATTCGATTTTTATATATTGAATAGCGAAGTAAAAATTCGATTTTTATATATTGAATAGCGAAGTAAAAATTAGATTTTTATATATTGAATAGCATAATAAAAATTCGATTTTTATATATTGAATAGCGAAGTAAAAATTCGATTTTTATATATTGAATAGCGAAGTAAAAATTCGATTTTTATATATTGAATAGCATAGTAAAAATTCTATTTTTATATATTTAATAGCAAAATAAAAATTCGATTTTTATATATTGAATAGCGAAGTAAAAATTCGATTTTTATATATTGAATAGCGAAGTAAAAATTCGATTTTTACATATGTAGAGAATACGGGCAAAGAAAGTGACAAGAGACAAGAACGGCGAAGATTTTTACATAAGAAGAGTCGTGGGATTGGATTAGCAATTCGGTGAGAACTTATCACCTTTTAATTTTGTTTTTTCTAGTTAAAATATATACTAAGATGCAGACGGTGTTTAGTAACACCCGACACCCGTCGTCCACAGACCATGGACGACTTGTATGCTTGTTTGTTTGATTTTGATGTGTAGTTGATTGTGTGATGTGAAACGAAATAAATTATTTATATAGTTAAAAATATTTTATAGTTGAAAATAGAATTTTAACGTGTATATGAAATGAAATAACAATAAACAAATCGGACGATTTGTTTATATACACACATTTGACCGATATTGATTGGGACGATAAATTTTACACATCGCCCAACTGCACAAATAGAATCTATGTTTGATTGTTTGAAACCCCACACGGGTATTGGGATGATATTTGACGTACACTAATCCTGATTGTTTAGTTGTATGTCGATCGATTGATTGACAGACTGTTATAAGCGTTGAATATTTATATTTGATGCTTATACAGCATAGAACGCACTTTGGATGATGGTTGATTATTCATCGTTGTTATTGTATACATGTGTTGTAGAAAATCCATATAATTAACATTATATGGTAATTGATTGGGCCTCATTCCAGTTTTGAAAAAGAAATATTTGAATAGAAATATTTGAAATAGAATATTTGAAAATAAAAATATATGAAGCCGTGTTGATTAGATTGATGCCATTTTGACGTGAACGATATTTATATCGATTTTATTCATTTTATAATGAATATCGAAAGTGATTTCAAAATCTGATATTTTGAAAAGAATTGAAATTCGAATTAAATTGAATAGAAACGAATTCGAATTGAAATTGAATAGAAACGAATTCGAATTGAAATTGAATAGAAACGAATTCGAATTGAAATTGAATAGAAACGAATTCGAATTGAAATTGAATAGAAACGAATTCGAATTGAATAGAAACGAATTCGAATTGAAATTGAATAGAAACGAATTCGAATTGAAATTGAATAGAAATGAATTCGAATTGAAATTGAATAGAAATGAATTCGAATTGAAATTGAATAGAAACGAATTCGAATTGAAATTGAATAGAAATGAATTCGAATTGAAATTGAATAGAAATGAATTCGAATTGAAATTGAATTGAATTGAAAACGAATTGAAATTGAATTAGAAATCAATTTGAATTGAAATCGATTTGAAATGAATTTAAAACGATTTATAAAGCACGTTTTGAATTGAAATCGACGAAGTATATATTATATATATTATATATATAATAAAATGGCCTGAATAGAACACGCCGCGCCGTGGCAGTTCGCGAATTTCGTCCATTGACTTCGAATGGATATTGCGGGAGATCCGACCGTCGGATTCTCCTAAAACTGGAACTGTTGGGTTCGTATCGAAAAGATCTTTCTAACGAATATTAGAAATTTGAAATCTAACGGTTGGATTTGGAATTATGTCCAAATCAAATTTGGAAAAGGTCGCTGTAAGTGCAGTTCGATGGCCGTTGATGGAAATCGACTATACGGGCCTTGATAAAATTATTAAAAATAGTAATAATTTGTGTAAAATCATAAGAAATGATTTGTGAAGAATTGGGATGAAAAACTCCATATTTGAAAAGATAAAAATAGATTTTTATCGAAATGAACTAGTTTTGAACTAGGATTAAAATTCTATTTATTTTTAAATAAATAAATTGGATTTGAAATGGTTTTGAAAATAACCAGAACTTCCAATAATTGCATAGGAATGGATTTGAATCGAAATTGTCTTCGGAATATTTCGATGTTGGATTTCGTGATTATACAGATGTTGTTATGGAAATTTGAAGATATAGATATATAAATCGTTATTTCCAATACGATATTTGTTGGTCGTAGAATTTGATATTGAATATAAGCCGATATATTTTCTATTCAGAGCCTTGTATTTAATATCAAATGTGATTTGGGTTTGTCGTGAATGGTGTCTTCATTAACACTGTTCTTAAACCCAGTTGAGCAAAGATTAAATCTTTTTATTTAGATTTAATGAAGTGTACCAATTAAATAATATTTAATTGGAATTGAATTGATATTGATTTTTGGGTTTATCGTGGACAATGTTTTAAATAACACTCGTTCTTTAACCCGATAATTAATGGAATGTGATTTTGGGTTTATCGTGAACCGTGTTTTAAATGACACCGATTCTTTAACCCAGTTAACGATTAAAACTAAGTCGAGTTTTAATGAATCTTTAATTAGATTGAAATGATCGAGAATGTGATCGAGAATGGAGTATCACCAGTTTTACTCCAGGCGATAGTTAAATCTTTAATTAGATTTGAACGTGAAATGGTAATTGAATTTACCGATAACACCGTAGTGTTAGATGTGAAGTATTACCAGTTTTACTTCATGGGATGAATAGGTGGGGATTGGGAAATAAAATAAATGATTATTCCGGTGTGATTCGTTAATCCCGACTATTTTGAATTGATATTCAAAGGAGATTAAATAATAAATTTAAAGAATTTATCTTTGATAAAATTAATGGGAACCTTTCCCAAAGTATAAGAATATTTGAATAAAAGAATATTCTGAATTGGAATGAGGCGTATGTTGTGTTTGTGTAACACGTGTTTATTATATATATATGCGAGTTGTTCAGAAAGACCGGGTTTATCCCATTCTGAATAACTAATTCGACGTGGTGTCGAAGATGAAGACGGTGGTTGAAGACCGGAGGTCTTCACATCGTTTGGGTGATTACTGGTGATCTTGATTGGGCTGTACACCCAAGAAGATGGAAACAGTTGGTGATCGTCCAGACGTACTTGGAGATCGATGGATATGCGGGGTACTAGGTGCCTCCAGTTTCGTTCAGACCCAGAACGAACTTGTAAATGGACTGTGTGTCTGACATTGGATTTTAGTCTGTGTGATTGATTTCTATTAAATATATATTTGTTTGGCGGCGGAGAATTTATTCTCTTGCTTAACGCCCTTCTCCGAGACGTACGAGCTCAGGGGTTATATATTGATGGATATCAATCGCATGGAGTGAATTGCCTGTGTGGCATGCCTAAGTGGCAATTGATCAAGGCTTCGGTTGAATAGAAAAGTCTTGTGGATGATGATCAAAGCAAGGCCTGTGTGGCATAGCTTTGTGTAGCGTTGATTCACGAGCCTCACACCCCGGTTGTGAACCAAAAACGGGAGAAGGATCCAGGGAGGGCATGCGTTTCTTTCTAGCTAGGGTGGTGTCAGTGAACTACCAGCCCTGACATTTATATACTTTTCACCTGTGTGGTTGTTGCTGTTGCGAGGCGCCTCGAATATATCGGTCGATCCGGGACCGATGGAGTCATTGGACTCATTGACACCCCAAAGGGTGGGGAAACGCAGTGTTCAGGAATTTTAATCCACATCGGTGGACCGGCCCTGTGGCTCCTAAGGGTCACTCGAGCTCTGATCCTAAGACACGGGCTAGAGCGTCTCGAATCGGTAGAGGGCTATCTTTTGCCTCGGTTCACAGACGGAAATCCAATTTTCAAATACGTGACTTTGCAGTTTTGATTGTAGAGCCTAGTATGGCGACATGATATATGGTACCCATGCCGTCTAGGATTGATACATTTATATTTGAAGTTGTTTTGACACTATACACTTATTATAGTATCAAATGATTTATTTTAAACGTATCAAGCATGCTTTGGCTATTATAAGGGAAAACCCTATCCTCTGGTTTGTGTTGCATTGTGTGATGGGATCTGGGTCTTATAATAGCTTCATTTTTCTTTATTTAGCACTGCGCTGTTGTTTTATGCACTGGTATTCTTGGGAGGAAACCTGTTCCGTGTTATACGGCGTGGTCCCTTGATTTGCCTAACTTTAAAAATAAAGATTAATAGCTGTTTTAGTTATCACACCAGTCACATGACTGACCTGGAGTTTATTGTTTTAACCTAAACTCTGGGTGCCCTTATTTTGACACGGGCAGCTAGTAGTTTTGGTTTTGCAGATTTATATTCACAGGATCCTGGTTTACAGCTGGAACGATATCCGGAAAGCTTTGTATCCGTATATCTCTTCTAGTTGTGTATTGTATTATTTTCCGCTGCTTTGTAATTTATTGTAATCTCTGATATTTTATAATGTGTAATATTGATTTATGCTCTGTATATTCTTGTATTCTGATGGTAATGTTGTAATATGCATGAAATGTTCTTCCGTCTACGTTCTTTTGTGGCTTGTCCTCGACTCAATCCGGGATTTCCCGTAAAGGGGATTTCGGGTCGTTTCATCGTTTAAGCCTTATACTTCTTGGAAAACATTTCCAGTTTTCATTACAACTATTTAATCTGCAACATTTTCTTTTTAAACACTATTCACTTTAAAATGTGAATATAATCCATTTATAGAAATCTGAACACTTTTATCAAATAAATCTTCACCTAAGTAATAAATACCTTTACGGGCTCAATCCTATTTACCAAGTTATTCTATAATCTTATCTTCCCATTCCACTTCATAAACTCTGTTTCCAAGTCACTTCTTGTTAAGTAGATGTCACATTTACAACCTTAATCTTGATTACAAATTCCATTATAATTTATTGGTTTAAAATCAAGTATTTACTATCCTATCAATTTATAATTTCTAAAATAACTTATTTTCATAATATTCGACATTGTCGAGTTATAATTCCAAATCCTAATGGTTTAATTCTAATCATATTACGAACATCGAAATGACGTTATGGTTTTCTGAACAATTCTCCAATTTCTCTTTCTAAACTCGTTCTTATATTTCTTTAGCCAAACATCGTTACTTATTACTTTAGAGTAAGTGGGTTTCAAAACAAACTATTTTCATTCCTAGGGAGTGCTGCTATATATAAAGATCACGCTTAAGCTTGGTCAACAATGTTAATTTATCGTTATAGCAAAAACTTGCAATACACTGTAATATTCTCCTTTATAACTAGTCTCGACCTAACAGTCACACTTAAGCCTAGTCAACAACGTTATTTTATCGTTATAATTCAAAGACTTGCAATACGCTGCTATATTCCACTCTATAACTAATCTCGACGTCTCTTTCTATTACAAACTAATACCATCCCTCGATAATAGTGAAGTCGTTCAAGTTGGGGTATTTTAATTACCTTTCAGACCTTAATCAACAACATTCTTTTCTTAGAATAGATATAAGTTCGTAACTCTAACCCCTTATACTTTATAATCCGTCAAACATATTTCTTGTTTTAATTTAGATATGGTTTTATGACGCCATCTCATTATTCTAAAACTCGGTTGTTTACAACTATTTATATTAAACATTAACTCTTCGCTTTGTCTTCATTGTACAATTATATTATGAAACATTTCTCTTTGCTTCGTCTTCCTTAGACAAATCTATTATTAAACATTACTTTTATTAAAAATCAATAACGTTCTTTGTCTTTTAGCAGTTTACTTCTTATTTGAATTATTATACCCAATTCAAGTGAACATCTCAATACAATCTTAAATGAAATCCATTTAAGAACCAGTTTCTTTAATCAAATAATGATTAACTTGATCATTTGCTAAAGTAAAACAGTTTACTTCATTATTAATAAACAATACTAAATATACTAGTTCAATAACTATTTAAACTTCAATCATTAAAAGTGTAATTAAATCTTATTAATTTTGATTAATTGATTTCTAAACTATTTCAAATTAGATTAATTGAAGACCAATTAATCTAATAATCATTTCCCAAATAAACAGTTTATTAAATCAACTTCCTTCCGTCAGTAAATTCGTTAACTGATTTTAATTACTTCTTACCATTAGATTAATATAATTAATCTAATAATATTTCTTAACTGTTTGCTTTAAAATAATTATCCAAATTATTCACTCGTAGGATAATTACAGCTTAATATCTTATTTAAATGTCAATTTATCGTTTATATTTACTTTATCAAATGAATTATAAAATACCAGTTTATAATAGAACTTCTGTTATAATTTAAAACTTCACTGTAATTATAAAAAAATATAATTTTTATAATTAACTTTGGTTATTTTGCCTGATAGCCAATCAACTTCTTAACAAAATGATGGGTTTACGGTCGACTCTTACCACTTTCTTAATCGATATCGTTTATTGATTAATCGAAACAAATGTTGAATTTTCATTCAACATCAATATTCACACGGAATTTAAATGTAATTCGGGTTCAACAGTGCATATCAAACAAATAGTACGTATAAATATCGAGGAATCCGGTCGGATTCCTTCAATTGGTTTCTCGCATCCACAGATGTTAGTCAACACAATTAACATTAATTTCATGCTGGGAATATTATAATCAGGGGAATCCATATCCAACCTATGCAACGATATATATATATATATATATATATATATCAACTAATTTAAAGGTAATCTACTTATACGACCATCACACAACATTCAAACAACATTGAAATATAATTATAATAGTTTAAAATAGATCAGAGTTAGTGAATTTGCTCACCTTTGCGCGTTAACCGTTAAATAACGATTTGCGTCAGTCGATAGATCTAAGCAGGCATTTTATTCTGCTGTACTTCGCCACCATTTCAATCTCAGATCATATTCGAACCCTCCGTTCCAGATATAGAACACGCCTCATATCTTCTCTCGGCCCATTGCTAATACAGCCCGCCCATTTCAACCCATCTCAAAAATTACGTGACTCCTTCAAAACCAACATTTCCGCACTATCACTATGTTCACGTTCTTTTGTATCTCCATGCACCAGCCAACGTAAGCAGACCCGTGCTATAGACCACGAGTTCATGTACCAAAAGGAATCTTTCTTTTTTGGGCTTCAAAGTTCAAGCCAACCCACAGTAAATCCCCCAAGCCTACACGATGTCTCAATCCCTTCCTTCTCCTAAAGTGTAACGACCGGGAATTTCGCTCGATCCAAATCAGTCGCTAAACCGATCAAGACCATTCGAAACGCCTGATTATTTTGAGAACACGACAAAATAGAACGCAGATAGAAGAACATTTCATTGTATATTACAACTATTCCATCAGAATACAAGAATATACAGAGTAAGGATAAATATTACACAGAAAAAAATCAGAGATTTAAATTACATTACAAAGCAGCGGAAAATAATACAATACACAACTAAAAGTAATATACGGGTACAGAGCTTTCCGAGTATCGTTCCAGCTGTAAACCAGGATCTTGTGAATATAAATCTGCAAAACCAAAACTACTAGCTGCCCGTGTCGAAAATAAGGGCACCTAGAGTTTTGGTTAAAACAATAAACTCCAGGTCAGTCATGTGACTGGTGTGAGAACTAAAACAGTTATCAATCTATATTTTAAAGTTAGATAAATCAAGGGACCACGCCATATAACACGGAACGGGTTTCCTCCCAAGAATACCAGTGCATAAAACAACAGCGCAATGCTAAATAAAGATAAATAAATGAAGCTATTATAAGACCCAGGTACCATCACACAATGCAACATAAACCAGAGGATAGGGTTTTCCCTTATAATAGCCAAAACATACTTGATACGTTTAAAACAAATCATTTGATACTATAATAGGTGTATAGTGTCAAAACAACTTGTAACGACCCGAAAAATCTGAACCAATTTAAAAAAATTTAAATTGGCTAAAATAGTGGATTTTAAATATTTAAAATAAATATTTTAAATAATAAGAATGAAAATCGAGTTTGAATCGACGTTTGAGAACGAATATAATTAATTCTAATTATAAACAAGGCCTGAAATGGCGCAGTAGTTTCAAAATTTGAATTCAAACTTTGACTGACTGTACCGGGTGCAAAACAAAACGGATTTGAGTGAAACCAAAAATATTTAAATCTGTTAGTGAATACCTTTCTAACGAATCTGAAAAATCGAAGTTTCATAGCGGAAAGCAAAAGTTATGGCCAAATGAATTTTCAGAAAGGTCGCTATAAGAATTTATATAGCCCGTGAAATTGGCCATTTTGCAAACGACCTCGGATTCGACAAAACCACTTTTGTTGGATCCGGGATGAGGAGTTATTGCTAGGTTTCAAATTTCATAATTTTTGAAGCTAGTATGTGAGCGTGGCAAAGGAAAATGTGTTTTGGTCAATTACAGTTAAATTGGATCGACCAGAAATGGGCCATTTTGCAAACAGTCCCAGAATTCGACGAAACTAGTTTTGTTGGGACCGTATCGTCAAAACATAGCTAGATTTATTTTTCTTAATTTTTTCGAATCATTTGGTGGCCCTGGCAAATGGAAATGTACGTTCAAATCGAATATTGAATGTTTTATATTTTAATTTGAAGGAAAACTGACTGAAAAAGTCGAATGGGCCTACGAGACATATCCCATTGTGTTCGGAATGAGGGTAAAATGCTAGGGATGACAGTCGTTGGGTTTGATTTCGAGTTCTTTTAAGAAAACCCCAATTTTTGAATAAATATATATATCGACCAATAGGAAAATTCTTTCATAAATTAAATAAAATAAAAAAATAAAAAAACCCTTTTATTCCCCCCCGATCGACGGCGACTCGCGCTCCATACTTCCCGACCAAAAACCCGCCGCATCAGCCATCTACCAGCGCCGCCGCCACCCTACCTCGACAGCGCCGACCCTCCTCTCCAGATCCGACCCACCTTCGCCTTCTCCCTCCTCCCCATCGACGAGAATGAGACCCAGGAAGTTTCGAACATCCCGCCGCCAGATCTCCTCCCTCCGACCACCGAACAGGCTGCGACCACCACCCCCAGGAGTGCTTCTCGAAGCTCTTTCGCGTGGCGTAGCCCGATCGCCACTTCGCTTCAAGGATTCGCCGAAAACCCTAAACCTAGTTTTGAACAGTGAAACCAGAGACAGTGGACTCGTGTGAACGTCTTCTACATTCTAGAAGAGACCGCATATTTTTCTGAGCTTTCTGCTATTTTTGGTGGAGTGGAACCCAATGTGAGATTTCTAATTTATAAACGATATGGAAAACGACGATGTATAAATTATATAGTCGATGTATGAGTTATATAAGCATTGTACACCTCTTGTATAAGCATTGTGTAAGTTGTACGTTCGATGTATAAGTTGTATATGCATTGCAAAAATTATATATGTGTTGAAATAGAAGTGAAATGATATATATATATATATATATATATATATATATATATATATATATATATATATATACGCCCCTCGTCCACAAACCATGGACGATATTTATTGGTTGTGATTGGTGTGAAAATTGATTGATAGCGAATGGTTGATTGAAATTGTTTGTGGTTGAAATTGATTGATTGTGGTTGAAAAATACCCGTTTGTGGTTGAGAAATATTTGGTTGAAACCACATAGGATTAGTTTGTGGAAATGAAAAAAAATATACATGTCGCCTGCGTGCGACTAGATGCATGATTCCCCATTGTCAAAAATCGCGAGGTTTTAAGGTAGAGCGAGGAGCCGTACTAGGGATGGTCCCAGTTTTAACTACCCTGCCATTATGCTGCCGAAATTTTGAATAATATTCATGTGTTAGAATTATTTTCATTTGTTGAAACTATATTTATTCGTTGTATAGAAAACCTTCATATGTTGAATTGAAATTCATTCGTTGAATAGAATTCATGTGTTGAAAGGTATTCGTGTTTTAAATATAAAAATCACCTTTTTATCTATATATATAAACTATAGAAAACCTTCATGTGTTGAATCGATATTCATTCGTTGAACTGAAATTCATGTGTTGAATGGTATTCATATTTTGAAAGAAATTGTTTTATAATAAAAATCCCATTTTTATCATCAATATGAGATATATAAAATAGTCGAGTTTTGAAATAAATTGTTTTACATTAAAAATCACATTTTTAGTATATACATGAATTGTTAAAAATTGTGAAGTGTTGAAATAGTAAACAGTTAGATAAAAATATCATTTTTAACAAATGTATTAAATTCATATAGTTTTGAAATCGAAGAATCGATATATATATATATATATATATATATATAATTGAAATATATCGAAAAACGAAGCTGCAGTTCGTATTTTGAAACCATGATTTCAAACGATTAGTACGGGAGATCCGACCATCGGATTTTCCCGAAACCGCAACCGTTGGGTTCGCTTTGGAAATATCTTTCCAACGGCACCAACTATGTAAAAATCCAACGGTTGGATTGTCTGGTATGTTTAATTCAAATTTAAAGAAAAATAGCGCTAGAATCGATTATATTTATATATATATATATATAAATAAATATAATTATATTTAATCAAATAACGATGCTGTAGTTCGTATTTTGAAATCGAAACTTCAAACGATTGTACCGGGAAATCCGACCGTCGGATTTTCCCGAAACTGGTACCGTTGGATTCGTTTTGAAAAGATCTTTCTAATGATGTAAATTTTGTGAAGATCCAACGGTTAGATTTTCAGAAATGTGTAAATCAAATCTGAAGAAAAACAGCGCCACGGCCACGTTATGGCCCGAAGCATCGTTTTGAATAAATTGGCTATTTTAAAATAAATTAAAATAGCGATAAATCGTTATAAAATATTATAAACGATATGGATGTGAAATTTAGAAATTAACTAAAGGTTAGCTAAGTCGAATGGTTTCCTAGATTTTGATCTGATGTTGGTTTCGGCCTTCGGGGTTAATATTTGGGAAATCGTTCTCTTACTGATTGACGGTTAGTGACTAATGAATTGAAATGATGCGTAATAGTCTTTGTGTAGCTCTTGTTTATTATATACGAGAGTTGCTCAGAAAGACCGGGTTTATCCCATTCTGAATAACTGAATCGACGATAAGAAATCGAAGATGAAGACGGTGGTCGAAGACCGGAGATCTTTACCTCGTTTGGATGGTAACCGAGGTCCTGATTGGGAGGCATCCCGAAATATGGATAATGAGTGGTGATCGTCCAGACGTACGTGGTGATCGATGGGTTTGCGAGGTATATAGTGCCTCCGGTTTCGTTCAGACCCAGAACGGACTTGCAAATGGACAGTGTGTCTGACATTGGAATTTATTCTGTGTGATTGATAGCTATCAGTTGCACGGTGTGAATTGCCTGTGTGGCATGCAAAGATGCAGTGATCAAGGCTTCTGTTGAAAAGCAAAGTCTTGTGGTGATGATCAAAGCACCGCCTGTGTGGCGTAGCTTTGTGTACAACGTGAATCCGCGAGCCTCACACCCCGGTATGGACCAGAAACGGGAGAAGGACCTCAGGGAGGGCATGCGTTTCTTTCTAGTTAGAAGTGGCGTCAGTGGTTTTACACGCCCTAACGAGATTGACTTATGTGGTTGTTGTTGTTGCGAGGCGCCTCGGATATATCGGTCAATCCGGGACCGATGGAGTCATTCGTTGGCTCGTTTACGCCCCAAAGGGCGGGGAAACGTATTGTTCAGGCATAATAATCCACATCGGTGGACCGGCCCTGTCTCTCCAAGGCTTGCCTGCGCGCTTGCCTGTGGCTCGGGCTAGAGAGTCGCAAAGTAGGTAAGGACTATCTTTTGCCTTGGTTCTTGACATAAATCCAATTTCCAAATACATGACTATGCGGTTTTGATTGTATATATATATATATGGCGACATGATATATGGTACCCATGTCGTCTATGATTGATACTTATGATTGAAATTGTTTTTGAAAACATATAAACACTAGTAATAATATCAAATGCTTTTGTTTTATTCGTATCAATCATATTTTGGCCATTATAAGGTAAAACTCTATCCTCCGGTTTGCGTTGCATTGTGTGATGGGAACTGAGTTTTATATTGGCTTCATTTTAATAAAAAGCATTGCGATATTTAAAAGAATGATTTGTTTTAAAGCACTGGTAATCCAATGGAGTAAACCCGTTCCACGAAAGTGGCGTGGTCCTGTGATTAGCTAAATTATAAATGTGTTGAGTAGATTTCTCATACCAGTCCCATGACTGACTCGTAGTTTGTTTCACTTTCAAACTCGGGTGCCCCTTTTTCTACACGGGCAGCCTTCTATTCAAGTTTTAGCTGGCTCTTTCTGGATAGTTGGAGCTGAAGATGGATTCTATTATTTATCTCTGTTTATGCTGTTCAGCTCCTATTGTACATTATGTTTGTTTTCCGCTATAGACATTTATGTATAGCTGAACTGTATTTGTACTAAGTATGATCTTGTATACTGTGTAACTCTGATGATTATGTTTATCCAGTATATTCTATTGTTCATTATCTGGTGTATTTATTTATTTCTGTTTTGCTATTATCTGTTTCTGTGTTATATTCCAAAGATTACCGTTGCCACCGTCAGTACGGGGTTTGGGGTCATCACACAACTTCAAATATAAATGTATCAATCCTAGACGGCATGGGTACCATATATCATGTCGCCATACTAGGCTCTACAATCAAAACCGCATAGTCACGTATTTGGAAATTGGATTTCCGTCTGTGAACCGAGGCCAGGGATCGTCCTCACCCTTTAGAGACAATCTAGCCTACCATGTCTCAGGAACAGCCGCAACTGCACCTTGGATCATCAGGGCCGGTCCACCGATGTGGATTAAAATGCCTAAACACTACGTTTCCCCACCCTACGGGGCGCAAATGAGCCAACGAATAACTCCATCGGCTTCACATAGTCACCGATAAATCCGAGGCGCCTCGCAACAGCAACAACCACATAAGTCAAACTTGTCAGGGCGTGTAAAACCACTAACGCCACTTCTAGCTAGAAAGAAACGCATGTCCTCCCTGAAGTCCTCTCCCATTTCTGGTTCACAACTAGGGTGTGAGGCTCGCGAATCAATGCTACACAAAGCTATGCCACACAGGCCGTGCTTTGATCATCAACCACAAGACTCTGCTTTTCAACAGAAGCCTTGATCATTTGCATCTTAGCATGCCACACAGGTAGACCACTCTATGCAACCGATATCAGTCACACAGAACGAAATCCAATGTCAGACACACAGTCCATCTACAAGTCCGTTCTGGGCCTGAACGAAACCGGAGGCACCTAGTGCCCTGCATATCCATCGATCTCCAAGTACGTCTGGACGACCACTAACTGATTCCCTCCTCTTGGGTGTACGGCCCAATCAAGATCATCAGTAATTATCCAAACGACGTGAAGACCTCTGGTCTTCAACCACAGTCTTCATCTTCGACACCACGTCGAATCAGTTATTCAGAATGGCATAAACCCGGTCTTTCTGAATAACTCGCGTATATAATAAACATGTGTTGCAAAAACACAACATACGCCTCATTCCTATTCATCTATCACTAACCGTAAATTAACAAGAGAATAATTCCCCAAACATTAACCCCGAAGGCCGAAACCAACATCAGATCAATACCCAGGAAACCGTTCTGCTTAGCTAACCTACAGTTAGTTTCTAAATTTCACATTCTTAGGGAAAGGTTCCCATTAATTTTATCAAAGATAAATTCCTTTAAATTTATTCTTTAATCATCCTTTGAAAATCAATTCAAACCCAATTTTGGTTTATCCAAACTAGTCGGGATTAACGAACCTTACTGAAGTAATCAATTGTTAAACTTCCCAACCCCAACTTATTCATCCCATGAATCAAAACTTGTAATACCTCATATCTAACACCACGGTGTTATCGGTAAATTCAATAACCATTTCACGTTCAAATCTAATTAAAGATTTAACTATCGCCTGGAGCAAAACTGGTGATACTCCATTCTCGATCATTTCAATCTAATTAAAGATTCATTAAAATTCCACTTAGTTCTAATCTTTAACTGGGTTAAAGAATCAGTGTCATTTAAAACACAATTCACGATAAACCCTAAAATCACATCACATTTCAATCAGTCCCTAACCGTAAATTAGCAAGTGAGCAATTCCCTAAGTATTGACCCCGAAGGCCGAAACCAACATCAGATCAATACCCCAGAAACCATTCAACTTAACTAATATCCGGTTAGTTTCTGATTTTCCTAACTCTTTTGGGTTTAAGAACAGTATTATTGAAGATACCGTTCACGACAACCCAAAATCCCAATCCATTAATTATCGGGTTAAAGAACAAGTGTTATTTAAAACACTGTTCATGATAAACCCAAAAATCAATACAAATTCAATTCCAATTAAATATTATTTAATTGGTACACTTCATTAAATCTTAAATTAAAAGATTTAATCTTTTTCTCAACTGGGCTTAAGAATAGTGTTAATGAAGACACCATTCACGGCAAACCCAAATCACATTTGATATTAAATACAAGGCTCTGAATAGAAAATATATCGGCTTATATTCAACATGAAATTCTACGACTAACAAATATCGTATTGGAAATAACGATATAAATATATCTTTCAAATTCCCATAACAATATCTGTATCATCTCGAGATCCAACATCGAAATATTCCGAAGACAATTTCGATTCAAATCCATTCCAATTCACTTATTGGAAATTCTGGTTATTTTCAAAACCATTTCAAATCCAATTTATTTATTTTAAAAATAAATAGAATTATAATTCTAGTTCAGAACTAGTTCATTTCGATAAAAATCTATTTTTATCTTTTCAAATATGGAGTTTTTCATCCCAATTCTTCACAAATCATTTCTTATGATTTTACACAAATTATTACTATTTTTAATAATTTTATCAAGGCCCGTACAGTCGATTTCCATCAACGGTCATCGAACTGCACTTACAATGACCTTTTCCAAATTTGATTTGGACATAATTCCAAATATAACCGTTAGATTTCAAATTTCTAATATTCGTTAGAAAGCTCTTTTCGATACGAACCCAACGGTTCTGGTTTTAGGAGAATCCGACGGTCGGATCTCCCGCAATATCCATTCGAAGTCAATGGTCGAAATTCACGAACTACCGCAGCGCGACGCGTTCTATTCAGGCCATTATATAATATATATATATATATATATATATATTATATATTTCGTTGATTCCCTTTTAAAACGTATTTTATAAATCATTTTAAATTCTTTTTCGAAACGATTTCAACTTCATTTCAAATTCAAATCAAAATTGATTTTTTCCTCATAAATTCGTTTTAAATTCATTTCAAATTGATTTCAATTCAAATCGATTTTTAATTCAATTTCAGTTCGTTTTAAATTCAATTCAATTTCTATTCGATTTTGAATTTATTTCAAATCGATTTCTGTTCAATTTCAATTCAATTCGAATTCATTTCAATTTGATTTCAATTCGAATTCAATTCTATTCAATTTTAATTCGAATTCAATTCTATTCAATTTCAATTAAATATTTCAAATCGTTTCAAAATATCAGAATTTGAAATCACTTCCTTTTCTTTATTCATTATAAAAATGAATAAAATCGATATAAATATCGTTCACGTCAAAATGGCGTCAATCTAATCAACACGGCTTCATATATTTCTATTTTCAAATATTCTAGTTCAAATATTTCTTTTCAAATATTTCTATTCAAATATTTCCTTTTTCAAATATTTCTATACAAATATTTCCTTTTTCAAATATTTCTATTCAAATATTTCCTTTCCAAAACTAGAATGAGGCCCAATCAATTACCATAGATTTTACTTCTACGGATTTACATACAACGCATGTATACATCGACAATGACAAATAATCAACCATCATCCAAAGTGCATTCTACATTGTATAAGCATCAAATATAAATATTTAACGCTTATAACAGTCTGTCAATCAATCGATCGACATACAACTAATTATTGGGATTAGTGTATGTCATATATCATCCCAATACCCGTGTGGGGTTTCAAACAATCAAACACAGATTTTATTTGTGTAGTTGGGCGATGTGTAAAATTTATCGTCCCAATCAATATCAGCCAAATGTGTGTATATAAGCAAATCGTCCGATTTGTTTATATTAGTTTATTTCATTTCATATACACGTTAAAATTTCTATTTTTAACTTTAAAATATTTTTAACTATATAAATATTTTATTTCCTTTCACATCACACAATCAACTACACATCAAAATCAAACAAACAGGCATACAAGCCTTCCATGGTCTGTGGACGACGGGTGTCGGGTGCTACTAAACACCGTCTGCATCCTAATATATATTTTTAACTAGAAATTTAAATTAAAAGTGAGGAGTTCTCACAGACTAGCTAATCCAATACCACGACTCTTCATATGTAGGAAACCTCGTCGTGCTCGCCTTTTGTCACTTTCGTCGTTCGTGCTCGCTACATATATAAAAATCACATTTTTATATTATCACTCCATGGATAAAAATTATATTTTTATTCTGCCACTAGTATAAAAATTATATTTTTAACCTTTCTATATTATACAAATTATATTTTTAACCTTTCTACATTATAAAAATTATATTTTTAACCTTTCTATATAAAGATTATATTTTTATAAATTCACATTGCTATAAAAATCATATTTTTATTATGTTATATATATAAAATAAAATCTCACTTTTAATCTAATGACATTAAAATAAAAAACGTATTCTTTATTCTAGCTAAAAAAAATATTTTATATATTAAAAATCATAGCTTTATTTACTAAAAATCAAAGCTTTATCAAAAATAAAAATCCAGTTTTATATAAAGTAAAAAATCAAGCTTTTAAGCAGTGCTTTATATAAATTAGAAACTGATTTAACTATGCTAATAAAAAAACAAAATCAGAAAAGAAGAAAACTCACGTTTAAAGGGGAAGTAGGGTTCGTGGCTGTGCTGGGGGGCATCGGCGATCGGGGAGGCTGAACGGGGTGGCGTTGGCCAGTGGTGGCCGAACAGGGGGTGGCGGCCTTCCCTTTCTCGATTTGGGGTTTCCGTCGGTCTAGGGCTTCAGGAATGGGGGCGGAAGGTAACGTCAGAGCGAGGGGGGTTTGCCGGAGGGGTGCGGCGTCGGGTGGCGGACTGGGGTGGGGAGGCGCACTCGACGCTGGCAGCGACGGAGGTCTGGGCGCCACATTTCTTTTTTTTTTGTTATGAGCGTTAACCGACTGTGAGGGGGGAGGGAGAGAGAAATAGAGAGGGGGGTGTTATACAAATTATTATATATTTATTTTTATTTCTTTAAGTAACTTTTTATTTTCAACTCGAAATCAAACCCACCGACTGTCGTCCATAGCTAATTACCCCCATTCTGAACACAATGGAATATGTATTGTAAGCTGATTCGACCGTTTCGATCAGTTTTCGTCAAAATCAACATATGACTCTATATATTGAATTTGAACGCGGATTTCAATTTGCTGGGATCACATACTAACTCGAAAAATTCCAGAAAAATATTTTCTAGCTTCGTATTGACGATACGGTTCTAACAAAACTAATTTCATCGAATTCTGAGACCGTTTGAAAAATGGCCATTTTCCAGTCGATTAAAATCAATTAAAACTGGTCAAACACGTTTCCCTTTGCCACGCTCACATATTGATTCGAAAAATTACGAAATTTGAAAACTAGCAATAACTAGACATCACGGATCCAACAAAAGTGGTTTCGTCGAAAACCGAGGTTGTTTGCAAAATGACCATTTTTAAGGGCCAGAATTCCATAGCGACTATTTAGAATTTTCAACTGGACATATCTTTTGAATCCCGCTATGAAACTTCGATTTTTCGGATTCGTTGGAAAGATATTCACAAATAGATTCTAATATTTTTGGTTTCACTAAAATCCGGTTTATTTTGTACCCGGTGCATTCATTTGAAATTTGAAATCGAATTATCGAACTACCGCGCCATTTTCAATTCCTTTTATAATTATAAATAATTATTTATATTCTAACGACGATCTATATAAATATATACGTTCGAGTTCTATTCAAAATAAATTTCTCGTCGTTATTATTTAAAATAATTCATTTTAAATATTCAAAATTCACTAAAATCGCCAAAATAAAATTTTTAAATTGGCTCAATCTCCCCCACTTAAAACTTTTCGTCCCCGAAAAGGAACGAAGTTGAAAGTTGTTTAACTAATCAACTCAACTTTCCATATTTTCATTACGGCTTAAGTTCTTCAACTTTCCAGTTTCTAAGAACTTTTCAAATTATTCAAAAATTTGGCTAACACCCTAAATTTTCGAAAAATTTCGCCATAACCTCCCCTGCACTGGGGACTTTGGGATATTTCATATAGCCTCCCATGGCCTTCTTCCATCCAAAAGAAAAAGAAAAAGCCAAGCGGCTAGCCAATCGGCTCACAAAATCATCATCACCCAAACAAAACAGTAAATTATGGTAAACATGTACCTACTTGTCGGGAAAACTATTTTACTCTATGCTCTAGCCTCCTTGCAATGACCTGTTCAATGTAAGTACATGTACATGCAAGCATTTTCAAACAATTTTCAATACAGTTTAATATTCGGTTCAATTAGGCATAAATGGTTCAAAATTTCAAACAAATAAACAAACAACACAACCATCAATCAATTAGTTGATTATCGTTTCAAATTCATAATTTTGATACATATATACAGAAAATCATGTTTTTGATGCCAAATCACAATAATAAACCTATCTAGCTTTGGTTCTCACACCAGTCTAATGGAAATATATAGATATCACACCTTCGGCACTCGAACATCAACTCTGATGACGATGCATCAATCATCAGAATAATCTCCGGGCGACTAGAATGTGTTTCTATATCTATCCAGTATATTAAAACTTCGAATACACGTGGATCAGACGTATATACAAAATGTTTATATACCTGAATGTCCAAATCAATATAAAAATAATATTCAAATACGAATAAATGAATTTAAATTTTCCAAAACAAATTTTGTTCTCAATTTTATTTCTAAAAGCAACACTCTTCACACTCGTTCGAGGATGCTACTGATCCCATCTCTAACGAGTCATTCCATTGGATATTACTAATCCAATATCTGATGAATTCTTTCGTATGGTTCTAATGTGTCTTATTCTCTGAGCTTTGTAAACCAAAGCTCTGATACCACGATGTAACGACCGAGAATTTCGCTCGATCCGAATCAGTCGCTAAACCGATCAAGATAGTTCGAAACGCCTGATTGTTTTGAGAACACGACAAAATAGAACGCAGACAGAAGAACATTTCATTGTATATTACAACAATTCCATCAGAATACAAGAATATACAGAGTAAGGATAAATATTACGCAGAAAAATATCAGAGATTTAAATTACATTACATAGCAGCGGAAAATAATACAATACACAACTAAAAGTAATACACGGATACAGAGCTTTCCGAGTATCGTTCCAGCTGTAAACCAGGATCTTGTGAATATAAATCTGCAAAACCAAAACTACTAGCTGCCCGTGTCGAAAATAAGGGCACCCAGAGTTTAGGTTAAAACAATAAACTCCAGGTCAGTCATGTGACTGGTGTGAGAACTAAAACAGTTATCAATCTTTATTTTAAAGTTGGATAAATCAAGGGACCACGCCGTATAACACGGAACGGGTTTCCTCGCAAGAATACCAGTGCATAAAACAACAGCACAATGCGAAATAAAGAAAAATGAAGCTATTATAAGACCCAGGTCCCATCACACAATGCAACACAAACCAGAGGATAGGGTTTTCCCTTAAAATAGCCAAAACATGCTTGATACGTTTAAAACAAATCATTTGATACTATAATAGGTGTATAGTGTCAAAACAACTTCAAATATAAATGTAACAATCCTAGACGGCATGGGTACCATATATCATGTCACCATACTAGGCTCTACAATCAAAACCGCAAAGTCACGTATTTGGGAATTGGATTTCCTTCTACGAACCGAGGCCAGGGATCGTCCTCACCGTTTTGAGACAATTTAGCCTACCATGTCTCAGGAACAGCCACAACTGCACCTTGGATCGTCAGGGCCGGTCCACCGATGTGGATTAAAATGCCTGAACACTACGTTTCCCAACCCTATGGTGGCGCAAATGAGCCAACGAATGACTCCATCGGCTTCACATAGTCACCGATAAATCCGAGGCGCCTCGCAACAGCAACAACCACATAAGTCAAACTCATCAGGGCGTGTAAAACCACTGACGTCACTTCTAGCTAGAAAGAAAAATATGTCCTACCTGAAGTCCTCTCCTATTTCTGGTTCACAACCGGGGTGTGAGGCTCGCGAATCAACGCTACACAAAGCTATGCCACACAGGCCGTGCTTTGATCATCAACCACAAGACTCTGCTTTTCAACAGAAGCCTTGATCATTTGCATCTTAGCATGCCACACAGGCAGACCACTCTATGCAACCGATATCAGTCACACATAATGAAATCCAATGTCAGACACGCAGTCCATCTCCAAGTCCGTTCTGGGTTTGAACGAAACCGGAGGCACCTAGTGCCCCGCATATCCATCGATCTCCAAGTACGTCTGGACGATCACTAACTGATTCCCTCCTCTTGGGTGTACGGCCCAATCAAGATCATCAGTAATTATACAAACGACGTGAAGACCTACGGTCTTCAACCACCGTCTTTATTTTCGACACCACGTCGAATCAGTTATTCAAAATGGGATAAACCCGGTCTTTCTGAATAACTCGCGTATATAATAAACATGCGTTGCACAAACACAACATACGCCTCATTCCAATTTATCTATCACTAACCGTAAATTAACAAGAGAATAATTCCCCAAATATTAACCCCAAAGGCCGAAACCAACATCAGATCAATACCCAGGAAACCGTTCTGCTTAGCTAACCTACAGTTAGTTTCTAAATTTCACATTCTAAGTGAAAGGTTCCCATTAATATTATCAAAGATAAATTCCTTTAAATTTATTCTTTAATCATTCTTTGAAAATCAATTCAAACCCAAATTTGGTTTATCCAAACTAGTCGGGATTAACGAACCTTACCGAAGTAATCAATTGTTAAACTTCCCAACCCCAACTTATTCATCCCATGAAGTAAAACTGGTATTACTTCATATCTGACACCACTGTGTTATTGGTAAATTTAATTACCATTTCACATTCAAATCTAATTAAAGATTTAACTATCGCCTGGAGCAAAACTGGTGATACTCCATTCTCGATCATTTCAATCTAATTAAAGATTCATTAAAACTCCACTTAGTTCTAATCTTCAACTGGGTTAAAGAATCAATGTCATTTAAAACACAGTTCACGATAAACCCCAAAATCACATCACATTTCAATCAGTCCCTAACCGTAAATTAGCAAGTGAGCAATTCCCTAAGTATTGACCCCGAAGGCCGAAACCAACATCAGATCAATACCCCAGAAACCATTCAACTTAACTAATCTCCAGTTAGTTTCTGATTTTCTTAACTCTTTTGGGTTTAAGAACAGTATTATTGAAGATATCGTTCACGACAACCCAAAATCCCATTCCATTAATTATCGGGTTAAAGAACAAGTGTTATTTAAAACATTGTTCACGATAAACCCAAAAATCAATACCAATTCAATTCCAATTAAATATTATTTAATTGGTACACTTCATTAAATCTTAAATAAAAAGATTTAATTTTTTTCTCAACTGGGCTTAAGAACAGTGTTAATGAAGACACCATTCACGACATACCCAAATCACATTTGATATTAAATACAAGGCTCTGAATAGAAAATATATCGGCTTATATTCAACATCAAATTCTACGACTAACAAATATCGTATTGGAAATAACGATATAAATATATCTTTTAAATTCCCATAACAATATCTGTATCATCTCGAGATCCAACATCGAAATATTCCGAAGACAATTTCGATTCAAATCCATTCCAATTCACTTATTGGAAATTCTGGTTATTTTCAAAACCATTTCAAATCCAATTTATTTATTTTAAAAATAAATAGAATTATAATTCTTGTTCAGAACTTGTTCGTTTCGATAAAAATCTATTTTTATCTTTTCAAATATGGAGTTTTTCATCCCAATTCTTCACAAATCATTTCTTATGATTTTACACAAATTATTTGTAATGACCCACACTGTCAAAGGTATTATAATTAATTAATTTAATTATATAAATAGTGATTTAGGGAATTTAATCATCGTTAATTAAATTATAGTAAATATTTAATTAAAATAATATATTTAATTCTGAAATAATCAGAATTGGCGATATGGCGTGAACTGGGCAATTCAAAATATATATATTCAGTTTAGAATTTAATTTGAATAACGAATATATTTAATAACGGTAGTTTGAACATATAATTATATTATAATTAAAAACGAGCTTGAAATGGCGCTGCAGTTCGTAAATTGGCGATTCGAACTTCAACTGAATGTATAGGATTCGTTTTAAGCCAGATTTCTGTGAAACAAGAAACGTGTGGAGCTGGTGGAGTATATCTTTCTAGTGGAAGAGGAAAATCGGGATTTCGTCGTGTAGATTTTGATTCACGTCCAAATCAAATTTTAGAAAAGTCGCTGTGAAATTCCTTTATAATTCGTAACGCTTTATATACGTTATAAAAGGATTTTTCAATGTAAATTGAATATCGATTCAACCTGGACTTGGAATATCAAGTATATAATTTTTCTGAAGCTGTATGGTATTTCACTGTGAATATATACGACAATATAAATTTATTTATATTTAATTTAATTTTTTTTAGATATATTTATATATTTAAATGGGTCATTCAGAGCTAAAAAAAATAGCCACTTTTGCAAACGAAGTCGGAATTCGACGAAACTAATTTTGTTGGATCCGCAATGTTAAATTTATTGCTAGATTCTAAGTTCCATGATTTTTGAAGTCAGTATGTGGCCGTACGGATTTTTAGAGTGAAAAACAATCAGTATTTTGACAGTTAAAAATACGCTGTGTGAGCAGACGGAGTCGGAATTCGACGAAACCTGTTTCGTTGGGACCGTAATGTCAAACTGTAGCTGCATGCCAATTTGCGTGATTTTTAGGTATCGTGTGTGATTACACGGATTTTTAGAAGACGAAATTTATGAATATTTAAGAAAAATATCTAGCAAAATATCTAATGAAAATATCCTAAGGTTTTGCCTATAAATAACACACTAACATACTTCCTTAAGACCTAATAAAATCATTCCTCCGATCAAAAACATCACAGCCGCCACTCAGAAATCAAAACGTGAAAGCAAACCTCCTTTGAAAAATCAAAGTAATTCCCAATAAAATCTATAAATCCTAATAATTATACATCTCGACTTTTGCTGAGATCTCGCTCCTCCCCATACAGTTATTGTTGAGTTCGGTCATCTTTTTTTCATGCTGAAATGTAAGCAGTGTTGCTAGGGTTACCAATTCGTGGAGATGTAGGCTTCAAGGCTCGAGTTCGACTTTGGTTTCGGGTTCAGAGGGGAAAACCGCACCTTTGATGGAAATCTGGTGTGATTCGGTTCAGAGAGGCGTCGATCTCTGTACGGTGTTCATCATCGAAGTCGCGCTCGAAGGATGCTGCGAGTGGAAGCTTTTTGAGTGGCAATGAAGGAGGATTCGGAGAGGAGTGTAATGGTGAGGATTGTTGCGAATTCATGAAGAAATGGTGGATTTGGTGGTGGTGAGTTCGGTCATGGTGAAGAGCAGTAACGAGAGGGATTGGGGAACTATAATCGGTGAGGAAGGAAATAAAGGGAAGTTGGGCTGAACGGTTTTGGGCCTTAAGGTAAAGGGGTGAGCCCAAGTAAAGTTGAAATCTTAGTTTTTATTTAATTTAAATGTTGAATGAATTTGTAAATTGAATATCTCGACCATACGATATCAGATTGACGAACCGTAAGTTGCGTTGGGATCGTATAAACGAGCACTCCACAATGAGCTGACTGGAAGTCCATTGGAGCTTGTATGAATTTATGGCGAAATAAATTGTTTGATCCAAATCAAATAATAGTTTATCGTTCTTTAACAATGAACTGCCAAAGTGAGTAAATCTCACCAACTCTAAACAGTTTATAATTTCATGTTGTATTTTTAGAACTGTTAGAAATTGTCTGATTTACTGTGTGTTGACTGTTTGATTGAACTGCTAGTCAGTTAGTTGGATTTCTATATTGATTCTGTTTAACAGAATATATCATATGGAACTGAAAGTGATGTTATCTATATTGTTTAACATCTGTGATGCAGGGAAACAGGTTGGAGGAATCCAACTGGATTCCTCAACAGTTATTTTACTGTGATTTATATAATGTGATATATAATGTGATATATAATCTGACGTTGATTATGTGTGCTTTGGATGATAGTTATCGTTGTTATATGGTGTGTTAAATACCATAAGAAATACCAGAATGTGGAAAAGGGATTTTCAAAGTATATTTTGAAAATAATTTATTTATATAAAATCAATGGATTTTATATTATACAAGAAAAAGGATTTTGAATAAAAGAATTATATTTGTAAATCAAATATAAAGGAAATTTATATTTGTTAATCAAATATAAAGGGATTTTATTTGTTAAACAAATATAGAGGAGATATATTTGTGAAATCAAATATAAAGGAAAATATTTGTAAAACAATATATATAAGGGAAAATATTGTCAAAACCAATAGAAAGAGGGATATTTGTAAACCATTTACAAATAGATAAAAAGGATTTATTTATTTAAGAAATAAATAAATGTAAAAGAATTTATTATTTAGGGTATAAATAAAGTTAAATGATTTATTTATTTAGGGAATAAATAAAATAAAGGAATATTTATTTGTTAAAATAAATAGAATAAAGGAGATATTTATTTGTTAAATAAATAGGATTATAAGGAAATATTTATTTAGGAAATAAATAGATTATAAAAGAAAATCTTTAAAAAGGAATAAACGTTATTAGCGAGTAAGTTAATCAAAGTGAATTGGTTAAGTTAATCAAAGTGAATTGGTTAAGTTAATCAAAGTAAATTGGTTAAGGTAATCAAAGTGAATTAGTCGAGTTAATCAAAGTGATTAGTTCAGTTAATCGAGATAAGAAAAATCAAGCTAGGTTAATCGAGTTGAATTAGTCAGTCGAGTTAATCAATTGAGTTAGTCAAACCAAGTAAAACCGGTTAGAGTTAATCAGTAGAGTTAATCAGTTAGGGTTGACCAGGCAGAGTTAATCAGTTGGAGTTAATCGATTTGAGTTAAGATTTTCGAGTTGATAATCGAGTTAAGTTATCGAATACCACTTATTTGAAGTAGAAGTTATCAAATATAGTTATTTGAGATAGAGTTAGTCAAACAGAGTTATTCAGGATAAGTTGCCATCTCGTACGACTGCTAGCGTAATTCGCAGGGCTGTAAATAACCTACGGCGGTCGGATGTTTCCTGAGGGAGTCAGGCGTAACCATTGTGATCGCTGCGATCTAGAGTCAAGCGAATGGAGTTAAATCGAATATTAGTTATTCGATAGGAGTTAATCAAATTGAGTTAGATTATCGAGATAAGTTAATCGAGTTAAGTTCTTGAGTTAGATTATCGAGATAAGTTAATCGAGTTAAGTTCTTGAGTTAGATTATCGAGTTAAGTTCTTGAGTTAGATTATCGAGATAAGTGAGTCGAGTTAAGTTCGTCGAGTTAAATTAATCGATGTTAGTTTCATCGAAAGGAGTATCGATGTTAGTTTCATCGAAGGGAGTTATCGATGTTAGTTTAATCGAAAGGAGTTATCGATTAGTTAAATCGAAAGGAGTTGTCAAATTTAGTTATTCGAAAAGGAGTTATCGATTTGTTAAATCAAAAGGGAATATTAACGAATATCGTTTATTCGAGAGGAGATTATCGAATATAGTTATTTGAAGGAGTTATCGATTATTAGTTAATCGAAGTGAGTTATAGAATATTAGTTAAATCGAAGGAGTTATCGAATATAGTTTATTCGATGGAGTTAATCGATTAGAGTTAAATCAAAGGAGTTAATCGAATATAGTTTATTCGAATATAGTAAAGGAGTTAATCGAATATAGTTTATTCGAATATAGTAAAGGAGTTAATCGAATATAGTTTATTCGAATATAGTAAAGGAGTTAATCGAATATAGTTTATTCGAATAGAGTTAGAGGAGTTAATCGAATATAGTTTATTCGAATAGAGTTAGAGGAGTTATCGAATATAGTTTATTCGACAGGAGTTAAGTGAATGGGGTTAATCAAATAGAGTTAATCAAATAGAGTAAATCAAATAGAGTTAACCCAATAGGGTCAGTCCAATAGAGTTAATTGAATATAGTTATTCGAAAGAAAGGTTAAGTAAGGAAGTTAGTTAAAGAAATATAAAGTGAACTTTGCCTATTTCAAGGTTAGAATTGTTGTTCAGTTAAGGTCTGAGAGGTAGTTCTACCCCAACTTGATTGGCTTCATTTTTAACTGAGGAATGGTTAAGGTGCGGCAGTAAAGGATGGTAAAGTGAATTTAGTAATTAAAGAAAATGGTTGAGTTGGCATAGCGATGTTTTATCTAAACATCTGTTTAATCCAAACGTAGGAGTTTGGAAATGTTTTCCGAACAAGAATCAGAAATGTTTTCTAAATACAGAAAACAAGGAATGGAAATTTTTCCAGTGTTAATAACGTATATTTTCTAAATATAGAAAATACCAAATGTTGAATATAGGGAAACATGAGATGTAAAATGAACTAAAGAGATAAATGTTAAATGATGTTTGTTTGATATAATTTCCATCTGGAAATAATATCGTTGTTTGCACACGTGTTTTCTTTGATAGTTAACTCACAGACAATCGAAGTTTTGACCATTTTTAACGTTGTTAATATGGAGAGACCGGTTGGATTATTATCCAAAGAACCACTCTGTATTGGCACAAGTGTTGTGAATCATTTATGCCAAAGATAATTGAAGACGGAGTAAAGTGCAAGGGCTGTTGTATAAGTCTTAGTTAACAGTGACCAAAATGGATATACTGAATAGTGCCTTCGGTTTGTCCAGTCCCAGGACAACTTGTATGGATGAAGGTCTGACAGAGTATATCCAATGGATCGCGTAAGTTGATCCCTTCAAACGTATATACGTTGGTGGCGGAGGAATTCGTTTCTCTTAGCTGTATACCCGTTGTATCTTTGAGGAAATCAATTTGTGATTTTGCGGGTATGACGATGTGACATTTCTAAGTGAATGAAGATGGATGTCTGACAGAGTATTTCCAGACGATCACGTACATTGATTTCTCCAACCGTACCAAGAGTGGAAGCGGAGAAGGAAACTTCTTTTAGCTAACACATAATGTATTGTTGAGGACGTCTATCGGTGATTGGATGGATTTGATGATGTGGCATTTAAAGTGAATCTGATGTGAAGATAAGCGTAGCTTCTAGCCTCACATCCGGTAAATGACAGAAATCGGGCAGGTAGCATGGCTATGTAGGTCGCACCTATTAGGGTGTATAATCACCTGATCTAGAGTTTCATTTATTTCTAAAAATCTATTGTTGATGCTGTCCCATTCGGGAAACGGTTGCTGATCCCAACCGTTGGTGATATACATTCGATACACTCAAGCGAAATGAGTGGTCGGTCATGTGTGGCCGGGTTGCAAGATGTTCTTGTTGAACCCAGTGTATTCCTCTCTAGAGGTACACTAGCAGAAGGTGGTTCCATACCTTGTCATAGTTGGAAATCCATTATCCAATACGTGCTTGCGATTTTGATTGTATACTATATATATAGAACGTGAGATGAAAGCGTTTCTGCTAGATTGATATATATTTGTACTTAGACATTATTATAATATCAGAATGATATTGCTTGTCAAAGATGTTGGATTCTCATAAGGGAAAAACCCGTTCCGTATTCACGGCGTGGTCTTATGAGATATCATATATATGTTAAACTGTGTTAAACTATTTTACTCACACCAGTCCCATGACTGACCCAGAGTTTACTTTGTTGTTTTCCCTAAACTCTTGGGTGCCTAAATTTGTACGGGCAGTCAAGTAGTCGGGATTTACAGATATACTTGAAGAGCTGGAGCAGGAGGCTTCTGGATCATATAGCTATAGTTTATTTCCGCTGTGTTGTAAGTGCTGTACTCTGATAAGTGCTATTGTATACATAACTGTTATATTTCAAAGTTATGTTATATATTATATGTTATTCGTTCCGCTGTGAGGTTCGTGTTACTCTGATGTTGTGTTCTTCTTCTTCTTCTTCTATTCTAAGTTTCTATCTTATCTATCCTCACCCTCTAATTTCTTTCATTAATTACCAGGATTTTTCGATGTTTTGGTTATCGACATCGAGCTTATGTCGATAACCAAAGTCGCCAAAAATCCGGGTCGTTACATTATTACAATTTTTAATAATTTTATCAAGGCCCGTACATTCGATTTCCATCAACGGTCATCGAACTGCACTTACAGCGACTTTTTCCAAATTTTATTTGGACATAATTCCAAATACAACCATTAGATTTTAAATTTCTAATATTCGTTAGAAAGCTCTTTTCGATACGAACCCAACGGTTCCGGTTTTAGGAGAATCCGACGGTCGGATCTCCCGCAATATCCATTCGAAGTCAATGGTCGAAATTCACGAACTACCGCAGCGCGGCGCGTTCTATTCAGGCCATTATATATAATATATATATATATATATATATTATATTATATTTCGTCGATTCCCTTTTAAAACGTTTTTATAAATCGTTTTAAATTCGATTTCGAAACGATTTCAACTTCATTTCAAATTCAAATCAAAATTGAATTTTTCCTCATAAATTCGTTTTAAATTCATTTCAAATTGATTTCAATTCAAATCGATTTTTAATTCAATTTCAGTTCGTTTTAAATTCAATTCAATTTCTATTCGATTTTGAATTTATTTCAAATCGATTTCTATTCAGTTTCAATTCAATTCGAATTCATTTCAATTTGATTTCAATTCGAATTCAATTCTATTCAATTTTAATTCGAATTCAATTCTATTCAATTTTAATTCGAATTCAATTCTATTCAATTTCAATTAAATATTTCAAATCATTTCAAAATATCAGAATTTGAAATCACTTCCTTTTCTATATTCATTATAAAAATGAATAAAATCGATATAAATATCATTCACGTCAAAATGGCGTCAATCTAATCAACACGGCTTCATATATTTCTATTTTCAAATATTCTAGTTCAAATATTTCTTTTCAAATATTTCTATTCAAATATTTCCTTTTTCAAATATTTCTATACAAATATTTCCTTTTTCAAATATTTCTATTCAAATATTTCCTTTTCAAAACTGGAATGAGGCCCAATCAATTACCATAGATTTTACTTCTACGGATTTACATACAACGCATGTATACATCGACAATGAAAAATAATCAACCATCATCCAAAGTGCATTCTACACTGTATAAGCATCAAATATAAATATTTAACGCTTATAACAGTCTGTCAATCAATCGATCGACATACAACTAATTATTGGGATTAGTGTATGTCATATATCATCCCAATACCCGTGTGGGGTTTCAAACAATCAAACACAGATTTTATTTGTGCAGTTGGGCGATGTGTAAAATTTATCATCCCAATCAATATCAGTCAAATGTGTGTATATAAACAAATCGTCCGATTTATTTACATTAGTTTATTTCATTTCATAATACACGTTAAAATTTCTATTTTTAACTTTAAAATATTTTTAACTATATAAATATTTTATTTCCTTTCACATCACATCACATAATCAACTACACATCAAAATCAAACAAACAAGCATACAAGTCGTCCATGGTCTGTGGACGACGGGTGTCGGGTGCTACTAAACACCGTCTGCATCCTAGTATATATTTTTAACTAGAAATTTAAATTAAAAGTGAGGAGCTCTCACAGACTAGCTAATCCAATACCACGACTCTTCATATGTAGGAAACCTCGCCATGCTCGCCTTTTGTCACTTTCGTCGTCCGTGCTCGCTACATATATAAAAATCACATTTTTATATTATCACTCCATGGATAAAAATTATATTTTTATTCTGCCACTAGTATAAAAAATATATTTTTAACCTTTATATATTATAAAAATTATATTTTTAACCTTTCTACATTATAAAATTATATTTTTAACCTTTCTATATAAGGATTATATTTTTATAAATTCACATCGCTATAAAAATCATATTTTTATTACGTTATATATATAAAAT
This sequence comes from Allium sativum, assembly GCA_030737875.1. Classification (NCBI taxonomy): domain Eukaryota; kingdom Viridiplantae; phylum Streptophyta; class Magnoliopsida; order Asparagales; family Amaryllidaceae; genus Allium; species Allium sativum. The sequence goes on along the minus strand of CM060913.1, from coordinate 530,825,844 downwards.
AAAATCTCACTTTTAATCTAATGACATTAAAATAAAAATCGTATTCTTTATTCTAGCTAAAAAAATATATTTTATATATTAAAAATCATAGCTTTATTTACTAAAAATCAAAGCTTTATCTAAAATAAAAATCCGGTTTTATATAAAGTAAAAAATCAAGCTTTTAAGCAGTGCTTTATATAAATTAGAAACTGATTTAACTATGCTAATAAAAAAAAATAGAAAAGGAGAAAACTCACGTTTAAAGGGGAAGTAGGGTTCGTGGCTGTGCTGGGGGGGCATCGGCGCTCAGCGAGGCTGAACGGGGTGGCGCGGGCCAGTGGTGGCCGAACAGGGGGTGGCGGCCTTCCCTTTCTCGATCTGGGGTTTCCGTCAGTCTAGGGCTTCAGGAATGGGGGCGGAAGGTAACGTCAGAGCGAGGTGGATTTGCCAAAGGGGTGCGACGTCGGGTGGCGGACTGGGGTGGGGAGGCGCACTCGACGCTGGCAACGACGAAGGTCTGGGCACCACGTTTCTTTTTTTTTGTTATGAGCGTTGACCGACTGTGAGGGGGGAGGGAGAGAGAAATAGAGAGAGGGGGGTGTTATATAAATTATTATATATTTATTTTAATTTCTTTAAGTAACTTTTTATTTTCAACTCGAAATCAAACCCACCGACTGTCGTCCATAGCTAATTACCCCCATTCCGAACACAATGGGATATGTATCGTAACCGTTTCGATCAGTTTTCGTCAAAAATCAACATATAACTCTATATATTGAATTTGAACGCGGATTTCAATTTACTGCGATCACATACTAACTCGAAAAATTCCAGAAAAATATTTTCTAGCTTCGTATTGACGATAGGGTTCTAACAAAACTAATTTCATCGAATTTTGAGACCGTTTGAAAAATGGCCATTTTCCAGTCGATTAAAATCAACTGAAACTGGTCAAACACGTTTCCCTTTTCCACGCTCACATATTGATTTGAAAAATTATGAAATTTGAAACCTAGTAATAACTAGACATCACGGATCCAACAAAAGTGGTTTCGTCGAAAACCGAGGTCGTTTGCAAAATGGTCATTTTTAAGGGCCAGAATTCCATAGCGACTATTCAGAATTTTCAACTGGACATATCTTTTGATTCCCGCTATGAAACTTCGATTCTTCGGATTCGTTGGAATGATATTCACAAATAGGTTCTAATATTTTTGGTTTCACTAAAATTCGGTTTATTTTGCACCCGGTGCATTCATTTGAAATTTGAAATCGAATTATCGAACTACCACACCATTTTCAATTCCTTTTATAATTATAAATAATTATTTATATTCTAACGACAATCTATATAAATATATTCGTTCGAATTCTATTCAAAATAAATTTCTCGTCGTTATTATTTAAAATAATTCATTTTAAATATTCAAAATTTACTAAAATCGCCCAAATAAAAATTTTAAATTGGCTCGGATTTCCGGGTTATTACATAAAGTATGAAAACACGCTCTTGTTTTCTTATCATCATGCCATTGATTTCAATTCTCCTTGCATACAACACCCCTGACACTAACATATACTGGCTGCTACCACATATACTTGCTGCTACTATAACATTTGCCTTCTTCATTTTAAAACAACAAAGTACCATCTTTTCCCTCATAAACTTCCGCAAGCTCCAGTGTTTACACCATTTTGTGTTTCCTTCCCATAGCCGAACATCTTCACGTGGTATGAAGCTGCTAGCACCAAAGAATGTCTGCAACGCCCACTTGTATACACATGTTACCATACGCCCGCACATCATTTTCTTGTACCCAATCCGCTTGCTGTCTCTCCTCGAGTACCCACTGAACAAAGAATCTCAACGCACTTCTTCGATGGAATTCAGCTCCTCCTTAAAGTACAAATATGTGGTTATACTGGCCTCATGCGGAAATTGACATTGCATGTTCTAATAAGTCTATTACATAGACGAACCACATATTCTACATATGCAATGTAAGGGCCTTTCATCCAACGAAATGTTGTATATCGTAAACTTATTTGAAAAGGACTATAAGTGTCTATGTAGAAATATGTTACGCTATGTACACACCTGTCGTGGTTCCTCCACTGAGATGTGAACAATGCCTTAACCACATTAAAACTCCTCTCGCTCTAGTATCCTTTTTGCGCCTGATACCATATATACACACCACGTCCATACTTCAAAAAGGAACATGTCTTTACCACTACCAACTTTCATCATTCCTTTCCAAACCGTTGCTCTCCCCCTTTCATGCGTTGATACCCTTTCACCTTTCTTTCGTCCTTCAAGAACTCAAGCTCCCGTAAACATACACACTTAAGTCACTTTGCACTCCTCTTCTTCTTCTCCATGTTATCATTCTTCCCATAGCCGAGCTTCTCAAGGATCAAGCTTCCATCTCCCTTTGTGTCTTGCCTGAAATCCAACTTTACTGCTGCTTCGTTTAAGCACAACAGCTTCCAAAACTTGCCACCTTAAAACCCCCCTAAAACAAAGCATGCAGAGTCCTCTGTACCTCCTCAATCATTAACAGGGTTCCCACATTTTATCCCATGCATGTGTTCAGAACTCGTAGGGTTCCAACATCATGTTAATACGCATATATGTGAAAAGATTTGGGGAGCTTCCTTGCCATTTTTAATTCGTGTGCAAGTAATATAGAAAAATTAAGAAACAGAAGAAGAGAGAAAAGGAGACTGGAAAAACAAAGTATGATGCGGCCTTGCATTTTGTATTTATATCAGTTTTACACCTTCATGGGTAAGTAATAGGATCATAGGTAGGACGTGCATTCACAAACTATAATAGGCTATTCCTTGCTTAAGTTTTAAGCAATAGGGAGGGTGTGATGACCATACCGCATTTTAAATACCAATACTTAAGAACTAAGTGATAGGATCTAGGGGTCTGCGCCTTTGTATTTTATAAGTAGGTCATGGTCTGCATTGAATGGGATATGATATATTTAACTTAGTCTATAAAGAATGCAGACGTTTATTTTAATTGTTTTAAAGATTGTTTTACCCGAGTTCCTAAAATTACGCTTACGTACGGACAGAAGTAAGAGTTCAGTCGTGCTCAGCGAGGTGTCACGATCCCAGGAATATAATAATACTGGTAGATTAACTCATATTTTGAAACCCAAAAATACTGATACAGTGTGCAAAATACTTCAACTAAAAAGTTGTGTATTTAATTAATTAAAAATTACAGTAAAATTCCAAAAATTAATTTATCACTACACCTCAAAAGAATCTTGTCCAGATTTGCAACCAGTATATAGTTATATCAAATAAACTATTACGGTCGATAACCGATTCTATAAAGACTATTTGGAAATTTGATTTGGATATAATTCACAACCTATAACGCAAAATCATGGTTTTTCACTTCTTTAAGAAAAATACAGTTCAACAGATTCCAACGTTTCTTGTTTCGAAGAAATCCGACTAATAACAGATCCGGTATACTTAGTTGAAGTTCAGAACGTTAAATTACGAACTACCGCGATATTACGGGCTCGATTATATTTAATATATATTTTTATACGTTCAACTCCATTTTAATTAATATATAGTTCCATTTATACTACGAATTCAATATTTAAACTGATTTAAATATTCAAGTACGACCCGATAAAAATATGGGACGTTACATTTTATTTAGAAAGTTATATGATTTAGGGGGAGTAGTTTTAGAATTTCTTTTTGATAATGCCAAAGGGGCAGAAATTATAAAATATATACATAGTTTGTAGGATTCATATAGACATGAGAAGTATTAGAAGGATCATCGTCAACAGGTATATACAGGTATGATATTTTATATACTAAAGTTGTCATCTTCAAAAAGGGGAAGATTGTTGGAGAATGGAGTTTTGATGAAAACAACCTTATTTCAATATTAATTGATTATAAAATATATACTAACACTTTGGTCTAGAATATATATATATATATATATATATATACACACACAAACACAAATATGTAGGATTTATATACAGGAACTATTACTAAAGACTGTACAGTTTAAAGATGTTAGAGATTTAGAATTCAGAGATGTTTCAAGAGTCACGAATATTCAAGATTTTAAGAGTTCAGGATAAATATTGTTATAGAGTCTAGATAATGTAGGACTCTGAATAACACCCCAGGTTCAAATTCAAAATAATTTCATATTCTGTTTTTCAAATTCTGTTTTCAAATTCTATCTTCAATCTCTATCTTCTCTATTTTGCTTTCTATTTTAATTTGATTTTTAAATTTAAGTTTTATAATTTTATACTTTATAAGTTTTATATGTTTATATTTTATATACTTTTTATTTATATGGTCTTAAACTCTATAATTTATAAATATGTTTATATTTATGTTTACATATGACTTTCTACTTTACAATATTTATTTATAACACCTATTTTAATTCAGGAATTTCGAGAAATATATACATATCGAAACAATTAAAAATATTCAAATTTCAACTTTTTACATGTATATGTCGACATACATATATATACATGTCGACATATAACTGTCATTTTTTCAAAATTGAAAGGAAGTGGCTTTTCACTATTTGTGACGGTTTAGAAACGTTGCAACCTTTCAAATATTATAAATAGGGGTTGATTTTATTTATTTATTTTATTAATTCTTCTTCTCCATCTTTATTTTCTTTCATTACACCATTATTCTTTATCATTTTTATGATTTTTACACTTATACTCTGTCGAATTCAATTCTGTTTTCATTAAACTTCTTCTCTATACACTCTCTACTCATTACTCTCTGAATTAAGTGCTATTGAAGAGTAATAGGGTTGTTTGTAATTTTTTAGGTTGTGTAAGTAATTAGTGGTATCCCCTGTAGTCGTAAAATTAAGGATGAATAATCGATGGTATACTTTGTAGCTGTGAAATCAAGGAGGTTGGAATCGGTGGTATCCCTTGAAGCCGCGAAATCAAGGAGGTTGTAATTGGATATTGACATAGTAATAAAACTTTGCACAATCCAGTGTTGTGCGGGACTGGACGTAGAAGAAATTCCAAACCAGTATAAAATCCGGAGTGTTTTTTTCTGTTCTACACTTTATTTTCGTTTATATTTGCATTTGTGTTTGATTTTGTGTCTGTGATTGTTTCTGTGGTGTTTAATTCATATATAGTTCATATAAGTTTAGATTTTGTTTAAATTCTTAGAAACACTATTCACCCCCTCTAGTGTTTGTTTTGCCTTAACGATCCATTCCGCAATCCCAAACATGCACAACAACGCCTGGAGCCACCACGCTGATGTGACACCCCATGTCCGTTAATGTCACTCATTAAGAGAATGCATTAAGTTCCGTGAAGCGTTATAGGTAAACAGAAACAGAAACATCACAAGATAGATATAAAATAGCAGCGAAAATTTAAAACTTTATTAATCATAAAGCATCAAAGTTCAAAAGATGGTTACATCATATGTCTGAAATACATAAAACTAAGTATGTCACTAAAATTTTGTCTTGTACTTAAAACATCAAAGTACAATAAATAAAGAAGCATAATTCCCCAAAAATATAGCCATAGTAGAGAGATGAAATATATCTGTACATCTAAAATAGCTCCAAGCAAGATGAATGCAGAGTCCTGATTAAGCTTGAGTATTCCCACCCTAAGAACTTGGAGGGGGGGCGGAAGAGAAAGAAGAGGAAACAAAATGGGTCAGATATAATGTCTAGTGAGTCCAGTTACTTTTACCATACAAATAAGTAAAAGTATTGTGACATGCATATAAAGTGGATAAGAGAGATAGCATCATAAAAAGCAGGTATGACAATGGAACCAAGATAAGCAAGTAGAGTATAGTGCGCTTCTCTAGAACTTTCCCTCTCTCTCTCTATCTCTATCTCTCTCTACACCAATACTAGTATAACCAGAATAAGATGGTCCCTAACACGTATAAGATGGTAAACTTAGGTGTACTTCTAGTGAGAGGTTTAACCCCATACAATCAACAGGCAACCCAACATACTGGAGTTTACCCCAAAGGATAATAAAAGGCTCCGAAACATACCAGAGTCTAGATGCACCCTAATTACTACCCTAATCGATCGAATCCCTACTCCGTAGATACCATATGCCAGCCCACAGTAGGATGTATCACTTCCTAAAGTGGCAACCCTTCGTTTTCAGGATGTGCAAAACCATATCTACAGGTGTCACGGTGTCTAAACCTCCTCTGCCGAACCCATACATGCACATGAACCCATCGGAATGCGCCGCCTACACCGTCCCCTACGTTTGGATCTCTTACAACCAACCCTGTAAGCATGCCTCAACTCCGACCTAGTTCGGAGTACTCATTTGATGGCTATAAATAGGTTACTGACTGAAACAGATCCCACACACAAGATGACACAAGCTTCCCCCCTATGCTTGCATCCCCACTAGGTTTTCCATAGGTTATGCCATACCAGCTGAGTAAAAGATTGCATAATCCTATAGGTTAAGTTTGTGGGCCTATATATATAAATATTACCCACCACCCCAAGATATACTTAACCTACCCACTGTTCATACAAGTTTACTTAGCCCTTGCTCAAGTTAACATGTTCATGTAATCCCTATGGATTCAACTAGGTTAAGTATTCCAATTCATTATCATATTTATTTATGGTTATAATGTGCTAGACCTCCCACATTAAGCCTACCACTTGTGGATGTTGGATATGTCAGTTGGATCCAGACAGACTTCTCCAACAAGTTGGGATTAACCTCATGTCTTACCACATCTCGTATTTATGCACTTAGACCCCTCACATTAGATATACCACTTGTGGTCGTTGGCCGGTCGGTTCTGGGCATACTTCCACCATAATGTAATCTAACCTCGTGTCTAAGTGCAGTTACAGTTTCTAATTACTGTAATTCTAGGCATTTCAATTATTAACCAATTATCCCTATATCGTTATAGGTTTTCATGCCCCTTTCCCAAGTCATGTTTATAATGAACCATATGCCCCAAATTCATATTCATATATTACATTCAAATTATGCACAAATTTCCAATTACAAGTTATGTCCTAATTTTACCATTTTCCCCTCATTTCCAATTTAAGCGTTGGCATATTTCAGCGGCTTGCCTAGGCTCGAAGGTAGCCTGACTATAAAAATAAAAGGAAAAAGATGAAAAGAAGAGGACAGAAATGATCATACTAACAAGATTGACATATAATGGCAGAAATAGGCATAAACATACAGTGTCATAATGTCAAGATAGGCATATAGGAACAAATCTGATGAACATGTGACAATAGAACTAATTTTAACATATAGGGATATCATAAACGGGCATGACAAGATCTAAATAACGAATTAGATCTACAAACAATGGAAGATCTGACATGATAAATAGGTATAAGCCTAGATATGGTTATAGTCGTGTCAGAATAACTTAGATACACAGGTTATAGCAGATCTGATATGATTCAAATAGTCACAGGCATAGATCCAAGTTATAGTCATATCAAGATTTACTTTAATTATTTAGATCTAAAATTAACATAGAATCACTGTGATTGGATCTAAGAAAAGTAGAAGAACGGTCGCAGATGTTGAATCACAGATCTCTAAACTCTAGTTGATTGCTGAAGAAGAAAAGACTTGATTTAATCTGGGCAGAGGCAGCATCTTGTTCTCCATTATTTTTGGTGTAGAAAAACAAGAGAAATGAGGCCATATATATAGCTGTCACCAAACCCAAATCTACCTAGTGGGGTCAACCCCCCTTATATGGTCGACACATGGGTCGACACCCCTCTTATGGGGTCGACCCAGGGGTCGACACCCCTGGGCGGGAATTTCCCCGCTTGCCTAATTTTCTACGATTTTGAACTATTTTGAATTTCTAGACTATTTTTTATTCATACATATTCTTCTTATGCATATAAGAACTTTGAACCTTAATAACTTCTTCATACTGTGTCCGTTTTTCGCAAACCAGGTGTCTATTTTGACCAGAATTCCAAGACGAACGCAACGGAGAAGTCCGTTGCACTTATTTCTGAATATTAAATTAATTATTCTTTAATTTATCATCGTTAGTGTTGTTAAAATTACGGGGTGTTACATTCTCCCCTAATCAAAGGATTTTGTCCCCGAAATCTCTAAGTTAAGAAGAATGTATATCCTACCATCCATCGTTCATCAATCACATGCATCCATTGTCCTTGAAAATTTCGAATGCTTATATGAACATATGCAAAGGTGTTTGTATATATCCCAATACTAATGTGAAATATCAGGCGATCTGCTGATTCAGTCGACCACCTTAATGAAATGTTTGTTAGTGCCATGAATCCACCATGTATGCAAATAATCTTATTATAACATCCACTTTCATATGATGGTACATCCACTTTCATCCAAACGCAACATCCATATGATGGTACATCCACTTTCATCCAGAAAAGAAGAAAAATCACACATATCCATATGCAGTATGGGAGTGATTGAGCCGATCTAATGCCTAATGTGTGTGTATGCATCCACGAGCAACCATTAGCAACCACTTGCATCCACTTGCATCTATCAAACATAAAATGTCTCAAGCACATGTTTACATCCATGGGTATCCTACCCAAAGGTCGAAGATTCGATCGATAGGATATACTTAAATGATAGAAACAAGCATAAACAAAAGCTTTGGAAAGGAAGTTAAGAACATACCCTTGAAAAGAAAATGGCACGAAGCGTGAATCTTATCTTCGGTCTCCCAAGTTGCATACTCTGGTTATCTCCCCACTGAACTTTCATCAACTTAACTTCTCGATTGCATAGCTTCTTAACTTCTGATCCAAGAACATGGGTAGGAACTCGTCTAATTATCGCCTCCCGTTCCACCTTTACTTCTTCCAATATACTCAGCTCAACTACTTCTGCGGTACCGTGCAAGTACTTCCGTAAATGAGAAACGTGGATAACATCATGAACACTGGATAGTCTCTCTGGTAGCTTTAGTCTATAGGCCATTTGGTCAATCCTCTCTGTTATGGGAAATGGCCCTACAAAACTTGGTGTCAATTTCCCTACAGATCCAAAATGAACCACATTCCTCAAAGGTGACACCTTAATGAAAACCATGTCTCCCACCTCAAACTCAATGTCAGTCCTTCTCTTGTCTGCATATGACTTCTGCCTATCCTGAGCTGTCTTCATTTGTCGTCTAATGAGATCAACCTTTCGGACATTTCCCTAATAATATCTGGTCCAAGTAGTGGTCTTTTGGTAGATTCTCACCAACAAGTTGGTGATCTACAGGGTCATCCGTACAATGCTTCAAAGGGTGTCATGCCAATGCTAGCTTGATAACTGTTGTTGTAGGCGAAGTCTCCTATAGGAAAATGCTCTTCACAAGTCCCTCCGAAGTCTAGGATACACAGCCTTAAAAGATCCTCAAGAACTCTATTCACCCTTTCCGTTTGTCCATCGGTCTGAGGGTGATAAGCGGTACTTAAACACAACTGTGTACCTAATGCTTCTTGCAAGCTCCTCCAAAATTCACTTGTGAAGATGGGGTTACGATCACTTATGACATTGGAAGGTACTCCATGAATACGGACTATCTCACGAGCGTAAACTGCTGCCAACCATGTTGTCGTCCTCTTACTCTTAATTGGAATGAAATGAGCGCTCTTAGTATGTCTGTCTACTACAACCCAAATGCTAGTGTTGCTTTTCCTTGATCTAGGAAAACCATCGATAAAATCCATAGAGATGCTATCATACTTCCACTATGGAACCCCCAAAAGATGAAGTAAACCACCGGGCTTCTTTTGCTTAGCTTTGACTTGCTGGCAAATCAAACATTGAGAAACAAACTCTTCCACATCTTTCTTCATCCCAGCTCAAAAGAAAACCCTCTTCTTGCCTCTATACATCTTATCACCACGTGGATGAATAGTCATCTTAGAATGATGGGCTTCTTCTAGGACTGTCATTAACAAACTCCCAATTTGGGGAACAAAAAGCCTTCCATCTCATCGCAACCACCCTTTATCGTCTATGGAATATCTACTGAGGTGATTAGAAGTCTCCTTTTTACTGAGCCCATCCAAGATGTCTGATATTTGTGGATCCTCTCGCTGCAAAGTTCCTATCTGATCCATGAGAGTAGGTCGCACCTCTAGCGATGCAAATAAACCAGGCAAAAACTCGGTGGAGGGTCTAAATTCAAAAGTCAATATGAATTCCAAGCTTTTCCTCTCCACAAACAGAGCACTTAAGTCCATCCTCTACCTACCCAATGTGTCTGCTACCACATTACCCTTTCCATGGGTATAAGGAATCTCGAAGTCATAAGATGCTAGGAACTCCATCTACCTTTGTTGCCTTAAATTAAGATCCTTCTGCGAGAACAAGTACTTGAGAGATTTATAATCGGTGTACAATTCGAACTTCTCTCCAAGAAAATAATGGCGCTACATCTTAAATGCGAATACTCTGACAGCTAGCTCTAAGTCATGGGCAGGGCGGTTCTTCTCATGAACTTTTAGTTGTTTACCTCCATAACATACTACCCTTCCCTCTTGCATCAGAACCGCTCCAAGCCCTATACCACATGCATTAGTGTATACTGTAAGCAATTTGTTTCCACCCAGCAAGGTCAAGACTGGGGCTGTTGTCAGATCCCTCTTCAATCGCTAGAAAGCAACATCACAATCTACATCCCACAAAAACATCAGATTCTTTTTCATCAGCCTGGTGAGTAGGACTGGTATCTTTGTGAAGTCCTTAATGAACTTCCTATAATAGCTTACCAACCCCAAAAACTTCTCACCTCTGCTGCATTCTTTGGGATCCTTCAATCTTGAACTACAACTATCTTTGCGGGATCTAATGCTATTCCATCTTTAGATACTACATTCTCCAGAAATATCACCACTTTTCTCCAAAATGGCATTTGGCGAATTTCGCCTTAAGCTGATGTGCACAGAGAGTTTTCAAGACTTATCTCAAATGTTGGGCATGCTCTTCCTCGCTCTTCGAGAAGATCAAGATATCATCAACAAAGTCATGACAAACTTATTTAGAAATTCTAGAAACACCTTACTTATCAGACCAACAAAATAGGCAGATGCATTTATCAACCCAAAAGGCATAACGATCCATTCAAAGAAACCATCTGGAGTCCTAAAAGCGGTCTTGTTTATACTATACTTAGCCACCCTCAATTGACGAAGCCTCATGGCCAAGTCTAACAGAGAGAAAACTGATGCACCGACAAGCTGGTCAAACAGATCATCTATCCTCGGGAGTGGGTTCCTGTTCTTCTTATAGAGCTTACTCAACTCCCTATAGTCCACACATAAGCGAAGAGAACCATATGCCTGGGTTGCAAATACCACTGGAGCACCCCATTCAGATATGCTTCGCCTAATAAAACCCCTCTCAAGCAACTCCCCTACTTGCTTGCTGAGCTCCCTCCTTTCTTTTGGAGCCATATGGTGCACAGGCAATGCAACTGGCTTTTCATTGTTCACCAAGTATGTACGAAAATCAATCTCACACCTCGGAGGTAATCCCCGAACCTCATCAAAAACATCATAATACTCACATACTATTGGTATATTTCGCAGATCATCGATAGATGCATCAAGTGACTTTAAGAAACTAAGCATGATAGACCCCTTTGGGTCATAAGAAATCTCGAGGGTCCTTCCATGACAAGTCAAAAGTATAACGACCCTCCTCTCACAATCCAGAATGGCAGCATACATGGCTAGCAAATCCATCCCTAGAATCAAACCATAGCCCATAAAACCGAGCACATATGCATCGCACTCAAACTTGACGCCCAACATAGATATTCTCAAACCCCGACAAATCATAGAAAGATGAGTCGTACCACTAACGGGGTTTGAGAAACAACGAGATCACAACCATACTAGTACTAAGGTGTAGAGATTGAACAATAGAATCAGATATAAATGAGTGTGAAGCGCTAGAATAAAAAAGGGTTCCAAATGAATGATTGGAAAGAGAAATCAAACCTTCAACAGAAATTTTCCTACCTCAATCTGGGGAACTGGTCACGAGAACATGCACCTGCCCTCCAAAAGCTCCTGCCCGTTGACCATGTCCTTGCTTCTTTGGGCACTCCTTAGAAAAGTATCCGACCTCTCAACAACTAAAGCAAGAATTCTTCCTTCTGTTGCAGTCCTTGATCAAATGACCCTCGCGTCCACAATTATGACACTTACTTTTATCCTTAGCCTTATCGTTCTTTCCTCCCTTCTTTTGTTGTTATTGTTGTCCTGTCTTGGGCCATACTTTCTTGTTTTGTGTTTCCTCAACCTTAACTTCTTTCTTGTCATCCTTATCTTCCTCATGCATTAACACCATATCAACGAGCCTTTCAAAAGTTGCTCCCATGATAATATGGGACATAGATAACCCATGGAGGGGTTCATTTAGTCCTTTAGCAAACCGAAAAGCTTTATTATGCGGAGTATCTACCAACTCCAATCCATACCTAGCTAGTTAGTTGAATTTGTTAATATACTCTTTGACAGTCATGCCTCCTTGCTTGAGTTCCAGAAACCTTTCCATTTGCATGCTTTTCTCAGCTTGAGAAAGAAACTTTTTTTCAAACCTTTGTCTAAAATCATTCCAGGTCTCCACTGGACGCCCTGCTTGCGTTACTTCCCACCATAACGAAGCTTCATCTTTCAGTAGCCAGGGACTAACTGAATCTTCCTACGATCGTCCACTTCGAAAATTCCAAACAAGTCCTCTGTCTCCTTGAGCTAATTTCTTGCCTCTACGAACGTATCGATTCCACGGAATGGCTTTCCTCCCATGGCACTGAAATCTTTGTAGATCTTAGAGAAATTATCTGCTTATGGAGGAGGAGGAGGAACGACGGGTGCAGCTGGGGGAAGAACGTCGGCTTGACCACCGGCGGGCGCCGTGGACGCTAGATACCTACGGAACTAGCCTGGTATCGTAATGCCCTCAGGAATATTAGGTTCCCCAGATATGCTGAAAAGAAAAGGAAAGGGGTTCAGACAAAGGATCGAAAGATATTACATATTGCTTTGGGGAATATGTTTTTCAAAACAGACTTTGAAAATGCTTTCTTTTAAAAACTTTTTGTAAATAATTTTCAAAAACTTTTATCTAATTTGGTAACCTTCAGCTCTGATACAAAATGTGACACCTTTGGTCCGTTAATGTCACTCATTAAGAGAATGCATTAAGTTCCGTGAAGCATTATAGTTAAACAGAAACAGAAACATTACAAGGCAGATATAAAATAGAAGCGGAAATTTAAAACTTTATTAATCATAAAGCATCATAGTTCAAAACATGGATACATCATATGTTTGAAATACATAAAACCCAGTGCATCACTAAAATTGTGTCATGTACTTAAAACATCAAAGTACAATAAATAAAGAAGCATAATTCCCCAAAACATAGCCATAGTAGAGAGATGAAATCAAGTCGTACATCTAAAACAACTCCAAGCAAGATGAAAGCAGAGTCCTGATTAAGCTTGAGTATTCCCACTAAGAGAACCCGGGGGGACGGAAGAGAAAAAAGAGGAAACAAAATGGGTCAGACATAAAGTCTGGCGAGTCCAGTTACTTTTAGCGTATAAATAAGTAAAATTATCATGACAGACATATAAAGTGGATAAGAGAGATAGCATCATAAAAAGCAGGTATGACAAGGTAATCAAGATAAACATGATAGAGTATATTACGCTTCTCTAGCACTTTCCCTTTTCTTTCTCTCTCTGCAACAATACTAGTATAACCACAATGAGATGATCCCTAACATGTATAAGATGGTAGGCTTAGGTGTACTTCTAGTGATAGGTTTAATCCCATACAATCAACAGGCAACCCATCATACCGGAGTTTACCCCTTAGAATAATAACGGGCTCCTAAACATACCAGAGTCTAGATGTATCCTAATTACTACCCTAATCGATCAACTTCCTACTATGTAGATACCCTGTGCTGGCCCCATAGTAGGATGTATCACTTCATAAAGTGGCAACCCTTCGTTTTTAGGATGTCCACAACCATATCTACAGGTGTCACGACATCAAAACCTCCTCTTCCGGACCCATGCACGCACATGAACCCGTCAAAATGCACCGCCCACATTGTCCCATACATTTGGATCTCTTATAATCTGCTCAGTAAGCGTGCCCCGACTTCGATCTAGTTCGAAGTACTCGTTTGAAACCTATATATGGGTTACTGACTGAAAGGTGTCCCACACACAAGATAATTCAAGCTTTCCCCTACGCTTGCATCCCCACTAGGTTTTCCATAGGTTATGCCATACCAGAGTAAAAGATTCCATAACCCTATAGATTAAGTTTGGGGGCCTATATATATAAATATTACCCACCACCCCAAGATATACTTAACTCTCCCACTATTCATACAAGTTTACTTAACCCCTACTCAAGTTAACATGTTCGTGTAATCCCTATGGATTCAACCAGGTTAAGTACTCCAATTCATTACCATATTCATTTATGGTTATAATGTGCTAGACCTCCTACATTAAGCTTACCACTTGTTGATGTTGGATATGCCGGTTGGATCCGGGCAGACTTCTCCTACAAGTCGGGCTTAACCTCGTGTCTTAGCACATCTTGTATTTATGCACTTAGACCCATCACATTAGATTTACCACTTGTGGTCGCTGGATATGTCAGTCCGTTCCACGCAGACTTCCATCACAAGTGTAATCTAACCTCGTGTCTAAGTGCGATTACAGTTTCTAATTACTGTAATTCTAGGCATTTCAATTATTAACCAATTATTCCTATGTCGTTATAGGTTATCATGCCCCTTTCCCAAGTCATGTTCATAATGAACCAAGTGCCCCAAATTCATATTCATATATTACATTCAAATTATGCCCAAATTACCAATTACAAGTTATGTCCCAATTTCACAGTTTTCCCCTCGTTCCCAATTTAATGCGTTCGCATGTTTCAGCGGCATGACTAGGCTCGATGGTAGCCTGGTTATAAAAATAAAAGGGAAAAGATGAAGGGAAGATGATAGAAATGATCATACTAATAAGATTGGCATATAATGGAAGAAATAGGCATAAACATGCAGTGGCATAATGGAAAGATAGGCATATAGGAACAAATCTGATGAACATGTGATAATAGAACTAATTCTAACATAATAGGGATATCATAAACCGGCATGATAAGATCTAGATAATGAATTAGATCTACAAACAATGAAAGATCTGACATGATAAATAGGTATAAGCCTAGATCTGGCTCATAGTCATGTCAGAATAATTTAGATACACAGGTTATAGCAGATCTGATATGATTCAAATAGTCACAGGCATAGATCCAAGTTATCGTCATGTCAAGATTTACTTTTAATTATTTAGATCTAAAATTAACATAGACTCACCGTGATTGGATCTAAGAAAAGTAGAAGAACAGTCGAATACGTTGAATCATAGATCTCTAAACTCTAGTTGATTGATGAAGAAGAAAAGACTTGATTTAATCTAGGAAGAGGCAGCGTCTTTTTCTCCACTATTTTTGTTGTAGAAAAACAAGAGAAATAGGGCCATATATATAGTTGTCACGAAACCCTAATCTGCCCAGATCTACCATAGGGGAGTCGACCCCCCTTATGGGTCGACCCATGGGTCGACACCCCTAGGCAAGAATTTTTTCGCTTCCCCAATTTTCTGCGATTTTGAACTGTTTTGAATTTCTAGACTAATTTTTATTCATATATATTCTTCTTATGCGTATACAAACTTCAAACCTTAATAACTTTTTCATACGCTGTCTATTTTTCGCAAACCAGGTATCTATTACGACCAGAATTCTGAGACGAACGTAATGGCATAGTCTGTTTCACTCAATTATGAATGTTAATTTAATTATTTTTTAATTTGTCGTTTTTAATGTTGTTAAACACCTGACGCCAACCACCCACGCATTGCTCCGACTGTCCCTTTGACTTCCAGTAGCTCCAACCTCTCCTCTCTCCATCCAGTGAAATTCGAAAAAGAAAGAACAATGAATTCACCACTCCATTGTTCTTCGATCAAGTTTATCGAGTTTCGTTAGCTTGGTTGTTCATATGTACTCTGTCTCTTGTAGTTGTGGAAATTTTTGAATATAGTTTCGCATCTACAATTTTAAGTAATTACTTCCTTTTTAATTTTCCTTTCGTCTTGCAAATTTATTGACACGATCCAAACTCGCCCTTTAGGGAAAGTCTGGATTGAGTTGAGAACACGACAAATCAGAACACAAACAGAAGAACATTTCATTGCTTATTACGACAATTACATCAGAGTACAAGAATATAACAGAGTATGAATAAATAATACATTTGATAAATATTAGAGATTCAAATTACAAAGCAGCGGAAAATAAATACATAACACAACTGTAAGAAATACACGGATACAGAGCGTTTCGAATGTAGATCCAACTTTAAATCCAGGATCCTGTGAAAATAATATCTGCAAAAACCCAACTACTAGCTGACCATGTGGAAAATAGGGGCACCCAGAGTTTAGGTTAAAACAATAAACTCCAAGTCAGTCATGTGATTGGTGTGAGAACTAAAACAGTTATTTAAAACTTTACTTTAAAAATAAAGTAAATCAAGGGACCACGCCGTATAACACGGAACGGATTTCCTCCGAAGAATACCAATGCATAAACAGGTACAAAAAGCGCAATGCTTTTTTGGAAAAATGAAGCTATTATAAGACCCAGGTCCCATCACACAATGCAACGCAAGACGAAGGATAGAGTTTTCCCTCATAGAAGCCAAACATGCTTGGTATGTTTAAAACAAATCATTTGATAGTATTATAAATGCATAGTGTATAAAACAACTTCAAATATAAATGTATCAATCATAGATGACATGGGTACCATATATCATGTTGCCATACTAGGCTCTACAATCAAAACCGAAATGTCACGTATTAGAAATTGGATTTTCGTCATGAGTCGAGTTCACGGATGGATCCTCACCGCTTCGAGACACTCTAGCAAATGCCTTAGGATCTCCCGCAGTTGACCCTTGGATCTTCAGGGCCAGTCCACACTTACGTTAGTGGATTAGCATTCCTGAACACATGTTTCCCGGTCCTATCGGACCTATCCATCAGCTCCTTAGTAACTGATATATCTTAGGCGCCTTGCAATCCATCATCCACATAGGTAATAAAAGTATAAATGTCTGGGCTCCATACCATGACACCACCCATAGTTAGAAAGAAACGTTGCGCACTCCCTGCAGTCATGATCCCGTTTTTGACCCATACCGAGGTGTAAGGCTCACAAATTAATTCTATACACAAAGCTATGCGATTTAAAGTCGTGCTTTGATCATCAAACACAAGACTTTGCCTTTCAACTGAAGCCTTGATCATTTGCACCTCATCATGCCACACTTACAATTCACGACAAGCAACTGATGACTATCGATATATAACATCTAAGCTCGTACGTCTCAGAGAAGGGTGTTAAGCAAGAGATTAAATTCTCGGCCACCAAACAGATATATATTTAATATATCAACAAATACAGTTCAAAATACAATGTTAGCCATGTAATCCTATCTTTAACTCGGTTAAAGAACTAATGTCATTTAAAACACAGTTCACGATAAACCCCAAAATCACATTCCATTAATCGTGGAATCTTCATGTGTAACGACCCAAGGATTTTCGGCCCCGAAAATCGACATAAATACATTTACCATACCTCATGCCGACCTCCCAAATACCAAAAACACAGGAGCGTTATTAGAAATAAATTAGAGGGTGAGATAAGAAAGAAATATTAGAATAGAAGAAGAAGAAGAACCAACACTACATAATTAGAGTCTCACATCACAGCGGAACAAAATAAAATACAGAAATAAATCTTTACTGAGAGCTTTTTAAAGATACTTACAATATCAGAGTACATCACACATCTGGACAGTGGTCATAACCTGTCCTCATATAAAATAACACAGCGAAATAAATACTATACAATATCCCATGTCTGAACACCTCCAACCCATCTCCGAACTTCGCAGCATCCGATAACCTGGACCTGTACACCCCGGTCTAACCCAAGCATTTATAAAACACTGGGTTAGTCTGGTGAACCAGAGTGAGAAGAACTCACACAGTATTAAGGAAATCATCCAACTTGATTTTAAAGTTTAAAAATCTTTTCAAAAGAAAAGGATAATCGTAAGACCATATCCACAAATAAATACGGACAATTTTTACCTTACGATAACCCAAAACATTTTTGAAATCAATATTTTCTAATATTATAATAGTGTCTAAATACAAGTAGGTATCAATCTAGTGGGACGCTTGCATCTCACGCTCCACATATATAGTATACAATCAAAACCACAGGCGCTTATTAGAAATTGAGTTCTGACTATGACAAGGTATGGAACCACCTGCCAATAGTGTATCTTTAGAGGCGAATACACTGGGTTCAACAAGAACGTCTTGCAACTCGGCCCACACATGACCGACCACTCATTTCTCTTGAGTGTATCGAATGTATATCACCAACGGTTGGGCTCAAACCACCATTCCCCGAAAAGGGACAGCATCGAAATAGATGTAAAGATGCAAAAGAAATTTCTCTAGATAGGTGATTATACACCCTAATTGGAGCGACCCACATAGCCATGTTGCCTGCCCGATTTTTGTCATTTCTTGGTTAGTGAGGCTTGTGGTTTAGATTAACTTCTGGACATCGGGTCACCATTCACTTTGAATGTCACATCGTCGGGTCCGCCAGATATCACTAATTGACGTCCACAAAAATACTCTGGTTGGAAGCTAAGAGAATGGAAATTCTCCGCTACCAACTATGATACATTTGAAGAAATCAACGTACGTGATCCCTTTGGAAATACTCTGTCCGACATCCGTCCATACAAGTCATCTAGGAACATGATGAACCGAAGGCACTCTCCTACTGCATCCAATATAGGTATCACCCCATGGATCAGTAGCGAGAAGTCCTTGCAACCCGTAGATTCCAACCACGACAGAATCACAACTTATCTCTACTTGCCAGGTAGAGAATTTTAGTGGTTCTTCCGTTTATGAAAATCCACAGTCTTTAATGCTTCATCTCAATTATCTTCTGATATATTTACGTATTTTTTGGTCGGAATGGTTTTCATATATAAATTCGATCCCGGTCTTTCCGTACCAACAATCGTATTGGACAGATTTGATAGTCGGTGATTTAACTATCAAAATAAACAGTGATTCAATTCATGAAAATCCAATTAGTTCACTAGTTTAGTATTCAGCATCAATTGGCCTTTCAATTAAAAACAAATGTAAATTTAAAAATCTTAAGTATTCGATATTATAAATATAGTTTTCGCTTTCTATTTTATCATAAGATTATTCTTTAAACAAATTCATTTTTATATATCTAGTTTTCTATTTTCACTTTCAAAACATTAGCCACGCTATTATCTAATATTGGAAAATCCATTCTACCTATTACTTGCAAAACAACGTTACGAGATATCGTTTATTCATTACTTGAAAAAAAATCCAATGTTTTATTCTTAGAGAATAAAACAAAAATTATATTTCCATTCTAACTAGAACATATCATTATATTTTCATGCAACCCCTTTTTACTTCCGTTTTACTTTGGAATCATCATTATACATTTTAAAAATTTTCATTAACCGTTGCATTATTATTTCTTTACTGGAAATAATTAATTTTTATTAACCTTTTTACCATTACAACTAATATCATCCTTGGATAATCCTGATGTTGTTCAAGTTGGGGTATTTTAATTACCTCTCAGACCTTGATCAACAACGTTCATATCTAAAGATAAATATAAGTTGTAGTCCAAAACCAATATTTCATTCTAATAACAATTCAAATTCCATTTAACTGAATTATTCAAAATACGGTTTCATACAACCTTCTTACCTTTGGGAAATCTCTTTCTCGAATATACATGTTCTTTCTTAATTCCATAATTAAGCAATTTCTTATAAACAACCCCTTTTTAACTCTGCCTCTTTAAACAAATTCCTTTATAGTTCGGATTTGGTTACTATGACTCACCTCTTTGCCTAAATTCACAATTACCAATATCCTTTCAGATCTATTTAACCCTTCCCCGCTTTGGACAACTTATTTCAATTTTTCCTCTTTTTACTTAATCTCATTTTTAAGTAACGTTAATTTAAAATTAACGCTTTACACTTTAAATCTCATTTATATAATCCTGGTTTATTATAAACCCTTTTATCTTAGTTTCCTCTAACTTAATTCAAACAATTAAGTAACATTTATTTCAAGCTATTGTATTTGTTGGGAATTCCTATTTATCTTCGTTATAAAAATTCGAGTTTTAAATATAAAACTCGTTCATAAACTCCTTTCACCATTAAACTCGATTTCATTTCAACCTCGATTAGTTTTTATATTAATTCAGTAAAAAAACTAATTTTTCAACTTACTATTAATCAGGATAATAATTTAATTTGATCATTAAATACTTTAGTAGTTAATTCCTTTATTAACTAAAATAGATAGTAATTCCCTTTTTAAAACCTTGTTAAAATTAAAACAATATTCATTAACTATTTAGTTTGATTATTTCGAAATAAACCAAGGAAATAATCAATTCCAATTGAAAACGGTCGATTTAATCCACTCAAAACACGATTATTTCATTAATTGATTCCAATTCATTTTCCCTTTAAATTAATGATAAAATAAATTTAAATAATTCAATTTGATTGTTTATTAACAAAACAATTATCCAATTTTAATCGTTGGGTTAATTTCTGTTCACTTGTATATAAATCTGATTAAAATTAGAATCTGCTTTATAAAGCCAATTAATAAATAATTATAAATCTAAATAATAAATATTTATTTCCTCTTAAATAAACTTTTATTCAAAATAAAATATTTCAAAATCTATATCCAGTTATGAAATAATTTTTATAACTTCAGTTCCATCGATCCACCTGATGTAAATCAATATAATAAAAAAATTGATTTTATTGGCCATATGCTGCCCAATACTCAACCAATGCCGCCCATTGGTTAAAACAAAACACAGGTTAAATTTTCAGTTAATGATCACTAATCAAATCAATCACCCAAACATGACAGTTCATATATGATAATATGAAAATAAAAATTATACTTGAGGAATCCCGTTGGATCCCTCCAATCTGTTCTTCCCTGCGTTCAAAATGGTTATTTCAAATCAGATCATTCAATTTCATTTAACTGATAACAATAAATAACGATCATTTAACATCAACCAATTCGTAAGCAATTCAAACAGTTCAAATAATTTAAACACAATTATTTTATGAACGTGACCAATCAAGGTGAGTTACTCTATTGGATCCAATCGTTAAAATAACGATTTGGAATTTCACTGAAATTAAACAACGGTTTAAGTTCATCAGTTAAATCAACAAATAAATATATAACTAGCAAACAGTCAACCATTGGCAAACAGAACACACAAAATAAAAACCCAATTTATACAAAATATAAATAGGAAGAACTAAGTGAGTTTAACTCACCTTGTTTTGATTTGTTTCTGAAACAGTTCGATTTCAGTTAAATTAAACGGTGTTTAATTTAACTAAAATCCTCAGTTGTTTCAAAATCTGACTACTCCAGTTCCATAGGCGTTCGCCAACACGATCGTAACTAGCTGGTTTGATCCAATTCTGTTAATATGTGCACTAGTTATTAGCATTTATATATTAACGAATTAATTAAATTATAATTTTCCCCAATCACAATTAGTTATGCTAATTACTTTTAAATATATACATAACGGTCGATCCAATTGTCCTTCCTCCTACTAATTTGTTCGATCTAATCCGTTCATTCAAAACCAAGCCAATTACACCTGCATCAATTTATAATTAGTCTATTTAATTAAGAGTTTAACTATTTAATCACTTTTTATTTAAACCTAATTATGTTTTAATTAAACAACCTCTCTTAAGGTGTAACTAGTTTTATGAATTTAAACAGGGCCGACTAAATTCCCAGGATGGATAATTGCTCGTTAGTATTTCCCAAATCACTAATGTTTTAAATAAACTAATTACCATTTTCTAATTAATTAATTTATTTATTCCTAATTAACAGTTATAGGCAGATCGACTCAGGCTCCCTTACGTTTGTATGTTCCTCTTCTATCACGCAAGGAACTCAACTTACATCTTCACACTGTCAATCAGAATCACTTTTTTTTAGTTTAACTAGAATTAAATTAGTTCCCTAATTACAAAATTAACCACTAATTACTGTCTGTTTTAAGACCAGGTCAGATCATCTTCTTATGCCTTAGTTTCACGAAGACTTCGGCTTCAAATCAATCCGTTATTTCCATTCACTCCTGCAGGTTCAGTATAATGTAATTAACTTAATAATCCCTAATAAATATGTATTAATTGTAGCTTAAGAGTTTATTACTTCAGAAATAGTAACAGGTCGTCTTCCCTTCCTTTCGACTTCAGCACGCACCATAAACACTCCACCGCGCCACGATTCCGATCATCGGAGAAGGATCAAGAGCCACCAAAACATATGTTGTTACCGCACCTTCCTACGCCCTAAGTATCAATCCTCCTATCACTTCCCTTCGCCTGTAGTAGGCAACGACCCGCCGACCCATTCTGACAAGGTACCAGCCACCTCGCTGAACCATAGGAGATCGTAACCGTTGATTAGGTCAATCGGGACCATCTCTACACAATTTTAGTTGGACTTTTTTGAATTTGATGAACGGATTTTGTGGTAGCCGCGGAAGAATATGGCAGTTTTGGTTTGTTGATTTAGGATGGAGGCGGCTCCAAGATGTGTTGACCAGAAATGAACGGGAGAAGGGTTTTTGATTAACATTGGTATTTATAAGGGATAGTAAATAAATATAATATTATTTGATGAAACTTCGTTGCAAAGTAACAAGTGAAAACAACCACAAACAACTTCTATTTTCCAATAAAAATGCTAATCCTAGCATAGAAA
Source organism: Allium sativum (assembly GCA_030737875.1). Taxonomy (NCBI): domain Eukaryota; kingdom Viridiplantae; phylum Streptophyta; class Magnoliopsida; order Asparagales; family Amaryllidaceae; genus Allium; species Allium sativum. Next base: position 530,802,735 of record CM060913.1, on the reverse strand, counting down.
AATATTTCGTACCTGATGGGACAGGTTTCGTCAAATTCCGACATCGATTGCGAAAAGTCCTTTATAATTATCGATGAAAAATCAAGCGTTTAAAATTCCTATAACTACAGAAAAAATCTAATAAATTTGAAGCCTTAACACTTTACTAGACCTCTTCCTCACGGATCCAATGAATCTTGTTTCGTCCAAATCGGAGTTCATTTGGCTAGTTGTTTATTCGTTTAAAGTTACTCCTGTCTGAATTGACCAAATAATATAATTAATTTGGGCGTTTATTGTTGCCACGATCAAACGGTAAGTCCAATTGACACAAAAATTGAAATTTCTACAATAATTAATTAATACGAATCCAACGGCACTAATTTCGTCGCATTGTGAGACTGTTTCCCGGTACGCTATGTTTATACGCACCGCAATGCCATTATGGACACCAAATTATCCGATCTTTAAAAATAACAAAAAATATACCTATCCTATCTCTTATTGACGATACGAACTCAACGGAACTGGTTTGGTGGCTTAATTCAACTGTATGCTCACGTTACACTCAAATATCTCTCTATTAAATTAATTTAATTACGCGCTATAGAAATTGATTGGGCATTTACGGCAACCGTGGCCACGTACGATATCGGTTTGCCATGAAAAATTGATTTTCTTACAATAATTTAACGTTATGGTCCCAATGAAACTGATTTCATTGAAAACGGAGTTCGTTTGCAAAATCGCTATTTTAAAGGGTTATAATTTAATAACGATTTCCATAGCGACTATTTCAAAATTTGATTTGGCCATAACTAACAATCTATAACACGAAATCTGGATTTTTCTCTTTCATATGAAAACTATCATCAATACGATTCCAACGTTTCTTGTTTCATTGAAATCCGACTTATATCGAATCTTGTATATTCAATTGAAGTTCAAAACTCCATACTACGAACTGCAGTGCCATTTCGAGTTCGATTTATAATTATATAAATATATAATATTCAAACTTCATTTAAATAGTGATTTAAATATTAAAATCCATTAATATTCCAAATATAATATTTAAAATAATAAATAAAATAAAATATTTGACTACCAAAAATACGGGTCGTTACATTCTTCCCCCCTTAAAATAATTTCGTCCTCGAAATTGCTAAGGTAAGAAAAATGCCACGAATCCCGTTGATTTCCAAATCCAATTTATTTTAAATTAAAAATCAATTCAATAGAGTAAATAAATATTTCCAAAAATATAGAAAATTTTCTAACACTTTAAATTCCCGGAAAAAAAATCGGTAGAGTCTTCCCTGCACGGAGTGACATCTGCGATATCGCAGGAACAAATAATATATATACAACGACCCACACAGTCGGAAAACAAAAATCAAAATCCAAAATTTCATATTTTCGTGTAGGCGTACCTTTTACGAGCGCTATTGAGCATAGTTGCTCAACGTATATGCGATTTACTCCACCAATATCAATTTGTTTAGTCCTATGGCACCTGTACTCAACTCAATTCACATATGAGTAATAAATATATGAAATTATACAGTAATATTTCACTAATCAACTGGTATACTACACCAATTCCCAAAAATCAAACAGATAACATCAATTCGTCTTCAATTAAAGGGTTAAACCACAAATTTAAATTCATATGCATTTTCATTCCAGTTCAATTATACTGGAATTATTCTTTGGTTTATAATTCATTTAGCTCCATTAAATGTGTTGATTATTCCAATCAAACAAGCTATCATCCAATAACAAACATTTCACAATCAACAACCAACACACAACCCAATCAACAAAATCAATTGAATTTACATTCAATATTAATATTTTATTTTGGTTCCACAGATTTGAATATCAATCGATTAATATCCGATTGATTTCAATTAGATTGTTATTTATTCATCAAATTTCCAACTTCCAAATCTTTTTATTTAATTTCGATATCATTCTTTTAATTTAATTTCCATTAACCAGTTTTTTTTCAATTCAAATTTTCAATCCAATTTGAATTCCATTTAAATCAGTCAAACAAACTAATATCTTAATAATTTGATAAAATTATTTCTTTTCTATACAGAAATATAAATTGGGCAAAGTTATTTCATTTACCCCCTTTACAAAACAATACTGTATCCGTTGACAGTTCAATACTTCTCAACACTTGAACCGATCAACAACACAATACAAAACATTTGTATATAAAATTTACAAATACGATCTCATATTTATACACTTAATCTCGATCTAGGATACTACTAACCCAATCTCTATCGAGTTATATCACAGAGCTAAGGTTGTTACTAAACAAATAGATCTGATACCACTGTAACGAACCAAGGATTTTCGGCCTCGAAAATCGACATAAATACATTTACCATACCTCATGCCGACCTTCCAAATACCGAAAACACTGGAAAGTTATTAGAAAGAAATTAGAGGGTGAGATAAGAAAGAAAGAAATATTAGAATAGAGGAAGAAGAAGAAGAAGAACCAACACTACATAATCAGAGTCTCACATCGCAGCGGAACAAAATATAATATAGAAATAAATCTTTGTTGAGAGCTTTTTAAAGATACTTGCACTATCAGAGTACATACAGATATGGACAGTGGTCATAACCTGTCCTCATATATAATCACACAGCGAAATAAATACTATACAATTTCCCACGTCTGAACACCTTCAGCTCGTCTCTGAACTTCGCAGCATCCGATAACCTAGACCTGTACACCCCGGTCTAACCCGAGTATTTACAAAACACCGGGTCAGTCTGGTGAACCAGAGTGAGAAAAACTCGCACAGTATTAAGTAAATCATCCAACTTGATTTTAAAGTTTAAAAATCTTTTCGAAAGAAAAGGATAATCGTAAGACCAAATCCATATATAAATACGGACGGTTTTTACCTTATGATAACCCAAAACATTTTTGAAATCAATATCTTTTCTGATATTATAATGGTGTCTAAATACAAGTAGATATCAATCTAATGGGACACTTCCATCTCACGGTCCACGTATATAGTATACAGTCAAAACCGCAGGTGCTTATTGGAGATTGAGTTCTGACTATGACAAGGTATGGAACCACCTGCCGATAGTGTATCTCAAGAGGCGAATACACTGGGTTCAACAAGAACGTCTTGCAACTTGGCCCACACATGACCGACCACTCATTTCGCTTGAGTGTATCAAATGTATATCACCAACGGTTAGGCTCAAACCACCGTTTCCAGAAAAGGGACAGCATTGAAATAGATTAAAGAAGAAACAAGAATTTTTCTAGATAGGTGATTATACACCCTAATAGGAGCGACCCACGTAGCCATGCTGCCTGCCCGGTTTTTGTCATTTCCCAGTTGGTGAGGCTTGAGGTTTAGATTAACTTCTGGACATCGTGTCACCATTCACTTTGAATGTCACATGGTCAGGTCCGCCAGATATCACTAATTAACGTCCACAGAAATACTCTAGTTGGAAGCTAAGAGAATGACAATTCACTACAACAAAATGACCCTATTACAACGGTGGAACACCGTTGTAATATACATTTAACAACGGTGGGCAAACCGTCGTGTATTAATGTAACACCCCACCTCCGCTAGGGTCACTCACAAAGGGAATGCACTAGGTTTGGTGAAGCATTATCGAGGTAAACATGCACAAAAATATTACAAGACAGAACATATATAAAACAGCGGAAGTAAAACAAATTTCATTACCTTATAAAATAAGGTCTAAAGCCTTTTACATCAGAATACATCAAAACCTGTCTTGCAATGGTAAAGAAGCATAAAACCTTTTTCATAAATTATTCCCCAAATAAAACACTAAGGTAGCCATAGCCAAGAGAAGTCCAAGCCATGCATGATGACCTTCAAGCAGAAGAAGTCCGAACTAAATAACAGTGTTTCCTCCCTGAAAACCTGGGGGGGGGGACGGAAGACAAAGAGGCGAAAGAAAACGGGGTCAGTCATAAAGACTGGTAAGTCCTATCTACTTCCAGTATAAAAACAGGTAAAGGTAACATGACATGCATAAACTGAAAGTAAACATAAGGATGCCGACAAGATAGATAAGCTAAACCAAGATAACTGGATGAACTACTATAGCAAGATAAACTAAGGTATCATGATAAACTACGGTGTCAAGATAAATCAAGGTATCATGGCGTCAGGTTTCCATCAAGTATACTATCCTAAGGTATCTATCATGTATAACATCCCCCGGTATTTATCATGTATAACATCCCAAGGTATTTATCATGTATATTTGCTCTACACCTCTCGTACTAGTATCCCAACCCGCGTCATGTGTTAACTATGAATGTCCCTTGCCCAATGTCATGTAATGGTCCATGTCAACCTAATATATAACATATGTAGGTTTTCCCAACTTGTGTGTTTCTTTCCATGTATAAGTTTAGTCCTTTGCCGTAGGCCGTACGGGCTTTCCCATGTAAATCTATACCACCTCAACGTAGTACGATTTTATCCTTGAAGTTGTTTTGGACTGCTACCCTTGATCTGGTTATGTTTTCTTACCATGAACTATGGCGTTTTCACTTAGGATTTACGCCACCTAGGACCACTAGGGATTATGCTACCTAATGAACGTTTTCGTGTCTCGGTTTGGGTTCAAGCCACCTAGGACCACTAGGGATTATGCCACCCGTCAACCGCGCCCTTTATCCCGCGTATGTATCGTGAATCGTTTTCCATGTCTAGACGCACATGTTCCTCAATGTGCCATCCGAGTTCCGTGCCAGGGCAAATCAAGAAATACGGACCTCGGTCGGGAGCTTTAAGTCGTCTGCTGATGCAGATATTAAGGTCTGTTTTTGTACCCGTGGCTATGGTCCCACGTGACCCCTCCCTCAACTACTGAAAGGCAATCCAAGAAAAATCATGTATGAGAACCACATCCCGGCCCCACTATAGCCCCACTTTCCTATGGGCCAACCTCACCCATGACTCGATAGCAAGAACATGGTCTGTTGGGGGTTCCCTGCCTTTCCGTTCGTACACGATTGACTAAAGATGGTAGGTAGTCGACGACGTGCTATCCAGGGCAAAAATCAAGTATCGTCGACTCCACGCTAATCCATCCCCGTCTTTAGGTCGCTCGCATAGCAACCAAGGCATACTCTTGGCTCTTCTACCGCAGACCTTAACCTCTGTGAGGTCGGGTTTCATGGACCATCTGCCACCTCACAGAGGGATACCAAGAGTACCCTCACGTCCCCCGAAGCTACCGCTTCGTCACCCAGTTCGTTGGAGCTTTTTATCCAAGTCAGATAAGTTGCTCCTCCTCGTATACTAAGCAATGACCTACCATATCAGGTTACTCATCTAATTATGAACTAGTCCCATGTCCTTGGCTAAGAATTATTAATTAGTTATCCTTAACTAAGGTTTACCACTTAGCTTCTTTTCCCGTTATCCTTGTTAATCCCGACTTTCCACCTAGTCCCCTGAGCTAGGGTTTTGTCTATTGGGTTAAGTATTGCCATTTACGTTCATGACTTAACCTGCCTACGAATCATGTCAAGATTTGGCTAAGTATTCAAGTCCAAGACCTAGCCCTACGAGTTGGTTAAGTATACCAAGAAGCTCATGACTTAACCCTATTCAATAATCAAGTCAAATTGGTTAAGTATTTGTTTGTCTTAACCCTATCAGATTATTGTGTTAGATTGGTTAAGCATAGGTTATCTTAACCTCATCGGATTATCGAGTCGGATTGGTTAAGTATAGGTTAACTTAACCCCATCCACTAATCGTATTATAATGGTTAAGTATATTTAAACGGTCTCGTGACTTAACCCTATCAAGTTCTCATATTAGATTGGTTAAGTATGGTTGCGTAACCTCATCCAATCATCATGTATAATTGATTAAGTTTAAGTTACTTAACCCCATTAAATTATCATGTTAAGTTGGTTAAGTATTGGTTACTTAACCACATTGAATTACCAAGTTTAGATTGGTTAATTGTTTAACTTAACCCCATCGAATTACCGTGTTTAGATTAGTTAAGTGTAGGTTACTTAACCCCATCTAATTACCGTGTTTAGATTAGTTAAGTGTAGGTTACTTAACCCCATCTAATTACCAAGTCGGATTAGTTAAGTGTAAATTACTTAACCCCATCCCTTAATCGTCTTATATGATTAAGTGTCATTAAGAAATCAAGTCTGGTTCCACTTAACCTACCCATTCGTGTCATATCGGTTAAGTGTCATTAGTCAAAATTACTTAACCTTTTCATGTGGCATTAATTAGATTAATGCACCCCAACCTCTCACATTAGACTTTGTTGTGGTTACTAGTTAAGCCGGGCGGGTCCGGGTAGATTTACACCACAACCTAGTCTAACCTCGGGTCTTAAGTGCTATATGACCAACTACCCACATTGGGTCCTATTGTTTGTAGCCACTAGTTAAGCCGGGCGGGTCCGGGTAGATTTATGCTACAAACTCAACCCAACCTCGAGTTGGCCACTTTCATGTTTGGTCTAGTGCCATATTACACTTACAACCCATACGTGTCTAGTTTCAAGTCCCATGTTTACCCCACATGTCATGTCCCCATTTAGGTGTATCATGAGTGTCATATTTTCATGAAATCCCATGTCAAATTATCATGTCATAATCACGCTCGTCTAACCTACCCCAAATCGTGTTTCCAACCCAAGTAAAAGCGAGTCAACATAGTAAGGATACTATGCTACATATTGGCCTCAAAACATGAACGATGTCAAAAAGGGATTGGCCACCAACATGCATGGTATCATAAGGGGTTTGGCCTCAAAATATGCATAGCATCATAAGGGAATTTGGCCACAAACATTCATATTATCATAAGGGAATTTGGCCACAAACATGCATAGTATCATAAAGGAATTTGGCCACAAACATGCATAGTATCACAAGGGAATTTGGCCACAAACATGCATGATAACATAAGGGGTTTGGGTTCATTTACATGCATAAGCCCCAAAGTCAAGTCTTTTCCAATGTTTCACAAGTCAAATGGTTCCCAAAGGTTCATGCTAACATTCCATAGATAAAGATTCAAACTTGCAAGATAAACTAGGTTAATCATAACATAAATAGCATGATTTAGTCACTAAGCATAGCCAAAAGTCATAGGTTCAAGCAAAAGAGGCATGACAAGGTTCATATAGGCTAGCATAATTAGTTTAATCTCGTTTTATTCTATGCCATCATTAAAACTACCGTTTAGATCTAGAAGTAGCTAGAACTTACATAGCGAGGCTTAGGGAAAGATCATGAATCGTCTTGACCAAGAAAGGTGGCTCCTTTGTTGAAGAATCGTCATGAAACTTGCATAGCAACGTTGATTCACTCCCTTGATTTGATGTAGCAAGCTAACACCTTTGATTCGGATCCGATTTGAATGCATGAGCTCTTGGAGTTGGAGATGGAGGCCATGATCAAGATAGATTTTGGCGGCACTTCGTGGCATGAGTGATTTGTGAGGGTTTAGGCTAGGTCTAAGGGTTTTTTTTATAGAGATTAGGAGTAGTTTAGGCCATAGGATAAACCCTAGGATAGATCTGAACCCTCAAAATCCGTCACAGGCCATCAGAACATAGCACAAGGCCAAGCAGGTGCACCCAGGCCAAAGTGGTCGGACCACCCAGGTCGACACCCGTGTCGACTGGGCTGTCGACCTGCCCCCTGGGCGTGTCGACTCCCCAGTCGACAGCCCAGTCGACCTGGGGCTTGGGCGGGAATTTTTCCCGCCTAATCTGTTTGGCTCCAGATTTGAATTTCGAACTGTTTTTGAACTTGAATTTTTCTGAAAACTTTGACGGGCCATAACTGGGTCATACGGACTCCGATTCTCGAAAACTCGGACTCTATTTCGCGTATTTTTCCGAGACGAACGCAATGGCACAGCCCGTTTCCCCTGATTCAGATTTTATAATTAAATTCTGCCTTGATTCTTGTATTAGCACGTTGTAAAAAAATCCGGGTTGTTACATTCTCCCCAACTTAAAGGATTTCGTCCCCGAAATCTCCAAGTTAGGAAGAACGTATCCTACCATCCATCATCCATCTACTCAAAACATCATCCACAGGCAACCATGGTCCTTAAAAGACTCCTAATGCTTTATGAACACATGCAGAAAGTGTGTATATATGTTCCTTAGCTAATGCTAATGATCAGGCCTGAATGATCTTTCTAATGCAAAATATGTTTAGTGCCATGAGTCCAACATGTATGCAAATAGTCCTAGTCATATAAACACTATATGTGTGCACAACCATTCATCCACATGCAACATCCACATGGTAACATATTCAATTTCAACCATAAACAAGTACAAATACTCGTGCATATGCAACATGAAACGTGACCGCGTCAACCTAGTATCTAATGTGTATTCGCGCATCCACGAGCAACCACTTGCAACCATATCAATCATAAAATGTTTCAAATACATGTTTACATCCATAGAGTTCTATCTAAGTTTCTAAAGATAAGATCAAGGAGATAAACAAGACAAACTCCTTACGGGGTTTGTAACAGAAACAGGACCGAGAGGATATCCACCAAGCGATAGCATGCAAGCAAGCTCTACAGGAGAACCAGGGATAAATGATATACTCTTAAAAAGAGGCATGATGCGCGCGTCTAAGCCGCATTTCCATGAGCTTAATTCCATTGTGCCTTGACCGCCTTTGACTTCATGATTTCGTAGCTACTTGATTCCTATTTCCAAGGTATGAGTTGGAACTCATTTCACTGTCGCCTCTCGTTCCCTTTTCACTTATTCTTTTCTAGAATCCTTGGCTCGTCCATAACTGCGTACTCATGGTTTCATGCAATCTTTCCAACAATTCACTAGTGAATTCTGGATCTCGTTTACCGATGCCAATCCATGTTACCACGTGCACTTACTAGGGTGATTCCTATAACCCATGCTTAAGCGGGATGAACCATCCGCCTTATTGGCGAACGTTACTCGATCGGATCAGAGATTTCCGATAAATGCATCAAGAGATTCTAGGTAACTAACCATGACATAACTCATAAGGTTACACGAGACTTCGAGGGTATTACCAAGGCAAGTTAAGAGTTTAACTACCCTCCTTTCAAGACCGAGAATGGCATCCCTTACTGGATAACCACTTCATCCCTAGAATCCATCCATAGCTCAACAATAGAAGCATTGCTTCTAACCTCAACACTTGGCATAAATGTTCTCAATTCCAAACAAGTCATGAATAAATGGACCGATCCTCCAACCAGATTTTGGGAAAAAAGTGGGATCTTCTACCATGCTAGTACTAAGGTGCAGAGACTTAACTATCGAAGCAGACTTAAATGATGTGATGATTAAAACAAAGTCTGGACGGGATGATAGAAAAGAAAGGCTAAGCCTTTAACAGAAACAGTACCATTCCTCTTAGGTACGCTAGAAATGAGAGCATACAATTGCCCTCTCGCTGATCTTGTCCTTATCTTCCTTTGTGGATCAAGCCATACCAACAAGTTGCTTATTCTTAAGCTCACGTCCTTTATCCTTGCTCTTATTATCCCTTCTTATAACTTCGGTAACAGGTCTCTCGAGAACTTCCTCCATCGCACGGGAAAACACTTCATAGCTAGACAAGGATTAGTCGCAGTTAAAACTACTATGACTACAGATGGAGGAAAAGAAAGGAATAGAGATTCAATCAAGGAAACAAAGGATAGTGCTAATGGCTTTTGGGGAATAGCCTTTAAAAACAAAATTTTCTTGAAAAATGCTTCTTTGTAAACGGTTTTTTTCAAATAGTTTTCAGAAGGTTTTAAAAACTTTTGCCCAGTCTGGTAACCTTCTGCTCTGATACCAAATGTAACACCCCACCTCCGCTAGGGTTACTCACAAAGGGAATGCACTAGGTTTGGTGAAGCATTATCGAGGTAAACATGCACAAAAATATTACAAGACAGAACATATATAAAATAGCGGAAGTAAAACAAATTTCATTACCTTATAAAATAAGGTCTAAAGCCTTTTACATCAGAATACATCAAAACCTGTCTTGCAATGGTAAAGAAGCATAAAACCTTTTTCATAAATTATTCCCCAAATAAAACACTAAGGTAGCCATAGCCAAGAGAAGTCCAAGCCATGCATGATGACCTTCAAGCAGAAGAAGTCCGAACTAAATAACAGTGTTTCCTCCCTGAAAACCTAGGGGGGGGGGAACGGAAGACAAAGAGGCGAAAGAAAACGGGCTCAGTCATAAAGACTGGTAAGTCCTATCTACTTCCAGTATAAAAACAAGTAAAGGTAACATGACATGCATAAACTGAAAGTAAACATAAGGATGCCGACAAGATAGATAAGCTAAACCAAGATAACTGGATGAACTACTATAGCAAGATAAACTAAGGTATCATGATAAACTATGGTGTCAAGATAAATCAAGGTATCACGGCGTTAGGTTTCCATCAAGTATAATATCCCAAGGTATCTATCATGTATAACATCCCCCGGTATTTATCATGTATAACATCGCAAGGTATTTATCATGTATATTTGCTCTGCACCTCTCGTACTAGTATCCCAACCCGCGTCATGTGTTAACTATGAATGTCCCTTGCCCAATTTCATGTAATGGTCCATGTCAACCTAATATATAACATATGTAGGTTTTCCCAACTTGTGTGTTTCTTTCCATGTATAAGTTCAGTCCTTTGCCGTAGGCCGTACGGGCTTTCCCATGTAAATCTATACCACCTCAACGTAGTACCATTTTATCATTGAAGTTGTTTTGGACTGCTACCCTTGATCTGGTTATGTTTTCTTACCATGAACTATCGCGTGTTCACTTAGGATTTACGCCACCTAGGACCACTAGGGATTATGCTACCTAATGAACGTTTCCGTGTCTCGGTTTGGGTTCAAGCCACCTAGGACCACTAGGGATTATGCCACCCGTCAACCGCGCCCTTTATCCCGCGTATGTATCGTGAATCGTTTTCCATGTCTAGACGCACATGTTCCTCAATGTGCCATCCGTGTTCCGTGCCAGGGCAAATCCAGAAATACGGACCTCGGTCGGGAGCTTTAAGCCGTCTGCTGATGCAGATATTAAGGTCTGTTTTTGTACCCGTGGCTATGGTCCCACGTGACCCCTCCCTCAACTACTGAAAGGAAATCCAAGAAAAATCATGTATGAGAACCACATCCCGGCCCCACTATATCCCCACTTTCCTATGGGCCAACCTCACCCATGACTCGATAGCAAGAACATGGTCTGTTGGGGGTTCCCTGCCTTTCCGTTCGTACACGATTGACTAAAGATGGTAGGTAGTCGACGACGTGCTATCCAGGGCAAAAATCAAGTATCGTCGACTCCACGCTAATCCATCCCCGTCTTTAGGTCGCTCGCATAGCAACCAAGGCATACTCTTGGCTCTTCTACCGCAGACCTTAACCTCTGTGAGGCCAGGTTTCATGGACCATCTGCCACCTCACAGAGGGATACCAAGAGTACCCTCACGTCCCCCGAAGCTACCGCTTCGTCGCCCAGTTCGTTGGAGCTTTTTATCCAAGTCAGATAAGTTGCTCCTCCTGGTATACTAAGCAATGACCTACCGTATCAGGTTACTCATCTAATTATGAACTAGTCCCATGTCCTTGGCTAAGAATTATTACTTAGTTATCCTTAACTAAGGTTTACCACTTAGCTTCTTTTCCCGTTATCCTTGTTAATCCCGGCTTTCCACCTAGTCCCCTGAACTAGGGTTTTGTCTAATGGGTTAAGTAATGCCATTTACGTTCATGACTTAACTTGCCTACGAATCATGTCAAGATTTGGCTAAGTATTCAAGTCCAAGACCTAGCCCTACGAGTTGGTTAAGTATACCAAGAAGCTCATGACTTAACCCTATTCAATTATCAAGTCAAATTGGTTAAGTATTTGTTTGTCTTAACCCTATCAGATTATCGTGTTAGATTGGTTAAGCATAGATTATCTTAACCTCATCGGATTATCGAGTCGGATTGGTTAAGTATAGGTTAACTTAACCCCATCCACTAATCGTATTATAATGGTTAAGTATATTTAAACGGTCTCGTGACTTAACCCTATCAAGTTCTCATATTAGATTGGTTAAGTATGGTTGCTTAACCTCATCCAATCATCATGTATAATTGATTAAGTATAAGTTACTTAACCCCATTAAATTATCATGTTAAGTTGGTTAAGTATTGGTTACCTAACCACATTGAATTACCAAGTTTAGATTGGTTAAGTGTTTAACTTAACCCCATCGAATTACCGTGTTTAGATTAGTTAAGTGTAGGTTACTTAACCCCATCTAATTACCGTGTTTAGATTAGTTAAGTGTAGGTTACTTAACCCCATCTAATTACCAAGTCGGATTAGTTAAGTGTAAATTACTTAACCCCATCCCTTAATCATCTTATATGGTTAAGTGTCATTAAGAAATCAAGTCTGGTTCCACTTAACCTACCCATTCGTGTCATATCGGTTAAGTGTCATTAGTCAAAATTACTTAACCTTTTCATGTGGCATTAATTAGATTAATGCACCCCAACCTCTCACATTAGACTTTGTTGTGGTTACTAGTTAAGCCGGGCGGGTCCGGGTAGATTTACACTACAACCTAGTCTAACCTCGGGTCTTAAGTGCTATATGACCAACTACCCACATTGGGTCCTATTGTTTGTAGCCACTAGTTAAGCTGGGCGGGTCCGGGTAGATTTATGCTACAAACTCAACCCAACCTCGAGTTGGCCACTTTCATGTTTGGTCTAGTGCCATATTACACTTACAACCCATACGTGTCTAGTTTCAAGTCCCATGTTTACCCCACATGTCATGTCCCTATTTAGGTGTATCATGAGTGTCATATTTTCATGAAATCCCATGTCAAATTATCATGTCATAATCACGCTCGTCTAACCTACCCCAAATCGTGTTTCCAACCCAAGTAAAAGCGAGTCAACATGGTAAGGATACTATGCTACATATTGGCCTCAAAACATGCACGATGTCAAAAAGGGATTGGCCACCAACATGCATGGTATCATAAGGGGTTTGGCCTCAAAATAGGCATAGCATCATAAGGGAGTTTGGCCACAAACATGCATATTATCATAAGGGAATTTGGCCACAAACATGCATAGTATCATAAAGGAATTTGGCCACAAACATGCATAGTATCACAAGGGAATTTGGCCACAAACATGCATGATAACATAAGGGATTTGGGTTCATTTACATGCATAAGCCCCAAAGTCAAGTCTTTGCCAATGTTTCACAAGTAAAATGGTTCACAAAGGTTCATGCTAACATTCCATAGATAAAGATTCAAACTTGCAAGATAAACTAGGTTAATCATAACATGAATAGCATGATTTAGTCACTAATCATAGCCAAAAGTCATAGGTTCAAGCAAAAGAGGCATGACAAGGTTCATATAGGCTAGCATAATTAGTTTAATCTTGTTTTATTCCATGCCATCATTAAAACTACCGTTTAGATCTAGAAGTAGCTAGAACTTACATAGCGAGGCTTAGGGAAAGATCATGAATCGTCTTGACCAAGAAAGGTGGCTCCTTTGTTGAAGAATCGTCATGAAACTTGCGTAGCAACGTTGATTCACTCCCTTGATTTGATGTAGCAAGCTAGCACCTTTGATTCGGATCCGATTTGAATGCATGAGCTCTTGGAGTTGGAGATGGAGGCCATGATCAAGATAGATTTTGGCGGCACTTCGTGGCATGAGTGATTTGTGATGGTTTAGGCTAGGTCTATGGTTTTTTTTTTTTAGAGATTAGGAGTAGTTTTGGCCGTAGGATAAACCCTAGGATAGATCTGAACCCTCAAAATCCATCACAGGCCATCAGAACATAGCACAAGGTCAAGCAGGTGCACCCAGGCCAAAATGGTTGGACCACCCAGGTCAACACCCGTGTCGACTAGGCAGTCGACCTGCCCCCTGGGCGTGTCGACTCCCCAGTCGACCTGGGGCTTGGGCGGGAATTTTTCCCGCCCAATCTGTTTGGCTCCAGATTTGAATTTCGAACTATTTTTGAACTAGAATTTTTCTGAAAACTTTGACGGGCCATAACTGGGTCACACGGACTCCAATTCTCGAAAACTCGGACTCTATTTCGCGTATTTTTCCGAGACGAACGCAATGGCACAGCCCGTTTCCCCTGATTCAGATTTTATAATTAAATTCTTCCTTGATTCTTGTCTTAGCACGTTGTAAAAAAATCCGGGTTGTTACATTCTCCCCAACTTAAAGGATTTCGTCCCCGAAATCTCCAAGTTAGGAAGAACGTATCCTACCATCCATCATCCATCTACTCAAAACATCATCCACAGGCAACCATGGTCCTTAAAAGACTCTAATGCTTTATGAACACATGCAGAAAGTGTGTGTATATGTTCCTTAGCTAATGCTAATGATCATGCCTGAATGATCTTTCTAATGCAAAATATGTTTAGTGCCATGAGTCCAACATGTATGCAAATAGTCCTAGTCATATAAACACTATATGTGTGCACAACCATTCATCCACATGCAACATCCACATGGTAACATATTCAATTTCAACCATAAACAAGTACAAATACTCGTGCATATGCAACATGAAACGTGACCGCGTCAACCTAGTATCTAATGTGTATTCGCGCATCCACGAGCAACCACTTGCAACCATTTGCAACCATATCAATCATAACATGTTTCAAATACATGTTTACATCCATAGAGTTCTATCTAAGGTTCCCAAGATAAGATCGAGGAGATAAACAAGACAAACTCCTTACGGGGTTTGTAACAGAAACAGGACCGAGAGGATATCCACCAAGCGATAGCATGCAAGCAAGCTCTACAGGAGAACCAGGGATAAATGATATACTCTTAAAAAGAGGCATGATGCGCGTGTCTAAGCCGCATTTCCATGAGCTTAATTCCATTGTGCCTTGACCGCCTTTGACTTCAATGTTTCGTAGCTCCTTGATTCCTATTTCCAAGGTATGAGTTGGAACTCATTTCACTGTCGCCTCTCGTTCCCTTTTCACTTATTCTTTTCTAGAATCCTTGGCTCGACCATAACTGCGTACTCATGGTTTCATGCAAGCTTTCCAACAATTCACTAGTGAATTCTGGATCTCGTTTACCGATGCCAATCCATGTTACCACGTGCACTTACTAGGGTGATTCCTATAACCCATGCTTAAGCGGGATGAACCATCCGCCTTATTGGCGAACGTTACTCGATCGGATCAGAGATTTCCGATAAATGCATCAAGAGATTCTAGGTAACTAACCATGACATAACTCATAAGGTTACACGAGACTTCGAGGGTATTACCAAGGCAAGTTAAGAGTTTAACTACCCTCCTTTCAAGACCGAGAATGGCATCCCTTACTGGATAACCACTTCATCCCTAGAATCCATCCATAGCTCAACAATAGAAGCATTGCTTCTAACCTCAACACTTGGCATAAATGTTCTCAATTCCAAACAAGTCATGAATAAATGGACCGATCCTCCAACCATATTTTGGGACAAAAGTGGGATCTTCTACCATGCTAGTACTAAGGTGCAGAGACTTAACTATCGAAGCAGACTTAAATGATGCGATGATCAAAACAAAGTCTGGACGGGATGATAGAAAAGAAAGGCTAAGCCTTTAACAGAAACGGTACCATTCCTCTTAGGTATGCTAGAAATGAGAGCATACAATTGCCCTCTCGCTGATCTTGTGCTTATCTTCCTTTGTGGATCAAGCCATACCAACAAGTTGCTTATTCTTAAGCTCGTGTCCTTTATCCTTGCTCTTATTATCCCTTCTTATAACTTCGGTAACAGGTCTCTCGAGAACTTCCTCCATCGCACGGGAAAACACTTCGTAGCTAGACAAGGATTAGTCGCAGTTAAAACTACTGTGACTACAGATGGAGGAAAAGAAAGGAAAAGAGATTCAATCAAGGAAACAAAGGATAGTGCTAATGGCTTTTGGGTAATAGCCTTTAAAAACAAAATTTTCTTGAAAAATGCTTCTTTGTAAATGGTTTTTTCAAATAGTTTTCATAAGGTTTTAAAAACTTTTGCCCAGTCTGGTAACCTTCTGCTCTGATACCAAATGTAACACCCCACATCCGCTAGGGTCACTCACAAAGGGAATGCACTAGGTTTGGTGAAGCATTATCGAGGTAAACATGCACAGAAATATTACAAGACAGAACATATATAAAACAGCGGAAGTAAAACAAATTTCATTACCTTATAAAATAAGGTCTAAAGCCTTTTACATCAAAATACATCAAAACCTGTCTTGCAATGGTAAAGAAGCGTAAAACCTTTTTCATAAATTATTCCCCAAATAAAACAGTAATGTAGCCATAGCCAAGAGAAGTCCAAGCCATGCATGATGACCTTCAAGTAGAAGAAGTCCGAACTAAATAACAGTGTTTCCTCCCTGAAAACCTAGGGGGAAACGGAAGACAAAGAGGCGAAAGAAAACGGGGTCAGTCATAAAGACTGGTAAGTCCTATCTACTTCCAGTATAAAAACAGGTAAAGGTAACATGACATGCATAAACTGAAAGTAAACATAAGGATGCCGACAAGATAGATAAGCTAAACCAAGATAACTGGATGAACTACTATAGCAAGATAAACTAAGGTATCATGATAAACTACGGTGTCAAGATAAATCAAGGTATCACGGCGTCAGGTTTCCATCAAGTATACTATCCCAAGGTATCTATCATGTATAACATCCCCCGGTATTTATCATGTATAACATCCCAAGGTATTTATCATGTATATTTGCTCTGCACCTCTCGTACTAGTATCCCAACCCGCGTCATGTGTTAACTATGAATGTCCCTTGCCCAATGTCATGTAATGGTCCATGTCAACCTAATATATAACATATGTAGGTTTTCCCAACTTGTGTGTTTCTTTCCATGTATAAGTTCAGTCCTTTGACGTAGTCCGTACGGGCTTTCCCATGTAAATCTATACCACCTCAACGTAGTACCATTTTATCCCTGAAGTTGTTTTGGACTGCTACCCTTGATCTGGTTATGTTTTCTTACCATGAACTATCACGTGTTCACTTAGGATTTACGCCACCTAAGACCACTAGGGATTATGCTACCTAATGAACGTTTCCGTGTCTCGGTTTGGGTTCAAGCCACCTAGGACCACTAGGGATTATGCCACCCGTCAACCGCGCCCTTTATCCCGCGTATGTATCGTGAATCGTTTTCCATGTCTAGACGCACATGTTCCTCAATGTGCCATCCGAGTTCTATGCCAGGGCAAATCAAGAAATACGGACCTCGGTCGGGAGCTTTAAGTCATCTGCTGATGCAGATATTAAGGTCTGTTTTTGTACCCGTGGCTATGGTCCCACGTGACCCCTCCCTCAACTACTGAAAGGCAATCCAAGAAAAATCATGTATGAGAACCACATCCCGGCCCCACTATAGCCCCACTTTCCTATGGGCCAACCTCACCCATGACTCGATAGCAAGAACATGGTCTGTTGGGGGTTCCCTGCCTTTCCGTTCGTAAACGATTGACTAAAGATGGTAGGTAGTCGACGACGTGCTATCCAGGGCAAAAATCAAGTATCGTCGACTCCACGCTAATCCATCCCCGTCTTTAGGTCGCTCGCATAGCAACCAAGGCATACTCTTGGCACTTCTACCGCAGACCTTAACCTCTGTGAGGCCGGGTTTCATGGACCATCTGCCACCTCACAGAGGGATACCAAGAGTACCCTCACGTCCCCCGAAGCTACCGCTTCGTCACCTAGTTCGTTGGAGCTTTTTATCCAAGTCAGATAAGTTGCTCCTCCTCGTATACTAAGCAATGACCTACCATATCAGGTTACTCATCTAATTATGAACTAGTCCCATGTCCTTGGCAAAGAATTATTACTTAGTTATCCTTAACTAAGGTTTACCACTTAGCTTCTTTTCCCGTTATCCTTGTTAATCCCGGCTTTCCACCTAGTCCCCTGAACTAGGGTTTTGTCTAATGGGTTAAGTATTGCCATTTACGTTCATGACTTAACCTGCCTACGAATCATGTCAAGATTTGGCTAAGTATTCAAGTCCAAGACCTAGCCCTACGAGTTGGTCAAGTATACCAAGAAGCTCATGACTTAACCCTATTCAATTATCAAGTCAAATTGGTTAAGTATTTGTTTGTCTTAACCCTATCAGATTATCGTGTTAGATTGGTTAAGCATAGATTATCTTAACCTCATCGGATTATCGAGTCGGATTGGTTAAGTATAGGTTAACTTAACCCCATCCACTAATCGTATTATAATGGTTTAAGTATATTTAAACGGTCTCATGACTTAACCCTATCAAGTTCTCATATTAGATTGGTTAAGTATGGTTGCTTAAACTCATCCAATCATCATGTATAATTGATTAAGTATAAGTTACTTAACCCCATTAAATTATCATGTTAAGTTGGTTAAGTATTGGTTACTTAACCACATTGAATTACCAAGTTTAGATTGGTTAAGTGTTTAACTTAACTCCATCGAATTACCGTGTTTAGATTAGTTAAGTGTAGGTTACTTAACCCCATCTAATTACCGTGTTTAGATTAGTTAAGTGTAGGTTACTTAACCCCATCTAATTACCAAGTCGGATTAGTTAAGTGTAAATTACTTCACCCCATCCCTTAATCGTCTTATATGGTTAAGTGTCATTAAGAAATCAAGTCTGGTTCCACTTAACCTACCCATTCGTGTCATATCGGTAAAGTGTCATTAGTCAAAATTACTTAACCTTTTCATGTGGCATTAATTAGATTAATGCACCCCAACCTCTCACATTAGACTTTGTTGTGGTTACTAGTTAAGTCGGGTGGGTCTGGGTAGATTTACACCACAACCTAGTCTAACCTCGGGTCTTAAGTGTTATAAGACCAACTACCCACATTGTGTCCTATTGTTTGTAGCCACTAGTTAAGCCGGGCGGGTCCGGGTAGATTTATGCTACAAACTCAACCCAACCTCGAGTTGGCCACTTTCATGTTTGGTCTAGTGCCATATTACACTTACAACCCATACGTGTCTAGTTTCAAGTCCCATGTTTACCCCCACATGTCATGTCCCCATTTAGGTGTATCATGAGTGTCATATTTTCATGAAATCCCATGTCAAATTATCATGTCATAATCACGCTCGTCTAACCTACCCCAAATCGTGTTTCCAACCCAAGTAAAAGCGAGTCAACATAGTAAGGATACTATGCTACATATTGGCCTCAAAACATGCACGATGTCAAAAAGGGATTGGCCACCAACATGCATGGTATCATAAGGGGTTTGGCCTCAAAATTTGCATAGCATCATAAGGGAATTTGGCCACAAACATGCATATTATCATAAGGGAATTTGGCCACGAACATGCATAGTATCATAAAGGAATTTGGCCACAAACATGCATAGTATCACAAGGGAATTTGGCCACAAACATGCATGATAACATAAGGGGTTTGGGTTCATTTACATGCATAAGCCCCAAAGTCAAGTCTTTGCCAATGTTTCACAAGTCAAATGGTTCCCAAAGGTTCATGCTAACATTCCATAGATAAAGATTCAAACTTGCAAGATAAACTAGGTCAATCATAACATGAATAGCATGATTTAGTCACTAAGCATAGCCAAAAGTCATAGGTTCAAGCAAAAGAGGAATGACAAGGTTCATATAGGCTAGCATAATTAGTTTAATCTCGTTTTATTCCATGCCATCATTAAAACTACCGTTTAGATCTAGAAGTAGCTAGAACTTACATAGCGAGGCTTAGGGAAAGATCATGAATCGTCTTGACCAAGAAAGGTGGCTCCTTTGTTGAAGAATCGTCATGAAACTTGCATAGCAACGTTGATTCACTCCCTTGATTTGATGTAGCAAGCTAGCACCTTTGATTCGGATCCGATTTGAATGCATGAGCTCTTGGAGTTGGAGATGGAGGCCATGATCAAGATAGATTTTGGCGGCACTTCGTGGCATGAGTGATTTGTGAGGGTTTAGGCTAGGTCTAGGGTTTTTTTTTTATAGAGATTAGGAGTAGTTTAGGCCGTAGGATAAACCCTAGGATAGATCTGAACCCTCAAAATCCGTCACAGGCCATCAGAACATAACACAAGGCCAAGCAGGTGCACCCAGGCCAAAGTGGTCGGACCACCCAGGTCGACACCCGTGTCGACTGGGCAGTCGACCTGCCCCCTGGGCGTGTCGACTCCCCAGTCGACACCCCAGTCGACCTGGGGCTTGGGCGGGAATTTTTCCCGCCCAATCTGTTTGGCTCCAGATTTGAATTTCGAACTGTTTTTGAATTTGAATTTTTCTGAAAACTTTGACGGGCCATAACTGGGTCATACGGACTCCGATTCTCGAAAACTCAGACTCTATTTCGCGTATTTTTCCGAGACGAACGCAATGGCATAGCCCGTTTCCCCTGTTTCAGATATTATAATTAAATTCTGCCTTGATTCTTGTCTTAGCACGTTGTAAAAAAATCCGGGTTGTTACAATTAAGAAGTTGTAATAGACTAATATCTTTTACAACTTTTTTGCACTGTTGTAACACCATTATAATATGTATATTTTACAACTTTTTTCCACTGTTGTAATAAACTTTATTACAACAGTTATGCACCGTTGTAATAAAATCTACTACAACTGTTATGCACCGTTGTGATTGACATTCAGGTTTTTTAAAAAAATAAACATCTTTTGCAACTGAAAAGAACAATACATTAAATGTAGCAATACTCCATAAGCAAATCCGATATTACAGTTATTTGCAAACTAATTTATTAAAAGACTCAAATATTTAGTATTACAAACAATAAGTTTTAGACAACATTTCGTACATTATTACATATTTGACCGTTACAAAGCAACTTAGTACAAGCACAAGTTATCCAAAAAAAAATGCATATCCTACGGGAGTACACTAGTCGAAGACAAGGAAATCTTTATGCCATTTATCATTTTGGTGCAAGTTCACTGTAGTGATCAAACCTATTGCATAAGAATATGTCTGTTGTTAGAAAAAAGAACAAAAAGTGTTTTTAAGCCAACAATACCAAAACTTAACAATAATGCTTAACGTACCTGATAGCATGAACTGCATGTGGTCCAAAGCCCCTTTTTAAACAATTGGATGTTGCACAACTTCTTAAAAAAAAAGAGCATCTGCACTTGGACTTTCAGAAAACAAATTAGCAGATGATAATATTGATGTTGTAGCTAAATCCATTAATAAACAAAGTAGTCATTTAATCCAAACTCTCTAACCTATGAATGAAACATTGCCAAACTAAAACAGTAACATGTTAAGGTTACTATATCTCCTCACTGCCAAACTTACACCGTAGAGTAATGAAGAAAACTAATATATATTACCTAGCTGAACATTACAAAGAAGTAGATTAAGCTTACTGCATCTCCTCACTAAAACAACAGACAACTATCATAGTAAATATAATATAAACTACTAACGTAATAAAACAATAAATACTGGGATCAGTCTAATAAGGAAGTGATGCATAAAGGAACGTATTGCATTTACGACAAGAACATACTAAAATGGATTTATTTTAGATTACCACACGGACGTAAAATCATTAAACTTACGTGCTAACAGTAGATGGTCAGTACAATCTAAGAATAAACTTCTTATCCACGTCTATTTTGTCAACAAGAGGTCTAGCATAACCTGAAATATGGAATGAAGTCTAAATTCTCTCCGAAAATCTAGAGTGTTCAAAATCCTACGGCAAGGCTTAAAGCAGGCAAGGGTGTGTAGTGATAGGGTCCGAAATGTATGAAGACAACTATGGAAAACAACTTCTCGGTTCGGCGGTCCTTATTCAATGTCACAACAATAACATGGTGTGTAATAACTAGTTTATGACTCATCAGGGAATGAAAAGGAAACTTTAGCCCAGGCATCACGAACTACTTACCAAGCCTGTACTGGTAACATGCATGCAGTGTTTCACATTTGAAGTATTATATATTCCCATAACAGTGGATTAAATAAACTGAATACATTGATTATGATATGACTTCTTATTGAATATAACCACGAGTTTAGATGAATACGTTGATACATAATCTTAATACCCAAAAATGTATACAATCTTTTCGTACCTTTTGGTCAGTGCAAGGTGTATAATCTTGTATTCAATGCCACACTCTGGAAATGCAGTTGGCTTGATCTGAAGGGGAGCTATAGCAGTTTCTTTTCTAGATTCAACCAACCTAGCTACTGAATCAACTGTAACTTTTGTGGATAGTTGGTTTTTCCTAGAGGAATAGATTCCTCCAAGATAGAATGAAAAACTACAAAGAACTATAAACATTACAGCCACATGAACTGCCCTTGACTTTTTTGCATTAGCCCTCTTCCCATCATTACCCTTCATTGTGCACTTAGGATATGTCTGCAAAAATAGTATACAGCAAAATATCAGATGCCCACTATATCAATATGATGGAGCAATTAATAGCTGGCATTTGTAACGTCAATAATAAATTTAGACGCGGTCAACAGTTATATCTGCTTAGTTGAGCACACCATGCATCAGAAGGTGAAACCATAATTAATTTTGCATGAAAACGGTGTCAGAAACGATTCAATATAACAAATAGTTTCTTAACCCCTCCTAATCTCTATTTAACAAAGAACCAAGTAAACATTGTGCACAACTTACTAAATCAAGAGTCCCATTAAATTTATTCAGTAATGCTAATGAAACAAATCGAATACCTTTCATAGTACCAGATCTAGAAATATAAGCAAAAATATTGAATTTCTTCCAAATACCATGACCATCTAAACATGACATATGTCAGTTTAAATGCTTCTTACTGAAGCAGGGTATTAGAAAGTGTACACTTGGATGTCCTAAGTCGAACACTAAATTGGATGCGTCTAGAGGAGAAATCAGTGGAACCAAAAAGAAAGAAAAAAAGGAAGAAAGAAACAAATCAAAACAACATAAGGAAGCCAGGATTATAAGCCGGCTTCAACGTACCAAGTAAGCATAAAAGTAGTGGTGTTACCTCCCATAAACAGAGTGATACGATGTGAAAATGTGAGATCGATATTCACTAAAAACCTGATTCTCTGATGGCTTATCTTGTCCAAAAAAAAGCGCTCCTAATCCAATTTGTAGAAGAACCGAATTTGATAAACAACGAAACATTGGGTGAGTCAACCTTTTAAAATCAAATTAATGAAGCAACCTCCCAGATTCGAACTTCAGAAAGTTAGGATGAATCGATGATTACGACGGATTCACATGGTAGTTTTTATTTAAGCGATTAGCTCTAAAAAAATGATTATCACTGATTTTAGATCTATGGAATAAGATTTGGAATTTTGACGGAGGCTTAGAGAAGACTAAAAGGATTAGGATTATTGAAAATTTATCACCTAGTTAAACTCCTGCTCTCTAGAAAGTGGAGACATTGTGAAAGCGAGGAGTGAAATTTTAGCGAAAGTTAAAGGCTATGCAGCGAAATAAAATTGGTTTCCCCACCATAAAATTGGGCTACCGTCAAAAATTGGGCAACAATTACAATGGCGGTGATGTGAAATAACATTGGTCTGCCCTTAAAGGTTGAAACCAACGAACATAGCTTTACCTTAAAAAAACCAACCAATGTAATAAGAGCTTATATGATATATTTCAATATTTCTGATATTATATATAACATTAATTTTTTCTACTTATCGGTTAACCACTCTTGATAATTAAATTGATTATACTATTTTATGCCATGTCGATTACATCATTTAAATTAAGGCTTCGACTTTGAAATTCATTTATTGTAAAAAAAAATAGAGAGAGCTGAATGCTGAAAACTTGCAAAAGAGGTAATTAACAAGTTTTTTGAAATTTTGAATATTTAGTAAAAAATCATATTATATAAAAAATTAGTTTTTATTTTCGATTTTTGCGAAAATTTAAAAATTATATTAATATTTGAAATTTAATTAAGAAAATTTCAAACTTTTCAAAATATTAAATATAATTATCAACTATAAGTACTAAATATTAAATAATAATAATAAAAATTACTTCACAATTATTGAAGATTATTTACAATAATTCATTGTTGAAAATTAATTATTAAATAGTAAATATTAAATATTGGTTTTAATAATTAATAATTGCTTCTTAATTATTAATAAAAATTAGTGATTATTAATAATTCGTATGAATTAAGAAATATTAATTTATTATTATTATTAAACAATAGTTATTGAGTATTAATATTTTTATATATTATCGAATTTTTATTAATTATTGATATGGTATTTTTGTTGTAGTGTAGTCATATATTACAAAAGTCAAAAAACAAAAGTTGTGATAGCCTTTTATTACAACTGTCAAAATAACACAGTTGTTAAAAATAAGTTTATTACAACTTTTCTGGAAAAAAGTTGTAAAAAAACATTTATTACAACGATGATTTTACTACCGTTGTAAAATTAAAGTTGTAATATGGTGTTTTTGTTGTAGTGATTCTCCGCTACCAATTATGATACGTTTGAAGAAATCAACGTACGTGATCCCTTTGGAAATACTCTGTCAGACATCCGTCCATACAAGTCATCCAGGAACAGGATGAACCGAAGGCACTCTCCTACTGCATCCAATATAGGAATCACCCCATGGATCAGTAGCGAGAAGACCTTGCAACCCGTAGATTCCAACCACGACAGAATCACATCTTATCTCTACTTGCCAGGCAGAGAATTTTAGTGGTTCTTCCGTTTATGAAAATCCACGGTCTTCAATGCTTCATCTCAATTATCTTCCGATATCTTTACGTATTTGTTAGTCGGAATGGTTTTCGAATATAAATTCGATCCCGGTCTTTCCGTACCAACAATCGTATTGGACAGATTTGATAGTCGGTGATTTAACTGTCAAAATAAACAGTGATTCAATTCATGAAAATCCAGTTAGTTCACTGGTTCAGTATTCAGCATCAATTGGCCTTTCAATTAAAACAAATGTAAATTTAAAACTCTTAAATATTCGATATTATAAACATAGTTTTGCTTTCTATTTTATCATAAGATTATTCTTTAAACAAATTCATTTTTATATATATCTGGTTTTCTATTTTCACTTTCAAAACATTAGCCATGCTATTATCTAATATTGGGAAATCCATTCAACCTATTACTTGCAAAACAACTTTATGAGATATCTTTAATTCATTACTTGAAAACAAAATCCAATGTTTTATTCTTAGAGAATAAAACTAGACTTTGTATTTCCTTTCTAACTCGAACATATCATTATATTTTCATGCAATCCCTTTTTACTTCCCTTTTACTTTTCATCATTATACATTTTCCAAATTTTCATTAACCGTTGCATTATCATTTCTTTACTAGAAATAATAATTTTTTATTAACCTTTTTACCATTACAACTAATACCATCCTTGGATAATCCTGATGTTGTTCAAGTTGGGGTATTTTAATTACCTTTTAGACCTTAATCAACAACGTTCATATCTAAAGATAAATATAAGTTGTAGTCCAAACCAATATTTCATTCTAATAACAATTCAAATTCCATTTAACTAAATTATTCAAAATACGGTTTCATACAACCTTCTTACCTTTGGGAAATCTCTTTCTCGAATATAACCCTTCTTTCTTAATTCCATAATTAAGCAATTTCTTATAAATAACCCCTTTTTAACTCTACCTCTTTAAACAAATTCCTTTATAGTTCGGATTTGGTTACTATGACTCACCTCTTTACCTAAATTCACTTTTACCAATCGCCTTTAACATCTATTCAACCCTTCCCCGTTTTGGAAAACTTATTTCAATTTTCCCCTTTTTACTTAATCTCATTTTTAAGTGATGTTAATTTAAAATTAACGCTTTACACTTTAAATCTCATTTATATAATCCTGGTTTATTATAAACCCTTTAATCTTAATTTCCTCTAACTTAATTCAAACAATTAAGTAACATTTATTTCAAGCTATTGTATTCGCAGGGAATTCCTTTTTATCTTTGTTATAAAAAATCGGGTTTTAAATATAAATCTCGTTCGTAAACACCTTTCACCATTCAACTCGATTTCATTTCAACCTCGGTTACTCTTTATATTAATTCAGTTAAAAACTAATTTTTTTTCAAATTACTATTAATTAGGATAATAATTTACTTCGATCGTTAAATACTTTAGTAGTTAATTCCTTTATTAACTAAAATAGATAGTAATTCCCTTTTTAAAACCTTGTTAAAATTAAAACAATATTCATTAACTATTTAATTTGATTAATTCGAATCAAACCAAGGAGATAATATTTTCCAATTGAAAACAGTCGATTTAATCCACTCAAATCACGGTTATTTCATTAACATATTCCAATTCATTTTCCCTTTAAATTAATGATAAAATAAATTTAAATAATTCAATTTAATTGTTTATTAACAAAACAATTATCCAATTTTAATCGTCGGGTTAATTTCTATTCACTTGTATAATAATCTGATTAAAATCAGAATCTACTTTATAAAACCAATTAATAAATAATTATAAATCTAAATAATTAATATTTATTTCCTCTTAAATAAACTTTTATTCAAAATAAAATATTTCAAAATCTATATCCAGTTATAAAATAAATTTTATAACTTCAGTTCCATCGATCCACCTGATGGTAAATCAATATAATAAAACAATTGATTTTATCGGCCATATATTGCCCAATACTCAACCAATACTGCCCACTTGTTAAACAAAACACAGGTTAAATTTTCAGTCAATGATCACTAATCAAATCAATCACCCAAACGTGACAGTTCATATATGATAAAATAAAAATTATATTTAAGGAATCTCATTGGATCCCTCCAACCTGTTCTTCCCTGTATTCAAAATGGTTATTTCAAATCAGATCATTCAATTTCATTTAACTGATAACAATAAATAATGACCATTTAACAGCAACCAATTCGCAAGCAATTCAAATAATTTAAACACGTTTATTTTATAAATGTGACCAATCAAGGTGAGTTACCTCTATTGGATCCAACTGTTAAGATAACGATTTGGAATTTCACTGAAATTAAAAAATGGTTTAATTTCATCAGTTAAATCAACAAATGAATATATAACTAGCAAACAATCAACCATTGGCAAATAGAGCACACAAAATAAAAACACAATTTATATAAAATATAAATATAAATAGGAAGAACTGAGTGATTTTAACTCACCTTGTTTTGATTTGTTTCTGAAACGGTTCGATTTCAGTTAAATTAAATGGTGTTTAATTTAACTAAAATCCTCATTTGTTTCAAAATCTGACTACTCCAGTTCCATAGTGTAGCGTTCATCACGACAATCGTAACTAGCTGTTTGATCCAATTCTGTTAAGATTTGCACTAGTTATTAGCATTTATATATTTACGAATTAATTAAATTGTAATTTTCCCCAATCACAGTTAGTTAGGCTAATTACTTTTAAATATATACATAACGGTCGATCCAATTGTCCTTCCTCCTACTAATCAATTCGAGCTAACCCGTTCATTCAAAACCAAGCCAATTACACCTGCATCAATTCATTCATTAGTCTATTTAATTAAGAGTTTAACTATTTAATCACTTTTTATTCAAACCTAATTACGTTTTAATTAAACAACCGCTCTTAAGGTGTAACCGGTTTTATGAGTTTAAACAGGGCCGACTAAATACCCAGGTCGGATAATTTTTCATTAGTATTTCCCAAATCACCAATGTTTTAAATAAACTAATTACCATTTTCTAACTAATTAATTTATTTATTCCTAATTAATAGTTATAGGCAGATCAACTCAGGCTCCCTTACGTTTGTATGTTCCTCTTCTGTCACGCAAGGAACTCAACTTGCATCTTCACACTGTCAATCATAATCTATTTTTTTATTTATTTTTATTTTTTTATTTTGGTTTAACTAGATTTAAATTAGTTCCCTAATTACAAAATTAAGCACTAATTACTGTCTGTTTTAAGACCAGGTCAGATCATCTTCTTATGCCTTAGTTTCACGAAGACTACGGCTTCAAATCAATCTGTTATTTCAGTTCACTCCTGCAGGTTCAATATAATGTAATTAACTTAATAATCCCTAATAAATATGTATTAATTAGAGCTTAAGAGTTTATTACTTCAGAAATAGTAATAGGTCGTCTTCCCTTCCTATCGACTTCAGCACGCACCATAAACACTCCACCACGCCACGATTCCGATCATCGGAGAAGGATCAAGAGCCACCAAAACATGTGTCGTTACCCCCACCTTCCTACGCCCTGAGTATCAATTCTCCTATCACCTCCCTCCGCCTGTGGTAGGCAATGACCCGCCGAACTGTTCTGATTAGGTACCAGCCACCTCGCTGAACCATAGGAGATCGTAACCGTTGATTAGGTCAATAAAGAACATCTCTATACAATTTCAGTTGCACTTGTTTGAAATTGATGAATGGATTTTTTTGGTAGCCGAGGAAGAATATGGCGGTTTCTGTTTGTTGATTTAGGGTGGAGGTGGCTCCAAGATGTGTTGACCAGAAATGAACGGGAGAATGGTTTTTGACTAACATTGGTATTTATAAGGGATGGTAAATAAATATAATATTATTCAATGAAACTTCGTTGTGAAGTAACAAGTGAAAACAACCACAAACAACTTCTGTTTTCAGATAAAAATGCTTATCCTAGCATAGAAAAATATTCTGAACCCGATGGGACAGGTTTCGTCGAATTCCGACATCGATTGCGAAAAGTCCTTTATAATTATCGATGAAAAATCAAGCATTTGAAATTCCTATAACTACAGAAAAAATCTAATAAATTTGAAGCCTTAACACTTTACTAGACCTCTTTCTCGCGGATCCAATGAATCTTGTTTCGTCCAAATCGGAGTTCATTTGGCCAGTTGTTTATTCGTTTAAAGTTACTCCTGTCTGAATTGACCAAATAATATAATTGATTTGGGCGTTTATTGTTGCCACGATCAAACGGTAAGTCCAATTGACACAATAATTGAAATTTATACAATAATTAATTAATATGAATCCATTGGCACTAATTTCGTCGCATTCTGAGATTGTTTCCCTTTCGCTATTTTTATACGCACCGCGGTGCCATTTTGGACACCAAATTATCCGGTCTTTAAAAATAACAAACCATATACCTATCCTATCTCTAATTGATGATATGAACTCAACGGAACTGGTTTCATGGCTAAATTCGATCGACTGCTCACATTACACTCAAATATCTCTTTATTAATTTAATTTAATTTAATCACGCGCTATAGAAATTGAATGGGCGTTTACGGCTACGGTGGCCACATACGATATCGGTTTGCCATGAAAATTTGATTTTCTTACAATAATTTAATGTTATGGTCCCAATGAAACAGATTTCATCGAAACCAGGGTCCGTTTGCAAAATCGCTATTTTAAAGGCCTATAATTTAATAACGATTTCCATAGCAACTATTTTAAAATTTGATTTGGCCATAACTAACAATCTTTAACACGAAATTTGGATTTTTCTCTTTCATATGAAAACCATCATCAATACGGTTCCAATATTTCTTGTTTCACAGAAATCCGACTTATATCGAATCCTGAATATTCAAATTGAAGTTTAAAACTACATATTACGAACTGCAGCGCCATTCCGAGTTCGATTTATAATTATATAAATATACAATGTTCAAACTTCGTTTAAATAATGATTCAAATATTAAAATCCATTAATATTCCAAATATAATATTTAAAATAATAAATTAAATAAAATATTTGACAGCCAAAAATACAGGTCGTTACATTCTTCCCCCCATAAAATAATTTCGTCCTCGAATTTGCTAAGGTAAGAAAAATGCCATGAATCCCGTTAATTTCCAAATCCAATTTATTTTAAATTAAAAATCAATTCAATACAGTAAATAAATATTTCCAAAAATATTGAAAATTTTCTAATAATTTAAATTCCCAAAAAAAAATCGGCAGAGTCTCCCCTGCACAGAGGGACATCTGCGATATCGCAGGAACAAATAATATATATACGTCGACCCAAACGGTCGGAAAACAAAAATCAAAATCCAAAATTTCATATTTTCGCGTAGGCGTACCTTTTACGAGCGCTGTTGAGCACAGTTGCTCAACCTATATGTGATTTACTCAACCAATATCAATTTGTTTAGTCCTCTGGCACCTGTACTCAACTCAATTCACATATGAGTAATAAATATATGAAATTCTATAGTAATATTTCACTAATCAACTGGTATACTAACCAATTCCCAAAAATCAAACAGATAGCATCAATTCATCTTCAATTACAGGGTTAAACCACAAATTTAAATTCATATGCAGTTTCATTCGAGTTCAATTATACTGGAAATTATTCTTTGGTTTATAATTCATTTAGCTCCATTAAATTTGTTGATTATTCCAGTCAAACAAACTATCATCCAATAACAAACAATTCACAATCAACAACCAATACACAACCCAATCAACCAAATCAATTGAATTTACATTTAATATTAATATTTTATTTTGGTTCCACAGATTTGAACATCAGTCGATTAATATCCGATTGAATTCTATTAGATTATTATTTATTCATCAAATTTCCAACTTTCAAATCTTTTTATTTAATTTCGATATCATTCTTTCAATTTAAATTCACTTAACTAGTTATTTTTCAATTCAAATTTTCATTCCAATTTGAATTCCATTCAAATCAGTCAAACACACTAATATTTTAATAATTTGATAAAATTATTTCTTTTCTATACAGAAATATAATTTGGGCAAAGTTATTTCATTTACCCCCTTTACAAAACAATACTGTATCCGTTGACAGTTCAATGCTTCTCAATACTTAAACCGATCAACAACACAATACAAAACATTTGTATATAAAATTTACAAACACGCTCTCATATATATACACTCAATCTCGATCTAGGGTACTACTAACCCAATCTCTATCGAGTTATACCACAGAGCCAAGGTTATTACTAAACCAATAGCTCTGATACCACTGTAACGACCCAAGGATTTTCGGCCCCGAAAATCTACATAAATACATTTACCGCACCTCATGCCGACCTTCCAAATACCGAAAACACTGGAGAGTTATTAGAAAGGAATTAGAGGGTGAGATAAGAAAGAAAGAAATATTAGAATAGAAGAAGAAGAAGAACCAACACTACATAATCAGAGTCTCACATCGCAGCGGAACAAAATATAATATAGAAATAAATCTTTACTGAGAGCTTTTTAAAGATACTTACAATATCAGAGTACATCACACATCTGGACAGTGGTCATAACCTGTCCTCATATATAATCACACAACGAAATAAATACTATACAATGTCCCATGTCTGAACACCTCCAGTCCGTCTTTGAACTTTGCAGCATCCGATAACCTGGACCTGTACACCCCGGTATAACCCGAGCATTTACAAAACACCGGGTCTGTCTGGTGAACCAGAGTGAGAAAAACTTGCACAATATTAAGGAAATCATCCAACTTGATTTTAAAGTTTAAAAATATTTTCAAAAGAAAAGGATAATCGTAAGACCAAATCAACACATAAATATGGACGGTTTTTACCTTACGATAACCCAAAACATTTTTGAAATCAATATCTTTTCTGATATTATAATAGTGTCTAAATACAAGTAGATATCAATCTAGTGGGACGCTTGCATCTCACGCTCCACATATATAGTATACAATCAAAACCGTATGTGTAACGACCCAGAAATTTGCGATTTTGGTTATCCGATATACAACACATATCGAATATCCAAGGATCAAAAATACTGGTAGTTAATGAAAGAAATTAGAGGGTGAGAATAGATAAGATAGAAACTTAGAATAGAAGAAGAAGAAGAAGAAGAAGACAACATCAGAGTAACACGAACCTCACAACAAAACAAATAACATATAATATATATAACATAACTTTGAAATATATATCTGTACTTGAACATACATATCATTTCCAAAGTACAACACTTACAACACAGTGGAAAATAACCATAGCTATATCATTTCTGGAGCCTCCTGCTCCAGCTCTTCAGGTATCTGTAAATCCCGACTACCTGACTGCCCGTACAAAATTGGGCACCCAATAGTTTAGAGAAAACAAAACAAAATAAACTCTGGGTCAGTCATGGGACTGGTATGAGTAAAACAGTTTAAAACAGATTGAACAAGTAAACGATATCTCATAAGACCACGCCGTATAATGGAACGGGTTTTTCCCTTATGAGAATCCAAAATATCTTTATATCAAAAACCTTTTGATATTATGATAATGTCTATCAACCACAATATAATAATCATCTAGCAGAAACGCTTTCATCTCACGTTCTACATATATAGTATACAATCAAAACCACAAGCATGTATTGGGTAATGGATTTCCAACTATGACAAGGTATGGAACCACCTTTCGCTAGTGTACCTCTAGAGAGGAATACACTGGGTTCAACAAGAACATCTTGCAACCCGGCCACACATGACCGACCACTCATTTCGCTTGAGTGTATCGAATGTATATCACCAACGGTTAGGATCAACAACCGTTTCCCAAATTGGACAACATCAACAATAGATTTTTAGAAGGAAATGAAACTCTAGATCAGGTGATTATACATCCTAATAGGTGCGACCTACATAACCATGCTGCCTGCCCGATTATGTCATTTACCAGATGTGAAGCTAGAAGCTATGCTTATCTTTAACGTGCCACATCTTCATTCGCTTTGAATGTCACATCGTCATACCGGCCAAATCACAAATTGATTTCCCAAAAAATACCACGGGTATACAGCTAAGAGAAACGAATTCCTCCGCCACCAAACGTGAATACATTTGAAGAGATCAACTTACGCAATTTATTAGATATACTCTGTCAGACCTTCGTCCATACAAGTTGTCCTGGGACTGGACAAACCGAAGGCACTATTCAGTACATCCATCTTAGGCACTGTTATCTAAGACTTATACAATAGCCCTTGCACTTTACTCCGTCTTCAATTATATTTGGCATATATGATTCGCAACGCTTATGCCAATACGGAATGATTCTTTGGATAATAATCCAATTGGTCTCTCCATATTAACAATGTTAAAATGGTCGAAAACTTCGATAGTCGGTGAGTCAACTATCAAAGAAAACACGTATGCAAACAACGATATTATTTCCAGATGGAAATTATATCGATCAATCATCAAACAATTATATATATATATATATATATATATATATATATATTCATATTTCCTTATTTTCTATAATTAGAAAATATATGTTATTAACACTGGAAAATGTTTCCATGGCTTAATTACGTATCAGTATTCTTCCTGATCTATCAGACTCTAACTATAAACTAACAAGAGAACAACTTCCTAAGTATAAACCCCGAAGGCCGAAACCAACATCAGATCGATACTCAGGAAACCATTCAACTTATTAATCTCTAGTCAGTTTCTAATTTCTGTTTAACTCCATTTTGATTAACTATGTGTTATTAACTCCTTTTGAATAACTATGTTCAATTGACTCCTTTCGAATAACTATATTCGATTGACTCCTTTTTATCTCGTCAATTTCCTTTTATAATCCTATTTTGTTTCCAACTAAATATTCCTTTTATAATTCTATTTATTTCCTAAATAAATATTCCTCTTTATAAAATCCTATGATTTTATAAATACTTTATTCCATTTATTTCCAAAATAAATATTCCTCTTTATATAATCCTATGATTTTATAAATACTTTATTCTCAAAATATTTCCTTTTATAAAATCGGTTGATTTTATATAATTCCCTTATTTCAATATACATTGAAATATTTCTCTTTACATCTCAGGGTTTCATATGATATTAAAAATATCGAATAACAATGATCAATATCATTTAAACACACATAACCATCAACGGATTATATATCACATCATATATCACATCATATGAAACAAAACAGTATTTAAATATTAAGGAACACAGTGGGGTCCCTCCAACTTGTTTCCCTGCATCACAGATGTTAATCAACATAATAACATCGATTTCATTTCGATATGAAATATTTTGATAAACAGAATCAATATTTGATTAACGATTTATATAAATATCGTTATCTATAATTTCAACCAACACATAAGCAATTCAACCAAACAGTTAACACACAGCAATCAGTCATCATTTATTAGTTCTAAATATACGTTATAAAAATAGAACTGTTCAGAGTTGATGAGTTTTACTTACATTGGACGATCATCGTTAATAACGATAACCATCGCTTGATTCAGACAGACAATTTATTTTGCTATAAATTGTAACGAGCTCCAATGGACTTCCTGTCAGTTCCATCGTGTAGTGTTCGTCCATACGATCCCAACAGATCTTGTTTCGCAGAATTCTGGTAACAGACCGACAAGTTATCAATTTTACAATGTTAATGCACTAATTTCTTTAAATTAAACTTAAATAAAAACTCATTGGACTTTAAACCTTGAAATTGGGCCCACCGCACCCTTAAACATTCGGACCCCAACCTGTTCCAGGAATCTCTTCTTCCAGAACGAGACCCGAGCTCTATCCTTTTGCCATTACCGAATTTCATGCCCACGCTGCTCCCTCGATACTTCATTACATCCAAAACGAAAACCACCATCACGATTCTCGTCAAACTCTCTTCCACCTCATACCATCAACACGAAATTCGAACTGACCTCTTCTACCTCGCGTCAACCGGTTCCTCGAGCACCATCCAGTATACCATCGACGGAAATATGCACAGAAACCCGCCGGCAATCGCACCCAGGTGCTAATCGACATCACGAACTCGAGGATAACCTCCTTTTTGCCCAACGATCATCGAATAGCCCAAATATCTCAACCCTAGTTTTACTGTGTGTTTTTCCATAACCCAAAAACTGAATCGTACCGGCTAAAAAGGGTATGAGAGTGAAGAGAAGGCTATGGGGATTACAACGAAACTTGTTTGGGGATTTAAAGAATTTTCTTCGATTTGATTTTCATTTTTGAGAACTCAAGTTTTGCTGTAGAGATAAAATAGAACCGACGGTATAAAATTTTGATCTTATAGGGAGAACGAGATTTTGTATGTGGCTGAAACAAGGAGTAGGTGGCTTGTTTAGGTCCACCAATACTTAAAGATATTTTAATTTTTATTTATTATTGCTTTCTAAAAATTCGTGCGATCACACATAATACCCAAAAATCACGAAACTGGACATGTAGCTAGAGTTCGACATTACGGTCCCAACAAAACTGGTTTCGTCGAATTCCGACTCCGTATGCTCACACAGCGTATTTTTAAAGGTCAATTTATTGACTGTTTTTCACCTTAAAATCCCGTACGGCCACATACTGACTTCAAAAATCACGGAAACTGAAATCTAGCAATAATTTGATGTTGCGGATCTAACAAAATTAGTTTCGTTGAATTCCTACTTTGTTTGCAAAAGTGACTATTTTTAAAGCCCTAAATAACCTATTTAAATATATAAATATATTTAAAAACAATTAAATTTAATATTTAAAAATAAAATATTATTGTATATATTCACACTAGAATACCATACAGCTCCATTGGGATTTATAACTCGATACTCAAATCCCGGTTGAATCGATATTCAAATTTATATTGAAATTCCTTATATAAATCGTTATAAATTATAAAGGAATTCCATAGCAACTTTTCTAAAATTTGATTTGGACATAAATCAAAATCTACATAATGAAATCCCGATTTTTCTCTTCCACTAGAAAAATATACTTCACCAGCTCCAAACGTTTCTTGTTTCACAGAAATCCGATTTAAAACGAACCCTGTATATTCAGTTGAAGTTCAAATCGCCAAACAGCGAACTGCCGCGCCATTTCGAGCTCGATTTTAATTATAATATAAATTATACGTTCAACTGTCGTTACTTTAATATATTCGTTATTATAATTCAACTTTAAACTGAATTAAATATCACAGATGATCCAATTCACACCATATTGTGAATTCCACTATTTCTGACTATTTCAGAAATTAAATATATTATTATATTATTTATTTTAATTAAATATTCACCATTATTTAATTCAACGACCATTAAATCATCTTAATCACCTTTTAAATAATTAAATAAATTAATTATTATATCGCTGAAAATGCGGGTCATTACATTCTTCCCGACTTAAAATAATTTCGTCCTCGAAATTGCTAAGGTAGAAAACAAACCCTATCGACTGGTTAGAACTTATTTGTTCACTTCTAAATTTCAGTTTCAACTGAACCAATTTAATTCCAATTAAATATTAACTAATTCTTATCAAAGAAAATTTTCAAAAATCCAGAAAATTTTCTAACGCCTTAACTCTTCGAAAAATTTCGCCAGCACCTCCTTTGTACTGGTCAATCAGTCAAACTCCAACTCGCCTCTCTAGGCCATCTCCAACCCCAAAAGAAAATAAAACAGCCAAGCAGCTTGCCAATTCGGCTCATCAAAATCTCATACCCAATATATAATATAAACTGATACCTTTTTGTCGGGCATATCATTATCTCCTTTCCACCTGTTATCAATTCAGCAGATACAAGGGTCATCCCAATCAAATTCCAATTTGTTTTTATCCACAAATCCAACCATTCGCTTATACCTAAGTCGAATTCAATTTCAAATCAAAGTTCCATTTTTGATTTTTAAATTCTTAACTCATCAATCCAACTTACTTGATATCATTCTAATTCAATCTCAGTTACCACTTAACTGGCTTTACTTTAATTCAAATTGGCTTTCCCAACTTTCAATTCACTTTGGTTTTAAATCAAACAATATTTCCCTGGGAATTTTTAAATCACTTAGCTTTTCAAAAACCAAATATTCCTTTTCGGATTTCAACAACTTGTTTTTCTCATAACAAATTTAAAAACAAAACCCTTGGTAGTAATCCATCACTTACCACTCGAAAATGAACACTAATGATGTGGCCAGCATCATCAGAGTTATTTCCCAGCGATCGAAGTGAGTTCAATACTATATCACTTTTCAAAACTATTTCTTAAACCATTTCCATTTTGAAATCACTTCAAAATATCATTCCAATGTTTGTAAACAATTTAAAATCTCCCAGGATCTTAAAACTTACATATTTTTAAACCAAGTCTATTTACAAACTCTATTCCAATTTTCCAGGGTTTTTAATTTCAATTCTGATTTAAATTCAGATTTAATTCATTTCGTAACACTTATACGAATTCTGATTGGTTATTTACATAACCATTTAATCTATAATCTTACTTGATTATAATAACAACCAATATATCCAATATATTATAACCATTCCAATATAAATCCTATATATCAAAATATAATTTTGGGTAAATTATTCCATTACCCTATTTTCAAAACATACCATGACGGTTCATCGTATTCAAGTGTTTAGTAACTCCTGTCGATACAATGGATCAAACTGATCAACCAGAAATTCATAAGCCACCCAATCAATAAATCTCCACAATATAAAACCATTTTATATTAAATAACAAATAAGCTCTCGTATGTATACACTCAACTCAATCAAGGGTATTACTAACCCTATCTCTACCGAGTCACGCCACAGAGCCAAGGTAATTCACTTAACCTTTGCTCTGATACCAAATGTAATGACCCGGAAATTTTCGATCTTGATTATCCGATATACAACACATATCAAACATCCAAGGATCGAAAATACCGGTAGTTAATGAAAGAAATTAAAGGGTGAGAATAGATAAGATAGAAACTTAGAATAGAAGAAGAAGAAGACAACATCAGAGTAACACGAACCTCACAACGGAATGAATAACATATAATATCTATAACATAACTTTGAAATATACATCTATACTTGAATATACATATCATTTCCAAAGTACAACACTTACAACACAACGGAAAATAACCATAGCTATATCATTTCTGAAGCCTCCTGCTCCAGCTCTTCAGGTATCTGTAAATCCCAACTACTTGACTGCCCATACAAAATAGGGCACCCAAGAGTTTAGGGAAAACAAAACAGAAAAAACTCTGGGTCAGTCATGGGACTGGTATGAGTAAAACAGTTCAAAACAGTTTGAACAAGTAAACGATATCTCATAAGACCACGCCGTATAACGGAACGGGTTTTTCCCTTATGAGAATCCAAAATATCTTTATATCAAAAACCTTTTGATATTATGATAATGTCTATCAACCACAATATAATAATCATCTAGCAGAAACGCTTTCATCTCACGTTCTACATATATAGTATACAATCAAAACCGCAAGCATGCATTGGGTAATGGATTTCCAACTATGACAAGGTATGGAACCACCTTTCGCTAGTGTACCTCTAGAGAGGAATACACTGGGTTCAACAAGAACATCTTGCAACTCGGCCACACATGACCGACCACTCATTTCACTTGAGTGTATCGAATGTATATCACCAATGGTTGGGATCAGTAACCGTTTCCCGAATGGGACAGCATCAACAATAGATTTTTAGAAGTAAATGAAACTCTAGATCAGGTGATTATACATCCTAATAGGTGCGACCTACATAACCATGCTGCCTGCCCGATTTCTGTCATTTACCGGATGTGAGGCTAGAAGCTACGCTTATCTTTTACATGCCACAGCTTCATTCGCTTTGAATGTCACATCGTCATACCCGCCAAATCACAAATTGATTTCCCAAAAAATACCATGGGTATACAGCTAAGAGAAACGAATTCCTCCACCACCAAACGTGAATACGTTTGAAGAGATCAACTTACGCGATTTATTAGATATACTCTGTCAGACCTTCGTCCATACAAGTTGTCCTGGGACTGGACAAACCGAAGGCACTATTCAGTACATCCATCTTAGGCACTGTTATCTAAGACTTATACAATAGCCCTTGCACTTTACTCCGTCTTCAATCATCTTTGGCATATATGATTCGCAACGCTTATGCCAATACAGAATGGTTCTTTGGATAATAATCCAACTGGTCTCTCCATATTAACAACGTTAAAATGGTCGAAAACTTCGATAGTCGGTGAGTTAACTATCAAAGAAAACACGTGTGCAAACAACGATATTATTTCCAGATGGAAATTATATCGATCAATCATCAAACAATTATATATATATATCCTTATTTTCTATAATTAGAAAATATATGTTATTAACATTGGAAAACATTTCCATGGCTTAATTACGTATCACTATTCTTCCACATCTATCACACTCTAACTATAAACTAACAAGAGAACAACTTCCTAAGTATAAACCCCGAAGGCCGAAACCAACATCAGATCGATACTTAGGAAACCATTCAACTTATTAATCTCTAGTCAGTTTCTAATTTCTGTTTAACTCCATTTTGATTAACTATGTGTTATTAACTCCTTTTGAATAACTATGTTCAATTGACTCCTTTCAAATAACTATATTCGATTGACTCCTTTTTATCTCGTCAATTTCCTTTCATAATTTTATTTAGTTTCCAACTAAATATTCCTATCATAATTCTATTTATTTCCTAAATAAATATTCCTCTTTATAAAATCCTATGATTTTATAAATACTTTATTATATTTATTTCCTAAATAAATATTCCTCTTTATCAAATCCTATGATTTCATAAATACTTTATTCTCAAAATATTTCCTTTTATAAAATCGGTTGATTTTAAAAAATTCCTTTATTTCAATATACATTGAAATATTTCTCTTTACAACTCAGGATTTCTTATGATACTAAAAATATCGAATAACAATGATCAATAACATTTAAACACACATAACCATTAACAGATTATATATCACATCATATATCACAATATATGAAACAAAACAGTATTTAAATATTGAGGAACCCAGTTGGGTCCCTCCAACCTGTTTCCCTGCATCACAGATGTTAATCAACATAATAACATCGATTTCATTTCGATATGAAATATTCTGATAAACAAAATCAATATTCTATTAACGATTTATATAAATATCGTTATCTATAATTTCAACCAACACAGAAGCAATTCAACCAAACAGTTAACACACAGCAATCAGTCATCATTTATCAGTTCTAAATATACGTTATAAAAATAGAACTGTTCAGAGTTGGTGAGTTTTACTCATATTGGACGATCATCGTTAATAACGATAACCATCGCTTGATTCATACGGACAATTTATTTTGCTATAAATTATAACGAGCTCCGATGGACTTCCAGTCAGTTCCATCGTGTAGTGTTTGTCCATACAATCCCAATGGATCTTGTTTCGCGGAATTCTGGTAACGGACCGATAAGTTATGAATTTTACAATGTTAATGCACTAATTTCTTTAAACTAAACTTAAATAAAAACTCATTGGACTTTAAACCATTAAATTGGGCCCACCGCACCTTTAAATATTCGGACCCCAACCCGTTCCAGGAATCTCTTCTTCCAGAACGAGACCCGAGCTCCTTCCTTTTGCCATTACCGAATTTCACGCCCACGCTGCTCCCTCGATACTTCATTACATCCAAAATGAAAACCACCATCACGATTCTCGTCAAACTCTCTTCTACCTCATACCATCAATACAAAATTCGAACTGACCTCTTCTACCTCGCGTCAACCGGTTCCTCGAGCATCGACCAGTATACCATCGACGAAAATATGCA
Organism: Allium sativum; assembly: GCA_030737875.1. Classification (NCBI taxonomy): domain Eukaryota; kingdom Viridiplantae; phylum Streptophyta; class Magnoliopsida; order Asparagales; family Amaryllidaceae; genus Allium; species Allium sativum. The sequence continues at coordinate 530,761,887 of CM060913.1, read as the reverse complement.
CAGAAACCCGCCGTCAATCGCACCCGGGTGCTAATCGACATCACGAACTCGAGGATAACCTCCTTTTTTCCCAACGATCATCGAATAGCCCAAATATCTCAACCCTAGTTTTACTATGTGTTTTTCCATAACCCAAAAACTGAATCGTACCGGCTAAAAAGGGTATGAGAGTGAAGAGAAGGCTATGGGGATTACAATGAAACTTGTTTTGAGATTTAAAGAATTTTCTTCGATTTGATTTTCATTTTTGAGAACTCAAGTTTTGCTGTAGAGAGAAAATGGAACCAGCGGCACAAAATTTTGATCTTATAGGGAGAACGAGATTTTGTATGTGGCTGAAACAAGGAGTGGGTGGCTTGTTTAGGTCCTCCAATACTTAAAGATATTTTAATTTTTATTTATTATTGCTTTCTAAAAATTCGTGCGATCACACACAATACCCAAAAATCACGAAACTGGATATGTAGCCAGAGTTCGACATTACGGTCCCAACGAAACTGGTTTCATCAAATTCCGACTTCGTATGCTCACACAGCGTATTTTTAAAGATCAATTTATTGACTGTTTTTCACCTTAAAATCCCATACGGCCACATACTGACTTCAAAAATCACAGAAACTGAAATCTAGCAATAATTTGATGCTGCGGATCCAACAAAATTAGTTTCTTTGAATTCCGACTTTGTTTGCAAAAGTGGCTATTTTTAAAGCCCTAAATAACCTATTTAAATATATAAATATATTTAAAAACAATTAAATTTAATATTTAAAAATAAAATATTATCGTATATATTCACACTAGAATACCTTACAGCTCCACTGGGATTTATAACTCGATACTCAAATCCCGTTTGAATCGATATTCAAATTTATATTGAAATTCCTTATATAAATCGTTATAAATTATAAAGGAATTCCATAGCGACTTTTCTAAAATTTGATTTGGACATAAATCAAAATCTACACAATGAAATCCCGATTTATCTCTTCCACTAGAAAAATATATTTCACCAGCTCCATACGTTTCTTGTTTCACAGAAATCCGATTTAAAACGAACCCTGTATATTCAGTTGAAGTTCAAATCGCCAAATAGCGAACTGCCGCGCTATTTCGAGCTCGATTTTAATTATAATATAAATTATACGTTCAACTGTCGTTATTTTAATATATTCGTTGTTATAATTCAACTTTAAACTGAATTAAATATCACAGATGATCCAATTCACACCATATTGTGAATTCCACTATTTCAGACTATTTCAGAAATTACATATATTATTATATTATTTATTTTAATTAAATATTCACCATTATTTAATTCAACGACCATTAAATCATCTTAATCACCTTTTAAATAATTAAATAAATTAACTATTATATCGCTGAAAATGCGTGTCATTACAGCAGGCGCTTATTGGAGATTTAGTTCTGACTATGACAAGGTATGGAACCACCTGTCGATCGTGTATCTTTAGAGGCGAATACACTGGGTTCAACAAGAACGTCTAGCAACCTGGCCCATACACGACCGACCACTCATTTTGCTTGAGTGTATCGAATGTATATCACAAACGGTTGGGCTCAAACCACCGTTTCCCGAAAAGGGACAGCATCGAAATAGATTAAAGAAGCAAAAGGAATTTCTCTAGATAGGTGATTATACACCCTAATGGGAGCGACCCACACAGCCATGTTGCCTGCCCGATTTTTGTCATTTCCCGGTTGGTGAGACTTGAGCTTTAGATTAAATTCTGGACATTGGGTCACCATTCACTTTGAATGTCACATCGTCAGGTCCGCCAGATATCACTAATTGATATCCACAAAAATACTCTAGTTGGAAGCTAAGAGAATGGCAATTCTTTGCTACCAACTATGATACGTTTGAAGAAATCAATGTATGTGATCCCTTTAGAAATACTTTGTCAGACATCCGTCCATACAAGTCATCCAGGAACAGGATGAACCGAAGGCACTCTCCTACTGCATCCAATATAGGAATCACCCCATGGATCAGTAGCAAGAAGTCCTTGCAACCCGTAGATTCCAACCACGACAGAATCACAGCTTATCTCTACTTGCCAGGCAGAGAATTTTAGTGGTTCTTCCGTTTATGAAAATCCACGATCTTCAATGCATCATCTCAATTATCTTTTGATATCTTTACGTATTTGTTGGTCGGAATGGTTTTCGAATATAAATTCGATCCCGGTCTTTCCGTACCAACAATCGTATTGGATAGATTTGATAGTCGGTGATTTAACTATCAAAATAAACAGTGATTCAATTCATGAAAATCCAATGAGTTCACTGGTTTAGTATTCAACATCGATTGGCCTTTCAATTAAAAACAAATGTAAATTTAAAAATCTTAAGTATTCGATATTATAAATATAGTTTTCGCTTTCTATTTTATCATAAGATTATTCTTTAAACAAATTCATTTTTTCATATAGTTTTCTATTTTCACTTTCAAAACATTACCCACACTATTATCTAATATTTAGAAATCCATTCAACCTATTACTTGCAAAAAAACGTTACGAGATATCTTTTATTCATTACTTGAAAACAAAATCCAATGTTTTATTCTTAGAGAATAAAACTCAACTTTATATTTCCTTTCTAACTCGAACATATAATTATATTTTCATGCAACCCCTTTTTACTTCCCTTTTACTTTGGAATCTTCATTACACATTTTCCAATTTTTCATTAACCATTGCATTATTGTTTCTTTACAGGAAATAATGAATTTTTATTAACCTTTTTACCATTAAAACTAATATCATCCTTGGATAATCCTGATGTTATTCAAGTTGGGGTATTTTAATTACCTCTCAGACTTTGATCAACAGCGTTCATATCTAAAGATAAATATAAGTTGTTGTAGTCCAAAACCAATATTTCATTCTAATAACAATTCAAATTCCATTTAATTGAATTATTCAAAATACGGTTTCATACAACCTTCTTACCTTTGGGAAATCTCTTTCTCGAATATAACCCTTCTTTCTTAATTCCATAATTAAGCAATTTCTTGTAACAGCACATCATTTTGACCGCGTCAAGTTGGTAATTAAACCAACTAAAAGCATTCAAAACGACGGATTGTTATTGGCTTACAGGGTTTAAAAATGGAATATAACACAGAATCATAGATCACAAGGCTTTCAGCGGAATATTTTTTTATTTAAATACCAGAGTTTACAACATTTTTGTACAGCGGAAAGAAATAAAAACATATATAAATCTTTATGAATAAGGTTTTACAAGTTTCGCTGAGCGCTGCGTACACTTGCGTCTTCTCGAGCCTCTCTTCTTTAAGAGCTGAAATCGAATATGTAGAGCTAACACATAAAATACATAGTCCATAGTATCATGTTCGAAACCATAAACCAATATGTACATGCTGGGTTTGTGTCAAAATGGGTTTGTGTCAAAATCACAGTAACATGTTGGGTTTGAAACCATAAGTTCCTCGTGCTTGTGCATTTTCTAGCCTAAACAAAAAATATTTTTCATATTTTTGTTCCAAGTGTTTGTTTAACATAATGAAAATATGTGTAAACATATATAGTGGTTTGATATTTACTTTTTTTAATCTCACAAAACTGAATAATGTTTGCAAACATAAAACGTGAAAACCACACTAGAGATTGAATATACATCAAAGTTTATATCATTCCCAAACCACTAGTGCATTCAAAATAGTATGTTGATATCAATGTGAACCATTCAACAATATTAATCTTATCCATCAATCTGAAATGTAGTATGATGCATATTGCAATCATAATCTTATAGAGATTACTCAAAAGAGTACAAAGATTGTATATATACAATATAGATTTTATGCATACAGTTACCCCATATACAAAGCCTGTAATTGGATTACACGGTTTATGCTTACGAATACAGCATAAAAATGTGACAAGATATTTGAATATATTATTGATTTGAAAACCAAAGAGTAAAACATTTAATTTATGCACATAGTAAAATTGGTTGATATCCTAAAGAAACGTCAGTTCATGTAAAACGAAAGATGTAATAAATGTTGTCTTAAGCGCAAAAATTAATATATTCAATGTCCATAAAATTAATAGGACAAAAAGGAGGAATGAAGGTGCCTATTACCAAACAAACAAATGCTTTAAAATCATTTACGCATGGTTATTTATTTTTGATGCATGCACTCATCAATGGTAATGAAACATGTAGATCCCATACCCCCCATAAATTTCCTTGTGAAAACATACACTAAACTTTACAGACCAGAAATACAACGAGACAAAAATAATAACTCCCGACTGTATTTGTGTTTTGGTCCAGCTCTCAATGCAACAAAAGTAAATATGCATTGCACTCTTTATGACCGGTAGATGCGAAAGTATATTTTGTGTTAAATGTTATCTTGTGAATTTTCCAACAATCGACAGTGGAGTCGGGCAATATCTAACTCAAAATGGGAAAACATCCAAAGTTTCAGGGAAATTCAAATATTTAATTTACACAGAATAGCCTGTTAACAGACTCAACAGGTAGCAGTACAAGTTACTAGTTACATGGTATGCAGGTGTGTTGTTTTAGATTTTGGGTAAGACAATAAATATACTTCCAAAAATCATGTCCATCCATGAGTACAAGTCGCTAAAACAGAGTGCAGTCATGAGAAAATGCTAATGCAACATGTATGGGCATTCAAACTGAACATGCAAGAAGCTAGCAGGATTTTCCATGCATGTGCATGCATGACCCAAAGCATAAAAAAGGAAACTCGGGTCTAAGCAACAAGAAGTCACTAAACAATCTAAGTATGATTGGTTCAGTTTTCACAAAAACAACAACAGTACATGAACCAGTGTAAAAAAAGAATTGGAGTGTCTTATGTACATGCTTATTTCAAATTCACATTACCATATAAAAATCAATAGCAAGGCCCAACCATGGGATTTTAGTATGGCCAGTACAATTATTAAATTACTTATACAATATTAGTTAAAGTTCAAAAGAACATTGATCATAACATGCATCTAATAGCAAACTTCTTACAAATTGATAATGCTTCTACATCTAAAGAAAACCATTGCCTTTCTAAGCTAAAGATAACCATTTTAAAATATATGACTGTCATACTATTCTTTTTTTTTTATGCAATGAATCGACCACCAAAAACACCATTTGTAACTAATGGGATAGGGATAGATCATTTAACTGTCATGGGTATTTAATCAGAACACTACAACCCAACAAGTTAAAATAAAATAGAAAATATGTGATAGAATAGTAAATGCCAAACATAGAAGATTAACAGTAGAAACAAATTAAAACAACTGACAGCAAAACAGTACCATGTAATGGAAAGCAGTATCACTACATAATATTTCCTCCCAAACACTTGTCGTAGCCTCCCAATGAAATCAACCTCTTTTAATTATAAAGAGGCACAATCCATTTTCTTCCTGGTAATGGAAAGCAGTATCACTGCATAATATTTCCTCCCAAACACTTGTCGTAGCCTCCCAATGAAATCCACCTCTTTTAACTGTAAAGAGGCACAATCCATTTTCTTCCTAGAAAAAACAGACCAAACTTCGGTGATGGAAAAATAGCAATTGCGGCGCCAGCAGTACCCAGAATGAGACCAGACAGGCGGAGCTCAGGCGGTGCTTGCAGGTTGAGCTCAGCGCTTTAATAGGCTGGCAACGACGGTCGGTAGCACAGATTAAAAATGGAGGAGCGGGCCTTAACTACGGCAGTCGGTGAAGGAAGAAATTGGCGAAGAAGGTGATTTGGTTCTTGCACGAGGGAGCGAAATCGGTTTACAGGTGGGGGTTCGAATGAACTGTGGTAGACCTTCGCTTTTGGGGATGGAGACATTTCCATTGGTGGCCATGGATTATGATTTAACAAGAAACGATTTTGGGGAAGGAATGGGATCTATTTGGAAATGATGAAAAGCATAATTTGGGAAGGAACAAATTTTTGAGACAAAGTCGACTCCTCCCCGAACAACGGCTGTCCCGAAAAATATATAGAAGGGAGAAGGTCGGTGAAAACAAAATGATAGAGGACATGCGTAGAAGATTCCAGAACCAGTTACCACTTTCAGCTAACTTTAACAAGGGGCAACCCAACAAATAAATTTATATATTTTTCTAAGTGTTCACACATTTATTTATACTAGTATACAATACAATGCTAGTATATATAACCAAAACTTCAAATGCACATTTTGGTTTAAAAATCAAATGCAACTAACCAAATATAAAGTTTCTCAAACAACCAATTCAATTATTCTATAATGTTAATATCGAAAAATTTAACAAAACAAATATAAATTCCAATATATGTATATATATTGCAAATTAATTCAAACCCAAGACAAAAATAAACTAATCATCAAATTATAAATAAATTTCTTAATATAAGTTTGTTTTCAATCTAAGTAAATTTAAAACCAAGTTTTAAATGGACCAGATTTCAAATTATAAACAAAATTGAGTATAAACACAAATTTACATTTAAAACCTTGGATTTATTTCCAAAATTAAATTTTCAAATATTCCAATGAATCTAAATCAGCTAGTAACGTTAATATTGATTGTTATCGACAAAACGCTCATATTTTCTGAGCTATTACAATCCCCGTCAAAAATCCGGGTTGTTACGGACTCCCCCCTTAAAGAAATTGCGTCCTCGCAATTTACACAGGTTAAAATACAACATTACGAAATTCCAACATTGCATCTCAACTTCTTCCCTTTAATTTAAATATTCAACACCTAGAGCTTGGATCTTTTGTAATCTTCCCGACATAAAATTTCAAACTTGATCACTTAATTGTAAGAGTTTCAACTCTTTTCCCAGATATAATAAATATTTTGGGACGCCCACTCTCTGTTTTCAGTATAAAGGTATCATATATAAATCAATACGATTCCATTTATAATAATTTTAGAAATTATGTTAAAATTGGATAGGATATCATATATAAACCAATATGATATTCATAACAAATATCACATATAATAATCAAAGCCAATAAAATCTTCTTGGCATTTATCATATGTAAACCAATATGATAAAATAAATTAAATCAGAGTATCATATATAAAGCAATACGACACTCATAACACTTACAAAATAATATGATAACATGAATTAGATCAAAGTACCATTTATAAATCAAAATGATACTCGTAACGAATACAACCAGACGGTAAAAATAATTATAATAAAGTAGCTTACATAATTCAATCATTTCATGACATTTATCATATATAAAAACAATATGATAAAATAATCCAAAACAGAGTACCATATATAAATAAATACGATACTCGTAACAATTATCATATGTAAACAAATATGATAAAATGAATCAAAACAAAGTATCACATATAAATCAATGCGATACTTGTAAGTATTTTAGGATAATCAATCAAGTCAATAAAATCTTCATGGCATTTATCGTTTGTAAATAAAATCAGAGTATAAATCAACACAACAATTATCATATATAAATCAATATGATAATAAAATCAAATCAGAGTACCGTATATAAATCAATACGATACTCATAACAATTATCATATATAAATCAAATCAGAGTATCATATATAAATTAATACGATACTCGTAACAATTATCATATATAAAATCAATATGATAATATAATCAAATCAGTTATAGTAATGTAATAAAATATTAGGGGATTATGGGATAAATATAACTTAACTCATAAATACCAAATACACAGACGCTGGTATTGTAAAATCACAGTGGTAGAGCTCGAGCGCGCATCGAGACATCCACACCGTAATCCACTCATAACGCAATAACAACACCTGGCGATCAACTCAGGATAACCAAGACGGTCTAAGGCGAAGGCCGCATGCTACCCGTTCACGGCACTACACGTGGGACCCTCACGCCTCCATCTGATGTAGTCTGTGACCCGCTGATCGGGAATCCCGATCAAAACAACAAAATTGCCCAATGTAGCAGACCGTTTGACCTTTTGGTGGTAGATGGGCGAAATTTAAACCACCAAGATTCAGGTAGCGAACCTGAATCAGGTCGACCAAGATGGAGTTTTGGCCCATTGGTACAACAGAGTCCAATCGATCCCAATCCCAGAATCAAAGTATTCTTGAAATGCTAATTTTTATATAAAGCTTGCCATGAAGTTCAAAGTGTTTATAATGTCAAAACACTTTAAAAATTCAACTATAACTTAAAGAAATTAATCATCACATATAAAGGCAAAATGGTAATCACAAACAGAACTGATATTCAATTTTATCATATATAAAAACAATATGATAAAATAAATCAAACCAGAGTACTATATATAAATCAATATAATACTCATAAATACAATATAACAAAATAAACCAAATCACAATTGTTGTGATATAGAACAAAAAGTATTGTATACTGATGACATAAAAGCATGCCAACTTAGAAAACACTTCAATTCAGTCATTGAAGTATATTTTCAAACAGTAATTACTCAAATATAACACATGATGTTACAAGTATATTTCAGGAAGTAAATCTCACAACGGAGAATACAAAAACAACCAAATATTCCATATGAGAAGTCAAGATAGTAACCAAAAAAGTATTACCAAATGTCCCATACCGCTTGGTATTACTAATCCATTTACTCAAAATCCTTGTCATGCAGAATTTCTCAATGAAAATTGTGTTCAGTTCAAGCTATATATGTTTCAAAGCATTTTATAAAATTTTAAAAAAAAAAAAAAAAAAAAATAGTTCACTCTTGGTTGTCTTTATTATTGATTTATTATCACCGGTATTGTTACTTTATTTCAAATACCAATCCAATCTGAATCAATTTTAGTACCGATTTAGCACTTGTTTCAACAACTATTTCAAATCAAACATCGTCCGAGTATCTTTCGAAAAATCCATACTTAGTACTTTTCCTTAAATTTCAACCAGTATCTCTTTCAAAATTACTCGAAAGACTTCAAAACACTTGGCAAAAATTAATTCATTAGTTACTTATTACTATAATTATTATTATTTTTTCTTCTAGGATCTCTACAAAATAATTTTACTTTTCCCCAGTTCACGCTCTCTCAACAGTAATTCTAGCGTCAATTCCGCTCATTCTAGGGTATTTCCACCCTATCTCTAATGAGTTTTTAAACCCAATAAGCCATGTTTTATAAAAACCATAGCTCTAATAGCAAATGTAACAGCCAGTCATTTTGACCGCCTCAAGTCGGTAATCAAACCAACTCAAAGCATTCAAAACGACGAATTGTTATTGGCTTACAGGGTTTAAAAATGGAATATAACACAGAATCACAGAGCACAAGGCTTCAGCGGAATAAAAAATTTATTTAAATACCAGAGTTTACAACATTTTTGTACAGCGGAAAGGAATAAAAACATACATAAATCTTTATGAATAAGGTTTTACAAGCTTCGCTGAGCGTTGCGTACACTTACGTCTTCTCGAGCCTCTCCTCTTTAAGAGCTGAAATTGAATATGCAGTGCTAACACATAAAATACATAGTTCATAGTATCATGTTCGAAACCATAAACCAGTATGTACATGCTGGGTTTGTTTCAAAATGGGTTTGTGTCAAAATCACAGTAACATGTTGGGTTTGAAACCATAAGTTCCTCGTGCTTGTGCATTTTCTAGCCTAAACAAAAAATATTTTTCATATTTTTGTTCCAAGTGTTTGTTTAACATAATGAAAATTTGTGTAAACATATATAGTGGTTTGATATTTACTTTTTTTTTATCTCACAAAATTGAATAATGTTTGCAAACATAAAACGTGTAAACCACAATAAAGATTGAATATACATCAAAGTTTATATCATTCCCAAACCACTAGTGCATTCAAAATAGTATGTTGATATCAATGTGAACCATTCAACAATATTAATCTTATCCATCAATCTGAAATGTAGTTTGATGCATATTGCAATCATAATCTTATAGAGATTACTAAAGAGTACAAAGATTGTATATATACAATACAGATTTTATGCATACAGTTACCCCATATACAAAGCCTGTAATTGGATTACACGGTTTATGCTTACGAATATAGCATAAAAATGTGACAAGGTATTTGGATACATTATTGATTTGAAAACCAAAGAGTAAGGGTGCGTTCTTAACGAACGTGAGCGTGGCATTTGAGCGTGCCATTTGAGCGTGGTACTGTAGCGAAGGGGAATTGTGTTTTTAGCGACGAACGGGGTATTTGAGCGTGGTATTTGAACGTGGTATTTAATTGTTAAATTAATGGTTTTGATTTAATTAAATTCTAATTGCATCAAACTATAACGACAACATATTTCATAACACGACCACTTTTTTCATAAAACATAAAAAACACAACGGTACTGGAATTAAAACAAATACATGAAAATTTACAATAAACGACGATGAGGTAATAAGTTCAACTCCGATGAAATAAAGGCACATAAGCCCTCATCGCTAAGCTCCTGAGCAATATCAACATTCCGCTCATCGTTGTGAAATATCGTCAGAATCTCCCAAAGATCCACAGGCGTCCCCGATCTCCGAACAAGCTCCAAACAACGAGCAGCAAGCTGTCTCGTATGGTCGGTCACCCACGAGCTGGCACGCTCTGCCTGTCTGCGCCTAGAGGGCTGACCAGACGGTGGATCGCCCGAAGCCATCCAACCAGTATAGAAACTCGCGTCCCCGGGGGAGAAAGAACCAGCTGCTGCAGGCGCTGGTGGAGGTGCTGGTGCAGTAGGAGGCGCAACCTGAGGAATCGGATACGCACAAGTATCTTTCCGCAAACAACCCTCGAACATAATGTCCTGATCTCGAAACTTCATCGGCGAGTGCTTCCTAAATTTTCTGAATCGTCTGCCACCGCCGGTACTCCAAAATTCATCAGGACCGTCTAGATAATCGAACTCCTCATTCCATACACCACCAGGTGTTCTAAGCAGCATGTCCCAATCATGAAAAGCTCGCTTCATGTTGTCCCATTTGTTTTTAATCTGGTTTTCTGTGAACTCCAGATTAAAACGGTTGTTCATTGTTGTTGCGACTGTTGCGTAGAACCCACTGACGCTTGTATTGCGCTCCGCTATGAACTTAACGCAGACATCTATGAAAGCGGACACCCGGTCGTCCGTCCAGTTCGCAAAAGGCTGCGAGGTAGCAGTGGTAGAAGTAGAAGCCATCTGCATAAACAAAAAAAATTCAAAAAAATTCGAAAAAAATATATATGGTAGAGAATTGAAAAATAAACTCAACTATAAAAAAATTACCGTTTTTGCAGCTCGAAATTGCTCAAAAAATTCGAAGATAGGGGTAAAAGGGGGTAGGTTTCGGTTGGAATGAGGAGGAAGGGGGTTTCGTTTTTATAGGCAGTGAATTGGTACGTTGGAAAATTAATCGTTGGCGTCCGACGCGTCGGACGCCAACAGTTACTTTTCCAACATTCGAGAATCGTGGAATCGGGAAGGAGTAAAATGTAACACCCCGAATTTCAGTTAATGCTAAAATTCACTAATTTCAGAATAAATAATCTCAGATGTGAGAACTGGGGGAAACGAGCTGCGTCATTGCATTCGTCTCGGAAAAATACGCAGAATAGAGTCCGAAATTTTGTAAATCGGAGTCCGTATGGCCCAGTTATGGCCCAAAGAAGTTTTCAGAAAATTCAAAGTTAAAAACAGATTTAAAATTCAGTTCTAAAACAGGATTGGAGCCAAAAGCGGAGGTGGCGGGAAAGTTCACGCCTAGCCCCGTGTCGACAGGCATGTCGACAGGGGTGTCGACAGCCCTGTCGATAGGGGTGTCGACACAGGGTGTCGGCCCTGTTGATCTGGGTGCACCAGATCTGGTTTTTGGTTGAGTCTTGGGCTGTGTTCTAGAGATTTCCGAAATCTGATGGTCCTAATCTAATTTAGGGCTAATCCTATGGTCCTAAAACACCTAACTAATCTATATATACACCCTAATACCCCCCCTAATCCTTAATAAAAATAGATCTAAGGCCATTATGCCACCACTTTGAAACTTGAAGGAGCCTCCATCAAAATTAGAGAAGGGATAGCATTCCAAATCAACTTCTAGCCTCTTAATCTTCTTCATTAGTTTGCTACTCTTGGTTTTGGTGATCTTATATCCCCTTAATAATCAATTGTTAAATTGATTAAGATAGGATATGATGATGTATGGCTATGTTTGTGGATCAATGTGTTTATGCAAGCTTAGTATAGTGTATGTTATGTGTTTTGCAAGTTTAGTGTATGTGTTCATGACATCTTTATGCAAGCTTAATGTTATGTAGTCATGACATCTATATGCAAGTTTAACATGTTATGCAAGTTATGCATGCTTATGCAAGTTATGTGAATGCCTATGCAAGTTATGTGTATGCTTATATGCAAGTTCAACATGTTATGCAAGTTATGCATGCTTATGCAAGTTATGTGAATGCTTATATGCAAGTTTAACATGTTATGCAAGTTATGTGAATGCTTATATGCAAGTTCAACATGTTATGCAAGATATGTGTATGATAATATGCAAGTTCATATGCAACATGTTATGCAAGTCATGTGTATGATAATATGCAAGTTTGGGTTAAATGTAGTTGGGTTAATATATGCTCATATATGCAAGTTGACATCCTCTTAACCCATGACAAAGTTATATACTAAGATGTGGTTACACCCATGATATTTGTGATGAATCTTCCCTTTATTATGTCATGAAATGAGAACGATTTACGTGGGGAACGATGGGGTTAAAAATGCATATTAACAAAATAAAATGAATGAACATAAGTGGGAATTTACCTATTGAGTTAGGTCTACCCCATGGGAATTTACCTATTGAGTTAGGTCTACCCATGCTATGGAATTGGGAATTTACCTATTCGGTTAGGTCTACCCATATTCTTTAAATTTGATATTAATTAGGGATAATTAATATGGGGGTGATTAATTAGGTGTAATTAATCAACTAAGACACGAGGTTGGACCCTTTTGTAGCGGAAGTCTGCCCGGAACCGACCGGCCATCCAGCAGCTACAAATGATTGGCCCAATGTGAGAGGTCTTAGTCATGAATTAAATACGTGATTAAAGTAAAGACACGAGGTTAGACCCTTTTTATGACAGAAGTCTGCCCGGAACCAATCGGCATATCCAGCAGTCATAAAAAATGGTCTAATGTGAGAGGTCTTTATGAAGTCATGATCTTAATTAATTAATTAAGAAGCACTTAACCATATTAGCATGTAGAGGGACATGAGGGGTTAAGTGGGTGCCTTGGGTGGCATGTGGAAATCTAGTGGGTTGCCTTGGGTGGCAATAGAAAATACGATTAGAATACTTAACCAAGTGGAAACATGTAATTAAACATGATTAAAGGGTTAAGTGGGATACACTAGATAAGTGACAAGCTTAGGTGGGTAGCTTGTGGGGGCCCATTTCAACCAGTAACCCATTTGTATCTTTGTGGGCTCGACCCATGTCGAGGACGGGACACGCGTACTGGGCTTGATTATAAGAGGCCAAAACGGGTTAGCGGTGGCAGCGCAAGTCCAACGGGTTTCATATGCGTGTGTGGGCCCGGACTGGTAGATAAGCCGTTGTTGCATCGTGTAGGTATAAGCTGTGCACCGTTGATAGTATTGGGTTGCCACTTTAGGGGAGTGATACACCCCACTGTGGGACCAGCATGGGTATCTACGTTAGGGAGCCGATCGCTTGGGGAGTAGTGGGGTATACCTAGTGGAGATAGGGGCAGACGGCACCTATGTGGTCAGCTAGGGGTACATGAAACTACTAGTTATATCTTTCTTTAAGTCCTTGGGTGGGATCAATCTTTGAGTAGGAATGACTGGTGTGGTGCAGTTAGTAATTATCCTTGGGTGGGTAGATGCGTCTTTACGGTTATCTTAGTTCACCCTATGTTTGTTGGCTACTTAGTGTAGTCATTATCCCCAAAGGTACCGTACCGAGTTCATATCATACCCTAATTACTTTAATAATTGTATTGTTAAGGTTATAGGGCTCACTCAGGCTTATGTCTGACCCCGTTGTTTTTATCTTTTTCCCAACCCTCAGGTTCTCAGAGTGGGCCCAGCACGGGTGGGCTTTGATCAGGCTGCTTTTATTTCTCACTTGGAGCTTGGACCCTAGATGTAGAGCTCAGTTTACCCTTTTCTTTTATGGCTATCAGTTCATGTATTGGGATTATGTATTTTTTTTTAGCAGGATGGATATTTGTACTTGACTTCTATTATGGTTTTGTGATGTAACCAGACATGTTTTATTTTCCGCTGCAATTGAAATGATGTTTTAAATTTTCAAAGTATTACTTATATCTGTCTTGCTGTAATTACTCTGTTCTATATTCACTCAAAATACCCCACCGATGTAATGGCATTCCCTTAGAGAGTGTCCATAGCGGGCGTTGGGGTGTTACACGTGGTATCAGAGCAAAGGTTACCGGAACAGATAAAATTTTTAGAAAACTATTTTTCTAAAAACATTTTTGGAAGAGATATTTTCAAAAACATGTCTTTAAAGAGAAAAGTTTTTGAAAGGAAAGCATAATCCCCAACAGCCATATCTTTATCTTTCGAATTCTCCGTTTTGAATCTTTCCTTTTTTGTTTCAGCATGGCTGAGGATCTTAACTTTCCGGAGGGTGTGACGGTACCAGTATGGTATAGGAGATTGATGGAGGCTAGGGCCACCACTGCGGGTCCAGCAAATGTTCCTCCACCAACCGTAGCACCCGATCTTCCTCCTCCCCCTCCTCCTCGCACGGATACTTTTGCTAAGACTTGCAAGGAATTTAAAGCTATGGGAGGGAAACCTTTTCAAGGATCTGAAACTTTTGTGGAGGCTAGAGATTGGCTTAAGGAGGTGGAAGAGTTGATAGATATCTTTGAGATGGAAGAAGGGAAGAAAGTCAAGTTAGCTGCTTGGTTAATGAAGGGAGAGGCCTCATTCTGGTGGGAGGTCACTAATGGAGAACGCCCCGTTGACTCTTGGGCGGATTTTAGGCAAAGATTTGTGGAAAAGTTTCTCTCAAGGGCGGAGGAAAACATGTATATGGAAAGATTCTTGACTCTAAAGCAAGGAAATCTCTCAGTGAAGGAATATGTCAACAAGTTTAATCAATTGGCAAGGTTTGGCCTAGACATGGTGAGTACACCGGAGAAGAAGGCTTTGAGGTTCGTGAAAGGCTTGAATGAACCAATGCATGGGTTGGCTATGACTCATATCCCTATGGGGGCCACCTTCGAGAAGCTAGTTGACATGGCACTCATGCATGAAGAAGAGAAGGGTCCCAATGCTAATAAGGCACCCGAGAAGAAGGGAGATCAAAAGAGACCTCAGCAGCAGCAACAAAACAAAGGTGGGAAAGGCAACGGTGGCAAGGGCAAGAAGAAGAAGTGTTTCAATTGTGGGACACCTGGCCACCTAAGCAAGGATTGCCGCAAGAAGAAGAAGACTGGCTGCTTCCACTGTGGCGAAGCAGGGCATCTAGTGAAAGATTGTCCTAAGAAAGGGCAAAGGAAGGGGTCTACCTCAGGAGGACAGGTGCAAGCTCTTATGGCACCGGGTCAGGCTAGGGGGCAAATACAGGCTCTCGCGGTCCCACCGATTCAGGAAAGAGGTAGAACTATTTCCGTAGAAAGTCTGGTTTTTCTATTTGATCATCCTGTCCGTACATTGTTTGATTCAGGCGCATTGCATTCGTTTATCTCGTCATCACTAGTTGAGTCACTGCACTTAGACACCAGTCTGGTAGATGATCCCTTGGTTGTTTCAAACCCAATTGGGGGCTCCACTTATTTGTCCATGATATGTTTGGGTTTGAATATTTCTATACTTAGCATTGAGTTTAGATGTGATGCTTTTGTTTTGGGCTTCACGGGCTATGGGTTAATCTTGGGCATGGACTGGTTATCCAGTAATGGTGCTGTTCTTGATTGCGAAAGGAGAGTTGTTAGGCTCATGACCCGCTTGGGTAACACTCTCGAGATCTCTTGTAATCCCATGGATTCTGTTATGCTAAGTTATCCTGAATCGCTTGACGCTTCGGTCGAGAGTTTGCAATCTGTAAGAGTGGTCCGGGAATACTCGGATGTGTTTGAGGAGGTGAAGGGCTTACCTTCGAAGCGGGAGATTGACTTCCGAATATATCTGGTGGATAATGCTAAACCTGTATCTTTACCAGTGCGCCACATGGCTCCTCGTGAGAGGAGGGAACTCCATAAGCAAGTAGGGGAGTTGCTTGAGAAGGGGTTCATAAGACGGAGTATATCGGAGTGGGGTGCTCCAGTAGTATTTGCTACGAAGGCGGATGGGTCCCTCAGACTTTGTGTAGACTATAGTGAACTCAACAAGCTCACAAAGAAGAATAGACACCCATTGCCGAGGATTGATGATCTTTTCGATCAGTTGGTTGGCGCTTCAGTATTTTCTCGATTGGACTTGGCCACGGGGTTTCATCAGTTGAGGGTGGCTGAGGATAGCATAGACAAGACTGCCTTTAGGACTCCGGATGGTTTCTATGAGTGGCTGGTGATGCCATTTGGGTTGACGAACGCCCCTGCATACTTTGTTGATTTGATGAGTAGGGTGTTCAGGGAGTTCCTTAATAAATTCGTGGTGGTCTTTGTGGATGATATCTTAGTATTTTCTAAGAGTGAAGAAGAGCATGCCCTACATCTTGGGGAGGTGTTGAAGACTCTTCGAGCACATAGCCTTAAAGCGAAATTCTCTAAATGTCACTTCTGGAGGAAGGAAGTGCGGTTCTTGGGGCACGTGGTCTCCAAGGAAGGGATAGCTGTGGATCCCGCAAAGGTAGTATCAATTCAGGATTGGAAGGTTCCGAAGAATGCTACCGAAGTGAGAAGTTTCTTGGGGTTGGCGGGTTATTATAGGAAGTTTATCAAAGACTTCGCGAAGATATCAGCCCCATTAACCCTCTTAACGAAGAAGAATCTTGTTTTCACATGGGACGTAGATTGTGATGATGCGTTCCGACGGTTAAAGAGAGCTTTAACCACTGCTCCAGTATTAGTGTTGCCAGATGGGAGCAAGCCATTTGTTGTCTATACCGATGCTTGTGGGACAGGACTAGGCGCAGTCTTAATGCAAGAGGGAAGGGTAATAGCCTATGGTGGAAGGCAGTTGAGAGTGCATGAGAAAAATTACCCTACCCATGATTTAGAGTTGGCCGCTATTGTTTTTGCGCTTAAGATTTGGCGCCATTATCTTCTTGGTGAGAGATTCGAATTGTTCACCGACCACAAATCATTGAAGTATTTGTTTTCTCAGAAGGATTTGAATTTGAGACTGCAAAGGTGGATGGAGTTCTTAGCATCCTATGATTTCGAGATAGCGTATACCCCTGGCAAGGGTAACGTGGTGGCGGACGCCTTGAGCAGAAAGAGGTTGTCCTTGAGTCCATTGTTCGTGGAACAACGAAGCTTGGAATTTATCTCGATGTTTGATTTCAGACCTTCCATTGATTATATACCCGGTTTGCTAGCATCCTTGGAGGTCAGGCCTACTCTTTTGGGGCGAATTAGAGAAGCACAGAGGGACGACCCACAGTTGGTTGAGTTGGTAGAGAAGCTCATAAGGGGGGAGTCATCCAGCCATTTGAGTAGGTACACCCTAGACGATAGGGGGTGCTTGCGTAGAGACGGTAGACTTTGTGTACCGCAAGACGAGGGTTAGAGGAAGTTTATTCTTGATGATGCACACCGTTCTAGGATGACCATTCATCCCGGTGGGGACAAGATGTACCAAGACATGAAGAGGGTTTTCTTCTGGGCCGGTATGAAGAAAGATGTGGCCGAGTATGTCGCTCGATGCTTGGTGTGCCAACAAGTGAAGGCGGAGCAAAAGAAACCTGGTGGGTTGCTTCACCCATTGGAAGTTCCGCAATGGAAGTGGGATAGCGTCTCGATGGATTTTATTGACGGGTTACCCAGATCAAGAAAGGGTAATACAGGAATTTGGGTTGTGGTAGACAGACTTACTAAAAGCGCCCACTTCATACCTGTGAAGAGCAAGAGGACCGCTCCATGGCTAGCTTCAGTATATCTTCGAGAGATAGTTCGATTGCATGGGGTAACCTCTAGCATAGTGAGTGATCGAGATCCTATCTTCACTAGCGAGTTCTGGAAAAGTTTGCAAGAAGCAGTGGGGACTCAATTCTGTCTGAGCACCGCATATCATCCTCAGACGGACGGCCAGACTGAGAGGGTGAATCGTGTTCTAGAAGACCTTTTGAGGCTTTGTATCTTAGATTTTGGAGGTACATGGGAAGAGCATCTTCCATTGGTGGAGTTCGCATATAATAACAGCTTTCAGTCCAGTATTGGTATGGCTCCTTTCGAAGCTCTCTATGGAAGGCCTTGTCGATCACCTACATGTTGGTGGGAATCTACGGATAAGATCTTGCTTGGGCCTGATATGGTTAGGGAGACTTCTGAGAAGATTGACTTGATTCGAAGAAGGATGAAAGCAGCGCAGGATAGGCAAAAATCTTATGCGGACAAGAGAAGGACGGATCTTGAGTTTGAAGTTGGGGACATGGTCTTTGTTAAAGTGTCTCCGTTACGAAATGTGGTTCGCTTTGGATCTGTTGGGAAGTTAGCACCAAGGTTCGTAGGGTCGTTTCCTATTAAGGAAAGGATTGGACGAATGGCATATAGAGTGGAGTTGCCCGACAGACTTAGCGGTGTACATGATGTATTCCATGTGTCGCATTTGAGGAAGTGCTTACATGAGACGGCAGAGGTGGTAGAGCCGAGCTTGCTTAGAGAAGTGGAAGTAGAGCGTGATGCGACGATTCGACGAGCTCCTACTCGCATCCTTGGGTCAGAGACTAGGAAGTTGAGAAACAGAGAGGTTCAACTAGTCCAAGTGCAATGGGGAGAAGATGAGAGCAACGCAACTTGGGAGACGGAAGCGAAGATGCGTTCATTGTACCCATTTCTTTTTGAGGGTATGTCTTTACTTTCTCCTCTATCGTTGTCTAATACTTATCTTATCTTTAGTATGTCCTCTCGTTAGTACTGTTTGACCTTTAGATAGGGTAAACCTATGGTTGAAACATGTGTTTGAGACATGTTATGTTTGATGGATGCAAGTGGATGCAAGTGTTTGCTAGTGGTTGCTCGTGGATGCATATACACACACTCTAGGCACTAGATCGGCTCAGTCACTTCATATTGCATATTGCATAAAATTGTGTGTAGGAAACTATATTTATGGATGTATAATGATTGTGTTATCATATGGATGATGCATTTTGGTGAATGATTGTGCACTCATGTAGATATTGTATGCGTCGATAGGGTTCTCTCGCATACATAATGGATGCATGGCACTATCATGGTTTGCATATGTTCATACATTAGATAGGGAACATATACACACACTTTTTGCATATGCTCATACATCATTAGAAATTGTTTTAAGGACAATGGATGCCCGTGGTTGATGGTTTGAGTAGATGGTTGTTTGGATGGTAGGATATGCATTCTCCTTAGCTTAAAGATTTCGGGGACGAAATCCTTTAAGGAGGGGAGAATGTAACACCCCGAATTTCAGTTAATGCTAAAATTCACTAATTGCAGAATAAATAATCTCAGATGTGAGAAATGGGGGAAATGAGCTGCGTCATTGCGTTCGTCTCGGAAAAATACGCAGAATAGAGTCCGAAATTTTGTAAATCGGAGTCCGTATGGCCCAGTTATGGCCCAAAGAAGTTTTCAGAAAATTCAAAGTTAAAAACAGATTTAAAATTCAGTTCTAAAACAGGATTGGAGCCAAAAGCGGAGGTGGCGGGAAAGTTCCCGCCTAGCCCCGTGTCGACAGGCATGTCGACAGGGGTGTCGACAGGGGTGTCGACACAGGGTGTCGGCCCTGTTGATCTGGGTGCACCAGATCTGGTTTTTGGTTGAGTCTTGGGTTGTGTTCTAGAGATTTCCGAAATCTGATGGTCCTAATCTAATTTAGGGCTAATCCTATGGTCCTAAAACACCTAACTAATCTATATATACACCCTAATACCCCCCCTAATCCTTACTAAAAATAGATCTAAGGCCATTATGCCACCTCTTTGAAACTTGAAGGAGCCTCCATCAAAATTAGAGAAGGGATAGCATTCCAAATCAACTTCTAGCCTCTTAATCTTCTTCATTAGTTTGCTAATCTTGGTTTTGGTGAGCTTCTATCCCCTTAATAATCAATTGTTAAATTGATTAAGATAGGATATGATGATGTATGGCTATGTTTGTGGATCAATGTGTTTATGCAAGCTTAGTATAGTGTATGTTATGTGTTTTGCAAGTTTAGTGTATGTGTTCATGACATCTTTATGCAAGCTTAATGTTATGTAGTCATGACATCTATATGCAAGTTTAACATGTTATGCAAGTTATGCATGCTTATGCAAGTTATGTGAATGCCTATGCAAGTTATGTGTATGCTTATATGCAAGTTCAACATGTTATGCAAGTTATGCATGCTTATGCAAGTTATGTGAATGCTTATATGCAAGTTTAACATGTTATGCAAGTTATGTGAATGCTTATATGCAAGTTTAACATGTTATGCAAGTTATGTGAATGCTTATATGCAAGTTCAACATGTTATGCAAGATATGTGTATGATAATATGCAAGTTCATATGCAACATGTTATGCAAGTCATGTGTATGATAATATGCAAGTTTGGGTTAAATGTAGTTGGGTTAATATATGCTCATATATGCAAGTTGACATCCTCTTAACCCATGACAAAGTTATATGCTAAGATGTGGTTACACCCATGATATTTGTGATGAATCTTCCCTTTATTATGTCATGAAATGAGAACGATTTACGTGAGGAACGATGGGGTTAAAAATGCATATTAACAAAATAAAATGAATGAACATAAGTGAGAATTTACCTATTGAGTTAGGTCTACCCCATGGGAATTTACCTATTGAGTTAGGTCTACCCATGCTATGGAATTGGGAATTTACCTATTCGGTTAGGTCTACCCATATTCTTTAAATTTGATATTAATTAGGGATAATTAATATGGGGTGATTAATTAGGTGTAATTAATCAACTAAGACACGAGGTTGGACCCTTTTGTAGCGGAAGTCTGCCCGGAACCGACCGGCCATCCAGCAGCTACAAATGATTGGCCCAATGTGAGAGGTCTTAGTCATGAATTAAATACGTGATTAAAGTAAAGACACGAGGTTAGACCCTTTTTATGACAGAAGTCTGCCCGGAACCAACCGGCATATCCAGCAGTCATAAAAAATGGTCTAATGTGAGAGGTCTTTATGAAGTCATGATCTTAATTAATTAATTAAGAAACACTTAACCATATTAGCATGTAGAGGGACATGAGGGGTTAAGTGGGTGCCTTGGGTGGCATGTGGAAATCTAGTGGGTTGCCTTGGGTGGCAATAGAAAATACGATTAGAATACTTAACCAAGTGGAAACATGTAATTAAACATGATTAAAGGGTTAAGTGGGATACACTAGATAAGTGACAAGCTTAGGTGGGTAGCTTGTGGGGGCCCATTTCAACCAGTAACCCATTTGTATCTTTGTGGGCTCGACCCATGTCGAGGACGGGACACGCGTACTGGGCTTGATTATAAGAGGCCAAAACGGGTTAGCGGTGGCAGCGCAAGTCCAACGGGTTTCATATGCGTGTGTGGGCCCGGGCTAGTAGATAAGCCGTTGTTGCATCGTGTAGGTATAAGCCGTGCACCGTTGATAGTATTGGGTTGCCACTTTAGGGGAGTGATACACCCCACTGTGGGACCAGCACGGGTATCTACGCTAGGGAGCCGATCGCTTGGGGAGTAGTGGGGTACACCTAGTGGAGATAGGGGCAGACGGCACCTATGTGGTCAGCTAGGGGTACATGAAACTACTAGTTATATCTTTCTTTAAGTCCTTGGGTGGGATCAATCTTTGAGTAGGAATGACTGGTGTGGTGCAGTTAGTAATTATCCTTGGGTGGGTAGATGCGTCTTTACGGTTATCTTAGTTCACCCTATGTTTGTTGGCTACTTAGTGTAGTCATTATCCCCAAAGGTACCGTACCGAGTTCATATCATACCCTAATTACTTTAATAATTGTATTGTTAAGGTTATAGGGCTCACTCAGGCTTATGTCTGACCCCGTTGTTTTTATCTTTTTCCCAACCCTCAGGTTCTCAGAGTGGGCCCAGCACGGGTGGGCTTTGATCAGGCTGCTTTTATTTCTCACTTGGAGCTTGGACCCTAGATGTAGAGCTCAGTTTACCCTTTTCTTTTATGGCTATCAGTTCATGTATTGGGATTATGTATTTTTATTTAGCAGGATGGATATTTGTACTTGACTTCTATTATGGTTTTGTGATGTAACCAGACATGTTTTATTTTCCGCTGCAATTGA
This sequence comes from Allium sativum, assembly GCA_030737875.1. Taxonomy (NCBI): domain Eukaryota; kingdom Viridiplantae; phylum Streptophyta; class Magnoliopsida; order Asparagales; family Amaryllidaceae; genus Allium; species Allium sativum. The sequence goes on along the minus strand of CM060913.1, from coordinate 530,739,397 downwards.
AATGATGTTTTAAATTTTCAAAGTATTACTTATATCTGTCTTGCTGTAATTACTCTGTTCTATATTCACTCAAAATACTCCACCGATGTTATGGCATTCCCTTAGAGAGTGTCCATAGCGGGCGTTGGGGTGTTACATAAAATGTGCTCGCGTCCGACGCGTCGGACGCCAAAAAAAAAATGAGAGTGCCAAATTTTGGCTGCGAACGCACCCTAAAACATTTAATTTATGCACATAGTAAAATTGGTTGATTTCCTAAAGAAACGTCAGTTCATGTAAAAAGAAAGATGTAATAAATGTTGTCTTAAGCGCAAAAATTAATATATTCAATGTCCATAAAACTAATAGGACAAAAAGGAGGAATGAAGGTGCGTATTACCAAACAAACAAATGCTTTAAAATCATTTACGCATGGTTATTTATTTTTGATGCATGCACTCATCAATGGTAATGAAACATGTAGATCCCATACCCCCCATAAATTTCCTTGTGAAAAACATACACTAAACTTTACAGACCAGAAATACAAAGAGACAAAAATAATAACTACCGGCTGTATTTGTGTTTTGGTCCAGCTCTCAATGCAACAAAAGTAAATATGCATTGCACTCTTTATGACTGGTAGATGCGAAAGTATATTTTGTGTTAAATGTTATCTTGTGAATTTTCCAACAATCGATAGTGGAGTCGGGCAATATCTAACTCAAAATGGGAAACATCTAAAGTTTAAGGGAAATTCAAATATTTAATTTACACCGAATAGCCTGTTAACAGACTCAACAGGTAGTAGTACAAGTTACTAGTTACATGGTATGCAGGTGTGTTGTTTTAGATTTAAATTGAGTAAGACAATAAATATACTTCCAAAAATCATGTCCATGCGTGAGTACAAGTCGCTAAAAAAGAATGCAGTCATGAGAAAATGCTAATGCAACATGTATGGGCACTCAAACTGAACATGTAAGAAGCTAGCAGGATTTTCCATGCATGTGCATGCATGACCCAAAGCATAAAAAAGGAAACTCGGGTCTAAGCAACAAGAAGTCACTAAACAATCTAAGCATGATTGGTTCAGTTTCCACAAAAACAACAACAATACATGAACCAGTGTAAAAAAAGAATTGGAGTGTCTTATGTACATACTTATTTCAAATTCATATTACCATATAAAAATCAATAGCAAAGCCCAACCATGGGATTTTAGTATGGCCAGTACAATAATTAAATTACTTATACCATATTAGTTAAAGTTCAAAAGAACATTGATCATAGCATGCATCTAATAGCAAACTTCTTACAAATTGATTATGCTTCTACGTCTAAAGAAAACCATTGCCTTTCTGAGCTAAAGATAAACATTTTAAAATATCTGACTGTCGTACTATTCAATTTTTTTTTAATGCAATGAATCGACAACCAAAAACACCATTTGTAACTAATGGGATAGGGATAGATCATTTAACTGTCATGGGTATTTAATCAGAACACTACAACCCAACAAAGTAAAATAAAATAGATAATATGTGATAGAATAGTAAATGCCAAACATAGAAGATTAACAGTAGAAGCAAATTAAAACAGCTATGACAGCAAAACGGTACCTGGTAATGGAAAGCAGTATCACTGCATAATATTTCCTCCCAAACACTTGTCGTAGCCTCCCAATGAAATCCACCTCTTTTAACTGTAAAGAGGCACAATCCATTTTCTTCCTGGAAATGGAAAGCAGTATCACTGCATAATATTTCCTCCAAACACTTGCCGTAGCCTCCCAATGAAATCCACCTCTTTTAACTGTAAAGAGGCACAATCCATTTTCTTCCTAGAAAAAACAGACCAAACTTCGGTGATGGCAAAATAGCAATTGCGGCGCCAGCAGTACCCAGAATGAGACCAGACAGGCGGAGCTCAGGCGGTGCTTGCAGGTTGAGCTCGGTGCTTTAATAGGCTGGCAACGACGGTCGGTAGCACAGAATAAAAATGGAGGAGTGGGCCTTAACTGCGGCAGTCGGTGGAGGAAGAAATTGGCGAAGGAGGTGATTTGGTTCTTGTGCGAGGGAGCGAAATCGGTTTACAGGTGGGGTTCGAATGAACTGTGGTAGGCCTTCGCTTTTGGGGATGGAGACATTTCCATCGGTAGCCATGGATTATGATTTAACAAGAAACGATTTTGGGGAAGGAATGGGATCTATTTGGAAATGATGAAAAGCATAATTTGGGAAGAAACAGATTTTTGAGAAAAAGTCGACTCCTCCCCGAACAACGGCTGTCCCTAAAAATATATAGAAGGGAGAAGGTCGGTGAAAACAAAATGACAGAGACATGCGTAGAAGAATCCACAACCAGCTACCACTTTTAGCTAACTTTAACAATTGGCAAACCAACAAATAAATTTACATATTTTTCTAAGTGTTCACACATTTATTTATACTAGTATACGATACATTGCTAGTATATAGAACCAAAACTTCAAATGCACAATTTGATTTAAAAATCAAATGCAACTAACCAAATATAAAATTTCTCAAACAACCAATTCAATTATTCTATAATGTTAATATCGAAAAATTTAACAAAACAAATATAAATTCCAATATATATTTATATATATATATTTGCAAATTAATTCAAACCTAAGACAAAAAAAAACTAAATATCAAATTATAAATAAATTACCTAATATAAGTTTAATTTCAATCTAAATAAATTTAAAACCAAGTTTTAAATGGACCAGATTTAAAATTATAAACAAAATCGAGTATAAACACAAATTTACATTTCAAACCTTGGATTTATTTCCAAAATTAAAATTTCAAGTATTCCAATGAATCCAAATCAGCTAGTAACGTTAATATTGATTGTTATCGACAAAACCCTCATATTTTCTGAGCTATTACAATCCCCGTCAAAAATCCGGGTTGTTACATTTCTTATAAACAACCCCTTTTTAACTCTGCCTTTTTAAACAAATTCCTTTATAGTTCGGATTTGGTTACTATGACTCACCTCTTTACCTAAATTCACTTTTACCAATATCCTATCACATTTATTCTACCCTTCCCCGCTTTGGAAAACTTATTTCAATTTTCCCCTTTTTACTTAATCTCATTTTTAAGTAACATTAATTTAAAATTAATGCTTTACACTTTAAATCTCATTTATATAATCCTAGTTTATTATAAACCCTTTTATCTTAATTTCCTCTAACTTAATTCAAACAATTAAGTAACATTTATTTCAAGCTTGTATTCGCTGGGAATTCCTTTTTATCTTCGTTATAAAAATTCGGGTTTTAAATATAAAACTCGTTCATAAACTCCTTTCACCATTCAATTCGATTTCATTTCAACCTCGATTACTCTTTATATTAGTTCAGTTAAAAATTAATTTTTCAAATTACTATTAATCAGGATAATGATTTACTTCGATCATTAAATACTTTAGTAGTTAATTCCTTTATTAACTAAAATAAATAGTAAATCCCTTTTTAAAGCCCTATTAAATTAAAACAATATTCATTAACTATTTAATTCGATTAATTCGAAACAAATCAAGGAAATAATCAATTCCAATTAAAAACGGTCGATTTAATCCACTCAAAACACTTTTATTTCATTAACTAATTCCAATTCATTTTCCCTTTAAATTAATGATAAAATAAATTTAAATAATTCAATTTAATTGTTTATTAACAAAACAATTATCCAATTTTAATCGTCGGGTTAATTTCTATTCACTTGTATATAAATCTGATTAAAATCAGAATCCGCTTTATAAAACCAACTAATAAATAATTATAAATCTAAATAATTAATATTTATTTCCTCTTAAATAAACTTTTATTCAAAATAATATATTTCAAAATCTATATCCAGGTATAAAATAAATTTTATAACTTCAGTTCCATCGACCCACCTGACGGTAAATCAATATAATAAAACAATTGATTTTATCGGCTATATGTTGCCCAATATTCAACCAATACTGCCCATTGGTTAAAACAAAACATAGGTTAAATTTTCAGTCAATGATCACTGATCAAATCAATCATCCAAACATGACAGTTCATATATGATAATATGAAAATAAAAATTATATTTGAGGAATCCCGTTGGATCACTCCAACCTATTCTTCCCTATATTCAAATTGGTTATTTCAAATCAGATCATTTAATTTCATTTAACTGATAACAATAAATAACGACCATTTAACAGCAACCAATTCGCAAGCAATTCAAATAATTTAAACACATTTATTTTATAAACATGACCAATCAAGGTGAGCTACCTCTATTGGATCCAATCGTTAAAATAATGATTTGGAATTTCACTGAAATTAAACAACGGTTTAATTTCATCTAGTTAAATCAACAAATAAATATATAACAAGCAAACAATCAACCATTGGCAAACAGAACACACAAAGTAAAAACCTAATTTATATAAAATATAAATGTAAATAGGAAGAACTGAGTGTGTTTAACTCACCTTATTTTGATTTGTTTCTGAAATGGTTCGATTTCAGTTAAATTAAACGGTATTTAATAACTAAAATCCTCAGTTGTTTCAAAATCTGACTATTCCAGTTCCATAGTGTAGCGTTCGTCACCACGAGGATTTGATCGTATTCTGTTAAGATTTGCACTAGTTATTAGCATTTATATATTAATGAATTAATTAAATTATAATTTCCCCAATCACAATTAGTTAAGCTAATTATTTTTAAATATATACGTAACGGTCGATCCAATTGTCCTTCCTCCTACTAATCTATTCGAGCTAATCTGTTCATTCAAAACAAAGCCAATTACACCTGCATCAGTTCATACATTAGTCTATTTAATTAAGAGTTTAACTATCTAATCACTTTTATTTTAACATAATTGCGTTTTAATTAAACAACCGCTCTTAAGGTGTAACCAGTTTTATGAATTTAAACAGGGCCGACTAAATTCCCAGGCCGGATAATTGTTCGTTAGTAATTCCCAAATCACCAATGTTTTAAATGAACTAATTACCATTTTCTAATTAATTAATTTATTCCTAATTAACAGTTATAGGCAGATCGACTCAGGCTCCCGTACGTTTGTATGTTCCTCTTCTGTCACGCAAGGAACTCAACTTGCATCTTCACACTATCAATCAGAATCACTTTTTTTTTATTTTTTATTTTAGTTTAACTAGATTTAAATTAGTTCCCTAATTACAAAATTAACCACTAATTACTATTTGTTTAAGACCAGGTCAGATCATCTTCTTATGCCTTAATTTCACGAAGACTACGGCTTCAAATCAATCTGTTATTTCCATTCACTCCTACAGGTTCAATATAATGTAATTAACTTAGTAATCCCTAATAAATATGTACTAATTGTAGCTTAAGAGTTTATTACTTCAGAAATAGTAACATGTCGTCTTCCCTTCCTTTCGACTTCAGCATGCACCATAAACACTCCACTGCGCCACGATTCTGATCATCGGAGAAGGATCAAGAGCCACCAAAACATGTGTCGTTACCCCCCACCTTCCTATGCCCTGAGTATCAATCTGCCTATCACCTCCCTCCTCCTGTAGTACGCAACGACCCGCCGACCCGTTATGACAATGTACCAGCCACCTCGTTGAACTATAGGAGATCGTAACCATTGATTAGGTCAATCGCGACCATCTCTACACAATTTCAGTTGGACTTGTTTGAATTTGATGAACAGATTCTGTGGTAGCCGAGGAAGAATATGGCGGTTTTGGATTGTTGATTTAGGATGGAGGCGGCTCCAAGATGTGTTGACCAGAAATGAACGGGAGAAGGGTTTTTGACTAACATTGGTATTTATAAGGGATGGTAAATAAATATAATATTATTCAATGAAAATTTGTTGTGAAGTAACAAGTGAAAACAACCATAAACAACTTCTGTTTTTCGATAAAAATGCTAATCCTAGCATAGAAAAATATTCCAAACCCGATGGGATAGGTTTCGTCGAATTCTGACATCGTTTGCGAAAAGTCCTTTATAGTTATCGATGAAAAATCAAGCGTTTAAAATTCCTATAATTACAGGAAAAATCTAATAAATTTGAAGCCTTAACACTTTACTAGACCTCTTCCTTATTGGATCCAATGAATCTTGTTTCATCCAAATTGGAGTTCATTTGGCCAGTTGTTTATTCGTTTAAAGTTACTCCTGTCTGAATTGACCAAATAATATAATTGATTTGGGCGTTTATTGTTGCCACGATCAAACAGTAAGTCCACTCGACACAAAAATTGAAATTTCTACGATAATTAATTAACACGAATCCAACGGCACTAATTTTATCGCATTCTGAGACTGTTTCCCGGTGTTATTTTTATACGCACCGCAATGCCATTTTGGACACCAAATTATCTGGTCTTTAACAATAACAAACTATATACCTATCCTGTCTCTAATTGACGATACGAACTCAACGGAACTGGTTTTGCGGCTTAATTCGATCGTCTGCTCACGTTACACTCAAATATCTTTCTATTAAGTTAAATTAATTTAATTACGCACTATATAAATTGATTGGGAGTTTACGGCTACCGTGGCCATATACGATATCGGTTTGCCACGCAAATTTGATTTCTTACAATAATTTAATGTTATGGTCCCATTGAAACTGATTTCATCGAAAATGAAGTCCGTTTGCAAAATCGCTATTTTAAAGGCCTATAATTTAATAACGATTTCCATAGCGACTATTTCAAAATTTTATTTGGCCATAACTAATAATATATAACACAAAATCTGGATTTTTCTCTTTCATATGAAAACTATCATCAATACGGTTCAGCGTCTCTTGTTTCACAGAAATCCGACTTATATCGAATCCTGTATATTCAATTGAAGTTCAAAACTCCATATTACGAACTACAGCGCCATTTCGTGTTCGATTTACAATTATATAAATATACAATGTTCAAACTTCGTTTAAATAACGATTCAAATATTAAAATCCATTAATATCCCAAATATAATATTTAAAATAATAAATTAAATAAAATATTTGACTGCCAAAAATATGGGTCGTTACATCATGGAAAACAGATCAATATGCAAACGATATCTGTAAAAACCCATAACTTCCCCGGTAAGGAAAGAGCGGATACTTTGAGAACAACACACAAAAGAACGCAGACAGAAGAACATTTCATTGTATATTACAACAATTCCATCAGAATACAAGAATATACAGAGTAAGAATAAATATTACACAGAAAATATCAGAGATTTAAATACGTTACATAGCAGCGGAAAATAATACAATATACAACTAGAAGTAATACACGGATACAGAGCTTTCCAAGTATTGTTCCAGCTGTAAATCAGGATCCTATGAATATAAATCTGCAAAACCAAAACTACTAGCTGCCCGTGTCAAAATAAGGGCACCCAGAGTTTAGGTTAAAACAATAAACTCCAGATCAGTCATGTGACTGGTGTGAGAACTAAAATAGTTATTAATCTTTATTTTAAAGTTAGGTAAATCAAGGGACCACGCCGTATAACACGGAACGGGTTTCCTCCCAAGAACACCAGTGCATAAAACAAACATCGCAATGCTAAATAAAGAACGATGAAGCTATTATAAGACCCAGGTCCCATCACACAATGCAACGCAAGCCGGAGGTTGGGTTTTTACCTTATAATAGCCAAAGAATGCTTGATACGCTAAATTTCATGTTTTAATTCTTAATCAGACTCCAACCGTAATATAGCAAGTGGGCAATTCCCTAAGTATTAACCTCGAAGGCCGAAACCAACATCAGATCAATACCCAAGAAACCATTCAACTTAACTCGTTTCCAGTTAGTTTCTGATTTTATATACAATCATAAATATCAATCATAGGCGACATGAGCGTCCCATGCCACTATGTCACCATATATAGGTTTACAATCAAAACTGCACATATCGTATTTGGAAATTGGATTTCCATCTGTGAACCGAGGCAAAAGATAGTCCTCTCCCGATTCGAGACTGTCTAGCCCGAGCCTCAGGCAAGTACTCAGTCAAGCCTTTGGATCGTCAGGGTCGGTCCACCGATGTGGATTAAAATGCCTGAACACTGCGTTTCCCCGCCCTTTGGGGCGTAAATGAGCCAACGAATGACTCCATCGGCTTCACATAGTCACCGATATATCTGAGGTGCCTCGCAACAGCAACAACCAAATAAGTCAAACTCGTCAGGGCGTGTAAAACCACTGACGCCACTTCTAGCTAGAAAGAAACTCATGTCCTCCCTGATGTCCTTTCCCGTTTCTGGTTCACAACCGGGGTGTGAGGCTCGCGAATTAACGCTACACAAAGTTGTGCCACACAGGCTGTGCTTTGATCATCAACCACAAGACTCTGCTTTTCAACAGAAGCCTTGATCATTTGCATCTTAGCATGCCACAGAAGCAAACCACTCCATGCAACGGATATCCATCAATCACACAGAATGATATCCAATGTCAGACACACAGTCCATTTACAAGTCCGTTCTGGGTCTGAACGAAACCGGAGGCACCTTGTACCTCGCATATCCATCGATCTCCAAGTACGTCTGGACGATCACCAACTGATTCCCTCCTCTTGGGTGTACGGCCCAATCAAGATCATCAGTAATTATCCAAACGACGTGAAGACCTCCGGTCTTCGACCATTGTCTTCACCTTCTACTCATCGTCGAATCAGTAATTCAAAATGGGATAAACCCGGTCTTTCTGAATAACTCGCGTGTATAATAAACAAGTGTTACACAAACACCACATACGCCTCATTCCAATTCATCAGTCACTAACCGCAAATTAGCAAGAGAATAATTCCCCAAACATTAACCCCGAAGGCCGAAATCAACATCAGATCGATACCCGAAAAACCATTCTGCTTAGCTAACCTACAGTTAGTTTCTAAATTTCACATTCTTAGGGAAAGGTTCCCATTAATTTTATCAAAGATAAATTCCTTTAAATTTATTCTTTAATCTTCCTTTGAAAATCAATTCAAACCAAATTTTGGTTTATCCAAACTAGTCGGGATTAACGAACCTTACCGAAGTAATCAATTGTTAAATTTCCCAACCCCAACCTATTCATCCCATGAAGTAAAACTAGTAATACTTCATATCTAACACCACGGTGTTATCGGTAAATTCAATTACCATTTCACGTTCAAGTCTAATTAAAGATTTAACTATCGCCTAGAGCAAAACTAGTGATACTCCATTCTCGATCATTTCAGTCTAATTAAAGATTCATTAAAACTCCACTTAGTTTTAATCTTTAACTGGGTTAAAGAATCTATGTCATTTAAAACACGGTTCATGATAAACCCAAAATCACATTCCATTCTATCAGCCTTTAACCGTAAAATAGCAAGCGAGCAATTCCCTAAGTATTAACCCCGAAGGCCGAAACCAACATCAGATCAATACCCAAGAAACCATTCAACTTAACTAATCTCCAGTTAGTTTCTGATTTTCTTAGCTCAGTTGGGTCTAAGAACAGTATTATTGAAGATACCGTTCACGACAACCCAAAATCACATTCCATTAATTATCGGGTTAAAGAACAAGTGTTATTTAAAACACCGTTCGCGATAAACCCAAGAATCAATTCAAATTAAATTCCAATTAAATACCATTTAATTAGTACACTTCATTAAATCCAAATAAAAAGATTTAATCTTTTTCTCAACTGGGTTTAAGAACAGTGTTAATGAAGACACCATTCACGACAAACTCAAATCCCATTTGATATTAAATACAAGGCTCTGAATAGAAAATATATCGTCTTATATTCAATATCAAATTCTACGACCAACAAATATCGTATGGGAAATAACGATATAAATATATCTTTCAAATTTCCATAACAATATCTATATAATCACGAAATCCAACATCGAAATATTCCGAAGACAATTTCGATTCAAATCCATTCCAATTCAATTAATGGAAATTCTGGTTAATTTCAAAACCTTTTCAAATCCAATTTATTTATTTTAAAAATAAATAAATTATTATTCTAGTTTAAAACTAGTTCATTTCGATAAAAATCTACTTTTATCTTTTCAAATATGTCGTTTTTCATCCCAAATCATTTCTTATGATTTTACACAAATTATTACTATTTTTAATAATTTTATCAAGGCACGTACAGTCGATTTCCATCAACGGCCATCGAACTGCACTTACAGCGACCTTTTCCAAATTTGATTTGGACATAATTCCAAATCCAACTGTTAGATTTCAAATCTCTAATATTTATTAGAAAGCTCTTTTCGATACGAACCCAATGGTTCCGGTTTTAGGAGAATCCGACGGTCGGATCTCCCGTAATATCCATTCGAAGCCAATGGTCGAAATTTGCGAACTGCCGCGGCGCAGCGCGTTATATTCAGGCCATTATATATATATATATATATATATATATATATATATATATATTATATATTTCATCGATTTCCTTTTAAAAAGTATTTTATAAATCGTACTAAATTCGTTTTCAAAACGATTTCAACTTCATATTCAATTTCCAATCAAAATTGAATTTTTCCTTATAATTTCGTTTTAAATTTATTTCAAATTGATTTCAATTCAAATCGATTTTTAATTCAATTTCAGTTCGTTTTCAATTCAATTCAATTTCAATTCGAATTCATTTCTATTCAATTTCAATTCGAATTCAATTCTATTCAATTTCAATTCGAATTCATTTTATTTTCAATTCAATTTAATTCGAATTTCATTTCAAAATATTCGATTTTGAAATCACTTTTCAATATTCATTATAAAAACGAATATAATCGATATAAATATCGTTCGCGTCAAAATAGCGCATATCTAATCAACACAGCTTTATATATTTCTATTTCAAATATTCTATTCTAATAATTCGTTTCATATATTTCTTCTCAAATATTTTATTCAAATATTTCTCTTCAAATATTCTATTTCAAAACTGAAATGAGGCCCAATCAATTACCAAAGATTTTATTTCTATGGATTTCCATACAACGCATGTACATAACAATGACAAATAATCAATCATCATCCAAAGTGCATTCTACACTCTATAAGCATCAAATATAAATATTTAATGCTCATATCAGTCTGTCAATCAATCGATCGACATACAACTAATTATTGGGATTAGTGTATGTCATATATCATCCCAATACCCATGTGGGGTTTCAAACAATCAAACACAGATTTTACTTGTGCAGTTGGGCGATGTGTAAAATTTATCGTCCCAATCAATATCAGTCAAATGTGTGTATATAAACAAATCATTCGATTTGTTTATATTAATTTATTTCATTTCATATACACATTAAAAATTCTATTTTTAACTATAAAAATATTTTTATTTCAATCCACATCACACAATCAACTACACATCAAAATCAAACAAACAAACAAACAAGTCGTCCATGGTCTGTGGACGATGGGTGTCGGGTAATACTAAACACCGTCTGCATCCTAGTATATATTTTAACTAGAAAAATAAATTAAAAGTGAGAAGTTCTCACCGACTAGCTAAACCAAACGCCACGACTCTTCATATGTAGGAATCTTCGTCGTTCTCGCCTTTTGTCACTTTCGTTGCCCGTATTCACTACATATATAAAAATCACATTTTTATATTGTTGCTATGTATATAAAAATCCTATTTTTATACCGGTACTATATAGATAAAAATTCTATTTTTACAACGGTTTTCATATAATAAAGATTATATTTTTATATCGCCACTCATATAAAAATCACATCTTTGCTCCTTCTACATAATAAAGATCGAATTTTTAATACTTCTATACTACAAAAATCATATTTTTAATCTTCTACTATAATAAAAATTATATTTTTAATCTTCCTATAATATAAAAATCATATATTTCATTAACTAAAAATCAAATCTTCAAGCGAATAAAAATCTTATCTTTAACAATCTAAAAATCATGTCTTTATCCTATGCATATATATTAAAGATCCGATTCTACAATGCTATTAATAATTAAAACTGAATTCAAAATTACTGTAAATAAAATAAAAGAAGAAGCTCATTGTTTTCAATCGAGAGGGTGGGGGGGAGTTGTGGCGGTCTTAGGTGAAAGAGGGGGTTTGGAGGTTCGGTTTTCGAGAGGTGGGGGGAATGACCGTCGGAGGTCGGGGGTGGTGATGGCCGGAGGCGCGTGGCCTTGGGGGTGGCGATGGTCGGAGGCTCGCCATGGGAGGCTGCAGATGCAGGTTTCGTGATTTTTGGGGGTTATTTGAAGAAGTAGGAGGAGATAGGAAGGAGGGGGTCTGGCGACGTGTGGGGAGACCGGAGGGCGGCGGCGTCTTCGGCGGCGGAGGGCAGGACTCCTCCGTTCATCGCGAGATAGGTTTTTTTATTTATCTTCTTTCAGAACTGACGGGGGAGAAAAGGGGGGTATATTATATATAATATTATTTAATTATTTAATTATTCCACTCCTTAAAGTTGACTTTTATTACGACCCCCAAATGAGATCCAACGACTATCGTCCCTAGATAATTACCCCTATTCCGAACACAATGGAATAAGTATCGTAAGCTGATTCGGCTGTTTCGATCAGTTTCTGTTCAAATCAAAATATAAATCTATATATTGAATTTGAACGTACATTTCAATTTACCGGGGCTACATACAGACTCTAAAAATTCCAGAAAAAATATTTCTAGCTTTGTATTGCCGATACGGTCCCAACAAAACTAGCTTCATCGAATTCTGAGACCGTTTGAAAAATGGCCATTTTCCAGTCGATTGAAATCAACTGAAACTGGTCAAATGTGTTTTCCTTCGCCACGCTCACATATTGATTCGAAAAATTGCAAATTTTGAAACCTAGCAATAACTTGACATCACGGAGCCAACAAAAGTGGTTTCATCGAAAACCGAGGCCGTTTGCAAAATTCCCATTTTTTAGGGTCAGAATTCCATAGCGACTATTCTGAATTTTCAACTGGACGTATCATTTTATCCCCGCCATGAAATTTCAATTTTTCGGAATCGTTGGAAAGATATTCTCAAATAGATTCAAATATTTTTGGTTTCACTAAAATCCATCCTGTACATTCATTTGAAATTTGAAATCGCATCATCGAACTACCGCACAATTTTCAATTCCTTTTATAATTTAAAATAAATATTTATATTCTAACGACGATTCGAATATATACGTTCTAATTCTATTCAAAATAAATTTCTCATCATTATTATTTAAAATAATTCATTTTAAATAATCAAAATTCGCTAAAATTGCCAAAATAAAAATTTTAAATTGGCTCGAATTTCCGGGTTATTACAATCTCCCCCACTTAAAACTTTTCATCCCCGAAAAGGAACGAAAGCGAAAGTTGTTTAACTAATCAACTCAACTTTCATTGTTTTCTTTACGGCTTAAGTTCTTCAACTTTTCAGTTTCTAAGAACTTTTCAAATTTTTCAAAAATTTGGCTAACACCCTAAATTTTCGAATATTTTCGCCATGACCTCCCCTGCACCGGGGACTTCGGGATATTTCATATAGCCTCCCATGGCCTTCTTCAATCCAAAAGAAAAGGAAAACGCCAATCGGCTCATAAAATCATCCAAACCCAAAGAAATACAATAAACATGTACCTATTTGTCGGGCAAACAATTTTATTCTTCTGCTCTAGTCTCCTTGCTATGACCTGTTCAATGTAAGTACATGTATATGCATGCAAATGCGATCATTTTTTTGAATACAATTCACTATTTGACCAATTTGGCTAAAGGGTTCAAATTTTAATTAGTCAAACTATAATCAAACAACACAACCAACAATCAATTAGTTGATTAATGTTTCAAATTCATAACTTTGATATATAGTCAAAAATCACATTTTTGGTGCCAAATCACAACAATAGACCCTATCTAATTTCGGTTCTCACACCAGTCAATTGGAAATATATAGAAATTTCACTTTTGAAACCCGAACATAAATATTGATAATGCCATGGTCATTATCAACATCATCTCCAGTCGACTAGAGAGTGATTCTATATCTATCCAGTATATTAAAACTTCGAATATACGTTTGCAAGGCGCATATGCAAAATCTTTATATATTGGATTGTCCAAATTCAATATAAAATAAATATTCAAATACATATACAATGTTTTAAACTTCAAAACAAAATTTGTTTTCATTTTAAAAATATACTCTTCACACTCGTCCTAGGATACTACTGATCTCATCTCTAACGAGTCATTCCCATTGGATATTACTAATCCAATTTCTGATGAATTCTTTCGTTTGGTTCTAATGTGTCTTGTTCTCTATGCTCTGTAAACCAAAGCTCTGATACCACTGTAAGAACCCGTAACTTCCTCGGTAAGGAAAGAGCGGATACTTTGAGAACAACACACAAAAGAACGCAGACAGAAGAACATTTCATTGTATATTACAACAATTCCATCAGAATACAAGAATATACAGAGTAAGAATAAATATTACACAGAAAATATCATAGATTTAAATACATTACATAGCAGCGGAAAATAATACAATACACAACTAGAAGTAATACACGGATACAGAGCTTTCGAGTATCGTTTCAGCTGTAAATCAGGATCCTATGAATATAAATCTGCAAAACCAAAACTACTAGCTGCCCGTGTCAAAATAAGGGCACATGGAGTTTAGGTTAAAACAATAAACTCCAGGTCAGTCATGTGACTGGTGTGAGAACTAAAACAGTTATTAATCTTTATTTAAAAGTTAGGTAAATCAAGGGACCACGCCGTATAACACGGAACGGGTTTCCTCCCAAGAACACCAGTGCATAAAACAAACAGCACAATGCTAAATAAAGAACAATGAAGCTAATATAAGACCCAGGTCCCATCACACAATGCAACGCAAGCCGGAGGATAGGGTTTTTACCTTATAATAGCCAAAGAATGCTTGATACGCTAAATTTCATGTTTTAATTCTTAATCAGACTCCAATCGTAAAATAGCAAATGAGCAATTCCGTAAGTATTAACCCCGAAGGCCGAAACCAACATCAGATCAATACCCAAATAACCATTCAACTTTACTCGTTTCTAGTTAGTTTCTGATTTTATATACAATCATAAATATCAATCATAGGCGACATGAGCGTCCCATGCCACTATGTCGCCATATATAGGTTTACAATCAAAACCGCACATATCGTATTTGGAAATTGGATTTCCATCTGTGAACCGAGGCAAAAGATAGTCCTCTCCCAATTCGAGACTGTCTAGCCCGAGCCTTAGGCAAGTACTCAGTCAAGCCTTTGGATCGTCAGTGCCGGTCCACCGATGTGGATTAAAATGCCTGAACATTGCGTTTCCCCGCCCTTTGGGGCATAAATGAGCCAACGAATGACTCCATCGGCCTCACATAGTCACCGATATATCTGAGAAGCCTCGCAACAGCAACAACCACATAAGTCAAACTCATCAGGACGTGTAAAACCACTGACGAAACTTCTAGCTAGAAAGAAACGCATGTCCTCCCTGATGTCCTCTCCTGTTTTTGGTTCACAACCTGGGTGTGAGGCTCGCGAATTAACGCTACACAAAGCTGTTCCACATAGGCTGTACTTTGATCATCAACCACAAGACTATGCTTTTCAATAGAAGCCTTGATCATTTGCATCTTAGCATGCTCAACAGGCAAACCACTCCATGCAACCGATATCCATCATTCTCACAGAATGATATCCAATGTCAGAAACACAGTCCATTTACAAGTCCGTTATGGGTCTGAACAAAACCGGAGGCACCTTGTACCTCGCATATCCATCGATCTCCAAGTACGTCTGGACGATCACCAACTGATTCCCTCCTCTTGGGTGTACGGCCCAATCAAGATCATCAATAATTATCCAAACGACGTGAAGACCTCCGGTCTTCAACCACCATCTTCATCTTCGACTCATCGTCGAATCAGTTATTCGGAATGGGATAAACCCGGTCTTTCTGAATAACTCGCGTATATAATAAACAAGTGTTACACAAACACAACATATGCCTCATTCCAATTCATCAGTCACTAACCGCAAATTAGCAAGAGGATAATTCCCCAAACATTAACCCCGAAGGCCGAAACCAACATCAAATCGATACCCGAAAAACCATTCTGCTTAGCTAACCTACAATTAGTTTCTAAATTTCACATTCTTAGGGAAAGGTTCCCATTAATTTTATCAAAGATAAATTCCTTTAAATTTATTCTTTAATCTCCCTTTGAAAATCAATTCAAACCAAATTTTGGCTTATCCAAACTAGTCGGGATTAACGAACCTTACCGAAGTAATCAATTGTTAAATTTCCCAACCCCAACCTATTCATCCCATGAAGTAAAACTGGTAATACATCATATCTAACACCACGGTGTTATCGGTAAATTCAATTACCATTTCACGTTCAAATATAATTAAAGATTTAACTATCGCCTGGAGCAAAACTGGTGATACTCCATTCTCGATCATTTCAATTTAATTAAAGATTCATTAAAACTCCACTTAGTTTAATCTTTAACTGGGTTAAAGAATCTATGTCATTTAAAACACGGTTCATGATAAACCCAAAATCACATTCCATTCTATCAGCCTTTAACCGTAAAATAGAAAGCGAACAATTCCCTAAGTATTAACCCCGTAGGCCGAAACCAACATCAGATCAATACCCAAGAAACCATTCAACTGAACTAATCTCCAGTTAGTTTATGATTTTCTTAGCTCAGTTGGGTCTAAGAACAGTATTATTGAAGATATCGTTCACGACAACCCAAAATCACATTCCATTAATTATCGGGTTAAAGAACAAGTGTTATTTAAAACACCGTTTGCGATAAACCCAAGAATCAATTCAAATTCAGTTCCAATTAAATACCATTTAATTAATACACTTCATTAAATCAGAATAAAAAGATTTAATCTTTTTCTCAACTGGGTTTAAGAACAGTGTTAATGAAGACACCATTCATGACAAACCGAAATCCCATTTGATATTAAATACAAGGCTCTGAATAGAAAATATACCGTCTTATATTCAATATCAAATTCTACGACCAACAAATATCGTATGGGAAATAACGATATAAATATATCTTTCAAATTTCCATAACAATATCTGTATAATCACGAAATCCAACATCGAAATATTCCGAAGACAATTTCGATTCAAATCCATTCCAAATCAATAATTGGAAATTCTGGTTATTTTCAAAACCATTTCAAATCCAATTTATTTATTTTAAAAATAAATAAATTATTATTTTAGTTCAAAACTAGTTCATTTCGATAAAAATCGACTTTTATCTTTACAAATATGGCGTTTATCATCCCAATTCTTCCCAAATCATTTCTTATGATTTTACACAAATTATTACTATTTTTAATAATTTTATCAAGGGACGTACAGTCGATTTCCATCAACGGCCATCGAACTGCACTTACAACGACCTTTTCCAAATTTAATTTGGACATAATTCCAAATCCAACCATTAGATTTCAAATCTCTAATATTCATTAGAAAGCTCTTTTCGATATGAACCCAACGGTTCCGGTTTTAGGAGAATCCGACGGTCGGATCTCCCGTAATATCCATTCGAAGTCAATGGTCGAAATTCGCGAACTACCGCGGCGCGGCGCTTTTTATTCAGGCCATTATATATATATATATATATAATATATATATTATATATATTTCGTTGATTTCCTTTTAAAACGTATTTTATAAATAGTTTTAAATTCGTTTTCAAAACGATTTCAACTTCATATTCAATTTCCAATCAAAATTGAATTTTTCCCTATAAATTCGTTTTAAATTCATTTCAAATTGATTTCAATTCAAATCGATTTTTAATTCAATTTCAGTTCGTTTTCAATTCTATTCAATTTCAATTAGAATTCATTTCTATTCAATTTCAATTCGAATTCAATTCTATTTAATTTCAATTCGAATTCATTTTAGTTTCAATTCAATTTAATTTGTATTTCATTTCAAAATATTTGATTTTGATATCACTTTTCAATATTCATTATAAAAACGAATATAATCGATATAAATATCGTTCGCGTCAAAATAGCGCATATCTAATCAACACGGCTTTATATATTTCTATTTCAAATATTCTATTCAAATATTTCATTTCAAATATTTCTTCTCAAATATTTTATTCAAATATTTCTCTTCAAATATTATATTTCAAAACTGGAATGAGGCCCAATCAATTACCATAGATTTTATTTTTATGGATTTCCATACAACGCATGTATATATCAACAACGACAAATAATCAATCATCATCCAAAGTGCATTCTACACTGTATAAGCATCAAATATAAATATTTAACGCTCATAACAGTCTGTCAATCAATCGATCTGCATACAACTAATTATTGGGATTAGTGTATGTCATATATCATCCCAATACCCATGTGGGGTTTCAAACAATCAAACACAGATTTTATTTGTGTAGTTGGGAGATGTGTAAAATTTATCGTCTCAATCAATATCAGTCAAATGTGTGTATATAAACAAATCATTCGATTTGTTTATATTAATTTATTTCATTTCATATACAAGTTAAAAATTCTATTTTTAACTATAAAAATATTTTTATTTCAATCTACATCACACAATCAACTACACATCAAAATCAAACAAACAAACAAACAAGCCGTCCATGGTCTGTGGACGATGGGTGTCGGGTGCTACTAAACACCGTCTGTATCCTAGTATATATTTTAACTAGAAAATTAAATTAAAAGTGAGAAGTTCTCACCGACTAGCTAAACCAAACGCCACGACTCTTCATATGTAGGAATCTTCGTCGTTCTCACCTTTTGTTACTTTCGTTGCCCGTATTCACTACATATATAAAAATCACATATTTATATTGTTGTTATGTATATAAAAATCCCATTTTTATACCGCTACTATATAGATAAAAATTCTATTTTTACAACGGTGTTCATATAATAAAGATTATATTTTTATATCGCCACTCATATAAAAATCACATCTTTGCTCCTTCTACATAATAAAGATCGAATTTTTAATACTTCTATAATACAAAAATCATATTTTTAATCTTCTACAATATTAAAAATTATATTTTTAATCTTCCTATAATATAAAAATCATATATTTCATTAACTAAAAATCAAATCTTCAAGCGAAAAAAAATCTTATCTTTAACAATCTAAAAATCATGTCTTTATCCTATGCATATCCGATTCTACAACGCTATTAATAATTAAAACTGAATTCAAAATTAATGTAATTAAAATAAAAGAAGAAGCTCACTGTTTTCAATCGAGGGGGGAAGTTGTGGCGGTCTTAGGTGAAAGAGGGGGTTTGGAGGTTCGGTTTTCGAGAGGAGGGGGAACAACCGTCGGAGGTCGGGTGTGGTGATGGCCGGAGGCGCGCGGCCTAGGGTGTGGCGATGGTCATAGGCTCGCCATGAGAGGCTGCAGATGCGGGTTTTGTTGTTTTTGGGGGTTATTTGAAGAAGTAGGAGGAGGATATAGGAAGGAGGGGGTCTGGCGACGTGTGGGGAGACCGGAGGGCGGCGGCGCCTCCGGCGGCGGAGGGCAGGGCTCCTCCTTTCATCGCGAGATAGGTTTTTTTTATTTATCTTCTTTCAGAACTGACGGGGGAGAAAAGTGGGGGTATATTATATATTATATTATTTATTTAATTAATTATTCCACTCCTTAAAGTTGACTTTTATTACGACCCCCAAATGAGATCCAACGACTGTCGTCCCTAGATAATTACCCATATTCCGAACACAATGGGATAGGTATCGTAAGCTGATTCAGCTGTTTCGATCTGTTTCCGTTCAAATCAAAATATAAATCTATATATTGAATTTGAACGCACATTTCAATTTACCGGGGATACATACAGACTCTAAAGATTCCTGAAAAATTATTTCTATCTTTGTATTGCCGATACGGTCCTAACAAAACTAGTTTCATCGAATTCTAAGACCGTTTGAAAAATGGCCATTTTCCAGTCGATTAAAATCAACTGAAACCGGTCAAACGCGTTTTCCTTCGCCACGCTCACATATTGATTCGAAAAAATACGAATTTTGAAAACCTAGCAATAACTTGACATCACGGATCCAACAAAAGTGGTTTCATCGAAAACCGAGGTCGTTTGCAAAATTCCCATTTTTAAGGGCCAGAATTCCATAGGGACTATTCTGAATTTTCAACTAGACGTATCTTTTTATCCCTGCTATGAAATTTCAATTTTTCGGATTCGTTGGAAAGATATTCTCAAATAGATTCAAATATTTCTGGTTTCACTAAAATCCGGTTTATTTTGAATCCTGTACATTCATTTGAAATTTGAAATCGCATTATCGAACTACCGCGCCATTTTCAATTCCTTTTATAATTTAAAATAAATATTTATATTCTAAGGACGATTCGAATAAATATATACGTTCAAATTCTATTCAAAATAAATTTCTCGTCGTTATTATTTAAAATGAATTATTTTCAATTGCCAAAATAAAATTTTAAAATTGGCTCGGATTTCCGGGTTATTACAATATCAATTTCCGTATCCGACTAATAATATAAATGGAATAATGACTAAGCCTTTTAAATTCCATATATATTAACTGTCTTCCTCCATAGAAGCTCACTTCGATTATTACCAAATTGAATTCCATTCTATCCCAATTTATTTTATTAAATTGGAAACCTTTACTTTGGAAAATTCTATTTTATCTTAGAATAAAGATTTATAAATTCCAAAACTTAACTTCAACTGTTAATCAGCTTAAAGAACAAGTGTTATTTAAAACACCATAAACGATAAACCCAAAAATCCAATTCTTGATTCAATTCTATTTAAATATTAATTAATTAGTAAATTTCTCTAAATCTTAACTAAAAGATTTATTCTTTTCTCAACTAGGTTTATGAAACACCCCACCTCCGTTAAAGTCACTCACAAAGGGAATGCCTTAATTTTGGTGGAGGTTTATAAGTAAAAGACACAGATAAAACACAAGACAGATATAAACACATATAAATAAGCAGCGGAAAAACCAACAGACTTTTATTATCATAAATACGTGTTCACACAGAACATTTCCAACATTGTCTCAAAACAAACTTCCAATTATTACAACCATAATACTGTCTTGATTTTAAAAGTTAAATAAGCATGAAACATAAATAAAGCTGCATAATCCCCATAAATGATATCCAAAGCCATGGTCCAAATGAAAGAAATCCAAGCAATACATTCTCTCTCTTCAAGCTGGATGAAAAACTGACTAAGCTGCGGTGTTTCCTCCCTGTGGACCTGGGGGGGAACGGAAGAAAAGAAGACGAAAGGAAAATGGGTCAGACATAAGTCTGGTAAGTCTAGCTATATTCCTAGAATGTTAATAATAAAAAATTCATGACTTGCATAAAGCGAGAACAGGACGATATCAGGATAATAGACTATCCTAGAACTAGATAAGGTGTCCTAAAACGAACATCCCTTCGCACCCTATTTTAAATCTCTATCTCTGCACCTACTAATTCTTATACCAACAGGCACCCCGTGATTGGGGTGAAGTGATCCCTTTCTCGTTCTTTAAAAGATCGGCTCGTACTCGTATATTCACATGTGTCCTACGGCCCTATATGGTAGATACCTATGCTGGTCCCACCATGGGGTGTATCAAGTCCCATGGAGGCGGCCTCAACACAATTCTAGCATGCATAGGGTATACTACTGATGCTCCAGTGCCCTGACTTGTCTGCTCCAGAGTATGTGCACGCCCGCACTCTGTTAGAACCCACACTGTGCACCAACCGCCGTCGCTTTTGACCTCTTACAATCAGCCCAGTAATCGTGCCCCACCCTGCCTAGTTCAGGGTACCATGATACCTAATTGGGTTACTGCTGAAACGGGTCCCCGTTACTAGGTTTTCTAGTCAAACATGTTAAGTGGTCAAGTGTCTGAATGAACCTAACCCCCACCCATCCAAATTATTTAACATGTTGAATTTGGTTTAAGTATTTATTAAATTGACTTAACCCTATCAGTCCTAACTCAGCTCTAATTGTCTTATTAGAGCACCAGCCTCGCAGATTAGACAGATATTGTTGTGGCTGCCTGTATGCCGGTTGGGTCCGAGCAGTCTTACGCCACAACTCAGTTTAACCTTGGGTCTTTATTGGGCCCCAATCCTTAACCTCTCACATTGGATAGCTATTGTTGTGACAACTGGACAGCCGGGCGGGTCCGGGCAGGTTTACGTCACAACTCAATCCAACCTCGGGTTAAGCGCGTTCGTATTTTCTAATTTACATTTTAATTATGTAAATTATTCAAATTTAAATTACTGTCACATTCATTTCCAATTAATCTCATTAATTAAGGTAATTAATGCCTTTTTATGCCATAAATCACTTATGTGATTAATGACCAATTTATGGCAAGTTTTCCTAAAAATTATCATTTTAACCCAACGTTACCCCGTTTAATATTAGGCTAACCATCTCAGCCTAATTTACGTTCGCATGATTTTTTGTGTAAAGTATTAGGCTAAAAACTTAGCCTAATTTAATATACGCAAATTGGCATAAATTAGCATAAACATGACAAGAGTATAACTTTGGTATTGATGGCATAATCAAATAGGGTGAACTTGCAAAATAACTAACATGAACATTTTAGGGGTGAACTTGCAAAATAACTAACATGAACATTATAATGTCATAGGTACAAACTTGCAAAAAGACTAACATAAACATTATAATGTCATAGGTATGAACTTGCACTTATAGGCTAACTCAACATATATGTGTTTTTAACATAGGCCATATTAACAACATACATGAAAATTAGCAATATGAACTAATCCATATACATATGTTAATTTGCAACATAGGCAAATCAACATACGTATATGTGAGTTAGCAACATAGGCTAATCAACATACACATGTGTTAATTAGTAACATAGATTTAAACATACTTGCAAATTAATCCCAACATATGATAAGTGTGAACATGGCATAAGTTTTGCATAAACATGAACATATAGATTTGATAATTGGTCGCATAATTTCACTACATAAACTTGCATAATAGACTACACAATTCTCATAAGATGTTACAATCCAAGTCCAAGCTTATACAAATAATCTAATCCAATAATCCCAAATTTAACATGATAATAGAATCAAGTCACTGGCATAGATTAATATTATAAAACATAATAAACATCATACTTAATAATTCTCAATTCAACATGATAATAGAATCAAATCACAAACGTATATTAATAACATAACGAGTATCATACTATTATCATTTCATCGCAACACATGATATTCATATTAATTCGCATTCTAAAAATGTAGCTAAACTTACAATCGTAGACGGTCTTGTTTTCTGAGTTCTGAAATTCTGAATTTGCAAAGCTTTCCTCTGGGAAGACGTTGCTTTGATTCTAATTTGTTATTGCTTTTTAATCTTTTAGTTTGTATTCGCTATGTTGTTCGTCTCTTTCAAGTGGAGGCTCCTTCTAGTTCTCAGCAGACAGCATGGTGGCTCCAATTCTTATTCTTTTTTTTTTTTTGTGAATTTTTAGTTTGAGACCTAGGGTCTTTTATAGAGTTGCAAGTTAATTTGAGCCGTCGATGAAGCTAGGGTTAACCAGAGCCGTCCGTTGTAAAGAGAAGCCAATTATGTTCACCATTTCTTTCTTAATGTACATTTACTATTATTTGTCAATCCATATAAATACGTACGCATTAGATACATCTCCCCTTTACACATTTATTATTATTTTTGTATGCACATTAGATACATCTCCCCTTTACACATTTATTATTATTCTTGTATGCACATTAGATACATCTCCCCTTTACACATTTATTTTTGTATTAGCAACTTTAGTGTTAACAAAAATACGGGGTGTTACATTCTCCCCTCCTTAAAGGATTTCGTCCCCGAAATCTCCAAGTCTAGGAGAACATATATCCTACCATCCAAATGTCCATCTACTCAATCATCAAACACGAGTGTCCATTGTCCTTAAAAGACTTCTAATGCTTCATGATCATATGCATCGTGTGTGTACATGTCCTTATCTAATGCAAAAATCAGGCGGTCTATTGATTCAGTTGACCTCCTTAATGCAAATTATGTAAGTGTCATGAATCCATTA
Source organism: Allium sativum (assembly GCA_030737875.1). NCBI lineage: Eukaryota > Viridiplantae > Streptophyta > Magnoliopsida > Asparagales > Amaryllidaceae > Allium > Allium sativum. The sequence goes on along the minus strand of CM060913.1, from coordinate 530,715,161 downwards.
TGTATGCAAACTTTTTCCTATTCATAATTCTACATGAGTGCGCAATCATTCAAACAAATGCGACATCCATATGACAACATATTAAGCTTCAACCATATACAAACATAAACACGTATATGCATATGCAATATGAAGTGACTGAGCTGATCTAAAACCCTAGATTGTGTGTGTATATGCATCCACGAGCAACCACTAGCAAACATTTGCAACCACTTGCAACCATCATCCATAACATATTTCAATTACATGTTTACATCCAAAGGGGTTTCCACCTAAGGATAAAAGGGTAAGGTCGGGGAGATAGACCTAAAAAAGATAGATACTAACATGGCTTTAAGGAAAAAGAAAGATCAAAAATGTACCCTCAAAAAGAAAAGGGTAGGCCGCGCGTATTCTATCCTCAGTTTCCCAAGTCGCATCTTCCTCGGCGTCGCTCCACTGAACTTTGACGAGTTTGACTTCGCGTTTGCGTAGCTTTTTCACTTCAGTTCCTAAGATGCAAGTTGGAACTTTCCTCACAGTTGCTTCGCGTTCTACTTCAGCTTCTTCTAGAATGTTTGACTCTACCACTTCCGCTGACTCATGTAGATACTTCCGGAGGTGAGAAACATGAAAGACGTTGTGAACTCCGGCCAGTCTCTCGGGTAACTCTAACCTGTAGGCCATCTTCCCAATCTTCTCGATGATAGGAAATGGCCCTACAAATCTTGATGCTAGCTTCCCTGTGGATCCAAAGCGGACGAAGTTCCTTAAAGGAGATACCTTAAGGAAAACCCTGTCCCCAACCTCAAATTCAAGGTCAGTCCTTCTCTTGTCTGCGTAGGATTTTTGTCTGTCTTGGGTTGTCTTCATTCTTCTCCGTATTAAGTCTACTTTCTCTGAAGTCTCTCGGATCATATCTGGTCCAAGTATGAGCTTGTCAGTAGACCCCCACCAACAAGTGGGCGATCGGCACGGTCTTCCATATAAAGCTTCGAAGGGCGCCATCCCAATGGTGGCTTGGTAGCTGTTGTTGTAGGAAAATTCCACCAAAGGAAGATGGTCCTCCCAAGTCCTTCCAAAGTCAAGGACGCAAAGTCTCAAAAGGTCTTCTAAAATCCTGTTCACCCTTTCCGTCTGACCATCGGTTTGGGGGTGATAGGCCGTGCTCAAACATAACTGTGTGCCTACAGCTTCTTGCAGACTCCGCCAAAACTCACTTGTGAAGATAGGATCTCTGTTGCTAATAATGCTGGAAGGTATTCCATGGAGTCAAACTATCTCCTTAAGATAAAGAGATGCTAGAGACGAGGCAGTCCTTCTACTCTTAACAGGTAAAAAGTGGGCGCTTTTAGTAAGCCTATCCACCATTACCCAAATGCTAGTGTTGCCTCTTCTAGACCTAGCCAGCCCATCAATGAAGTCCATTGAAATGCTATCCCACTTCCACTGTGGGACCTCTAGAGGATGGAGCAGACCGCCAGGCTTCTTCTGCTCTGCCTTGACTTGTTGGCAAATCATGCACTTAGAAACAAAATCTGCCATGTCCTTCTTCATGCCACTCCAAAAGAAAACTCTCTTTAAGTCCTTGTACATTTTGTCCCCGCCTGGATGTATTGTCATCTTGGAATGATGTGCCTCCTCAAGAACTTTCTTCACCAACTCCTTTGCCTGTGGGACGCATAGTCTTCCATCCCGTCTTAACCACCCTTTGTCGTTGGTGGTGTATCTATCGAGGTGACTAGAAGTCTCACCCCTAACGAGCTTATCAACCACTTCTACAAGTTGAGGGTCTTCTCGTTGTGCGGTCCCTATTGAGTCTAAGAGAGTGGGCCGCACTTCTAGCGATGCTAACAGACCGGGTACAAAATCAGAGGAGGGCCTAAAGTCAAAACTGGCTATAAACTCTAGGCTTCGCCTTTCAATAAATAACGGGTTCAACGTTAGCTTCTTTCTACTCAAGGCATCTGCGACTATGTTGCCCTTGCCAGGAGTGTAGGAAATCTCGAAATCATACGAGGCAAGAAACTCCATCCACCTTTGTTGCCTTAAGTTAAGGTCCTTCTGCGAGAAGAGATACTTCAAAGATTTATGGTCAGTATACAGTTCAAATTTCTCACCTAGGAGATAGTGGCGCCAAGACTTAAGCGCAAAGACGATGGCGGCCAACTCAAGGTCGTGGGTTGGGTAGTTCCTTTCATGAACTTTCAACTGTCTTCTGCCATAAGCTACTACCCTTCCTTCTTGCATTACGACAGCGCCTAGTCCTGTCCCACATGCATCCGTGTATACTGTAAACATTTTGCTTCCATCCGGTAAGTTCAGAACTGGGGCTGTTGTAAGAGCCCTTTTTAAGCGTTGGAAAGCAAACTCGCAATCCAAATCCCAAGAGAAAACTAGATTCTTCTTTGTTAGACTTGTAAGAGGACCTGAGATTTTTGCAAAATCTCTGATGAACTTCCGATAAAAGCCTGCAAGCCCGAGGAAGCTTCGGACCTCGGTTGCATTCCTTGGTGCCTTCCAATCTTGCACCGCTACTACTTTTGCGGGGTCTACAGCTAATCCCTCTTTGGACACTATATGCCCAAGAAATCTCATTTCTTCTCTCCAAAAGTGGCACTTGGAGAATTTAGCTTTTAACTGATGTGTTCTAAGAGTCTCCATGATTGCCTTTAGCTGCTGAGCATGCTCTTCCTCATTTTTTGAGAAGATCAAAATATCGTCTATGAAGACCACCACGAATTTATTGAGGAAATCTCTGAACACCCTACTCATTAGGTCCACGAAGTAAGCGGGTGCGTTTGTCAAGCCAAAAGGCATGACAAGCCACTCAAAGAATCCGTCTGGGGTTCTGAAAGCTGTCTTATCGATGCTATCATCAGCTACCCTTAGCTGATGAAATCCGGTCGCCAAATCAAGTTGGGAGAAAACCGACGCTCCTACAAGCTGGTCAAACAAATCATCAATTCTAGGGAGAGGGTGCCTATTCTTTTTAGTCAGCTTGTTTAGCTCCCTATAGTCAACACATAGACGGAGTGAACCATCCGCCTTTGTAGCGAACACCACTGGAGCGCCCCATTCTGAAATGCTCCGCCTAATGAACCCCTTTTCTAAAAGCTCTTTAATCTGCTTACTGAGCTCTTTCCTTTCCCTGGGAGCCATGTGCCTAACAGGAAAAGCAACGGGCTTCTCATTGTCAACAAGATAGATGCGAAAGTCTATTTCCCGTTTCGGAGGTAAGCCCTTCACCTCATCAAAGACATCCGAATATTCTCGGACCACCTTAACTGACTGCAAATTCTCAACAGAAGCGTCAAGCGATTCAAGATAACTAAGCATAACCACATTCGAGGGATTACAAGTAATTTCCAGAGTGTTACCGAGTTGGGTTAAGAGCCTAACCACTCTTTTTTCACAATCAAGGATGGCACTATTACTGGATAGCCAGTCCATGCCCAAAATCAATCCATACCCCGAGAAGCCCAAAACAAAGTTACTACATCTAAATTCTACACTTAGAATAGAGATTTTCAAATTCATACAGATCATTGACAAATAAGTTGGGCCTCCAATTGGATTGGAGACAACCAAGGGATCCTCTACCATACTAGTTTCTAGGTGCAGAGATTCTACTAAAGCAGATGAAATAAAGGAGTGTGATGCACCAGAATCAAATAAAGTGCGAACTGGGTGATCATAAAGATAAACTACACTTTCTACAGAAGTATTTCTACCTCGTTGTTGTAGAGGAGGTGCCTCCAGTGCATGAACTTGTCCACCCGAAGTGGATGCATCTTTCTGCGCCTGCCCTCGCCTATTAGGGCAGTCCTTAGCTATGTGTCTTGTTTCTCCACAATGAAAGCAACCACCATTCATATTTGCCTTCTTCTTCCTGCAGTCTTTCACCACATGTCCAACCACACCACAGAAATTAAACTTTCTTGTTTCGTGAGCTTTGTTGTTTTTCCCGCCCTTCTTAAAGTCTGTTTTCTTAGGCTGTAAAGCTTCTTTCTTTCCCTGAGACCCTTCCGCCTTTGTCTACTTCTTGCCTTTATCCTCCTCATGTAGTAACGCCATCTATACCAGCCTTTCATATGTAGCTCCCATAGGTATATGGGTCATGGCCAGGCTATGAAGCGGCTCATTCAGTCCCTTGACAAAGCGGAGAGCCTTCTTGTGTTGGGTGTTGACTAGGTCCAGTCTGAACCTAGCCAGTTGATCAAACTGGTTGACGTACTCTTTGACGGTCATACTTCCTTGCTTAAGGGATAGGAACCTCTCCATTTGAAGACTTCTCTCAGCTTCTGAAAGGAGATTCAGCTCAAATCTAAATCTAAAATCTTCCCACGTTTCTACTGGTCTTTTTGCATTGGTGACTTCCCACCAGTAGGAAGCTTCTCCTTTGAGCAACCACACTGCCAGTCTTACCTTCTGCCTGTCTTCTACCTCGAAGATAACGAAAAGATCTTCGGTCTCTTTCAGTCAGTTCCTGGCTGCTACGAAGGACTCGGTTCCATGAAAGTCTTTCCTACCCATAGCTTTAAAATCTCTACAAGTCTTGGCAAAAGCATTTCCTCTCGGAGGAGGAGGAGGGGGAATTTCAGCAACTGGGGGAGGAGGAATTGCTGCAGCTGGGGAGGAAGATTCGCTGGGCCCGCCTCATTGGCCCTAGCTTCCAAGTACCTTCTAAACCAACCAGGCACAGTCACACCTTCTGGAAGGTTAAATTCTCCTGACATGCTGAAACGAAAAAGGAAAGATTCAAAACGAAGGATAGATAATTCACATGGCTTTGGGGGATTATGCCTTTCTAAAACTATAAAACAATTCTTTTTCTTGAAAAATGCTTCTTTAAATTTTAATTTGAATATAGTTTCAAAAACTTTTTATCTGGTCAGGTAAACCTATGCTCTGATACCAAGTGAAACAACCCACCTCCGTTAAAGTCACTCACAAAGGGAATGCCTTAATTTTGGTGGAGGTTTATAAGTAAAAGACTCAGATAAAACACAAGACAGATATAAACACATATAAATAAGCAGCAGAAAAACCAACAGACTTTTATTATCATAAATACGTGTTCACACAGAACATTTCCAACATTGTCTCAAAACAAACTTCCAATTATTACAACCATAATACTGTCTTGATTTTAAAAGTTAAAGAAGCATGAAACATAAATAAAGCTGCATAATCCCCATAATTGATATCCAAAGCCATGGTCCAAATGAAAGAAATCCAAGTAATGCATTCTCTCTCTTCAAGCTGGATGTAAAACTGACTAAGCTGCGGTGTTTCCTCCCTGTGGACCTAGGGGGGAACGGAAGAAAAGAAGACGAAAGGAAAATGGGTCAGACATAAGTCTGGTAAGTCTAGCTATATTCCTAGAATGTTGATAATAAAAAGATCATGACTTGCATAAAGTTAGAACAGGACGATATCAGGATAATAGACTATCCTAGAACTAGATAAGGTGTCCTAAAACGAACATCCCTTCGCACCCTATTTTAAATCTCTATCTCTGCACCTACTAATTCTTATACCAACAGGCACCCCGTGATTGGGGTGAAGTGATCCCTTTCTCGTTCTTTAAAAGATCGGCTCGTACTCGTATATTCACATGTGTCCTACGGCCCTATATGGTAGATACCTATGCTGGTCCCACCATGGGGTGTATCAAGTCCCATGGTGGCGGCCTCGACACAATTCTAGCATGCATAGGGTATACTACTGATGCTCCAGTGCCCTGACTTGTCTGCTCCAGAGTATGTGCACGCCCGCACTCTGTTAGAACCCACACTGTGCACCAACCGCCGTCGGTTTTGACCGCTTACAATCAGCCCAGTAATCGTGTCCCACCCTGCCTAGTTCAGGGTACCATGATACCTAATTGGGTTACTGCTGAAACGGGTCCCCGTTACTAGGTTTTCTAGTCAAACATGTTAAGTGGTTAAGTGTCTGAATGAACCTAACCCCCACCCATCCAAATTATTTAACATTTTGAATTTGGTTAAGTATTTATTAAATTTACTTAACCTTATCAGTCCTAACTCAGCTCTAATTATCTTATTAGAGCACCAATCTCTCAGATTAGACAGATATTGTTGTGGCTGCCTGTATGCCGGTTGGGTCCGGGCAGTCTTACGCCACAACTCAGTTTAACCTTGGGTCTTTATTGGGCCCCATGCCTTAACCTCTCACATTGGATAGCTATTATTGTGACAACTGGACAGCCGGGCGGGTCTGGGCAGGTTTACGTCACAACTCAATCCAACCTCGGGTTAAGCGCGTTCGTATTTTCTAATTTACATTTTAATTATGTAAATTATTCAAATTTAAATTACTGTCACATTCATTTCCAATTAATCTCATTAATTAAGGTAATTAATGCCTTTTTATGCCATAAATCACTTATGTGATTAATGACCAATTTATGGCAAGTTTTCCTAAAATTATCATTTTAACCCAACGTTACCCCGTCCAATATTAGGCTAACCATCTCAGCCTAATTTACGTTCGCATGATTTTTGGTGTAAAGTATTAGGCTAAAAGCTTAACCTAATTTAATATATGCAAATTGGCATAAATTAGCATAAACATGACAAGAGTATAACTTTGGTATTGATGGCATAATCAAATAGGGTGAACTTGCAAAATAACTAACATGAACATTTTAGGGGTGAACTTGCAAAATAACTAACATGAACATTATAATGTCATAGGTACAAACTTGCAAAAAGACTAACATAAACATTATAATGTCATAGGTATGAACTTGCACTTATAGGCTAACTCAACATATATGTGTTTTTAACATTGGCCATATTAACAACATACATGAGAATTAGCAATATGAACTAATCCATATACATATGTTAATTTGCAACATAGGCAAATCAACATACGTATATGTGAGTTAGCAACATAGGCTAATCAACATACACATGTGTTAATTAGTAACATAGATTTAAACATACTTGCAAATTAATCCCAACATATGATAAGTGTGAACATGGCATAAGTTTTGCATAAACATGAACATATAGATTTGATAATTGGTCGCATAACTTCACCACATAAACTTGCATAATAGACTACACAATTCTCATAAGATGTTACAATCCAAGTCCAAGCTTATACAAATAATCTAATCCAATAATCCCAAATTTAACATGATAATAGAATCAAGTCACTGGCATAGATTAATATTATAAAACATAATAAACATCATACTTAATAATTCTCAATTCAACATGATAATAGAATCAAATCACAAACGTATATTAATAACATAATGAGTATCGTACTATTATCATTTCATCGCAACACATGATATTCATATTAATTCGCATTCTAAAAATGTAGCTAAACTTACAATCGTAGACGGTCTTTTTTCTGAGTTCTGAAATTCTGAATTTGCAAAGCTTTCCTCTGGGAAGACGTTGCTTTGATTCTAATTTGTTATTGCTTTTTAATCTTTTAGTTTGTATTCGCTATGTTGTTCGTCTCTTTCAAGTGGAGGCTCCTTCTAGTTCTCAGCAGACAGCATGGTGGCTCCAATTCTTATTCTTTTTTTTTGTGAATTTTTAGTTTGAGACCTAGGGTCTTTTATAGAGTTGCAAGTTAATTTGAGTCGTCGATGAAGCTAGGGTTAACCAGAGCCGTCCGTTGTAAAGAGAAGCCAACTATGTTCACCATTTCTTTCTTAATGTACATTTACTATTATTTGTCAATCCATATAAATACGTACGCATTAGATACATCTCCCCTTTACACATTTATTATTATTTTTGTATGCACATTAGATACATCTCCCCTTTACACATTTATTATTATTCTTGTATGCACATTAGATACATCTCCCCTTTACACATTTATTTTTGTATTAGCAACTTTAGTGTTAACAGAAGTACGGGGTGTTACAGTTTAAGAAAAGTGTTAATGAAGACACCATTCACGACAAACCCAAAATCCAGTTTGATATAAAATACAAGGCTCTGAATAGAAATTATATCGGCTTATATTCAATACCAAATTCTGAAACCAACGGATATCGTGTTGGGAATAACGATATATGTATCTTCTCAATTCCCATAACAATATCTGTATAATCACAAAATCCAATACCGAAATATTCCGAAGATTATTTCATTGCCAAACCATTCCAATTTATTTATTGGAAAAATTCTGGTTATATTAAAACCCTTTTTCAAATCCAATTTATTTATTTAAAAATTATTGGATTTCAAATCTAGATAATAACTAGTTCATTTAGATAAAAATATATTTTTATCTTTACAAACGTGGAATTTTTCACCCAAATTCTTTCCAAATCCTTTATTATGATCTTACACAAATTATAAATATTTTTAACAATTTTATTAAGGCCCTTTCAGTCAATTTCCATAAACGGTCATCGAACTGCACTTACAATGACCTTTTCCAAATTTGATTTAGATATAATTCCAAATCCAACTGTTAGATTACAAATCTCTTATATTCGTTGAAAAGTTCTTTTCGATACGAACCCAATGGTTCATATTTTAGGAGAATCCGACGGTCGGATCTCTCGTAACATCAATTCGAAGTCAATGGTCGAAATTCGCGAACGGTCGCGGCGCGGCGCGTTCTATTCAGGCCATTAAATATATATAATATATATTATATATATTTCGTTGATTTCCATTTAAAATATATTTTATAAATCGTTTATATATTCATTTTAAAATGATTCTAACTTCATTTTCAATTTTAAATCAAAATTGAATATTTCTTATCATTATAATATTTAAATGATAGTATTTTCAAAATATTATATTTTAAAATCATTTCCTTTTCGATATTCATTATAAAAATGAATAAAATCGATATAAATATCGCTCACATTAAAATGGCGCATTCTAATCAACACGGCTTCACATATTTCAATATTTTCGTGTCCATCCAAAATCGGATGTAACGACCGGTATTCTACACATCATAGGATTGTAGAATATTTATTTCTTTCCCATGTGAAGTCGTATGGTCATGTAACTTTGGGAAACATCCATTAGAGTCATTTCCCATGTTCATGATTTTTGTCGATTTTTAAATGACCATTTTGCCCCTAGTTGGTACCGTTTTGGCCATAACTTTTGATTGGAAAGGAATTTTGACCTGAAACCACTTCCATTAGATTCGTTTGATGGTTTACCTTTCCGTAGAGTGGTCGTAATAGCCATACGGACTTACCGTTTGGGAGATATGGCTGAAATAAGGTTTGGGAGATATGGCTGAGATATGGGAGAAATGGCCTCTAACCTCTAAATCACCCCCAAATCATCTTTTGGTCAAGGATTTGGCTTAGCAACCCCTAATCAAGGAAGATCTTCACCAAAGCAACTTAGGAGCTGCTGTTTGGCATTGAGATTCACATCAAATCAGAGAATTATTTCAGATCTTAGTTTATTTTGTGGCTAAGGTGAGTGATTTGCATAGTTCCTCACTAATTAAGGTTGATTAAGGGTAATTATCGAAGATTAGCGAATTTATACACTAATAAATTCTGGAAAAATATTTATAAAATCTTAAATGATGTTTTAGACCCCTGATGTGAATTTGGGTTGATTTGGTTAAGTTTTGTTAATCATATGGTTAGTTTCACCTAAACATGCTTAAGGGGAAATATGGGATTTTGGGTATGTTTGATCCATTTTGACCTATCATGTTGATGTTTTGATGTTTGAGGTCACTTCTACTTGTTGCTATGACTGTATGGTATGCTTTGTGATTGATTAGAATAGTTAGAATGGTCGAAAACGCCGTCGAATGGCGTAAACTGCTCGCTGGAAGAACTGCAGGAAATTGCAGGCAGGATCGGATCGGACCCCCTTTACCCGACCCGAACCGATCGTGGGCACATGCCATGATCCGAATCGAGGACACAATCCGATGGGAAGAAGAGCATGATTCCGAACCGCGCCAGCAGTCCCGACCCGATCCGCCATGAAGGGTGAGCACGATCCGTCGACCTGGAGAAGTGCTTTCCGACCCGAACTGCTTGAAGGACCACGACCCGATCCGAAGGAACTTGTCACGAACCGATCCGTGGCAATTGACATGGAGACCCCGACCCGATCCGCTGAGGGGTACTCGAACCGATCCGATGGAGCCGGAGGACCACGAGTTGATGGCGTGACCCGATCCGAATGAAGGAACCCGATCCGAACCATGGTGACGAGGAAACGGGACTCCGAACCAATCCGATCTGAAGACTACGACCCGATCCGATCTGGTGATGACCAATAACCCGAGATGCAAAGGTAGTCCAAATGGAAGTTAGAGCTCAGGATCCAGTTGGGAACCAATGAGTTCACTTCATGGTTGGACTTTGCTGCGGGACGTGTGCTAAGGAGTTGTCGACATTCATAACTTCGATTCACCACTAAAAATGGATGATGGCTACTTATCAGTGCAGTAGGGTCATTATGACCTGAGGGGCAAGGTGATGGTAGCAAGACTACGTTATCAGTGCAGTAGGGTCATTATGACCTGAGGGGCAAGGTGATGCGTAGTAAGACTATGAGCCAGTGCAGTGGGGTTCTTGTGACTCCATGGGGCAGAGTGGACATAGTAAGGATTAGTAAGGCTATGAGCCAGTGCAGTGGGGTTCTTGTGACTCCATGGGGAAAAGTGGACATAGCGAAGGATTTGTGGCTACGTTATCAGTGCAGTGAAGCCATTTATGACTTCATGGGGCAAAGTGATCGTAGCAAGGTATGTTGGGTGATCGAAGTGGTGAATATCGTATGCTTTACGCACTGAGTGAGAGATGTGAGGATGGATGCTATGTTTGATTGTTTGCCATCATTATGACATGCACACCTCCCCCACCTCCGTATCTTTACACTGTTTGATATGATACCTTAGAGTGTTGTACAGTATGTAGTGCTAACTCTTTGGTTGCAGGTCCAGGTTCAGGTATGTTTTAGTCTACCTGTTATTGTTCACTTTAGATGCTTATCACTCATACCAGGCTTTATGTCTGACCCAGAGTTTTATGTCTCCTCTTATTACTCTAGGTGCTCACACGAGCAGATTAGAGACAGGTTAGCTGGTGATGCGCGAGTAGCTGATTCGGAGGCGGGCAGGAGGCTTCCACGTATGATATATATATATATATACACACATTCTCCCTGTGTCGTTGGTGGCCGCTACTTGGGCATTAGTAGTGTACCTCCTTTATCTTTCTTTTGCTTTGAGACAGTTTGAAAGTTGTAATAAGCTGTATTTTGGATTTCCGCTGCTATGATGTTTAGTTCTGATTTTCGGCTTATGCACTGTCTCTCTTGTTTTATGTCAAGTATGTTATTATTATATTTTGTTCTATGCGCTGTGAGACATTCTACAGGTTCTTTGTATGTTCATTTCCTTCTTCCCTTTCCTTCTGACGACCCGTTCCGTGCTAATTGGACATGTGTACAGCGCATTTTGGAGTAAATGTCGGTTGGTGCGGGGCGGGCCGTCACACTTGGTATCAGAGCTCTAGGTTGCGTAGTTAACCTAGGGAAAGACACTAGGGAGAGATAGTACGTATATGAGAGCGCGTATTTGTGATTACCTTGGTTTTCAAAAGCTATGTATATATATACTATTAGTAGTATAAAGAATGAAGTCGCACTGCACTAGCACCACTATGGGGTTGTTAATCGTTTCCCTTTTTCAGATTGACGATGAGCCGAGATACGAGGGGTGCTGGTAGAGGAACCAACCAAGGGAATGCCGCTGACATGAGGGCGATGTTAACTAACCTCATGAGAGACATGCTTAGAGAAGTGCAAGGGGCAGTTCCCAATCCCGGGGTTGGTGTTGGCCCAGTAGTGCAAGTGCCTAGGGTCGATTTTGCCAAGTTGTGCAAGGATTACACTAATCTTGGTGGAAAGCCGTTCCACGGAACGGAGTCGGCCACAGATGTTCAGGACTGGATGGATAGCTGTGACCGTATCTTCGATGACTTGGGTCTTGAGGATGCGATGAAGAGAAGGCTAGCGTCTCGTCAGTTGCAAGGGTAAGCGATGAATTGGTGGAATGCCATTAGAACAGCTACTCCAGAGGATCAGGTTACTTGGGATCAGTTCAAGGCTCGCTTTAGCGAGAAGTTCATTCCAGCTGCCCAGAAGTCAGTGTTGTTCAAGAGGTTCATGGAACTCAAGCAGAACGGAAGGGCAGTTTCTGACTATATTGCTGAGTTCGACACTTTGTCGAAGTATGGACTGTCTCTCATTGATACTCCTGAAAAGAAGAATGAGAAGTTCATTACTGGTTTGGATGGATACTTGGGGGAAAAGCTTATTAACCACATCGATGAGACTTTTGAATCGATCGTGGGGAAAGCTTTGAGATCAGAGAGCCTTTACCCTAAGTCAAAGACTGAGGCTGCATCTGCAGAAGGGCCAAAGCCGCAAGCAGGCGGTGGAGGCAAGAATAATTCTCAGAATAAGAGGAAGCAGGACCAATCTAAAGGTGGCCAGAAAAAGATCAAGAAGGATGTTGAGTGCTTCAGCTGTGGAAAGAAGGGCCATTATGCTAAAGAATGTCGGGCCAAGCCAGCAGAAAGAAAGTGCTACAACTGTGGTCAAGTGGGACATCAGAAGGATAAGTGTCCGCAACCTCTTAAGGAGAAGCAGATTGTGAAAGCATATGCTATTGATGATGTTCCTTCTTCGTCGAATGCCCCAACTGCGGCGGAGAAATGAAAGAATGTTGTTATTCAAGGTATGCTTTCTATTTATGATGTACAGTTCGAGTTTTGTTTGATACTGGGGCTTCCCGTTCCTTCATATCTAGTGATCTGGTAGATAGGTTGGGACTGGAACCCGAGATAGTCGATAGACCATTGGTTGTGACGAACCCGATTGGTGGTTCGACTAGCCTTAGTATGATTTGCAGGAATTTGGTCTTATCGAGTCATGGATGTATGTTTGTATGTGATTGCTTTGTTTTGGGCTTTACTGGGTATGGCATTATATTGGGAGTCGATTGGCTCCAAAGATACGGGGTGGTGGTAGACTGTGAGGGCTTTTTGGTGACAGTGAGGGCGGATGATGGACGGAGGGTAGTGTTTGGTAGTCTACCCAGTGATGGGGTTATGGCTAGTTTTGTAAATTCCCTCGACATCCCGCAGGATGAGTTGTCAGATGTGCCCGTGGTTGGCCAGTATCCGGACGTCTTCGAGGAGGTGACCGGGCTTCCACCACACCGAGAGATTGAGTTCCGTATTGATTTAGTGAAAGATGCCAGACCTATAGTGATGCCACTTCATCGTATGGCACCAAGGGAGCAGCGAGAGCTCGGGGTGCAAGTCAGCAATTTTTTGAAGAAGGGATTTATTAGAAGGATTGTCTCCGAGTGGGGAGCACCAGTTGTGTTTGCCACTAAGGAAGATGGTTCCCTTCGTTTGTGTGTGGACTATCGCGAGTTGAATAAGGTAACGAGGAAGAATAAGTATCCTCTACCGCAGATAGATGATTTGTTTGATCAGCTGGAAGGAGCAAGAGTGTTCTCCCAGTTGGACCTCGCGACAGGATTTCATCAGCTTCGAGTAGCAGATGAGAGTGTTCCGAAAACGGCATTTAGGACGCCGTCTGGATTTTATGAGTGGTTGGTCATGCCATTTGGGTTGACCAATGCATCAGCCTATTTTGTGGATCTTATGAATCGAGTATTCAGAGATCAGTTGAATAAGTTTGTTCTTGTGTTCGTGGATGATATCCTTGTTTATTCAAGGACAGAGGAGGAGCACAAGGGGCACTTAAGGATAGTGATGGAGGTGTTGAGGAAACACCAATTGAAAGCAAAATTCTCTAAGTGTCATTTTTGGAGAAGGGAAGTAAGATTCTTGGGTCATGTTGTTTCAGAGAGTGGTACTGCCGTGGACCCTGCGAAGGTGGCTATGGTACAGGATTGGCCTACGCCCAAGAATGCTACAGATGTGAGAAGTTTCTTGGGATTAGCTGGATATTATCGTAAGTTTATCCAGGACTTCTCCAAGATAGCAGCACCGTTGACTCAGTTGACTAAGAAGAATCGGTCCTTCGTCTGGGACGGAGTGTGTGAGGATGCCTTCAAGGGTCTAAAGGAGAAGTTGACGCGTGCGCCAGTGTTAGTCATTCCTAAAGGGAATGAAGAGATGACGGTATACACGGATGCTTGTGGTACCGGACTGGGTGATGTATTGATGCAAGGAGGTAGGGTTGTAGCTTATGCTAGTCGACAGCTAAAGCTGCATGAGAAGAAGTATCCTACCCATGATTTGGAATTAGCAGCGATTGTATTTGCGCTGAAGAAGTGGAGACACTATCTCTTGGGAGAACGATTTGAGTTGTTTACCGATCATAAATCGTTAAAGTATCTCTTCTCTCAGAAAGATCTGAATCTCCGTCAGCAGAGATGGTTAGAGTTCTTGGCTTCGTATGATTTTGATATCGCATACACACCTGGAAAGGGTAATGCGGTAGCCGATGCCTTGAGTAGGAGACATGCCAGCTTAGGGGCAATGTTTCTTGAGTGGAAGCAACTGTAGTATATCGCGGGGTTTGATTTCAGACCAAAGTGCGAATTGGATCCAGTCATGCTAGCTAGTTTAACGATCAGACCCACTTTGATAGAGCGGATTTGTTCTAGTCAGAGGGACGATCCTATTCTATTAGAAATCATCTCCAAGTTAGAGATGGGTATCGATGAGGAGATGAATGTATATGGGCTTGATCGAGATGGATGGCTTCGAAAGAATGGAAGACTAGTTGTGCCCAACGTGAATGGTTCGAGGGATGAAGTGCTTAGAGAATGTCATCACTCAAAACTGACTATACACCCCGGTGGTAATAAGATGTATCGAGACATGAGACAGACTTACTACTGGGAAGGGATGAAAAGAGACGTTGGGAAGTTTATATCCAAATGCATGAATTGCCAACTAGTTAAAGCTGAGCAAAAGAAGCCTAGTGGGTTGTTGCAACCATTAGAAATTCCCGAATGGAAATGGGAGCAAGTCTCGATGGATTTCATCGATGGGTTACCAAGGACTAGATCGGGATATGATAGCATTTGGGTAATTGTGGATCGATTGACTAAAAGCGCAAGATTTATACAAGTCAAATCGACCAGAACGGCAGCCAAGTTGGCAGAATTGTATATGAAGTGGGTAGTGAGATTTCATGGAGTACCCAAAAGCATTGTGAGTGACCGAGACCCGTTGTTCACTAGTGGGTTTTGGAAAAGCTTACAAGAGGCTCTAGGGTCAGGATTACATCTCAGTACCGCATATCATCCTCAGACCGACGGTCAGACGGAGAGGGTGAATCGTATATTGGAAGATCTCTTGAGAGCTTGTATATTGGATTTTGGTGGATCATGGGATGACCATTTGCATCTAGTAGAGTTTGCATATAATAATAGCTACCAATCCAGTATCGGTATGGCTCCATATGAAGCTTTGTATGGAAGACCGTGCAACTCACCATCATGTTGGATAGAGACTGGCTAGAAGTTTCACCTAAACATGCTTAAGGGGAAATATGGGATTTTGGGTATTTTTGATCCATTTTGACCTATCATGTTGATGTTTTGATGTTTGAGGTCACTTGTACTTGTTGCTATGACTGTACGGTATGTTTTGTGATTGATTAGAATAGTTAGAATGGTCGAAAACGCCGTCGAATGGCGTAAACTGCTCGCTGGAAGAACTGCAGGAAATTGCAGGCAGGATCGGATCGGACCCCCTTTACCCGACCCGAACCGATCGTGGGCACATGCCACGATCCGAATCGAGGACACGATCCGAGGGGAAGAAGAGCACGAGTCCGAACCGCGCCAGCAGTCCCGACCCGATCCGCCATGAAGGGTGAGCACGATCCGTCGACCTGGAGAAGTGCTTTCCGACCCGAACTGCTTGAAGGACCACGACCCGATCCGAAGGAACTTGTCACGAACCGATCTGTGGAGATTGACTTGGAGACCCCGACCCGATCCGCTGAGGGGTACTCGAACCGATCCGATAGAGCTGGAGGACCACGAGTTGATAGCGTGACCCGATCCGAATGAAGGAACCCGATCCGAACCATGGTGACGAGGAAACGGGACTCCGAACCGATCCGATCTGAAGACTACGACCCAATCCGATCTGGTGATGACCGATAACCCGAGATGCAAAGGTAGTCCAAATGGAAGTTAGAGCTCAGGATCCAGTTGGGAACCAATGAGTTCACTTCATGGTTGGACTTTGCTGCGGGACGTGTGCTAAGGAGTTGTCGACGTTCATAACTTCGATTCACCACTAAAAATGGATGATGGCTACTTATCAGTGCAGTAGGGTCATTATGACCTGAGGGGCAAGGTGATGGTAGCAAGACTACGTTATCAGTGCAGTAGGGTCATTATGACCTGAGGGGCAAGGTGATGCGTAGTAAGACTATGAGCCAGTGCAGTGGGGTTCTTGTGACTCCATGGGGCAGAGTGGACATAGTAAGGATTAGTAAGGCTATGAGCCAGTGCAGTGGAGTTCTTGTGACTCCATGGGGCAAAGTGGACATAGCGAAGGATTTGTGGCTACGTTATCAGTGCAGTGAAGCCATTTATGACTTCATGGGGCAAAGTGATCGTAGCAAGGTATGTTAGGTGATCGAAGTGGTGAATATCGTATGCTTTACGCACTGAGTGAGAGATGTGAGGATGGATGCTATGTTTGATTGTTTGCCATCATTATGACATGCACACCTCCCCCACCTTCGTATCTTTACACTGTTTGATATGATACCTTAGAGTGTTGTACAGTATGTAGTGCTAACTCTTTGGTTGCAGGTCCAGGTTCAGGTATGTTTTAGTCTACTTGTTATTGCTCACTTTAGATGCTTATCGCTCATACCAGGCTTTATGTATGACCCAGAGTTTTATGTCTCCTCTTATTACTCTGGGTGCTCACACGAGCAGACTAGAGACAGGTTAGCTGGTGATGCGCGAGTAGCTGATTCAGAGGCGGGCAGGAGGCTTCCACGTATGATATATATATATATATATATATATATATATATATATACACACACACACACATTCTCCCTGTGTCGTTGGTGGTCGCTACTTGGGCATTAGTAGTGTACCTCCTTTATCTTTCTTTTGCTTTGAGACAGTTTGAAAGTTGTAATAAGCTGTATTTTGGATTTCCGCTGCTATGATGTTTAGTTCTGATTTTCGGCTTATGCACCGTCTCTCCTGTTTTATGTCAAGTATGTTATTATTATATTTTGTTCTATGCGCTGTGAGACATTCTACATGTTCTTTGTATGTTCATTTCCTTCTGACGACCCGTTCCGTGCTAACTGGACATATGTACAGCGCACTTTTGGAGTAAATGTCGGTTGGTGCGGGGCGGGCCGTCACATCGGACATCAAAACCATATTTTGATCTTTTACTGAATATTATTTAAAAATATTCGTTATTCTAAAATATTCGTTATTCATAAATTGGAATCAGACACAGTCAATTACTATATAATGTTATTTATATGGATTTTATACAACACATGTATATAATAACAATGATACACAATCAACCATCGTCTAAAGTGCATTCTACACTGTATAAGCATTAAATGTAAATAATTAACGCTTGCAACAATCGGTCAACCAATCGATTGACATACAACTAAACAATTGGGATTAATGTATGTCAAATATCATCCCAATACCTGTGTGGGGTTTCAATCAACAAACACATATTTTATTTGTGCAGTTGGGCGATGTGTAAAATTTATCGTCCCAATCAATATCAGTCAAATGGGTGTACATAAACAAATCATCTGATTTGTAGATGAATATTTATTTTCGTTTCAGGAGAATTTTATACCATTCATATATACGTTAAAAATTATATTTTTAACAATAAAATATTTTATTCAACACATGAATATTTTATATAATTCATATATGAGTTAAAAATAATATTTTTAACTAACTATTATATTTCTAACATATTTCAGAAAATTTTGGCAGCATAACAGCGTGATACTAGAACTAGAATAAGGTCTGACCTTATCCCTCGCCTAATACTGGCACGCACCATACACGTACCAATTCAATCAATTCCATTCACATCCCAAACCAAATTCAAGCAAATAAATCCATCAAAACACACAACAGAACATCCATGGTTTCAATCAAAGGTGTCGGGTGCTACTAAGCACCGTCTGCATCCTAGTATATATTTAACTGTAAAAAAATTAGAGTGAGAAGTTTTCACCTTGGGTTTACACTCCGCCATTTTATTTCTGAATTTCTGAACGGTTTGGATTTGCCCGAAATTCCAACGCAATCTTTTTCACGTTGTTCATAGTAAAAATCACATTTTTAATATGATGTTTATATATGTAAAAATCGCATTTTTAATCCTTTCTATATATATTAAAAATCATATTTTTACATAAGAATAAAAATCATATTTTTACATAAGAATAAAAATCATATTTTTACATAAGATTAAAAATCATATTTTTACATAAGAATAAAAAAACATATTTTTACATAAGAATAAAAATAATATTTTTACATAAGAATAAAAATAATATTTTTATATAAGGATAAAAATCATATTTTTACATAAGAATAAAAATCATATTTTTATATAAGAATAAAAATCATATTTTTATTATTGTTCTATATAGTTTAAAAATCAAAACTCTATATAATTAAAAATCCTAACTTTATATTATTAAAAATCCTAACTTTATATTATTAACTAAACAAAATAAATTTATAAACTAATTAATTAAGTTAATTAACTACCTTTTTAATATCTTCATTATCTTCCTCGCCTAATACTGTTGGTTCGTCGGAGACATGGGGGTTCGCCGGAGCTGGCGATGGCACGAGGTGGTGGCTGCGGGTTTCTAGGGTTTGGGGGTATGGAGCTTGAATGGATCGAAGGGGGAAAGAGAAGAGGGGGAGTAGCTGCTCAAGAGGAGGACAGGGAAGATCGACGGAGTAAGGGGAAGGGCGGCGACGAGACAGCGGCTTGGAGGTGGGCGGCGACGAGATCCGTCGTTTGTCTCTTTTTTTTTCTTTTTTTTTCGATTTTGAAATGAATAGGTAAAAGGGGGGTTTGACCAATATAAGGGGAAAAGGGGGTAGACTACCCTTTATATAATTTATTATATATTTAATTTGAAAAAAGTTACTTTTTCATTTGATCTCCAATTCAAACCTAACGACTATCGCCCCTAGCTAGTTACCCATATTTCGAACACAATGGAATATGTATTGTAAGCCGATTCGACTGTTTCAATTAGTTTTTCTCAAAATTAAAATATAAATCAGTATATATTTAATTTATACGTACATTTTAATTTACCGGGGCCACATACAGACTCTAAAAATTATAGAAAAATAAATGTAGCTTTGTTTTGATAATGCGCTCCAAACATAACTAATTTCGTCGAATTTGGAGACTGTTTGAAAAACAGTCATTTTCCAGTCGATTAAATTCAAACTGAATTGACCAAATGCGTTTAAATTCACCATGCTCACATATTGACTCCAAAAATTATGAAAATTGGAATCCAGTAGTAATTTGACTTTCCGGATCCAATAAAAGTGATTTCGGCGAAAACGGAGGTCGTACGCAAAATGGCTATTTTTAAGGGCTATATATTATTTAAAAAAATATAAATTCTATAGCGACTATTCTGAAATTTAAACTGGACATAACTTTCAATTTACTTTATGAAATCTGGATTTTTCACATTCGTTAGAAAAATATAATTAAACAGATTCAGATATTTCTTATTTTACTGAAATCTGATTTATTTTGAATCCTGTACATTCATTTGAAATTTGAAATCGAATTTTCAAACCACCGAGCCAATTCAGGCTCGTATTATAATTAAAATAAATTTATTCGTTCTAACTTCGATTAAAATAAAATTTTGTCGTTATTATCTAAAATAAATCATTTTTAATATCCAAAATTCTATAAAATTGCTAAAACCAAAAAAATTTAATTAGTTCTGAAAATCCGGGTTGTTACAATCTCACCCACTTAAAATCTTTTCGTCCTCGAAAAGGAACGAAGCTGAAAGTTGTTTAACCAACCAACTCAACTTTCATTCTGACTCTCATTCTTCAAATTTCAGTTTCTAAAAATTTTCTAATTCTTCAAAAATTTGGCTAACACCCTAAATTTCCGAAAAATTTCGCGTTAACCTCCTTTGTACGGGTTGATATTTAAAACCGCAACTAGCCTCACAGGGCCCTCACCAATCCCAAAGAAAAAGCCAAGCGGCTAGCCAATTGGCTCATAAAAGCATCAAAACCCAATAAATTAATAAACATGTACCTATTTGTCGGGCATACAATTTTATTCCTCTTTTTAGCTTCCAAGCAATGACTTGTTCACACATATATATGTATGCAATTTCAATCAATTTCAATTCAGTTCAGTATTTTGGTTCGATTTGGCTAAATGTGCCTTCATTCTCTTATTGGTTTTATTGTTCCAATATTTTAATTAATCGAACCAATAATCATAAAATACAACCATGAATCAATTAGTCGGTTAACGTTTCAAATTCATAAATTTTTTATATACTCAAAAATTATGTTTCTGATGCCAATTCACAACAAATAACCCAATCTAAGTTTTGGTTCTCACATCAGTCAATTTGAAATATATAGATATCCCACTTTTGAAGCTCGAAAATAAATGCTGATGATGACGCGTCAATCATCAGAATTATGCCCGGGCGACTAGAGTGTGACTCTACATCCATCAAGTATATTTGAGGCTTTGTATACACGTGGATCAGACGTATATTAAAATCTCTATATACCCGTTAGTCCAAATCAGTTTAAAATAACTTATTCAAGTACGTATAATATGGTTTAATTTTCAAAACAAAATTTGTTTTCACTTTTATTTAAAAAATAACACTCTCCAACTTATTCTAGGATACTACTGATCCCATCTCTAATAAGTAATTCTCATTGAAATTACTAATCCAATCTCTGATGAATTCTTTCGTTCGGTTCTAACGTGTCTTGTTCTCGAGCTCTGTAAACCAAAGCTCTGATACCACGATGAAACGACCCAGATTCCCCCCTTTCGAGAAAGCCCGGATGGATTTGAGAACAAACAAATCAGAACACTAACAGAAGAACATTTCAATGCTTATTACGACAATTACATCAGAGTACAAGAATATAACAGAGTATGAATAAATAATACATTTGATAAATATCAGAGATTAAAATTTAAAGCAGCGGAAAATCAATACATAACACAACTGTAAGAAATACAAGGATACAGAGCATTACGAATGTAGCTCCAGCTATAAATCCAGGATCCTGTGAAAATAATATCTGAAAAAACCCAACTACTAGCTGCCCGTGTGGAAAATAGGGGCACCCAGAGTTTAGGTTAAAACAATAAACTCCAGGTCAGTCATGTGACTGGTGTGAGAACTAAAACAATTATTTAAAGCTTTACTTTAAAAATAAAGTAAATCAAGGGACCACGCCGTATAACATGGAAAGGGTTTCCTCCCAAGAATACCAGTGCATAAACAGCTATAAACAGCGCAATGCTTTTTGGAAAAATGAATCTACTATAAAACTTAGGTCCCATTACCCAATGCAACGCAAGTCGGAGGATAGAGTTTTCCCTTATAATAGCCATACGTGCTTGGTATGTTTAAAACAAATCATTTGATACTATTATTAGTGCATAGTGTATAAAACAACTTCAAATATAAATGTATCAATTCGGAGGATAGAGTTTTCCCTTATAATAGCCAGCCATGCTTGGTATGTTTAAAACAAATCATTTGATACTATTATTAGTGCACAGTGTATAAAACAACTTCAAATATAAATGTATCAATCATAGACGGCATGGGAACCATATATCGTGTCGACATACTAGGCTCTACATTCAAAACCAAAATGTCACGTATTGGAAATTGAATTTCCTTCATGAGTCGAGGCCAGAGATGGCTCCTCACAGTTTCGAGACACTATAGAAAATGCCTTAGGATCTCCCATAGTAGACCCTTGGATCTTCATGGCCAGTCCATACCTACGTTAGTGGATTAATATTCCTAAACACACGTTTCCTAGTCCTATCGGATCTATCCATCGGCTCCGTAGTAACCGATATATTCTAGGCGCCTCTTAATCCATCATCCACATAGGTAATAAAAATATAAATGTCTGGGCTCCATATCATGACACAATCCATAGCTAGAAAGAAACGTCGTGCACTCCCTGCCGTCACGATCCCATTTTTGACTCATACCAAGGTGCGAGGCTCGCGAATTAACACTATACACACAACTATGCTATTTAAAGCCGTGCTTTGATCATCAACCACAAGACTTTTCTTTTCAACAGAATCCTTCATTATTTGCATCTCAGCATGCCACACTGACAATTCACGCCATGCAACTGATGTCTATCGATATATAACATCTGAGCTCGTACATCTAAGAGAAAGGTGTTAAGCAAGAGAATAAATTCTCTTCCACCAAACAGATATATATTTAATAGAGATCAATCAACATAGAATAAAATCCAATGTCAGACACACATCCATTTAATAGTTCGATCTGGGTATGAACGAAAATGGAGGCACCTTATTCCTCGTCCCGTATGTCCAATACAGGAGAGAGGTCCTCGCATATCCGGTCGATCTCCAAGTACGTCTGGACGATCACCACTTATTACCTTGTCTTGGGTGTACCGCCCAATAAAGACACCAGTAATCATCCAAACGAGGTGAAGACCTTCAGTCTTCAACCACCGTCTTCATCGTCGACTTATCATCGAATCAGTTATTCAGAATGGGTATAAACCCGGCCTTTCCGAATAACTCGCGTATATAATAAACAAGTGCTACACAAACACAACATACGACTCTTTCCAATTCATAGTATCTTTTATTCAAATATTCACATCATTAGGAAAAGGTTCCCACTAATTTTATCAAAGATAAATTCTTTAAATTTATTCTTTAATCTTCCTTTGAATATCAATTCAAACCAAATTAAGGTTTATCCAAACTAGTCGTGATTAGCGTACCTTACCGAAGTAATCATTTGTTTTATTTCCCAATCCCAACCTATTTATCCAATGGAGCAAAACTGGTGATACTCCATATCTACTACCACTATGTTATCAGTAAAAATTAATTTCCATTTCCCGTTCAAATCTAATTAAAGATTTAACTATTGTTTGGAGCAAAACTGGTGATACTCCATTCTCGACCATTTCCCAAATTTGATAATTTAAATTATCATATCCTCATTTCAATCTAATTAAAGATTCATTAAAACTCCACTTAGTTTTAATCTTCCCAAAAATCAATATTAATGATTATTTAACTTTGGGAAAACAAACATGCCGCATCGACAATCTACACTGTACCATTGATCTTTGCCGATATATAACCTATGAGCTCGTATGTCTCAAAGAAGGGTGTTAAGCAAGAGAATAAATTCTCCGCCACCAAATATATATTTATTTATTTATTTATTTAGCAGAGATCAACAAATACAGTTTGAAATACAATGTTAGACATGTAATCCTGTCTTCAACTGGGTTAAAGAACTAATGTCATTTAAAACCCAACTCACGATAAACCCCAAAATCACATTCCATTGATTATGGAATCTACACGAAAAATAGATCAATATATAATCGATATCAATTTCTGTATCCGAATATTAATATAAATGGAATAATGACTAAGCCTTTTAAATTCAATATATATTAACAGTCTTCCTCCATAGAAGCACACTTCGATTATTACCAAATCGAATTCCATTCTATCCCAATTTATTTTGTTAAATTGGAAAACTTTACTTTGGAAAATTCCATTAAATCTTAGAATAAAGATTTATAAATTCTAAACCTTAACTTCAACTGTTAATCGTGTTAAAGAACAAGTTTTATTTAAAACACCGTTCACGGTAAACCCAAAAATCCATTTCTTAATTCAATTCCAATTAAATATTAATTAATTGGTAAATTTCTCTAAATTTTAATTAAAAGATTTATTCTTTTCTCAACAGGGTTTAAGGTTAATGAAGACACCATTCATGACAAACCCAAAATCCAATTTGATATTAAATACAAGGCTCCGAATAGAAATTATATCGGCTTATATTCAATACCAAATTCTATAACCAACAGATATCATATTGGGCATAACGATATCTGTATCTTCCAAATTACCATAACAATATCCGTATAATCACGAAATCTAATACCGAAATATTCCGAAGATTATTTTCATTTCAAACCATTCCAATTTGTTTATTGGAAAATTTCTGGTTATATTACAACCCTTTTTCAAATCCAATTTATTTATTTAAAAATTATTGGATTTCAAATCTAGTTAATAACTAGTTCATTCATATAAAAATATATTTTTATCTTAACAAACATGGAATTTTCCACCCATATTCTTTCCAAATCCTTTATTATGATTTTACACAAATTATTAATATTTTTAATAATTTTATTAAGGCCCTTTCAGTCGATTTCCATAAACGATCTTCGAACTGCACTTACAACGACTTTTTCCAAATTTGATTTGGACATAATTCCAAATCCAACCGTTAGATTTCAAATCTCTTATATTCCTTGGAAAGCACTTTTTGATACGAAAGTTCCAGTTTTAGGAGAATCCGACGGTTGGATCTCCCATAACATCAATTCGAAGTCAATGGTCAAAATTCGCGAACGGTCGTGGCGCGGCGCGTTCTATTCAGGCCATTAAATATCTATAATATATATTATATATATTTCGTCGATTTCCATTTAAAATGTATTTTACAATTTGTTTATAAATTCATTTAAAACGATTTTAACTTCATTTCTAATTTTAAATCAAAATTGAATAATCCTTATCATTATATTTTCAAAATATTATATTTTGAAATCATTTCCTTTTCGGTATTCATTATAAAAATGAATAAAATCGATATAAGTATCGTTCGCGTTAAAATGGCGCATATCTAATCAACACGACTTCGCATATTTCAATATTTTCATGTCCATCCAAAATTGGACATCAAAACCATATTTTGATCTTTTACTGAATATTATTTTAAAATATTCATTATGTTAAAATATTCGTTATTCTAAAATATTCGTTATTCCTAAATTGGAATAAGACACAATCTATTACCATATAATGTCATTTATATGGATTTCATACAACACATATATATAATAACAATGATACACAATCAACCATCGTCCAAAGTGCATTCTACACTATATAAGGTTTAAATATAAATAATTAATGCTTACAACAGTCTATCAACCAATCGATTGACATACAACTAAACAATTGGGATTAGTGTACGTCAAATATCATCCTAATACCCGTGTGGGGTTTCAATCAACAAACACATATTTTACTTGTGCAGTTGAGCGATGTGTAAAATTTATTGATTGGGCGTACATAAACAAATCGTCCGATTTGTACATGAATATTCATTTTCATTTCAGGAGAATTTTATACCGTTCATGTATATGTTAAAAACTATATTTTTAACGATAAAATATTTTATTCAATAGATGAATATTTTATATAATTCATATATAAGTTAAAACTAATATTTTTAACTAACCATTATATTTCTAACATATTTTAGAAAATTTCAACAGCATAACGGCGTGATACTAGAACCGGAATAAGGTCTAGCCTTATCCCTCGCCTAATACTGGCTTGCGCCATACACATACCAATTCAATCAATTCCATTCACATCCCAAACCAGATTCAAACAAATAAATCCATCAAAACACACAACCAAACATCCGTGGTTAACCAAAGGTGTTGGGTGCTACTAAGAACCGTCTGCATCCTAGTATATATTTAACTATAAACAAAATTAGAGTGAGAAATTCTCACCTTAGGTTTCCACTCCACCATTTTATTTCTGTATAGTTTGGATTTTCCCAAAATTCCAAAGCAATCTTTTTCACGTCGTTCACAGTAAAAATCACATTTTTAATATGTTGTTTATATATGTAAAAATCGCATTTTTAAACCTTTCTATATATATTAAAAATCATATTTTTATATAAGAATAAAAGTCATATTTTTACATAAGAATAAAAATCATATTTTCACATAAGAATAAAAAAAAAATTGACACAAGAATAAAAATCATATTTTTACATAAGAATAAAAATCATATTTTTACATAAGAATAAAAATCATATTTTTACATAAGAATAAAAATCATATTTTTATTATTGTTCTATATAGTTTAAAAATCCTAACTTTATATTATTAAAAATCCTAACTTTATATTTTAAAAATCCTAACTTTATATTATTAACTAAACTAAATAAATTTATAAACTAAGTAATTAAGTTAATTAATTACTTTTTTAATATCTTCATTATCTTCCTCTCCTAATACTGCTGGTTCGTCGGAGACAGGGGGTTCGCCGAAGCTGGCGATGGCGTGAGGAGGTGGCTGCGGGTGTAACACCCCGTAATTCTGTTAATATTAATATTCACAAATTAAAGAATAACTAATCTCAGACATGAGAATTGTGGGAAACGGGTTGCGCCATTGTGTTCGTCTCGGAATTCTGGTTGAAATAGAGTCCGAGTTTGCAGGAAACGAGTGTCGGATGAAAGAGTTATGGACAAACGAAGTTTGGTGGCGTAGTAAAGAAAAAAAATGCACTGGCGCACTTGGGAAGTGCGCCAGTACATATTTACACCGGCGCACCTGCCAAGTGCGCCCACGCCGAGGCTGGAGCCTGCACAGCTTTCTGATTCAGGCTGACCCGTGTTGTTGAGTCCATTCTGACTCCTTGCTGAGTCATTAGGGCTGACTCATCACCCTATCATAATTGAATGGTTTTGATTAACCCTAAGAACATCCAACGGCTTAAATTAATTTATAACTCTATAAAAAGACCCCCATACACAAACCCTAAATCAGAAAATAAACAAAGACCATGGCCGTCATGCTGTTATTTTGAGACCTAGAGCAGCCGCCATCAAATCAAAGATAAAGAACAGCAACCAAATCAGAACTACCCAACCCTAACAGCGATTCTTCATCAAAGGAGCGCTAATTCGACTCTCTTTCTTCTCTAATTGTGAGTATGATAGTCGTAACAAGATTATTATCATTTCAATTAGGTTAAGTCATGAATGGATTATGAGTAGGTGATGTGAATTGTCGTATATGTTGTTGTAAACCTTATACTATCATATATGTTAAAAATCCTATGCTATGTGGTGATGATATCCTATATGTTGTAAATCAGGCTATGATGATGTTATGTATGTTGAAAGTTTCTATGTTAAGTTGTGATGAATCATACATGTTAAAAAGCCATGATGTTACTATCTATGCTAGTTAGTTCATGTTAATTAAATCATCATGTTTGGGCTATGTTGATCTATATGACAAGTCACATATGCAAGTTAGATTGATTAGAAAAGTTATGAACATATGCCATGACATCTATTATGACATCTAGAATTATGCTATGACATATGTGATATTCTATGCTAGTTCACACCATCATTATGTTGCCTAAAAACCCCATATGCAAGTTTATGTATAGATTTGGGCTATGATCATATCATGTAAATTGTGACATTTAACAAGTTGACACCTTTTGATCCTTAACATGTGTAGTTTATGCAAGTTTCACCCCTATTATGATTAGATTTATTTTAATTGTTTATATGTTGTGATAATTTATCTTTGTGCTATGAGTTAGACTATTCGAGTCTAACGTATATTCTGCGTTGAATAAGCGAACGTATAAACGTGGGGTAGGGGTAATATTAAGGATTTAATAATAAGAAGTTGGGGTGCAACTGATATGATTTTGCATGCCATGAGTGGATGACCATAATTGAGTCAATTATGGACATCAGTAAAAGTGGACTTAATTAATAATTTGGATAGGGAATTATTAAAACTGGGGTAAAAAATTATAAGTGATAATCAATGCTTAGGACACGAGGTTGGATTCGTTTGTGACGTAAACCTGCCCGGACCCGCCCGGCAAATCCAGTGGTCACAAATGTCAGCCCAATGTGAGAGGTCCTAGGCCTAAACTAAAGCATAACAGTTGTAAAGACACGAGGTTAGACTCTTTTATGGTGTAAGACTGCCCGGACCCGCCCGGCAAATCCAGCTGCCATAAATGCCAGTCTAATTTGAGAGGTCTTTATGAGGTTATGGCCTGAATGAACTAAGAAATACTTAACCAGATAAACATGTAAGGTGGGACATGGGGGTTAAGTAGGTGCC
The DNA here is from genome assembly GCA_030737875.1 of Allium sativum. Classification (NCBI taxonomy): domain Eukaryota; kingdom Viridiplantae; phylum Streptophyta; class Magnoliopsida; order Asparagales; family Amaryllidaceae; genus Allium; species Allium sativum. Next base: position 530,686,856 of record CM060913.1, on the reverse strand, counting down.
TTGGGTGGCATGAGGAATCTAGTGGGTGCCCTTAGTGGCAAGTGAAATACGATTAGTAAGACTTAACCAAACACACATGTAAATGAACATGACTAAGAGGGTTAAGTGGGATATATTAATGACAAGCTTAGGTGGGTAGTTTGTAGGGGCCCATTTCAACCAGTATCCCAAACGTATCTTTGTGGGCTCGACCCAAGTCGAGGACGGGACACGCATACTGGGTTTGACTATAAGAGGCCAAAACCGGGAGCTGAGACGACCCCAAATCCCGTTCAGACGGAGACAAGGGTGATCCAGTGGAATATAACACAGAAACAGATCATAGCAGAACAGAAATAAATAAATACACCAGATAATGAACAATAGAATATACTGGATAAAAGTAATCATCAGAGTTACACAGTATACAGGATCATACTTAGTACAAATACAGTTCAGCTATACATAGATGTCTACAGGGGAAAACAAACAAAATATGTACAATAGGAGCTGAACAACATAAAAAGAGATAAATGATAGAATCCATCTTTAGCTCCAGCTATCCAGGAATAACCAGCTAAACCTGAATACAAGGCTGCCCGTGTAGAAAAAGGGGCACCAGAGTTTGAAAGTGAAACAAACTATGAGTCAGTCATGGGACTGGTATGAGAAATCTATTCAACACATATATATAATTTGGCTAATCACAGGACCACGCCACTTTCGTGGAACGGGTTTACTCCATTAGATTGTCAGTGCTCTAAAACAAATCATTCTTTTAACCATCGCAATGTTTTTTATAAAAATGAAGCCATTATAAGACTCGGTTCCCATCACACAATGCAACGCAAACCGGAGGATAGAGTTTCTACCTTATAACGGCCAAAATATGCTTGATACGAATAAAACAAAGGCATTTGATATTATTGCTAATGTTTATATAGTTTTGAAAACAATTTCAAATCATAACTATCAATCATAGGTGGCATGGGTACCATATATCATGTCGCCATATATATATACAATCAAAACCGCACAGTCACGTATTTGGAAATTGGATTTCCATCATGAACCAAGGCAAAAGATAGTCCTTACCGACTTCGAGATGCTCTAGCCCGCCCCTCAAGATCAGAGCTCGTGTGACCCTTGGATCGTCAGGGCCAGTCCACCGATGTGGATTAAAATTCCTGAACACTGCGTTTCCCCACCCTTTGGGGTGTAAATGAGTCAACGAATGGCTCCATCGGACCCGGATCGTCCGATCTAACCGAGGCGCCTCGCAACAGCAACAACCACACAGGTGAAAAGTATATAAATGTCAGGGCTAGTAGGTCACTGACACCACCCTAGCTAGAAAGAAACGCAGGCCCTCCCTGATGTCCTCTCCCGTTTCTAGTTCATACCGGGGTGTGAGGCTCGCGATTTTACGTTATACACAAAGCTACGCCATACCGGCGGTGCTTTGATCATCACCACAAGAATTTGCTTTTCAACAAAAGCCCTGATCACTGCATCTTAGCATGCCACACAGGCGATTCATGCCATGCGACTGATGTCCACCGATATACAACTTCTGAGCTCGTGCGTCTCAGAGAAGGGCGTTAAGCAAAAGAATAAATTCTTCGCCGCCAAACAAATGTATATTTAACAGAGATCAATCAACACAGAATAAAATCCAATGTCAGACACATAGTCCATTTACAAGTCCGTTCTAGGTCTGAACGAAACCGGAGGCACTAAATACCTCGCAAACCCATCGATCACCACGTACGTCTGGACGATCACCACTCATTATCCATATTTCGGGATGCCTCCCAATCAGGACCTCGGTTACCATCCAAACGAGGTGAAGATCTCCGGTCTTCGATCACCGTCTTCATCTTCGACTTTCAATCGTTGGTCAATTATTTGAAATGAGAATTAACTCGGCCTTTTCAAATAATTCACGTATATTTAGAATTTCAAATCAATTTATTTCAATGATTAAATCATTCGACAACACCAATTTTGTTCTTTAATGTAATTTTCACACCAAACACATTCAACCATCAAATACCCCATAAATCGAACAAATTCAGTTTATTTCCATTTCATATCGTTTATGATATTTTATAATGATTTATCACTATTTTTATTTATTTTAAAATAGCCAATTTATTCAAAACGACGCTTCGGGCCATAACGCGGCCGTGGCGTTGTTTTTCTTCAGATTTGATTTACACATATCTAAAAATCTAACCGTTGGATCTTTACAAAATTTACATCATTAGAAAGGTCTTTTCAAAACGAATCCAACGGTTCCAGTTTCGGGAAAATCCGACGGTCGGGTCTCCCGGTACAATCGTTTGAAGTTTCGATTTCAAAATACGAACTGCAGCGTCGTTATTCGATTAAATATAATTATATTTATATATATATATAAATATAATCGTTTCTGGCACTGTTTTTCTTTAGATTTGAATTAAATAATGCAGACAATCCAACCGTTGGATTTTTACAAAGTTGGTGCCGTTGGAAAGATATTTCCAAGGCGAACCCAACGGTTGCGGTTTCGGGAAAATCCGATGGTCGGATCTCCCGGTACAATCGTTTGAAATCATGGTTTCAAAATGCGAACTGCACGGCCACGTTTCCTTTTAATTATATTTATATATATATATATATATAAATATAGTTCATTCTATAATTCCAACTATAGTTCATTCTATATCTTCAACTTCGTTTTCACTTCAAATATTTCACTAACGCCTTAATATTTCGAAAAATTTCGCCATAACCTCCTTTGTACGGGGAGGGGTTTGGAAATTTATTGGGCCGTGTTAGGTACCCAATAAATCCTAAAAAGCATTCACATATTTATAGTGATATATTCTGGTGTTTATGGGGGAGCATGTATAGATAATCACTCCAGAGAATAAATTCTCGTCACCCCGTTTCCGTGTGGAAATAAATAGTCCATGTGTCGTATCTAATAACTAGAGAGACGTGATTATTGTCAACTCCAGACCCGTGTGGGGTTTTTATTAATCTGGCAATTTATCGTTATATTTTATAGAGTCCATATCAGTCATCAGTTCAACCTGTAGTATATAATCATCGCCATACAAGCCTCTCGCTCGTATGGTAAATCTTCCACCTCGTCACACAAGCTCCAATTGCTTATGTGGAATATGATGAAGTATGCCTATCGTCAAGAAGTATGCCATGTAGCGTAGTTCAAATTTACTTGTTACTATCCTATGGCGATATTTATTATTTCACACAGAATAACCAGCACTCCGCATCCAATGGCATTCACAGGAGTTGATATAAAAATAAAATTGCGCAGCCAACTCATCAAGGCTTACCTATTTGTCGGGCACGCAAATAATTTCTTTACTCTACAGCTAATCCATTTTTCCTGTTCAACACATGTATATATATGCAGAACAAAGCCAATAATAATATTTCTAGCAAACTATTATTTATTTCAACACGTGTGTATTTTTATCGAAGCGTATACATGATAAAAGAAATATTTTTATCATCAAAAATATTTATTCAACACGTGAATGTTTTTAACACTTCATATTCACAATAAAAATGTAGTTTTTATTGTCTATTCATTTTATTTTAAAATACGATAACATTCAACACATGAATTTCAACTCGACGAACGAATTTCAATTCAACACATGAATATTCTCTATAGTTTGTATATATATAAAAATGTGATTTTTATCGCTAAAACTATTTGTTTAAATTCAAATAATATTCAACACATGAATTTCAACTCAACGAATGAATTGCAACTCAACACATGAATATTCTTAATAGTTTGTATATATATAAAAATGTGATTTTTATCGCTAAAACTATTTGTTTAAATTCAAATAATATTCAACTCATGAATTTCAACTCAACGAATGAATTGCAACTCAACACATGAATATTCTTTCAACATATGTAATTTATTTCAACGAATGAAAATTATTCTAACACATGTATATTTCAAAAAAAATCGGCAACATAACGGCAGGGTAGTTAAAACCGGGACCGTCCCTAGTACGGCTCCTCGCTCTACCTTAAAACCTCGCGGTTTTTGACAATGGGGATCATGCATCTAGTTCGCACGCAGGCGGCATGTATATATTTATTTCATTTCCACAAACTAATCCTATGTGGTTTCAACCAAATATTTCTCAACCACAAACGGGTATTTTTCAATCACAATCAATCAATATCAACCACAAACAATCCCAAACAATCATTCGCTATCAATCAGTTTTCACAACAATCACAACCAATAAATATCGTCCATGGTTTGTGGACGAGGGGCGTATATATATATATATATATATATATATATATATTTATTTATTTATATATAGTAATTCACTTCTATTTCAACACATATATAATTTTTACAACGCATATACAACTTATACATCGAACGTACAACTTATACAACGCTTATACAAGAGGTGTACAACGCTTATATAACTCATACATCGACTATATAATTTATACATCGTCGTTTTCCATATTGTTTATAAATTAGAAATCTCACATTGGGTTCCACTCCGCCAAAAATAGCAGAAGGCTCAGAAAAATATGCGATCTCTTTTGTTGCGAAGCTCTCGTTGAGACGAGTCCGACGCTTCTGAAATCTTCGAATTTCGTTCTAGCATGAAGAAGTTACGGCAGTTTTTCAATTCATCACAAAAATAGAGATAATAATTAAATATTAATTAATTTCTTTAATTCCTCCTTTACCCCTTCCTCCTTCTTTCTGGTCTCAGCCGACAAAACAAACCACCGCAGATGTCTAGGGTTTTGAAATTCCTCCCTCGTCGTTGCGCCGGAGTTCGATCTGAGTCCACCGCAGTGAGCGCCAGACCTCCCCCCTTCAACGTTGACCAGCTTGGCCAACTCGACGGGCTATGGCGGCGCAAATCCCCAGGTGAACGATGCCACTTGAAGCTCGGAGTTCAAGCTAAATTCCAAACGAAACTTCATCTCATCCGTATGAAGATGGAGATCCAAACTTTCTCTTCGATCTTCGCTGAATAAATCTCTTGTAATGATTCGCGAATTGAGAGAATTTTGAGGGCGAAGTCTGGAGCAATTATCCCCGTCGTTTTTGAATGAGTGGCGGCTTTGACCAAGACAGAAGGAATCCTAGGGTTTTGACCCTTTTTAGTGAATTTTTTTTATATTATTTAATATTATTTAATTCTCGGGAATACTTGTTTCTCAATCCGATCTCCAAATCAAACCCAACGACTGTCGTCCTTAGCGTTTTACCCTCATTCCGAACACAATGGGATATGTTTCGTAACCCAATTCGGCTGTTATGATAGGTTTCCGTTGAATTTAAAATATAAATCTTTATATATTCAATTTAAACGCACATTTTAAATTACCGGGGCCACATACTGACTCTAAAAATTCCAGAAAAATAAATCTAGCTATGTTATGACGATACGGTCCCAACAAAACTAGTTTCGTCGAATTCTGAGACTGTTTGCAAAAAGGCTCATTTCCAGTCGATCCAATTTAACTATAATTGACCAAAACACATTTTCCTTTGCCACGCTCACATACTAGCTTCAAAAATTATGAAATTTTAAACCTAGCAATAACTTCACATCCCGGATCCAACAAAAGTGGTTTCGTCGAATTCCGAGGTCGTATGCAAAATGGCCAATTTCCCGGGCTATATAAATTCCATAACGACCTTTCTGAAAATTCATTCGGCCATAACTTTCGCTTTCCGCTATGAAAATCCGATTTTTCAGATTCGTTAGAAAGGTATTCACTAACAGATTTAAATATTTTTGGTTTCACTAAAATTCGTTTTGGTTTGCACCCGGTACAGTCCGACAAAGTTTGAATTCAATTTTTGAAACTACAGCGCCATTTCAGGCCTTGTTTATAATTATAATTAATTATATTCATTTTCAATTGTCGTTTGAACTCAGTTTTCATCGCTATTATTTAAAATATTTATTTTAAATATTTACAATCCATTATTTTAGCCAATTTAAATTTTTTTAAATTGGTTCGGATTTTCTGGGTCGTTACAGGAGCGGTGGCAACGCAAGTCCAATGGGTTTCATATGCGTGTGTGGGTCCGGGCTGGTAGGTAAGACGTTGTTGCATCGTGTAGGTATAAGCCGTGCATTCTCAAGTTGTATCGGGTTGCCACTTTAGGGGAGTGATACACCCCACTGTGGGGCCAGCACGGGTATTTACGAGTAGGGAGCCGATCGAAAGTGGGTAGTGGGGTACACCTAGTGGAGACAGGGGCAGACGGCACCTATGTAGTCAGCTAGGGGTACGTAAGGCTATTTATATGTTTCTGTGTGAAGCAAGTGGGATCAACCTTTAGGGTGACCGGTGCGGTGCAGTGTAGTAATTATTCGTTAGTAATTAGGTGTGCCTTTGACGTTATCCTTAACGTTATCTTAAACGTTGTCTTTATCTGCTCATTCCATACCTAATAGTTCATAGACATTTACTTATCTTCCATCTTATGCCTTAGTCTGGTTATTTTGATAATAGTATTGTTAGAATTATCATACTCACCAGACTTTATGTCTGACCCCCTCCATTTCTATCCTTTTTCCCCCTCAGGTCCTCAGGTTGGGCCCAGTTCTAGTGGAGTTTGATTGGATTGCTTCATTTCTCTTGGAAAGCTTGGACCATTGAAGTAAAGTCCAGCTTGTTATCTTCTTTAATGGCTATTGGTGTAATGGGATTATGTATTTTGTTTTATCAAGATGGATAATGTACTTGACTCTGATTTATGGTTTTTATGATGTAAACAAACATGTTTAACTTACGCTGCAATAAAATGAAGTTTTAATTTTCAAGTACTACTTATTATCTATCTTGTTGTAATTTTTCTGTTCTATATTCACTTATAACCTCCATGGAAGTTAATGCATTCCCATTGTGAGTGACATTAATGGACGTGGGGTGTTACACGTGGTATCAGAGCCAGGTTACCAGAACAGATAAAAATTTTAGAGAAACTATTTTTCTAAAGTATTTTTGGAAGAAGTGTTTTTAAAAACATGTTTTAGTGAGTAATTTAAAGAGGAAAGTTTTTATGAAAAAAACATAATCCCCAATAGCCATATCTTTATCTTTCGAATTCTCCATTTTGAATCTTTCCTTTTTCGTTTCAGCATGGCTGAAGATCTTAACCTACCTGACGGTGTAATGTTACCAGGATGGTATAGGAGGCTATTAGAGGCTAGGGCCGCCGCAGGTCCGGCCAATGTTCCTCCACCTCCAGTTGCACCCGTTCCTCCTCCTCCTCGCGTAGATACTTTTGCAAAGACGTGTAAGGAACTTAAGGCTATGGGTGGAAAACCCTTTCAAGGGTCAGAAACGTTCGTGGAAGCTAGGGATTGGCTTAGGGAGGTGGAAGAATTGCTGGAAATCTTTGAAGTGGAATAAGGAAGGAGAGTTAAATTAGCAGCTTGGTTGATGAAGGGAGAGGCCTCGTTCTGGTGGGAGGTCACCAATGGGGAGCGTCATGTTGATTCTTGGGCGGATTTTAGGCGTAGGTTTGAGGCGAAGTTTATCTCAAGGGCAGAAGAGAATCTATATATGGAAAAGTTCTTGACATTAAAGTAAGGAAGCTCATCAGTGAAAGAATATGTCAACAAATTTAATCAGTTAGCAAGGTTTGGCTTGGACTTGGTGAACACGCCGGAGAAGAAGGCGCCGAGGTTCGTTAATGGATTGAATGAACCATTGCAAGGGTTGGCTATGACCCACATACCTATGGGGGCCACCTTTGAGAAGCTTGTAGACATGGCACTCATGCACAAGGAGAAAGGCGCTAAAGCTGATAAGGCACCCGAGAAGAAAGGGGATCAAAAGAAACCACAACAGCAAAAAAAGAAGGGTGGTAAAGACAACAATGGCAAGGGAAAGAAGAAATGCTTTAACTGTGGGACACCAGGCCATCTCAGCAAGGATTGCCGAAAGAAAAAGAAGACGGGCTGTTTTCATTGTGGCGAAGCGGGACATCTAGTGAAGGACTGCCCAAAGAAGGGGCAGAGGGCAGGAGCTACCTCGAGAGGACAGGTGCAGGCTCTTATGGCACCAGGGAAGGCAAGGGGACAAGTTCAGGCTCTCGCGGTCCCACCGCTGCAAGAACGAGGTAGAACCATTTCTGTTGAAAGCTTAGTTTTTCTGTTTGATCATCCTGTCCGTACCTTATTCGATTCGGGCGCATCGCATTCGTTTATCTCTACGTCATTAGTTGAATCACTGCACTTAAACACCAGTTTAGTAGAGGATCCCTTAGTTGTTTCGAATCCAACAGGGGACTCAGCTTATTTGTCCATGGTGTGTTTGGATTTGGAAATTTCTATACTTAGCGTTGAGTTTAGATGTGATGCTTATGTGTTGGGCTTCACGGGCTATGGGCTAATTTTAGGAATGGATTGGTTATCCAGAAATGGGGTCGTACTTGATTGTGAAAGGAGAGTAGTTAGGCTCGTGACTCGCCTTGGCAACACTCTCGAAATCTTTTGTAATCCCATAAATTCCGTTATGCTAAGTTATCTAGAATCGCTTGACGTGTCTGAGGAAAATCTACAATCTGTTAGAGTGGTCCGAGAATACTCGGATGTATTTGAGGAGGTGAAGGGCTTGCCTCCGAAGCGGGAGATAGATTTTCGAATATATCTTGTGGATAATGTGAAACCAGTATCTTTGCCAGTACGCCACATGGCTCCTCGGGAAAGGAGGGAACTCGATAAGCAAGTGAAGGAGTTTCTTGAGAAGGGGTTCATAAGACGAAGTATATCGGAGTGGGGTGCTCCAGTAGTATTTTCCACGAAGGCGGATGGGTCCCTTAGACTTTGTGTGGACTATAGAGAACTTAATAAACTTACTAAAAAGAACAGACACCCACTGCCGAGGATTGACGATCTCTTCGATCAGTTAGTTGGCGCCTCAGTGTTTTCGCAGTTGGACTTATCCACTGGTTTTCATCAGTTGAGAGTGGTTGAGGATAGCATTGACAAGACTGCCTTTAGGACTCCGGACGGTTTCTATGAATGGCTAGTGATGCCCTTCGGTTTGACAAACGCCCCCGCATACTTTGTTGATCTGATGAGTATGGTGTTTAGGGAGTACCTTAACAAATTCGTGGTAGTCTTTGTAGACGACATCCTGATCTTTTCTAAGGATGAAGAAGAGCATGCCCTACATCTTAGGGAAGTGTTGGAGACCCTACGAGCGCATAGCCTTAAGGCTAAATTTTCTAAGTGTCACTTCTGGAGGAAGGAAGTACGGTTCTTGGGGCACGTGGTTTCCAAAGAAGGGATAGCCGTGGATCCCGCGAAGGTGGTGGCCATCCAAGATTGGAAGGTCCCTAAAAATGCTACCGAAGTAAGAAGTTTCTTGGGGTTGGCTGGCTACTATAGGAAGTTTATCAAAGACTTCGCAAAGATATCAGCTCCATTGACACATCTGACGAAGAAGAACCTAGTTTTCACATGGGACGTAGATTATGAGGATGCGTTCCAACAGTTGAAGAGAGCTTTGACCTCAGCCCCAGTCTTAGTGCTGCCAGATGGGAGTAAGCCATTTACTGTTTATACTGACGCTTATGGGACAGGACTAGGCGCAGTCTTAATGCAAGAGGGAAGGGTAATAGCCTATGGTGGAAGGCAGTTGAGAGCGCATGAGAAGAATTACACTACACATGACCTAGAGTTGGCCGCTATTGTTTTCGCGCTTATGTCTTGGCATCATTATCTTCTTGGCGAGAGATTCGAATTATTCACTGACCCCAAATCGCTAAAATACGTATTCTCTCAAAAGGACTTGAACTTAAGGCAGCAAAGGTGGATGGAGTTTTTAGCATCCTACGACTTCGAAATAGCATATACCCCTGGCAAGGGTAACGTGGTGGCAGATGCCTTAAGTAGAAAAATATTATCCTTAAGTCCTTTGTTTGTTGAGCGGCGAAGGTTAGAATTCATTTCGATGTTTGACTATAGACCTTCCGTTGACTTTGTACCCGGTTTGCTAGCATCCTTGGAGGTCAGACCTACGCTTTTGGGACGGATTGGCAAGGCACAGCGAGACGACCCACAGTTGGTTGAGTTAGTAGAAAAGCTCAAAGGAGGGGAGTCATCAAGCCATCTCCGTAGGTATACCCTAGATGATAAGGGTTGGTTACGTAGGGATGGTAGACTTTGTGTACCAAAAGACGATGACCTATAGAAGACCATTCTTGATGATGCACATCGTTCGAAGATGACCATTCATCCCGGCGGGGACAAGATATACAAAGACATGAAGCGAGTTTTCTTTTGGGCCGGTATGAAGAGGGACATGGCCGAGTATGTCGCTAGATGCTTGGTATGCCAACAAGTAAAAGCGGAGCAAAAGAAACCCGGTGGGTTGCTTCACCCATTGGAGGTTCCACTATGGAAGTGGGAGAGTGTTTCGATGGATTTTGTGGATGGATTACCGCGATCGAGGAAGGGTAATACGGGGATTTGGGTTATAGTAGATAGGCTTACTAAGAGCGCACATTTCATTCCCGTAAAGAGTAAGAGGACTGCTTCATGGTTAGCTTCTGTATACGTCTGAGAGATAGTTCGTTTGCACGGTGTTCCTTCTAGCATAGTGAGCGACCGCGATCCTATTTTTACTAGCGAATTTTGGAGAAGCTTGCAAGAGGCGGTAGGGACTCAGTTATGTTTGAGCACCGCATATCATCCTCAGACGGACGGCCAGACCGAGAGGGTGAATCGTATTCTAGAGGACCTATTGAGGCTATGTATCCTAGACTTCGGGGGTACATGGGAAGAGCATCTTCCATTGGTGGAGTTCGCATATAATAACAGCTTTCAGTCTAGCATTGGTATGGCACCTTTCGAAGCTCTTTATGGACGACCTTGTCGTTCACCTACATGTTGGTGGGAATCTACGGATAAGACCTTACTTGGGCCTGATATGATTAGAGAGACTTCGGAGAAGATCGACTTGATTCGAAGGAGGATGAAAGCAGCGCAAGATAGGCAGAAATCTTATGCGGAAAAGAGGAGGACAGATCTCGAGTTTGAGATTGGGGACATGGTCTTTATCAAAGTGTCTCCATTACAGAACGTTGTTCGCTTTGGGTCCGTTGGGAAGTTAGCACCAAGGTTTGTAGGGTCGTTTCCTATTAAGGAAAAGATTGGACAGATGGCGTATAGAGTAGAGTTGCCTGAGAGACTTAGTTGTGTACACGACGTATTCCATGTGTCACATTTGAGGAAGTGCTTGCACGAGACCGCAGAAGTGGTAGAGCCGAGCTTGCTTAGAGAGGTGGAGATCGAGCGTGACACGACGATTCGACAAGCTCCTACGCGCATTCTTGGGTCAGAGATTAAGAAGTTGAGAAATCGAGAGGTCAAACTAGTCAAAGTACAATGGGGAGATGATGAGAGAAACGCTACTTGGGAGACAGGAGAGAAGATGCGTTCACGATACCCTTTCCTTTTCGAGGGTATGTCCTTTAATTTCTCCTTTATCGCTTATCTTGTACTTATCTTACCTTTAGAGTATCCTCTCGCTAGTATTTTTGACCTTTAGTTAGGATAGTCCTATGGTTGAAACATGTGTTTGAGACATGTTATGTATGATGGATGCAAAGTGGATGCAAATGTTTGCTAGTGGTTGCTCGTGGACGCATATACACACACTATTAGGCACTAGATCGGCTCAGTCACTTCATGCTGCATATTGCATATAAATGGATGTATTTAGAAAAATGGATGTATGATGATTGTTTTTATCATATGGATACCGCATTTTGGTGAATGGTTGTGCATGCATGTAGAAATAATATGTAGCATTAAGGAACTTTTGCTTACATAATGGACGCATGGCACTATCATGATTTGCATTAAGGAGGTCAACTGAATCAGTGGACCGCCTGATTTTGCATTAGATATAGACATATACACACACTGTGCATTTAAACATGAAAGCATTAGAAGTCTATAAGGACAACGATGCCTGTGTTTGATGGTTGAGTAGATGGATGATTGGATGTTAGGATATACATTCTTCTTAACTTGAAGATTTCGGGGTCGAAATCCTTGGAGGGGAGAATGTAACACCCCGTAATTATGTTAATATTAATATTCACAAATTAAAGAATAACTAATCTTAGACGTGAGAATTGTGGAAAACGGGTTGCGCCATTGTGTTCGTCTCGTAATTCTGGTTGAAATAGAGTCCGAGTTTGCGGGAAACGAGTGCCGGATGAAAGAGTTATGGACGAACGAAGTTTGGTGGTGTAGTAAAGAGAAAAAAATGCACTGGCGCACTTGGGAAGTGCGCCAGTACATATTTACACTGGCGCACCTGCCAAGTGCGCCCAGGCCGAGGCTGGAGCCTGCACAGCTTTCTGGTTCAGGCTGACCCGTGTTGTTGAGTCCATTCTGACTCCTTGTAGAGTCATTAGGGCTGACTCATCACCCTATCATAATTGAATGGTTTTGATTAACCCTAAGAACATCCGACGGCTTAAATTAATTTATAACTCTATAAAAAGACCCCCATACACAAACCCTAAATCAGAAAATAAACAAAGACCATGGTCGTCATGCTGTTATTTTGAGACCTAGAGCAGCCGCCATCAAATTAAAGATAAAGAACAGCAACCAAATCAGAACTACCCAACCCTAATAGCGATTCTTCATCAAAGGAGCACTAATTCGACTCTCTTTCTTCTCTAATTGTGAGTATAATAGTCTTAACAAGATTATTATCATTTTAATTAGGTTAAGTCATGAATGGATTATGAGTAGGTGATGTGAATTGTTATATATGTTGTTGTAAACCTTATACTATCAAATATGTTAAAAATCCTATGCTATGTGGTGATGATATCCTATATGTTGTAAATCATGCTATGATGATGTTATGTTTGTTGAAAGTTTCTATGCTAAGTTGTGATGAATCATACATGTTAAAAAGCCATGATGTTACTATCTATGCTAGTTAGTTCATGTTAATTAAATCATCATGTTTGGGTTATGTTGATCTATATGACAAGTCACATATGCAAGTTAGATTGATTAGAAAAGTTATGAACATATGCCATGACATCTATTATGACATCTAGAATTATGCTATGACATATGTGATATTCTATGCTAGTTCACACCATCATTATGTTGCCTAAAAACCCCATATGCAAGTTTATGTATAGATTTGGGCTATGATCATATCATGTAAATTGTGACATTTAACAAGTTGACACCTTTTGATCCTTAACATGTGTAGTTTATGCAAGTTTCACCCCTATTATGATTATATTTATTTTAATTGTCTATATGTTGTGATAATTTATCTTTGTGCTATGAGTTAGACTATTCGAGTCTAACGTATATTCTGCGTTGAATAAGCGAATGTATAAACGTGGGGTAGGGGTAACATTAAGGATTTAATAATAAGAAGTTGGGGTGCAATTGATATGATTTTGCATGCCATGAGTGGATGACCATAATTGAGTCAATTATGGACATCAATAAAAGTGGACTTAATCAATAATTTGGATAGGGAATTATTAAAACTGGGGTAAAAGATTATAAGTGATAATCAATGCTTAGGACACGAGGTTGGACTCGTTTGTGACGTAAACCTGCCCGGACCCGCCCGGCAAATCCAGTGGTCACAAATGTCAGCCCAATGTGAGAGGTCCTAGGCCTAAACTAAAGCATAACAGTTGTAATGACATGAGGTTAGACTCTTTTATGGTGTAAGACTGCCCGGACCCGCTCGGCAAATCCAGCTGCCATAAATGCCAGTCTAATGTGAGAGGTCTTTATGAGGTTACGGCCTGAATGAATTAAGAAATACTTAACCAGATAAACATGTAAGGTGGGACATGGGGGTTAAGTAGGTGCCTTGGTTGGCATGAGGAATCTAGTAGGTGCCCTTAGTGGCATGTGAAATACGATTAGTAAGACTTAACCAAACACACATGTAAATGAACATGACTAAGAGGGTTAAGTGGGATATATTAATGACAAGCTTAGGTGGGTAGCTAGTGGGGGCCCATTTCAACCAGTATCCCAAACGTATCTTTGTGGGCACGACCCAAGTCGAGGACGGGACACGCATACTGGGTTTGACTATAAGAGGCCAAAACGGGGAGCGGTGGCAACGCAAGTCCAACGGGTTTCATATGCGTGTGTGGACCCGGGCTGGTAGGTAAGACGTTGTTGCATCGTGTAGGTATAAGCCGTGCATTCTCAAGCTGTATCTGGTTGCACTTTAGGGGAGTGATACACCCCACTGTGGGGCCAGCACGGGTATCTACGAGTAGGGAGCCGATCGAAAGTGGGTAGTGGGGTACACCTAGTGGAGATAGGGGCAGACGGTACCTATGTAGTCAGCTAGGGGTACGTAAGGCTATTTATATGTTTCTGTGTGAAGCAAGTGGGATCAACCTTTAGGGTGACTGGTGCGGTGCAGTGTAGTAACGTGCAGTGCAGTGTAGTAATTATTCGTTAGTAATTAGGTGTGCCTTTGACATTATCCTTAACGTTATCTTAAACGTTGTCTTTATCTGCTCATTCCATACCTAATAGTTCATAGACATTTACTTGTATTCCAGCTTATGCCTTAGTCTAGTTATTTTGATAATTGTATTGTTAGAATTATCATACTCGCCAAACCTTATGTCTGACCCCCTCCATTTCTATCCTTTTTCCCCCTCAGGTCCTCAGGTTGGGCCCAGTTCTAGTGGAGTTTGATTGGATTGCTTCATTTCTCTTGGAAAGCTTGGACCATTGAAGTAAAGTCCAACTTGTTATCTTCTTTAATGGCTATTGGTGTAATGGGATTATGTATTTTTTTTTATCAAGATGGATAATGTACTTGACTCTGATTTATGGTTTTTATGATGTAAACAAACATGTTTAACTTCCGCTGCAATAAAATGAAGTTTTAATTTTCAAGTACTACTTATTATCTGTCTTGTTGTAATTTTTCTGTTCTATATTCACTTATAACCTCCATGGAAGTTAATGCATTCCCATTGTGAGTGACATTAATGGACGTGGGGTGTTACAGCGGGTTTCTGGGGTTTGGGGGTATGGGGCATGAATGGATCGAAGGGGGAGAGAGAAGAGGGAGCGCAGCTGCTCAGGAGGAGGAGGGGAAGATCAACGGAGGAAGGGGAGGGGCACGCGACGAGGCAGCGGCCTGGAGGTGGGCGGCGACGAGATCCGTTGTTTGTCTTTTTTTTTCGATTTTGAAATGAATGGGTAAAAGGGGGTGGACCACCCTTTATATAATTTATTATATATTTAATTTAAAAAAAAAAGTTAAACTTTCATTTGATCTCCAATTTGAACCTAATGACTGTCGCCGCTAGCTAATTACCCCAATTCCGAACACAATGGGATATGTCCCGTAAGCCGATTCGACTGTTTCGATCAGTTTTTCTCAAAATTAAAATATAAATCAGTATATATTTAATTTATACGTACATTTTAATTTACCAGGGCCACATACTGACTCCAAAAATTCCATAAAAATAAATCTAGCTTTGTTTTGACGATGCAGTCCTAACAAAACTAATTTCGTCGAATTTGGAGACCGTTTGAAAAACGGTCATTTTCCAGTCGATTAAATTCAAACTGAATTGACCAAATGCGTTTATATTCTCCATGCTCACATATTGATTCCAAAAATTATGAAAATTGGAATCCAGCAATAATTTGACATTCCGGATCCAAAAAGTGATTTCGTCGAAAACGGAGGTCGTATGCAAAATGGCTGTTTTTAAGGGCTATATATTATTTCAAATATATATAAATTCTATAGCGGCTATTCTGAATTTAAACTAAACATAACTTTCAAATTACGTTATGAAATCTGGATTTTCACATTCGTTAGAAAGAAATAATTAAATAGATTTAGATATTTCCTATCTTACTAAAATCTGATTTATTTTGAATTCTGTACATTCATTTACAATTTGAGATCGAATTTTCAAACTGTCGCACCATTTCAGGCTCGTATTATAATTAAAATAAATTTATTTGTTCTAACTCATTTTAAAATAAATTTTTGTCATTATTATCTAAAATAAATCATTTTTAATATCCAAAATTCAATAAAATAGCTAAAACAAAAATTTGAAATTGGGTTTGAAAATCCGGGTTGTTAGATTTATGTTTGTTGTGATGAACCCTATTTTGATAAGTGTCGTGCCGATGCTTTGGTTTCATTGCAGTATTTAGTTGTTGTGATAGGAACTGAATCATAACTTGCCTACCTTGGTTGATAATCCTTTCGCAAAATTCACAAGTTGAAAGTATTGACAAATCCTTGGGGATTATATTGAATATTACAATTGATGTTGTTGTCAGGATTTGTTAATATGCAATGAAGATTTCAATTTCTATGTAAATATATTCAACAACCTTGATGCTGTATTTTACTTTATGCATCTATTAGAAACATTAGTTAATCTTCTTATATTATAACCAAGAATTGAGGTAGTCGAGCGGTTTGCCATAGACTTCAAAACTAAGAGGTCGCTAGTGTATGTCTCTACAACAATGTAATTTTGTAAACTTTTGACAGAGTCACATTTGGGTTTTATTCTAAAAAAACATCGTGTAATGAATCGTGCCATTTTAATTATTTTAGATTATTGATCTCCTCCACTAATTATCATTAGCATCTTCATGACATTGTCTTTTCCCTACACTTTCCGCATCATTCGAACTGCTACGAAAGGTGAGTTTCCATCACTTACGGCTAACTTTTGATTATGTGAATTAAATACTTGAAATATTGAATGAAATGCTAGCATTGCTCTAGAAAACTCATAGTTATTGGTTGTGCACATGTGATATATGACATGATATAGATGTAATGGATGTTATGCTATGTTTGAACTATTATCACCTTGCAAGTTCCATGTAGATTTAGGAAAAATCACTATGGGTTGAAATGATATATACTCGAAAAATTTAATAATTGGGTTAAAATAATATATACCCGATTCACTTGACGGTAGGATAGAAAATTATATACGAACATCGTGGTCAATAAAATAAAAACAAACTGTTATATATATATTGATTTTATTAAATTGATTTTTATGAGATTTAAGTATTATGTAAAGAGATGTTTGAAAAATAACTACATAAATTTAAGCTGAATTTTAAAGTTATTTAAGAATTAAAAGTAGTAAAATGGGTTTTTAAAATATAAGTTTATAAAGGTTATTATTTAAAGTTAAGTTAATTTAATTAGAAATTTAATGAAAACTTATTTTGTATGATATAACTAAAATTTTATAATAATATAATTTACAATGATTTGATTCAATGTATAAGAATTTAGTTAAAGAATCGATTAATGTGCAATAAAGTTATTTGGATACATACATTCAACTTAATAACTTATATAAATTTAGTTTCCGAAGAATTAAATGTTATGATGTAATGTTGTTTAAATATAAGTAAATGTTAAGGAATTTGTTTTATTTAAGTTTTAATTTGACATGAGATTTTATTTTGAAAACAAAGCAAGTTGGATATTAGATAAATGTGATTTAAGAAATAACTTAACGACTAAACGGTGAAACTGTTTTGGAATATAATACCATGGAACGAACTTCGAAATTCAAGTTTAACCAAATTTGGAACTAAATTTATAAACCAATTTGAAGAAATGGTTTTGAAATGAAGTTCTATTTGTATACTTAAGTTGAAATCCTTGTTAAGTGCATATGATTTTGAATGAGAAGTTGAAATCTAAATTAAACGATGACTCGTATTTTGAATACTAATATTTGATTTGAATTGGATTAATTATTTAATTATTTAAATCTCCACTAATTACATCAAACTATTTTTCTCACACAAATTTGGCTTTATTAATTGTTTTCATAATAATGTGTGCTCTCCTCTTTTTAGGGGATTACACATTTTTGCTTTCAAAATATTTAATTGTTTCCATAATCATTTTATGATTATATATAAAGTGTTTTGTCCATTAAACCTGATAACTATTTTATGTAAACTATATTATTAAATAAAAAACTATCTTACTAAACTTTATACATTAACTGTTTCAAAATTTATCTGTTTTAAAGATATTTTACTAGATCAAAGTCCAATCCGAACTAATGATCCAAAGTGATTAAAATAAAGATTTTAAGTATTTACGATGTAATTGAATCAAAATATAAACATGAATGGTTTTGATAAGGAAAATTCTCAAATATAAGATTTGGAATTTGAACTAAACTAATATATAAGTATTTTTGAGAAATTGAGAAAAAAATCAATACTTGAAAATTTATCAACTTGTGATATGTGATTTCCAATTTAATGACCAATGTGACACCCCACGTCCGTTAATGTCACTCGCAAAGGGAATGCATTAAGTTTCGTGAAGCGTTATAAGTAAACAGAACAGAAATATTACAAGACAAATACATAAAATAGCATCGGAATAAAAACTTTATTTATCATAAAACACTGTGATCCAAAAATTCACATATCTGAAATACAAAAACCCATTACAACATAAAAGCTACTGTCTTGTACTATCAGAGTACATAAATACTTAGAAGAAAACATAATTGCCTTAAAAAAAAGAGATAAAACCATAGTAGAGATAAGAACTTGAGCCATACTTCGAAAGCAACTCCTAGCAAGATGATAACCGAGTCCTGACTAAGCCTGAGTGTTCCCGCCCTGAGAACCTGGGGGGAAATCGAAGAAAGAAGAGGAAACAAAAAGGGTTAGGCATAAAGTTTGTTGAGTCTAGTTACTTTTAGCAAGTAAATAAATAAAAGTAGCATGACAGGCATATAAAGTGGATAAGAGAGGTTACTACATAAAAGGCAGGTGTGACAAGGTAGGCAGGATAAGGTGTATGCGCTTCCCTAATGATTACTCTGCACTATTACTAGTATAACCAGAATGAGATGATCCCTTCCACTATAAGGTGGTAGACTTAGGCATACGTCCAAATGTATCCTAACTACTAACTTAATTGATCGACTCCCTAATCCACGTAGATACTCTGTGTCGGTCCCACCATAGGACGTATCACCACCTAAAGTGGCAACCCCTCGCTGATATGCACAACCACATATCTACAAATGTCACGGTCGTCTTATCCCCCTTTGCCCGGCTCATGCACGCACATGGCCCGGTTGGTTTGCGCTGCCCACACCGTCCTCCATGTTTGGATCTCTTACAATTATTCCAGTAAGCGTGCACCTTCTCCCACCTAGTTTGGAGTACATGTTTGATACCTACTCCAGGTTACTGGCTGAAACGGGTCCCACATAATATGATACAAGCACTCCTTTTTGTCTTATATCCCCCACTAGGTTTTCATTGGCTATGTATACCACTAGGTATCTTTAATTACATAACCCTATCATTTCTACAAATTATGCTTACCCTAGAAGGTGTCTTTAATTACATAACTTTATTATTTCCACCGGTTATGTATACCACTAGGTGTCTTTAATTATATAACCCCCTCCCTCCCTCCAATTGGTTAAGTTTCGTGGGCCTATATTTAGATATTACCCACCCATCTCAGGTATACTTAACTTAACCCTCCATTTGTTCAAGTTTACCTAACCCCTTGTTCATGTTCATGTTCACGCAATCCCTATGGATTCCACTAGGTTAAGTATTTCAATTTATTACCATATTACTAGGTTAAGCTTCCAAGGGTGCCATGCCGATTCTAGCTTGATAACTATTGTTATAGGCAAACTCTACTAAAGGAAAGTGCTCTTCCCAAGTCCCTTCGAAGTCTAGGATACACAGCCTTAGAAGATCCTCAAGAATTATACTAAAGGAAGGTACTCCATGAAGACGGATTATCTCATGAACATAAATCACTGTCAACCATGATGTCATCCTCTTACTCTTGACTTGAATGAAATGAGCGCTCTTAGTGAGTCTATCCACCACAACCCAGATACTGGTATTGCCTTTCTTCAATCTAGGCAAATCGTCTACGAAATCCATAGAGACACTCTCCCATTTCCCCTGAGGAACCTCCAAAGGATGAAGTATACCACTGGGCTACTTTTGCTCAGCTTTAACTTGTTGGCAAACCAAACATTGGGAAACAAACTCTGCCACATCTTTCTTCATCTCAGTCCAAAAGAAAACCCTTTTATGTCTTTGTACATCTTATCACCGCCTGGATGAATAGTCATCTTAGAATGGTGGGCTCCTTCTAGGATTGCCTTTATCAAGCTTCCAGTTTGAGGAACACAAAGCCTTCCATCTCGTCGCAACCACCTCTTTTCATCTATGGAATATCTAGTGAGGTGACTAGAAGTCTCCCTTTCCTAAGCCTACCCGTGATGTCTAAAATTTATGGGTCACCTTGCTGCGAAGCTCCTATCCAATCAATAAGAGTTGGTCGTATCTCTAATGATGCAAACAAATCAGGCAAAATCTCGATGGAGGGTCTAAAATTAAAAGTTGAGATGAACTCCAAGCTCTTCCTCTCCACAAACAAAGGACTTAAGGCCATCCTCTGCCCACTCAGTGCATCTACCACCACATTATCCTTTGCCAGGGGTATAAGCAATCTCAAAGTCATAAGAAGTTAGGAACTCCGTCCACCGTTGTTGCCTTAAATTAAGATCCTTCTGTAAGAACAAGTACTTGAGAGATTTATGATCGGTGTATAACTCGAACTTCTCTCCAAGTAAATAATGACGCCACGTCTTAAGCGTGAATACTATGGAAGCAAGCTCTAGATCCTGGATCGGGTAGTTCTTCTCTTGAACTATTAACTGTCTACCCCCATAACACACTACTTTCCCTTCTTGCATCAGAACCGCACCAAGCCCTGTACCACATGCATCAATATAAACGGTAAACACTTTACTTCCATCGGGCAAGGTCAAGATTGGGGCTGTTGTCAGAGCCCTCTTCAGTCATTGGAAAGCAACATCATAATCTATATCCCATGAAAACGCCAATTTCTTCTTTGTCAGCCTGGTGAGTGGGGCTGATATCTTTGCGAAGTCCTTAACGAACTTCCTATACTAAGCTACCAAACCAAGAAAGCCTCTCACCTCTGTTGCATTTTTAGGAATCTGCCAATCTTGCATTGCAACCACCTTTGCGGGATCTACAACTATCCCTTCTTTGGAGACCACATGCCCTAAAAAATGGCATTTGGAGAATTTTGCCTTAAGATGATGCACATGGAGAGTTTTCAAAACTTATCTCAAATGTTGGGCATGCTCCTCTTCGCTTTTGGAGAAGATTAAGATATCATCAACAAAGACCATGACAAATTTATTTAGAAATTCCCGAAACACCCTACTCATCAAATCAACAAAATAGGCGGGTGCATTTGTCAACCCAAAAGGCATGACTAGCCATTAGAAGAAACCATCCGAAGTTCTAAAAGCGGTCTTATTTATGCTGTCCTCAGCCACCCTGAACTGATGAAACCCCGTGGCCAAGTCTAACTGAGAAAATACTGATGCACTAACAAGTTGATCAAATAAATCATCAATTCTCAGGAGCAGGTTCCTATTCTTCTTAGTGAGTTTATTCAACTCCCTATAGTCGACACACAAACGAAGCGAACCATCCGCCTTAGTTGTGAATACAACTGGAGCACCCCATTTAGATATGCTTCACCTGATAAATCCTTCCTCAAGTAGCTCCCCTACTTGCTTACTCAGCTCCCTCCTTTCCTTTGGAGCCATATGGCGCACTGGTAATGCAACTGGCTTTGCATTGTCCACCAGATATATATATGAAAATCGATCCAGCGTCTCGGAGGTAAACATCGTACCTCATCAAAAACATCAGAATAATCTCGGACTACTGGAATAGATTGCAAATCATCGATAGATGCATCAATAGACTCTAGGAAACTAGGCATAACCAATCCTTGTGGGTCACAAGAAATCTCGAGGTTCCTCACATGACAAGTCAGAATCCTAACAACTCTCCTCTCACAATCCAGAATGGCACTATAAGTGGTAAGCCAATCCATCCCTAGAATCAACACATAGCCCATAAACCCGAGCACATATGTGTCGCTCTCAAACTCGACGCCTAACACAAATATCCTCAAACCCTGACAAATCATAGATAAATGAGCCGAACCACCAATGGGGTTTAAGATAACTACGGGATCCATTACCACACTAGTAATTAAGTGCAGAGATTCAACCACAGAACTAGATATAAATGAATGTGAAGCGCCGGAATCAAAAAGTGATCTAATAGGATGGTCTGAAAGAGAAATTAAACCTTCCACAGAAATTTTTCTACCTCTATTAGGAGCACTGATCGCGAGAGCATGCACCTACCCTCCAGAAGTTCCTGCCCTTTGACCTTGTCCCTGTGACACATGTTTCTTCGGATTGAGAAAGAAATTTTATTTCAAATCTTTGTCTAAAATCTTCCCAAGTTTCCACTGGACGTCCAACTTGGGTGATTTCCCACCAGAGTGAGGCTTCGTCTTTCAGTGGCCAGGCAGCCAACTGAACCTTCCTTTTATCCTCTACTTCAGAGATTACGAACAAGTCCTCGGTCTCCTTGAGACAATTCTGCGCTTCTACAAATGTCTCGTTCCCATGAAATGGTTCCCTCCCATAGCATTGAAATCTTTGTAGATCTTAGCGAAATTATTTGCACTTGGAGGAGGAGGAGGAATGATGGGTACAGCTGGGGGAGGAACATTTGTTTGACCGCCAGTAGGCGCCGTGGCCTCTAGATACCTATGGAACCATTTGGGCATCATAACACCCTCTAGAATGCTTGGTTCCCCAAACATGCTGGAAAGAAAAAGGAAGAGATTCAGACAAAGGATCGAAAGATATTACATATGGATTTTTGGGGAATATTTTTCAAAACAGACTTTTCGTTTTGAAAATGCTT
Source organism: Allium sativum (assembly GCA_030737875.1). Classification (NCBI taxonomy): domain Eukaryota; kingdom Viridiplantae; phylum Streptophyta; class Magnoliopsida; order Asparagales; family Amaryllidaceae; genus Allium; species Allium sativum. Next base: position 530,663,940 of record CM060913.1, on the reverse strand, counting down.
TCTTCTAAACCTATTTTGAAAGTAATTTTTCAAAAACTTTTATCTAATCTGGTAACCTTAAGCTCTGATACCAAGCATGACACCCCACGTCCGTTAATGTCACTCACAAAGGGAATGCATTAAGTTTGTGAAGCGCTAAGTAAACAGAACATAAATATTACAACACAGATACATAAAATAGCATCGGAATAAAAACATTATTTATCATAAAATACAGTGGTCCAAAAATTCACATGTCTGAAATACAAAAACCTATTACAACATAAAAGCTACTGTCTTGTACTATCAGAGTACAGAAATACTTAAAAGAAAGCATAATTCCCCCAAAAAAAAAGACAAAGCCATAGTAGAGATAAGAAATTGAACCATACTTCGAAAGCAACTCCTAGCAAGATGATAAACGAGTCCAAACTAAGCCTGAGTGTTCCCGCCCTGAGAACCTGGGGGGGAAACGGAAGAAAGAAGAAGAAACAAAAAGGGTTAGACATAAAGTCTGGCGAGTCTAGTTACTTTTAGCAAGTAAATAAATAAAAGTAGCATGACATGCATATAAAGTGGATAAGAGAGGTTACTACGTTAAAGGAAGGTGTGACAAGGTAGACAAGATAAGGTGTATACACTTCCCTAATTATTACTCTGCACTATTACTAATATAACCAGAATAAGATGATCCCATCCACTATAAGGTGGTAGACTTAGGCATACGTCCAAATGTATCCTCACTACTACCCTAATCGATCGGCTGCCTAATCCGTGTAGATACTCTGTCCCGGCCCCACCGTAGGATATATTCCTGTCCTAAAGTGGAAACTGTAACACCCCGTAATTCTATAACATTAAGTTTCACAAATTAAAGTATAATTAAATTTTAGAAGAAGAATTAAGGGAAAAGGGTTACGCCATTGCGTTCGTCTCGAAATTCTGCTTGAGATAGAGTCCGAGTTTGCATAAATTGGACTTTGTATGAAAAAGATATCCTTAAATTAAATATTACAGCAAAACATGAAAAAGAGGAATGAGAAAAGAATAATGTTTAGCATTTTTGTAACTTTTGTAAGTAAAAGACTTAGTAGCCTATTTGGTTGGAACACATGACTTGCATACAAGAGGTACAGAGTTCGATCCCCGCCAGCGCCCTATTTTTGTTTTAGGGGAATGACTTAAAATAGCGTAGTGTGAACGCAGTTCAAAAAGTGGTTTAGTGTGAAAATGGGTAATTGGGAAGATAGATAAAAAAATGATGAATATATATATAATATATATATATACGCATATATATATATGACGTGTACGCATCATGTAGCGTACGTTGCGCATTTTTGGTTGTCAAGGATTGTTTTTTTTAAATGGCCTTCCCCAATTGGATTTATGACAAATTAAAAGTAAGAAAAGATTTATTCATATATATATATATATATATAAATATTTATGTATGGGTAATTAATGTAAACGGTAAAGGGAAAATGTATCTATTAAATACTTATTTACGTTTGAATTGATTGACAATAAATAATAAAAAGAAAGGATGAACATTAGAATTTCTGACTCATTGCTGAGTCAATAGGATAATTCTATCTTGACTGAACGGTTAAGGTCATTTCTAGGGTTAATCAAACGGCCTAAATTAATCCTAAAATTCTATATATACAACCCAACTCTTAACCTAATTCACACAATTAAACTTGGAGCCGTCACACTGCTGTAAGATAGCTTGGAATGGCCGCCGCCTAAAGCTTAAAGACAAACAAAGCAAGAACAAATCTAATTCAAAACTAAGAATCAAAACAACGTCTACCCAAAGGAACGCATCTCAATTTCAGAACCTCAGATCTCAGAAAAACAAGACCGTCTTGCGTTGTAAGTATAGTGGCTCTTTAGATGGGAATGCGATTAAGACATGATTTGTTGTAAATTGTAATATGGAATTATATCAGTATTAACGATGTTGTTTTATATTTGTTATTTGTGATAATTTGAATGATTGTGGTGAATGAATCTTTTATGTATTGTGAATCAAACAATCAACACCTTATGCGAATTGTATGTATACAGTTAGATCTAAATATATGTTTATGCAAGTTATAGGTTGCAGGTTAGATTTACACAAATATTTATATCATTCATGTAGGCTCTATGTATATATGTTTAAACCAATTGTGCCTACATGACTGGAATAGATCTATATTCACATGTTTTTATGCAAGTGAGAACTTATAATCGGATCCATGTCAAGATCCGTTTAGGATTCATATGAAAGTTTATTGTTAGATCTATGTTTATACATATGTTGCAAGTTCACACCCTAAAGTGGTTGTCAAAGTTATACATATAGTTTTGTCTTACGCCAGTTTTATGTTTGAGGTTATGCCTAGACCTATGCATTAACACGTTATACCATGTTTTAGTGGATTCATATGACACCTATTAGGTTATACTATGTTATACCTTTAATATTTATATGCAAGTTTGTGGCATGTTATGCAATGTTATGATATTCATGTCGATTATTTTGCAAGTTTACACCTATGACATGTTTATGTTAATGAATTATTTTTATGCCAATTTTGTGTACGCTAAATTATGCTAAGTTTTTAGCCTAATATTATATGTCAAAATCATGCAGACGGAAAATTAGGCTAAGATTGTTAGCCTAATATTTAGGCGGGGTAACGTTGGATAAAATTGGTAATTATAGGAAACTTGACATAAATTGGTTAAAAATCACATAAGTGATTTATGGCATAAAATGGTATTAATTATATACCTAAACTAATGAGATTGATTGGAGACAAATTTGGCAGTAACTTGAATTTGAATAATTTACATAATTAAAATGTAAATTTAGACAATACGAATATGCTTAACCCGAGGTTGGATTGAGTTGTGATGTAAACCTGCCCGGACCCGCCCGGCTGTCCAGTAATCACAACAATACCTATCCAATGTGAGAGGTTAAGGCATTGAGCCCAGTAAAGACCCGAGGTTAGACTGAGTTGTGGCGTAAGACTGCCCGGAACCGATCGGCATACAGGCATCCACAACAATACCTGTCTAATGTGAGTGGTTGGTGCTTTAATAAGACAATTAAAGCTAAGTTAGGATTGGTAGGGTTAAGTTAACTAAAACACTTAACCAACTTAACATGTTAACAAGACAAGACTTGTAGGGGTTAAGTAACTAAGAAAACACTTAGCCAATTTAACATGTTAACTAGACTAGAAGGTGAGGTTAAGTAAAGTTAATACACTTAACCAATTTAACATATTAACTAGACTAGAGGGTGAGGTTAAGTAAATTCAGGACACTTAACCGTTATAACATGATAATTAGATAAATGTGTGAGGTTAAGTAAATTTAGAAAACTTAACCATTATAACACGTTAGCTAGATAAGTGGGTAAGGTTAAGTAAATACACTTAGCCAATTTAATATGTTAGCTGGACTAGAGGGTAGGGTTAAGTAAACTTAGAACACTTAACCATCATAGTGCGATAAATTGAACAGGGTTAAGTTGAAACATGAAGGGACAATACTTAACCATTAGGACATGTTAATTAAACAGATGTTAGGGTTAAGTTAACTAAGGGAACACTTAACCGTTATAACATGTTAGTTAAAACAGATGGGCAAGGTTAGGTTAAAAAGGGACACTTAACCAATACAAGATGAATGGGTAGGGTTAAGTAATAAGAAATACTTAACCAATATAACTTGGTTTGTGATAGGGTTAAGTCAACATGAACTACTGATAACACTTAGCCAGTTTAATATGACAAAGGAATGGGTTAAGCTAACTTGAATTGACTAATGACACTTAACCAATACAACTTGACGAGAAAGAGGGCTAAGTACTAAACCTTAGTTAAGAAAACAACGATTCAGGAAATTAAGTGGTAAACCTTAGTTAGGAAAACTAAGTAGTAATTCTTAGTATAACACGAGGAGGAGCGAACGTCCATCTGATCTTAAAGAAGGCTCCAACGAATTGGGTTACGAAGCCCGAGGCTTCGGGGGGGACGTGAGGGTACCCTTGGTATCCCTCTGTGAGAATGCAGATGATCCGCCTGGGCTCACATAGGTTAAGGTCTGCGTTAGAAGAACCAAGGGTATGCCTTGGTTGCAATACAAGGCAACCTAAAGACTAGGATGGACCAGCGTGATTCGGCGGGACAAATGGCCCTGTGATAGCGACCCGTCGTCTAGCTACCATCTTGAGTCAATCGAGATATGCACGCGGAAAGGCAGAGAACTCCCAACAGACCATATACTTGCTATCTAGTTATGGGTGAGGCTGGCCAATAGGAAAGTGGGGCATAAGTGGCAGGAGTATAGTTCTCGTGCTTGATTTTCTTGGATTGCCTTTCAGTAGTTGAGGGAGGGGTCAGGTGGGACCATAGCTACTGGAAAAAAAGACCTTAGCATCTACATCGGCAAATATCTGAAAGCTCCCGACCGAGTTCCGTGTTTCTAGAATAACCCTACCACGGGACTCGGGTCGCACATTTCAGAACATGTGCATCTAGACAGCGATAAACGATTCGCGACACATACGTGGGGAAAGTCTAGGAACATATACCACTCTAGGTAGTGTGTCCTAGACTAGGGGCATCGTTCGACAGGTAGCATAATCCCTAGTGGACCTAGGTGGCATAAACCCTGAATCCGAGAAGCATTCAATAGGTAACATAAACCCTAGTTGGATCTAGGTCGTGTAAACCCTGGTTAAGTCTAGAAAGCGCTCGATAAGAAAACCCTATATTATATCTAGGTAATAAATAATAGATGTACACCTAAAGGAAACCGCAATTACAGGGATTGGGATCACATTATCATCTTTATACAGATTACTAGTTGGGATACTAGTTAGGTAGTGCAGAGATATAGAATGGGGTGTGATAGTATATTCGGTTTAAACTATCTTGCTTTGGTTTATACTAGTCTGTTATTCTGGTACTGTCCCATTTTTTCCAGTTTACTCCTGTCATGAACTTAATCTTGTTCACATGCTAAAAGCCACTAAACTTACTCAGGCTTTATGTCTGACTCTATTTTTCTTTCGTCTTCTTTTCTTCCGTCCCCCCCCCCCCCAGGTAGTCAGGGAGGGAATAGCTCTGCTTAGTATGGACTGTTACTCTTTCCAAGCTTAAAGACTCTTGGATATATCGCTTCAGAATCTCTTTTCTCCTGCTATGGTTGGCTTATGCTACATTGGGGAATATAAATGTTATTTTATGCTTCTTTATTTTGTAAGACAGATGATACTCTGGTATTGGAAAGCAATTGTTATACAAACTATTTTATCAATAAAGTAAAGTTTTATTTTCCGCTGTTTTAATTTTGTCTGTCTTGTAATTTATCTGCATCTTTTACCTTAAATGCTCCACAGAACTTAGTGCATTCCCTTTGTGAGTGACACTAATGGATGTGGGGTGTTACACGTGGTATCAGAGCTGAAGGTTACCAGATCAGATAAAAGATTTGAAAAATTATTTTCAAAACGATTTTTTTAAAAAAAGAAGCATTTTCAAAAGAAAAGATTTGGTAAAGGCATATTCCCCAAAGCCATACGCACTATCTTCTGATTCTTTGTTTGAATTCTTGTCCCCTTCTTTCTTGAGTCTTCGGGGCTCCTGGCTTTCTGGGAGGTAACCTCATCGCAACATGGTTCTGTAAGATTGATAAGACTACAATACCTATCGAAGGGCGAAGCAGTGCCCGACTTCCATCTATAGTCGCGGTAGTTCCACCTGCGGCAAATTTTCTTCCAAGCTTTGTAGGGTTCTTTGTGTGATAGAGGTAGCTTTAGAGAGAACTGTAAACATGTTACACTAGGATGGTAAAGGTGGAAGATGAATAATTGTGGCAGGTGCCCTAGGTAGGAAGAAAGACTGACCTTAAGAGAGGTAAAAAGTACATAGCAACCTTTAGCTTTAGACCCTCGGATTTGTAACATGATGGATAAGCTAAGTAGAGGAGAGATCTCTAATCATCTTAGTATATACACTATATCAAGGTTAACATCTGTTTTATCTTGGAAATGGAGGTGAAGAAGCTTCGCAGTCATGAAGTTAAATTAGATAAGGTACCGTATTGTGAAGCTCAAGAAGGTGCGACATATAAGACTGGAGACTAGACACGAGCATCATACCCTTTTTTTCTTAAGGATATATCCTGATCTCTTTTTCTAGGAATTTTATGCACACTTTCTAGCTTTTAAGGTATATCCTCTAGGACGTATCATCGATCCTTAGGTAGAAGCCAATGGATGTAAACATGTGTTTGAAACATGTTATGATTGATGGTTGCAAGTGGTTGCTCGTGAATGCATATACACACCATATGCGCTAGAACAACTCAGTCACTTTCATATTGCATTCGCATAAATGTATTTGTTTACAGATTGAACTCAATGTGTTATCATATGGACGTTGCATTTGAGTGAATGGTTGTGCACTCATATAGAAATGATATGTATCATTAGGATTGCATACCTGATTGGACGCATGGCACTGACATAATTCGCATTAAGGAGGTCGACTGAATCAGTAGACCGCCTGATTTTGCATTAGATAAAGACATATACACACACTATGCATATAAATATGAAAGCATTTAAAAATCTTTTTAAGGATAATGAATGCCTGTGATTGAATGGTTGAGTAGATGGGTGATTGGATGGTAGGATACATTCTTCCTAAATTGAAGATTTCGGGGACGAAATCCTTTTAAGAAGGGGAGAATGTAACACCCCGTAATTCTGTAACATTAAGTTTCACAAATTAAAGTATAATTAAATTTTAGAAGAGAATTAAGGGAAACGGGTTACGCCATTGCGTTCGTCTCAAAATTCTGCTTGAGATAGAGTCCGAGTTTGCGTAAATTGGACCCCGTATGAAAAAGATATCCTTAAATTAAATATTGCAGCAAAACATGAAAAAGAGGAATGAGAAAAGAATAATGTTTAGCATTGTTCTAACTTTTGTAAGCAAAAGACTTAGTATCTTATTTGGTTGGAACACATGACTTGCATACAAGAGGTACAGAGTTCGATCCCCGCCAGCGCCCTATTTTTGTTTTAGGGGAATGGCTTAAAACAGCGTAGTGTGAACGCAGTTCAAAAAGTGGTTTAGTATGAAAATGGGTAATTGGGAAGATAGATAAAAAAATGGTGAATATATATATATATATAATATATATATATACGCATATATACATATGACGTGTACGCACCATGTAGCGTACGTTGCGCATTTTTGGTTGTCAAGGATTGTTTTTTTTAATGGCCTTCCCCAATTGGATTTATGACAAATTAAAAGTAAGAAAAGATTTATTCATATATATATAAATACTTATATATGGGTAATTAATGTAAACAGTAAAGGGAAAATGTATCTGTTAAATACGTATTTACGTTTGAATTGATTGACAATAAATAATAAAAAGAAAAGATGAACATTAGAATTTTTGACTCATTGCTGAGTCAATAGGATAATTCTATCTTGACTGAACGGTTGTGGTCATTTCTAGGGTTAATCAAACGGCCTAAATTAATCTAAAATTCTATGTATACAACCTAGCTCTTAACCTAATTCACACAATTAAACTTGGAGCTGTCACGCTGCTGTAAGATAGCTTGGAATGTCCGCCGCCTAAAGCTTAAAGACAAACAAAGAAAGAACAAATCTAATTCAAAACTAAGAATCAAAACAACGTCTACCCAAAGGAATGCATCTCAATTTCAGAACCTCAGATCTCAGAAAAACATGACCGTCTTGCGTTGTAAGTATAGTGGCTCTTTAGATGGGAATGTGATTAAGACATGATTTGTTGTAAATTGTAATATGGAATTATATCAGTATTAACGATGTTGTTTTATATTTGTTATTTGTGATAATTTGAATGATTGTGGTGAATGAATCTTTTATGTATTGTGAATCAAACAATCAACACCTTATGCGAATTGTATGTATACAGTTAGATCTAAATATATGTTTATGCAAGTTATAGGTTGCAGGTTATATTTACACAAATATTTATATCATTCATGTAGGCTCTATGTATATATGTTTAAACCAATTGTGCCTACATGACTAGAATAGATCTATATTCACATGTTTTTATGCAAGTGAGAACTTATAATCGGATCCATGTCAAGATCCGTTTAGGATTCATATGAAAGTTTATTGTTAGATCTATGTTTATACATATGTTGCAAGTTCACACCCTTAAGTGGTTGTCAAAGTTATACATATAGTTTTGTCTTACGCCAGTTTTATGTTTGAGGTTATGCCTAGACCTATGCATTAACACGTTATACCATGTTTTAGTGGATTCATATGACACCTATTAGGTTATACTATGTTATACCTTTATGTTAGGCTAAAACTATATGATTCATGTGACACCTATTTAACTAGGTCCAATATTTATATGCAAGTTTGTGGCATGTTATGCAATGTTATGATATTCATGTCGATTATTTTGCACGTTTACACCTATGACATGTTTATGTTAATGAATTATTTTTATGCCAATTTTGTGTACGCTAAATTAGGCTAAGTTTTTAGCCTAATATTATATGTCAAAATCATGCGGACGGAAAATTAGGCTAAGATTGTTAGCCTAATATTTAGACGGGGTAACGTTGGATAAAATTGGTATTTATAGGAAACTTGACATAAATTAGTTAAAAATCACATAAGTGATTTATGGCATAAAATGGTATTAATTATATACCTAAACTAATGAGATTGATTGGAGACAAATTTGGCAGTAACTTGAATTTGAACAATTTACATAATTAAAATGTAAATTTAGACAATACGAATATGCTTACCCCGAGGTTGGATTGAGTTGTGATGTAAACCTGCCCGGACCCGCCTGGCTGTCCAGTAATCACAATAATACCTATCCAATGTGAGAGGTTAAGGCATTAAGCCCAATAAAGACCCGAGGTTAGACTGAGTTGTGGCGTAAGACTGCCCGGAACCGACCGGCATACAGGCAGCCACAATAATACCTGTCTAATGTGAGTGGTTGGTGCTTTAATAAAACAATTAAAGCTAAGTTAAGATTGGTAGGGTTAAGTTAACTAAAACACTTAACCAACTTAACATATTAACAAGACAAGACTTGTAGGGGTTAAGTAACTAAGAAAACACTTAGCCAATTTAACATGTTAACTAGACTAGAAGGTGAGGTTAAGTAAAGTTAATACACTTAACCAATTTAACATATAAACTAGACTAGAGGGTGAGGTTAAGTAAATTCAGGACACTTAACCGTTATAACCTGATAATTAGATAAGTGGGTGAGGTTAAATAAATTCAGAATACTTAACCATTATAACACGTTAGCTAGATAAGTGGGTAAGGTTAAGTAAATACATTTAGCCAATTTAATATGTTAGCTGGACTAGAGGGTAGGGTTAAGTAAACTTAGAACACTTAACCATCATAGTGTGATAAATTGAACAGGGTTAAGTTGAAACATGAAGGGACAGTACTTAACCATTAGGACATGTTAATTAAACAGATGTTAGGGTTAAGTTAACTAAGGGAACACTTAACCGTTATAACATGTTAGTTAAAATAGATAGGCAAGGTTAGGTTAAAAAGGGACACTTAACCAATACAAGATGAATGGGTAGGGTTAAGTAATAAGAAATACTTAACCAATATAACTTGGTTTGTGATAGGTTAAGTAAACATGAACTACTGATAACACTTAGCCAGTTTAATATGACAAAGGAATGGGTTAAGCTAACTTGAATCGACTAATGACACTTAACCAATCCAACTTGACGAGAAAGAGGGCTAAGTACTAAACCTTAGTTAAGAAAACAACGATTCAGGAAACTAAGTGGTAAACCTTAGTTAGGAAAACTAAGTAGTAATTCTTAGTATAACACGAGGAGGAGCGAACGTCCATCTGATCTTAAAGAAGGCTCCAACGAATTGGGTTACGAAGCCCGAGGCTTCGGGGGGGACGTGAGGGTACCCTTGGCATCCCTCTGTGAGAATGAAGATGATCCGCCTGGGCTCACAGAGGTTAAGGTCTGCATTAGAAGAACCAAGGGTATGCCTTGGTTGCAATATAAGGCAACCTAAAGACTAGGATGGACCAGCGTGATTCGGCGGGACAAATGGCCCTGTGATAGCGACCCGTCGTCTACCTACCATCTTGAGTCAGTCGAGATACGCATGCGGAAAGGCAGAGAACTCCCAACAGACCATATACTTGCTATCTAGTTATGGTTGAGGCTGGCCAATAGGAAAGTGGGGCATAGGTGGCAGGAGTATAGTTCTCGTGCTTGATTTTCTTGGATTGCCTTTCATTAGTTGAGGGAGGGGTCAGGTGGGACCATAGCTACTGGAAAAACAGACCTTAGCATCTGCATCGGTAGATATCTGAAAGCTCCCGACCGAGTTCCGTGTTTCTAGAATAGCCCTGCCACGGGACTCGGGTCGCACATTTCAGGACATATGCATCTAGACAGCGATAAACAATTCGCAACACATACGTGGGGAAGGCTAGGAACATATACCACTCTAGGTAGTGTGTCCCAGACTAGGGGCATCTTTCGACAGGTAGCATAATCCCTAGTGGACCTAGGTGGCATAAACCCTGAATCCGAGAAGCGTACAATAGGTAACATAAACCCTGGTTGGATCTAGGTCGTGTAAACCCTGGTTAAGTCTAGAAAGCGCTCGATAAGAAAACCCTATATTAGATCTAGGTAATAAATAATAGATGTACACCTAAAGGCAACCGCAATTACAGGGATTGGGATCACGTTATCATCTTTATACAGATTACTAGTTGGGATACTAGTTAGGTGGTGCGGAGATATAGAATGGGGTGTGATAGTATATTCAGTTTAAACTATCTTGCTTTGGTTTATATTAGTCTGTTATTCTGGTACTGTCCCATTTTTTCCAGTTTACTCCTGTCATGAACTTTATCTTGTTCACATGCTAAAAGCCACTAGACTTACTCAGGCTTTATGTCTGACTCTGTTTTTCTTTCGTCTTCTTTTCTTCCGTTCCCCCCCAGGTAGTCAGGGACGGAATAGCTCTGCTTAGTATGGACTGTTACTCTTTCCAAGCTTAAAGACTCTTGGATATATCGCTTCAGAATCTCTTTTCTGCTGTTATGGCTGGCTTATGCTACATTGGGGAATATAAATGTTATTTTGTGCTTCTTTATTTTGTAAGACATATGATACTCTAGTATTGGAAAGCAATTGTTGTACAAACTATTTTATCAATAAAGTAAAGTTTTATTTTCCGCTGTTTTAATTTTGTCTGTCTTGTAATTTATCTGCATCTTTTACCTTAAATGCTCCACAGAACTTAGTGCATTCCCTTTGTGAGTGACACTAACGGATGTGGGGTGTTACAGAAACCCCTCACTGATATGCACAGCCCCATATCTACAGGTGCCATGGTCATCTTATCCCCCTCTGCCCGGCTCATGCACGCACATGGCGCGGTCGGTTTGCGCCGCCCACACCGTCTTCCATGTTTGGATCTCTTACAATCAGTCCAGTAAGCGTTCCCCTTCTCCGACCTAGTTCGGAGTACATGTTTGATACCTACTCTGGGTTACTGGCTGAAATGGGTCCCACACAATATGATACAAGTGCTCCCCTTTGTCTTGTATCCCCCACTAGGTTTTCATTGGCTATGTATACCACTAGGTATCTTTAATTACATAACCCTATCATTTTTACAAGTTATACTTACCCTAGAAGGTGTCTTTAATTAAATAACTTTATTACTTCCATCGGTTATGTATACCACTAGGTGTCTTTAATTACATAAACCCTCATAGTTGGTTAAGTTTCATGGGCCTATATTTAGATATTACCCACCCATCTCAGATATACTTAACTTAACCCTCCCATTGTTTGAATTTACTTAACCCCTTATTCATGTTCATGTTCACACAATCCCTATGGATTCCACTAGGTTAAGTATTTCAATTTATTACCATATTTTCATTTATGGTTATAATGGGCTAGACTTCCCACATTAGGCCTACAGCTTGTGGATGCGGAATATGCCGGTCGGGTCTAGGCAAACTTCTTCCACAAGTTGGGCCTAACCTCGTGACTTAGCCCGATTCGTATTTGTGCACTTAGACCTCTCACATTAGGTTCAACATTAGTGGTTGTTGGATATGTCGGTCGGGTCCAAGTTCGCTTCCACCACTAATGCAACCTAACATCGTGCCATAAGTGCAATTACAGTTTCCAGTTATTGTAGTCCTAGGTATTTCATTATTATCAAAATTCTCACCTATGTCGTTACAGGTTATAGGTTCCATGCCCCTTTTTCCCTAATTTTGTAAAAAGTGAAATTATATGTCCATATTCATATTCATTAACAAAGCTATGCCAATTCTAATATTTTCCCCCGTTCCCTAACTAACGTATTTGCATAATTTTTGGCGGCATGCCTAGGCTAGAAAGTAGCCTAGCCATAACAATAAGAGGGAAAGGTGATGGGAAAAAAATGACAATAGCGATTATTCTAACAAAGGCGACATGAACATATACTGGCATAGACATGTAATTGGCATAATAATAAGGTGGAGATAAAAATAGATCTAGTGAACGGGTAATGATAAAACTAGATCTAACATAGTAAGGATGAACAGATCCAAATAAGAATTCATATGTCCAATAATGACAGATCTCAATTAATCACAACATGATGATCTAGATCTAAACAAAGGTTTAACTGTATAGATAGTGATAATTCCATATTAACCACAAACTTAGAAAAAGGGTAAGATCCACATATGTGACATGATAAATTAACCACTAAAGAATTAGATCTATAAAATAGATCTAGCATGGTAAAGTCTAGGATCCATGAATATTATAGATTCACAAATAATGATAGATCCAATATAATTCAGTCATAGGCATGTATATCCAAATCACAGTCATATCACAAATTACTTTTAATCGTTTAAATCTAAAATAACTCATAGTGTTTGGATTAAAAGAAAAGGTAGAAAATAACAAAGGTTGGATCTACACTTGAATCTCTAAGTTTGATTTGCAAAGTTGATTTTTGTTGAAGAAAAGGGTTCAGTTTAGTTTCATACACTAGCAGCATTTGGCCTCCATTGATCTCCAATGAAGAAAACAAGAGAAATGACCACGCATTTATAGCTGCCAGCCCAGAAACCGACTTAGCCACGTCAGCCTTAGGGGGGTCGACCCACCCCTTAGGGGGTCGACTCTGGTGTCGAAACCCCCGTTGAGGGGTCGACCTAGGAGTTGACACCCACCTCAAGGGTCGACTTCCCTAGGTAGGAATTTTCCCGCTTACCTCGAATTTCTGAAATTTGAACGGATTTGAACTTTATGGACCCGATTTTGAATTCTTAGACCCTATATATATATATATATATATATATATATATATATCTTGCGCGTATACAAACTTTAAACCTTTATAACTTCTTTATACGGTGTCCGTTTTATGCAAACCAAATGCCTGTCTTGACCAGAATTTCGAGAAAGATGCAATGGCGTAGTCCGTTTCCCCTAATTCCGAATTTTAAATTAATTATTGTTTAATTTATCCTCTTTAGTGCTATTAAAAATATGGGGTGTTACAACCATGGTGTGAAAAATGTAAACGTTTGGTTGTTAAAGAGACCGGAGTCGGTATTGTCATACTCTCTTCCAATACCGATACCACTTTAACAACTGTGTACATGGTGGAGAAGCTAGAACAAGGTAGGATGGTTTGGAGGTGATTAATGGATTTTACAAAAGAGAATGATGATGGAATAGCCTTGAATTTTGAATCATAATTAAAATGACTAAAACAAGAGCATACCCGGGTTAAATAAGGTCGCACCTTCGATCGAACACACTTCTTCGATACCTTATCTCTTACTGTGTGATTGATTTGGGGGACCCCTTTGAATATGGGAGAGTTGTTTGAGGTGGGCAGTAGTTGCGGCTATGTGTTACCAACGACCCAGGGGCCGTAATCTGAAAGAATCCTACCGTGGGTATTCCTCGGTACCTTATTATATTATCGTCATCGAACCCTCTACAATTTTGATTTAACGTTGTCGTATCACGGCGCATCTCTATCCACCGAGGTACTGGTGTTTTATATGCAGACTATACGGCAATGGTATATATGGCGTAAGGGTAATATAGCAACCCTGCTTGCACTATTTTCGATATTATATTTACCGTTGTCATTATAATAATAGCATATTATTATATGTATTAGTTTCACGGATCCTTAAAGGATGGAATCCCAAATATCCTTTAAGTTATTTGCATTTCGTTAAACATTTCATTTGAATTAATTCACTTTTATAAGAATGTTAGTCCTGACTCGAGTATTTTGTTTGTGTTTCTTGCAAATGCTCGGGTTGGACCGCGTATTTCAGTTTTGGAGATTTTCCTAATAGAGCTCGATTATTTCGAAATTTATTATTGTACTCAAATCATTTTAACTCTTAATGTATTAATGCTATAGTGGAGTCACCCTTATCGGGGTCCATAGTTCCCTTCTCTGGACCTTAGATACAAAATAGTTATGTCTGGATCCCCCAGGAAACATCCGTACCTTTTGTCCGATTCCAACATGTCGTTTATTATCTAGCATTAATCATTCAGGAGTTGTGAAGCTCGTCGAAGTCACACCTCAACACACAAAGCAAAGCTATATCAGCCATGCTATGTTCATCATCCATAAAGCTCTGCTTTTCAATAATAAGCTTTGATCACTGCACCTTAGCATGCTACATTATCAATCCAAACCATATCATTGATGTCTGCCAATATATAACCTCTAAGCTCGTACGTCTCAGAGAAGGGTGTTAAGAAAGAGAATAAATTCTTCGCCACCAATCAAATATATAATTAGTAGAGATCAAAGAATACAACATTAAATACGTTGTCAAACATACAATCCATTTGTTAGTCCGTTTTAGGTCTGAACGAAATTGGAGGCACCTTATTCCTCATCCCATATGTCCAATACAGGAGAGATGCCCTCGTATATCCAGTCGATCTCCAGGGACGTCTGGACAATCATCACTTATTACCTCGTCTTGGGTGTACAGCCCAATCAAGACATAATAATCATCCAAACGATGTGAAGATCTCTGGTCTTCAACCATCGTCTTTGTATCTTCAACCTTTAAATTGTCATAACTGTTATTCAAAATGGGTTATACTTGGTATTTCCGAATAACTCACGTATCTTATAATCAAGTGCTACAATAACACATCATACGCCTCATTCCAACCCAGAATATTCTTTTATTCAAATATTCTTATTATTGGGATTTATTCCCATAAATCTTATCAAAGATTTAATTCATTTGAACCTCTTGTTTAAATCTTTCTTTGGAAATTATTTCAAAAGATATTGTAATATCTTTTCACAATATAAACCAGATTAAGGTTTATAAAACTAGTTGGGATTAACGAGCCTTACCGAAGTAATCATTCATTTTATTATCCCAATCCCACCCTCTTCATCCCATGGAGAAAAACTGGTAATAACTCCATATCTAACACCCATAGTGTTATTGGTAAATTTAATTACCACTTAACATTTTCAATCTAATTGAAGATTTAATTATCGCATGGAGTAAACCCGGTGGTACTCCATCTCGATAATTTTCTTGTTTGATAAATTTCATTATCCCATCCACATTTCAATATAATTAAACATTCATTAGAACTCCAACTTAGTTTTTATCTCCAAAAATCATTATTTAATGATTATTCAAATTTTAGGAAATTACTCCTATCTTTGACTGGGTTAAAGGACAAATGTCATGTAAACACCATTCATAATAAACCTAAAATCATCTTCCATTTAATATGGAATCTTCACGGAAATCTAAGCAATTTATAATCGATATAAATTTCCGTATTTAACCAATACTATAAGTGGAACAACGACAGAGCCTTTTAAATTCCATAAATAGTGAACACTTTCCTTCATACAAACTCATCTCGATTATTATAAATCGAATTTCATCAACTCCATTTTAATTGAATAAACATGAAAATTTCATTAAATATTAATTAAAAGATTTATTCTTTCACAAGTGAGTTCAAAAGTATTAATTAAGATACCATTCACAACGAACCCATAATCCCATTTGATATTAAATATAAGATCTTAAATGGAAACCATGTCATTTATATTCAATGCCATATTCTAAAACTAACAGATATCGTTTTGGAATAATGATATCAATGTCCTCCAAATTCCCAAAATAATATCTGTATAATCACGAAATCCAATATCAAAATATCCGAAGATAATTTCCATTCAATTCCATTCCAATTTATATATTGGAAACTTTTGGTTATTTTAAACCATTCTCAATCCAACTTATTAATTTAAAATCATTGGATTTCTAATCTAGTTGTCAACTAGTTCATTTAGATAAAAATATCTTTTATCTTTTCAAACTTTTAATTTTTCATCCAAATCATTAATTATGATTTTACATAATTTATCCATGTTTTTAATAATTTTATTAAGGCCCTTGAATTCGGTTTCCAATATCGGTCACCGAACTACATCCATAGCGGCCTTTTACAAAATGATTTGGACATATTTTAAAATCAAACTGTTCAAATTTAAATCTCATATATTCATTTGAAAAATATTTTCGATACGAACTAAATGGTTTCGATTTTAGGAGAATCAGACGGTAGGATCTCCCATTATGTCCATTCAAAGTTAATGGTTGAAGTTCGCGAACGGTCACTACTCAGCACGTTCTATTCAAGCCATTTAAATATATATATGTAATGTATATCATCGATTCCCATTCAAAACATATTTTATAAAACGTTTATAAATTCATTTGAAAATAATTTCACTTACATTTCAATTTTAAACTAAAATTGAACATCTTATATTATTATAATCTCAAAATAATAATATTTTCAAAATGTCAAATTTTGAAATTTAGCCTTCTCGGTATTCATTATGAAAGTGGATAAAATTGATTTAAATATCCGTTCGACATAAAAAAGCATTTTTATACTTAACTCCGCTTTATATTTTTATATTTTTATATTTTTGTGTCCATCCAAAATCGGGCATCAAAATCAAACTTCTAATCTTTATTGAATATTATATTATAAAAATATTCATATTTATTTAGGTTTAGAATAAAATCTCAACCAATATCCATATAAATAAATTTATAGTGATTTCTATCACCATGTGCATCCAATAGTAGTTGTAAACAACTATCAACATCCAAGATAACATCCAGTCCACATAACATGGTACATACCATATAAGCATTAAACATTTAACGCTTATATGGGTTCTACAATCAATAGGTTAACCGCAATATCGATCAATAATTCATCCAATGCCATTTATGATACCACAAAGTGTCCATCCACATTGTTTTAAATACGAGTCTCGCATATTCAATCAATGCTTCTAATAATAAGTAAACTTGTGAATAGTTCATGCGTTGAACTCAAAGGATATTGCATGTAACAGATAAAAATCAGCAAAAATAATCAATGTATTTTTAAATATGTTCTAATAATTTAACAAAATATTTGAATGAGAGAGTTCTCACTTTGATCGTCTCAGATTGTCGATTTCTTTTCAAATCAAATTAAATTTGGGTTTAATTTGACCCAAAAATTCGACTTCCTCCAAATTTGACCAAATTAGTTTTGTTGTGAAGCTCTCGACTCCGCGATCGCTACGAATCCAGTTTCACCCGATTCTGGATTCGCGAAAAAGGTTATTAATTCGCAAAGTTTAAACAAACAACTAGATAATCATTAGATTAATTAAAATCCTAAATTACCCTAACCATTGTTCAACCTCTGCTCACACTCGTTCAAGCCTTGCTGCGCCATTGGCCAAGCCGACTCTGCTAGTCACCTCCCTTATGCGTGGCGCCACTTCGCCAATAGTGGTGACGCCTGGATCGCCGCCGGCGATCTGAAAATTGTATCATCCCCAAAATGTTGCTCGCCTTGATTTTCCCTCCTCGCCTCACCAGTTGATCGTGAACCACTCCAGATCGAAGTGGCTCGCCACCGTGCTCCATCTTCCTTTAGTGACCATCGTCGGTCGACGTTGACCTTGGCTAGAAAATGGCGAATTGTATTCGTTGCTACCCCAAGTTCATCAGTGACATTCGTGCCCCATTTCCGGTGAATACAGCGACCTTCAGACAAAACATTCTAAAGCAAACTGGTCAAGCACTCTCCCCTCTACAACTTTCCCTTTGGTGCCATCATCTATTACTCGATCGTTTGGCCACAATTTCACCAAAACCGATGTCAATTTTCTGATTTTGAATTGAAATTTTGCCGAATCCATGCAACGATAGGTCATGAAATTTTTATGGTAGGTAGAGATCATCATATGCTACAACATTCGTGTATTCAGTTTTGGTTAATTTTTGATAGATTGGAAGATATAAATTAATTTAAGTTTAGGGTCTTTTTTGCAAAATAAATTTAAAGGAAAAGGGGTTGGCTGCGAAATAAGGAAGAAAAGAATGAATTAAGGTTGTGGAGGAAGAAAAGGATCTTATATAGTGGGGTTTATTTTTTTTATTTGTTTAGTTAGCGCTATCTCCAATCGACATTTATCGATGCCTCGAGCACACATGAACTCCATTGGCGATGAAAATTGACATACATCAATGTCTTGACGATACAGTCCTAATAAAACTAATTTCGTCGAATTCCGAGTCAGTTTGCTCAGAAAGCTCTATTTCAGGTTTAAATATATCATCGATTCTGAACTTATTGTGCACGACTACGTACTAGCTCCAAAAACTATGAAATTTGGAATCTAGCAACAATCTAGTACCCAAGATCCAACAAAATTAATTTCATTGAAAACGGAGGTTGTTTGCAAAATGGCCATTTTTATGGGTTGTACATAATATTAAAATATATATAAATTCCACAACGACTATTTGAAATTTTAAGGGCATAACTTACAATTTATAAAGTGAAATCTCAATTTCTTACATTCATTAGAAAGATATAGTTAAATAGATTCTAACATTTCTTGTTACATCAAATTCTGACTTATAACGAATTCTGTATACTCGTTTAAAGTTCAAAGCCAAATTTTCAAACTATCGCACCATTACGAGCTCGTTTTATAATTAATATAAATATATACGTTCAAACTTCTTTTTAAGTAAATTTTCCGTCGTTTATTCTCAAAATAAATTGTATAAAAAAATTTAATTTTCATTAAAATCAATTAAAATAAATTTTAAATTGGTTTCGGAAATTTGGGTTGTTACAATATCCCCCACTTAAAACTTTTTTCCTCGAAAAAGAAAGGAGATGAAAGTTGTTTAACTAACCAGCTCAACTTTCATTTTGGCTTCAGTTCTTCAACTTTTCAGTTTATAAGAACTTCCTAATTTTCCTAAAATTTGGTTAACACCCTAAATTTCTAAAAAAGAAATTCGTCATAACCTCCTTTGTATGGGTTGATCTGAACAAATACATATGGCCTTAATAGGCACTCATAAATCAATATAAAAATATATAGAGCATACAAAAAATTTGTTGCTTATCTAAATCCAAGGGAGACGTGTAAAAATTTGTCATCCCAAGACCCATGTGGGGGATTAGTCATGATCCACGTGCCGTATCTACAACAAGAGAGATGTGTATATTTTTGTCATCTCAAGACCAAATGATGGGGTTTATTATTAAATCCTGCCATTTATCTTTATAGTTATTAGGTCCACAATCAGTCCTCGGTTCAACCTGTAATTCAGTCATCGCCATACAAGCATCTTGCTTATATGGTAATCCAAACCTTGTCATATAAGCACCAAATGCTTATATAGTTACGCTATGTTATGCAGTCCATAATATATGTTATGCGGTGTAGTCCATACCTGTTTCCTATCCTATGATGTATGTTTAATTTCACACAGAGCAACCATCACAGCGCATCCATATCATTCACAATAGTATAATAATAATAAAATTACACAACTAACTATCTCTTTGTCGGGCACACAATTTATTTATCTACTCAGCTTGCATAATATAACTGTTCAACAGATATATGTGTATATATCCAATTGCAACTAATTTCAAATTAATTCATCATTAAATTTGATTTGGCTTAATTTAGCTTTTATACTCATATTGGTTTTATTACAATTTTTTATTTAACTCTACTTAAGTTAAATTTTAACTCTTTGATTTACTTATATATTTTCAATCTATTTAACTTGTTTATTTCAAATACAAAGCTCAAATTATTTCCAAATACTTACTTAAATTAATATTTTGACATTTTAATTGGAATTATATAATCATCCCACTTTCAAAACTCGAAGATAAACACTGATGATGTCATGATCATCAACAGAATCATCCTCAAGTGAAAAGAATGTGATTCTATATCAATCAAGTATATTCAAGACTTCAAATATATGCTAGCTAGGCATATGTGCAAAATCTTCTTATACTCAATAGTCCAACCTCGACGTCAAATTACAAATCATATTATAAAATATAACCTTTCATAACTAAATTCATTTTCACAAATAAACAAAGTTATTCTTTTCTATTTATACCCTTCCAACTCATTATAGGGCATTAGTAATCCTATCTCTAATGAGTTACTCATTACTGGATACTACTGATCCTATCTCTAATGAGTATTCTTTAGTAAGACTTTGCTAACCCTATTTCTGATGAATTCTTTCACCTCGTTCTATCGAGTCGTATCCTCAAGCTTTGTAAACCAAAGCTCTAATACCACATGTAGCGACCCAGAAATCGTCGCCCTTCAAATCGACCATAAACCGCACAAGCCCAACCCGAAAGACAGAAATCCTTGAACCGTTATGGGAATACAACACATCAGATAGAACATAAAAGAAACATTTCATTGCTATTACAACAATTTACATCAGAATACAAGAGTATATCAGAGTACATCGTAAATAATACAGCGAAAAATAACCTCAGAGATTTAAATTACAATATAGCGGAAGCATAAATATATACAGCGGTAGACTCCGAATAATCCAGAGCATAGCTCCAGCCAAAATCCAGGATTCTGTTTAAAAGTATCTGTAAACCAAAACTGCTAGCTGACCGTGCGGAAAATATGGGCACCTAGAGTTTAGGTGGGAAACAATAAACTCTGAGTCAGTCATGAGGCTAGTGTGAGAACTAAAAACAGTTATTATACTTTATTTTAGAAGTTGGGTAAATCACGAGACCATACCGTTGTAATAACCCGAAAATCTGGGCCAGTTTAAAATTTTTATTTTGGCAATTTTAGCGGATTTTGATTATTTAAAATAGATTATTTTAAATAAAACCGACGAGAAATTTATTTTGAACTGAATTCGACGTATATAATTATATACGTCATCGTTAGAATATTAATAATTATATATAATTATAAAAGGAATTGAAAATGGCGCGGTAGTTCGAAAATTCGATTTCTAATTTCAAATGAATATACAGAATTCAATATAAGTCAGAATTGAACGAAACAAGAAATATTTGAATCTGTATAACTATATCTTTGTAACGAAGTTAACAAACTGAGATTTCATCTTAGAAATGATAAGATATGTCCAGTTTAAAATTAGAAATAGTCGCTGTGGAATTTATATATATTTTTATATATATAAGGCCCTTAAAAATAGCAATTTTGCAAACGACCTCGGATTTCGACGAAACCAGTTTTGTTGGGTCCGTGATGTTAAATTATTGCTAGGTTTCAAATTTCATAATTTCTAGAATCAATATGTGAGCGTGGCGAAGGAAAACGCGTTTGACCAGTTTTAGTTGATTTTAATCGACTGGAAATTGGCCATTTTTCTAACGGTCTCAGAATTCGACGAAACTAGTTTTGTTAGGACCGTATCGTCAATACGAAGCTAGAAAATATTTTTCTGAGATTTATAGAGTTAGTATGTGACCCCGGTAATTTGAAATGTACGTTTAAAATTCAATATAGTGATTTAAATGTAAATTTAACGGAAACTGATTGTAACAATCAAATCAGCTTGCGATACATATCCCATTGTGTTCGGAATGGGGGTAAAACGCTATGGACGACAGGCGGTGGGCCTCGTTTCGAGGTCATATGTAAAAGTCAACCCTTTGGCAAAAATAAATAATTAAATAATAAAATAATAAAAAAAAGAAATCCCCTTTCCTTTATCTCTGCCCCCCCCCCCCTAATTTTCATTTCAATCGAATCAGATAAAAAAAAAAAATACGATCGAAGCGCTAGACGGAGCACCGCCGCCGCGCCTCAGCGCTGGCACCCTCCGACCTCGTTCTCCCCCCCCCCTCCACCCCCGTGGCCTCGCGACGTTCCCCCTCTCTGCCCTCGCTTCCCTCTCCCCTCGAAGATGCATCGCAACCCCAACCCGTCGTTCCCCCTTCGACGCCGCCACCTGATGGGTTTCCGGCGTGTTGATTGGTGTACGACGTGGATTCGAGGACGTCGAGGAATGGGTTTGTGGTCCTGGGGCATTCGTAAACGAAGAAGAAGGACAACCGTGAGTTTTGTTTTTACTATTTACTTGGTTTATTTTATTTATGAAATTAGAAGTAGATGAATTTTTATATATAAAATAGTTTGCTTTGAAAAAAAATAAAATACTTTGCTATGAATTTTTTTTATCTAGAATACTTTGATTTGAAAAATACAAAAAAAGTTGTTTTTATAAAATATATATGAAATTGATTTTTATAAAATGTATAAAGCAAAATTGAAATAGATTTATTTTGAAAGTAGAAATGGATTTGCTTTGAAAATAAAATCACTGTTTTAGGAATAGAATTTTTATATATCTAACAACGATGTAAAAAGTATGTTTTATATATAAATAAAATTGGTCTAAAAATATGATTTTTATATATTGAACTTTGAACTAAAAATTCGATTTTTATATATTGAACTTTGAACTAAAAATTCGATTTTTATATATTGAACTTTGAACTAAAAATTCGATTTTTATATATTGAACTTTGAACTAAAAATTCGATTTTTATATATTGAATAACGAAGTAAAAATGTGATTTTTACATATATGGTGGTTACAGCAACGAAGATGCGATGACGATGAAGATTTCTATCAATGAAGTGCCGTGGAGCTAGGATAGCTATATGTGAGAATTTCTCACCTTTCAATTTATTATTCTAGTTATATATATATATATATATATAATAGGATGCAGACGGTGCTTATTAGAAGCACCCGACACCCGTCCACAGACCATGGACTTGTTTGTTTGGCTGTTTGGTGATTGATTGCGATATTGGTTTGAATGTGGTTTGTGGTGTGAAAAATCGAATCGATAAATTGGTTAGGATTAGACGTGCGCCGTTATAAGGCGAAGGAGTAAGGCTAGGTTAGATCCTTACTCCAAATTTTGTGGTTTGCATAATGAAATGAATTGAATTGTTTGGTGAAATGAATGGATTGATTGATGTGTGAATGGCGTGGGCCTTCACTAGACCGGGGATAAGGCTAGGCCTTGTCCCGTTTCTAGTATAGTGCCGTTATGCCGCCGAAATTTTCTAAAATATGTTAGAAAAATAAAAATATCATTTTATTTAAAGAATGAACTGAATAGAAATTCATATGTTGGAATAAAATGTTTTATCGTTAAAAATATAATTTTTAACGCGAATGTGAATAAATAAATATTCATTTACAAACCAAACGGTTTGTTTATGTACACCTATTTGAAGGACATTGATTGGGTCGATAAATTTTACACATCGCCCAACAACACAAATAAAATATGTGTTTGATTGTTTGAAACCCCACACGGGTGTTGGGATGAAATTTGAAGTTCACTCATCCTGATTGATTAAATATGTCGATCGATTGATTGACAGGCTGTTATAAGCGTTGAATATCTATATTTTATGCTTTTACAGTGTAGTGCACTTTGGTTGATGGTTGATTATTTTCAACGTTATTATATACATGTGTTGTATGAAAATCCATATAATTAACTTTATATGGTAATTGATTGGGCCTCATTCCAATTTGAAAAATAAAGAATATTATAAAATATAAGTTCATGTGTTGACAGTACTCATCCATTGAGATTGGTCATGTGTTGAACGAAATATTTTAGTAATAAAATTTACATCTTTATCGATATAAAATAAAGGTTCATGTGTTGACAGTACTCATTCATTGAGATTGGTCATGTGTTGAACAAAATATTTTGATAACAACTATTTTGAAAAAAAAGAAATATTTGAAATAGAATATTTGAAAATAGAAATTTATGAAGCCGTGTTGATTAGATTGACGCCATTTTGACGTAAACGATATTTATATCGATTTTATTCATTTTAAAATGAATATTGAAAAGTAATCTCGAAATCGAATATTTTGAATTGAATTGAATTGAAAACGATTTCGAAATGAATTGAATTGAAAACGATTTCGAAATGAATTGAATTGAAAACGATTTCGAAATGAATTGAATTGAAAACGATTTCGAAATGAATTGAATTGAAAACGATTTCGAAATGAATTGAATTGAAAACGATTTCGAAATGAATTGAATTGAAAACGATTTCGGAATGAATTGAATTGAAAACGATTTCGAAATGAATTGAATTGAAAACGATTTCGAAACGAATTGAATTGAAAACGAATTCAAGTTGAATTAAAAGCGAATTGAAATGAATTCAAATTGAATTGAAATTTGAATTGAATAGAAATGAATTTTAAAACGAATTTATAAAGAAGAATTCAATTTTGCTTTGAATTGAAATGGAAGTTGAAATAGGTTTTGAAACGATTTTAAAACTATTTATAAAATTCGTTTTAAATAGAAATCGACGAAATATATATTATATATATTATATATATAATATAATGGCCTGAATAGAACGCGCCGCGCTGCGGCAGTTCGCGAATTTCGACCATTTATTTCAAACGGACATTACGGGAGATCCGACCGTCGGATTCTCCTAAAACCGGAACCGTTGGGTTCGTATCGAAAAGAGCTTTCTAACGAATATTAGAAATTTGAAATCTAACGGTTGGATTTGGAGATACGTCCAAATCAAATTCGGAAAAGGTCGCTGTAAGTGCAGTTCGATGGCCGTTGATGGAAATTGACTGTACGGGCCTTGATAAAATTATTAAAAATAGTAATAATTTGTGTAAAATCATAAGAAATGATTTGGGAAGAATTGGGATGAAAAACTCCATATTTGAAAAGATAAAAATAGATTTTTATCGAAATGAACTAGTTTTGAACTAGAAATATAATTCTATTTATTTTTAAATAAATAAATTGAATTTGAAAAGGGTTTTAAAAATAACCAGAATTTCCAATGATTGCATTGGAGTGGATTTGAATCGAAATTGTCTTCGGAATATTTCGATGTTGGAATTCGGGATTATACAGATGTTGTTATGGAAATTTGAAAGATGTAGATATTTCTATCGTTATTTCCAATACGACATTTGTTAATCGTAGAATTTGATATTGAATATAAGCCGATATATTTTCTATTCAGAGCCTTGTATTGAATATCAAATGTGATTTGGGTTTGTCGTGAATGGTGTCTTCACTAACACTGTTCTTGAACCCAGTTGAGAAAAGATTAAATCTTTTTATTTAGATTTAATGAAGTGTACCAATTAAATAATATTTAATTGGGATTGAATTGATATTGATTTTTGGGTTTATCGTGAACAGTGTTTTAAATAACACTCGTTCTTTAATCCGATAATTAATGGAATGTGATTTTGGGTTTATCGTGAACCGTGTTTTAAATGACACTGATTCTTTAACCCAGTTAACGATTAAAACTAAGTGGAGTTTTAATGAATCTTTAATTAGATTGAAATGATCGAAAATGGAGTATCACCAGTTTTGCTCCAAGCGATAGTTAAATCTTTAATTAGATTTGAACGAGAAATGGTAATTGAATTTACCGATAACACTGTGGTGTTAGATATGAAGTATAACCAGTTTTACTTCATGGGATGAATAGGTTGGGATTGGGAAATTAAAACAAATGATTACTTCGGTAAGGTTCGTTAATCCCGACTAGTTTTGAATTGATATTCAAAGTAGATTAAAGAATAAATTCAAGGAATTTATCTTTGATAAAATTAATGGGAATCTTTCCCTATGAATGTGAAATTTAGAAACTAACTGTCGGTTAGCCAAGCAGAATGGTTTTCTGGATATTGATCTGATGTTGGTTTCGGCCTTCGGGGTTAATATTTGGGGAACTATTCTCTTGATTAATTTGCGGTTAGTGACTGATGAATTGGAATGAGGCGTATGTTGTGTTTGTGTAACACTTATTTAAAATATACGCGAGTTATTCGGAAAGACCGGGTTTATCCCATTCTGAATAACTGATACGACGATAAGTCGAAGATGAAGACGATGGTCGAAGACCGGAGGTCTTCACGTCATTTGGGTGATAACTGATGATCTTGATTGGGCTGTACACCCAAGAAGATGGAAACAGTTAGTGATCGTCCAGACGTACTTGGAGATCGATGGATATGCGGGGTACTAGGTGCCTCCGGTTTCGTTCAGACCCAGAACGGACTTGTAAATGGACTGTGTGTCTGACATTGGATTTTAGTCTGTGTGTTTGATTTCTATTAAATATATATCTGTTTGGCGGCGGAGAATTTATTCTCTTGCTTAACGCCCTTCTCTGAGACGTACGAGCTCAGGGGTTATATATTGATGGATATCAAACGCATGGAGTGAATTGCCTGTGTGGCATGCCTAAGTGGCAATTGATCGAGGCTTCTGTTGAAAAGCAAAGTCTTGTGGTGATGATCAAAGCAAGGCCTTTGTGGCGTAGCTTTGTGTAACGTTTACTTCGCGTGTTTCACACCCGGTATGAACCAAAAACGGGAGAGGACGTCAGGGAGGGCATGCGTTTCTTTCTAGTTAGAAGTGGCGTCAGTGGTTTTACACGCCCTGACGAGTTTGACTTATGTGGTTGTTGCTGTTGCGAGGCGCCTCGGTTATATCGGTTTCGGCCGATGCTTCTGGTCGGCTGACGGGCCAGACTTACACCCCATAGGGTGGGGAAACGTAGTGTTCAGGCATTTTAATCCACATCGGTGGACCGACCCTGAGGATCCAAGGGCCCACCTGTGTCTGGGTCCTGAGACACGGACTAGAGCGTCTCGAATCGGTTGAGGACTATCTTTTGCCTCGGTTCATAGACGGAAATCCAATTTCCAAATACGTGACATTTGCGGTTTTAATTGTAATCCTATATATGGCGACATAGTGGGATGGGGCGCTTATGCCGCCTATGATTGATACTTATGATTTGAAATTGTTTTGACACTATGCACTTATAATAGTATCAATGATTTGTTTTAAACGTATCAAGCATTCTTTGGCTGTTATAAGGGAAAACCCTATCCTCGGCTGCGTTGCATTGTGTGATGGGACCTGGGTCTTATAACAGCTTCATTTTTCTTTATTTAGCATTGCGCTGTTGTTTTATGCACTGGTATTCTTGGGAGGAAACCCGTTCCGTGTTATACGGCGTGGTCCCTTGATTTACCTAACTTTAAAAATAAAGATTAATAACTGTTTTAGTTCTCACACCAGTCACATGACTGACCTGGAGTTCATTGTTTTAACCTAAACTCTGGGTGCCCTTATTTTGACACGGGCAGCTAGTAGTTTTGGTTTTGCAGATTTATATTCACAGGATCCTGGTTTACAGCTGGAACGATATCCGGAAAGCTTTGTATCCGTATATCTCATTCTAGTTGTGTATTGTATTATTTTCCGCTGCTATGTATTTAAATGTAATTTAAATCTCTGATATTCCTGTGTTATATTCATTGATACTCTGTATATTCTTGTAATCTGATGCATTGTTGTAATATACAATGAAATGTTCTTTTATATGCGTTCTGATTTGTCGTGTTCTCAAACGATAGGGCGTTTCGAACGGTCTGGGTCGGTTTAGCGACTGGTTCGGACCGAGCGAAATTCGTTGCCGTCACAGTTGGTATCAGAGCTTTGGTTTACAAAGCTAGAGAACAAGACACATTAGAAACATACGAAAGAATTCATCAGATATTGGATTAGCAATATCCAATGAGAATGACTCGTTAGAGATGGGATCAGTAGTATCCTAGAACGAGTGTGAAGAGTATATTTTTCAAGTGAAAACAAATTTTTGTTTTGAAAATTTAAATCAATTATTCGTATTTGATTATCTATTTATATTGAGTTGGACAGTCCAGTATATAAAGATTTTGCGTATACGTCTGATCCACGTGTATTTGAAATTTTAATATACTGGATAGATATAGAGTCACATTCTAGACACCCGGGGATAATTCTGATGATGTGGCCACATCATCAGTATTTATATTCGTGTTTCGAAGGTGTGATATCTATATATTTCCATTAGACTGGTGTGAGAACCAAATCTTATATAGCTAGAATACTTTGTTGTCAATTGGCATCAAAAACAAGATTTTCTGTATATGTATCAAAATTATGAATTTGAAACGTTAAATTAACTAATTGATTGATGTTTGTGTTGTTTGTTCATTTGTTTGCTAATTTTGAACCATTATGCCTAATTTGATCGAATATTGAATTGTATTGAAAATTGGTCGCATTTGCTTGCATATACATGTATATCATTAAACAGGTCATAGCAAGGAGGCTAGAGCAGAGAATAAAATTTGTTTGCCCGACAAATAGGTACATGTTTACTACATAATTTCCTGTTTTGTTTGGGTGATGATGATTTTATGAGCCTATTGGCTAGCCGCTTGGCTTTTTCTTTTTCTTTTTGAGATCTGAAGGACCGGGGAAGCTATTTGAAATTCCCCGATGCTCCCGGTGCAGGGGAGGTTATGGCGAAATTTTTCGAAAATTTAGGGAGTTAGCCAAAATTTTGAATTTTTGAAAATTCTCAGAAACTGAAAAGTTGGAGAACGGAAGCCTGATCGATCGTAGAGTTGAATGATCAAACCACTTTCGACTTTGTTCCTTTTCGGGGACGAAAAGTTTTAAGTGGGGGAGATTGTAATAACCCGAAAATCTGGGCCAGTTTAAAATTTTTATTTTGGCAATTTTAGCGGATTTTGATTATTTAAAATAGATTATTTTAAATAAAACCGACGAGAAATTTATTTTGAATTGAATTCGACGTATATAATTATATACGTCGTCGTTAGAATATTAATAATTATATATAATTATAAAAGGAATTGAAAATGGCGCGGTAGTTCGAAAATTCGATTTCTAATTTCAAATGAATATACAGAATTCAATATAAGTCAGAATTGAACGAAACAAGAAATATTTGAATCTGTATAACTATATCTTTGTAACGAAGTTAACAAACTGAGATTTCATCTTAGAAATGATAAGATATGTCCAGTTTAAAATTAGAAATAGTCGCTGTGGAATTTATATATATTTTTATATATATAAGGCCCTTAAAAATAGCAATTTTGCAAACGACCTCGGATTTCGACGAAACCAGTTTTGTTGGGTCCGTGATGTTAAATTATTGCTAGGTTTCAAATTTCATAATTTCTAGAATCAATATGTGAGCGTGGCGAAGGAAAACGCGTTTGACCAGTTTCAGTTGATTTTAATCGACTGGAAATTGGCCATTTTTCTAACGGTCTCAGAATTCGACGAAACTAGTTTTGTTAGGACCGTATCGTCAATACGAAGCTAGAAAATATTTTTCTGAGATTTATAGAGTTAGTATGTGACCCCGGTAATTTGAAATGTACGTTTAAAATTCAATATAGTGATTTAAATGTAAATTTAACGGAAACTGATTGTAACAATCAAATCAGCTTGCGATACATATCCCATTGTGTTCGGAATGGGGGTAAAACGCTATGGACGACAGGCGGTGGGCCTCGTTTCGAGGTCATATGTAAAAGTCAACCCTTTGGCAAAAATAAATAATTAAATAATTAAATAAAATAAAAAAAAGAAATCCACTTTCCTTTATCTCTGCCCCCCCCCCCCTAATTTTCATTTCAATCGAATCAGATAAAAAAAAAATATACGATCGAAGCCCTAGACGGAGCACCGCCGCCGCGCCTCAGCGCTGGCACCCTCCGACCTCGTTCTCCCCCCCCCCCTCCACCCCCGTGGCCTCGCGACGTTCCCCCTCTCTGCCCTCGCTTCCCTCTCCCCTCGAAGATGCATCGCAACCCCAACCCGTCGTTCCCCCTTCGACGCCGCCACCTGATGGGTTTCCGGCGTGTTGATTGGTGTACGACGTGGATTCGAGGACGTCGAGGAATGGGTTTGTGGTCCTGGGGCATTCGTAAACGAAGAAGAAGGACAACCGTGAGTTTTGTTTTTACTATTTACTTGGTTTATTTTATTTATGAAATTAGAAGTAGATGAATTTTTATATATAAAATAGTTTGCTTTGAAAAAAAATAAAATACTTTGCTATGAATTTTTTTTATCTAGAATACTTTGATTTGAAAAATACAAAAAAAGTTGTTTTTATAAAATATATATGAAATTGATTTTTATAAAATGTATAAAGCAAAATAGAAATAGATTTATTTTGAAAGTAGAAATGGATTTGCTTTGAAAATAAAATCACTGTTTTAGGAATAGAATTTTTATATATCTAACAACGATGTAAAAAGTATGTTTTATATATAAATAAAATTGGTCTAAAAATATGATTTTTATATATTGAACTTTGAACTAAAAATTCGATTTTTATATATTGAACTTTGAACTAAAAATTCGATTTTTATATATTGAACTTTGAACTAAAAATTCGATTTTTATATATTGAACTTTGAACTAAAAATTCGATTTTTATATATTGAACTTTGAACTAAAAATTCGATTTTTATATATTGAATAACGAAGTAAAAATGTGATTTTTACATATATGGTGGTTACAGCAACGAAGATGCGATGACGATGAAGATTTCTATCAATGAAGTGCCGTGGAGCTAGGATAGCTATATGTGAGAATTTCGCACCTTTCAATTTATTATTCTAGTTATATATATATATATATATATATATATATATAATAGGATGCAGACGGTGCTTATTAGAAGCACCCGACACCCGTCCACAGACCATGGACTTGTTTGTTTGGCTGTTTGGTGATTGATTGCGATATTGGTTTGAATGTGGTTTGTGGTGTGAAAAATCGAATCGATAAATTGGTTAGGATTAGACGTGCGCCGTTATAAGGCGAAGGAGTAAGGCTAGGTTAGATCCTTACTCCAAATTTTGTGGTTTGCATAATGAAATGAATTGAATTGTTTGGTGAAATGAATGGATTGATTGATGTGTGAATGGCGTGGGCCTTCACTAGACCGGGGATAAGGCTAGGCCTTGTCCCGTTTCTAGTATAGTGCCGTTATGCCGCCGAAATTTTCTAAAATATGTTAGAAAAATAAAAATATCATTTTATTTAAAGAATGAACTGAATAGAAATTCATATGTTGGAATAAAATGTTTTATCGTTAAAAATATAATTTTTAACGCGAATGTGAATAAATAAATATTCATTTACAAACCAGACGGTTTGTTTATGTACACCTATTTGAAGGACATTGATTGGGTCGATAAATTTTACACATCGCCCAACAACACAAATAAAATATGTGTTTGATTGTTTGAAACCCCACACGGGTGTTGGGATGAAATTTGAAGTTCACTCATCCTGATTGATTAAATATGTCGATCGATTGATTGACAGGCTGTTATAAGCGTTGAATATCTATATTTTATGCTTTTACAGTGTAGTGCACTTTGGTTGATGGTTGATTATTTTCAACGTTATTATATACATGTGTTGTATGAAAATCCATATAATTAACTTTATATGGTAATTGATTGGGCCTCATTCCAATTTGAAAAATAAAGAATATTATAAAATATAAGTTCATGTGTTGACAGTACTCATCCATTGAGATTGGTCATGTGTTGAACGAAATATTTTAGTAATAAAATTTACATCTTTATCGATATAAAATAAAGGTTCATGTGTTGACAGTACTCATTCATTGAGATTGGTCATGTGTTGAACGAAATATTTTGATAACAACTATTTTGAAAAAAAAGAAATATTTGAAATAGAATATTTGAAAATAGAAATTTATGAAGCCGTGTTGATTAGATTGACGCCATTTTGACGTAAACGATATTTATATCGATTTTATTCATTTTAAAATGAATATTGAAAAGTAATCTCGAAATCGAATATTTTGAATTGAATTGAATTGAAAACGATTTTGAAATGAATTGAATTGAAAACGATTTCGAAATGAATTGAATTGAAAACGATTTCGAAATGAATTGAATTGAAAACGATTTCGAAATGAATTGAATTGAAAACGATTTCGAAATGAATTGAATTGAAAACGATTTCGAAATGAATTGAATTGAAAACGATTTCGGAATGAATTGAATTGAAAACGATTTTGAAATGAATTGAATTGAAAACGATTTCGAAACGAATTGAATTGAAAACGAATTCAAGTTGAATTGAAAGCGAATTGAAATGAATTCAAATTGAATTGAAATTTGAATTGAATAGAAATGAATTTTAAAACGAATTTATAAAGAAGAATTCAATTTTGCTTTGAATTGAAATGGAAGTTGAAATAGGTTTTGAAACGATTTTAAAACTATTTATAAAATTCGTTTTAAATAGAAATCGACGAAATATATATTATATATATTATATATATAATATAATGGCCTGAATAGAACGCGCCGCGCTGCGGCAGTTCGCGAATTTCGACCATTTATTTCAAACGGACATTACGGGAGATCCGACCGTCGGATTCTCCTAAAACCGGAACCGTTGGGTTCGTATCGAAAAGAGCTTTCTAACGAATATTAGAAATTTGAAATCTAACGGTTGGATTTGGAGATACGTCCAAATCAAATTCGGAAAAGGTCGCTGTAAGTGCAGTTCGATGGCCGTTGATGGAAATCGACTGTACGGGCCTTGATAAAATTATTAAAAATAGTAATAATTTGTGTAAAATCATAAGAAATGATTTGGGAAGAATTGGGATGAAAAACTCCATATTTGAAAAGATAAAAATAGATTTTTATCGAAATGAACTAGTTTTGAACTAGAAATATAATTCTATTTATTTTTAAATAAATAAATTGAATTTGAAAAGGGTTTTAAAAATAACCAGAATTTCCAATGATTGCATTGGAGTGGATTTGAATCGAAATTGTCTTCGGAATATTTCGATGTTGGAATTCGGGATTATACAGATGTTGTTATGGAAATTTGAAAGATGTAGATATTTCTATCGTTATTTCCAATACGACATTTGTTAATCGTAGAATTTGATATTGAATATAAGCCGATATATTTTCTATTCAGAGCCTTGTATTGAATATCAAATGTGATTTGGGTTTGTCGTGAATGGTGTCTTCACTAACACTGTTCTTGAACCCAGTTGAGAAAAGATTAAATCTTTTTATTTAGATTTAATGAAGTGTACCAATTAAATAATATTTAATTGGGATTGAATTGATATTGATTTTTGGGTTTATCGTGAACAGTGTTTTAAATAACACTCGTTCTTTAATCCGATAATTAATGGAATGTGATTTTGGGTTTATCGTGAACCGTGTTTTAAATGACACTGATTCTTTAACCCAGTTAACGATTAAAACTAAGTGGAGTTTTAATGAATCTTTAATTAGATTGAAATGATCGAAAATGGAGTATCACCAGTTTTGCTCCAAGCGATAGTTAAATCTTTAATTAGATTTGAACGAGAAATGGTAATTGAATTTACCGATAACACTGTGGTGTTAGATATGAAGTATAACCAGTTTTACTTCATGGGATGAATAGGTTGGGATTAGGAAATTAAAACAAATGATTACTTCGGTAAGATTCGTTAATCCCGACTAGTTTTGAATTGATATTCAAAGTAGATTAAAGAATAAATTCAAGGAATTTATCTTTGATAAAATTAATGGGAATCTTTCCCTATGAATGTGAAATTTAGAAACTAACTGTCGGTTAGCCAAGCAGAATGGTTTTCTGGATATTGATCTGATGTTGGTTTCGGCCTTCGGGGTTAATATTTGGGGAACTATTCTCTTGATTAATTTGCGGTTAGTGACTGATGAATTGGAATGAGGCGTATGTTGTGTTTGTGTAACACTTATTTAAAATATACGCGAGTTATTCGGAAAGACCGGGTTTATCCCATTCTGAATAACTGATACGACGATAAGTCGAAGATGAAGACGATGGTCGAAGACCGGAGGTCTTCACGTCGTTTGGGTGATAACTGATGATCTTGATTGGGCTGTACACCCAAGAAGATGGAAACAGTTAGTGATCGTCCAGACGTACTTGGAGATCGATGGATATGCGGGGTACTAGGTGCCTCCGGTTTCGTTCAGACCCAGAACGGACTTGTAAATGGACTGTGTGTCTGACATTGGATTTTAGTCTGTGTGTTTGATTTCTATTAAATATATATCTGTTTGGCGGCGGAGAATTTATTCTCTTGCTTAACGCCCTTCTCTGAGACGTACGAGCTCAGGGGTTATATATTGATGGATATCAAACGCATGGAGTGAATTGCCTGTGTGGCATGCCTAAGTGGCAATTGATCGAGGCTTCTGTTGAAAAGCAAAGTCTTGTGGTGATGATCAAAGCAAGGCCTTTGTGGCGTAGCTTTGTGTAACGTTTACTTCGCGTGTTTCACACCCGGTATGAACCAAAAACGGGAGAGGACGTCAGGGAGGGCATGCGTTTCTTTCTAGTTAGAAGTGGCGTCAGTGGTTTTACACGCCCTGATGAGTTTGACTTATGTGGTTGTTGTTGTTGCGAGGCGCCTCGGTTATATCGGTTTCGGCCGATGCTTCTGGTCGGCTGACGGGCCAGACTTACACCCCATAGGGTGGGGAAACGTAGTGTTCAGGCATTTTAATCCACATCGGTGGACCGACCCTGAGGATCCAAGGGCCCACCTGTGTCTGGGTCCTGAGACACGGACTAGAGCGTCTCGAATCGGTTGAGGACTATCTTTTGCCTCGGTTCATAGACGGAAATCCAATTTCCAAATACGTGACATTTGCGGTTTTAATTGTAATCCTATATATGGCGACATAGTGGGATGGGGCGCTTATGCCGCCTATGATTGATACTTATGATTTGAAATTGTTTTGACACTATGCACTTATAATAGTATCAATGATTTGTTTTAAACGTATCAAGCATTCTTTGGCTGTTATAAGGGAAAACCCTATCCTCGGCTGCGTTGCATTGTGTGATGGGACCTGGGTCTTATAACAGCTTCATTTTTCTTTATTTAGCATTGCGCTGTTGTTTTATGCACTGGTATTCTTGGGAGGAAACCCGTTCCGTGTTATACGGCGTGGTCCCTTGATTTACCTAACTTTAAAAATAAAGATTAATAACTGTTTTAGTTCTCACACCAGTCACATGACTGACCTGGAGTTTATTGTTTTAACCTAAACTCTGGGTGCCCTTATTTTGACACGGGCAGCTAGTAGTTTTGGTTTTGCAGATTTATATTCACAGGATCCTGGTTTACAGCTGGAACGATATCCGGAAAGCTTTGTATCCGTATATCTCATTCTAGTTGTGTATTGTATTATTTTCCGCTGCTATGTATTTAAATGTAATTTAAATCTCTGATATTCCTGTGTTATATTCATTGATACTCTGTATATTCTTGTAATCTGATGCATTGTTGTAATATACAATGAAATGTTCTTTTATATGCGTTCTGATTTGTCGTGTTCTCAAACGATAGGGCGTTTCGAACGGTCTGGGTCGGTTTAGCGACTGGTTCGGACCGAGCGAAATTCGTTGCCGTCATAGTCGTATAACACGGAGCGGGTTTCCTCCACATGAATACCAATAATAAATCAATCGCAAGGCTTTTTGAAAAATGTAGCTATTATAAGACTCAATCCCATCACATAATGGAACACAAACATGAGGATAGATTTTTACCTTATAATAACCAAAAATGCTTTATACACAATATCCTCTTTTATTATCATTAGTGCATAGTGTAAAAATCATCATCACAAATAAATATATCAATCATAGAAGATGTAGTGTACTACGACTATATACACAGATTACAATTAAAATCATGAAGGTTCGTATTGGAAATTGGGTTCCATCAATGACTGAGCCTTCTTGACACTGCTAGTGGGTGCCACAACCTTTTGGATCACCGGATCAGGGTGTCCAGGATCAAGTACATCTGATCTGCTAATCATCGTCTCTATCGAGGGGAATCTGGATCCTTCATGCTCAGTGGAGTCACCTTTTTTCGGCTCCCAGATCCCTTGGATCCTTCATGCTACAGTGGAGTCACCCTTATTAGGGCTCCCAGATCCCTTCTCTGGACCCTAGATACACAATGCTTACGCCTAGATCCCCCAAAAAATATTTGTACCTTTTGTCTGATTCCAACATGCCATTTATTATCTAGCATCAATCATTCATAGGTTGTGAAGCTCGTCGAAGTAACATCTCGACACACAAAGCTACGCTATATCAGCCATGCTTTGTCCATCATCCACAAAGCTATACTTTTCAACAAGAAGCTTTGATCACTGCATCTTAGCATGCCACATTGTCAATCCATACCATATCATTGATGTAACAACCCATAATTTTCAGTATATTTAAAATAAATAAATGAAATAATATTGGATAAAATATCAAATTTTGTAGATTATAATGATGATGATTGTTGAATTGAGTATAAATAGATTTTAAATTTAGTTATTTAGAAATGTCGTAATTAGAATTTAATATTTTATAACTAATTAAATTTAAGTTATCTAAGTCAAAATTTGAATTCAAATTTAATCTGTTAAAAGGTGAAATTCTAAGTAGTTAATTTATAACAGAAATCTAATTTAATTTGATAAGTAATCAAAGTTAGGAACTTAAAATTTATGAAATCAATGTGTAAAATCTATTTAAGTTATAATTTGATTTAAAATGGAATTTAATAATTGTTTAAATTGAAATAAAAGTTTTAAAATTGAAATAAAAGTAGTTAAGCAAATAATTGAATACTTTATTAATTAATTAACTGTGAAATTTAATTGTTTTGGCAATTGTCTCAGAATCCAACGAAACCAGTTTCATCAGACCCGGAACAGTGAATTATTGTAGGGTTTCAATTATCGTAACAATCCGACTTGTCATGTGAGAGAACAGAATAAAGTGTGAAAGGAATCAATGTAATTGGATAATTTTTAGTTTCCCTAATTGGGCCTTATATATACACAAATATATCCTCTTATCACCCCCATTAGCCCATTCTCATTATACGTACACTTTCCTCCTTCAAATTTTTATCGTTAATGGCTGAAACCAATTTTCAAAACCCTAGTTTTTATTCAAATTCAAATTTAAAAATCAAATCTCCTCCAAATATCAACATATTATATGTCAAATCAAAGCCCTCGATGAGTTGAATCTAAATCTGCAGTTTATTGCCACATGTAGTGATCGAAATTGCTGAATATTGATGGTCAAAGGTTGTTGGAAATAAAACCCTAGACGTTAAATTAGGGCTCTTCGATCTAGGGTTTAATCAAAGAAATGGGCATCTGGGTATCGAAGAGATCGATTATAGAAGTTGATTGGTGGTGGTTAGAGGTCCTATGGTTAAGTGGATTGTTGGAAAGTGGTCGTGGAAGGTTGAAAACTGCAGTCGTTCAGGCCCGCCGCCGCGATCATTTAGGCCACCGGAGGTGGTGGCGCCTCTGTGATTGGATGCGCCTCGGGTCAGGCGTTCGAACGCCGGTAGACTTGGTCGACCTCATGCCCAGAATTGATGGGATTAGGAGGTCAAAGTTTTCATGTTTTTGGGTTCAGCGTGCGTGTACTGTAGCAGGAAGAGGGGTGAGAGAATGTTGGAAGAAGGGGTGACGTGGCAGGATTCTATTGGGTGAGAATTTTTTTTATTTTATATATTTCAAAATTCAAATGGTAAAACACTGATAACTTTTACGTATTGACTCGGATTTGGACGCAGTTGGGTGCGTTGGAATCGTGGAGAAATTTCGAACATTCTAGTACTGGTTTGGATGCATTTGGAGACTGTGAAATTTTGGGCTTTAGTTGGACGTTCGATCCACTAAAGACCCAAAGGCGAGTGATTTTCTCACTCACAACTAACTAAATTATTCCCATATTTATTAAATTAAATTGCGAAATAAGTTTGATTGCATGGTTGTGTTTGATTGATGATTGGTTGCTTAGAAGTTTGACATGCAAGTGTGTTAACATGCAAATGAAAGTCGATAATTAGTTATTTATATTTAATTTAAATTTCTAGTTAGAAATCCCGACACTTGTTAACCAGTGAAATGATTTAATGTTTACCGTTTAATAAATGGTTGTAATGGATGCATTGGTTGATTACTGAACTGATATTGCCTGAAATGTCCTTTTATTCAGATTGGATGTTGTATGTTCATTTGACGATGAATCCCATTTTTTTTACCCTTGATGTTACGGGCATCTAATAAACCCAGGGTTTATCGATTTAAAATAAATTAAGAACACAGGTTGAAATGATAAATATCTGTGACCCTGTTTTGATTGAAATGATATACATCCATCCCTAAATAACAGAAATTAAAATCACTTGGCCATTGGATAGATAATTATATATAGACATTGGTTGGTTAAATGATTTTAAATATTGAAAATGTTATTTGGTCGGAGTTTCATTTAAAGATCGCCTGCCGATACTCGATAAATCTATTTTCCTTAAAGATCTGAACTTTGAATGTTTACTAAAATAGTTAAGGAAATTATTCCAAAACAAATTGTAAATTCGTAATTTGAGATTTGAATATGATTTGGAATTATTCAAATTAATGGTGTAGGTTGAATATAATAAATTCTCATTGAATTTAAATTTTTGAATATGGTTAATCGAGAGTACTCGGAGTTGTTTAACTCAATGTGAATATGAAATTTGAACTCTTTAAATTGAACGTTTGATTTAGACGATGTCTAAAACAAGATACGGGAAGTAAATGAACTCCGTCGAAACTGGAATATCGATTTCATATGTTGGATGTTGGAAGAAGAAATAATCATGGTCTAAACTTTATTTTATAAAAACTATATATATATATATCGCCTGTTTTATGTATATATTATACCCCTTTTCTTAAAAGGTTATTTAGTAAAATTTTGTAACTTAAATACTATTTTGTTAAGCAAACATTTCCTTATATTTTATTATTTAAACTATTTAGTAAAACTTTTAATATATATATATACACACACAGTGATTTAAACTGTCTTATTTTACTTTAATTATTTTATAAGTAAATTTATATATGTAAGTTCTATTTTATAAGTATCTATTTTATAGTAATATTAAATGATTGTGACTTTTTCCTAAATGGAAATTGTTTTGATTTAAACCATGATTCAAATGGAGTTTTGATATGAAGTTATGTTCTATTTCGAATATGAATCGATTTTAAACGATTATAATAGTTCAAGGTAGATTATATTCCACTTGAATATAAATGGGATTTCCAAATGATTGAAACAAGTTGATATGGAAAAATATATATATTCTATTTGTATATGAATTGATTTTGAATGTAAATCGATTTGAAATAACTATATTCTTTTGGGATGAGGTATATTCTACATGAGTATAGATCGATTTGAAATATTATATGAGTATAATATATATTCTAGTTTAGAATATAATCGGTTTTGGGAATGATTGGGATATCTTGATATGAAATTATATTCTATTTGAATATAAAATTGGGTTCGAACAAAATATGATATTTTGATATGAAAGCGAACCTTTGTGAAAAGTGAAAGAATCGGCCGATGTGGAAAATATAAACATTGGTTGTTAAAGAGACTGGAGTCGGCAAATGGCATGCTCTCTATCAGTGTCGATACCACTTTAACAACTGTGAACGTTTTGACGTATCCAGAATGAAATATGATGACTTAGAGGCATTTGTTGGATTAAAGAAGATGAACGATAACGAATATAGCCATGACCTTCGGGTCATAATTGAAATGACTAAAACAAGAGCTATACCATGACTAATTGAGGTAGCACCTTTGATCGAACACACTTCTCCGATACTATTTCTATGACTATGATGATGATTTGGGCCCTTTTGATATGGGAGTGTGATCTGAGGTAGGCGGTAGTGGCTACTATGCGTTACCACCGGTTCGGGAGTGCAATTGGTAGAATCCTATCCTGGGCATTGCCTCGAGTGCCTTGTCATATTTATCTTTATCGAGCCCTATACGATTTTGATTTGTATCGTACCTATGGAGTGCCCTTTGATGCCATCGGTTACGGTGGGTTTACGGTACTGTATAGACTACGGTATTATAAACGGTGTAAGGGTAAAAATGTAATCCCGCTTACGCTATTTTCATTATATTTACTTTACTGAATAGACATTATAATAATAGTGTATTATACTATGTATGTATTAGTTTAATGGATCCATGAGAGTTGGAAAATCCCGTAACGTCTCTTGAGTTACTGCACCCATGACACTGAAGTTATTTTGTATTTTGCTTTGACTGATATGAGAATGATTTAGTGTTGATCCAAGTGTTTGTTCTATTTTCTTTTTATGCAATACGCTCGGGTTAGCAGAAGTTGTAGTTAGTGAAGATTTCTTGGCCTTAGAGATCGAAGACGAGGATTCGGTATATATGTCTATTATACATATGCATTTTCCACTGCATTTTGTTTCCGCTGCCATGTTATGTAAATTTGTATATGTGTAACTCTGATAATCATTGTATGTTATAGCCAAATGTATATATTTCAAATTCTTTTAACGATTAGTTATTTATTATATGTTATCCTTCCGCTGTGAGAACTCTGATATTTGTTTTATCTTCTTTTTTTCCAATAACTACCTGCATTTGCGATTCGTTTGGGTTGACATGTGTGTTTTATTATCGATTTTAATGATCAAAAATAATCTGGGTCGTTACATTTGGTATTTGAGCTTTAGTTGGCGACAACCTTGGCTCTGTTTTGGAATTAACTCATTAGAGATGGGATTAGTAATGCCCTAGAATGAGTTGAGAGTATATATGAGGAAGCGTACTTGTATTTTGGATATAAAATGATTTTATATTGTGTTGACTTGTTCTGTTGAATATTTATGGATTCTGTTCGATATATGGGATGCCATAGAATCGATTGGAATTTCTAAATAATCAGGCAGAATGGATCGACATAATATGGTTTTCAAGTATATTTTAAATATACCAAATATATTATTGGTTTTAAGTTCATATGCATTCGTCATTAGTAGGTAATAATATTAAGTTATTATCCACTATGGTTGATTCAATAATAAACCTAAATTGGAAATCTAAAAGGCTTTGATAAACTTTGAGAATGAAATCTTCATAATATATTTTGCGATTAAAACGGAAATGAACTTGAGGACTTGATTCCGGTGCTTTTGAAAATAGTTTGCCAAAGTTTGAAATAATATCGTATTATAAGAAATAATTCTAGAAATAGTTTCAAAAGGGTTTTAAACGAGATAAGTGTAATCCCTTCTTGGACCTTAGGATAACTTCGGTAATGAGTGCACGCATTATCGATGTGTATTTCGGAAAGTATAAGTTGGATGATTATTATAACTTGTATAGCAAAGGATTTTTGGATTTAATTCCATATGGTATAAATTTTATATAAAAATACTAATATATGTTATTTAAAGTTGAATTAAAACTAAACCAGAGTTGAAAATTTCTATGTTCTTTGTTAATTAAAGGTTCGGATTTAAAATTAAATGGTATGGTTTTCTATAAATTATATAAACATATGTTATTTTAAAACTTGGTTTTAAACCCAGAATCGAAGTATTTAAGTTCATTTTAGCTATTATATGGATTTAAGTACTAAAGTAACCTGATTCATTAGAATTTTAGGTTATGGAACCAGGAAATTAACTTAAGTATTAAGAGAAGAGATATGGTCATTGAAATGCTTAAGTATGAGAGATAGTCAGTTTAAACAAATTTCAAATTTGGTTGATATAAGTGTTAGAGAAGTTTGGAATTAACCGTGAAATAAACTCAACTAAAGTCGACCAAAATGGAATGGGAGATTTAGTTGGGTAAATAAGAAAGGAAACAACTCATGACTTGGGTATTTAATGAGTATTTCAAGCTAGTTTGAGAAGAAACAAAAGAAATTAGGTTATAAATAAAGTGTGAATGGTCAATAAATATAAATGAAGAAGTTAAATGGTGATTCTACGTTATGTGAAATGAAGACATGGAAAAAAACCCTAATTAAGACAATATATCGCATGTAAATTTGAGTATAAACAATGAAATGTATGGAATGCAAATTTTTTGGTCAAATGAAATATAACTTAATTTGAGTATGTAAATTTGAGCCATACTAATGAAATAGGTAAGTAAGTAAGTGAAATATAGTAAATGAGATAAAATAGAATGGTTATATAAAACCATAACTAACCTTAACCCATAGTTATAGATTCGAAGTTAATTAAATTAGAATATTGCAAGAGTTAGGAATTAAGTGGATTTAATTAAATTAAATGAATTAGAATAAATGGAAGTAAACTCGAGAAATTTAAATTGGTCGATTTAGAACCAAATATAAAAGGATGAAAACGAAGTGAGGAAGAACTTAAGTAATTAGAACAAATAAACCGGAATCAATTCAGATGAATGACTAATCGAACAAGGAATGAAGCCAAATTTAGTCAAGTCAAAAGAATCGAACCAATAAGAGAAGTTAGGGAATCAGACGAAAACCGATTGGGAATTAAGTACGTAGAGAATGAATAGGATGTGGAATTTGGCAAATGGATTCAAGTTAATGAGTTAAAGGTCTAGTGTAATCAAGTTCGTTGGAAATTTTAAAAGGAATTCAAGTTTTAATCGGAATTTAACGCTTGAAATGAAACTGAAAATTGAATAGAAAGAATATTGAAATAAAGTAAGCAATCGAATGTGAATCCATTCCTTAATAATGAAGTGATAATCGATTTTAAGTATTAAGGATTTACCAAAATTATTGGAATCGAATGGTTTGAAACTTCAAATAAAATAAATCGATGTTATGCGAAAATCTGAAATATTCGATAAGCTGAAACAAAATAGCCATAACTTTTGATAGCGTAATCAGAATTTGATGATTTCGGACTTTTTGGAAACATTAGAAAATGAATTAGGACTTTCGTTAATAGAGCCCTATCAAATTTTCAGATTTGTTAGGTTGAAATCCAAGCGTTAGTTGTAGTTCAACGCGTAGAAAATAAAAAAATTTGAAGCGTATACCTATATTGTTTTGACCATAACTTCCTAACGGAGCATTGGATTTTGATGTGCGAGTTCAATTCGAAAAGCCCAAGAT
The DNA here is from genome assembly GCA_030737875.1 of Allium sativum. Taxonomy (NCBI): domain Eukaryota; kingdom Viridiplantae; phylum Streptophyta; class Magnoliopsida; order Asparagales; family Amaryllidaceae; genus Allium; species Allium sativum. The sequence continues at coordinate 530,620,431 of CM060913.1, read as the reverse complement.
CTAAAGTAAAACTTTCTTTAATATGTCTTGTAAGATTTTTAAGTTTAAAAGGTTAAAAACTGGGTTGAACAACTCAGGCCTGCGTTTGTTATTGTGTGGCCTGAAGCGTTTGTTGTTGCTAAAATGGTCATAACTTTTAAACAGATTATCTGAATTGGACGAATCCGGACAATTCGGAAAGCCTGAAACAAACACAACAACTTTTGCCTAGTCAAATTCCATCATTTAAAGGGTGATAATCGACTATTTATTTGCTGGCCTGTTATGAGTACTGTGGTTTAGTAGTTGAAACGATCGATATATGTTGTGTAGGTTATATGCATTTGCTATGTATTGTTATATTTTTTATTATTATGCATATGTGAGTATGTAGTAGGTGTAAGGAAGTCGCGCTACGCTTGGGAGCTCGCTTGCGCTAAATACTAAAGTGCTAAGGTAAATAAATTGTAAACAAACGCTAAAGAAGGTACGTATTTGGGTTATATAATTTTGTGGTTAAGTATATGTGTGTTTTCCCCCATTTTTGGGATGCCTCATTTGTGATGGGATGAATATGTGAGTTTTATATGTACGTGATTTTTCCGGACCTCTCCGTACAAAGGAGATGTTGCTGGAATTTTCCGTGATTTCAGGAGTAAGAAAAAAATTATGAAATTTTACAACTACATAACTTATTCTATCAATATTATTTTGTAAGTATGGATTTGAATGTGTGAATGTGCTCAATACCTTATGTCGCTCTCTTTTCGATGACAAAAAGATTTTTAAGTGGGGGAGAATGTAACAACCCATAATTTTCAGTATAATTAAATTTAGATTTAAAATAAATAAATGAAATAATGTTGGATAAAAAATCAAATTTTGTTGATTATAATGATGATGATTGTTGAATTGAGTATAAAAAGATTTTAAATTTAGTTATTTAGAAATGTTTTATTGGAATTTAATATTTTATAACTAATTAAATTTGAGTTGTCTAAGTCAAAATTAGAATTCAAACTTACTTTGTTAAAAGGTAAAATTCTGAGTTGTTAATTTATAACTGAAATGTAATTTAATTTGATAAGTAATCAAAGTCAGGAACTTAAAATTTATGAAATCAATGTGTAAAATCTATTTAAGTTATAATTTGATTTAAAATGGAATTTAATAATTATTTAAATTGAATTAAAAGCAGTTAAGCGAATAATTGAATACTTTATTAATTATTAACTGTGAAATTTAATTATTTTGGCAACTATCTCGAAATCCGACGAAACCAGTTTCATCGGATCCGGAACAGTGAATTATTGTAGGGTTTCAATTTTTGTAACAATTCGACTTGTCATGTGAGCGTACGGAATAAAGTGTGAAAGGAATCAATGTAATTGGATAATTGATAGTTTCTCTAATTGGGCCTTATATATATACAAATATATCCTCTTATCACCCCCATCAGCCCATTCTCATTATACGTACACTTTCCTCCCTCAATTTTTTATCTTTAGTGGCTGAAACCAATTTTCAAAACCTTAGTTTTTATTCAAATTCAAATTTAAAAATCAAATCTCCTCCAAATATCAACATATTATATATCAAATCAAAGCCCTCAATGAGTAGGATCTAGACCTGCGTTTTATTGCCACATACAGTGATCGGAGTTGTTGAATATTGATGGTCAAAGGTTGCTGGAAATAAAACCCTAGACGTTAAATTAGGGCTTTTCGATTTTGGGTTTAATCAAAGAAATGGGCATCTGGGTATCGAAGAGATCGACGATAGAAGTTGATTGGTGGTGGTTAGAGGTACTACGGTTCAGTGGATTGTCGAAAATTGGTCATGGAAGGTTGAAAACCACAGTCGTTCGGGCCCGCCGACGCGGTCATCTGGGCCACCGGAGGTGGTGGCGCCACCATGATTGGATGCGCCTCGGGTCAGGCGTTCGAACGCCGCTAGACTTGGTCGAGCTCGTGACCGGAATTGATGGGATTAGGCGGTCAAAGTTTTCGGGTTTTTGGGTTCAGTGTGCGTGTACTGTAGTAGGAAGAGGAGCGGAAGAACGTTGGAAGAAGGGGTGACGTGGCAGGATTCTATTGGGTGAGATTTTTTTATTTATTTTTATATATTTCAAAATTCAAATGGTAAAACACTGATAACTTTTACGTATTGACTTGGATTTGGACGCGGTTGGGTGCGTTGGAAGAGTGGCGAAATTGCGGACATTCTAGTGCTGGTTTGGATGCATTTGGAGACTGTGAAATTTTGGGCTTTAGTTGGATGTTCGATTCAGTAAAGACCCAACGGTGAGTGATTTTCTCACTCATAACTAACTAAACTATTCCCATATTTATTAAATTAAATTATGAAATAAGATTGATTGCATGGTTGTGTTTGATTGATGATTGGTTGCTTAAAAATTTGACATGCAAGTGTGTTAACATGCAAATGAAAGTCGATAATTAGTTATTTATATTTAATTTAAATTTCTAGTTAGAAATCCCAACACTTGTTAACCAGTGAAATGATTTAATGTTTACTGTTTAGTAAATGGTTGTAATTGATGCATTGGTTTATTACTGAATTGATATTGCCTGAAATGTCCTTTTATTCTGATATGGATGTTGTATGTTCATTTGACGATGAATCCCAATTTTTTCACCCTTGATGTTACAGGCATCTAATAAACCCGGGGACTATCGATTTAAAATAAATTAAGAACACAGTTGAAATGATAAATATCTGTGACCTTGATTTGGATTGAAATGATATACATCCATCCCCGAAATATCAGAAACTAAAATCACTTGGCCATTGGATAGATAATTATATACAGACATCGATTGGTTAAATGATTTTAAATATTGAAAATGTTATTTGGTCGGAATTTCATTTAAAGATCATGTGCGGATACTCGATAAATCTATTTTCCTTAAAGATCTAAACTTTGAATGTTTATTGAAATGGTTGACGAAATTATTCCAAAATAAATTGGAAATTCATTAATTAAGATTTGAGTATGATTTGGAATTATTCAAATTAAAGGTGTAGGTTGAATATAATAAATTCTCATTGAACTTAAATTTTTGAATAAGATTAATTGATAGCACTCGGAGTTGTTTAATTCAATGTGAATATGAAATTTGAATTATTTAAATAGAACATTTGATTTAGACGATGTTTGAAACAAGATACAGGAAGTAAATGAACTCCATCGAAACTGGAATATCGATTTCAGATGTTGGATGTTGGAAGAAGAAATAATCATGGTCTAAACTTTATTTTGTAAAAACTACATATATATCTCCTGTTTTACGAATATATTATATCTCTTTTCTTAAAAGGTTATTTTGTAAACTTAAATACTATTTTGTTAAGCAAATTTTTCCTTATATTTTATTATTCAAACTATTTAGTAAAACGTTTATTTTATATATATATATATATATACATAGTGATTTAAACTACCTTATTTTACTCTAATTATTTTATAAGTAAATTTATATATATAAGTTCTATTTTATAAGTATCTATTTTATAGTAATATTAAATGATTGTGACTTCTTCCTAAATGGAAATTGTTTTGATTTAAACCATGATTCGAATGGAGTTTTGATATGAAGTTATGTTCTATTTCGAATATGAATCCATTTTAAACAATTATAATAGTTCAAGGTAGATTATATTCCACTTGAATATAAATTGGATTTCCAAATGATTGAAATGGGTTGATATGGAAAAATATATATATTCTGTTTGTATATAAATGGATATCGAATGTAAATCGATTTGAAATAACTATAATCTCTTGAGATGAGGTATATTCTACATGAATATAGATCAATTTGAAATATTATATGAGTATAATATAATGATATAAAAATATATTCTAGTTTAGAATATAATCGGTTTCGGGAATGATTGGGATATCTTGATATGAAATTATATTCTATTTGAATATAAATTGGGTTTGAACAAAATATGATATTTCGATATGAAAGCGAACCTTTGTGAAAAGTAAAAGAACTGGCCGATGTGGAAAACATAAAGGTTGGTTGTTAAAGAGACCGGAGTCGGCAAATGGCATACTCTCTGTCAGTGTCGATACCACTTATGAACATTATGACATATCCAGAATGAAATATGATGAATTGGAGGCAATTGTTGGATTGAATAAGATGAACGATAACGAATATAGCCTTGACCTTCGGGTCATAATTGAAATGACTAAAACATGAGCTATACCGTGACTAATTGAGGTAGCACCTTTGATCGAACACACTTCTCTGATACTATTTCTATGACCATGACGATGATTTGGGCCCTTTTGATATGGGAGTGTGATCCGAGGTGGGCGGTAGTGGCAGCTATGCGTTACCACTGGTCCAGGAGTGCAATTGGTAGAATCCTACCCTGGACATTGCCTCGAGTGCCTTGTCATATTTATCCTTATCGAGCTCCATATGATTTTGATTTGTATCGTACCTATGGAGTGCTCTTTGATACCATCGGGTAGGTGGGTTTACGATACTGTATAGACTACGGTATTATAAACGGTGTAAGGGTAAAAATGTAATCCTGCTTACGCTATTTTCATTATGTTTACTTTACTGAATAGACATTACAATAATAGCGTATTATACTATATATGTATTAGTTTAATGGATCCTTGAGAGATGGAAAATCCCGTAACATCTCTTGAGTTACTGCACCCATGACACTCAAGTTATTTCATATTTTGCTTTGACTAATATGAGAATGATTTAGTGCTGATCTGAGGGTTTGTTGTGTTTTCTTTGTATGCAATATGCTCGGGTCAACAGAAGTTGTAGTTAGTGAAGATATCTTGGCCTTGGAGATTGAAGATAAGGATTCAGTATATATGTCTATTATACATATGTATTTTTCGCTGCATTTTGTTTCTGCTGCCATGTTATGTAAATCTGTATATGTGTAACTCTAATAATCATTGTATGTTATAGCCAAATGTATATATTTCAAATGTTTTAACGATTAGTTATTTATTATATGTTATCCTTCCGCTGTGAGAACTCTGTTATTTGTTTTCTCTTCTTTCTTCTTTTTCTTCTTTTCCCAATAACTACCTGCATTTGCGATTCGATGGGTCGACATATGTGGTTTATTATCGAATTGAATGATCAAAAAAATCTGGGTTGTTACAATTAATGTCTACCATTATATTACTTTTAAGCTCGTACATCTCAGAGAAGGGTGTTAAGTGTAACACCCCACCTCCGCCAGGGTGACTCTTGCAAGCACTCTGACTTTGGAGGGGCGTTTGAATCAGGTAAACATGCATAATGATATATCAAGGCAGAACAAGAACATATGTATATATGTAAACAGAGTAAATAACATAGATAAAACAGCGGAAGATTTCATACTATTTCAAAACAAGTCTGGTACAACATAGCTTTCCAAATAAACAAGTCTAGATAAAAACAACATCATCTGAAAAACTGAAATACATAAGTATTATCCCCAAAATAAGTGATAACCATAGCTAGCTTCATGTCGAAACCGTACATGAGCTGAAATCCCTCAAGCGAGCAATCCGAAATCCAAGCTAAGCTCCAACGTTCCCACCCTGAGAACCTGGGGGGGGGGGAACGGAAGAAAAGAGGCGAAAGAAAACAGGTCAGTCAAAAAGACTGAGTAAGCCCTACTACAATCAATGTAAACTGATAAAGTTAACTAGCATGAGAAGCAGGTATGATCATAAGGATAACAACATACTAGCATGGTGATTAACTAACAAGGTAGATAAAGGTGTCATCGCATAATCAGGACTAAGGTTTTGCACCACAGGTGTACTAGCAAACTAACATGACTTGAATAAACAAGTATTGATCCCTTGGCCCAAGCTTTGGCCCAATAACATGAAGTGACCCTAACACGAGGTCCAACAAACATGAAGTGACCCTAACACGAGGTCCAATAACATGAAGTGACCCTAACACGAGGTCCAATAACATGAAGTGACCCTAACACGAGGTCCGATAACATGAAGTGACCCTAACACGAGGTCCGATAACATGAAGTGACCCTAACACGAGGTCCTATAACATGAAGTGACCCTAACACGAGGTCCTATAACATGAAGTGACCCTAACACGAGGTCCAATAACATGAAGTGACCCTAACACGAGGTCCAATAACATGAAGTGATCCTAACACGAGGTCCAATAACATGAAGTGACCCTAACACGAGGTCCAATAACATGAAGTGACCCTAACACGAGGTCCAATAACATGAAGTGACCCTAACACGAGGTCCAATAACATGAAGTGACCCTAACACGAGGTCCAATAACATGAAGTGACCCTAACACGAGGTCCAATAACATGAAGTGATCCTCATATGAGGTCCAATAACATGGTTTGACCCTAATACAAGGTCCAACCAAACAGTCTAGTCGATCGGCTCCCTAAGCCTAACTCGTCACGTGTTGGTGTCAATACGGCCCAAACATGATTGTAGTCAGACTGTGTCGGGTCCACCCTTCGGGTGTATCAAGCCCTAGGGTGTCAACCCCTGGACACCATGAACATGAGTGCACCGTCTCGATCTACTGGTACCCGTGCATGTTTTCTCCGGCTACGGACTATGTGCACGACCAGAGTCCGCCCGGAACTACACCGGCGTACCACCCTGTCGTCGCTTTTGGTCGCTTACCTCCAGCCCAGTAATCGTGCCCCCTCCCTAGCCTAGTCCCTAGGGTCTTAATGATACAAACTTGGGATTACTGCTGGAGTGGACCCCCATTGCTAGGATTTTCTAGTGGGTTAAGTACGGTTTAACCCTCTTGCTAATCATGGATTAACTTGGTTAACTGTAACGATGAGTTCACGACTTAACCCCGATTAATCTACCAAGCCCAAATTGGTTAAGTATTAAGCGGACCATGACTTAACCCTAATCACGAGGCATTAATTAATTTAATGCGCCTTAACCTCTCACATTAGACCTTGTTGTGGTTACTAGTTAAGCCGGGCGGGTCCGGGTAGCTTTACACCACAACTTGGTCTAACCTCGGGTTCAAGGTACAACATGGCCAACTTCTCACATTGAGTCCTATTGTTTGTAGCAACTAGTTAAGCCGGTCGGTTCCTGGTAGGTTTACGCTACAAACTCAACCCAACCTCGAGTTGGCCACACTTATCTTTTCTAAGTGTCATGTCCATCATGTTTCCAAAACATGTTACAAGTTTTCAAGCAATTGGGTAGACCTAACTTAATAGGTAAATTCCCAATGGGTAGACCTAACTTAATAGGTAAATTCCCAAGCTTATGTTTTATGTCTTTTAAATTTACCCAACCCCAAACGCAATCCCATCGCTTACATATCGCTATAGCGCATAAAGGATAGAAAGAGGGAACTTGGCATAATCATGACATAAAGGTATTGAAGCCACAAGTTTAACATGGTGGCATACGAAATGTTCATATGTTCATACACTTGCATATTACATTTTTAGGCCTCAAAAGCATGCATAAAACCAAACTTAGCATATTGGTGATACATGGTGATAAATGACATGTAGAAATGGCCATAAGTTCGCATTTAGCCTCCCATGCAAGTTATCATAAGAGATATGATAACTTACATGTTGCCAAAATGCAACCTTTAGCATAAAGCTTGAAGCTTTATGTACATATACTCAAGCTAAGCTTGCATAACATGATAACATGAACCAAATGATCATCCCAAACTTGCATAACATAACTTGCATATCATATGAAAAACTTGCATATCAAACTTGCATAACATAACACGATAAACTTGCATATCATGACATGGCATACTTGCATAACATAACATGATGAACTTGCATATCATAACATGGCATACTTGCATATAAACTTGTAGCATATCAAACTTGCATATAAACTTGCATATCACAACATGATAAACTTGCATATCATATAAACTTGCATATCACAACATGATAAACTTGCATATCATACATTTAACTTTAGAGTTTAAGTATGAAAGCAGAATAGGGCTTACAATACTTATGAAGGCACAAAAGATATGACAAAGCCCTTATGCAATCAAATAGACCCAAAATGCAAGCTCTAACATAAAAACCCTTGAGACAAAATGATCAAAACCCCTTCTTTATGATGCAAATATAGAAACTTGACTTGAATGCAAGCTAATGATGCTCATACAAGCTTGAAAACACTTGTATGCATGAAAAATCACTTAGAAATTTGTTTAGGAATTTTATGAAGAGAGTGGAGGCCATGAGAGGATTGATTTTGCCATAGTTTAGTTACTAGAATGAATAATGATGATTTAGGGTTAGGTTAGGGCCTTATTTATAGAGATTAGGACTAGTTTCAACCCTAGGTTTAAACCCTAGTTCTAATCTCAGCCCTCAAAATCGAATCTGGCCCCCAAACTCAACACAATCCCAAAATGGTGCACCAGGCAGAACTGCCCGGCTGGACCAAGTCGACAGCCAAGTCGACAGGGCTGTCGACTTGGGTCCAACCAAGTCGACTCCCAAGTCGACAGGGCTGTCGACTTGGGTACTCTGGCGGGAATTTTCCCGCCTGGCCCAAACTGCCCAATTTTCAAAATTCAAGTTTGAATTTGAAATCTGTTTTTACTTTGAATTTTTCTGAAAACTTCGTTGGGCCTTAATCGGGTCATACGGACTCCGATTTTCGAAAACTCGGACTCTATTTCGCGTATTTTTCCGAGACGAATGCAATGGCATAGCCCGTTTCCCTTGATTCAGATTTTTGAATTAAATTCTGCCTAGATTTATGTTATAACAGGTTATTGAAAATACGGGTTGTTACATTCTCCCCTCCTTAAAGGATTTCGTCCCCGAAATCTTCAAGTTAGGAAGAACGTGTCCTACCATCCAATCATCCATCTACTCAAAACATCATCCACGAGCAATCATTGTCCTTACAAGATTCTAAATGTTGTATGAACGTATGCAAAGGTGTGTGTATATGTACTTATCTAATGCAAAAATCATCAATGCGAATTATGTTAGTGAAATGAATCCATATGTATGCAATTCCTAACATAATGTATAACATCTATATGTGTGCACATAACATACATCCATATGCAACATCCATGTGATAACACAAAAATTTTCATCCATGAATAAGCGTAAACACTCATGCATATGCAATATGAGGAGTGTGTGAGCCGATCTAGTGCCTAATGTGTATAATGCATCCACAAGTAACCACTTACAAACACTTGCAACCACTTGCAACCATCAAGCATAACATGTTTCAAACACATGTTTCATCCAAAGGGTTTCTACCTAAGGTTCTCATGACAAGATTAACACGATATACTAGATAATCCAGACAAACATGGATAGCAAAAGATATGCTACAAAGAGATCGGGAAGATAAGCAGGATATACTCCTCTTTCGGATTACAAGAAATCCCTTCCTAACCCAAATTCTATAAAAGCCCAAAAGGTTTAGTCAACCTAACGGACCCCCTTCCAACCCTGACATGTATTACTAGCCAATAAGTCATACCTCCCGACAGAAATAGGACCGAAAATGGGACCAAGAGGATATACATAAAAAGATAATATGCGAGTAAGTTCCACAGGAAAACAAGGATCAAGGATATGCTCTTAAAAAGAGATATGATGCGCGTATCTAGCCTTCAGTCTTCTAAGTCACATTTCCTTGAGCTTAACTCCACTGTGCTTTGACCGTCTTTTACTTCATGATTTCTTAGCTTCTTAACTCTTATTTCCAAATATGAGTTGGAACCCATTTCATTGTCGTCTCTCGTCTTCCTTTTTCACTTACTCTTCTAACATTCTTGGCTTAAACATAACTATAACCTCATGGTTTCATGCAAGCTCTCCAAAATTCACTAGTGAATCCGGGATCTCGTTTACTTACTATAAAGTATTCCACGCAGCAGAACTTTTCTCGAAAATACCAATCCACGTTGCCAATGAACCATCCGCCTGCGAATGATAGGCCGTGCTTAGATTCAGTTGCTTGCCCATGACTTCCCGTAGACTATCCCAAAACTGGCTAGTGAAGATTAAGTCATGGTTACTAACTATACTTTAGGGAACCCCGTGCAACTGCTTTATTTCTTGAAAGTAAACTGTCGCTAGCTAGGATGCAGTCCTTTCGCTCTTTACCGGAGTGAAATGAGCACTCTTCGTGGGTCTACCTACTATGACCCACATGCTCGTATTCCCTTTCTTGATCTAGGCAGTCCATCCACGAAATCCTTCGTGACGCTTTTCCCCCTTCCATTGCGGGGACCTCCAATGGATATAACAGCCCACCGGGCTTCTATGACTCGTCCTTTAATCTGTTGGCACAACATGCACCTTGGGACAAACTCGGCCACCTCCTCGGGTGAGGTGCATCTTTAAGAACCTTCTTTCTCTCATCGCGTCTTATCCATCCCTTGTCATCTATAGCGAGGTGACTTATCATCTCGCCTCGAGTCAACTTGTCCATGATCTCGACTAACTGCGGGTCTTCTTTCTGTGAAGTCCCTACTTGATCCAGAAGGGTAGGTCTAAACTCAAGGGACACTAACTAACTAACTAAACTGAGAGAACTTCTTACTTCGGTTGCATTCCTTGGAGTCTTCCAATCCTGAACTGCAACTTCCTTAGCGGGATCCACCGCTAAGCCTTGCTTAGAAACTATGTGCCCAAGAAATCTAACTCCCTTTTCTCCAAAATGACATTTGGAGGACTTGGCTTTCAACTGATGCGCTCTAAGCGTATCCATCACCTCCACGAGATGCCTTGCATGCTCTTCCTCATCCTTAGAGAAGATCAGAATATCATCTACGAAGACCACGACAAACTTGTTCAAGAACTCCCTGAACACCCTACTCATCAAGTCCACGAAGTAGGCGGGTGCGAATGGCATGACCAGCCATTCTAAGAATCCATCTGGAGTTCTGAACGCAGTCTTGTCTATACTATCCTCAGCTACTCTAAGCTGATGGAATCCAGTAGCAAGATCAAGAGAAAACAGATGCTCCTACAAGCTGATCAAACAAATCATCGATCCTTGGCAATGGTTACCTATTCTCTTTGTTTAACTCACGATAATCAACACAAAGTCGGAGAGAACCATCTGCCTTGGTAGCAAATACCACAGGCGCTCCCCATTCAAATATACTTTGTCTAATGAAGTTCTTCTCAAGCAACTCCTTGACTTGCTTTCTTAACTCTCATCTTGCGGGGCCATGTGCCGAATGGGCAAAGAAACCGGCTTTGCATTATCCACCAGATAAATGCGGAAATCAATCTCTCGCTTAGGGGTAACCCCCTTCACTTCCCCCAAGATATCAGGATATTCTCGGACCACCCTCACCGATTGCAAACTATCGATAGATGAGTTGAGGGATTCAAGATAACACAACATGACGGGACTCATAGGGTTACTATAAATTTTTAAGGTATTACCGAGGCGAGTCATGAGCCTCTCAACCCTATGCTCAAAAATCAAGGATGGCTCCAAAACTGGACAACCCATCCATGCCAAAAATCAACCCATACCCCATGAAGCCGAGAATATAAGCATCACCCGAGAATTCAAATCCACCTAGATAATAGACAAATGGGCGGAACCCCCAATTGGATTTGAAACACACACGGGATCATTAACTAGACTAGTACTTAGGTGCAAACTTTCAACAAGATCAGATGAGATAAAGCTATGCGATGCACCAGAATCAAACAAGGTACGAACAGGAAAATCAGAAATGTAAACAAGACTTTCAACAGAAATACCACCTCGATCGGGAACTGGAGCGGCATTGAGAACATGAACTTGCCCTCCTGAAGGTCCAGCACGCTGAGTCTGACCCTGGCCTTGCCCTCGCTTCTTCGGGCAATCCCTAGTGAAGTGTCCCATTTTTCCACAGTTAAAGCAAGTGCCTTTCCTTTTCCTGCAATCCTTGTTTAGATGAGTCGAGCTTCCACAAGTAAAGCACTTCTTTTCCTTCTTATCTTCAGACTTCTCCTCCTTCTTGTTACTCCTATTCTCTTCACTGAGTAGGGCCATATTCACCAAACTCTCGAAAGTTGCCCCCAAAGGTATATGAGACATGGCTAAACCATGTAATGGCTCGTTTAATCCTAGAGCAAAGTATAGGGCCTTCTTCTGAGCTGTGTTAACCAAGTCTAAACCGAACCGAGCAAGTTGATTAAACTTATCTATGTATTCCCTAATAGTCATGTCCCCTTGTTTTAGTGACAGGAACCTTAGTCCAAACTTTCCCCGAAAGTAATCCCAAGTCTCAATTGGCCTAGTAGCGGTGGAGACCACCCACCAACGTGCAGCTTCTTCCTTTAGCAACCACACTGCTAATAAAACCTTCCTACGGTCACCTATATCAAAGAAGGCAAAAAGATCTTCGGTTTCTTTCAACCAATTTCTGGCCTCTACGAAAGTCTCGGTTCCAATGAAATTCTTGCAACCCATCGCCCTAAAGTCTTTGCAAATCTCCACGAAATCCTTTTGTGGATGCTGAGGGGGAGGAGGAAGAGGAACCTCAGCGACAGGAGGAGGAGGAACATTAACTACCGGAGGAGGAGAAGGAGGAACATCTGCGGGGCCGGCTTCGGTCGCCCTAGCCTCCAAAAGTCTCCTATACCAAACAGGTACGTGTACTCCCTCCGGAATGGCAAAGTTATCGGCCATACTGAAAACGAAGAAAAAGATAGATTCAGAATGGAGAAAAACGAAGGAATTTTTGCTAATGGCTTTTTGGGGAATAGCCTTTAAAATAAACTAGACTTTTCTTTGGAAAATACTTCATACTTGGTTTTGAAAATAGTTTTCCAAAAAGTTTTAAAAACCTTTTTGTTCCTTCTCGTAAACCATATGCTCCGATACCAAATGTAACACCCCACCTCCGCCAGGGTCACTCTTGCAAGCACTCTGACTTTGGAGGGGCGTTTGAATCAGGTAAACATGCATAATAATATATCAAGGCAGAACAAGAACATATGTATATATGTAAACAGAGTAAATAACATAGATAAAACAGCGGAAGATTTCATACTATTTCAAAACAAGTCTGGTACAACATAGCTTTCCAAATAAACAAGTCTAGATAAAAACAACATCATCTGAAAAACTGAAATACATAAGTAATAAGTGATAACCATAGCTAGCTTCATGTCGAAACCGTACATGAGCTGAAATCCCTCAAGCGAGCAATCCGAAATCCAAGCTAAGCTCCAACGTTCCCACCCTGAGAACCTGGGGGGGAAACGGAAGAAAAGAGGCGAAAGAAAACAGGTCAGTCAAAAAGACTGAGTAAGCCCTACTACAATCAATGTAAACTGATAAAGTTAACTGGCATGAGAAGCAGGTATGATCATAAGGATAACAACATACTAGCATGGTGATTAACTAACAAGGTAGATAAAGGTGTCATCGCATAATCAGGACTAAGGTTTTGCACCACAGGTGTACTAGCAAACTAACATGACTTGAATAAACAAGTATTGATCCTTTGGCCCAAGCTTTGGCCCAATAACATGAAGTGACCCTAACACGAGGTCCAATAAATATGAAGTGACCCTAACACGAGGTCCAATAAATATGAAGTGACCCTAACACGAGGTCCAATAACATGAAGTGACCCTAACACGAGGTCCAATAACATGAAGTGACCCTAACACGAGGTCCGATAACATGAAGTGACCCTAACACGAGGTCCGATAACATGAAGTGGCCCTAACACGAGGTCCAATAACATGAAGTGACCCTAACACGAGGTCCAATAACATGAAGTGACCCTAACACGAGGTCCAATAACATGAAGTGACCCTAACACGAGGTCCAATAACATGAAGTGACCCTAACACGAGGTCCTATAACATGAAGTGACCCTAACACGAGGTCCAATAACATGAAGTGACCCTAACACGAGGTCCTATAACATGAAGTGACCCTAACACGAGGTCCAATAACATGAAGTGACCCTAACACGAGGTCCAATAACATGAAGTGACCCTAACACGAGGTCCAATAACATGAAGTGACCCTAACACGAGGTCCAATAACATGAAGTGACCCTAACACGAGGTCCAATAACATGAAGTGACCCTAACACGAGGTCCAATAACATGAAGTGACCCTAACACGAGGTCCAATAACATGAAGTGACCCTAACACGAGGTCCAATAACATGAAGTGACCCTAACACGAGGTCCAATAACATGAAGTGATCCTCATATGAGGTCCAATAACATGGTTTGACCATAATACAAGGTCCAACCAAACGGTCTAGTCGATCGGCTCCCTAAGCCTAACTCGTCACGTGTTGGTGTCAATACGGCCCAAACATGATTGTAGTCAGACTGTGCCGGGTCCACCCTTCGGGTGTATCAAGCCCTAGGGTGTCAACCCCTGGACACCATGAACAAGAGTGCACCGTCTCGATCTACTAGTACCCGTGCATGTTTTCTCCGGCTACGGACTATGTGCACGACCAGAGTCCGCCCGGAACTACACCGGCGTACCACCCTGCCGTCGCTTTTGGTCGCTTACCTCCAGCCCAGTAATCGTGCCCCCTCCCTAGCCTAGTCCCTAGGGTCTTAATGATACAAACTTGGGATTACTGCTGGAGTGGACCCCCATTGCTAGGATTTTCTAGTGGGTTAAGTACGGTTTAACCCTCTTGCTAATCATGGATTAACTTGGTTAAGTGTAACGATGAGTTCATGACTTAACCCCGATTAATCTTGAGACGACCCGAACTTCCCCGTATAGGAAAGCACAGATAGAATTGAGGACAAGACAAAATAGAACGCAAACGGAAGAACATTTCATTGCTATTACAACAATTCCACCAGATACAAGAATATACAGAGTGTAAATGAATAAATTACATTCAATAAATATCAGAGATTACAATAAATTACATAGCAGCGGAAAATAATGCAAAGCACAACTGAAAGTGATACACGGATACAGAGCTTTCCGAGCATCGTTCCAGCTGTTAATCAGAACCCTGTGAATATAAATCTGCAAAACCAAAACTACTAGCTGCCCGTGTGGAAAATAGGGGCACCCAGAGTTTAGGTTAAAACAATAAACTCCAGGTCAGTCATGTGACTGGTGTGAGAACTAAAACAGTTATAATTCTTTATTTTAAAGTTCGGTAAATCAAGGGACCACGCTGTATAACACAGAACGGGTTTCCTCCCAAGAATACCAGTGCATAAAACAAACAGCGCAATGCTAAATAAAGAAAAATGAAGCTGTTATAAGACCCAGGTCCCATCACACAATGCAACGCAAGCCGGAGGATAGGGTTTTTACCTTATAACAACCAAAGCATGCTTGATACATTTAAAACACATTATTTGATACTATTATAGGTGTATAGTGTCAAAACAATTTCAATCATAAATATCAATCATAGGCGGCATGAATGACCCATACCACTATGTCGCCATACTAGGTTCTACAAATAAAACCGCACTATCATGTATTGGAAATTGGATTTCCGTCATGAGCCGAGGCAAGGGGCAAGCTCCTCTCCGCATTCGAGACACTCTAGCAAATGTCTCAGGACCCCACTATGATCCTTGGATCTTCAAGGTCGGTCCTCTCTTACTTTTGAGGATTGGCAATTCCTGAACACACGTTTCCCGGTCCTTACAGACCTATATCCGAGGCGCCTCGCATTCCAACAACCACACAGGTGAAAAGTATATAAATGTCAGGGCTGGTAGGTCACTGACACCACCTTAGCTAGAAAGAAACGTCGTGCTCTCCCTGCAGTCACTATCCCGTTTTTGACTCATACCGAGGTGTGAGGCTCGCGAATTCACGTTATACACAAAGCTACGCCACACAGGCCGTGCTTTGATCATCAACCACAAGACTTTGCTTTTCAACAGAAGCCTTGATTAATTGCCACTTACGCATGCCACACTGGCAATTCACTCCATGCGACTGATGTCCATCGATATACAACCTCTGAGCTCGTACGTCTCAGAGAAGGGTGTTAAGCAAGAGAATAAATTCTCCACCGCCAAACAGATGTATATTTAATAGAGATCAATCAACACAGAATAAAATCCAGTGTCAGACACACAATCCATTTACAAGTTCATTCTGGGTCTGAACGAAACCGGAGGCACTTTCCTCGCATATCCATCCATCTCCAGGTACGTCTGGACGATCACCAACTGATTCCCTCATCCTGGGTGTACAGCCCAATCAAGATCATCAGTAATCACCCAAACGATGTGAAGACTTCCGGTCTTCAACCACCGTCTTCATCTTCGACATCTCGTCGAATCGGTTATTCAGAATGGGTATAACCCGGCCTTCCTGAATAACCCACGTATATGATAAACAAATGTTACACAAACACAACGAACGCCTCATTCCAATTCAGAATATTCTTTTATTCACAAAATCACATTCTTAGGGAAATGTTCCCATTAATTTTATCCAAGATAAATTCTTCTAAATTTATCCTATAATCTTCCTTTGGATATCATTCCAAACTAGTCGGGATTAACGAACCACACCGAAGTAATTATTTATTTTATTTCCCAATCCCAACCTATATATCCCATGGAGCAAAACTGGTGATACTCCATATCTAACACCACGGTGTTATCGGTAAAATTAATTACCATTTCACGTTCAAATCTAATTAAAGATTTAACTATCGCTTTGGAGCAAAACTGGTGGTACTCCATTCTCGATCACCTTTCAGATTTGATAATTTAAATTATCAATTCACATTTTTAATCTAATTAAAGATTAATTAAAACTCCACTTAGTTTTAATCTTTTCAAAAATCAACGTCTTGCCTTTAGCTGGGTTAAAGAACCAATGTCTTCTAAAACACGATTCACGACAAACCTAAATCACATTTGATATTAAATACAAGGCTCCGAATAGAAAATATACCGGCTTATATTCAATATCAAATTCTGAAACCAACAAATATCGTATTGGAAATAACGATATAAAATATATCTTTCAAATTCCCATAACAATATCTGTATAGTCACGAAATCCAACATCGAAATATTCCGAAGATAATTTCGATCCAACTCCAGTCCAATTCACATATTGGGAATATTGGTTATTTTTAAAATCACTTTCAAATTCAATTTATTTATTTCAAAAATAAATTGATTTTAATTCTAGTTCAAAACTAGTTCATTTCGATAAAAATCTATTTTTATCATCTAATGTGGAATTTTCCAGCCCAATTCTTTCCAATTTACATATTATAATTTTACACAAATTATCGATATTTTTAATAATTTTATCAAGGCCCGTACAGTCGATTTCCATCTACGGCCATCGAACTACACTTACAGCGACCTTTTCTGAAATAGATTTGGACATAATTCCAAATCCAACCGTTAGATTTCAAATTTCTAATATTCATTGGAAAGCTCTTTTCGATACGAACCCAACGGTTCCGGTTTTAGGAGGATCCGACGGTCGGATCTCCCGCAATGTCCGTTTGAAATAAATGGTTGAAATTCACGAACTGCCGCGGCGCGGCGCGTTCTATTCAGGCCATTATATTATATATATAATATATATATATAATATATTTCGTCGATTTCTATTTAAAACGAATTTTATAAATCGTTTTAAATTCGTTTTCAAAACAATTTCAACTCTATCTTCAATTTCAAATCTGTTTGATTTCAATTCAATTCAAGTTCATTTCAATTCAATTCAAATTCAAATTCGTTTCAATTCAATTCAATTCGAATTTACCTTCTATTTGATTCAATTCGAATTCGTTTCAAATTGATTTCAATTCAATTTTAGTTCGTTTTAAATTTCAATTTCCCTTTAATTCCATTTGAATTCATTTCTATTTTATTCGAATTCAAATTCGTTTCCCATTCAATTCGAATTCTAATCTAATTCAATTTGAATTTCATTTCAAAATATTTAATTTTGAAATCACTTTTCAATATTCATTATACAACGAATAAAATCGATATAAATATCGTTCGCGTCAAAATAACGCATCTCTAATCAACACGGCTTTATATTTTCAAAACTTCTTTATTCCATCCAACAAATGAATATTTATCCCAATCAACACATGACTAATCTCAACACATGAGTACTGTCAACACATCACTATTTTTGTTATGTAAAATATTTTATAAAACTAAGGTATCTATCGTTTGATTTTAATTAGACTCCACCGTAAAGTAGATTCTAATTGTAAATAAGATAAAGATGTAATTTTTATTATTTAAAATATTTTACTCAACACATGAACATCGTCAACACATGACTATTTTTATATTCAACACATTAATTTTTCTTTTATAATATTCATTATTTTCCCGATTGGAATGAGGCCCAATCAATCACCATATAATGTTAATTATATGGATTCCATACAACACATGTATATAATAGCTTTGATAAACAATCAACCATCAACCAAAGTGCACTACACTGTATAAGCATCAAATATAAATATCTAACGCTTATAACAGCCTGTCAATCGATCGATCGACATATTTAATCAATCAGGATGAGTGAACTTCAAATTTCATCCCAACACCCGTGTGGGGTTTCAAACAATCAAACACGGATTTTATTTGTGCAGTTGGGCGACGTGTAAAATTTATCGACCTAATCGATATCAGTCAAATCAGTGTATATAAGCAAATCGGTCGATTTGTTTATAAATATTTATTTATTCACTTTCACGTTAAAAATTATATTTTTAACGTTAAAACATTTTATTTTAACACATGAATTTCCATTAGTTCATTTATTCAATAAATTGATATTTTTATTTTTCTAACATATTGGCGGCATAACGGCACGATACTAGCAACGGAACAAGGCCTAGCCTTATCCCCGGTCTAGTGAAGGCCCACGCCATTCACACATCAATCAAATCCATTCAATTCATCAAACAATTCGATTTCAAATCAAATCATCTAACTAATCTATGCAACCAAACAAACAAGTCCATGGTCTGTGGACGATTGTGTCGGGTGCTACTAAGCACCGTCTGCATCCTAGTATATATAAATATAACTAGAAAAAGAAGTTTAGAGTGAGAAGTTCTCACCAATAGCTATCCAATACCATGACACTCCTATTGTAGAGATCTTCTTCGTTCTCGCCTTTTCTTCCATCTTCGTTGCCCGTAGTCACTACATATATGAAAATCACACATTTTTATATTTTGATGTCTTTAAAATAAAAGTCACATTTTTATTTATTCACTTTCAATTTAAAAATCATATTTTTATAATCACTTCATATATATAAAAGTCGTATTTTTATATTCTCGGCTATATAAAAATTATATTTTTATATTTCTACTTCAACAAAAACCATATTTTTAATATTCTACCTAAGTAAAAATCATATTTTTATTATGCCACTAGTATAAAAATTATATTTTCAACCTTTCTATATTGTGAAAAATATATTTTTAACCTTCACATATTATAAAAATTATATTTTTATAACGCTTTCAAATAATAAAAATCATATTTTTACAACGTTTTCATATATATAAATATCTATACATTCATTTCAAAGATATATATATATTCATATCAAGGAAAATATATATATTCATTTCCAAAAATTATATTTTTATTCAGCTAGAGATCATATTTTTAATAACTTAAAGATCATGTTTTTAAGAACATAAAGATCAAATTTTTTCTAAAATGAAAGATCATATTTTTAATCAATGAAGTCAGATTTTATATCAAGCAAAATTCAGATTTTAAAATCAGAGAATACTCACATTATCTTCTCTGTTCATCTGCAAACCGCGAAATTCAAAACAGCTCCTCCTCGTTCGACTTTTTGGACCTAACTCGCACAAGAACCCCAACTGCGCACACTGTTCAAAAGAGAGAGGGTGGGCAGACTTCGCCTGAGATGCGGTTCAGGTTTGCGTGGTTGTCGAGGGTTCAGGGGGGTTTGGTCTTCGCGCGATGGAGCAGGAAGAAGGAGAAGGCGAGGATGGAGGGGCGAGGTCGAAGGTGGAGCTGCCAGCGTGAGGCGGCGGTCGAGGCCAGGGGTCGGCGAACGAGATCGCGATTTGGGGCTTGGATTCTCAGAGGGAGATAGAGCGTCGAGGGTAGGGAGAAGCAGAGAGAGAGGGGAAGAGGAAGGGGGGAGGCGCGCGACTGGTGGAGGAGGGGGTTGGTCAACGCGCGGTGGCGCGGTGGAAGAGAGGGGCGACGGGTTGAGATCGGAGGGTTTTTTTTATTTTATCTCTCTGCGTTGACTGATTTAGAAAGTGAGGAGAGTATATATAATTTTATATATTTTAATTTCTTTTAAAAATTCCAAAGCAACTTTTTATATCGAACTCGAAAACAAGCCCACCGACTGTTGTCCCAAGCGTATTACCCCCGTTCCATACACAATGGGATATGTATCGCAGGCCAATTCGATCGTTTGAATTAGTTTCCGTTAAATTTACATTTAAATCGCTATATTGAATTTTAAACGTACATTTCAAATTACCGGGGTCACATACTAACTAGAAAAATTCCAGAAAAATATTTTCTAGCTTCGTATTGACGATACGGTCCTAACAAAACTAGTTTCGTCGAATTCTGAGACCGTTGGAAAAATGGTCAATTTCCAGTCGATTAAAATCAACTGAAACCGGTCAAAACGCGTTTTCCTTTGTCATGCTCACATATCGATTCGAAAAATTATGAAATTTGAAACCTAGCAATAATTTGACACTGTGGATCCAACAAAAGCGGTTTCGTCGAAATCCGAGGTCATTTGCAAAATGTCTATTTTTTTAAGGGCTTGAATTCCATAGCGATTATTCAGAATTTTCAACTGGACATATCTTTTGATTCCCGCTATGAAATCTTGATCTTTCGGATTCGTTGGAAAGATATCATCCAATAGATCCTAATGTTTTTGGTTTCACTAAAATCCGGATTGTTTTGCACCCGGTACATTCAATTGAAGTTTGAAATCGAATTATCGAACTACCGTGCCATTTTCAATTCTATTTATAATTATATATAAATATTTATATTCTAACGACGACGCATATAAATATATACGTTGAATTCTATTCAAAATAAATTTCCCCGTCGATATTATTTAAAATAATCTATTTTAAATATTCAAAATTCGCCAAAATGGCCAAAATAAAAAATTTAAACTGGCCCAGATTTTCGGGTTATTACAATCTCCCCCACTTAAAACTTTTCGTCCCCGAAAAGGAACAAAGTCGAAAGTGGTTTAATCAATCAACTCTACATTCGATCTGGCTTCCATTCTCCAACTTTTCAGTTTCTGAGAATTTCCAAAATTTCAAAAATTTGACTAACACCCGGAATTTTCGAAAAATTTCGCCATAACCTCCCCTGCACCGGGAGCATCGGGGAATTTCAAATAGCTTCCCCGGTCCTTCAGATCTCAAAAAGAAAAAGAAAAAGCCAAGCGGCTAGCCAATAGGCTCATAAAATCATCACCACCCAAACAAAACAGGAAATTATGTAGTAAACATGTACCTATTTGTCGGGCAAACAAATTTTATTCTCTGCTCTAGCCTCCTTTCTATGACCTGTTCAATGAAAGTATATGTATATGCAAGCAAATGCGACCAATTTCCGATACAATTCAATATTCGGTTCAATTAGGCTAAATGGATAAAAATTAGCAAACAAATAAACAAGCAACTCAAACATCAATCAATTAGTGAATTAGAGTTTCAAATTCATAATTTTGATACATATACAGAAAATCATGTTTTTGATGCCAATTCACAACAATGTGTTCTAACTATACAAGTTTTGGTTCTCACACCAGCCTAATGGAAATATATAGATATCACACCTTCGAAACACGAATATAAATACTGATGATGTGGCCACATCATCAGAATTATCCCCGGGTGTCTAGAATGTGATTCTATATCTATCCAGTATATTAAAACTTCGACTATACGTTCATGACGCGTATACGCGAAATCTATATATACTCGATTGTCCATATTCAAAATAAATAATCAATTACGTATAAAATGGTTTAAATTTTCAAAACAAAATTGTTTTCATTTGAAAAATATACTCTTCACACTCGTTCTAGGATACTACTGATCCTATCTCTAACGAGTTATTCTAATTGCATATTACTAATCCAATATCTGATGAATTCTTTCGTATGGTTCTAATGTGTCTTGTTCTCGAGCTCTGTAAACCAAAGCTCTGATACCAAACTGAGACGACCCGAACTTCCCCGTATAGGAAAGCACGGATAGAATTGAGGACAAGACAAAATAGAACGCAAACGGAAGAACATTTCATTGCTATTACAACAATTCCACCAGATACAAGAATATACAGAGTGTAAATGAATAAATTACATTCAATAAATATCAGAGATTACAATAAATTACATAGCAGCGGAAAATAATGCAAAGCACAACTGAAAGTGATACACGGATATAGAGCTTTCCGAGCATCGTTCCAGCTGTTAATCAGAACCCTGTGAATATAAATCTGCAAAACCAAAACTACTAGCTGCCCGTGTGGAAAATAGGGGCACCCAGAGTTTAGGTTAAAACAATAAACTCCAGGTCAGTCATGTGACTGGTGTGAGAACTAAAACAGTTATAATTCTTTATTTTAAAGTTCGGTAAATCAAGGGACCACGCCGTATAACACGGAACGGGTTTCCTCCCAAGAATACTAGTGCATAAAACAAACAGCGCAATGCTAAATAAAGAAAAATGAAGCTGTTATAAGACCCAGGACCCATCACACAATGCAACGCAAGCCGGAGGATAGGGTTTTTACCTTATAACAGCCAAAGCATGCTTGATACGTTTAAAACACATATTTGATACTATTATAGGTGTATAGTGTCAAAACAATTTCAATCATAAATATCAATCATAGGCGGCATGAATGACCCATACCACTATGTCGCCATACTAGGTTCTACAAATAAAACCGCACTATCACGTATTGGAAATTGGATTTCCGTCATGAGCCGAGGCAAGGGGCAAGCTCCTCTCCGCATTCGAGACACTCTAGCAAATGTCTCAGGACCCCACTATGATCCTTGGATCTTCAGGGCCGGTCCTCTCTTACTTTTGAGGATTGGCAATTCCTGAACACACGTTTCCCGGTCCTTACAGACCTATATCCGAGGAGCCTCGCATTCCAACAACCACACAGGTGAAAAGTATATAAATGTCAGGGCTGGTAGGTCACTGACACCACCTTAGCTAGAAAGAAACGTCGTGCTCTCCCTGCAGTCACTATCCCGTTTTTGACTCATACCGAGGTGTGAGGCTCGCGAATTCACGTTATACACAAAGCTACGCCACACAGGCCGTGCTTTGATCATCAACCACAAGACTTTGCTTTTCAACAGAAGCCTTGATCAATTGCCACTTACGGATGCCACACTGGCAATTCACTCCATGCGACTGATGTCCATCGATATACAACCTCTGAGCTTGTACGTCTCAGAGAAGGGCGTTAAGCAAGAGAATGAATTCTCCGCCGCCAAACAGATGTATATTTAATAGAGATCAATCAACACAGAATAAAATCCAGTGTCAGACACACAATCCATTTACAAGTTCGTTCTGGGTCTGAACGAAACCGGAGGCACTTTTCTCGCATATCCATCCATCTCCAGGTACGTCTGGACGATCACCAACTGATTCCCTCATCCTGGGTGTACAGCCCAATCAAGATCATCAGTAATCACTCAAACGATGTGAAGACTTCCGGTCTTCAACCACCGTCTTCATCTTCGACATCTCGTCGAATCGGTTATTCAGAATGGGTATAACCCGGCCTTCCTGAATAACCCACGTATATGATAAACAAATGTTACACAAACACAACGAACGCCTCATTCCAATTCAGAATATTCTTTTATTCACAAAATCACATTCTTAGGGAAATGTTCCCATTAATTTTATCCAAGATAAATTCTTCTAAATTTATCCTATAATCTTCCTTTGGATATCATTCCAAACTAGTCGGGATTAACGAACCACACCGAAGTAATTATTTATTTTATTTCCCAATCCCAACCTATATATCCCATGGAGCAAAACTGGTGATACTCCATATCTAACACCACGGTGTTATCGGTAAAATTAATTACCATTTCACGTTCAAATCTAATTAAAGATTTAACTATCGCTTTGGAGCAAAACTGGTGGTACTCCATTCTCGATCACCTTTCAGATTTGATAATTTAAATTATCAATTCACATTTTTAATCTAATTAAAGATTCATTAAAACTCCACTTAGTTTTAATCTTTTCAAAAATCAACGTCTTGCCTTTAGCTGGGTTAAAGAACCAATGTCTTCTAAAACACGATTCACGACAAACCCAAATCACATTTGATATTAAATACAAGGCTCCGAATAGAAAATATACCGGCTTATATTCAATATCAAATTCTGAAACCAACAAATATCGTATTGGAAATAACGATATAAAATATATCTTTCAAATTCCCATAACAATATCTGTATAGTCACGAAATCCAACATCGAAATATTCCGAAGATAATTTCGATCCAACTCCAGTCCAATTCACATATTGGGAATATTGGTTATTTTTAAAATCACTTTCAAATTCAATTTATTTATTTCAAAAATAAATTGATTTTAATTCTAGTTCAAAACTAGTTCATTTCGATAAAAATCTATTTTTATCATCTAATGTGGAATTTTCCAGCCCAATTCTTTCCAATTTACATATTATAATTTTACACAAATTATCGATATTTTTAATAATTTTATCAAGGCCCGTACAGTCGATTTCCATCTACGGCCATCGAACTGCACTTACAGCGACCTTTTCTGAAATAGATTTGGACATAATTCCAAATCCAACCGTTAGATTTCAAATTTCTAATATTCATTGGAAAGCTCTTTTCGATACAAACCCAACGGTTCCGGTTTTAGGAGGATCCGACGGTCGGATCTCCCGCAATGTCCGTTTGAAATAAATGGTTGAAATTCACGAACTGCCGCGGCGCGGCGCGTTCTATTCAGGCCATTATATTATATATATATAATATATATATATATATAATATATTTCGTCGATTTCTATTTAAAACGAATTTTATAAATCGTTTTAAATTCGTTTTCAAAACAATTTCAACTCTATCTTCAATTTCAAATCTGTTTGATTTCAATTCAATTCAAGTTCATTTCAATTCAATTCAAATTCAAATTCGTTTCAATTCAATTCGAATTTACCTTCTATTTGATTCAATTCGAATTCGTTTCAAATTGATTTCAATTCAATTTTAGTTCGTTTTAAATTTCAATTTCCCTTTAATTCCATTTGAATTCATTTCTATTTTATTCGAATTCAAATTCGTTTCCCATTCAATTCGAATTCTAATCTAATTCAATTTGAATTTCATTTCAAAATATTTAATATTTAAATCACTTTTCAATATTCATTATACAACGAATAAAATCGATATAAATATCGTTCGCGTCAAAATAACGCATCTCTAATCAACACGGCTTTATATTTTCAAAACTTCTTTATTCCATCCAACAAATGAATATTTATCCCATTCAACACATGACTAATCTCAACACATGAGTACTGTCAACACATCACTATTTTTGTTATGTAAAATATTTTATAAAACTAAGGTATCTATCGTTTGATTTTAATTAGACTCCACCGTAAAGTAGATTCTAATTGTAAATAAGATAAAGATGTAATTTTTATTATTTAAAATATTTTACTCAACACATGAACATCGTCAACACATGACTATTTTTATATTCAACACATTAATTTTTCTTTTATAATATTCATTATTTTCCCGATTGGAATGAGGCCCAATCAATCACCATATAATGTTAATTATATGGATTCCATACAACACATGTATATAATAGCTTTGATAAACAATCAACCATCAACCAAAGTGCACTACACTGTATAAGCATCAAATATAAATATCTAACGCTTATAACAGCCTGTCAATCGATCGATCGACATATTTAATCAATCAGGATGAGTGAACTTCAAATTTCATCCCAACACCCGTGTGGGGTTTCAAACAATCAAACACGGATTTTATTTGTGCAGTTGGGCGACGTGTAAAATTTATCGACCCAATCGATATCAGTCAAATCAGTGTATATAAGCAAATCGGTCGATTTGTTTATAAATATTTATTTATTCACTTTCACGTTAAAAATTATATTTTTAACGTTAAAACATTATATTTTAACACATGAATTTCTACTAGTTCATTTATTCAATAAATTGATATTTTTATTTTTCTAACATATTTTAGAAAATTTCGGCGGCATAACGGCACGATACTAGAAACGGAACAAGGCCTAGCCTTATCCCCGGTCTAGTGAAGGCCCACGCCATTCACACATCAATCAAATCCATTCAATTCATCAAACAATTCGATTTCAAATCAAATCATCTAACTAATCTATGCAACCAAACAAACAAGTCCATGGTCTGTGGACGATTGTGTCGGGTGCTACTAAGCACCGTCTGCATCCTAGTATATATAAATATAACTAGAAAAAGAAGTTTAGAGTGAGAAGTTCTCACCAATAGCTATCCAATACCACGACACTCCTATTGTAGAGATCTTCTTCGTTCTCGCCTTTTCTTCCATCTTCGTTGCCCGTAGTCACTACATATATGAAAATCACACATTTTTATATTTTGATGTCTTTAAAATAAAAGTCACATTTTTATTTATTCACTTTCAATTTAAAAATCATATTTTTATAATCACTTCATATATATAAAAGTCGTATTTTTATATTCTCGGCTATATAAAAATTATATTTTTATATTTCTACTTCAACAAAAACCATATTTTTAATATTCTACCTAAGTAAAAATCATATTTTTATTATGCCACTAGTATAAAAATTATATTTTCAACCTATCTATATTGTGAAAAATATATTTTTAACCTTCACATATTTTAAAAATTATATTTTTATAACGCTTTCAAATAATAAAAATCATATTTTTACAACGTTTTCATATATATAAATATCTATACATTCATTTCAAAGAAATATATATATATATATATATATATAAAATTCATATCAAGGAAAATATATATATTCATTTCCAAAAATTATATTTTTATTCAGCTAGAGATCATATTTTTAATAACTTAAAGATCATGTTTTTAAGAACATAAAGATCAAATTTTTTTCTAAAATGAAAGATCATATTTTTAATCAATGAAGTTAGATTTTATATCAAGCAAAATTCAGATTTTAAAATCAGAGAATACTCACATTATCTTCTCTGTTCATCTGCAAACCGCGAAATTCAAAACAGCTCCTCCTCGTTCGACTTTCTGGACCTAACTCGCACAGGAACCCCAACTGCGCACACTGTTCGAAAGAGAGAGGGAGGGCAGACTTCGCCTGAGATGCGGTTCAGGTTTGCGTGGTTGTCGAGGGTTCAGGGGGGTTTGGTCTTCGCGCGATGGAGCAGGAAGAAGGAGAAGGCGAGGATGGAGGGGCGAGGTCGAAGGTGGAGCTGCCAGCGTGAGGCGGCGGTCGAGGCCAGGGGTCGGCGAACGAGATCGCGATTTGGGGCTTGGATTCTCAGAGGGAGAGAGAGCGTCGAGGGTAGGGAGAAGCGGAGAGAGAGGGGAAGAGGAAGGGGGGAGGCACGCGACTGGTGGAGGAGGGGGTTGGTCAACGCGCGGTGGCGCGGTGGAAGAGAGGGGCGACGGGTTGAGATCGGAGGTTTTTTTTTTTTATCTCTCTGCGTTGACTGATTTAGAAAGTGAGGAGAGTATATATAATTTTATATATTTTAATTTCTTTTAAAAATTCCAAAGCAACTTTTTATATCGAACTCGAAAACAAGCCCACCGACTGTTGTCCCAAGCGTATTACCCCCGTTCCATACACAATGGGATATGTATCGCAGGCCAATTCGATCGTTTGAATTAGTTTCCGTTAAATTTACATTTAAATCGCTATATTGAATTTTAAACGTACATTTCAAATTACCGGGGTCACATACTAACTAGAAAAATTCCAGAAAAATATTTTCTAGCTTCGTATTGACGACACGGTCCTAACAAAACTAGTTTCGTCGAATTCTGAGACCGTTGGAAAAATGGTCAATTTCCAGTCGATTAAAATCAACTGAAACCGGTCAAAACGCGTTTTCCTTTGTCACGCTCACATATCGATTCGAAAAATTATGAAATTTGAAACCTAGCAATAATCTGACACTGCGGATACAACAAAAGCGGTTTCGTCGAAATCCGAGGTCATTTGCAAAATGTCTATTTTTTTAAGGGCCTGAATTCCATAGCGACTATTCAGAATTTTCAACTGGACATATCTTTTGATTCCCGCTATGAAATCTTGATCTTTCGGATTCGTTGGAAAGATATCATCCAATAGATCCTAATGTTTTTGGTTTCACTAAAATCCGGATTGTTTTGCACCCGGTACATTCAATTGAAGTTTGAAATCGAATTATCGAACTACCGTGCCATTTTCAATTCTATTTATAATTATATATAAATATTTATATTCTAACGACGACGCGTATAAATATATACGTTGAATTCTATTCAAAATAAATTTCCCCATCGATATTATTTAAAATAATCTATTTTAAATATTCAAAATTCGCCAAAATGGCCAAAATAAAAATTTTAAACTGGCCCAGATTTTCGGGTTATTACAAATCTACCAAGCCCAAATTGGTTAAGTATTAAGTGGACCATGACTTAACCCTAATCACGAGGCATTAATTAATTTAATGCGCCTTAACCTCTCACATTAGACCTTGTTGTGGTTATTAGTTAAGCCGGGCGGGTCCGGGTAGCTTTACACCACAACTTGGTCTAACCTCGGGTTCAAGGTACAACATGGCCAACTTCTCACATTGGGTCCTATTGTTTGTAGCAACTAGTTAAGCCGGTCGGTTCCGGGTAGGTTTACGCTACAAACTCAACCCAATCTCGAGTTGGCCACACTTATCTTTTCTAAGTGTCATGTCCATCATGTTTCCAAAACATGTTACAAGTTTTCAAGCAATTGGGTAGACCTAACTTAATAGGTAAATTCCCAAGCTTATATTTTATGTCTTTTAAATTTACCCAACCCCAAACGCAATCCCATCGCTTACATATCGCTATAGCGCATAAAGGATAGAAAGAGGGAACTTGGCATAATCATGACATAAAGGTATTGAAGCCACAAGTTTAACATGGTGGCATATGAAATGTTCATATGTTCATACACTTGCATATTACATTTTTAGGCCTCAAAAGCATGCATAAAACCAAACTTAGCATATTGGTGATACATGGTGATAAATGACATGTAGAAATGGCCATAAGTTCGCATTTAGCCTCCCATGCAAGTTATCATAAGAGATATGATAACTTACATGTTGCCAAAATGCAACCTTTAGCATAAAGCTTGAAGCTTTATGTACATATACTCAAGCTAAGCTTGCATAACATGATAACATGAACTAAATGATCATCCCAAACTTGCATAACATAACTTGCATATCATATGACAAACTTGCATATCAAACTTGCGTAACATAACACGATAAACTTGCATATCATGACATGGCATACTTGCATAACATAACATGATGAACTTGCATATCATAACATGGCATACTTGCATATAAACTTGTAGCATAGCAAACTTGCATATAAACTTGCATATCACAACATGATAAACTTGCATATCATATGAACTTGCATATCACAACATGATAAACTTGCATATCATATAAACTTGCATATCATACATTTAATTTTAGAGTTTAAGTATGAAAGTAGAATAGGGCTTACAATACTTAAGAAGGCACAAAAGATATGACAAAGCCCTTATGCAATCAAATAGACCCAAAATGCAAGCTCTAACATAAAAACCCTTGAGCCAAAATGATCAAAACCCCTTCTTTATGATGCAAATATAGAAACTTGACTTGAATGCAAGCTAATGATGCTCATACAAGCTTGAAAACACTTGTATGCATGAAAAATCACTTAGAAATTTGTTTAGGAATTTTATGAAAAGAGTGGAGGCCATGAGAGGATTGATTTTGCCATAGTTTAGTTACTAGAATGAATAATGATGATTTAGGGTTAGGTTAGGGCCTTATTTATAGAGATTAGGACTAGTTTCAACCCTAGGATTAAACCCTAGTTCTAATCTCAGCCCTCAAAATCGAATCTGGCCCCCAAACTCAACACAATCCCAAAATGGTGCACCAGGCAGAACTGCCCGGCTGGACCAAGTCGACAGCCAAGTCGACAGGGCTGTCGACTTGGGTCCAACCAAGTCGACTCCCAAGTCGACAGGGCTGTCGACTTGGGTACTCTGGCGGGAATTTTCCCGCCTGGCCCAAACTGCCCAATTTTCAAAATTCAAGTTTGAATTTGAAATCTGTTTTTACTTTGAATTTTTCTGAAAACTTCGTTGGGCCTTAATCGGGTCATACGGACTCCGATTTTCGAAAACTCGGACTCTATTTCGCGTATTTTTCTGAGACGAACGCAATGGCATAGCCCGTTTCCCTTGATTCAGATTTTTGAATTAAATTCTGCCTCGATTTATGTTATAACAGGTTATTGAAAATACGGGTTGTTACATTCTCCCCTCCTTAAAGGATTTCGTCCCCGAAATCTTCAAGTTAGGAAGAACGTGTCCTACCATCCAATCATCCATCTACTCAAAACATCATCCACGAGCAATCATTGTCCTTACAAGATTCTAAATGTTGTATGAACGTATGCAAAGGTGTGTGTATATGTACTTATCTAATGCAAAAATCATCAATGCGAATTATGTTAGTGAAATGAATCCATATGTATGCAATTCCTAACATAATGTATAACATCTATATGTGTGCACATAACATACATCCATATGCAACATCCATGTGATAACACAAAAATTTTCATCCATGAATAAGCGTAAACACTCATGCATATGCAATATGAGGAGTGTGTGAGCCGATCTAGTGCCTAATGTGTATAATGCATCCACAAGTAACCACTTACAAACACTTGCAACCACTTGCAACCATCAAGCATAACATGTTTCAAACACATGTTTCATCCAAAGGGTTTCTACCTAAGGTTCTCATGACAAGATTAACACGATATACTAGATAATCCAGACAAACATGGATAGCAAAAGATATGCTACAAAGAGATCGGGAAGATAAGCAGGATATACTCCTCTTTCGGATTACGAGAAATCCCATCCTAACCCAAATTCTATAAAAGCCCAAAAGGTTTAGTCAACCTAACGGACCCCCTTCCAACCCTGACATGTATTACTAGCCAATAAGTCATACCTCCCGACAGAAATAGGACCGAAAATGGGACCGAGAGGATATACATAAAAAGATAATATGCGAGTAAGTTCCACAGGAAAACAAGGATCAAGGATATGCTCTTAAAAAGAGATATGATGCGCGTATCTAGCCTTCAGTCTTCTAAGTCACATTTCCTTGAGCTTAACTCCACTGTGCTTTGACCGTCTTTTACTTCATGATTTCTTAGCTTCTTAACTCTTATTTCCAAATATGAGTTGGAACCCATTTCATTGTCGTCTCTCGTCTTCCTTTTTCACTTACTCTTCTAACATTCTTGGCTTAAACATAACTATAACCTCATGGTTTCATGCAAGCTCTCCAAAATTCACTAGTGAATCCTGGATCTCGTTTACTTACTATAAAGTGTTCCACGCAGCAGAACTTTTCTCGAAAATACCAATCCACGTTGCCAATGAACCATCCGCCTGCGAATGATAGGCCGTGCTTAGATTCAGTTGCTTACCCATGACTTCCCGTAGACTATCCCAAAACTGGCTAGTGAAGATTAAGTCATGGTTACTAACTATACTTTAGGGAACCCCGTGCAACTGCTTTATTTCTTGAAAGTAAACTGTCGCTAGCTAGGATGCAGTCCTTTCGCTCTTTATCGGAGT
Source organism: Allium sativum (assembly GCA_030737875.1). Lineage (NCBI taxonomy): Eukaryota > Viridiplantae > Streptophyta > Magnoliopsida > Asparagales > Amaryllidaceae > Allium > Allium sativum. The sequence goes on along the minus strand of CM060913.1, from coordinate 530,588,418 downwards.
GAAATGAGCACTCTTCGTGGGTCTACCTACTATGACCCACATGCTCGTATTCCCTTTCTTGATCTAGGCAGTCCATCCACGAAATCCTTCGTGATGCTTTTCCCCCTTCCATTGCGGGGACCTCCAATGGATATAACAGCCCACCGGGCTTCTATGACTCGTCCTTTAATCTGTTGGCACAACATGCACCTTGGGACAAACTCGGCCACCTCCTCGGGTGAGGTGCATCTTTAAGAACCTTCTTTCTCTCATCGCGTCTTAGCCATCCCTTGTCATCTATAGCGAGGTGACTTATCATCTCGCCTCGAGTCAACTTGTCCATGATCTCGACTAACTGCGGGTCTTCTTTCTGTGAAGTCCATACTTGATCCAGAAGGGTAGGTCTAAACTCAAGGGACGCTAACTAACTAACTAAACTGAGAGAACTTCTTACTTCGGTTGCATTCCTTGGAGTCTTCCAATCCTGAACTGCAACTTCCTTAGCGGGATCCACCGCTAAGCCTTGCTTAGAAACTATGTGCCCAAGAAATCTAACTCCCTTTTCTCCAAAATGACATTTAGAGGACTTGGCTTTCAACTGATGCGCTCTAAGAGTATCCATCACCTCCACGAGATGCCTTGCATGCTCTTCCTCATCCTTAGAGAAGATCAGAATATCATCTACGAAGACCACGACAAACTTGTTCAAGAACTCCCTGAACACCCTACTCATCAAGTCCACGAAGTAGGCGGGTGCGAATGGCATGACCAGCCATTCTAAAAATCCATCTGGAGTTCTGAACGCAGTCTTGTCTATACTATCCTCAGCTACTCTGAGCTGATGGAATCCAGTAGCAAGATCAAGAGAAAACAGATGCTCCTACAAGCTGATCAAACAAATCATCGATCCTTGGCAATGGTTACCTATTCTCTTTGTTTAACTCACGATAATCAACACAAAGTCGGAGAGAACCATCTGCCTTGGTAGCAAATACCACAGGCGCTCCCCATTCAAATATACTTTGTCTAATGAAGTTCTTCTCAAGCAACTCCTTGACTTGCTTTCTTAACTCTCATCTTGCGGGGCCATGTGCCGAATGGGCAAAGAAACCGGCTTTGCATTATCCACCAGATAAATGCGGAAATCAATCTCTCGCTTAGGGGTAACCACCTTCACTTCCCCCAAGATATCAGGATATTCTCGGACCACCCTCACCGATTGCAAACTATCGATAGACGAGTTGAGGGATTCAAGATAACACAACATGACGGGACTCATAGGGTTACTAGAAATTTTTAGGGTATTACCGAGGCGAGTCATGAGCCTCTCAACCCTATGCTCAAAAATCAAGGATGGCTCCAAAACTGGACAACCCATCCATGCCAAAAATCAACCCATACCCCATGAAGCCGAGAATATAAGCATCACGCGAGAATTCAAATCCACCTAGATAATAGACAAATGGGCGGAACCCCCAATTGGATTTGAAACACACACGGGATCATTAACTAGACTAGTACTTAGGTGCAAACTTTCAACAAGATCAGATGAGATAAAGCTATGCGATGCACCAGAATCAAACAAGGTACGAACAGGAAAATCAGAAATGTAAACAAGACTTTCAACAGAAATACCACCTCGATCGGGAACTGGAGCGGCATTGAGAACATGAACTTGCCCTCCTGAAGGTCCAGCACGCTGAGTCTGACCCTGGCCTTGCCCTCGCTTCTTCGGGCAATCCCTAGTGAAGTGTCCCATTTTTCCACAGTTAAAGCAAGTGCCTTTCCTTTTCCTGCAATCCTTGTTTAGATGAGTCGAGCTTCCACAAGTAAAGCACTTCTTTTCCTTCTTATCTTCAGACTTCTCCTCCTTCTTGTTACTCCTATTCTCTTCACTGAGTAGGGCCATATTCACCAAACTCTCGAAAGTTGCCCCCAAAGGTATATGAGACATGGCTAAACCATGTAATGGCTCGTTTAATCCTAGAGCAAAGTATAGGGCCTTCTTCTGAGCTGTGTTAACCAAGTCTAAACCGAACCGAGCAAGTTGATTAAACTTATCTATGTATTCCCTAATAGTCATGTCCCCTTGTTTTAGTGACAGGAACCTTAGTCCAAACTTTCCCCGAAAGTCATCCCAAGTCTCAATTAGCCTAGTAGCGGTGGAGACCACCCACCAACGTGCAGCTTCTTCCTTTAGCAACCACACTGCTAATAAAACCTTCCTACGGTCACCTATATCAAAGAAGGCAAAAAGATCTTCGGTTTCTTTCAACCAATTTCTGGCCTCTACGAAAGTCTCGGTTCCAATGAAATTCTTGCAACCCATCGCCCTAAAGTCTTTGCAAATCTCCACGAAATCCTTTTGTGGATGCTGAGGGGGAGGAGGAAGAGGAACCTCAGCGACAGGAGGATGAGGAACATTAACTACCGGAGGAGGAGAAGGAGGAAAATCTGCGGGGACGGCTTCGGTCGCCCTAGCCTCCAAAAGTCTCCTATACCAAACAGGTACGTGTACTCCCTCCGGAATGGCAAAGTTATCGGCCATACTGAAAACGAAGAAAAAGATAGATTCAGAATGGAGAAAAACGAAGGAATTTTTGCTAATGGCTTTTTGGGGAATAGCCTTTAAAATAAACTAGACTTTTCTTTGGAAAATACTTCATACTTGGTTTTGAAAATAGTTTTCCAAAAAGTTTTAAAAACCTTTTTGTTCCTTCTCGTAAACCATATGCTCCGATACCAAATGTAACACCCCACCTCCGCCAGGGTCACTCTTGCAAGCACTCTGACTTTGGAGGGGCGTTTGAATCAGGTAAACATGCATAATGATATATCAAGGCAGAACAAGAACATATGTATATATGTAAACAGAGTAAATAACATAGATAAAACAGCGGAAGATTTCATACTATTTCAAAACAAGTCTGGTACAACATAGCTTTCCAAATAAACAAGTGTAGATAAAAACAACATCATCTGAAAAACTGAAATACATAAGTATTATCCCCAAAATAAGTGATAACCATAGCTAGCTTCATGTCGAAACCGTACATGAGCTGAAATCCCTCAAGCGAGCAATCCGAAATCCAAGCTAAGCTCCAACGTTCCCACCCTGAGAACCTGGGGGGGAAACGGAAGAAAAGAGGCGAAAGAAAACAGGTCAGTCAAAAAGACTGAGTAAGCCCTACTACAATCAATGTAAACTGATAAAGTTAACTGGCATGAGAAGCAGGTATGATCATAAGGATAACAACATACTAGCATGGTGATTAACTAACAAGGTAGATAAAGGTGTCATCGCATAATCAGGACTAAGGTTTGCACCACAGGTGTACTAGCAAACTAACATGACTTGAATAAACAAGTATTGATCCCTTGGCCCAAGCTTTGGCCCAATAACATGAAGTGACCCTAACACGAGGTCCAATAAACATGAAGTGACCCTAACACGAGGTCCAATAACATGAAGTGACCCTAACACGAGGTCCAATAACATGAAGTGACCCTAACACGAGGTCCGATAACATGAAGTGACCCTAAAACGAGGTCCGATAACATGAAGTGACCCTAACACGAGGTCCGATAACATGAAGTGACCCTAACACGAGGTCCGATAACATGAAGTGACCCTAACACGAGGTCCAATAACATGAAGTGACCCTAACACGAGGTCCAATAACATGAAGTGACCCTAACACGAGGTCCAATAACATGAAGTGACCCTAACACGAGGTCCAATAACATGAAGTGACCCTAACACGAGGTCCAATAACATGAAGTGACCCTAACACGAGGTCCAATAACATGAAGTGACCCTAACACGAGGTCCAATAACATGAAGTGACCCTAACACGAGGTCCAATAACATGAAGTGATCCTCATATGAGGTCCAATAACATGGTTTGACCCTAATACAAGGTCCAACCAAATGGTCTAGTCGATCGGCTCCCTAAGCCTAACTCGTCACGTGTTGGTGTCAATACGGCCCAAACATGATTGTAGTCAGACTGTGCCGGGTCCACCCTTCGGGTGTATCAAGCCCTAGGGTGTCAACCCCTGGACACCATGAACATGAGTGAACAGTCTCGATCTACTGGTACCCGTGCATGTTTTCTCCGGCTACGGACTATGTGCACAACCAGAGTCCGCCCGGAACTACACCGGCGTACCACCCTGCCGTCGCTTTTGGTCGCTTACCTCCTGCCCAGTAATCGTGCCCCCTCCCTAGCCTAGTCCCTAGGGTCTTAATGATACAAACTTGGAATTACTGCTGGAGTGGACCCCCATTGCTAGGATTTTCTAGTGGGTTAAGTACGGTTTAACCCTCTTGCTAATCATGGATTAACTTGGTTAACTGTAACGATGAGTTCATGACTTAACCCCGATTAATCTACCAAGCCCAAATTGGTTAAGTATTAAGTGGACCATGACTTAACCCTAATTACGAGGCATTAATTAACTTAATGCGCCTTAACCTCTCACATTAGACTTTGTTGTGGTTACTAGTTAAGCCGGGCGGGTCCGGGTAGCTTTACACCACAACTTGGTATAACCTCGGGTTCAAGGTACAACATGGCCAACTTCTCACATTGGGTCCTATTGTTTGTAGCAGCTAGTTAAGCCGGTCGGTTCCGGGTAGGTTTACGCTACAAACTCAACCCAACCTCGAGTTGGCCACACTTATCTTTTCTAAGTGTCATGTCCATCATGTTTCCAAAACATGTTACAAGTTTTCAAGCAATTGGGTAGACCTAACTTAATAGGTAAATTCCCAATGGGTAGACCTAACTTAATAGGTAAATTCCCAAGCTTATGTTTTATGTCTTTTAAATTTACCCAACCCCAAACGCAATCCCATCGCTTACATATCGCTATAGCGCATAAAGGATAGAAAGAGGGAACTTGGCATAATCATGACATAAAGGTATTGAAGCCACAAGTTTAACATGGTGGCATATGAAATGTTCATATGTTCATACACTTGCATATTACATTTTTAGGCCTCAAAAGCATGCATAAAACCAAACTTAGCATATTGGTGATACATGGTGATAAATGACATGTAGAAATGGCCATAAGTTCGCATTTAGCCTCCCATGCAAGTTATCATAAGAGATATGATAACTTACATGTTGCCAAAATGCAACCTTTAGCATAAAGCTTGAAGCTTTATGTACATATACTCAAGCTAAGCTTGCATAACATGATAACATGAACCAAATGATCATCCCAAACTTGCATAACATAACTTGCATATCATATGACCAACTTGCATATCAAACTTGCATAACATAACATGATAAACTTGCATATCATGACATGGCATACTTGCATAACATAACATGATGAACTTGCATATCATAACATGGCATACTTGCATATAAACTTGTAGCATAGCAAACTTGCATATAAACTTGCATATCACAACATGATAAACTTGCATATCATATAAACTTGCATATCATACATTTAACTTTAGAGTTTAAGTATGAAAGTAGAATAGGGCTTACAATACTTATGAAGGCACAAAAGATATGACAAAGCCCTTATGCAATCAAATAGACCCAAAATGCAAGCTCTAACATAAAAACCCTTGAGCCAAGATGATCAAAACCCCTTCTTTATGATGCAAATATAGAAACTTGACTTGAATGCAAGCTAATGATGCTCATACAAGCTTGAAAACACTTGTATGCATGAAAAATCACTTAGAAATTTGTTTAGGAATTTTATGAAGAGAGTGGAGGCCATGAGAGGATTGATTTTGCCATAGTTTAGTTACTAGAATGAATAATGATGATTTAGGGTTAGGTTAGGACCTTATTTATAGAGATTAGGACTAGTTTCAACCCTAGGATTAAACCCTAGTTCTAATCTCAGCCCTCAAAATCGAATCTGGCCCCCAAACTCAACACAATCCCAAAATGGTGCACCAGGCAGAACTGTCCGGCTGGACCAAGTCGACAGCCAAGTCGACAGGGCTGTCGACTTGGGACCAACCAAGTCGACTCCCAAGTCGACAGGGCTGTCGACTTGGGTACTCTGGCGGGAATTTTCCCGCCTGGCCCAAACTGCCCAATTTTCAAAATTCAAGTTTGAATTTGAAATCTGTTTTTACTTTGAATTTTTCTGAAAACTTCGTTGGGCCTTAATCGGGTCATACGGACTCCGATTTTCGAAAACTCGGACTCTATTTCGCGTATTTTTCCGAGACGAACGCAATGGCATAGCCCGTTTCCCTTGATTCAGATTTTTGAATTAAATTCTGCCTCGATTTATGTTATAACAGGTTATTGAAAATACGGGTTGTTACATTAAGCAAGAGAATAAATTCTCCGCCACCAAACATATATATTTTTTAGCGGAGATCAAAGAATACAACATAAAATAAAATACAATGTCAAACATACAATCCATTTGCAAGTCCGTTGTGGGTCTGAACGAAACCAGAGACAACTTATTCCTCATCTCATATATATAATACAGGAGATAGGCCCTTGCAAATACGGTCGATCTCCAAGTACATCCCGACGATCACCACTTATTACCTCGACTTGGGTGTACAACCCTATCAAGACATCAGTAATCATCCAAACGATGTGAAGATCTCTGGTCTTTAACCATCGTCTTCATATCTTCGACCTTCAAATTGTCGTAACAGCTATTCAAAATGGGTTAAACCCGGTCTTTTCAAATAACTCGCGTATCTTATCATCAAGTGCTATAATAACACATTATACGCCTCATTCGAATCTAGAATATTCTTTTATTCAAATATTCTTATTATTGGGAATTACTCCCATAAATCTTATCAAAGATTTAATTCATTTAAACTTGTTTAAATCTTTCTTTGGAAATCATTTCAAAAATTTTGTAATATCTTTTCACAATATAAACCAGATTAAGGTTTATAAAACTAGTCGGGATTAACGAGCCTTACCGAAGTAATCATTAATTTTATTATCCCAATCCCCACTTATTCATCCTATGGAGCAAAATTGGTAGTACTCCATATCTAACACCCATATTGTTATTGATAAATTTGATTACCACTTAGCGTTTTAAATCTAAATAAAGATTTAATTATCGCATGGAGTAAAACTGGTGGTACTCCATCTCGATCATTTCTCTTGTTTGATAAATTTAATTATCCCATCCATATTTCAATATAATTAAAGATTCATTAGAACTCCAACTTAGTTTTTATCTCCAAAAATCATTATTTAATGATTATTCAAATTTTAGGAAAATACTTCTGTATTTGACGGGGTTAAAGAACAAATGTCATGTAAACACCGTTCACAATAAACCCAAAATCATCTTCCATTTAATATGGAATCTTCACGAAAATCTAAGCAATTTATAATTGATATAACTTTCCATATCTGACCAATATTATAAGTGGAATAACGGAAAATCCTTTTAAATCCATAAATAGTAAACACCTTCCATCAGAGAGACCCATCTCGATTATTTTTAAACGAATTCCATTCAATTCCAATTTAATTGAATAAATTGAAAATTTTCATTAAATCTTAATTAAAAGATGTATTCTTTCACAAGTGCGTTCAAGAGTATTAATTAAGATACCATTCACAACGAACCCAAAATCCAGTTTGATATTAGATATAAGATCTTAAATGGAAATCATGTCGACTTACATTCAATACCAAATTCTGAAACTAACAGATATTATTTTGGAATAACTATATCAATATCTTCCAAATTCCCACACAATATCCATATAATCATGGAATCCAATATCAAAATATCCAAAGATAATTTCCATTCAATTCCATTCCAAATTATATGTTGGAAACTTCTGGTCATTTTAAACCATTCTCAATCCAACTTATTAATTTAAAATCATTGGATTTCTTATCTAGTTGTTAACTAGTTCATTTAGATAAAAATATCTTTTTTCTTTTCAAACTTGAAATTTTTCATCAAAAATCTTTCCAAATCATTAATTATGATTGTAAATAATTTATCCATATTTTTAATAATTTTATTAAGGCCCTTACAGTCGGTTTTCAATATCGAACACCTAACTGCATCCATAACAACCTTTTTTGAAACTGATTTGGACATATTTTAAAATCTAACTGTTCAAATTTAAATCTCATATATTCATTTGAAATATCTTTTTGATACAAACCTAACGGTTCTGATTTTAGGAGAATCCGATGGTTGTATCTCCAGTTATGTCCATTCAAAGTTAATGGTTGAAGTTCGCGAACGGTCATTGCGTGGCACATTCTATTCAAGCCGTTTATATATATATATCATCGATTTCCATTCAAAATGTATTTTATAAAACATTTATAAATTTGTTTAAAATCGATTTCACTTCCATTTCAATTTTTAAATAAAATTGAACATCTCATATGAATATAATCTCAAAATAATAATATTTTCAAAATGTCAGATTTCAAAATTCAGTCTTCTTGATATTCATTATAAAAATGAATAAAATCGATATATGTAACACCCCGCCTCCGCTAGGGTCACTCGCAAAGGAATGCACTAGCTTTAGAGGGGCATTATTGGTAAACATGCACAGAAATATCACAAGACAGAACATATAACATAGCGGAAGTAAAATCAAACTTTCATAAACATTAATAATTAAGGTCTTAAGCCTTTTACATCAGAGTACATCAAAACCTGTCTTGCAATAGTAAAGAAGCATAAAGACATTTTCATAAATTATTCCCCAAGTAAAAACAGTAAAGTAGCCATAGCCAGGAAAAGTCCAACCCATCCATGATGACCTTCAAGCAGAAGAAGTCCGAACTAAACAGCAGTGTTTCCTCCCTGTAACCTGGGGGGGAAACGGAAGAAAAGAGGCGAAACAAAACGGGTCAGTCAAAAAGACTGAGTAAGCCCTATCTACTATTAGTATAAAAACTAGTAAAGTTAACTGACATGAGAAACTGAGATGAACATAAGCATGATAACAAGATAGATAAGCCAAATCAAAATAACAGGATGAACTACTGAACTCAGATAAACTAGGGTGTCGTGATAAACTACGATGTCAAGATAAAACAAGGTATCACATTGTCAGGTTTCTATCAAGTATAATATCCCAAGATATCTATCGCGTATAACGTCCCATGGCATCTATCCTGTACATCTGCTCTGCACCTACCGTACTAGTATCCCAACTGTATTACGTGTTATCCGTGAATGACCCTTACTCAAAAGTCGTGTAATGGTCCCTGTCAACCTAATATGCCGCATATATAGGTTACTCAACTCATATGTTTCTTTCCATGTATAAGTTCAGTTCTTTGCCGTAGGCTGTACGGGCTTTCCCATGTAAACGGTTTATCCTTGAAGTTGTTTTGGACTGCAACCCTTGATCTAGTTGTGTTTCCTTACCATGAACTATCGCGCGTCCACTTAGGATTTATGCCACCTAGGACCGCTAGGGATTATGCTACCTAATGAATGTTTCCGTGTCTCGGTTTGGGTTTTGGCCACCTAGGACCACTAGGGATTACGCCACCCGTCAACCGCGCCCTTGATCCCACGTATGTATCGTGAATCGTTTTCCATGTCTAGATGCACATGTTCCCCAATGTGCCATCCGAGTTCCGTGCCAGGGCAAATCAAGAAATACGGAACTCGGTCGGGAGCTTTAAATCGTCTGCCGATGCAGATATCAAGGTTTGTTTTTGTACCCGTGGCTATGGTCCCACGTGACCCCTCCCTCAACTACTGAAAGGCAATCCAAGAAAAATCATGTATAAGAACCACTCCACGGCCCCACTATAGCCCACTTTCCTACGGGCCAACCTCACCCATGACTCGATAGCAAGCACATGGTCTGTTGGGGGTTCCCTGCCTTTCCGCACGTACACGATTGACTAAAGATGGTAGGTAGTCGGCGATGCGCTATCTAGGGCAAAAACAAGAATCGTCGACTCCACGCTAATCCATCCCAGTCTTTAGGTTGCTCGCATAGCAACCAAGGCATACTCTTGGTCCTTCTAACGCAGACCTTAACCTCTCATGGGCCTAGTATAATTACCTGGCAGCCCACAGAGGGATCCCAAGAATATCCTCACGTCCCCCGAAGCTTCCACTTCGGCACCCAGTGCGCTGGAGCTTTTATCCAAGTCAGATAACTTGCTCCCCCTCGTATACTAAGCGATGACCTACCGTATCAGGTTACTCATCGTTTTGAGAATTAGTCCTATGTCCTTAGCTAAGAATTATTACTTAGTTACCCTTAACTAAGGTTTACCACTTAGCTTCCTTTACCGTTATCCTTGATTAACCACGGTTTTCTACCTAGTTCTTCTAGCTAGGGTTTGTCTATTGGGTTAAGTGTTATCATTCAAGTCCATGACTTAACCCGCCCACGAATCACGTCAAAGATTGGCTAAGTATTTAAGTTCAAGACTTAGTCCCACAAGTTGGTTAAGTGTACCCAGAGGCTCATGACTTAACCCTATCAAGTCAAATTGGTCAAGTACTAGCTTACCTTAATCCTATCGGATTATCTTGCTAGATCGATTAAGCATAGATTATCTTAATCCCATCAAATTATCGAGTCGGATTGGTTAAGTATAGGTTGGCTTAACCCCATCAAATCATCATGTATAATTGGTTAAGTATAAGTTGCTTAACCCCATTAAATTATCACGTTAAGTTGGTTAAGTATTGGTTACTTAACCTCATTGAATTACCGAGTTTAAATTGGTTAAGTGTTTAATTTAACCCCATCGAATTACCGTGTTTAGATTAGTTAAGTGTGGATTACTTAACCCCATCTAATTACCGTGTCGGATTAGTTAGGTGCAAATTACTTAACCCCATCCCCTAATCATCTTGTATGGTTAAGTGTCATTAAGAAAACTTACTTAACCTTGCCAAATTATCGTGTTGGATTGATTAAGTGTTGGTTAACTTAATCCCCGTCCACTAGTCGTATAAAAATGGTTAAGCGTCATTAGGCAAATCAAATCACTTAACCTACTCAACCTTGTCATGTTTTGTTAAGTATCATTAGCCTAACCAATTTACTTAACCCATTTACCCATGTCATATTTGGTTAAGAGTCATTAATCAAATTAACTTAACCCTATCATGTGGCATTAATTACTTAATGCTCCCCAACCTCTCACATTAGACTTTATTGTGGTTACTAGTTAAGCCGGTCGGTTCCGGGTAGCTTTACACCACAACTTGGTCTAACCTCGGGTTCAGGCACAACATGACCAACTTCTCACATTGGGTCCTATTGTTTGCAACTACTAGTTAGGCCGGTCGGTTCCGGGTAGTTTTACGTTGCAAACTCAACCCAACCTCGAGTTGGCCACTTTCATGTTTAGTCTAGTGTCATGTTCATAGTCAAGTTTTCAAGCAATTAGGTAGACCTAACTTAATAGGTAAATTCCCAATGGGTAGACCTAACTTAATAGGTAAATTCCCAAGCTTATGTTTTTATGCATACTTACATGTTAACTTCCATGTTATACTTCAAGTCATGTTTTCAAGTATAAACACATGTCATATTTAACGTTACATATTGTCATGTTTATACCCATTTACCCAAGTCATATTCATGTCATTATGTTTCCCCATAATGTGACCCCAACGCTTTTTTTAAAACTAGCATATACGTTCGCAACAACGTGATGGATTAAAAGAAGAGACTTGGCAAAGGAATGACAAAAATGGGTATTAAGCCACAAGTTAATCATGGTGGCAAATGAGGCACAAATGTGTTCATTAGCTTGCATGTTACATTCTTAAGCCTCAAAAACATGCATCAACCCAAACTTGGTACATAAGCGAATCATGGTGACAAAAAACATGGAATGATGGCTAGAAACTCGCATATATCATCATATAAGGATTATGACTTCATATGCAAGTTGACATAATGATTATGAAGATTCTCATGTTGCATAATGCAACATTTCAACATAAAGGTTGTGGCTTTTAGCTCATAAGATCAAGATAATGACTTCATAAACTTGCATAACATGATAGCATGCATCATTCTAATTAATCAAACCCAAACTTTCAACATGAACATTTAACTTCATAGTTAATATCTAAGAGTAGGGAAGGGCTTACATTGCTATGAAGGCCTAAATCGATTAAATTAAAGCTTGTGATGAAGCCTATGCATGCCATCACCCAAAAACCCAAAAATGAACACTCCAAATCAATAAAAAAAAACCATCTTTATGAACAAAGATCAAAACTTTAGCCTTGAAATCAACTTGAGAAGCTCTCATACTAACATAGGGACTCTCTAATACTCTCATGATCATGAAACTTCTCATAGAAATGAAGTGGAGGCTAGGATAGTTGAGTGGAGGCCATGAGAGTAGCAATTTTGCCATAGTTTAGTTGCATGAATGAATAATGAGGATTTAGGATAGGTTAGGGTCTTATTTATAGATTAGGCAAGTGTTTTAGGCCATAGGATTAAACCTAGATTCAATCCAAGCCATTAAAGCATGTCTTGGGGAAGAAGTCAAGTGTAGGAACCATCTAGGGCCTTTAGATTAAAGATGAACCATGAGAACCATCCAAATGCAAAATCTGCATTTGAGCGAATCGGCCCACGGGTTGACAGCCAAACACCCTGGATTAACCCCTAGTCGACCCAGCGGGCTTGGGTCGACCTCAAAAATCGGCCGGTTCGGTTATTCCCCTCTCCCAATTCGCTGTTTTGAACATTTTTGCTTATTTATTTATTTAATTTTCAATTATATATATATATATATATATATATATTTCTGCGCAACCCATTTCACTTAATTAAGTATACTTTAATTTGGGAATTTTTCGTGAAACTTCGCGAGGCCATATCTTGGTCATACGGACTCCGATTTTCGAAAACTCGGACTCTATTTCGCGTATTTTTCCGAGACGAACGCAATGGCATAGCCCGTTTCCCTTGATTCAGATTTTACAGTTTAATTCTGCCTCCATTTATGTTATAACAGGTTATTGAAAATACGGGTTGTTACATTCTCCCCACCTTTTAGGATTTCGTCCCCGAAATCTCCAAGTTAGGAAGAACATATCCTACCATCCATCATCCATCTACTCAAAACATCATCCACAAGCAACCATTGTCCTTAGATGATTTCTAATGCTGTATGAATATATGCAAAACGTGTGTGTACATGTTCCTTAGCTAATGCTAATGATCAGGCCTGAATAATCTTTCTAATGCAAAATATGTATAGTGCCATGAATCCAACATGTATGCAAATAGTCCTAGTCATATAGATACTATATGCGTGCACAATCATTCATTCATATGCAACAACCGTATGATAATACATTCGATTTCATCCATAAACAAGTATAAATACTCGTGCATATGCAATATGAAATGTGACCGAGTCGAGCTAGTATCTAATGTGTATTCGCGCATCCACGAGCAACCACTTGCAACCACTTGCAACCATATCAATCATAACATGTTTCAAATACATGTTTACATCCATAGGGTTCTACCTAGAATTCCCTGAAACAGGGTCGAGAAGATAAACAGGACAAACTCCTTATAGGGTTTGTAACGGAGAATAGGACAGAGAGGATGTCCACAAAAGATAGCCTACAAGTAAGCTCTACAGAAAACAGGGATCAAGGATATACTCCCAAAAAGAGATATCATGCGCGTATCTAGTCTTTGACCATCAAAGTCGTCTTTTAACTTCGCGATTTTGTAGCCTCTTATTCCTGTTTCCATAACATGAGCTGGAACTCATTTCTTCGTCGCCTCTCGTTCCACTTGCACTTATCCTTTTCCTAGAATACTTGACGCAAACATGACTGCGTACTCATGATCTCATGCAAGCTTTCCAAAATTCACTAGTGAATCTTGGATCTCGTTTATATACTATAAGGCATTCCATGTAGAAGAACTTTCTCTTGAAAGTAAACAGATGTCAATCAGGTTATCATGCGCACTTACTAGGGTGATTTCTATAACCCACGCATAAGTGAAGTAAACCATCCGTCTTATCGGCGAACACCGCTCGATCGGGCTTCAAATTTCCAATAAAGGCATCAAGGGATTCTAAGTAACTAGTCATGACAGAACCTCAAAAAGGTTACACGATACTTCGAGGGTATTACCAAGGCTAGTCAAGAATATAACTACCCTCCTATCAAAACTGAGAGTGGCACCCCTTACTGGATAACCACTTCATCCTTAGAATCCATCCATAGCTTATAAATATAAGCATTATTTCCAAGCTCAACACTTGACATAGACATTCTCAAATCCAAACAAGCCATGAATAAATGGACTGATTCTCCAATAGGACTTTGAGACAAAAATGGGATTCTCTATTACGCTAGTACTTAAGGTGCAGAGACTCAACTATCGAAGCAGACTTAAATGATATGATGATCAAGATAAAGTCCTAATGGGATGATAGAGAAGAAGAGCTAAACCTTGAACAAGATCGTTACCCTCCTTCCGAGGTACCCTAGAAATGAGAGCATACTATTACCCTCCCGATGATCTTGTCCTTGTCCGATAATACTTAACTACTCACCCCGTTTTACCATGCCAAAGGTACTCTCTCGTCATGGGTTTCGTTGTTCATCTTTCTCCCTCCTTTTAGGACTAAGCCATACCAACAAGTTGCTCATCCTTAAGCTCGTATCCTTTATCCTCTTTCTCACTATCCTTCCTTATAACGCGGCCACTGGTCTCTCGAGAACCACCTCCATCGCATGCAAAACACTTTTGTAGATAGAAAAGACTAGTCGCAGTTAAAACCACTGTGACTACAGATGGAAGAAAGAAGGAAAAAGAGATTCAATTAAGGAAACGAGGATAGTGCTAATGGCCTTTGGGGAATAGCCTTTTTCTTTTAAAAGAAAATTTTCTTGAAAAATGCTTCTTTGTAAACGATTTTCAAATAATTTTCAGAAGGTCTTTAAAAACTTTTGCCCAGTCTAGTAACCTTCTGCTCTGATACCAAATGTAACACCCCGCCTCCGCTAGGGTCACTCGCAAAGGAATGCACTAGCTTTAGAGGGGCATTATTGGTAAACATGCACAGAAATATCACAAGACAGAACATATAACATAGCGGAAGTAAAATCAAACTTTCATAAACATTAATAATTAAGGTCTTAAGCCTTTTACATCAGAGTACATCAAAACCTGTCTTGCAATAGTAAAGAAGCATAAAGACATTTTCATAAATTATTCCCCAAGTAAAAACAGTAAAGTAGCCATAGCCAGGAAAAGTCCAACCCATCCATGATGACCTTCAAGCAGAAGAAGTCCGAACTAAACAGCAGTGTTTCCTCCCTGTAACATGGGGGGGAAACGGAAGAAAAGAGGCGAAACAAAACGGGTCAGTCAAAAAGACTGAGTAAGCCCTATCTACTATTAGTATAAAAACTAGTAAAGTTAACTGACATGAGAAACTGAGATGAACATAAGCATGATAACAAGATAGATAAGCCAAATCAAAATAACAGGATGAACTACTGAACTCAGATAAACTAGGGTGTCGTGATAAACTACGATGTCAAGATAAAACAAGGTATCACATTGTCAGGTTTCTATCAAGTATAATATCCCAAGATATCTATCGCGTATAACGTCCCATGGCATCTATCCTGTACATCTGCTCTGCACCTACCGTACTAGTATCCCAATTGTATTACGTGTTATCCGTGAATGACCCTTACTCAAAAGTCGTGTAATGGTCCCTCTCAACCTAATATGCCGCATATATAGGTTACTCAACTCATATGTTTCTTTCCATGTATAAGTTCAGTTCTTTGCCGTAGGCTGTACGGGCTTTCCCATGTAAACGGTTTATCCTTGAAGTTGTTTTGGACTGCAACCCTTGATCTAGTTGTGTTTCCTTACCATGAACTATCGCGCGTCCACTTAGGATTTATGCCACCTAGGACCGCTAGGGATTATGCTACCTAATGAACGTTTCCGTGTCTCGGTTTGGGTTTTGGCCACCTAGGACCACTAGGGATTACGCCACCCGTCAACCGCGCCCTTGATCCCACGTATGTATCGTGAATCGTTTTCCATGTCTAGATGCACATGTTCCCCAATGTGCCATCCGAGTTCCGTGCCAGGGCAAATCAAGAAATACGGAACTCGGTCGGGAGCTTTAAATTGTCTGCCGATGCAGATATCAAGGTCTGTTTTTGTACCCGTGGCTATGGTCCCACGTGACCCCTCCCTCAACTACTGAAAGGCAATCCAAGAAAAATCATGTATAAGAACCACTCCACGGCCCCACTATAGCCCACTTTCCTACGGGCCAACCTCACCCATGACTCGATAGCAAGCACATGGTCTGTTGGGGGTTCCCTGCCTTTCCGCACGTACACGATTGACTAAAGATGGTAGGTAGTCAGCGATGCGCTATCCAGGGCAAAAACAAGAATCGTCGACTCCACGCTAATCCATCCCAGTCTTTAGGTTGCTCGCATAGCAACCAAGGCATACTCTTGGTCCTTCTAACGCAGACCTTAACCTCTCATGGGACTAGTATAATTACCTGGCAGCCCACAGAGGGATCCCAATAATATCCTCACGTCCCCCGAAGCTTCCACTTCGGCACCCAGTGCGCTGGAGCTTTTATCCAAGTCAGATAACTTGCTCCCCCTCGTATACTAAGCGATGACCTACCGTATCAGGTTACTCATCGTTTTGAGAATTAGTCTTATGTCCTTAGCTAAGAATTATTACTTAGTTACCCTTAACTAAGGTTTACCACTTAGCTTCCTTTCCCGTTATCCTTGATTAACCACGGTTTTCTACCTAGTTCTTCTAGCTAGGGTTTGTCTATTGGGTTAAGTGTTATCATTCAAGTCCATGACTTAACCCGCCCACGAATCACGTCAAAGATTGGCTAAGTATTTAAGTTCAAGACTTAGTCCCACAAGTTGGTTAAGTGTACCCAGATGCTCATGACTTAACCCTATCAAGTCAAATTGGTCAAGTACTAGCTTACCTTAATCCTATCGGATTATCTTGCTAGATCGATTAAGCATAGATTATCTTAATCCCATCAAATTATCGAGTCGGATTGGTTAAGTATAGGTTGGCTTAACCCCATCAAATCGTCATGTATAATTGGTTAAGTATAAGTTGCTTAACCCCATTAAATTATCACGTTAAGTTGGTTAAGTATTGGTTACTTAACCTCATTGAATTACCGAGTTTAAATTGGTTAAGTGTTTAACTTAACCCCATTGAATTACCGTGTTTAGATTAGTTAAGTGTGGATTACTTAACCCCATCTAATTACCGTGTCGGATTAGTTAGGTGCAAATTACTTAACCCCATCCCCTAATCATCTTGTATGGTTAAGTGTCATTAAGAAAACTTACTTAACCTTGCCAAATTATCATGTTGGATTGATTAAGTGTTGGTTAACTTAATCCCCGTCCACTAGTCGTATAAAAATGGTTAAGCGTCATTAGGCAAATCAAATCACTTAACCTACTCAACCTTGTCATGTTTTGTTAAGTATCATTAGCCTAACCAATTTACTTAACCCATTTACCCATGTCATATTTGGTTAAGAGTCATTAATCAAATTAACTTAACCCTATCATGTGGCATTAATTACTTAATGCACCCCAACCTCTCACATTAGACTTTGTTGTGGTTACTAGTTAAGTCGGTCGGTTCCGGGTAGCTTTACACCACAACTTGGTCTAACCTCGGGTTCAGGCACAACATGACCAACTTCTCACATTGGGTCCTATTGTTTGCAACTACTAGTTAGGCCGGGCGGTTCCGGGTAGTTTTACGTTGCAAACTCAACCCAACCTCGAGTTGGCCACTTTCATGTTTAGTCTAGTGTCATGTTCATAGTCAAGTTTTCAAGCAATTGGGTAGACCAAACTTAATAGGTAAATTCCCAATGGGTAGACCTAACTTAATAGGTAAATTCACAAGCTTATGTTTTTATGCATACTTACATGTTAACTTCCATGTTATACTTCAAGTCATGTTTTCAAGTATAAACACATGTCATATTTAACGTTACATGTTGTCATGTTTATACCCATTTACCCAAGTCATATTCATGTCATTATGTTTCCCCATAATGTGACCCCAACGCTTTTTTTTAAACTAGCATATACGTTCGCAACAACGTGATGGATTAAAAGAAGAGACTTGGCAAAGGAATGACAAAAATGGGTATTAAGCCACAAGTTAATCATGGTGGCAAATGAGGCACAAATGTGTTCATTAGCTTGCATGTTACATTCTTAAGCCTCAAAAACATGCATCAACCCAAACTTGGTACATAAGCGAATCATGGTGACAAAAGACATGGAATGATGGCTAGAAACTCGCATATATCATCATATAAGGATTATGACTTCATATGCAAGTTGACATAATGATTATGAAGATTCTCATGTTGCATAATGCAACATTTCAACATAAAGGTTGTGGCTTTTAGCTCATAAGATCAAGATAATGACTTCATAAACTTGCATAACATGATAGCATGCATCATTCTAATTAATCAAACCCAAACTTTCAACATGAACATTTAACTTCATAGTTAATATCTAAGAGTAGGGAAGGGCTTACATTGCTATGAAGGCCTAAATCGATTAAATTAAAGCTTGTGATGAAGCCTATGCATGCCATCACCCAAAAACCCAAAAATGAACACTCCAAATCAATAAAAAACCCATCTTTATGAACAAAGATCAAAACTTTAGCCTTGAAATCAACTTGAGAAGCTCTCATACTAACATAGGGACTCTCTAATACTCTCATGATCATGAAACTTCTCATAGAAATGAAGTGGAGGCTAGGATAGTTGAGTGGAGGCCATGAGAGTAGCAATTTTGCCATAGTTTAGTTGCATGAATGAATAATGAGGATTTAGGGTAGGTTAGGGTCTTATTTATAGATTAGGCAAGTCTTTTAGGCCATAGGATTAAACCTAGATTCAATCCAAGCCATCAAAGCATGTCTTGGGGAAGAAGTCAAGTGTAGGAACCATCTAGGGCCTTTAGATTAAAGATGAACCATGAGAACCATCCAAATGCAAAATCTACATTTGAGTGAATCGGCCCACGGGTTGACAGCCAAACACCCTGGATTAACCCATAGTCGACCCAGCGGGCTTGGGTCGACCTCAAAAATCGGCCGGTTCGGTTATTCCCCTCTCCCAATTCGCTGTTTTGAACATTTTTGCCTATTTATTTATTTAATTTTCAATTATATATATATATATCAATATATATATATATATATATATATATATATATTTCTGTGCAACCCATTTCACTTAATTAAGTATACTTTAATTTGGGAATTTTTCGTGAAACTTCGCGAGGCCATATCTTGGTCATACGGACTCCGATTTTCGAAAACTCGGACTCTATTTCGCGTATTTTTCCGAGACGAACGCAATGGCATAGCCCGTTTCCCTTGATTAAGATTTTATAGTTTAATTCTGCCTCCATTTATGTTATAACAGGTTATTGAAAATACGGGTTGTTACAATATAAAAACCGTTCGAGTTAAAGTAGCGTTTTTATACTTAACTCGACTTCATATTTTTATATTTTCGTGTCCATCCAAAATCGGACATCAAAATCACACTTCTAATCTACATTGAATGTTATATTATAAAAATATTCATATTTATTTAGGTTTGGAATAAAATCTCAACCAATATCCATATAAATAAATTTATAAGGATTTCATTCATAACGTGCATCCAACAATAGTTGTAAACAACTATCAACATCCAAGATAACATCTAGTCCATATATCGTGGTACAACCATATAAGCATTAAACAGTTAACGCTTATATGGGTTCGTCAATCAATAGAAGTATATATAAAAATATATTATAATAATGTTTAATATTCCATTTGACCGTCATTTGCAAAACATTTAGTACAACATTACTCATTATCTATAACTAGATAATTAGTTTAACTTATTATTCGTCAAACAATCATTACGAAAATCCCTTTCTATTTCATTGCTTGAAAACAAAGTCCAACACTTAACCTTTTAGAATAGTGTATTCCAAAACTCGACAATTCGCTTCCTTTTTAACTTGAAAATATCATTATATTCCCATAAAATCTCCTTTTATTTGCTTTTACTTTGGAAACATCATTTTATTCTTAAATCCTTTTTATAGTTGGAAACATTTCCATTGCTTATTCATGCATTACTATATTTCAACCTTCATTAGCCCTTGACCGTAAATTGGTAAGTGAATAATTCCCGAAGTATCAATCCCGAAGACCGAAATCAACATCAGATTAACACTCAGAGAATCGTTCAACTCAGCCAATCTCCAATTAGGTTCTAATTCTTATCTTACTCCTTATCAGCCCATATTTTTCCATTTCAAATCCCTTCAACCATTTCCTGCTTTGAGCACATCGTTTCAGTTCCATTCATCTTACTTAATTCCATTATTAAGTATTGCTAATTCAAAATCACTGCTTTGACTTTGCATCTATTTTATAAATCATATTTATAAACTCAGGTTTAATATAAACCCTTTCTTATCTCGGTTTCTTTTTACTTAATTCCAATATTAAATAACCATTTACTTTAAGCTATCCCATTCACTAAAAATCCTTTTTACAACTTAATTCATAAAACTCGGGTTGTAGTATAAATCCGATCATCAACTCTCTTCACGATTTTACTTCATTTCAATTCAAACTTGATTACTTACTTAAATAATTTTCATTTAAAAAGTAATCTTAAATTAAGATAATAAATTTATTTCAACAAATAACTACTGTAAAAGTCATTTACTGCTTTGTTAACAAAAATAAATAATAAATTTCTTGTTAAAAGTCTTATTAAAATATAACTACTATTCGCTAAACTACTCAGTTAGATTAATTAACATAAATTAATCTAATTTCCAATTTTTATTAAAATAATTGACTTAGTCAACTCAAATCGTGATTATCTAGTTAATCAATCTCAATTAGTCCTTCCTTTGAATTAATTAATTACATAATTAATTTAAATAAAACCACTTTAATTGTCTTAATTATTCCCACTATTAACCCATTGGTTAAATCTCTATTCACTTACTTATAACTCTTATTATTATATAAATTTTCTTTATAAACCCATTTAATAATTTTATCAACTTAAATAATAATAAATATTAATTTTATTTTCAATAACCTTCATTTAAAATAATAGATTTAAAAAAATTCTCTTCTCAGTTATAAAATAATTTTTATAACTTCATTTCGGTCGATTTACCTGACGGTAAATTAATATTTATTAAATGGTTGATTATAAGCCACCTGATGCCAATTACCCAACCAATATTGTCCATTGGTTAAAAACAAAAAAGCATTGAATTTTAGTTCAACGGTCAACAATCAAATCAATCATCTAGTCAGATTGGTTAAACAGTTCATATAATTGTAATATAAAAATAAACAATAAATTTGAGGAATCCAGTTGGATCCCTCCAACCTGTTTTTCCCTACATCCAAATATGTTACCTCAAATAATATTATTCAATTTAATTAACAAATATAATATTAAATAAACAATCAATAACAATAATTTAAGCACTCATATTTAAATTCAATACGTTTATATTGTTATAAACGTAACCAACAAGGTAAGTTACCTCATTTGGAAACAATCGTTAAAATAACGATTAGATTTCGTTTAAACAAACGAATGTTTAAATCTACCAATTCATCCAGTATATAATAAATATTCAGCACACAGCAAAACAATTATCAATCACAGCACACAAAATAAATCCCGCCTTAATATAAGTGGGTAAAAACTGAGTGAGTTATACTCGCTTTGATTCCAATTATTTTTGAAACGGTTTGATTACAGTTAAATTAAACAATGTTTAATTCAACTAAAAATTCTAAGCTGTCTCCATCTCTAACCAGATTAATTCCATAATGTTCTATTAGTCTCCAAGATTCCGACTTAGCTCGTCTGGTTCAATTCTGATAACCAAATAAAAAGTTGATCATATTTTAGCGCACATATTTTAAATTAAATAGTTAGCCCTATTTAAATTCTTAATAAACTAATTAATTAATTTGATTTACTTTTGATTAGATCGTTAACAGTCTGACTTCTTCCTGTTCTCCATTGCTCGTTCAAAACAGCACGAGCACAATTCCAGAACCTTAGCCAAATTTGTTTACCTGTCATGATGTAATTATTCTATGTCATTAAAACAAATTTAATATACTTAATTACTTAGTTAACTAGTTACGCTGGTTTATCATGGCTTCGCTCAATCTTCCCTAAGCCTGAGCCTTGAATTTCATATTGCTTCTTCCCAAAACGGTTATCACGTAACATCCATGCTACTTCATACTCAAAAACTTTCCTTCCTAACTACTCTTTCTTTCTGCCCACTTTAATTCCTACTGTTCACGTTTTAAACTGTCCCTTTCATACCATTCCCTCTATGCTGCTTTGAAATGTTCCCAACTTCTATAATTTTGTCTACGTTTTGCCTTATTCCCTCTCCATGCACGTCATAACCCAAACAAGACAAAGCTTCTGCTTTCCAAAAACTTCCCCATGTCCTTAACCAAACAGGCCGCTGTTCTTCTTTAACCTTCCCACTTCGGTTACGTGGTAAACTTTCCAATACCCTGGTCCTTCCGCTCCGTTCATTTTCCAGCATACCTCACACGCAAGCCACAAACTTCATACTACTGCACCACTTAAACTTCTTTCTACTTGTTGTTCTCAGGTCCTTCTATTCACATCAACTGCCTGATACAACCAGCTCCAATTTGATTTCACACACAGTTCAAAATGTCCACCCATAGAACCGACGCTTTTTAAACCGCCCCCACTGCTTCCATTGTCGATCGTACTGCCGTTGCTTGCCACTGAAGACGCGTCTCAGCACTAACTTTCATCTGCCACCAGTTTCTCCTCAATTAGTGCTTCCGATCACCAGTAAATTTCCAATGAACCCCACGGGTTCGAGCTCCAAACTCTCCCTCCTCAGTACTCCGTTAGTCCCGCCACCAGGCTCGATGCCCTTCTGGCGTCTCTGCGCATCACTTCATTGTTGGAGGATAGTTGAATGGAGGTGTGGATCGGCCAATCAATTTCAGATCGTCCATTTATGGTGGATGCGTGAAACTAAGGTCTGTTGACCACGGGATAATACTTTTGACGCAATTTTTAGGTTAGAAGGGTTTATATAGGGATAGTGTTTGAATTCAATAATATTAAACTATACTTCGCTATGAAGTAGCATGATAAAACTACTATGTACGATATCCAATCGAGATGAAATTCGTAATCCTAGCATAAAGAAATATTCCAAACACGATGGAACAAGTTTCGTCGAATTCCGAGGTTGTTTGTAAAAATCTCTTTATAATCACAGCTGGAAAAATCATAGGTTTAAATTTCCTATGATCACAAAATAAATCCAAATGACTCGAAGTTTGAAACACTACAAAAAAAATCATTACAGATTCAATTAAATTAGTTTTGTTGAAAATGGAGATTGTTTGCATATCGATTATTCTATTTTACGCGTAAAACAACGCTATTTTGGACACAAAAATACCTGTCTTCAAAAATAACAAACAATATATCTATCCTGACTCTAAGCATCAACACAAATTCATTGGAATTCATTTCGTGGCTTAATTCGATTGTTATCTCAAGTTATAAATAAATTCCTTTCAAATCGAATTAAATTTATTAAATTAATCGTTATAATTTATAAATAATTCCATAGTGACTATTTGAAATTTAAATTGGACATAACTAACAACCTATAACATGAAATCTCCTTTTTTCTCTTTCATTAGAAAAATATGATCAAATAGATTCAAATGTTTAGAATTCCGACTTATATCAGATCCTGTATATTCAATTGAAGTTCAAAACTGAATACTACGAATTACCGCGATGTTTCAAGCTCATTTATAATTATATATAAATTAAACGTTTAAACGTTTCATGTTTAAACGAACTTTGAATTGGACAAAACTAACAATGTATGACATGAAATCTCCATTTTTCTCTTTAATTAGAAAAATATGATCAAACAGATTCAAATGTTTCTTATTTCAACGAATTTCGACTTATAACAAATCCTGTATACTCAGTTGAAGTTCAAAATGCCAAATTACGAACTACCATGACGTTACAAGCTCATTTATAATTATATTATGATTAATTCTTTTATAAATATATTCGTTATCAGAATCCGAATATAAATTCAATTGAATTTCTTAAATCATCCAATATAGACAATATTGCTAATTCTACTATTTTCCGACTATTTCAGAATTAAATTTTATTATTTCACTGTTTATATGAATTAAATATTCAAAATATGTGAATTCAAATCATTTAAATTACCGAACCATTAATTAAATAATTGAATAAATTAATTATTCAATCGCTTAAAAATTTGGGTCGTTACATTCTTAGAAACTGAAAAGTGGAAGGACTTTAGTTATGATGAAGGTTGAGTTGGTTAAGTAAACGACCTTCAGTTTCACCTTCCCATTTTGGGGGATGAAATTTTTTTAGGTGGGGGAGATTATAACAATCTAGATTTTTGGAACCAATTTAAAATTTATCTTTAATTGATTTCAATGGAAATTAGATATTTTAAACAATTTATTTTGAGAATAAACGACTAAGAATTTATTTAAAACGGATTTTGAATGTATAAGTTTATATTAATTGTAAAAACGAGCTCGTAATGGCATAGTAGTTTGAAATTTTAGTTTTAAACTTTAATTGAACATAAAGAATTCGATATAAGTCGAATTTTAGTAAAACAAGAAACGTTAGGATCTAATTAATTATATCTTTCTAATAAAAGTGAAAATTTGATATTTCATTTTATAAATTGTAAGTTATGGCTAAATTAAAATTTCAAATAGTCGCTATGGAATTATTTATAAAATATAACGATTTATTAAAATTAAATAAAATGATTTTTATTGTAAATTGGTCACCGTTTAGAAAATTATAATATCGAGTTATAAACTCAAGTATGTATATTTTACAGTTATATGACAATTCATTAGAATATATATGTGATAATAATAATTAGTTTATTATTAATTTGAATAATTTTGGAATTTAATAATATTATTATAATATTACATAGCCCTTAAAAATAACCAAACGACCTCCGTTTTTGACGACACTAATTTTGTTGGATCCAGAACGTCAAATTATTTTCAGATTTAAAATTTCAAGTCAATTGGAATTAGTATGAAAGTGTGGTAAATATAAACGTTTGTTGAATTTTAGCTAAAAATTCAATAAGCTAGAAAATAGGCCATTTTTCAAACAATCTCTAAATTCGATGAAACTAGGTTTATTAGAACCATATTTGTGAAACATTGCTTGGTTTCAAATTACAGAATTTTTGGAGTCAGTATGTGGCTGTGGTAAATTAAAACGTACATTTAGATTCAGTAATTAACGTTATATTAACGTATACTTTAATTTTAAGAAAAACTAACTGGAACATTCGAATTAGATTCCGATACATATCTCATTGTGTTCGGAATGGGGGTATTTGGTTAGGAAGGACAGTCGTTGGGGTTCGTTTGGAGTTCCGACACGAAACTTCACTTTTTGGAAATAATAGAATTAAATAATAATATAAAATAAGGTATAAATACCCATTTTCAGCACAAAACCTTATCCACTAAACCCTAGCTGCCACATTGATTTTAATGGCCAGAAATGTCCCAATTTCATTGTAACGACCCGCATTCTACATATTGGAGAATCGTAAAATATTTATTTTATTCTCATACAAAGGCATATGGTCGTGTAACTTTGGGAAACGACTATTAGGGTCATTTCCCACATTCACGATTTTTGCCAAATTTTAAATGACCGTTTTGGCCCTGGCGAATCTTATTTCGCCTGTAACTTTTGATTGGTAAGGAGTTTGGCCTGAAACCGCTTCCATTGGATTCAGATGATGGTTTCACATTCCGTAGAGTGGTCACGTTAATCAAATGGACTTACCGTTTGGGAGATATGGCTGAAATAAGATTTGAAGATGGAAAAACATCCTAATTGGGCTTAGTAGGGTGATTAGCAGCTAGGCCCATAACCCATTTCGGGATTAGGATTATGGGAAGGCTGAAAGGAGTTGGCGAATCATCTCCTTTCATTTTTCTAGCTGCCACAAACATTCCTTGAACCTAAGTAATAGCCTCCATCTTCGAAATCTCCCTCTAATCACTTTCTAATCACTAATTAAGCAAATCAACATCAAATTAAGGCGGATTAGCATCAAATTCGAGGTAGAGCTGCTGCACTACATAGGAATGCAAGCCAAATCGGTTAGAGTTTCAGATCTATCATTTATTTGTGGCTAAGGTGAGTGATTAGCATGTTTATTCACTAATTAGGGGTGATTAGTGGTAATTAGTGAAATTATACATCTGAAAAATATGAAAAAATGTGTGAAAATTCTAAAATATTATTTTATGTCGTTGGTATAAATTTGAGTTAATTTGGATTAAGTTTGCTAATCCTATTGTTAGATATGGTTAAGGGGAAAATCTTGGTTTTGGGTATGTTTGATCCTAAATAACACATGTGATTGATGTTTTGATGTTTTTAATTGATTACACATATTATTACTGCTGTTTGGTATGTTTTGAGATTGCATAGGGAGGTTATAATGGTCAAAAACGCCGTCATGTGGTGTAAATAGCTTGTAGTAAGAAGTGCAGGAAGTAGGACCGGATCGGGCTCGCTACTCCCGAGCTGAACCGCTCACACCCAAGCATCACGAGCCGTCTGTTCGAACCGATGAGACATCACGACTCGGTGGAGGAGTACGAACCGAAGCACCCCCTCGAACTGACCCGCTCGTGCTCCATGTACCATGCGCCGAATCGCCTGTGCCAAGAGCCCGAACTGAACCGTGAATTGGAACATTCGAACAGAACCACGACCCGAACCGTGGATCTTGACCCATACTACTTCCCCACGAGCCACTAGTATAATCATGAACCGACCCGAAGACACACGAACCGGAGAGTCACGAACCGAGGAGCTGAATCCGAATCGAAATCTCCAAACCGAATGGAAGCTTGATCTTCGAACCAAACTGGAGGAGACCAAAAAACCGAGATGCAAAGGAAGTCCAAATGGTAAGTTATTTATCAGGATCCAGATGGGTACCAACGAGTTAATTTCCAAAGTTGGGCTTTGCTGCGGGACGTGTGCAATGGGGTTTTCGATGTCTGTAACTTTGGTTAACTATTGAGAGAGGGGGTATTAACTATGGACCATTGCAGTGGGGTCAGAGGTTGTATGGAGTTGGACTCCATCAAGGCCCCAATAGGCAAAGTGGTCGTAGTGATAGTTGTACGGAGTTGGACTTTGTCATGACCCCAATGGATCTGGTGATCAAAGCGGTGGATATCGTATGCTTTACGCACCGAGTGAGAGATGTGAGGATGATTGCTACGTTTTATGTTTGTTATCACCATGACACGCACACTCCTATTTTTACACTATATGTTAGTGTTACCTTAGAGTATTGTATATCTTGTTATGCTAACTCTTTGGTTGCAGGTTCAGGTCAGGTATGATTTCTTATACCTGTTATTGCTCTATTTAGTGGTATAGATCTGCTATCGCTCATACCGGACTTTCGTCTGACCCAGAGTTTTATGTCTCTTCTTATTACTCTGGGTGCTCCTAAACGAGCAGCCTAGAGACAGGTTTGGTGGTTATGCACGAGTAGCTGTCCGGAAACGAGCAGGAGGCTTCCACATACTATATACATATATTCTCCCTGTGTTGTTGTTGGTCACTTCTTTAGGCATTAGTAGTGTACCTCTTTTATTCCCTTTTCGGAGACAATATTTTGAAGTTGTAATAATGGTTTGGATCATAAGCTGTATCTTGGATCCCACTACTCAGTTGGATATGGTTTAGTTTTCAGCTTATGCACGATCTCGCCTGTTTTATATCAAGTTATGTTATTATTATATTTATTCCATGCGCTGTGAGATATACTACAGGTTCTTAATAATTCATAGTTTCAAATCTCTTTCTTTCGACGACCGTTCCGTGCTAGTCGGGCATTGACACAGCACATCTTCGGGGAAATGTCGGCTGGTGTGGGGCGGGACGTCACACTTGGTATCAGAGCCTAGGTTGCGTAGTCTAACTTAAGAGAAGACATCAGGGAGAGATAGTAAACATATATGAGAGCGCGTATTTGTGATATTTTGGTTTTCAAAAACTATATATATATATATACTATTAGTATATCTAAGGATGAAGTCGCCAGTGTTATTAATGGAGAACTGCGCAAAAAGGCGCAAACCCTCACTAGAGCCTTAGTGCACGGCGCGGCAAATGGCGCGTGCCTTTTTAGTTCACTGCGCATGTTTATTTTTTTTTAATATAATTAATATTTTCATGAAATATATAAGAAAAAAATCTATTTTTTGCTAAAATATACGCAACAATTTTTTTATGTATTTTACAAAAAAAACATAAAGCATAAAATTTCAAACACATTAGTTTTCAAATCAAAAATAATAATACACATTAAAGATGAGCTAAAAAATGAATCTGTCCACTCTTGCTACTCTAGCAGCAACAAACCAAATTAGATCATCCTCATCGTCGAACATAAGCTCATCTTTAATATCGGCCATTTATCCAGTTAACAATTAATTGCAATCATCAATATCATTCAAAGATACTGGACCAAAAGTGTCACGAATATTATACATTCTTTTTAATGCTCAATTGTATTTAACAAATACCAAATCATGAAATATTTTTATGTTATAGAAAAATCATACAAATACATTGGACATATTTACGTGTATGCAAAAATAAAATAAAATCCAAGGATATGTTTCAGAGCTGCTTGAATGTTCATCTTATGAGAATATTTTTTCTTCCTCCAAAATTGCTTCTCTTGATATATCGTTCACGGCTTCAGAGTTTCATTCATTTGCTTTTGCATCAATGCTAGACAATATTTTATGATCTTTTATACATTAAATTATATACTTCTGACAATATTAAAAGGAATCTAAACTAAGTTGGGTAATAAAACATATGTCAGTTCTAAATATCGGCATGCTAAGATCAGCCAATTACATAATTGTAAGGTTATTAACTCGCTGATGATAATCATATAGGAAATAATAATGATGTAATTATGTTTACATATAACTAAAAAAAGATATTAACAATTTTTTTCATATTTTATATAATTATGATAATAATAGTAATAGTAGTTGTGATGGTGGTTGCAGTGATGGTAAGAGTATTTATAGTAGTAGTTATATCAGTTTGAAATGCAAAAAAAAAAAAAAAAAAACCATTAAATAAAGAAAAAGTGTGTCATTTTGCGCCATGTGCCATTTATGCGCCGCGCGACATTTGCACCATTTGGTGCGCCTTTTCATATGCACCACGCCGCAAATAAAAATAGCGCAAACGTCGCGTCGCGCCCTGCGCCATGATGCGCATCGCGTCGCACCTTTCATAACTATGGAAGTCGCACTGCACGGGCACCACTAAGTAGATGGTTAATTGTTTTCTCTTTACAGATTGAGCAATGTGCCGAAATACGAGGAGTAAGGGTTCAGGAGCCAACAATGGGAATGTCCTTGAACATAAGGACGATGTTTACTGCCTTCATGCGATAGATGCTTAGGGATGCTAGGGGAGCAGTTCCTAATGCTGCTAACTGTGGTAATGCAGTAGTGCAGGTGCCTAGAGTTGATTTTGCCAAGCTTAACAAGGATTACACTAGTCTTGGTGGGAAGCCGTTCCATGGAACAGAATCGGCTACGGTGGTTCAAGGTTGGCTGGATAGTTGTGAGCGCATCTTCGAGGATTTAGGGATCGATGATGCAATGAAGAGGAAGCTAGCATCACGTTAGCTTCAAGGACGGGCAATGAATTTGTGGAATGCCATTAAAGAGGCTACTCCTGAGGATTAAATTACTAGGAATCAGTTTAAGACTCGCTTCAGTGACAACTTTATTCTAGCTGCTCAGAAATCAGAATTGTTTAGAAAATTCTTGGAGCTTAAGCAGAATGGTAGGGCAGACTTGAAATGTATTGCTGACTTCGATACTTTATCAAAATATGGATTATCTCTTATCGACACTGCCTATAAGAAGAACAAGAAGTTCATAACTAGCCTAGATGGGTGATTGGGGGAAAGACTTATAAACCATATCGATGAGACATTCAAATCTATTGTGGGAAAGGCACTGAAGTCGGGGAGCTTTTACCCTAAGCCAAAGACTGAGGTCGTTGTTACATCTGCAGAGGAGAGGAAACCGCGGGCAAGCGGTGAAGTCAATAAGAATCCTCAGAATAAGAGAAAACATAACCAAACCAAGGATGGTCAGAAAAAGAAGAATAAGAAAGATATCGAGTGCTTTAGCTGTGGCAAGTAGGGCCAATATGCCAGAGATTGTCGAGCAAAGCCAGCGGACAGGAAGTGCTTCAGTTGTGGACAAGTGGGACATCACAAGGATAAATACCCACAACCTACTAAGGAGAAGCATATCGTGAAAGCATATGCTATCAACGATGTTCCTTCTATGTCGAATGCCCCAACAATGGTTGGAGAAAGGAAAGGGTGTCGTTATAATGTATGCTTTCTGTTTATGGTGTTCCTATTCGAGTACTGTTTGATACCGGGGCTTCCCGTTCCTTCGTGTCTAGTGACCTGGTAGATAGGTTGGAGTTAGAACCCGAGATTGTCGATAGACCTTTAGTGGTGACGAACCCGATCGGTGGTTCGACTAGCCTTTGTATGATTTGTCGTAATTTGGTCTCATCGAGTCATGGATGTGTGTTTGCTTGTGATTTCTTTGTTTTGGGCTTTACTGGGTTTGGCATTATTTTAGGAGTCAATTGGCTCTAAAGGTATGGGTGGTGGTAGATTGTGAGGGCTCTTCGGTGACCATTAGAGCAGATGATGGGTGGAGGGTGGTATTGGGTTGCCTACCTAGCGATGGGGTGATGGTTAGTTTTCTAAATTCCCTCGACATCAAGCATGATGAGTTATCAGATGTGCCTATTACTGGCAAGTATCCGGACATCTTCGGAGAAGTGACCGGACTTCCACCACACCAAGAGATCGAGTTTCGAATTGATTTAGTGAAAGATGCCAGACTTACTGTGATGCCACTTCGTCGTATGGCACCAAGGGAGCAGCACATGATCGAGGTGCAAGTAGGCAATCTTTTGAAGAAGGTTTATCCGAAGAAGTGCTTCCGAGTGGGGAGCAACTATTGTATTTGCTACTAAGGTCAATGGTTCCTTTCGCTTATGTGTGGACTACGGTGAGTTGAACAAGGTGACTAGGAAGAATAAGTATCCTCTTCCACGGATAGATGATTTGTTTGATCAACTGAATGGAGCAAGAGTGTTTTCCCAGTTGGATCTCGTGACAGGTTTTCATCAGCTCTGAGTAGCAGCTGAGAGTATACCTAACACGACATTTCGGACGCCGTTTGGATTTTATGAGTGGTTGGTCGTGCCATTTGGGTTGACCAATGCACCCACATATTTTGTGGATCATGTGAACGAGGTATTCATGGATCAATTAAATAAGTATGTTCTTGTGTTCGTGGACGATATCTTGGTTTACTCGAGGACAGAGGAAGAACACAAGGAACATTTGAGGACAGTGATGGAGGTGTTGAGGAAACATTGATTGAAAGCGAAATTTTCTAAATGTCACTTATGGAGGAGGGAAGTGAGGTTCTTGGGCCATATTATTTCAGAGAATGGTACTGTCGTGGACTCTGCGAAGGTGGCTATGGTACAAGATTGGCCTACATCCAAGAATGCAACAGACGTGAGAAGTTTCTTGGGATTAGCTAGATACTATCGTAAGTTTATTCAAGACTTATCCAAAATAGCGACACTGTTAACTCAGTTGACCAAGAAGAATCAAGCTTTTGTTTGGGACAAAAGTTGTGAGAATGCATTTAAGAGTCTAAAGGAGAAGTTTACGTGTGCACCAGTGTTAGTTATTCCTAAGGGGAACAGAGAGATGACTGTACATACAGATGCTTGTGGTACCAGACTAGGTGTTGTACTGATGCAAGGAGGTAGGATTGTGGCTTATGCTAGTCGACAACTGAAACCAATGGGAAAAGGTATCCTACCCATGATTTGGAATGGCAACGATCATGTTCACGTTGAAGATGTGGAGACATTATCTCTTGGGTGAAAGATTCGAGTTGTTTGAGGATCATAAGTCTTTAAAGTATCTTTTCTCTCAAAAGGATTTAAATCTTCGTCAATAGAGATGGTTAGATTTCTTGGCTTCATATGATTTCAATATCGCATACACATCCGGGAAGGGAAATGCGGTAGTTGATGCATTGTGTTGGAGGCATGCCAGTTTGGGTGCTATGTTTCTTGAATGAAAGCAACTGGAGCATACTGTGGGATATGATTTCAGACCTAAGTGCGAATTGGATCTAGAGATGTTAGCAAGTTTGACGATTAGACCGAATTTGATTGAGCGGATCGGCTCCAGTCAGAGGGATGATCCTAACCTATTGGAAATCATCTCGAAGGTAGAGATGGATATCGATGGTGAGGAGATGAACAAGTATGGACTTGATCGAGAGGGATGGCTTTGAAAGAAGGGGAGACTAGTTGTACCTAATGTAAATGGATTGAGGGATGAAGTGCTTAGAGAGTGTCATCACCCGAAACTGACTATACATCCCAGTAGTGACAAGATGTATCGAGACATGAAGAAGGCCTACTATTGGGAAGGGATGAAGAGAGACGTTGGGAAGTTTATATCCAAGTGCATGAACTGCCAGCTAGTTAAAGCCGAGAAAATGAAGCCTAGTGGTTTGTTACAACCGTTGGAAATTTCCGAATGGAAGTGGGAACAAGTCTCAATGGATTTCATTGATGGTTTACCAAGGATTAGATCGGGTCATGATGATATTTGGGTGATTGTGGATCGATTGACCAAAAGTGCAAGGTTCATACTGGTGAATTCGAATAGAATGGCAGCTAAGTTAGCGGAACTGTATATGAAGTGGGTAGTGAGATTTCATGGAGTACCTAAAGGTATTGTGAGTGACCGAGATCCATAATTTACTATGCTATTAGTTATTCTGTTGATTCTTCTCCAAACAGGAACAACCGATTTACAAATATTATTAACCATAGAATTTAGTGAGCGACGCCAAATCTTTCTATGGATTGTTTCTTTTGCCTCTTTCGCCATCAAAGTGCCTATGGTACCAATTCATATTTGGTTACCCGAAGCCCATGTAGAGGCACCTACGACGTGGGTTTTGGAAGAACTTACATGAGGCTTTAGGGTCAGAATTACATCTCAGTACCGCGTACCATCCCCAAACCGACGGTCAAACAGAGAGGGTGAATCGTGTATTAGAGGATCTGTTGAGAGTTTGTATATTGGATTTTGGAGGGTCATGGGATGACCATTTGCATCTCGTTGAGTTCGCATGTAATAATAGTTATTAGTCCAGTATTGGTATGGCTCCATTTGAGGCTTTGTACGGAAGACCGTGCAACTCACCATCTTGTTGTTTGGAAACCGATAAGAAATTTGTGCTCGGGCCAGATGTAATAAGAGAAACTTCAGATAAGATCAAGGTTATTCAACAACGAATGAAAGCCGCCCAAGATAGGAAGAAGAGTTATGCTGATAAAAGACAAAGAGATTTGAAATTCTCCATTGCGACTTGGTATTCATCAAGATTTCTCCATTGAAGAGTTTGATACGATTTGGTAGGAGAGGTAAGTTGGCACCAAGGTTTGTTTGTCTGTTTCCAGTTCTCGAACAAGTTGGGAATTTAGCGTATAAAGTTGGATTACCTGACAAGATGGTAGAAGTGCACAACGTATTTCATGTTTCTTAGTTAAGCAAGCTTGTGCCAAGGAGGGAGAGTGTAACGACCCGCATTCTACGTATCGGAGGATCGTAGAATATTTATTTTATTCTCACGCGAATTCATATGGCCGTGTAATTTTGGGAAACGACTATTGGGTCATTTCCCACATTCACGATTTTTGCCAAATTTTAAATGACCGTTTGCCCCTTCAAATCCTGTTTCGCCTATAACTTTTGATTAGTAAGGAGTTTGAACCTGAAACACTTCCATTGGATTCAGATGATGGTTTCCCATTTTGTAGAGTGGTCATAATAATCAAACAGGCTTGCTGTTTGGGAGATATGGCTAAAATAAGATTTGAAGATGGAAAAACAGCCTAATTGGGCTTAATAGGGTGATTAGAAGTTAGGCCCCTAACCCATTTCGGGATTAGGGTTATGGAAGGGCTGAAAGCAGTTAGAGAATCATATCCTTTCATTTTTTTAGCCGCCCAAACATTCCTTGAACCCTAGTAATGGCATCCATCTTATAAATCTCTCTCTAATCACTTTCTAATCACTAATTATGCAAATCAACATCAAATTAAGGTGGATTAGCATCAAATTCGAGGTAGAACTACTGCACTACATAGGAATCCAAGCCAAATCAGTTTATATCTATCGTTTATTTGTGGCTAAGGTGAGTGATTAGCTTGTTATTCACTAATTATGGCTAATTAGGGGTGATTAGTAGTAATTAGCGAAATTATACATGTGAAAAATATGGAAAATTCTAAAATATTATTTTATGTCGCTGGTATAAATTTGGGTTAATTTAGATTAAGTTTGCTAATCCTATTGTTAGATATGGTTAAACATAGGGGAAATCATGGTTTTGGGTATGTTTGATCCTAAATAACACATGTGATTAATATTTTGATGTTTTTAATTGATTACACATATTATTACTGTTGTTTGGTATGTTTTGAGATTGCATAGGAAAGTTAGAACGGTCGAAAATGCCATCGTGTGGCATAAATAGCTTGCTGTAAGAAGTGCAGGAAATGAGACCGATCGGGCTCACTACTCTCGAACCGAACCGCGTGCACCCAAGCATCACAAGCCTCCTGCTCGAACCGATGAGACATCACGACACGGTGGATGAGTACGAACCGAAGCACCCCCCACTCGTGAAGCACCCCCTCGAACCGACCCGCTCGTGCTCCAAGTACCACGAGCCGAACCGCTTGTGCCACGAGCCCCGAACCAAACCGTGAATTGGAACATTCGAACAGAAGCACGACCCAAACCGTGGAGCTTGAACCAAACCACTTCCCCACGAGCTACTAGTATAATCATGAACCGACCCGAAGACTCACGAACCGGTGAGTCACGAACCGATGAGCTGAATCCAAACCGAAATCTTCAAACCGAATGGATGCTTGATCTTCGAACCGAACTGGAGGAGACCAAAAATCCGAGATGTAAAGAAAGTCCAAATGGGAAGTTATTTATCAGTATCCAGGTGTGTACCAACGAGTTAACTTATAAAGTTGGGCTTTGCTGTGGGATGTGTGCAAAGGGGTTATCAATATATATCTATAACTTTGGTTCACTATTGAGAGAAGGTGTATTAACTATGGACCAGTGCAGTGGGGTGAGAGATTGTATGGAGTAGGACTCCATTAGGGCCCCAGAGGGCAAAGTGGTCGTACGGATAGTTGTACGGAGTTGGACTCCGTCATGGCCTCAATGGATCTAGTGATCAAAGTTGTGGATATCGTATGCTTTACACTGTGACGACCCCAAACCCCCGTTCCACAGTGGCAAAGGTAATCTTTGAGATATAACACATAAACAGATAACAACAGAACAGAAATAAATAAATACACCAGATAATGTACAACAAAATACACTGGATAAACATAATCATAAGAGTTACACAGTATATAGGATCACACTTAGTACAAAATACAGTTCAGCTTTACAAAAAATGTCTACAGCGGAATCAAAACATAACATGTACAACAGGAGTTGAACAGCATAAAAAGAAAGAAATGATAGAATCCATCTTCAGATCCATAGCTATCCAGAAAGAGCCTGCTAAATCCTGAATACAAGGCTTCCCGTGTAGAAAATAGGGCACCCAAGTTTGCAAGTGAAACAAACTACAAGTTAGTGATAGGACTGGTATGAGAAATTTACTACTTAACTTATTTTATAATAAGGCCAATCACAGGACCCACGCCGCTAACGCGGAATGGGTTTACTCCATTAGATTGCCAGTGCTTAAAACAAGTAAATCATTTTAACATCGCAGTGCTTTTTATAAAAGTGAAGCCATTATAAGACTCAGTTCCCATCACACAATGCAACGCAAACCGAAGGATAGAGTTTTACCTTATAATGGACAAAATATGCTTGATACGGTTAAAATAAAAGCATTTGATATTATTACTAGTGTTTATATGTTTCAAAAACAATTTCAATCATAAGTATCAACCATAGATGGCATAAATGCCCCATACCATTATGTTGCCATATATAGGTATACAATCAAAATCACACGATGTCGTATTTGGAGATTGGATTTCCGTCATGAACCAAGGCAATGGATCGTCCTTACCGCTTCAAGACGCCCTAGCCCAAGTCTCAAGATCAGAACGCATGGACCCTTGGATCTTCAGGGCCGGTCCACATAGAGTGGATTAAAATGCCTGAACGCTACGTTTCCCCACCCTATGGGGTGTCAAACTGGTCCTATCCCGAACTGACCATTGGCTCCGAAGAGGCCGAACTAACCGAGGCACCTCTTTATCCATCATCAACACAAGTAAAATGTCCGGGCGTGTCAAACCCAAAACACCACTCCTAGCAAGAAGGAAACGCATGCTCTCCCTGCAGTCCTCTCCTGTTTCTGGTCCATACCGGGATGTGAGGCTCGCGAATCAATGCTAAACACAAAACTAGTTATTTAAAGCCCTGCTTTGATCATCAACTATAAAGCTCTGCTTTTCAACAAAAGCTTTGTTCACAGCATCTCTTCATACCACATTGTCAATCTACAACGTCAGACACACATCCATTTACAAGTCTGTTCTGGGTCTAAACGAAACTGGAGGCACCTTATTCCTCTCCCGTATGTCCAATACAGGAGAGAGGCCCTCGCACATCTGAATGATCAGCAAGTACGTCTGGACGACCACCACTGTAACCCCTTCAGGGCAGCAACTCCCATCAAAGGCATCAGTAGTCATCCATTCGATGTGAAGATCCTCGGTCTTGCACCGTCTTCATATCTTCGACTTCTAACCGTCGATCAATTATTTGAAATGAGAATTAACTCGGCCTTTTCAAATAATTCACGTATATTTAGAATTTCAAATCAATTCATTTCCATGGTTAAATTATTTGACACCCATAATTCAATTCATTAATGTAATTTTCTCGTCAAACACATTCAACCATCAAATATCCTATAAACCGAGTAAATTCAGTTTATTTCCATTCCATATCGTTTATAATATTTTATAATGATTTATCGCTATTTTTATTAATTTAAATATAGCCAACTTATTCAAACGACGCTTCAGGCCATAATGCGGCCATAGCGCTGTTTTTCTCCAGATTTGATTTACAAATATCGGAAAATCTAACTGTTGGATCTTTACATATTTTATATTATTGGAAAGATCTTTTCAAAGCGGACCCAACGGTTCCAGTTTTGGGAAAATCCAACGGTCGGATCTCCCGGTACAATCGTTTGAAGTTACGATTTAAAAATACAAACTGCAGCGTCGTTATTCGATTTAATTTAATTATATTTATATACAAAAATATAATCCATTCTAGCACTGTTTTCATTCAGATTTGAATTTAACATTTCACAAAATCTAACCGTTGGATCTTTACAACTTTGGTGTCGTTGGAAAGATATTTCCAAAGCGGACCCAACGGTTTCGATTTCGGGAAAATCCGATGGTCGGATCTCCCGCAATAATCGTTTAAAATCACGGTTTCAAAAAACGAACTGCAGCTTCGTTATTCGATTTATTTTAATTATATATATATAAATATAATTTGTTCTTCGATTTCCAAACCATATTCATTTCATATATTTGATAAAATAATATTTTTAGCCAACAAATATTCATTTCAACATATGACTATATTTAACACTTCCTATATAGTAAAAATGTGATTTTTATTGTTAAAACAATTTATTTCAAACATGGTTATTTTTAACACTTCGTATATATTATAAAAATATGTTTTTTTATTGTTAAAACAATTTTTTTCAAACACGGTTATTTTTAACTCTTAGTATATGTGACGGCCCGCTCCGCGCCAGCCTGCATTTCCTCCGGATGTGCGCTGTACACATGTCCCGACTAGCACGGAACGGACGCCAAAGAAAGGAAAGAAGGGAATGAACTAATCAAGGAACCTGTAGAATATCTCACAGCGCATGGAATAAAATATAATAATAACATACTTGACATAAAACAGCTGAGACAGTGCATAAGCTGATAACTAAAATCAACATCAATCATCATAGCAGCGGAAATTCAAATACAGCTTATTACAATTTTCCAAATTTACTGTCTCTAAACAAAAGAAAGCTAAAGTAGAAGATGCACCACCAATGCCCAAGCAGTGATCTTCAACAACACAGGGAGAATATTATGTATATATTACGTGGAAGCCTCCTGCTCGTCTCTGGATCATCTACCCGTGCATCACCAGCTAACCTGTCTCTAGTCTGCTCGTGTGAGCACCCAGAGTAATAAGAGGAGACATAAAACTCTGGGTCAGACATAAAGCATGGTATGAGCGATAAGCATCTAAACAGAATGATAACAGGTATACTAAACCATACCTGAACCTGGACCTGCAACCAAAGAGTTAGTACCACATACCGTACAATACTCTAAGGTGCCATAATAAATAGTGTAAGAATACGGGGGTGGGGTGTGCATGTCATAATGATAGCAAACAAATCAACCATAGCAACCATCCTCACATCTCTCACTCAGTGCGTAAAGCATACGATATCTACCACTTTGGAACACTAGACAAATTGAGGTAACGACGAATCCCGACTTATAGAGACCCTGCTATGACCAAGCTAAACAAATGGAGTCATGACCAAACATTTCAATGACCCACCACATTGGTCGTAGCCCTTGGTCCTACCAATGCCATAATGGCCCTGAATCCGCCTTCGTACCTCCTACCATAGTGGTCCAAAGCTATAGACATCGATAACCCCTTAACACGCGTCCCGCAGCAAAGCCCAATCATGAAGCGAACTCGTTGATTCCCATCTGGATCTTGAGCTCTAGCTTCTCATTTGGACTTCCTTTGCATCTCGGGTTTGGTCGAATTGGAGTGGGTCTTCAGAAGAGTTGTCGTGCAGTAGCAGCCCTAGAATTCGGTTCGGTTCGGTAGTCATTACCCTCATTGGTTCGGTTCGGTAGTCATCACCCTCGTCGGTTCGGGTCGGGTACTACACTTCGGGTTGGGTCGGTGTCCTCCTCCGGGTCGGGTCGGTGTCCTCCTCCGGGTCGGGTCGGGTTGCTGTCTTCCTTCCAGTTCATGCTCCTTCTCCGATCAGCTCCCTTGTTTTCCATCTACTCCGATCTGATCCGATCCCTTCGCCTTCTCCCGCCGTAGCCTTCCATTCTTAAGTCGATCCGATCTGGTCTCCACTATTCTTCCGATCCGATCCCCTTGTCCACTCCAACTCTAAGTAAACGGCCTTCCTTTTTGCCAAGTTTCTTATGTGCCAAACTCCAGTCCGGGTCGGGTTTTCTTGCCCAGTTCACATATCCGATCCGAGCCCTCATCCGATCCGATCCGAAGCCCTGCACAACTTTCTGCAACTTTTTCCAGCAACTTGTTTACGCCGTTCGACGACGTTTTTGACAAATCTAATTATTCTAATCAATCACAAATCATGTCAAATAGTCACAACAACATAGCAAACTAACCACAAACACCAAAACAATGAATTTACATGTCAAAATGGATCAAAGATGCCCAAAATCCCATTTTCCCCTTAAACATGATTAAATAAAACTAATCATAGGGTTAACGAAACTTAATCAAATCGAACCAAATTTCTAACAGAGGCACAAAATATTATTTAAGAATTTCTAAACATTTTTCCAGAATTTATTAGTGTATAAATTCGCTAATCTTCACTAATTACCCTTAATTACCGTAATTAGTGCAAAAACTATGCAAATCACTCACCTTGGCCACAAATGAAACACCAAATCTGAAATACTCTCTATTTGGGTCGAATTCCTATGTATAGCAGCAACTCCAACCTTGCTCTGATGCTATTTGGCCTTGTTTTGATGTGGTTTAGGCTTAATCTTCACTAAAATGTGTTTTGGAGAGGTTTTAGAGGATGGAAGCCATTACTAAGGTCTCAAGAAGGTTTGTGGCGGCTCAAAACTGAAATGAAAGTGATTTCCTAACCCTAATCAGTCCTCCTATACCTCTAAACCCGAAATTTCCCTCTGGGCCTAGCTGCTAATCACCCGGTTAAGCCCAATTAAGCTGTTTTTCACCATCTGAAACTTGTTTCCGCCATATCTCCCAAACGGTGAGTCCGTTTGGCTAATGTGACCACTCTACGGAAAGAGAAACCATCGTCCGGAGCTAATGGAAGTGGTTTCAGGTCAAAATTCCTTTCCAGTCAGAAGTTATGGCCAAAACAGTACCAACTAGGGGTAAAATGGTTATTTAAAAATCGGGAAAAATCATGAACATGGGAAATGACCCCAATAGTCGTCCCCTAAAGTTACATGACCATACGACTTCGTATGTGAAAGTAATAAATATCCTACGATCCTATGATGCGTAGAATACGGGTCGTTACACTCTCCCCCCCTTAAGAAATTTCGTCCCCGAAATTCCTTAACCCTAAACACACAAAGGATCCCGCATGCCTAACAATCACATACAACAATCAAACATGCAAAACAAGCAAACAAGCCTATCCTAGCATGCGGAAAACTAAATTGAAGTCAAAATCTTACCAGGCAAAGAGTTCTGGGTGTGTCTTCCTAATGTCCTCCTCTGTCTCCCAAGTACAATCATTCTCGTCCTCGCTCCACTGTACCTTGACTAGCTTCACCGCCTTCCTTCGAAGTTGCTTCATGTCGTGCGCGACAATACGGGCCGGCTTGCGGTTCCCAACCGCCTCGGGTTCTACTTCGAAGTCCTCTAACTGATCAGGTGAAATAGTCATATCTGAGTCGTGAACGAACTTCCTTAGTTAGGAAACATGAAATACGTTGTGAACTCCCGCCATCTTCTCTGGTAAGTCAATTCTATATGCCAAATTCCCGACTAGTTCAAGAACAGGGAATGGGCCAACGAATCTTGGTGCCAACTTGCCTCTCCTGCCAAATCGTATTATGCTCTTCAACGGAGAAATCTTGACAAACACCAAGTCACCAACGGAGAATTTTAAGTCTCTTCTTCTCTTATCAGCATAACTCTTCTGCCTATCTTGGGCTGCCTTCATTCGTTGTTGAATGATCTTGATCTTATCTGAAGTTTCCCTCACCACATCTGGTCCAAGCATAAACTTCTCGCCAGTCTCTATCCAACATGATGGTGAGTTACACGGTCTTCCGTACAAAGCTTCAAACGGAGCCATACCGATACTGGATTGGTAGCTATTATTATATGCAAACTCTACTAGATGCAAATGGTCATCCCATGATCCACCAAAATCCAATATACATGCTCTCAAGAGATCCTCCAAAATACGATTCACCCTCTCCGTCTGACCGTCGGTCTGAGGATGATATGCGGTACTGAGATGTAACTCTGACCCTAGAGCCTCTTGTAAGCTCTTCCAAAACCCACTAGTGAACAATGGGTCTCGGTCGCTCACAATGCCTTTAGGTACTGCATGAAATCTCACTACCCACTTCATATACAATTCTGCTAACTTAGTTGCCGTTCTGGTCGATTTGACTGGTATAAACCTTGCACTTTTAGTCAGTCGATCCACAACTACCCAAATGCTATCGTGTCCCGATCCAGTCCTTGGTAAACCATCAATAAAATCCATCGAGACTTGCTCCCATTTCCATTCGGGAATTTCTAAGGGCTGTAACAACCCACTAGGCTTCTTTTGCTCGGCTTTAACTAGCTGGCAATTCATGCACTTGGATATAAACTTCCCAATGTCTCTTTTCATCCCTTCCCAGTAGTAGGTTTGCTTCATGTCTCGATACATCTTATTACCATCGGGGTGTATAGTCAGTTTTGAGTGATGACATTCTCTAAGCACTTCATCTCTCAATCCATTGACATTGGGTACAACAAGCTTTCCATTCTTTCTAAGCCATCCATCTCGATCAAGCCCAT
The DNA here is from genome assembly GCA_030737875.1 of Allium sativum. NCBI lineage: Eukaryota > Viridiplantae > Streptophyta > Magnoliopsida > Asparagales > Amaryllidaceae > Allium > Allium sativum. The sequence goes on along the minus strand of CM060913.1, from coordinate 530,546,148 downwards.
ACTTGTTCATCTCCTCATCGACACACATCTCTAACTTGGAGATGATTTCCAATAGGTTAGGATCGTCCCTCTGACTAGAGCCGATCCGCTCAATTAAAGTGGGTCTGATCGTCAAACTTGCTAACATTTCTGGATCCAATTCGCACTTTGGTCTGAAATCAAACCCCGCAATATACTCCAGTTGCTTCCATTCAAGGAACATAGCCCCTAAACTGGCCTGTCTTCTACTCAATGCATCATCCACTGCATTGCCCTTTCCCGGTGTGTATGCGATGTCAAAATCATAGGAAGCTAAGAACTCTAACCATCTCTGCTGACGGAGATTCAGATCTTTCTGAGAGAAGAGATACTTTAACGACTTATGATCTGTAAACAGCTCAAATCTTTCTCCCAAGAGATAGTGTCTCCACATCTTTAACGCGAACACGATCGCTGCCAATTCTAAATCATGGGTAGGGTATCTTCTCTCGTGCGGTTTCAATTGCCGACTTGCGTAAGCTACAACCCTACCGCCTTGCATCAATACAGCACCCAGTCCGGTACCAGAGGCATTCGTGTATACCGTCATCTCTTCATCCCCCTTAGGAATGACTAACACAGGTGCGCTTGTCAACTTGTCCTTTAGACTTTTGAATGCATTCTCGCACCTTTCATCCCAGACAAAAGCTTGATTCTTCTTGGTCAACTGGGTCAATGGTGCTGCTATCTTGGAGAAACCTTGGATAAACTTACGATAATATCCGGCTAATCCCAAGAAACTTCTTACATCTGTTGCGTTCTTGGGCGTAGGCCAATCTTGTACCGTAGCCACCTTCGCCGGGTCCACGGCAATACCATTCTCTGATACAACATGGCCCAAGAACCTCACTTCCCTCTTCCAGAAGTGACACTTAGAAAACTTGGCTTTCAATTGGTGTTTTCTCAACACCTCCATCGCTACTCTTAAATGTTCCTTGTGTTCTTCCTCTGTCCTCGAATAGACCAAAATATCATCAACGAACACAAGGACAAACTTATTCAACTGATCTCTGAATACCCTATTCATAAGATCCACAAATATGCTAGGGCATTGGTCAGACCGAATGGCATGACCAACCACTCATAAAATCCGGACGGCGTTCGAAATGCCGTTTTAGCTATACTCTCAGCTTCCACTCTAAGCTGATGAAAACCTGTCGCGAGATCCAACTGAGAAAATACTCTCGCGCCACTCAACTGATCGAACAAATCATCTATCCGCGGTAGAGGATACTTGTTCTTCCTCGTCACTTTATTCAACTCGCGGTAGTCTACACACAACCGAAGGGAACCATCCGCCTTGGTAGCAAATACAACTGGTGCTCCCCATTCAGAAACACTCCTTCTGATAAATCCCTTCCTCAAAAGATCGTTGACTTGCACCTCGAGCTCTCGCTGCTCCCTTGGTGCCATACGACGAAGTGGCATCACTATAGGCCTGGCATCCTTTACCAAATCAATACGAAACTCAATCTCTCGGTGTGGTGGAAGTCCGGTCACTTCTTCGAAAACATCCGGATACTGGCCAACCACGGGCAAACCTGACAACTCACTATGCGGAATGTCGAGGGAGTTTAGAAAACTAGCCAATACCCCCTCACTGGGTAGACCACCAAACACTATCCTCCGCCCATCATCCGCTCTAGCTGTCACCAAAAATCCCTCACAGTCTACCACCACCCCGTACCTTCGGAGCCAATCTACTCCCAAAATAATGCCAAACCCAGTAAAGCCCAAAACAAAGCAATCACAAACAAACATGCATCCAGGACTCGATAAGACCACATTATGACAAATCATGCTAAGGCTAGTCGAACCACCAATCGGGTTCGTCACTACTAAAGGTCTATCGACAATCTCGGGCTCCAATCCCAACCTATCTACCAGGTCACTAGATATGAAAGAACCGGAAGCTCCGGTATCAAACAAAACTCTAACAGGAACATCATAAACAGACAGCATACCTTGAATGACGACATTCTTTCCCTTCTCCGCCGCTGTTGGGGCATTCGACGAAGAAGGAATAGCATTAAGGGTGTAGGCTTTCACTATTTGCTTTTCTTTAGGGGGTTGCGGACACTTGTCCTTGTGATGTCCCATCTAGCCACAGTTGAAGCACTTCCTATCCGCTGGCTTGGCCCGACAATTACTAGCATAATGGCCCTTTTTACCACAGCTGAAGCACTCAACATCTTGCTTATTCTTTTTCTTCTGGCCATCCTTAGTCTGATTCTGCTTTCTCTTATTCTGGGAACCACCTTTGCCTCCACCACTTGATTGTGGCTTTGGCTCATCTGCGGATGCAACCTCAGTATTCGGCTTAGGGTAGAGACTTTCTGATCTTAATGCTTTCCCCACAATCGATTCAAACGTCTCATCGATGTGGTTAATAAGTTTTTCCCCCAAGTACTGATCCAAACCAGTTATGAATTTCTCATTCTTTTTCTCGGCAGTATCAATAAGAGATAACCCATATTTTGACAAAGTGTCAAATTCAGCAATATACTCCGAGACAGCTCTGCCATTCTTCTTGAGCTCCAAGAACTTCTTAAACAACACTGACTTCTGAGCAGCTGGAATGAACTTCTCGCTAAAGCGGGCCTTAAACTGCTCCCAAGTAATCTGATCTTCGGGAGTAGCTGCCTTTATAGCATTCCACCAATTCATTGCCTGCCCTTGCAACTGACGGGACGCTAGCTTTCTCTTCATCGCATCCTCGATACCCAAATCCTCGAAGATACGTTCGCAACTATCCAACCAATCCTGAACATCCGTAGCCGACTCCGTTCCATGGAATGACTTCCCACCAAGACTAGTATAATCCTTATTCAGCTTGGCGAAGTCGACTCTTGGCGCCTGCACTATTGGACCACCACCATTTCCACCATTGGGAGCTGCCCTCTGTACATCTCTAAGCATCTCTCTCATGAGGTCAGTAAACATCGTCCTCATATCAGCAGCATTCCCATTATTGGCTCCCCTACCAGCACCTCTAGTATATCGGCTCATCGTCAATCTGAAAAAGGAAACGATTAACGACTCCATAGTGGTGCTAGTGCAGTACGACTTCATCCTTATATTAGTAGTAGTATATATATATAGCTTTTAAAAACCAAAGTAATCACAAATACGCTCTCTCGTATACGTATATTATCTCTCCCTGATAACTTCCCTAGGTTAACTACGCAACCTAGAGCTCTGATACCAAATGTGACGGCCCGCTCCGTACCAGCCTGCATTTCCTCCGGATGTGCGTTGTACACATGTCCCGACTAGCACGGAACGGTCGCCAAAGAAAGGAAAGAAGGAAATGAACTAATCAAGGAACCTGTAGAATATCTCACAGCGCATGGAATAAAATATAATAATAACATACTTGACATAAAACAGGTGAGACAGTGCATAAGCTGATAACTAAAATCAACATCAATCATCAGAGCAGCGGAAATTCAAATACAGCTTATTACAATTTTCCAAATTTACTGTCTCTAAACAAAAGAAAGCTAAAGTAGAAGATGCACCACCAATGCCCAAGCAGTGATCTTCAACAACACAGGGAGAATATTATGTATATATTACGTGGAAGCCTCCTGCTCGTCTCCGGATCATCTACCCGTGCATCACCAGCTAACCTGTCTCTAGTCTGCTCGTGTGAGCACCCAGAGTAATAAGAGGAGACATAAAACTCTGGGTCAGACATAAAGCCTGGTATGAGCGATAAGCATCTAAACAGAATGATAACAGGTATACTAAACCATACCTGAACCTGGACCTGCAACCAAAGAGTTAGTACCACATACCGTACAATACTCTAAGGTGCCATAATAAATAGTGTAAGAATACGGGGGTGGGGTGTGCATGTCATAATGATAGCAAACAAATCAACCATAGCAGCCATCCTCACATCTCTCACTCAGTGCGAAAAGCATACGATATCTACCACTTTGGAACACTAGACAAATTGAGGTAACGACGAATCCCGACTTATAGAGACCCTGCTATGACCAAGCTAAACCATGGAGTCATGACCAAACATTTCAATGACCCACCACATTGGTCGTAGCCCTTGGTCCTACCAATGCCATAATGGCCCTGAATCCGCCTTCGTACCTCCTACCATAGTGGTCCAAAGCTATAGATATCGATAACCCCTTAACACGCGTCCCGCAGCAAAGCCCAATCATGAAGCGAACTCGTTGATTCCCATCTGGATCTTGAGCTCTAGCTTCTCATTTGGACTTCCTTTGCATCTTGGGTTTGGTCGAATTGGAGTGGGTCTTCAGAAGAGTTGTCGTGCAGTAGCAGCCCTAGAATTCGGTTCAGTTCGTTAGTCATTACCCTCATTGGTTCGGTTCGGTAGTCATCACCCTCGTCGGTTCGGGTCGGGTACTACACTTCGGGTCGGGTCGGTGTCCTCCTCCGGGTCGGGTCGGGTTGCTGTCTTCCTTCCAATTCATGCTCGTTCTCCGATCAGCTCCCTTGTTTTCCATCTACTCCGATCCGATCCGATCCCTTCGCCTTCTCCCGCCGAAGCCTTCCATTCTTAAGTCGATCCGATCTGGTCTCCACTATTCTTCCGATCCGATCCCCTTGTCCACTCCAACTCTAAGTAAACGGCCTTCCTTTTTGCCAAGTTTCTTATGTGCCAAACTCCAGTCCGGGTCGGGTTTTCTTGCCCAGTTCACATATCCGATCCGAGCCCTCATCTGATCCGATCTGAAGCCCTGCACAACTTTCTGCAACTTTTTCCAGCAACTTGTTTACGCCGTTCGATGACGTTTTTGACAAATCTAACAATTCTAATCAATCACAAATCATGTCAAATAGTCATAACAACATAGCAAACTAACCACAAACACCAGAACAATGAATTTACATGTCAAAATGGATCAAAGATGCCCAAAATCCCATTTTTCCCTTAAACATGATTAAATAAAACTAATCATAGGGTTAACGAAACTTAATCAAATCGAACCAAATTTCTAACAGAGGCACAAAATATTATTTAAGAATTTCTAAACATTTTTCCAGAATTTATTAGTGTATAAATTCGCTAATCTTCACTAATTACCCTTAATTACCGTAATTAGTGCAAAAACTATGCAAATCACTCACCTTGGCCACAAATGAAACACCAAATCTGAAATACTCTCTGTTTGGGTCGAATTCCTATGTATAGCAGCAGCTCCAACCTTGCTCTGATGCTATTTGGCCTTGTTTTGATGTGGTTTAGGCTTAATCTTCACTAAAATGTGTTTTGGAGAGGATTTAGAGGATGGAAGCCATTACTAAGGTCTCAAGAAGGTTTGTGGTGGCTCAAAACTGAAATGAAAGTGATTTCCTAACCCTAATCAGTCCTCCTATACCTCTAAACCCGAAATTTCCCTCTGGGCCTAGCTGCTAATCACCCGGTTAAGCCCAATTAAGCTGTTTTTCACCATCTGAAACTTGTTTCAGCCATATCTCCCAAACGGTGAGTCCGTTTGGCTAATGTGACCACTCTACGGAAAGAGAAACCATTGTCCGGAGCTAATGAAAGTGGTTTCAGGTCAAAATTCCTTTCCAGACAGAAGTTATGGCCAAAACAGTACCAACTAGGGGTAAAATGGTCATTTAAAAATCGGGAAAAATCATGAACATGGGAAATGACCCCAATAGTCGTCCCCCAAAGTTACATGACCATACGACTTCGTATGTGAAAGTAATAAATATCCTATGATCCTATGATGCGTAGAATACGGGTCGTTACAGTATATATTATAAAAATGTGATTTTTTTTATTGTTAAAACAATTTATTTCAAAAATGAAGATTTTTAACGATTCATATATATAATAAAAATGTGATTTTTATTGTTAAAACAATTTATTTCAAACATGATTATTTTATATACTTCATATAGATGATAAAAATATGATTTTTATTGTTAAAATAATTTATTTCAAAAATGAAGTTTTTTAGCGATTTATATATATAATAAAAATGTGATTTTTATTGTTAAAACAATTTATTTCAAACATGAATATTTTATATACTATGTACATACAATAAAAATGTTATTTTTATCGTTCAAACCATTTTATTTCAAGAATGAATATTTTTCCAACACATGAATATATTTCAATACATGAATTTAAATTAGACACAGGAATATTTCAGAAAATTTCGGCAGCATAACGGCAGGGTAGTTAAAACCGACACTGTCCCGAGTACGGCTCCTCGCTCTACCTTAAAACCTCGCAGCTTTTGACAATGGGGATTTCAATATCTAGTTCGTACGCAGACGAATTTTCCCATAAACTAATCCTATTGGGATTTCAACCACAATCAATCATATCCACCATTCGCATTTATCAACGAAATTTCACATCAACCAAATCCAAACAATCACAACCAATATATATCGTCTATGGCCTGTGGACGAGGGGAGTATATGTGTATATATATACGTATATAAATATATTTCGATTCCATCTCAATATTATTTCAATTCCATTCAACGCACATATGATCTTTACAACGCATATATAACTTATACATCGCACATACAACTTATACAACGCTTATACATGAGGTGTACAACGCTTATATAACTCATACGTCAATTATATAATTTATATATCGTCATTCCATATCGTTTATAATTCAGAAATCTCACATTGGGTTCCACTCCTCCGAAAATTGTAGGAAGCTCAGAAAATATCCGTTCTATTCTAGAATGTAGAAGACATCCACACGAGTCCAATGTCTCTTATTTCACTGGATTTCGACAACATAGCAAAAACATATGATTTTTATCGTAAAATCATATTTCGTAGCACTTTAAAGTGTTATAAACAGTTTAAAATAAATAAACCGTTACCTTCCACTTTGATTCAAAACTAGGTTTGGACTTTTCTTCCAATGCGAAGCACATGAGGCCGATCAGGTTATACCACGTCGTAGAGGGAGAGGAGGGCTTCCAGGTGCTGGTGGTGACGTGGGGTTCGATGGCATCAGTGAGGCGGGGTGGGGGTTGAAACGCGGTGACTTCTCGAGCTCGATTCTCGAAGAACGCTCAACGACGGGGAGCGAAACTTGTATGGATTTGAAGGCAGAGGAAAACTCTACAAAAACTTCCAAAGGGGTAATGGTTTTTACTGAGCGGATCGTGAGTTTTTTAGGAGAGAAGGTTAGGAGCACGATCACCGTTCGAACAGGAGGGAATCGAGATATTTTCTTGGAGTGAGAAAGTGTTGGTTAATTCCTATTGGCCCGATAATTTATATATTTTATTTTTAATTCTTTAAATCCAAAAATACCCCTTACTCCATACGAACTCCAAATCAAACCCAACGACTGTCTCCTAGCTAATTACCCCCATTCTGAACACAATGGAATATGTTTCGTAAGCCCATTCGAATGTTTCAGTCAGTTTTTCTTAAAATTAAAATATAAAACATTCAATATTTGATTTGAACGTACATTTCAATTTGCCAGGGCCACATACTAATCCCAAAAATTCCAGAAAAATAAATCTAGCTATGTTTTGACGATATGGTCCCAACAAAATTAGTTTCGTCGAATTTGGAGACTGTTTGAAAAATGGCCCTTGTCTGGTTGATCCAATTTGACTGAAATTAACCAAACACATTTTCCTTTGCCACGCTCACATATTAACTCCAAAAATTATGGAATTTGAAACCTAGCAATAATTTGACATCCCGGACCCAACGTGGTTTCATCGAAAACGGAGGTCGTTTGCAAAATGGCCATTTTCAAGGGCTAAATAAACTCCATAGCGACCTTTCTGAAAATTCATTTGGCCATAACCTTTGATTCCCGCTATGAAATTTCGATTTTTCAGATTTGTTAGAAAGATATTCATAAAGAGATTTAAATATTTGGTTTCACTAAAATCCGTTTTATTTCGCATCTTGTACAGTCAGTCAAAGTTCGAATTCAAATTTTCAAACTACCGCTCCATTTCATGCCTTGTTTTATAATTAAAATAAATATATTTGTTTGCAACCTCGATTCAAATAGACTTTTGGTCGTTATTATTTAAAATAATTTATTTTAAATATTCAAAATCCACTAAAATAGCCAAATTAAAATTTTTAAATTGGTTCTGATTTCCCGAGTTGTTATAATCTTCCACACTTAAAATCTTTTCGTCCCCGAAAAGGAACGATGCTGAAAGTTGTTTAATTAACCAACTCAACTTTCGTTCTGGCTTTCATTCTTCAACTTTTCAGTTTCTAAGAATTCCCTAATTCTTCAAAATTTTGGCTAACACCCTAAATTTCCGGAAAATTTCTCCATAACCTCCTTTGTATAGGGAGGGGTTTAGAAATTTATTAGGCCGTATTAGGTACCCAATAAATCCTAATAAGCATGCACATATTTATAGTGATATATTCTGGTGTCTACTGGGAGTGTGTATAGATCATAACTCCAGAGAATAAATTCTCGTCACCCTGTAAATGGTTTTTGTTCCTTAATGACTAGGGAGATGTGTTTATTGTCATCTCCAGATCTGTGTGGGGTTTTTATTAATCTGGCAATTTACCGTTACATTTTATATAGTCCATGTCCGTCTTTTGTTCAACCTGTAATATAGTCATCGCCATACAAGCCTTTCGCTCGTATGGTAAATCATCAACCTCATCACATATGCTCCAAATGTTTATGTGGTATATGATAAAGTATGTTATCTTCAAGAAGTACGCCATATAGTGTAGTTCAAAATTAATTGTTACTATCCTATGGCGACATTTATTATTACACACAGAAAAACTAGCACTCTGCATCCAATGGAATTCACATAAGCTGATATAATAATAAAATTGCGCATCCAACTCATTAAGGTTTACCTATTTGTCGGGCACGCAAATAAATTCTTTACTCAACAGCAAATCCATTTACCTATTCAAACATATATAATGTACATGAATATATTTCTATCTAATTTCAAATAAGTTCAATATTTGATTCACTTTGCATAAATTTACTTTTCATTTTCCTATTGATTAGATTAACTATCATTCCAATAATTTGATTAACCAAATTCTTAATTACACAACACAAACAGAAATCAATTTATTGATTAACTTCTCAAAAATATACTAATTAATTCATATATTCTTTTAAAATCTTTTAGACTATATAATTAAAATTTCATCCATGAAAAGGAAACAACAGCCAAGTAGAAAACAAAACGGAAATGCAAAATATACTAAATGTACCTTGCACC